>OZ026514.1:29679735-32171045 GCA_964019695.1 Loripinus fragilis
ATATACAGCATCAGCCAATCGCCTTGGCAGAGGCATAAGGCGGTCCTAAAACATTGATATTAATTATTGAGCAGAATAATCCCTTTGAAGGACAATAGCGCCGCCGCCAAACGGACGCGGATGGCAGACGTTGTGATATGAACTTCCGTGAGCATGTTTGCACAACTGACCCATGTGTGAACAGCGCTATTGTTCGCCAAATGTAAGACGCTAAAATATGATCACTCTAATTGATTTCAACACCTGCGAGCAGCGTAGGTTTGACTCAGTAATTAAGGAGACACATCCTGGTCTAAAACTACAAAATAAATTAGAATCTAAAGATGAAAAGTAAAACATATTCTAACTAAGATAAAATATTTGGTTTCAGATTCCGTATAAAGTTGCGATTATTTTGATATCAAACATGCCATTGTTTGTTTGACAATAACTATTTTCTGACTTTGTAAATCAATTATAAAAATGAATTAATTCTGTTTCCTTTCGACCCAAAGTTGATTTTTATTCTATGAAACATACTCGTGCAGTCTCATAGGGACATGCACTGTAGTTGTTTTATTATGTTAAAACTGGGACATGCAAAACAGTCTTCGAAACAGACTCGCGTGGTCTCGTCGGACATACACGGAGGTCTCGAATACTGAAACATGCACCTATGTTTTGATTAGTAGGTTGAACAGAGAAATATGAGCAAAATGATCAAATTCCTTCTCGTGCAGTCTTGTCGGGATGTGCACAATAGTTATGAAATAAACGGGTCATGCACGCTAGTTCAGAAACAGTCTTGTGCAGTCTCATTGGGCGCGCACAGATGTTTCTGTAACAGCGACATATACCACGGTTTTGACTCCTAATAATTTGAAACAATACCCAAACTCATGTAAGGTAAAATGGTCATTTTTCTTCATCATAATAACTCTCTTGGGGCTGTTTTACTTTGGTCCCCAAAGTTGTATTTTATTATGTTTTGATTAGTAACAGTATGAAGAACAATATGTGAAGATAACAAAATATTCCATACAATAGTATCACACAATTTCACACATACAATAGTATAACGCAAATTCACTCACACTAATATTTACAAACTGGTACCATATCTGGACTTTTGGTTGCTTGAAAATTCATATCCATGCAACAGTGCCCTTATTTGATATGACTTGTTGTCAATAAACTTATCTACCAGCAAGTCATATGATATATGTTTACACATGTTTTATGGGTTTTTAGTACAACAGAATGTTTTGGTAACGATGCCCTTATCATATGGACATTAACTGGACTTTTAGTACAACATAATGTTTATGTAACAATGCCCTTGTTACATGACTGTGCATAAACTGGGCTTTTAGTACAACAAGATGTTTATGTAACAATGCCCTTGTTACATGTGCATAAATTGGGCTTTTAGTACAACATAAAGTTTTTGTAACAGTACCCTTGTTACATGTGCATAACTGGACTTTTAGTACAACATAATGTTTATGTAACGATGCCCTTGTTACATGTGCATAAAGTGGGCTTTTAGTACACCAACATGTTTATGTAGCAGTGCCCCTGATACATGTGCGTTAACTGGACTTTTAGTACAACATAATGTTTATGTAACAATACCCTTTTTAAATGTGCATGAACTGGACTTTTAGTACAACAGAATGTTTATGTAGCAGTGCCCATGTTACATATACCATTTACATATGTCCTTTAGGACACATGCACTGTTTATATTTGAGCTCCGTCCTTTAGGACTCTTATTTTGTTTACATATGAACTACGTCCTTTAGGACTCTTATTGTTTACATATGAACTACGTCCTTTAGGACTCTTATTTTGTTTACACGTCCTTTAGGATTCTTATTTTGTTTACACGTCCTTTAGGACTCTTATTTTGTTTACATATGAGCCACGTCCTTTAGGACTCTTATTGTTTACATGTGAACTATGTCCTTTAGGACTCTTATTTTGTTTACATATGTGCTACGGCCTTTAGGGCTCTTATTTTGTTTACATACGAACTAGGTCCTTTAGGAGTCTTTATTGTTTACATATGAACTACGTCCTTTAGGACTCTTATTTTGTTTTCATATGAACTATGTCCTTTAGGACTCTTATAATGTTATTGAGCTTATTTTGTTCTGGGATTTATAAATACTTTTTTCTTTTACTTAATTATCAAATCATAGCAACAGAAAAAATACTGAAGTTTGTGTTGAAAAATCTTTTCTAGAGCATGCGCAGTCGGATGAGTAGGATTCTCTACTTGTAATGAATTGGGCGTTACCAGTCGTTATATGCGTAGCGGAAGTGGCGCTTTGTCAATGAGGGGAATAGACTGCTGCACTGACCTCGTAGGTAAACGAGAGACAGTATAAAGCCAATTTTACCGGGGCGATTTCGCCCTGGTAATCCATATCGCTGAATGCTTTACGTAAACCAAGCGTCTATTTATCATCTATAAATAGACGACTTTCTCTTATCTTATTTACATGATTTCTTCTGTGTTACGAAAAGAACTGAGAGTGTATTTTTTCTCTGAGCCTCTAAGCTTTCTTCGCATGATAACACAGTGTATTAAAGAAGTGAGCTACATGTTATGACCGTGATGTATTTAGCCTCAGAATAAATAGATCTACGATATTTTGTGGATCCAAGCTATTTTCAAAAAATATCAGCAGACGATGCTAATAGTTAAAGTGTAATCTATGCAGGTTGCTGTTAGACATTAGCGTTTCTATAAATACACTGCCTGATTCTGAATACATCTATGACGTGTAGTTACTCCGCTCATCTCAGTGGGTGAATAAAACACGTGACTACCGCTTTGCTACTGTCCCTAGTTCATACGATGGGGCAGTGTAGCAGTCTACGAGGGGAACTACTAGATTGGTTCCCCGTATCGATTCCGTATAAATACCGGAACTGGGCGATTTCGAAAATATTTTCTATTCGTATTAGACTGGTTCTCTCCCTTTAATAGCTTGTCAGCATATTAAGACAGGTAACTACTAGCCGCCATTACGCCTACGTATAGCATACACACTGACGTCATGAGTGACGTGGTATAGGAAAATACCCTTGACATAAAGTGCATTTTTAAACAAGCCGTTTTATTAAGTTTATTTTGTTCTGGGAGTTTATATATATTTTTTTTTCTTTTACTTAATTATCAAATTATAGCAACTGAAAAAATACTGAAGTTTGTGTTGAAAAAAAATTCTGGTACATGCGCAGTCGGATGAGTAGGATTCTCTACTCGTTACCAGTCGTTATATGCGTAGCGGAAGTGGAACTTTATCAACGAGGGGAACCAATCTATATTCGTATTTGAAGATGAATAGGCGTGAATAGAACAGAACAGAGCCTCTCTAGTCGTAAAGCAACCAACTCTCGTGTTGCCCCGCTCCGCGGGGCAACACTCGTTGGTTGGTTGCTTTTATTATTATTATTATTATTATTATTATTATTATTATTATTATTAAAATCCAATGGACATTTGGACGTTCAACGGACGGTTATGGACAAAGGTATTTGATTTTCATGAATATCGGTATTTATTGTCGAAAAATTGTGGAAGCTACAATAATGAAAATAGTTCCCAAGCCTGCCTAACATTGAGACAATGCGCGAGGTTTGGTTATCATTGCATCAGCAAGTCTTCGCTGCTCGCATACACAAAGCATGCATGCACCCTGTCAGCATCCCAGTTAGCACGTAAAATCAGGCCACTATCGGCCTACCAGCAATACGCCATCCGAATGGCGTTTCGCTGATGCGCCGATAGTGGCCCGAGATTGGATGCTGGCTGGGATACACATGTGTTGGTCCGCCAGCAAAACGCCATTCAAATGGCGTTTCGCTGGCAGACCATTAGTGTTCGGCGGCTTGTAGATGTTTACTGGATAGATCATAGTGCATGCTCAGACCAAAATTTAGACCACTACCTTTGATGGATACGTCAACTTGGCACGGGGCGGGGGCAGTTTCCCCTATGAATACACATGTACAGGGGAAACATTTTTTAAAAATCTTCTTGTCAAAATAAAAACTCCAAAACGAATTGGAAATAATTTGGCACAAATGGTCCTTAGGTGACCTTATACCAAGAAACATTGCTGTATGGGATTTGTATCCCATTTGGCATTGATCTGATTTAATCCACTTTTGTTTCAAATGATAATTTCCATTGAGATTCTACATCCTTTGTATTGGTATTCCTCAAAATTAGTTAAACTTTCCATGTAAAGTAAATAATGGTGCAAAGATCAGGAATCGATACAATCGAGTACAATAAAGTCTTATTGAAGCTGCTGATCCATCAAAGTGAGGAAGAAGGCTAAGATCGAGAATCGATACAATCAAGTACCACACCTGACCCAGGACACCACATGGGAAAGTGACAAAAACGCAAGAAAACATCACATACAAGAGAGTCAAGAGGATAGTCCTTTCCCAGCAGGTGAAAATGATCATAGCTGGGTGTTGGGTAGAACGTTTCATAGCTGGATGTGGGGCAGAATAATACTTTCTCTGACCTCATAAACAGTCATTCTTAGGTGAGCGACCCAGGAGCCGAAGGCATGTGCGGATCCAGAGGGGGCAGGGGGGTCCAGACCCCCTCCTGAGAAACCACCAAAATACAGGGGGGTTTCTTAGCAATACTGGACCGGATACCCTGAAAAATCACAAAGATACCAAGCCAGCATTCAATGTGGGGTCATCAACGGCCCACCAGCGAAACGCCATTTAAACCAGCGAAACGCCATTTTAATGGCGTATCGCTGGTTGGCCGATGATGGCCCATTTATAGCGATATTTGGATCCTCTATCCCCTCATCAACTAAAGAAAAAAAACGTTATCAAATTTGGACCCCCTCTAACAAAACTTTCTGGATCCGCGCATGCGAGGGCCCACTGGTTAATCGTATCTTAGGTGCAAAAGATTGGGAACACTTCTGGTCGGAGTATTTCCCGTGATATGCTAATGTTGCCTTTTTTGTTTGACACGCCACACTGTTTGGTGTTAGATCCATAAAAAGTATAAAAACACAACAAGGTATGATGATTTTCCTTTATTGCCATCATTCATCATAATTGTCTCCAAGTATGCCACTGACCTTTAGATTGAGAAGAATTTGGTGAGAAACGTATAATATTATCCTGGATTATAATTGTACTTTCATGTACTCTAGCTCGGACATCGGACCATTGACCTAGTATAGATGTTTTGTTGCTTAGGCAAAGTTGGATTTAGCAACCAAAAGCACTTAAATTTGAAATCACACATGTTTTTCTCTCGATAATGGAAATAGAATATTTTTTTCACTTAAAATCTTACAAATATTGAGTCAGCCCATTGGTCACGTTTTTCTTTATGCTTAACGTCCAAGTCAACAATTCTGGACGATTTCCTGTTTTGCCTGGGTTGAACCAGTACTATGAACAGAGGACTCGAACACAGTAAAGGTTATCAGCAGGTAAAGCTATCGCAATACCATACCCTAAACGTCCATACTGGCCTATTCAGATTTAAACTTTCGCTTGAGCCTCCATACTGTGTGTGTGAGAAGCACATGCGGATATGGCGTAACTTTAAGTGAACGTGAACTCTGTGCGTGTGAGCGCGCACACACTTTCCTTCTTTCTATCTATACTGGTTCGCTCATACATGAGCATTACACCAGGGAGTGCGAATTTGGAAATTTTGATTAAATACAAAACAAAAACAACACAAAAAAACAACACAAAAAACACAAAAACTTTTGGCTGAATTTTTGTTGAAATAAGGAGTGCACTAAACTCCTCTGTGGACTGGGTATTTGCCACAGAAGGAGGCAGACTATTCCAATGTGGAATAGTTCGGGGGGGGGAGGAATTCTTCAGGGCATCACTGTATGTCTGGTGTCTGCGGTATTGAGCACTATGTGATGACCTGGAAGTTTTAAAACTGTGAGCAGGGGTCAAATACTTGTCTTTTTCAATAGAGATTGCTCCACAATGAATCTTGTGAAAGAGAAGCAAGGAGGACTGGTCCCTCCGGGCCTCAAGAGATGGCCATTCAAGCTCATCAAGCATTTCACCGACACTACTTTGTTTCGCCATCTCCTGCAGGTCCAGCGGGCCGCTGTCCTCTGAACTTTCTCAATCTGATTAATCTGAAGTTTCGAGTGAGGGCTCCAAATGGGTGCTGCATATTCTAGTTTAGGCCGAACCAAAGTTTTGTATGCAACTTCCTTTGTACTCCAATGTGCAAAAGCCAAATTCCTGCGAAGGAAACCAAGTGTCTTAGTTGCTTTGGAAGAGATTTCTGAGACATGCTGACCCCAATCCATGTTATCTGTAATGGTGATACCAAGGTATTTTGCCGACTGAACATTTTCCAAAGTTTGATTGTGTAGTGAGTAGTCGAAAATAATTTGTTTGTGATGCTGATGCCGAGTCACTCTCATTGAGTGACATTTGGCTACGTTAAATTTCATTTGCCAATCGGCTTCCCACTGTCCTAAGCTGGTGAGGTCTTCTTGCAAGGTCAAACAATCCTGACGTGAATGTATATTCCTATACAGGACACAATCGTCTGCGAACAGGCGAACAGAAGACCTGATGTTATCCGGCAGATCGTTTATGAAGATGAGGAACAGGACCGGACCTAGGACCGATTCCTGGGCACACCGGATAGCACTGGGACTGGATCTGAGGCTTGGCCATCAAAAACAACTGTTGAGTGCGCCCAGAGAGCCATGAGTTGATCCACTTGTGGGTGGATCCGCTAATCCCATAATATTCCAATTTGTGTAATAGCCTCCTGCGTGGGACCTTGTCAAAGGCCTTAGCCTTAGCATGTGCATGTGCGTGCATGTGTGATTGTGTGTGTTGCGTGTTATGTGCGTATGCATGGATATGTAATTATGTACATTGTGGAGTGCATCTCAGAACATTACGCTGAGCAGTAGTTGTTATTTGCAACCTTACAGTCACCCCGCAATTTGATTACAATATCATTCAGCATGACAACATATTCATATTCTTTCTTTCTCTATATACTGCCAGACCCTCTTTCGAGTATTATCGGCAGGTGTACTTTGTACACTCCGGGTTGCAGGATGAAAGCCTACAAGTAACCATATCTAAATTACCGTAGGGTTCTTTAACCTGCACAGGGGGTGACTTTCCCTGCACAGGGGACATCCAGTTAACGTCCCGATCCGAAGGACGATGCACTTATATAGCGTCATCCCTGCAAATGACACTAGAGAAAGCGCGTGTTCGGACACCGAAATTTTTCTCGCCGCGAGCGGGAATCGAACCTGGGACCTCTAGCACCAGAGGCAAGTGCCTAACCACTGAGCTACCACGCTTTCACGAATCATCCTGGACATCCCACAATCTAGTATGGGTGACAGCAGATGGATGGATGATTGACGGACGGACGAACAGATCCCAGTATACAGTATACTGGGCCCGAGGACGGATGGACAGGTTGGTGGGTAGCCGATGGATGGATGGATCGACGGAAGTAGACAGCTGGGGAGTAGGTTACTACCGGATCTTTTACAATGTAGATATTTTCGGTCTGCACCGATCACACAAAGCGCTTGCAAAAATACGTTTTTAAATAGCTCGTTTTCTTCAAAGCTTATTCACGATCAAGATCGGTGTTACAGTAGATTTTAATCACAATGGCGGGAGTTGATGAGGAAATGACTCAAGAAACGCAAGAAAATGAGGATGAATTAAAAACAACACAACAGGACACTAGTTCGATCAATGAGAAAGGTGATTCAGACACTGTAGAGCAGACAACAAATGACAGACTCATGAAACTTCCACTGTCAAGGGTGAAACACATCATAAAAAGTGATCCAGATGTCACATTGGCAAGTCAAGAAGCTGTTGTGGCTCTGGCAAAAGCAACAGAACTTTTTGTTCAGATGTTTTCAAAGGATGCATCTGGAAGCACGATGCAAGGTAAAAGAAAAACTCTTCAAAGAAAAGATCTGGATCATATTATGGACAGAAAAGAATGTTATGCTTTCTTAGAAGGTGCGTTAGAATAACATTTCATTAGACCAGTTTTGCACCGGGCCGCGTAGCGCAGTCGGTAACGTGTCTGGCTACAGATGCGTGTCTGACTGCAGATCCAGGGGTCGCGAGTTCGATCCCGGCCCGGTCCCATACTTTCGTGGAGATTGATCATGAAATAATTTCTACGGTCATTCTCCTCCCTTCCGCTGATTCATTCAAGAAGGGTTGTTGTCAGTTACAAGCGAAAGTATGTGCACAAATTACTGGTTAACCGCTTGTTCAAGTCTGCCCAGGAAAAAGTGTGGTTAGGTGAACTGACCGTCCCGCAATGACCATAGATGTTGACTTGGGACGTAAAGCAACAAAACCAAATTAGACCAGTTAGAGCATGATGTGTGACATTTTACGTAGTGAAGTGTGACCAAAGAATCGGGGCCAAATGTTCGTACAGAAGACTGCAAGACATCTAATGGCAATGAAGAAAAAGATTTATTCAGATGAAAACCACCTTGTGAACTCAAGCTCCTATTGACTGATGGATCAAAACACTTTTTTCTTCAGATATAAATCAATTAGTGATTTCAATCCATTCCCACATGACCGAATCACTCTATTTGAAACATGCCAGGGAGAGCTACGTTTGGAAATTTGAAAAAAAATGGCTGTGTTTTTGACAATGAAATAAGAGCCATAAACTCCTGTGACAACATTTTCAGGACAGACTAAACTTAGTAGGATAATGATCAATTGATATAATGCAAATGATTCTGTGACATCTCAGTGGCCCCTAAAAATTAAGATAACCAACTTGGCCCCTACAAACTTATCCTAAATATGTTCTGTCTATTTTTCAGTTGACCCATTGACCACAAACTCAATACCAAATAACCAGCATCATCATGGTTTGAAATCTCCGAGTTCCAATCATGAATTATATAAGAAAGTTTTCTTTAATCATCTTTGCATGCCAGATAATTTTACGATTTTGTTATCAGAGGCGCTCATCTACACACTGGTCAATGTAAACGCACCGGTGGTTGCTACAACGAGCTGGTGGTTGCATTTTTCAGCATAGTTGGTGGCGTAAAAGGTAAAAAAATCTATACCTGTTGACTTTTTGGATGTTATTTCATGGGAATATGACAGCTGCGCTTAGACATGCAGATTTCCCTCAATTTAGGCAGTTACACTAGAAAAAAGCACCTGTCATGGCAAAACTCCAGATTTGATTTGCAGTCCAAACCATGAATTAAATCACCAATTGCTTGGCAGAGCCATAAACTGCAATGTTACTGGTGGTCTGTGTGCCAGGTGTCATCACAAATAAAATAAACGCAAGTTTATAAATAAATCATAAAGTCAACAGGTATAGATTTTTTTACTTTTTACGACACCACCTGTGCTGAAAAATGCAACCACCAGCTCGTTGTAGCAACCACTGGTGCGTTTACATTGACCAGTGTGATCTACTGCTGCATGCAGAGCGACCTTTTTCATATTTTATTTTATCTTATGTTTTTTTTTTTCATTTAGTGTACGCTTAAAAGAATACAATTGCCTTGAACTAAGCACAGATAAATCATCCTAGAACTTATGCATATGAGTTATTTGATTTGCTCAACCATTTGTACATTCGAAAACCAAAACCGATAGCTCTTGACGAAGCTGCGTGGATGTGTCTACTCACACACTGTTTAAATGTGGCAATTAGTCACTTTGAACTTCTATGTGACGGTATTACAAGATCTGAAATATATGAACTCATATGACAATAGTGGCCGACTTTGCTAGGGGCTGAGTTTGTTAGAGGGCCTAGATGTCCAGTTACCATGCAAATCATCCGTTTTTGGTATTTATCACTTATGCATCGGGGGAATGATCAGACAGGTCTGCCCAACTGCAGTCTCGTCAGAGACTTTCCTGCTCATACATTAAAGAAGGCTGAGAGTTCAAAATTTAAACTTCTTACATCCTTATATAGCTTTGTTAACTTATTTCATTCAGACTGATGGATTTTTATATGCATGTAGATAGGATAAGTTTGGACTGTCCACTTTATACTTTAAGGGTTCACAGGTAGAAATTTCTAAATTCTGATACATTTCTGTCATAATCAGAGTTCTCATTAACTCCAAATATTTGGATTATTTTGCTCTATTAACTAGTCTAACTTTTTGATTCTGACTCTAGCTTTTTTTCAAAAGTCCCAGTAGGCAGCATTTTCACTCCTATTTTCAAAATTCTAGTGAGAACCCTGATAATGGTGATTTGTTTTATCCTTGCTAATACTGCAGACCCTGATGAAATAGTGAAATGCTACATTATGCAGCTTTTCAATTCTCTGTTTGCCAAAGTACCTATTTGCAGGTATTCAGAATGAAAAGGTTTATTAAACCTTTTCATTCTGGATACCTGCAAATTCATTCTTAAAGAATGATTTTATGAATTTGTAACTTACTGATAAGTAAGGTAAATAAATGTTCTAAAATTTTGAACACTTTACTCTTTCTGTTCTCAATTAATAGGTTGATTATCAAGGCTGTAATTCACAAAGTTCTTATCAGAATAGCAGACAGGGTAGACCCTGATCAGACTGCTTCTTCAGAACCAGTCTGATCTGGGTCTGGGAAGTTTGTCTATGCCTTTGTTGGCAGACAACTAGTGTTCGAAATTTTAGAATATTTACAGTACCGTCAAATCTCATGAATTGGCACATATACATGTAAGCTCCAGGTGTGAAAGACTGTGAGTTTAAAATTTTGTTTGTAATGATTATTTTATCACTCTGCCAAAACAGTTGTTGTTGATACTCAAAATACCTCTCTAATTGAGAGACAGTTCTTTTAAGATTCCACAACAATTGTTAGATTAATCAAGGTTTTAAAGTCTGCATAATATTTAATTGTGTTTCTGGATTTTGAATTATAAGACAGGACAGTCATACTTGAAAATCATTTGCACATTTTTTTGACTTTCTAGATTAAGAACTATCATACTAGCAGGGAGGGTAGTCATGTGTTTTTTGTTTGGATACACTGTCTGGAAAATGTCTGACTTCCTATCTTCTTTCCCACAGTGATGTTTTAAGCAAAAGTAAGTAGAGATATCTCCGTGTTTTTTCATCTTTATGCAGAAAGTTATACACCATTTTCCAGTCCACAATTACCCCGATATAACAATGCTAGGATATCCTCATAAAGCTTCTTACTTTGAGTACAGACTCTGTCACAAAATATTTAGTGGCGAAGATTGAGTCTGAATTATAGAAAACTGTACGGACGACAATTATTTTCATTGTGACAGACTTTGTACTCAACGTACATGTAAGATGCTTAAGTAGTGTTTGATCCCAAAAATGTGGGCTGGAAAATGGTGTATAACTTTCTGGGTATAGATAAGAAAACAAAAAAAAACATGTGACTACCCACCCTGATACTAGGCTGGCTTGAGATAAACAAAATTTTTGAGCATGCTTTTGTGAATAATTTCTTATCCACTGGATTCCATCACTTTTCACATTTGTTTTAGGTGCTCTAAAGAACAATCTCATTGAGACAGTTCTTTTAAGTACCCATATATTTTGGCTTGAGAAATAAGAAAGTTAATTTTCAATCACACACCCTTATCTAGGGGCCTTAGTATAATAGTATAGTGCAGTCTTTTTATAGCACACCTCATTATACATGTAGCTTTGATTTGGATATAACGCAGTCATATTATGGCTACCAATCTTTTCTTCAATGGAATTTTACACCGGAATAATAAGAAAGTGACCATTCCTTTATAAAATTGTAGTTCAATGTAAAATTGTTCATTTATAAGCGTGGTTCATTTATAAGGCAGTCCATTCTAATGAACCCAAAACATAACCTTTATATAGAAAAGTTCTTTTACACCCCAAACACGTATTGCAGGCCTCCAGATAAGAGTGTGTACTGAAAATTATTTTTCTTATTTCTCAACTAAAACATGTGTTGTGGGTACTCAAAAAAATCACATCAAGACGGCCCTTTTGAGCACCCAAAACACATGTTTAAACTGATGGATAAGAAAATAATCTCAATTTTACGCTAAAACTTTTTGCTTAACTAGTCCTATGTTATTATCAAACTGATTGATATGAAAATAATCACAACTTTAGCCTACACTACTGCAGGGGTGTGGGAGTAGCAAAGTTTGGTACTTGCCCAGGGACAACTTCACAAGTAAATAACCATATAATGTGATATTCCAAGAAAATTTACATGTCCAAAGGAACAGAAAAGTTTAGCCTTTAATAGCTCACCTGAGCCAAAGGCTCGAGGTGAGCTATTGTGATCAGTCTTTGACCGTCATCCGTCATGCATCGTCCGTCGTGCATTGTCCAAAAACTTTTTATTTAAACGACATCTCCTGAACCATTGGCCCAAATTTAAAATAATTTCAAATAAATGTTTCCCATAATACCCTCTGCCAAAATTACACAAACGGTTTCACTCCACTGAATATGAGGGCCTCCAGAGCTCTGGATATGAAATCTTTTAAACGACATATCCTCCTGAACCAATGGTCCGAATTCAAAATAATTTCACAAAATTGTTTCTCATGATACAGGTACCCTCTACCAAAATTGCACAAATGTTTCCACTACACTGAACAAATGGGCTGCCAGAGCTCTAGATAAGAAATTTCTTTAAACAACATCTACTGAACCACTGGTCCATATTCAAAATAATTTCACAGAATTGTTCCTCATGATGCATTCTACCAAAATTGCACAAATGGTTCCACTCCACCAAACAAAGGGGCCTCCAGAGCTCTAGATATGAAATGTCTTTAAACGACACCTACTCCTGAACCACTAGTCCAAATTCAAAAACACTTTACTGAAATGTGCCTCATGATGCCCTCTACTTAAATTGTTCAAATGGTTCAGATTGGCTGAGCTAAAAATAGAAATATCTTTTAATCATCTCTTTAGCGGCAGGCCAATACATCACCTACTCATGTGCTAGGATTCAGGTGAGCGATCCAGGGCCCAAGTGCTTTCTTGTACATTATATACTTATTTTAAAACAGTATGAATCTAGATTTAAACTCCATTGAAAACAGTGTAGATCAAGATCGGCTGGCTTCAGAAGCCAGCTGATCCGGATCAACACTGTTTTCCCTACAGCATGTGACTGAGCCGCATGTGAGCTCATAATAAAGAATCAAAATATGAAATACAGATTTGTATTAACTTTCTTTAGCATTTTGATGTACTTGTCCCAGGACAAGTAAATTGAAATTTCTAACTTTTCTGACCAGGTCGGGACAAATCATGCATGGTATTTCCACACCCCTGAATCCTGAATAGTTTGTCCCTTTTACCTATATATTTTTGCCTTATTTTTCCTACTTGTAATAAATATCCCTATACTCAACCAAATTCCTGAAGTATTCAACCTAGTGATAATGAGAAATAAATACACCATCAGAAAATATTATAACATTTGACAGAGCTCTCACTAATCCTGAACTGTGGGACTTATTTTTGAAGGAGGCTGTATTCTTTTGTATGGTGGGACTTCCACTTTTTGGCAAAGAGGGCTCTATGACTCATGTTTTCAAAACCCCAGTGAGAAGTCTGTATGAAAACAGTGTAACCCTAATCAGCTGGCAACTTATGAAGTCAGCTGATCAGGGTCCACACTGTTTTTCATTCATGCTATGAGCTTGCATGTATGAATCCATTTTTCAATGAAATTCAGGGATGCAAACTAACCTTTTTTCTCCAGGAGCAAGATGGGCTCCCAAATTAAAATAATTAAACTAATGGACCCAGGTATCAGCAGAAAATTAAACTCATTTCCAAGCCAGGACTGTGGAAATACCATGCCCAACTTGTCCCACCTGGTCCAATTTCATTCAGGACAAGTTGAAAATTCTGTTTACTTGTCCTTGGACAAGTACAAATGTAACAAGTTAATACAATTCTGTATTTCATATTTTTATTAATTATTACGAGCTCACATCTTGCATTGAAAACAGTGTGGATCCTGATTAGCTGGCTTCTTCAGAAGCCAGTTGATCTGGATCTACACTGTTTACAAGAGAAGCCAGCTGATCACTTAACATACGGTTTGCAAGAGTTGGTATATATCTGGTTTCATACTGTTTTTGAAAGAATAAATTGTTTAAGCACAGTAAGGTATAAACTAATTACTTGTGTGTGAACAAGTAAAATTTTCTATGGACAAGTACATTATGGCTATTTACTTGTCCTTGGACAAGTACAAAATTTTAGTATTTCCACACCCCTGGCCAAGCATTCAGGCTTTACTCATTTTGAAGTCAGAGACCCTCAAATATGTATTCCTCTAATCATTTGCCATATCAACAATATTTAGAATCAGTTGAATCAAAGATTTGTAAACTTCCAACAGCTACTTGACAAGACTTAATACTTTTACATACCATCAAAGCTGGGTCCCTGAACATTTGTTTTAGGGGCCCAGCCCAAAATTTATGGACACTGGGGGACTGGACCCCTGTTGGTGTTTTTCTCTGAAATAGCACCAGTGTTCACAACTCAAAAAATGTGTATCTAAAGTTGAATAAGATGTCATTTTTTGTTGTCATAAACAGATTCTTTTGAATACCAACAGAAAGCCATATCTTTTGGATAGTGAGACAGTGTGTTCCAAGTTACTATATGTATGTTTATTACAGTAGAATACTAGATGTTCTAAAATTTTAAACACCAGTTGCCGGCCAATGTGAAGACACAAATAGGACTTCCTCAGCAGGAACTTTCAGATCAGGGTTTACTATTTTGTAAAACATTTTGTGAATTCCAGCCCAGATACCAATGTTTTATTTGGGAATTTTACAGTAAATGTACTAAAAACCTTTTAGAACACTAGTTGCCTGCCAGAAAAGGCCTAGACAAACAGTCCAATGAAATAGTGAAATGGGAAATCCCAACAGAATGTTTATCCCTTTATATTCTGAGGGATTTTCATAGATTCATATAATGTGTATGGGACTGCCCACTACTATAGAGATCAGGCCAAATAAAAAAAATACCTGTGTTTAGGGTAACCTCAGTGAGTGAGTGACCCTACATAAATTTACTGGAGAACCCTTGACTAAGACTTTTTTTCAGGTTTTTCTGGAAAAAAAATATAATATTATGCAGTTTGATAGGCGAACTGCCTTTCAAAATGCATAAAATAGTATTTTTCCAGAAAAAAAATATGGGTGCCTACCCTACCTAATATTTCAGACCTGTTGCCCAAACACACTTATTTTTTTATTTGGTCTCACAAGTAGAATTTTCTGTAATATGATGTATTTCTGTCCTGGAATGTTGTTTTAATCTTAGCATACAGTGCAGACCTGGTTGAAATGCAGCATAATGCTAAATTTCATCTGGGTCTTCACTGTTTGCCAAAGTACCTGTTAATAGGGGTTGGTTATAAATGTAAAGGGCTGGCAGCAAAAATAGGGACTGTCGGAAGCAGTAGACAGGCATACTTTTTATTTGTGGTCTAATCCTGCTTTGAACATGTTTGAAAGTTTTCAGCATTATGCCTTATTCAGAATTTGAGACCGACTTTCCATACTAGAAAGCAAGACGACCTCAAAATACTGAATTTGGCTGATTTTAATAGCTTCTCTGATTTGTTTTCAGAATGTCTAAAGACAAATGACCATTTAAAATTGAAACTGTTAATATTTATAAGGCATTGCAAGTTTTAACATGTTGATTTGAATTTCCAAAGTTCAGGATCTTTGGAAATTTTGAACTTTCACTAAATGTATGATACACATGTAGGTTTTTCTCTTCCAAAATACTTTTTGGAGGGAAAACTGCAGTTTTATAGTCTTTTGAAGTTATAGAAATAATAGATGTTTGAATAATAGGGTATTAACAGAGATACATTTCAGAGGACCCATTGACTTTGTTGCCCGATTATGTTTTAAAGTCTTGGCTCTTAAGCCACAAGGCAGTATTTTTGCACACGTAACTTCTGTTTTAACATTGATGAATAAATATGTACATATAGCTTAACAACTTGTGGATTTTTTATGCCTTCTGTTTGTGCAATAATGACCCCCTAAACATCAATACATGTATCCCCATGATGAAGTCAGAGGGATATTAATTTTCCCCGACACAGTCAAAGGGATATAGTTTTGGCGTAGTCCATCCATCCATTCCGTCCACACTTTTTTGTCCGTCGGGAACCATATCTCAGTACCTATTGGTCAGATTTGATTCATTCTTAGTTCAAATGATTACTACCATAGACTCAGTTTCGTCAAAAATCGACCCATTAACAATTGAGTTATTGTCCATGTTTTAGTATAGGCAATTAAAATGCAAAACCTATATTATGCACAATAAGTTTAGCAATTTCTTATGTTTTTCATCGTTGTGTGCTCATCTTTGTGCAATATGGAACAATTTTAATTGCAATGATGAGAACAGGATCTTAGGTAAACGAAACCACGAATTTGCAGATGCCATCCTTTAAATTTTATAGGCATTTGGGGAGAGCAAGATTTGCAGCAAAATTCACATCCGTTTTAAGTAATGCTAAACATGTGATTTTCGTTTAGTGGTATTTCATCTTCCTCATCATGCTCATGCATCATACGCCTATAAAAAACTATTAGAGAGTGTATGTGTGAGCGAGAGAGTGTGTGCAAGTGAGAGAGAGTGCATGGGAGAGAGGGTGTGTGTGAGCGATAGAGAGAGAGAGTGTCCATCATCTAGGTTGGGGAGAGTGTGTGAGCGAGAAAGAGTGTGTGTGAGAGAGCGAGTGTGTGTGTGAGCGAGAGAGATTGTGTGTGTGAGTGAGAGCGTGAGAGAGTGTGAGAGCTAAAGAGTGTGTGAAAGCGAGAGAGATTGTGTGTGTGAGTGAGAGAGTGTGTGTGAGAGTGAGAGAGAGTGTGAGAGCTAGAGTGTGTGGGCGAGAGAGTATGTGTGAGCGAAAGAGAGAGTGTTTGTGTTAGCGAGAGAAGTGTGTGTGAGAGAGATTGTGTTAGGGAGATCGTGGGCGAGAGAAAGAGTGTGTGTTAGTGAGAGGGGAAAGAGTGTGTGTGAGTGAGAGAATATGAGTGAGAGGAGAGAGAGAGTGTGTGAGAACAAGCATGGAAAGAGTGTGTGCGACGGAGACAAAGTATGTGTGTGAGGGAGATTGTGTGTGGGCGAGAGAGTGAGTGTGAGAGAATGTGTGTGTGTTTGTATGAGGGACATGTGAGCGAGAGAGAGAGTGTGTGTGTTAGTGAGAGGGGAAAGAGTGTGTGTGAGCGAGAGATGAGTGTGTGTGAGAACGAGAGGGAAAATAGTGTATGAGAGAGTGTGTGTAAGCGAGAGACTGTGTGTGAGCGAGACAGAGAGTGTGTGTGTGATTGCTAGTGAGAGAGTTTGTGTGTACGAGAAAGAGAGTGCGTGTGTGGGCGAGAGTGTGTGTGTGTGTGTGTGAGCGAGAGAGAGAGATTGTGTGCAAGAGAGAGTATGTGGGCGATAGTGTGAGTGAGCGAGAGAGGATGTGTGTTAACCAGAGGGGATAGAGTGTGTGTGAGCGAAAGAGTGTTGGGGGAGAGAGTGTGTATGGGCGAGAAAGAGTGTGTGAGAGAGCGAGAGAGAGTCTGTGTGAGAGCTAGAGAGAGTATGTGTGAGCGAGAGAGATTGTGTTTGAGAGAGAGTGTGTGAGGGTGGGAGAGAGTGTTAGTGAGAGAGACAGGGAGTGTTTGAGCGAGAGAGAGAGTGGGAGAGCTAAAGAGTGTGTGTGAGAGCGAGAGAGATTGTGTGAGAGAGTGTGTGTTAATGAGAGAGTGTGTGTGGGTGAAAGTGAGTGTTAGTGAGCGAGAGAGAGTGTGAGTGAGAGATAGTGTTTGTGGGTGAGTGTGTGTGTGAGAACGAGTGTGTGAAGGAGATGGTGTTTATGTGTGTTAGCGAGAGGGGAAAGAGTGTGTGAGCGAGAGTGAGTGTGTGGGGGGAGAGTGCGTGTGAGCTAGAGAGAGTGTGTGTGTTAGTGAGAGTGGAAGAGTGTGAGTGACCGAGAAAGAGAATATAAGTGAGATGAGAAAGAATGTGTAAGAACGAGCGGGGAAAGAGTGTGTGGGAGGGAGAGACAAGGTATGTGTGTGAGTGAGAGAGGGAGAGCGTGTGTGTAAAAGAGATTGTGTGTGGGCGAGTGAGTGAGTGTAAGAGAGTGTGTGTGTTAGTGAGATGGGCATGAGTGGGTGTGAGAGAGAGAGAGAGTGTGTGTGTGAGAGAGGGGAAAGAGCGTGTGTGAGTGAGAGAGATTATGAGCGAGAGGAGGGTGTGTGTGAGAACGAGGGGGTGTGTGAGGGAGAGAGAAAGTATGTGTGTGAGAGAGAGTGTGTGTGGGCGAGAGTGTGTGAGCGGGAGATTGAGTGTGGGTAATAGTGAGTTAAGGCGAGAGACTATGAGTGTGCGAGAGATAGAGTGTGAGCGAGAGAATGTGAGTGAGAGGGGAGAGAAAGAGGAAGGAGTGTGTGTAAGCCAGAGAGAGTGTGGGCGGGAGAGAGTGTGTGTGAGAGAGCGAGAGTGTGTATGTGAGTGAGGGAGAGTGGGTGAGCGAGAGGGGAGAGAATGTCTGTGGGCGAGAGAAAGTGTGTGTGAGCGAGAGAGATAGAAAGAGAGAATGCTTGTGGGCAAGAGAGTGTGTGTGTATTTGTGTGAGCGAGAGAGAGAGATTGTGTGTGAGCGAGAGAGAGTGTGTGAGCGAGAGTGGGAGAGAAATTGTGGGTAATAGTGTGAGTGGGAGAGAGATAGAGTGTGAGGTAGTGTGTGTGAGGAAGAGAGAGTGGCCATCATCCAGGGTGTGTATTTGTGAGAGAGAGACAGTGTGTGTGTGGGTGGGAGAGAGTGTGTGCGAGAGAGCGAGAGTTTGTATGTGAATGAGAGAGTCAGTGGGCGGAAGAGAGTGTGAGCGAGAGGGGGAGTGTGTGAGCGAGAGGAGAGAGAGTGTCTGTGGGCGAGAGAAAGTGTGTGTGAGCAAGAAAGAGAGAATGTTTGTGATCGAGGAAGAGTGTGTGTGTATATGTGTCAGCGAGAGAGAGATGTTGTGTGGGTGTGTGAGCGAGAGAGTGTGTGTGTGAGTGTGGGTAATAGTGTGTGTGGGCGAGAGAGAGTATGAGTGTGCGAGAGAGGGTGAACGAGATATAGAGAGAGGGTGTGAGAGAGAGGAGTGAGTGTGCGTGTGTGTAAGCGAGAGAGAGTGTGTGTGTGAGAGAGTGTGTTAGAGTGTGTGTGTGTGAGAGACAGTGCATGTATATGTTTGTGTCTGCGAGAGAGAGAGAGAGTGTGTGTGTGAGAGAGCGAGAGAGTGTGTTAGAGTGTGTGTGTGAGAGACAGTGCATGTATATGTTTGTGTCTGCGAGAGAGAGAGAGTGTGTGTGAGAGAGAGAGAGAGAGAGAGAGAGAGAGAGAGTGAATGTGTTCAACAATGCGAGGGCTTATAAGCGCTCGTTGTATTGACGTTTTACAAATAAAGATAGGTACCAGAAGAACGAGTGCTCGAGAGCTCTCGCATTGTTGAACTCACCACTGGCATCAGTACAACGAGTGCCCGTTCAACTCGCCTCTGTTCTGTTTATAGTTCAACATAACTACATACGCTATACATACCATTATAAATAGATGTTAACCTACACGGGTTTGCACAAAATTAGTGACTAATTAGCATTTATAATAATTTGTTTTTGAGCATTTTGACAGCCCCCTCCCCCCTTGATTGTATATAATGAGTGTATTGTAAAACTACAACTGTATGCGAAAAAATTAGCTTGATCAATGGGGGAGCACCTCAAAAACCTTTTTCCATTTCCTTTATGTTGAATAGCAGAAACAGAGTTTTCAACCCATATTTGTCCAATGTGAAAGTAAGGAAGAATGCAAAGATCAGGAATCGATACAATCAAGTACCACACCTGACCCAGGACACCACATGGGAAAGTGACAAAAATACAAAAAAAAAACATCACACATAAGAGAGCCAAGAGGTTAGCCCTTTCCCAGCAGGTGACCACAAAGCTGCAATAAACAGACTAGACAGCACGACAGACACAAAACATAAATAACAAAAAATAATTCACAAAAGAAGCACCGCCTTGGAACGGTCAGTAAAAAATTAGTTTACTGGAGGGCTAAAACTTGTTTTATGGTGCTAACCTCACTCTTATTTCTGATGTGGATCAAGACAAATAGAAATGAAAGATCCCTAACTTATCGATGTAAAGTCTCTTGAGTAAATACAAATCGAGATAACTCAACAGTATTATATATACAGCTGAATATCGGAGTAAAAGAAATCTAACAGTTAAGCCCTGCCCCGATGGGCCCGGCTACAGACACAACATCAGGCCCTAACCCTCTCATCTATAGATAAGTCTTTAAGTCGGAATCGTCAAAGAGTCTGAGGTCCGACCCGACAGCGTGCAATTAAAGAGGAAAGCAAAGCTGCCAACCGTGACTGGGTTGACCACAAATCATGCAACTGAAAAATAAACAGAACAGAACAGATTATTTATTTGACGTAAACTATACAGTTTCTAGTCAATCAAATACAATAATAATTTACATATCAAGGTCACAAATACTTTCAAAATACTTAAATCAAGTTGTAGTGCTTATCTAACGATCTTGGCTTAACCCATACATGCCAATAAAACTGCGGTTCTGATCGGCATTCATGGGTTTAGGTGTATGTTATGATTTATTCAAATGTTAGAATTTTTTGATAATTTCAAATCAAATCAGTTCCATCATGTATTTCAATAACTGGAGGCTGAGCCCAATTCCATCACCTTACAGCACCCACCAACACAAAAAGTGGCTGTGGCGTCCCTTTTGTGCAGATATGGTTGCTGACTCAGTTCTGTATGGTAGCTCAGCTGGACCCTAGAGATTGGTATATCAAAAAGCAAAAACTATTATATAAAGCTGACAATTATATAGGACGAAAAAATTTAGTTATATGTTATGAACTAATAACATTGCAAGAAATACAAATATATGAACATTCGAATTGTATCGTTTTAAAGTGTATCTTTTTACTTTTTACACGATCAGAGTTAGACATTCTCCGGTTGGACAAATATATGATTTTTAAATGTAAGTCTAGTTCGTCATCTCACTGTGATTGTGTACAAAGTATAACAGTAGAAAAGGTGGACGCATTTCATGAACTCAAAATATTTAAGAACAATTGTTCAACGATGTTGAGAAAACACTTTCAACCAATCAAGCAATGTCACATGACTATATGAACAGTTATATACTGGACTTCACCATATGAGTCACGTCGAGAGAAAGCCTATCTTACGAACCCACCACTACAAAACATCCTTTAGATAATCATGAAATTACAAGGATTAGCTAATAAACTCTCCAAATCGAACCAAAAAACGTGCGGGAGTATCAGTGCTAGTGCACATGTTGGACCACACGTTTGTTGTCCCATATGTATAACGAAAATAGAGCTATTTGTATTGTATTGTTGCAGTCTATTGCATAACCAATCTTATATAAGGCCAAATAAAAATGTTTCTGAGGTTTCAAATGCCCCTCATCTGTATTTGTTTCAGACTTGAGTAAAAAAAAGTGGCCTCATTTATGTTCTCTTTCATTTAATTCAGATGAAACATACATTATTTATTACCTAGACTTCTTAATTTTTGGAAACTAGATATACTACCTCGAATTATCAACTGTTATGATGTACATGCCTGTATGCCTCAACATCAGTATTCAGCGTCTTACGTGTACATCATAACCGTCTATATTTCTTTGTTCAATATCTTAAAGGATAATATATCAAACTTAGCAACATATACGTGTGTGACGGCAAGCACAGACCTGAGCGCTTTCTCTTTATTCATAAGACAAAATTTCATAACAATAAATTTACAGCCAGCTGGTCCAACTGTAGTTCCTTGCTTAGGCTACATCAAATGTAGTTCAGGGTTCGAAACACAACATAGACTGTGCATCCACTCATCCATAAAACCAATCTCTCAATTTTACAGCCTATCTGAAAGAAACTGATAACCAATCAAATTTCATACAAAAGACAAAAATTCTTGGAACATTTTAAACCGTTTTGCAATATATCTTTCAAATCTACATAACCAATCAGTTTCGAACATTAATAAGGGTGGGTGTGTGGGTGGGTGGGTAATCGCACATAAACCCAACAGAATTTCTCATTTGGTCTGTGCATACAAAACTATAAACTTGCTGAACAATCATTTCACCTCTAAATCACGAGTTTCTTGACTCGTGATAAGCTTAACTAAGGAAATTCCATGAATTTCTCGTGATTCGATTTGGTTCTTTACGTCCCATCAACAATATTTCAGTTATGTAGTGACGGGTCTTCCTGGGTTCAACCAGTACTAAGCTAGGATTAATGTGTCTTGCTCAAGGACACGACGCAGTGACGCCGGCGAGGCTCGAACCCTCGGTCTCGAGTCAAGCACTCTACCACTGAGCCACTGCGCTCCCGAATTTCTCGTGACGAACAAGTGAGTTCTTATATACCGTATTTGCTCTAATACAACCTATTACAGGAAACAAGTATACTCTCTATAAATGCCACCTTTGAATCCAAATAAATATCGCATCGGTTAATAAATATATTTTATTCATGTCAAAATCCAAATATCAACATTTTAATACTTAATGAACAAAAAAGGTGCCGCATTAGCTTTCGACGAAATAAAAAAAAGTGGCCTCATCTGTTTTTTTAGAAAATAAGAATAAAAACCTGCCTGCCTCATCTGTTTTTAAAAAAATGGCCCAAGAAAAACTTGTTTATATTCTAAGCATAATGAGAAATTATTTTAATAAACTGCGCTGAAAAATTATTAGAGCCAGCAATTTTCTTTAATTCTTACACTAAGTCGCCATAAAATTCTGGTACCGACGAGAGATTTAAGTCCAACATTGAATTTAGATGTTAAATTATAGTATTGGCGGTAAAATTTAGAAAAAAACCCTTTTGAGAAGTGTATGATGCAGATAGCCTTGTTTGAGAAGATGGGTAATTGAGTAGGTTTTTTTTTTTCAAAGTTAATCTTTCAAAAAAATCTTTAGGTGTCAAACAGTTTCAATTTGTTTGCAAAGGCACTAGCAGGGAAAAGGTTAAACGATTCTTTGTTTTTTCCGCGAGTAGATATCAAAGTGTCAATATAAATCGCGATATAATTGGATCAAAATATATCATTAAAATATCTTGACAAGGAATGATAAAATAGATAAATTGGCATTTTATTGAATACACTAAATTCACACCCATCTGGCAGATAAGCTCCGCCCTGCCTCAGGATTGGCTACTTGAGATTATATTTACACTTACCTGCGTACGCAACAAGCGGCTCTCTTTGAACTCACGCGGTTAGTTATTTGTTTACGATCGCGAGACGAGATATGTTGGGTATGTGAAATGGTGACATAATGTGATTTCGGAAGTGTTGCAAGGAATTTTAACTTTGTGATTAATAATTTCAATAGCAGAAAAATGGCTTTCACAGCAGGTCGTGCACAAGTTATTGGCAATCGACATGTGATGTTATTTATTGTTGTCATGTTGTCACTTGCTGTCACAACATGCAGCGCGCGTGACTGTTTCTGTAATCGACTAGTGTGTGATAATGACGTCTCAAATTGCAGTTCAGGTGTGACAATGGACTCGTGCGGTTGCTGCGAAGTGTGTGCCCGCGGGCTGGGTGAAGCCTGTGGCGGGGAGGGCGAGGATTCTGGCGTGTGTGGCAAGGGTCTAACCTGTGAAATTCACTCGATTCCTGGTAACGTCATCAGCACACTGGAGAAAGGCACGTGTAAAGGTAGGTCAAGGTGTCTTCTCTAACGTCCGTCACTGTAAACGTTGCTCTCTCTCGGGTAGGTTGTATGTGCAATCGTTTTTGAGTGCCTGTTCAAAACTGAAACTGCGTAGATCAAGTTAACCCTTTAAAGGTTTCAGCAAAATTGTCGTCTGCTACATATGTTACCAACTTTATGGTCTAATGTAGATATAAAGGAAAACAGTTTGGACCCAGATAAACAGTAGCTCCAGATCAGACTGCTCATGTAAGCGCAGTCTGATCTAGAACTACACAGTTTGACCATGAGTCAGCAGACCACAATTTTAAGCAGACAACTTTTGATGTGATTGGCGCTTTAAGAAGAACGTGTCCCAGTGTTTTATCAGTATTCGGTTATCGAATGTTTACAAAATATGCGCTGCACCCAGGCCTCCAGATAAGAGTGCACATTGGAAAACTATTTTCTTTATTTCTCATCCAAAGCATATGTTGTGGGTACTCAAAAACACGGTCTCAATGAGACGGTCCTTTTGAGCACCCAAAACACATGTTTAAATTTATGGGTAAGAAAATAATTACATTTTTATGCTCATAAAATTTCCTTACTCTGGATCTATGTAGCACCTTTCACTTACAATACCTCTAGTAAAAACCTGTCCCTTCTATAGTTGATCTCTCTGCTTAGTACTGGTTCAACCCAGAAAATGGGAAAATGTCCCAACATGTCTAAAATATTGTTGACTTGGACATAAACAGCAACACAAACAAATTATACTTGGTCCAGATAAGCAAACTTTTTGTGCCCCTGAACCTGGGGTCTATGGCTGGTTATGCCACAGGTATATTAAAATGTGATTATTTTCTTATCCTTATCTCATTGAGACAGTTCTAATTTGAGTACTCACAGCAAATGTTTTGATAGGGAAGTAAGAAAATCAATTCTGAATTACAGACACTTATCTGGATGTGGAAAGTTATTTAATTATTAATCTTATCATGACTAGTAGGGAGCTCAGTGGTTGAGTGCTTGGCTCGAGACCCAAGGGCTGTGGGTTGGAGCTTCACTGGCGTTTCTGCCTTGTGTCCTTGAGCAAGACACATTTATCTTTAGTATTGGTTAAACCCAGGAAGACCCGTCCCGACGTAACTGAAAGATTGTTGACTTGGACATATAGAATCAAATCAAACAAAAACAAAAAACATCATGACTGGTCTGCCCAGAGACTGAGCCAAGACTTTTACATGATTTTCTCATAACCCCTTGAAAGATGGGATCTCTAAATGACACTTCTTTTATAAAGTTAAGATATTAAAGCTTTCATTTAATGGATCATTTAGAAAAAGTGGGGGTCTTTTCCCATACAAATAAGGGGTATGGGAAACCCTGCTCAGATCAGCCAAGAAATCTACTGTCTGATCTGTCGTCACTGTTAGCCAAAAGATGTAATGTGCTTTAAGGGTTAAAATATACCTCAGGTGACCCATGTCAGGGTGTTGCGCTATGTCTAGAACTCTGCGAAATTTATAGTATAAGTAAATTGACATTAACACATGTAAATTAATGGATCATAAATTGATGCAAATTTCATTGTGTACATTTTCTAAGCAAATTGTATTGCCTAATAATTTTTAGTGCAGTAATATGATCAGGAAATACATAAATTTGCATATAATGTATTCACCTCCAGATAAGGGGAAGGCGGCTGGCCTATTAGGTCTTTACTGTCCTGCCAGCCAAGAGTGACATTGGTGTCATGTTTTGTTAACAAAGTTATCCGGGACTTTTTATCGATAGATGACTTGTGTATTAATCCTATCCGCAGGATAGGATTAATGCACAAGTGATTTATCGACTTGCATTAGCTCAAGTGGAGTGTACAAGTTAATGTTTTACTTAACAATTGTGAACAAAATACTACGTCAGTGTCACTCATGGTTGGCACAACAGTAGATACATACTCTTTCCTTACTAGCAGCTACTAATTTTGTCCTTTTGTTCTGATAATTTTTGCAAACAGTTTGGACCCAGATCAGGACCGATCTGGGTCCAAACTGTTTGGCATTCCCATAGTGTACGTTCCTGAAGAATTTTTGAAAAGTTAATTTTGAAAAAGTCAGCAGATGACAACAACAAAAACAATTCTCAGCCAAAACATACAATGTATAAAACGTGCAAACGACCACTCAAAAATAGACAAAACAAAGATCTTAATGACAAATCGTAGCCCAATGAAGGTTTAAAGTATTGCAGAATGCTCCCTTTGAGCATTCTGCAATACTTTTGACCTGCATTAAGCGTTAACTGGTCTTGAAAAACGGTCTTTTTGAGAGTGGCCGTTTTACACAGGTTTTACTGTATGTTGTGGATACTCAAAAGAAAGAACCGTCTCATCAAGACGGTTCTTTTGAGTACCCAAAACAAATGTTTAATTGATGGGTAAGGAAAAATATTCACAATTTTACACTAAATGGCCTCGAGGTTATAAAACTATTTTGTGCTCAACTCAACTGAGAATGAAATTTCAACTCCTCAGACTTTTAAACTATCAGGTATTTTAATTATAATGCTAGTAAATGTTAAAATGCCAACAATTGTTGGCATTTTAACATTTGTTAGCATGATAAGTTTCATGATCAGTTGAGTTGAGCATGAACAAAGTTTTATAACCTCGGGGCCAGGACTTCTGGCCTCCTATGTTTAGCTGAGTGAATAAGAGATGCACTCACAGGCGGGATCAATTTTAACAGGATTATTTTTTGATGTTTTAAATGAAAATGATTTTTTTAGCGTACCTGGTCCATGCATGGATCCAAAATATTTTGCCTGAGGGGGTCCAAATTTGATAAGTTTGTTTTTTTTTAGTTGATGATCTGGGGATAGAGAATCCAATTAACGCTAAAAATGGGCCATCATCGGCCCGCCAGCGAAACACCATTTAAATGGGGTTTCGCTGGCGGGCTGATGATGGCCCAACATTAAATGCTGGCTTGGTAGCTTTGTGATTTTTCGAGTGATCCGGACCAGTATTGCAAGGAAACCCTATATTTTTTGTGATTTTTCAGGGGGGTTTGGGCTCTCTGTCCCCCCTCTGGATCTGCCCATGCGGTCACTTATAAGGGTGCATGCGCGGATCCAGGAATTTTCGTCAGGGGGAGGGGGGGTCCAGGTCAGTCTTACAAAAAAGCTCTGACAAGGTTTTTTTTTTTTTTTTTTTAGTCCTCAGCTTATTTTACAGAAGTCAAATGGTCAATTTCAAAGAAATATATCACTTTTTCCAGGTGGGGTCCAACTTTTTCCAGGGGGGGGGGTCCAATTGCTTATACCCTATAGAAACCCATATAGCTTGTGATTTTCCAGGGTGGGGGGGGGTCCGGACGCCCTGTCTCCCCCTCTGGATCCGCACTTGGGGTGGATACGGTACGTCAATTGAAATAAAGGCCCTTTTACAAGGATTTGAGCTTGTTTGTTTTCTACTGGTGATAATGGTATGAGTGAAGTTAGACTGTTTGAACATGTCTTTAGGTGTCACATTAATCAGGATTCATTTTCATCTGTGGACTGAGTTAGGTGAGCCGCAGCATGTAATTTCCAACAATGTGGCATTTTGACAAGTGCAGACTCAGACGAGCCTGTGCAGTTTCATTTTAAGCTTAGAAACTCCAAATGATTTTCAGTCAGTAGCTTAACACTCATAAACTATTCAAGCGACGAGCTAAGGCTCTGATCAGACTGCGCGTATGCCCAGGCTGATCTGAGGCTTCGCTGGTCGCACATAGTGCATTGTTTGAAATCTCATGTCGCGGCTCAGGTCACAATATAGCTTGAATGAAATTTCTATGATGCGTTTAAAGAAACTTTTTTGCATTAACATAATTAAAGGCTGTTTATTTTAAAGCTAAATTTTAGCTCACCTGGGCCTCCTGGTTCACAAGGTGAGCTTGTAGTATACACAGGGTTGTTTGTTTGTTTGATTTGATTCTTTACTTCCCATCAACAATCTTTCAGTTAAACAGGGACAGGGTCTTCCTGGGTTGAACCAGTACTAAGCTAGGATAAATGTGTCTTGCTCAAGGACCACAACTAAGTGATGCC
This sequence comes from Loripinus fragilis, assembly GCA_964019695.1. Classification (NCBI taxonomy): domain Eukaryota; kingdom Metazoa; phylum Mollusca; class Bivalvia; order Lucinida; family Lucinidae; genus Loripinus; species Loripinus fragilis. Next base: position 29,707,679 of record OZ026514.1, read on the forward strand.
GGCGAGGCTTGAACCTGAGGCCCCTCGGTTTCGAGTCAAGCACTCTACCACTGAGCCACTGCGCTCCCATACACAGGGTTGTCGTTGTCAAAAATTTCAAATATCTCCTCTGAAACGGCTTGGCCAAACAAATTAACAGAGCCTCCCTGGGAAGGGGGATATACCTTTAAAACCCTCTTCTCCAGAACCAGAAGTCCTGTGATCTTGAAACTAAATGGCATGTAAGGCATCTGGGACTCAAGATCTACAAATTTTAGATTAATGATGACCCTGGGTTGACCTTGACCTATTTTACACCAAGGTCAAATTTGCTTCTTAATGCATTTAAATGGGGGGAAAGAAGAAAATGTGATTTTTTGAAAACTGTTGAAGCCAAAGTCAGTATTCTCACGACTATTAATATGGGTATGTTCAAGTGATACCGTCCTAGGTTGACCTTGACTTTGTAAAACCTAATATCAACTCTTAAAGGGCCAATCACAACTGCAGCAGAGGACAAATTTTGTGACATCTTTCCCAATTTTCGAAAAAAATAAGGTATGATATTTCATGAGAATCGTCTGCCAGCGGACGATTATCATGAAATATCATGCCTTATTTGTTATTTTTGAAAAAGCAACAAAATTTGAAACTGTCATCTGCTGCAAAATATGGTGGCGCTTTAAGGGTTAAGGTCATCTACATTCTTGAGACTCATTGTCAGGTGAGCGCCTCAGCGCTTACATCACAACTGCCTTCAATTCTACTTTTGCCACTCCAAAATCTGACTCCTCTCCACTCCAATACTCTGCTCCAATCCTCCGCTCCAAGACTCCACTTTATAAAATACACAGTTTCTTCATTACTCAGAGGGGAGCACAGTTGCTCAGTGTTAGAGTGCTTGATTCAAACCAAGGGGCTGCGGGTTCGAGCCTCACCAGTTCACTGCATTTTGTCTTTGAGCAGGACACATTAATCCTTGGTTCATACTGGTTCAACCCAGGAAGACCCATCTTGACATAGCTGAAAAATTGTTGTTTTGGACGTAAAGAATCAATCAAACAAACAAAAAAAATTCATACTCACTCTGAGCAACATTATTTTCAAATTCCAAGGAATCATGCCTATATATATATGTTAATCTTTGCAAGGTGTTAAGGCCTGTTTTCTCAGGAATGGCCTTTGTGATTCAGATACAAGATATAACAACAACAAAAACATCAAGGATGTTTTTTCTGGTTGTTCCACTGTTTCAGACCTATTATCTCAATTACTTCTGACATAATTCTGCAAATTCTTTCTGTATCAGAGCCATACCTGAATTCAACCATTTTATTTTTTAACCAAGTATGACTTTTATATATCTTAGCGCATTGAATCATGGGAAACTAAGATTTACATTCTTGACTTATATTCCTCAGAATGTAACAAGAATTAAAAGCAGGCCATCACCGGCTCTCCAGTGAAACGCCATTCAAAATGGCGTTTTGCTGGCGGGTTGATGATGACCCAACATTGAATGGCTGGGTTTTCCAGGGGGTCCAGACCAGTACCAGTATTCCTAATGCTACGTTTACACTATGTCCCCGGCGGCCACGGCAGTCACGATTTCAGCCACCGTGGACGAAACCGGGTGACCGTAACTCAACGTAGGGGAACGGGGTCGACAAACGTAGCTCGCCGTGGTCGCCGTGATCGCCGGGACAGATTTTTAAACAGTCAAAAAATTTGCCACGGCAGCCACGGCGGGATTGACCTACTTAAATGTGCCGTAGTAGAACGGGGAGAACGCAACAAAACGTGACAGAACGTAACAGACCTTAACACATCTTGCAGTATGTCCGTAGCGGGATGGCTTGTTACGTGACGGCAACCCAAGGTCTGCCAAGGTCTGTCAAGGTCTATCAAGTTCTGTTGCGGTCTGCCACATTTTCCTAACCCGACCCCGCAGCTCGAACCTGAACATGGAGTCTAAGAATCGTAGATAGATGCATCTGAGGAGGAAAGTAGTTACAAGGGTAGAAATAGTCATTACCGAATGTATTTGTGTGCGTGCGTGCATTAGTGTGTGCAATTAAACCTTTATACCTTTTTCTTCTTCTTTTGGTTCAATACAATAAAGACTTGGGTAGTTTCATTGTACTATCAAGAGAGTCATAGGTTATAATTTCCCAAGGCAGAATATTGCATTTATTTCTCTGAAGATCAGTCAGTGTAGACATTGATAAAATGTTGCATTGTGCGCCATCTCATTAGAATCTTTTGTGTTTAAAAACACTCATAAATGAGTTACCAGAGTACAAAGGGTTAATGCTGATACCAATGGCTGGTGTTATTGTTTCAAGACTCTCATCGAACAGTTTTGAAGAGCTTTTATAGCCTATTAAGGCCTGAAAATCGTTAACATCTTCGATGCGAAGCTCTCTTGCTATAAAAAGTGAGAAATATCCCAATTGTTGCAATCGTTCTTCCGAAAACCATGCCCGCACTTTGCACCCGTCTTTAACCTTCCTGCTAGACGATCATTCTTCTGCACAGTTGCTGGTGCTCCTAGCAATTATATAAATACGAAATCGGCTTCTTCATTGCCATTACATGTAATGATGTTTTTAATCAAGGGTGCATAATATAACGCCTGCAGCAGCTTTGTGGACCTCCTCTTTATACCGTGGGCATATTGGGGTTCAAACACCATTCATCGCCCCGTTCCTTGACAGAACTTGATAGACGTAGCAGAACTTGATCGCAACGTAACAAAACGTGAGAGGCCTCAACAGAACTTGGCAGGCCGGGATGGAACGTAGAACCATCCGTTACAGACCGTAGCGCGCCGGCGAGCCTCTGCTATGGCAGACCTTGACAGACCGTGAGAAAACGTAGCGAGACTTAACAGAACTTGAACACAAAGACAAAACTGACTAAAAACATCACGGCGAGCTACGTTTCTGGCTACCGTGACTGCCGTGGCTGCCCGGAACATAGTGTAAACCTAGCATAAGTAAACCTATGGCTTTGTGATTTTTCAGGGGTGGGGTCCAGACCCCAGACCCCAGCCCCCCACTCTGGATCCACACATACTATTGGTGTTGAATAGTTTAATTTGGGCCTCATTGTGAGAAAACGTTTCTTCGGGGTTTCCGACAAAGCGAGTTTCAAACCAGTCTCATCAGCTACAGAGACTAGCTAGAAAATTCAAATTTCACTTGTGGCAAGTTTACATATGACACTTTCCAAATAGCGAATAACAAAGACGCTGATCAGACTGCGTGGATGCGCAGGCTGGTCTGCGCCTGTGTTGTTCGCAAACCCCCGAGGACAGGTTTTCTCACATTGAGGCCAATTTCATTTCTCCGATGAGATTCTGCAGCATCTAATGTAACATAAGGTGCATTTTTCTTTGTGAATGAAAATCTGCTTGTTGGAAAAGGATCAGTAGATCAATTGGTATGAAATGAGCATGAAATAAATACATAATAAGTCCCTTGATGCTTGAGCCAGTGTTAAATTAAGGATGCAAGATGCAACAGCTTTAGTATGTAAGGGTACTGCGAAAGAAAAGAGATTGAAACACAGAGAAATCAAAGGCCCTTCCAGAGGCTTGTAGTGGGGGATCCCTGATCCCTTAATAATTCAATTCACAGTTTCCCCAAATAAATTGGCTTGTTTGCCTGTACGTTTCCCAGAAATAGAAAAATATGTTCCCTTTTCCCCAATATTGTCTTTGTTCCCCTGTTTCCCTCAAAATTAGATCCTTGTTCCCTCGATTTAAGTTAATGCCCCTTTCCCACATTTTTGAGTAACAAAGGCTCTGACTAGTCTGAGACAAGCCTGTGCAAAAGTACAGACTTGTCAGAACCTTTTATGCTTTGTAGCTGACTTACACAAAGTATGGATGTACCAAAAGTTAGGCCTCGGGCTATGCTGGATTGATCAGCATGGGTGTTTAACTCTTTACCTACTAGTGTCGTTTACTGATAACTTTAGCAAGCATTGATCAAAATGTCTGGCCTGATCTGGGTCCAAAGTGAAACTGTTTGACACTCTGATGGTATCCCTTAAAAAAGCAGTGACTTTTATCTTTGCAAACAGTTTGGACTGACAACATATTGTCAGGCCTGATCTGGATCCAAACTGTTTGACACTTTAATGGTACTGCATTCCTGAAATTATTTTTCAAAAAAGTTGATTTTGAAAAAAATCAGCAGACGACAAATTATTTCATTTCCATGGGATATTAAGCGGACCCCCCCCCCCCCCCCCCCAGACACACACCTTTATATATATGAAGCCCCTTTCCAGAAATCCTGGATCTGCCCCTGGTGAGGTTTTTCGCCTATTACCAAAGTCTCATGGGCTGGTTACAAGTGCCCTGACATTCTGACATTGCTCCTGTATACGCCCTATTTGCACCGGTTTGTACTAAAAAGCCCATGTAACATTACAGGCCCCCCAGATAAGAGTGCGTAACCTAAAATTATATTCTTATTTCTCAACCAAAACATATGTTGTGGGTACTCAAAAGAATCGTCTCAATGAGACGGTTCTTTTGAGTACCCAAAACACATGTTTAAACTGATGGATAAGAAAATAATCACACTTTTACGCTGATATTTTAAGCTTAACTGGCCACTTGTAACAAGAAGCTCCTCTTTTGAACATCTGCACATTCATAAATTCAAAATACAAAGAGTTGAGGTGAGGTGAGGTGAGGTAAGGTCAAACATTTAACACCTGTAGCCCACAGGTTGACTTGTCAGTAATTAATACTGTAAACATTGAGGCTGAGCCAATTAGCAGACATAAAAAAAAATACCTATGTATTTAACTCTTTGCATGCTGGGCAATTTTGAATGCTACTTTGTTGCTGTCTGCCAACTTTTATTAAAACAAACCTTTTCCAAAAATAATCTTTCAAGAACATTATTAGTGTCAAATGCAGGTAGGCCTGATCTGGGTCCAAACTGTTTGCAACAGACGACATCAGCAGACGACAAAAGTGAAAGCCGCAACATGTAAAATTGTTTGTACTGAAAATGTTAATTACATAGATGAAATTGTCTGCGGACCATTTATGTAATAAGTGGGACCTGATATCATTTTGACCTTAATTCATTATTTAACTAAACAAAGAGACCCCATAGATATTTAAGGTATTTAAGATATGTTGTTTGTTCATATTACCTTCCAGACTGTCTTAAGTTAAGTCATGTAAGGTTAGAGCTATTATTAAACAAGGAGAATCTGAAAGTGAGGTCATAATATGTTTTGATACTAAATTTAAGTTATCAGTAGATCTCATTTGGGGAGTTACCTTAACAGCAAAAGTATATACGAGGGCCCATCAATAATTTTGTGAACTACTTAGGCCAGAATTTTTTTATTAGTTGATTTACGAACCCTCCTTCTGTAATTTTTCGGAAAGTAGGAAAAAAATAAAATTCATTTTCTAAAAAAATTTTTTTTTGTATCCGCCGAGTCTAAATATTATTTGTTTTGATGAAAAAAAAAAAATATTTCTTTGAGGCTCTGTCTGTGTATTTTTGAGAGTGACACTGTAAAAAGTGATTGTCCTGTCCAGATTTTTAGGAAAATTTGAAAATTTAATACAGACTCTTGGTTTGCCCTACTAGTTTTACTGTTTTTTCTGGAAATATTAAAAAAAAAAAAAAAACTCTAAAAATGACCAAAAAAAAAAAAAAAGCTCTGAAAATGACCAGTTAACTGGTCATTTTCAGAGCTTTTTTATTTATTCTTTTTCGTCCCCTCGACCCTAAATCTGAAAAACAATTCCCGTAAATCAACTAATAAAAAAAATCTGGCCTTAAATTTAACTGTTTCATGACCACTTGACATAGTGAAATGAAATTTTGCATGGTAAAGATCAATAATTCTCCTATTAATTCAGCATAAGCTGACGTCGATGATGTCTCTATTTATGACGTAATGTCAAAATTCTGACTTCATATCAGGAGTATTTGTTGTAAAATGCAGTCACAAAATGTAGACGAGCAATATATTGTGATAAAGTTGGAAAATTATTCTCCGAAATTCTAAAGGATTTGCATGCACACGGTCTATGGGAACTTTTTATCGGATGGTGCTATTTTGAAGTGAGTAAAATGCTTAAAGAACAGAGAAACAAGCGATGATGACAAGCATACCAGCTGACAAAATTTTTGATTTCCAAGTCTGCTGGTAATTATTTTTTGCAATATACGGTAAATGTTCTAAAATTTCGAACACTCTAAAATTACGAACACCTAAAATTATCGCCGAAAATAATTTATAAAACATTCTAAAAAATCGAACGCTGACCTTTTTGGGAAAGGTGAATTTCTAAAATTACGAACACAAGTTATTTTCGGCAGAAAATCGATGTCCGTTTATCTGTTTGTCCCATCTGTGCTCGGTTTACTTTTAACGTACAGCGCGTGAGCGGTAGCGACATTTGGAAGGTTCCATTCCACTTAAATGGGTAATCTGGTACGCGACGTTCTTTTTCGCATGCCGAGCACAAGACTATACTTTTTGTCTGCTAATTGTGCGATACATGCTTTCAGATAAGATCAAAGGCAAGAGCGCATTAAAAGCACAGACTTTCCTACATGTAGTACGTGACAAAGTTCATGCATGTTATTGGTATAAGCTGTCCGGAAAACAGTGCAGGCTACCTGCAGCGTGTTCAAATATTTTTAAAACCCTTAATTGGCGAAACTTTTACCTATAAGAAGCAGCCGATCAGCAATGGTCATTAACATGGATTTCCTTTGTCAATATATTGTCACAGACATAAAACAGACATGCCTCGGGCAAGGATTAGGAGTTACAAGGGCAAGGATTAGGAGTTACAATTACCGCGAGAAAACGCACATCTAAGCTTGTGTCCACCATGAAGGACTTAGGTCATACCAGTGACCTATATATATAGGTCAATAGGTCTCTGGTCATACGCTGCCTGGTCGTCAAAATTGAACATTTGCAAGAAACAATAGATGTTGTTACTTTAAAAAAAGCCATGCAAACTACAGCTTTAAACAACTGAGTAAATTTGCTAAGTAAGTTTGCTTATACAAACTTATATACAAAATGGCCTTTTTTCCAAGTGGTGTCAGTCGTGAGACACAAAATTAATCCATTCAACATAAAACTATCAATGCTGTATTGTATGTTATGTATTGAGAATGCACACTTGTGCAGGCTCGTCCGAGTCTTTGTCGCACGTTGTAAGTACCAAAATATCATGAAATTACATGTGCGGATCCAGGTCCGGACCCCCCCCCTGAAAAATCACAAAATGTAGGGTTTTCTAGCAATACATGTCCGGATCCGCTGAAAATCGCAGCTGCGAAGCCAGCATTCAATGTTTGGCATTCATTGGCATGCCAGCGAAACCCCATTAAATGGCGTTTTGCTGGCAGGCCGATGATGGCCCGCTTAAAGTGGGACTTGGATCCTCCCTCCCCTCATCAACTTTAAAAACAAACGTTGTCAAAGTTGGATCCCCTCTGACAAAACTGTCTGGATCCGCGCATGAATTATGCCCGTCGACAGTTTAATTTCAATCGAGCCGGTTCACACGCACTGCATGCATGCGCGGATCCAGAACATTTTGTCAGAGGGGGTAGTAAGAGAAGACTGAAATGCCACTAAAAATGGACCACCATCGGCCTATCAGCGAAATGCCATTGTCGATAATGGCCCACCATTGAATGCTTGCTGGCTTGGTAGCTTTGTGATGTTTAGGGGATCCGGATCAATATTGCTAGGAAACCCTATATTTATGTGATTTTTCAGGGGGTCCGGACCCCCTGCCCCCCTCTGGATCTGCCCATGGCATGCATCTGAAAGAAGGTACTTGTCTGAAATGTTCCTTTCAGCGTGTGGTGATCATCGGACGCAAAGTCGGACTAGATTGTAACTCTTGTTGTGCATGTTTGCCCCTGATCAGGCACGTCGGACGATCTTCTGGATCCCGTCGAGTAGAGACTGCACGGTGTTTGCACACGAATCTTTTGTTTTGGCTTGGTTTCTTTAAAATATCGAAACACAATGTTTGGGTCAGTCAATCAATCTTGTTACAACACCCAAAATTCAAACTTACCATGCGCATCGGCTTTTGTACGGCAGAGTCGGACATTCCACAGTATTAACGCTTTGCGTCCTTTCTACAGCATGCACACATTTTTAAATTGACGAAACGTTCTATCCTGAATACCATTCGGGTCGATCTGGATCCAAACCGTGTTTGCAAATGTAGAGAGAAAGAGAGAGAGAGAGAGAGAGAGAGAGACTAGTGCAGGCACATCAAAGTAAACATTCCATCGGCGGATCGACAAGTAGAGAGAGAGAGAGAGAGAGAGAGAGAGATGTGTGTGTGTTTGTTTTGAATTTCGTCAGTTTTTTTACTCTGGGAACTCGTCTACGTATTTCAAAGTTTGTGTAGATCTTTGCAAAAATCTGATCGTATGTGATGTCTAGCGGTTTCAATTCTTGAGTACAATATTAACTCGAATTCGACGCTGGCAGAGCGAGCCAAAGCGTTTTTGGTTTTCTGAAGGAAGAACGAAATAGTGTAGTGATTCGGCGAGTGAACATAGGAGACCCGGCTTATAGAATAGTTTAAATCAGTGAACTTTTATGACTTGTAAGTAAATTAAGTGACATAATATGCACGTGCCTGGCTCTCGACCTGGCGAATACCGCACGAGCTGGACAGTTTACTGACTCAGTCCACATGAATTTAGCGGCGGTTTTCATAAGATAAAAGAAAAGAAAAACGAGGAGATAGCACAGAATTATATGGCCGTGTTTTCAACACGTTTCTACCACATTTTGACATGCATATATACCGTTTTTTCTCATGATAAAGTCCACATTCTAAAATTACGAACACTGGCATTTTTTCAAAAACGTAATTTCTAAAATTACGAACAGCGGAAAAATAATTATTTTTTAGTGTTCGTAATTTTAGAACATTTACCGTAAAAGGTATAATCTTAAGTCAATTTTTGTTACTCCGAAAACTACTGTTACTCGAAACTATTATACAACTGTAATTAAATCTGATCTGTTGTCAGCTATTAAAAGAAAGCACCCACAGCTTCAGAGGTCTGGATTCTGCTGCACCATGATAATTGGCCAAGCCATAGCAGCCATGTTGTGATAGAACTGCATATAGAGCTGCTTCCAAATCCACCATATACAGTAAAACCTGTGTAAAATTACCACTCAAAAAAAAGACAAAACAAAGGTTTAATGATAGCTTGTGAAGTTCGAAAGTATTGCAGAATGCTTCCTTTCTGCAATACTTTTGACCTGCATTAAGCAATAATCCGTCTTGAAAACTATTTTTTTGGTCTTTTTGGAATAGCCGTTTTACACAGGTTTTACTGTAGTCCATATTTGGCAATTTGTGACTTCTGGCTATTCCCAAATCTCGAAAATACGCTGCAAGTCTGAGAGGAGTTGAGTTGCACTGAAACAGACATTTGTTGGTAGATGTCACATGATGGCCTGCAGCACATGTTCCAGTCAATGGTTTGAACGGTGGAATAAATGCAAACTTTGCCAAGGATGTTACTTTGAAAAGGAGTAGAGGTCAAAGGTATATATGTTGGATATTGAGGCCAGAATTTTTTTATCAGTTGATTAACGAACCCTCCTACTGTAATTTTCCGGAAAGTAGGAAAAAAATAAAATTTAATTTCTAAAAAAAATTTTTATTTTATCCGCCGACTCTAAATATCAATTGTTTGGTTGAAAAAAATAATATTTTTTTGAGGTTCTGTCTGTGCATTTTTGAGAGTGACACTGTTAAAAGTGATTGTCCTGTCCAGATTTTTAGGAAAATGATGAAATATTTAAAGATTACTTTACTAGTTTTACTGTTTTTCTGGAGATATTAAAGAAAAAAAAAAAAAAAGCTCTGAAAAATAAAAAAAGCTCTGAAAAAAAAAAAAAAAAAAAAACCCTCTGAAAATGACCAGTCAACTGGTCATTTTCAGAGCTTTTTTATTTATTTTTTTCGTCCCCCCGACCCTAGATCTGAAAAAAAATTCCCGTAAATCAACTAATAAAAAAAATCTGGCCTGAGTTATACTCGTATCACAGTAGTTCACAAAATTATTGATTGGCCCTCGTACTGTAAATGTTAAAAAAAATGAACAGTTGTTGCCTGCTACAAAAACAGATCCAGATCAGACTGCTCCTGGAGAAGCATATCAATCTTCAATATACTGTAAATTCAGAGATTTTTTGCGAGAATTTTGTTTTCGTGAATAGCGTTAAAAGCCATATTTGCGTCATTAAAAATCATGATTTAAGGGCATGATTTACCAATATCAGCCAACTACAGAATGATTTCGCCATTTTTCTAGGATTTTATTTTCACGAAACTTCGCATATGCAAAGTTTTGTGAAAATAAAACCCTCGCGAAAACTTCCAAATCTACAGTAAAGTTCCCTATGATATCATTGAAAACTTAAGTTGAAGAACGAATTGACCGAGGAATTGAATTAAATTTTGATGTTCATTCAGTTTGGTTCTATCAAAATTCATAGATTACTGTTGTAAAAAATTGCATATCCTAGTCACAATGTTGGTTTTTCTATGACAGAAGATTGCAAAATTATGTCACATGCTTATTATGTGGTGCTATGTTTGCCCGGAGATAACATATGAACTAGTTCAAGTTGGTTTTGTTTTACCTGAAATATAAATAGGAATTCTCATCTGGCCTATATATGCCCCTGCGAAATTTCGTTCTACAAATTGGAGGTGTTCTAGAACTGTTCTAGAACATTTAGAACTGTTCTAGAACTGTTCTAAACAGGTAAATATGTTCGTTCTAGAACTCTTGTTCTACAACTGTTCTAGAACATTGTTATAGAACAAATCAAACACATTCTAGAACTGATTTCCATTCTATAAGCGTTCTTGAAATATTCTAGAACATTTTTAGAACAAATCAAGAACCAGTTAGTTCTACAATTGTTCTAATAATATTCTAGAACATTTTTAGAACTTTTCAAGAACAAAATAAGTCGACAGAAACTTCTAAAAAATGATTCAAATTAAGTTCTAGAACATTTGTCTTACTTTTTAGAACAAGTTAATTCTACAAATATACTAATAAATTCTAGGACATTTTTGGAACTTCTCAAGAGCAGAAAGCATCAGGATAGCTCACTGGTTGGGCACTTGCCTCTGGTGCTAGAGGTCCCAGGTTCGATCCCTTCTTGTGGTGAGGAAACTTTCTGTGTCCGAACACGCTTTCTCTGGTGTCATTTGCAGGGATGACACTAGATAAGTGCATGGTCCTTTGGATTGGGACGTTAACTGGATGTCCCCTTTGAAGGGAAGGTCACCCCTTGTGCAGGTTAAAGAACCCTACGGTAATTTAGATATGGTTGATTACGTGTAGGCTTTCATCCTGCAACCTGGAGTGTACAAAGTACACTTGCCGATAATACTCGCAAGCCAGGTTCTGGCAGTATATAGAGAAAGAAAGAAAAAAAAGGGCAAAACAAGTAAAAGAAAAATCGAAATAAGTTCTAGAACTCATTTAGTACTTTTATAGAACCAGCAAGTTCTAGAAATGTTCTAAAAAGTTCTAGAACATTTTTAGAACATTTTAAGAGGAAACATGTCATAACCAGATGGATTATGGGAAAAACATGGCTGCCAGAATTGGAGGGAAAATATGGAGGCTCTTAAAAACATTTGTTTTGGAATTTCTAGATGGCAAACATGATAGTAGTATTGCCTGAGACAGTGAGTATACCTGAGAAACAGTTTCTCTAAGGTTTTAAATGTTGATTAATGGTGGGGTTGTTGTTTGTAAGTTTTTTAGCAAATGTAAGACAATGTTTTGAAATGGGTGGGGTAATACAGGGTGGCATGTTACCACAATGAGAAGTTGATCATGGCTTAATTACTATAAACAGAGGTTGAGCAGTTAACATCCAATAAGTTTTCCAAAAACTACAATGTTACAGTTTTGCAATGAATGTTATTTATTTTTCAATTCACTGATAATTCGGGAGAAATATTTTACTGAAATTTACTGAACCAGCAAGTTCTACAAAAGTTAAAAAATGTTCTAGAACATTTTTAGAACAGTTCTAGAACAAGTATGTCATTATCATTAATTTAACCAGATTGATGTTGGGAAAAACATGGCTGCCATAATTGGAGGGATTATGAAGGCTGAGCCCAAAAAGCACTTGTGGCAGTTTCTAGATGGCAAATTGACAGTATTATAGTCTGGGACAGTGAGTAGGCTTGAGACACAATTTCTTAAGTTTTAATGTTAATTGTTGCTGTAGTTGCTGTTTTTCCAAGGTCAAATGCATGACAATGTTTTGAAATGGGTTGGCTAACAGGGTGGCAATAACTAACAACATTTATGCCAACTTAGGGCCCCTATAATAATTCTTCTCCAGTTGATGTTTATTTATTTATTGTGTGATTACTTATTGGGGTTTTAAACCATTATGTCAACAGTTTTCCAGATATATAAAGGTAGCATTCGATGGAATCTTATCTCCAAACCCTATATGGGACATTTTCGGGGAGGTGTTCAACAACTGTTTTAAAAAAGTTCAGTTGTATTAGAACATTTGCAGAACAAACCACTAGAACATTCCTGAAATTGTTCTTAAACTATTTTAAAATGCTCTCAATCAATTCAGGGGCATTAATAGAATGTTTTAATGACATGATTTTTGAAGAGTTGTTTTACAGTTTTTCCAGAAAATTTCTAAAGGTTTGTTCTGGATCAGTTCTAGAAGAAGCCAAGGTTTATTCTAGAACAGTTCTAGAACAAACCATTAGAACATTTCTGGAATTGTTCTGGTACCATTCTAAAAATGTTCTAGAATGATTCAGACATTTATAGAACATTAAATGAGACATTTTTTAGGGGTGTTCTACAAATGTTCCAAAAAAATTCTAAAGGTTTGTTCTAGATCAGTTCTAGAACAAACCAAGGTTAATTCTAGAACAGTTCTAGAACAAACCATTAGAACATTTCTGGAATAGTTCTGGAACCATTCTACAGATATTCTAGAACTATTCCGAGACATTTATAGAACGTTAAATGGGACATTTTTTAGGGTTGTTCTACAATTGTTCCAGAAAAATTATAAGGTTTGTTCTAGATCAGTTCTAGAACAAACCAAGGTTAATTCTAGAACAGTTCTAGAACAAACCACTAGAACATTTCTGGAATAGTTCTGGAACCATTCTACAGATGTTCTAGAACTATTCCGAGACATTTATAGAACGTTAAATGGGACATTTTATGAGGGGTGTTCTACAATTGTTCCATAAAAGTTCTAAAAATTTGTTCTGGAACTGTTCTAGAACAAACTTGATTTGTTCTAAAACTGTTCTAGGAAAAACTTTTAGAATTTTCTGGAACTTTTCTGGAACAAATCTCTTGACCTTGGCTAGAACATTTGTAGAACAAAAAATTGTCCCATTTAACGTTCTACATCTGTCCCACAAACGTTCTAGAACATATCTAGAACAGTTCTAGAACATTGTTCTAGAAAATTCTAGAACTCTTCTAGAATGGTTCTAGACCATTTCGCAGGGGCAGCCAGATTCCGGAACTGGCTAAACTTCTATACTACTAAATAAACGAATTACCGCATAAACTGAAAAATCGAGGTCATTTTCATGCTTGATTTCTTTACTGTTACTTTAAGATATTGCTTTCATTGATAATCTCGGTTAGGATGAGTTTTCATTTAGCATAGATTTAGAGAATTTTGGAATTAAGTGTGTTTTCTAAAAGAACTGCGCCCTCTGGCGAATGTTTCTATATTTAGTGTATGTCACGTTCATGGTCATGCGTCACTATTTTTAGATCGATTGGGTTTCCAATACAAACTGAATGGAGATGACCGAAGCGTTCCGAATTTTTGTGTATATGTCATATGTATATGTGTATTATGCTGTGTCAAGTCGGCCATATTATAAACAACAATGGGGAAAACGTCGCCAAACTCGCCAAAGAAAAAAAGATATGGCTGTAATTTTAAATAATCCCTTATCAAAACTGATTATTAGTCGCGGTAATCATCACACCTTTCTTCGACACGCGCTTAATAATCCTAAGTGTCAAGGTCGCTGCGCATAATGTACTGTTTACATCGATTGGCTTGGTCGTACCACTTATATCACGGTAGGCAATGACGCTATCAAATATTATTAGTAAAAGGCGCCTCGCTGAAGTTTTTCTGTGATTTTCTTGACGAGAAGAAATAAACATAACCGCATTTACAAGTATCAGCTTTTGTAAAAAGAAAATAAAAAAAAAATCGTCGGTTCCGGGTCATTTCGGCCCATGGTCATTTCGGCCCAATAATCCCTTTTTGGTTCTTAGAAAAAAATAAATCTCACTCCTAAAAAATTTGGTAAAATTGGTCCGCGCGGTAAATGCGAGCAGAAAATAACCATTTTAAGGGCGTCGCGCGCAATCTCACTCTTTAAGATTTCAAAAAGTTGACAGGTATGCAAATAACGAAGTAAGAACTACACCAAAATCACCACCTTAGAACGGTCAGGTGCAAGCTACTGGTGAGGGCTTGAGGTTGAATTTGTTTTTAGCTCACCTTAGCAGCATATGTCAGCTTATAGGTAGGATGCCCATGGTCCGTTGTCGTCAACAATTTCAAACATCTTCTTCTCGGAAACCATTTGACCAATCAAAGACAAGTTTTATGTGGAGCCTCTTTGGGTAGGGGGAACGAAAGTTTGTTTGTTGCATCTGGGTCACATGACCAAGATGGCCGCCACGCCCATATATGGTAAAAACCCTTCAAAAATCTTCTTCCCCGGAACCGGTGAACCAATTTCCACGAAACTTGGTATGTAGCAGTGGTGACTCTGCCCATCATACTTTGTTCAAATGATGACCTACGGTTGACCTTGACCAATTTTACAACAAGGTCAAATTTGTTAACTTAGGCTTTTCTACAGGAAAAAGTGAAAGCTGTTGATTTTTTCACAAATATTTCAGCCTCTGACCTGAAACCAACTGAAATAATGAAGAATTGTGAGTATTGAAGGCCGAGGTCATTTCTTGACCTTGGCTAAAGGTCATTTACGTATATGAAAATTAAAACTGGCTTTTCTCGGAAATTGATGGGCCAATCAAACCCAAATTTTATATGTTAGCTTTCAGGTACAAGCAGGGTTCCAGTTTGAGGGCAAATCGGCGAAATACTTCGCCCCAGACCGCTCCGTTTCGCCTATAATGGTCGTAAAAAGGGAAGTGTATTTCGGCATATGGAGGCGCGGTGGCTCAGTGGTAGAGCGTCGGACTCGGGACCTAGAGGCCCTGAGTTCGAACCCCACGACCGCTGTGTAGTGTCCTTGAGAAAGGCACTTTCACCTTCCCAAAGTACTAATAATACCCAGGAAGAAGTGGCTCCGTCTCAACATGACTGAAAAATTGTTTACCGGGACGTAAAACACCAATCAATCCAAACCATTTCGGCATCAGTGTTCCTTTTCAGGCCATTTTGGGGGGCGAAATTCGGCCCCACTCCCAAAGGCGAAACACCTCCTTTTTCCCAATTGGCACAGTAAAATTCCCAATCAGAAGTTGGAAGAAAAATAAGGAGAAAAAGTTTGTTTTTTAACCACGAAAAGTAACGACATTTCCAGGTTTGCCTTTGAAGAAGATAATTTGGTATACAAAAATTTCCTTAAATATTGTATTTCTTTGCATTTTGAGTGTGAAAACCACTCATTTATTGGTTTGGGCAGCTACCACTTAAAAAATTGCAGACTAATTTTTCCGACATTGTCCCTATTTTTGGACAGTACCAGTAACCAACACAACACTAAACTATAATAATCAGCAGACCTTAGTATAAACTTAAATTGACACTAGCTTTAAACAAGTACAGACTTTTGGGGGGGGGGGGGGGGGGGACTCACAAAACAGTAACAAAACAAACAGAACTTCTATAAAATAGTTAATTACTACCATTGATGGCAACTAGAGTTATGAAAGTTCAAGACACCTTTCTCTGACTCACGCTCAATAATCCTAAGTTTCAAGGTCGCTAAACAGCTTACATTGATAGGCTTGGTCGTACCACTTGACGCAGTAGGCAATGACGCTATCAATAAAATCTGTTTAAAAAAGTGCATTGTTCAGAAATAAGAACCTGGATTTGAGCGATTTTTGGCATTGTTTGGAGGAAAACAAATATAGTAAAAGTCACCTCGCTGAAGATTTTTAGTGATTTTCAAGATGAGAAGATATAAGCATAATCATGTTTACAAGTATCAGCTTTTGTAAAAAAAATTAAAACTCGCCGGTTTCGGGTCATTTCGGCCCATACCTATTTGGGCCCATGGTCATTTCGGCGACTAGAATCGCCAATACAAGTTTCAGATTTCATAAAGCTGTGAAAAATTAACACACATGAAAGGGGGATACAAGTTTCAGCTTTTTTAAATGCAAAATAAAGGTAAATTGACAATCATGAAATATTTCCGCGCTTGCGTGGGCTCTTTTCTAGTATATTTAATTTTAGGCCTAAATGAAATATATGTGTGGTTCCTGTTGCATACCAACAACATTTAGGGTAGGTAGGTAGGAAAATTATTAAATTCTGTTGTAACATTTAACAAAGAAAATAGTGACAAATTCTGAAAAAGTGCCCATTTTAGGTATTTTTTCTCCAAAGACCATTTTAATGTTTAGGGTAGGGTTAAAAGAAATAGGGTAGGTAGGCAACAGGAACCACACATATATTTCATTTAAGCCTTAGCCAAAAACTTTGGTTAGTCCCAATACCAGGTAGTAGGCTGATTCCGGATAAGAATCTTTGTTTAATGCTTGTTGAGCTTTATCAAGTATTGACCCCTAGTTTCTTTGGCATTCCCTTAGGGTCACATTACTTGATTTTCAGCCCTCAAATTATGCAGGAAAACTGGCTTACATATTGCTCTATTAATCATGTGACAATTTCTAGATTTTTTGTGTCCTAATATCCCCTACTTTTTGTGGACAGTATATATGGTTGTTTTTTTATCCTAGCTATAGTCACAATGTTGGTTTTTCTATGGTCCAAGTAGGCTGACAGAAGATTGCAAAATTATGTCACATGCTTATTATGTGGTGCTATGTTTGCCCGGAGATAACATATGAACTAGTTCAAGTTGGTTTTGTTTTACCTGAAATATAAATAGGAACTCAGCCAGATCCAGAATCTGGCTAGGTCAAATAGGAATTCTAATCTGGCCTAGCCGGATTCAGAATCTGGCTAAACTTATATTTAATTTAGCCAGATAAAATTTGATTAGTCCAAATAAGAATTCCTGTGCCAGGTAGTAGGCCGATTCTGGATAAGAATCTTATCAAGTATTGACCCCTAGTTTCTTTGGCAGGCCCTTAGGGTCACATAACTCAATTTTCAGCCCTCAAATTATGCAGGAAAACTGGCTTACATATTGCTCTATTAATCATGTGACAATTTCTAGATTTTTTGTGTCCTAATATCCCCTACTTTTTGTGGACAGTATATATGGTTGTTTTTTATCGCATTTTCACACTGTCTTGTGTCTTTTCTTGGAAGGAGGAAGAGAATAGATATTGAGTCTTTGTTCTATTAACTATTCGAATGCTGGGAAAGTCGCTTTCTCTTTTGTCGTCTGCTGATTTTTTTCAAAGTAGTCGTTTCAAAAAATTCTTTCAGAAATACCATCAGAGTGGTCAAACGGTTTGGATCTAGATCAGGCCTGACAATTTGTCAGGCCTGATCTGGGTACAAACTGTTTGTAAAGGTTTTCAGCAGACTACACACTAAGCAGGTTAAGAGTTCAGCTGTCAAGTGTTTGGAGAGTCTCTGAATGCTTTGATAACGCCACTTTACTTGGCTGCTCTATTATTTTGATGTACGCCTACTATTACGTTTTGTTTATATTCAAAGTGTGTCACTATCATTTAAGATAAATAGTACTGCGCAGGAGGTTGCCTAAAGTGCACAGTCTGTGGTTGATAGCATCATTGACTACAAGGTTAGCTTTTAAAAAACCTTAGAACCATCGAAGGGCTTTTTACAGAAGTTTTATAGTGTTTTAATATTGCATTTGCTGAAGCTTTCATGTGTTTCAAGCTCTGAGTATTTTTTGTTTTTGTTTTAGTTAACGATTTGTACATAGGTGATCCATTGGAAGCAAATAAAGCAGGAAATATGCATATTCCAGGAAGACTCTGCTCATGAACACACTGAATAGTGGTAGAGTTAATGTTAACCCCTCCTAAGCAGTATGTATAGGCCATACAACCGTATTCCTCACACATAATGCCTAGGGGGCATATTGAAACTGACCCATCTACATCTAGATATTTCGTCATACTAAGCCCAGAATATCTGAAGGTTCCATGTTTGATTTGGATTCTAGCTCAGTGGTAAGGTCTCTAATTGGCCTTTTCGTTTTTAGAACCAATTTGGTATCCAAAGTATATCAACATGGCTCACACAATGGTGGAATTTTGGAAGTAGCTTGATAGACAGGGAGTTCGAGAAAGAACAGTAATAGACTGTGTTACATCCCTTGAACACCGTTCTCGTATTAATACCTCGTCTGTGTAAGAGACTAGAACAGTAAAAGACACTGCTGCTGGGGAGTTAACACCTGATCCATTCATGGCCAGTATTTCCGCAACTTAAACTCACAAAGGTGCAGACCAGCATGCACATCCGCACAGTCTGATCAGAGTATCTGAAAAGTAAGGTTGCTACTAACTTGGTCAGATATCTCTTAATTCTCCATTTTTTTTGGTGGGCATCAAAATGATAAAGTCTCAGCTACGCCCCTGGCCACTTTATCACACCGGGTTGGCGGCAATCAAAAACCCTATCAACAATCTACGATCGCGGATCAAAAATCCATAGAAACAGTGTTTACAATTGCCATTTGTCGCCAGTGTGGCGACAAATGGCAATCAAAACCTCTGTTTCTAACGATTTTTTATCTACATTCCTCGATAGAATTGGCGTTTTTGATTGCCACCTTCCCGGTGGGTTTATGTGAGCAAAGATTAAACTGGTAAAAACCCTGCCCGTAACCTCCACCTGGTTCATTGAAAATTCACTACCTGCCATTTGGCACAAACAACGCCCCAGGAATCTTTATAAAAATTGGATTAGGTGGGTGTGCATACAATCAGTCATGCAGCTTAGGTGTCAGTATCATATTCTGAAAATAGAACTTATTAGCATTAATGGCTTAGTCCTGCGATTTTTTAAGGGTCAGTAAATTTTCTTTACATTAAGGTAGTTCCTGGTGAGTGAGATTGACTTTTTGAACATCCAAATCCGGTTGATTTAAGAAGCCATTTAATTGTGATATAATTCAGTCAGAAAGGCCAAATAAAACATACCTGTGTTTTTGATAATTTGCTCCTCTTCTTAGGTAGCATTTACTTACGTTCTTAGGTAGCATTTATTGCAAACAATATGGACCCATATCAGACAGAACACTTTTAAACCGAAGGCGTGTTCAACAATACGAGCGCTCGAAGTGCTATCCAGTGCTTTCTCTCTGAATGCAAGGGCTTGCCAAGGTGCTTGCCAAGGTGCTCGCAAGCGCTTGTGATTCAAGTCAATAGGTGTATCCATCGAAAATCCAAGATGGCCACCTAAACAATAATGGGATTTTGCGAGGGACTATGCACGCAATATTTTCAGATACGATTTTCGGATTGATGATGTATGTTTCTTTTTGAGGATATATGAAATGGAACAATTAAAAGTGAAGGTACGAAGGTGTTTCGCTTTGATTTCCAACCAATGGGGTGTTTGATTTGTTTGTTTCTGGGGGCAGCCATTTTTTATTGAGTGAGCATTCTCTATCATTCAACAATGTAATGATTACACTGACAAGCCCTCGTTGGAGCACTCGCATTGTTGAACTCGCATCAGGTCTTTGTGCCAAAGACTGAGTAATAAGATGGGTATGTTTCTGTAAGTTTTCCAACTTCAATCTTCTTCAAACCCCATGCAAATCTTTACCAGCATTAACCCATTTAAGCCAAATGAACTTTCCTATCTCTATCGATAGGACAGGTCTATTTCAAATGTTAGGGTGTTGGGTGGTATTTTTCATCTTTATTCAAATTCTAATAGCAAACAGTGGAGACCCTGATCAGAAGCTGAATCCTCTGATTATATTTGTTTGATTTGATTCTTTACGTCCCATCAACAATCTTTCAGTTAAACAGGGAAGGGTCTTCTTGGGTCAACCAGTACTAAGCTAGGATAAATGTGTCTTGCTGAAGGACCACAATACAGTGACGTGGGTGAGGCTCAAACCAGCGGCCTCTCAGTCCCAAGTCAAGCACTCTACTACTGAGCCACTGCACTCCGCATCCTCTGATCTGCATCTGAAATCTTAGCCTATGTCCCACTAAAAGGACACTAGGCTTATATGGGTTAATGGTATATCATTAAAGAAATTACACAGAACTTTCATAAACCCGCATGCAAACTTGCAGGACTGTTATCAAGTGTTTTAAGTGTTATCCTCAAGTTTACTTTTTGGTTATGCTACAATTTAATACAACAAGACGTTTATGTAGGCAGTTTTAAACATGCAAACTTTGCCCGTTTATATCATCTGTTCAAATATTTACCAACATTTGAGTGGCTTTTTTTGGTGCAATAATGCTAAAAAGACTAGATGAGAGAGAAAAGGTCATAAATATATGACTTTCAGACATTCTCTCTCAATTTGTGTGGGAGCGCAGTGGCTCAGTGGTAGAGTGCTTGACTCGAGACCGAGAGGCCGCGGGTTGAAAACCAGCCTCACCGGCATCACTGTGTTGTGGTCCTAATGAGCAAAACACATTTATCCTAGCTTAGTACTGGTTCAACCCAGGAAGACTCGTCCCTGTTTAACTGAAAGATTTTTGATGGGACGTAAAGAATCAAATAAACAAACTCTCAATTTGTGGTTCATAATAAGTTCTTTGTCTATACTGTATGTCAGGGAATGCTTTTGTTTTTTGTGTCAGTTTTGCTATTTGCAAACAGTTACATATTTAACCACTCCTGGATATGACAGTACGTATATAGTTAGGAACTGATGATCTTACATAATTTTATAGTTCTTCCCCACAGCCTCCTCGCTGTACTTATATATACAAACGATACTGGGAAACCGGTAAGGCATCCCAGTCGGGCACCTCAGGAGGCTTTGCACTCAGAGCTTATGGCACAAACAGCATTTCATTTTGAAATGCTAATTACAATTTGCAAATTGCATTTTTCCAGATATCGATCCAATTTCAGTCGTCATAATGTCATACATGTATATGCTCTGGGTTGCATATAAAACATCCAAGCAAACACTTTTTATTTTGAAATATCTTGAAAACAAATACCAAAAAATACACATACAACATTTAATTCCTTGACATGACCGAAAAGTTGTTGACTCGGACACAAATAAGAAAACTTCATTGATACACATATGGACCTAAGTACTCAGCACAGGTTTAAATAAACAAAAATTTTCATTGTAAAATTGTAAATATTTTCTTACCTGTCAGTTCTAACATATGTTTTGGGTGCTCAAAAGAACCGTCTCATTGAGACGGTTCTTTTGAGTACCCACAACATATGTTTTGGTTGAGAAAATAAGAAAATTAAAATTTTCTTTAAGCACTCTTAGCTAAAGTCTTGAGTACTCAGCATAATCTTTATATTGCTTGGCAATGAAAGGCAGATTTATTATTATGCAACTGAATTTACATTAGACTTTAAGAAATCAAAATATATTATGCTGACATTAAATCAAGCAAGATGGCATTATGAAATCATTTGAATAATCTAAACTGTAAAACATTGTGCATGCTCTAATGAACCTTCACATACATGGTCAAATCATTATGGGCAGATAGGTCATAAATGCAGGTCCTACCCCCTCCTCCCACTTAAACCTCTTTCTTACTACACACACACATACCTCTATAAAATTCAATTGTTTTGTTCTGCTCTACTTTCTAAGTGCTTTTGGTGGGTATGGATGGACTCAAAGA
Source organism: Loripinus fragilis (assembly GCA_964019695.1). NCBI lineage: Eukaryota > Metazoa > Mollusca > Bivalvia > Lucinida > Lucinidae > Loripinus > Loripinus fragilis. The sequence goes on from OZ026514.1 coordinate 29,729,731, forward strand.
ATGTATTACAGTAAAGCCTTTCTTAAGCGGCCACTTAAAAATTGACAAAACCAAGATCTTAATGGAAAATGGTAGCTGAATGGAGGTCGAAAGTATTGCAGAATGCTCCCCTTGGAGCATTCTGCAATACTTTTGACCTGCATTAAGCGATAATCCGTATTGAAAACCAATTTTTGGTGTTCTTTTAGTGGCCGCTTAAGACATGTTTTACTGTATATTCATGTTCTTTGGTCTTCAAAAATATTTGTATGTTCACCAGTTTGATCCTATATGTTATTATTCCATTCTATATTCTTTGTGATATTTTTCTTCCACAAACTTTTGTTAAAATATTTACTTTAGGTTTTTAAACTAAAATTTATAAAATAAATAAGATATAAAAGTTATAGCTAATTTCAAAGGTGTGTACCTTGTAAAGCTCTGAAAGGCATGTGCCATGTTTGATCCTTAATAATAACCCTTGTCCTGCTGAAAATGTTAATGTACTTCACTCCTCCCCATATTTAAAAAAAATCATAAAACACCTGTAGAGTCTGCACAGTCTGATCAGTGCCTTTGTTATTCACTTTTTGGAAAGTATCATATGTAAACTTGCTACAGGTGAAATTTCAATTTTCTAGCTAGTCTCTGTAGCTGAGGAGACTGGTTTGAAACTCGCTTTATCGGAAACCCGGAAGACAGGTTTTCTCGGGACAAGGTCCATTTAAGCCTGGTCGGGACCAAAGTACATAAGCAGAAGAGAGAGCAGATGACAATTGTTGTGAATAGTGAGAAAAGGGTTAAAGTATCAAATGAAATGAGGATATGAATTATTATATTACTATATGGTAATCGGTTTTCATTTCCTGTTTTTGTGTAAGAAATAAAATATACCTGGGTTTTGTTATATATATTTACCAGAGGTAAACAGAAAATGTCAAGGCTGAAAGTCACAATACTCTTGATGAAATCAACGGTCACGTTAACCAGGGGTGTAGAAATAACATGCCCAACTTGTCCGACCTAGCTGGTCCCATTTCATTCAGGACTAGTTAGAAATTTCCATTTACGTGTCCTTTCTATAGAGTTTAGATCTAGTTTCATACTGTTTTTTAAAAGAGTGTATACATGTATATTGTTTGATTAAAGCTGCATACTCTGTAACTATGAACATTTTTCGAATTTTTTTATTTTCTTTTTAAATCATTTGTAAAAGTAGAATTAAGCTATGTTTTCACAATAAATATGTTCAGTACAGCTGAAAACTGCATGGAAAAGTGAACTATCTTATCAAATAGGTGTTTATTTCTCTTGTTGGTAATTATTTGCGTCCCTCCAATAATTCTAGATCGTTGAATTTTAACATAAATGCAGTTGTTTTGATAGTGATAACTTGTTAAGATTTACGAAAATGGTAAAATGTTTACCTGAATTTGAGTATTTTTACTGTGTTCTTGAAAAATAAAAACATTATTTTTAAAATTAGAAGATCAAAAGTTACAGACTATGCAGCTTTAAGCATGACGTAAGTTCTTTGTGCATTACATGTATCTCTTAGGACAAGTAAAACTTTCTTTGGACATGCAAGTTAATTTGTAACCTTATATGGCAATTTACTTGTCCATGGGAAAGCCATCACCTTAAAATTGCTATTTCAACACAACTTTCACTATTTCAACACTCCATTAACCAACCAACACTCTGGCCATAGTTGGTGGGATAGATTGCACTCATGACCATCAGCATGATCAGGTGAAGCTCAGATTATTATTGCAGCTAATTTTGGCAGATTAAAAAGTCTGCAGACTGAAAAAAAAAGAATGACCAGTTATAGTTTTTAGATTAGCTGAGAATTTTCGGGTTTTGGTTATCAGTACATTGGGTCGGGCGGTTATCAGGTGATGATCAGCGGACTGTCGGCCAACTTTGTGGGTGCACAGAAACACATCAAATTGGTTGACAGTTGGGCGACCATCAGTTGATAATCAGGCAGAAAGTAATCCGGCACACAATTCACATGTTATGTCTGCTGGCAAAAGATTGACATATAATGTCAAGTTGTATTTTCCCATAAATATCTAGAACAATTTCGCAAAATTTGTTGTCTGCTGCCATCCTGATGGGCGCTTTAAAGATTGAAGCACTTTATGCATTGCCATGCAGGTGCACATTGTATGTATGAGTACATTCTGCAGGGAATTCCACAAATACTCTACAAACAAATGCCATTACAACAGTAAATGTATGCAAGTTTTCCATTGATCATATTCTATCACTAGAGTACATATAGAGGAGTATAGTGGCTCTGTGGTAGAGTGCTTGACTTGAGAATGAAATGTCGCTGGTCAGAGCCTCGCCAGAGCCACTGTGCTGTGTCCTTGAACAAGACATTTTATCATCTGCATGGTACTGGTTCAACCCAGGAAATGTCCATGAATGATTGAAACATTGTTGACTGGGATGTAATGCTTGCATCAGATCAAACAAAGCAAAGAGTTTATGTTACCATGGCCAGTGAAGCTCAATTAACTTGTGGCTGATTGATTTGAAAATTGGGTAAATTTGATTTGAAAATTGGGTTTACACTTTATTTGATTTGAAGTTGGGTATATTTGATTGGAACATTTGGTATACTTGATTTGAAGATGGGTATATTTGATCTGAAAATTGGGTATATTTTATTGAAAATTGGGTGTTATACTAAATGTACATGTTATCAGCTTTTTACACAAAACTAGATAATCATTTAACAACTAATATTCAATAACTTTTATTTTACTATATAATTTCACAATTTGTTGTACAGGTGTCTAAGTACCCGAGATAGTTTCTTAGTTTTCTCTCTTTTATTTATGCAAATTAGTCATGCAGTCAGCTGGACCAATTTACTGGTTTGGTTGAGATGTGTATCTCCAGATACAAAGCAGTTGGATTTACATAAGCTTTTGATTGGTCATTTTAGGCAGATATATACAACAAATTTTGTACATGTATATCAGGTGACCAGTTAATACGCTTCAGTGATTTTGCAGTGTACTTTGATTTCAACTTGCTTTGTTGTTATTAGCATAATTTTGAAAACACATTGTTCAAGTTCCAAGCATGCGAGACAATTAGTGTTAGGTGTATAGGTAAATAATGACATTCTTAGCTTGAAGTGTTTTGGCAGGAACATTGACAAAAATTTCTTGGCATACTTTATAGGTCTGGAAAGAAGAGTTTTCCTGCTTTCAGTTTGTAGTGTATATAAGGGGTTCAAGAATAAAAGTACCCTGAGCCAGGTACAGTGCAGTGCCTTTATAATACGGGCCTCAAAGCGACAAAACCTGTCTTCTGGGTTTCCGATAAGCTAAGCAAGACTCAAACCAGTCTCCTCAGCTATGGAGACATATTTTGCTTGTACCAAGCTAAAATAATACTTTCCAAAGGGCTGATCAGTCTGTGCGGATGTGCAGGCTGGTCTGTGCCTTTCTTGTTTGCAAACCCTGAAGACAGATTTTTTTTTGTTTGAGGTCCATGGACTCTGTTATAAGTGGCTGATGTATTAAAGGTACAATTTTTTACAAAAATGGTCATTTTCCTATAATTCCTATGCGAGACTGTGAATTTGAGGCCAAGGTCCCACCACTGGCTTTCAAAGTGATTATTCTACACACATGTATGAAGCATCAATCTCATATTTACGGTACCAGGTATAGGCTTGTATTTTTTATCTTCTTAGATTCAATCAGTTCATCTACAAGTTCATTACAAATGCCAAAATTGTGGCATAATGGCCCGGGCATAATGGCAGGGGCATTCATGAGGATAAATAGCGAATTCTGGTTACAAAATTCCAAAGTGAAGAATGCATAAGGGTATACAGTGTTGCTAATTGTCTGACATGCTGAAGAACGTGTAATGTACCATACTTACAAAAACACATGCCACCCCATGAGATAATGGTACTTATTACATAAGCAAGAAATGGGCCTTGACGCGACAAAACCTGTCTTCTGGGTTTCTGAAAAAGGGAGACTCAAACCAGTCTCCTCAGCTACAGAGACTAGCTAGAAAATTGAAATTCCGCTTGTAGCAAGTCTAGACATGATACTTTCCAAAAATCGAATTACAAAGGCGCTGATCAGTCTTTGTGGATGCGCAGTTTGTTATTAGCAACCCCCCGAAGACAGGTTTACACGCGTTGAGGCCCAAATCATTCTTTAACGCTTTACTCCATAATAGCACCTTTTGACACCTTTGAAATACCATGTCTATGAAAATATTATGGAAAATGGAGCATTTGCTCTTTTGGAGCAAATGCTCCATTTTCCCTAATATTTTCAAAAGTATTCAAAACTTAACCAAACTTTTTCTTGAATTTTTTCAATGTTGTCTAAAAATAGAAAACCATGTCATGGTCTAAAAATAGCGTATGGAGTGAAGGGTGAAACAATTGCATTCCCAGCCATCTATAGTGATTAGCTTGAAGCCTAATTTTGGTCTTAGCCGTCATCTGCTTCCATATTTGGTCAATATGGGCTGCTGAGTGAGCGAAGATTCTGGTGAGACTGCGCAGATAGTACACAGGCTTGCCAGAACCACGACCACAACTAATGCAATAAGCACCGAAATATCATGCGCTGGCACATTTATTATTTTTGCTTCTTCTTTGTGATCATGAAAACTTGAATCTGTCTGATTACCTGGGATTCCATTAATTAGCATAGGTTTAGATAAACACAATTTTTCAGTGTAATATTGTAAATATTTTCTTACCCATCAATTTTAACATATGTTTGGGGTGCTCAAAAGAACCGTCTCATTGAGACGGTTCTTTTGAGTACCCACAACATATGTTTTGGTTGAGAAATAAGAAAATTAAATTTTCGTTACACACTCTTAACTAAAGTCCTGAATTAGTATGCTGAACTTTTAACAGAACAACCTGATATTGGATCTTATTTCCTACTATAGCCCAGAAACCCGGAAGACACACACTGGTAAATGTATACGTCGATTTGCTGGTATTTACGCGTATTGCCGGTACTTCAAAGACAGGAAGTGGTAGATATTGGTGTTAATACTATATAGAAAAACATGTCATATGCCTAAAGGACTATAGAATTAGATCATTTTTAAGTATTCAGTATGTGCATTGCGATTTATGTAAGCATTTAGGAATAGATTCGAGTACCGATCTGGATGATCGGTACTCAAATCTATTCCTAAATGCTTACATAAATCGCCATGTGCATGCCAAATACTTAACAATGATCTAATTCTATAGTCCTTTAGGCATATGGCATGTTTTTTGTTTATGTCAATATTTTTGTTTATTTTTTAGGGATAATGGATATTTGGGAAAATTAATTATAGGGATAATTTGCCAGTTTATAAGGAATACATGCCTGTTTACTACATGGTATAATTGGGATATTTGTACCCCCCCCCCCCCCCCCCCCCATACAAGCCTCAGGATTGTTCTCAAAATTTAGAACTTTACAGGTAGTGCACTTTTAATGCTGGTATTACATGAATGATGCTGTTAGAGCAATTTTGCCGAGTAATGCAGGATGCAGCAGGTAACCTGAACTACCCCACATTCATAAGATGTTGCATTTTACAATAATTGTCAAAGTTAAGGAAGATGTCATGAGTTGATGGAGTGGTGTCATATAACATGTTAATGGTCTGCTTCTGCACTTCAGTAATAATATCACAACACTTTCATTTCTAGTTAGGCATGTGTAAAACTGTCACCAAGATGATTAATAGTGAAATGTAATGGCTTTCAGGCCTCCATATAAGAGGGGGTGTTATGAATCAACTTTCTTATTTTTAAACTAAAATGTATGTTGTGGGTGCTCATAAGGACCGCCTCAATGAGATGGTTCTTTTGAGTACACATAGCATATGCGCCGCGACATGAGATTTCCAAAAATGTGGTATGTGGGACCAGCAAAGCCTCAGATCAGCGTGCACATATGCACGGTCTGATCAGAGCCTTTGCTAGTCGCTTGAATATTCTATGACTGTTAATTAAGCTACTGACCGAACATCATTTGGAGTTTCTAAGCTTGAGAGGAGGCTGCACAGGCTCCTCTGAGTCAACACTTGTGAAAATGTCACATTGTTGAAATTCACATGTCACATCTCATATGTTTAAAACTGATGCATAAGAAAATAATAACAGTTTTATTTTTTCAGAAGATTGCTTGTCTAAAATAATAACAGCTTTATGCTAAAGAAGATTGCTTGTCTAAAATAATAACAGTTTTATGCTAAAGAAGATTGCTTGTCTAAAATAATAACAGTTTATGCTAAAGAGGATTGCTTGTCTAAAATAATAACAGCTTTATGCTAAAGAAGATTGCTTGTCTAAAATAATAACAGCTTTATGCTGAAGAAGATTGCTTGTCTAAAATAATAACAGCTTTATGCTAAAGAAGATTGCTTGTCTAAAATAATAACAGCTTTATGCTAAAGAAGATTGCTTGTCTAAAATAATAACAGCTTTATGCTAAAGAAGATTGCTTGTCTAAAATAATAACAGCTTTATGCTAAAGAAGATTGCTTGTCTAAAATAATAACAGCTTTATGCTAAAGAAGATTGCTTGTCTAAAATAATTACAGCTTAATGCTAAAGAAGATTGCTTTTCTAAAAATTTACATAGTAACAGCTTTATGCTAAAGAAGATTGCTTGTCTAAAATAATAACAGCTTTATGCTAAAGTGAGTGCTTGTCTAAAATAATAACAGTTTTATGCTAAATCTAAAATATTAACAGCTTTATGCTAAAGAAGATAGCTGGGAAGGCAAAAGAAAAAATATGTGTGTGTGTTTACAAGAATTTATAACCAATACTTCTGATCAAAAGAGTAAAGAATCGGTTACAAAATCACGAATAACCCTACCTTAACTGAGTGCAGTTGAGAGATATAAAACACTGTGGAAAGCTGTAATTGTCATTAATGCTGCAGTGACGAAAGATTACATAATGCCTGTAGTTGGGAGATATAAAACACTGTGGAAAGCTGTAATTGTCATTAATGATGCTGTGGTGAAAGATTACATAATGACTGTAGTTGGGAGATATAAAACACTGTAGAAAGCTGTAATTGTTATAAATGCTGCTTACTTAATCCTGGTTTGATATTTAGACTGCAGACCTGGGGTAAGCTGCAGTTGGCTTGTCCTTCTCACATCAGATCTCAAGGCTTCTCTGTTCTGGAGATCAATGCCTTCTACTTTGCACACATCGACATCCGCTTTAACACACTCACTCCAAGACTTCATTGGTCTCCCACGTCCTCTAAGGCCAGGGATGGTACTGGTAATTAAATTTGTCCAGGAAGATGCACACGAGACATGACCATACCATCTCAGACGTTTAGTTCTTAGTGCAACAGCTACCTCCTGAATGCCTAACTTTGTGTACAGGATTTCCATGGGGACTTCGTCATGTGGTTTGACACCGCAGATCCAGTGGATCATGGCTCTATCCTTTCAACAAAGCCTCTGTAAAATCTGGGGCTGTTGGTGCCCAAGTTTCACTTCCATGTAATAGGGCTTAGTGGATGCAAGCACTAAACATTTTTCCATGAGTTAAAGGTGAGGCTTGTATAGGGGGGTACCAAATATCCCCTATCCCTTGAAGTAAACAGGCAAATATCCCTTATAAATCGGCAAATATCCCCATAATTAATTTTCCTAATTTTTCAATATCCCTGGAAGTAACGAAAATATTGAACCAAGTATCCAATATCCCTGGAAGTAAAATGGATAGTATCCTATATCCCTGGAAGTAAAATGGGAAATATCCTGTATCCCTAAAACCCCTATACAAGCCTCAAAGGTGACACATGCTTGGAAATCAGTATCAGAAGTAGTTTCCTGAACTTTCCCCAGGCAGTGGTGAAAGATTACCTAATGAGAGTTATAGAGCACTGTGGTAAGCTGTAATTGTCATTACATTAATGCTGCAGTGGTAAAAGATTACATAATGACTGTAGTTGAGAGATATAAGTACTGTGGAAAGTTGAAATTGTCATTAATGCCGCAGTGATGAAAGCTACATAATGACTGTAGTTAAGAGATATATAGCCCCTGTGGTAAGCTGTAATTGTCATTAATGCCGCAGTGGTGAAAGGTTACATACTGACTGTAGTTGAGAGATATAAAGACTGTGGTAAGCTGTAATTGTCATTAATGATGCCATTGAGAAATATTACATACTGCATGCAGTTGAGAGATATAAATCACTATGGAAAGCTGTAATTGTCATAAATACTGCAATGGAAAAAAATTACATAATGGCTGTAGTTGAGAGATATAAAGCACTGTGGAAAGTTGTAATTGTCATAAATGCTGCAGTGGTGAAAGATTACATAATGATAATGATAATTTAAGCTGCAATGAATAAAGATTACATAATGAATGGAATTGAGTGATATAAAGCACTATACTAAGCTGTAACTATCAAATCTGCAATGGAGAAATATTACACAATGAATGGAATTAAGAGATATATATAATGCACTATGCGCTGTAATTGTCATCAATCTGCAATGGAGAAAGATTACATAAGGAATGGAATTGAGAGATATAAAGCACTGAGACTGTAATTGTCATAAATGAGATTACATAATGACTGTAGTTGACTGTTGTTTGGTACAGAATAACTACACATATAGATAAGAAATATTCAAGTATTATGTTGCAGGATGTAAAAAATTACTAAGCTCAGAGAGTCAAACAATTTTTTTTGCAGTCAGACTTCCACTACTGTAATCTTTCCATAGACTATAATATCATGTCTTTTAATGGCAGGTTAAATTTCAATAAAAATAAAGATTTAAATCTATCCCCGCTATGGTGATGAAGTGTGTCATCTGCTGATAACCTTTACAAACAGTTGGGCCTGATCTGGATCCTAACTTTTTGGAACTATGATGGTATTCCTAAAAGATAGTTTTATGAAAAAAAAAATCTAGACAACAAAAAAGTTTGCAAAATTACCCAGCATGCAATAGATTTAAATAAAAATCAGATTTAAAACTACTCAAAAAGCTCTCTAAATTTAACTTGATAAACTTTGCATGATTAATGGCTTTACCCAAAATTTGTATCTTACAGGCAAATCTTAATACTAGGGTAGCTGGGAAAGTTTGTGTCCTTGTCAGCTGAGCGCTATAAAGTTTCAGTACTAAATACCTGAAATCTCCCATCTGTGCTGTGGTACCTATTGTATCATCAGTTTCAGTGAAGTCTTAAATTTTTCACTTTCTGACTTTATGTCAAATAATACTGCATTAATTGATTTTGAAACCCTAGCAGTACAATTAAAGGAATGCGGTTTGCCATTCATGTGTGGGTGATATTGCAATACAACCTCCGTAAGTCTGGTGCAGGATTTCTTATTACATTTTTACAGCCAAGTCATTGTTATAAAAAGCCTCAGAAAAGCAAAATAGTTCAATTGTAAAATTGCAAATATTTTCTTATCTCTCAGTTAAAACTTATGTTGTGGGTATTCAAAAGAACCGTCTCATTGATAGGGTTCTTTTGAGTACCCACAACATACGTTTTGGATAAGCAATAATAAAATTATGAAAATTTTCGCCAGATTTTTTTTGCTGAGCTGGCGCTTTTTTGAGTGAAATAAATATCACCCTTAAAGGCATCAGAGACCTTTAAGCCTGCACTCATCATACCCAACAAAAGGCAAGATTGATCAGATTTGGAATAAGTCTAAACTTCTGTCGTATATGGGCGGCTACTGCAGTTATGAATTTTAATTAGGAGACTGTAATTCTAACTCCTCGACCAGGTGTACAGTGTTTATGCAATAATTTCAAGAAAATTGGTAGTAAAAATTGTGTAATTTAGTCTTTTATTAGACACCCAATATAATAATTGTATAATTTAGAAAAAATAAAACTATGCGCTAATTATTCAAATATTTCAAACCCATTCTGAACCTATTATTAACCCAAATATTAAGTATCTGTCTCAGTCGAGGAAAAATATTGTATGCTGGGTCTATTTTCTTTTTTCAAAATTATCTTTGTTGAAAAACTCGTCAGGAATACTATCAGAGTGCCAACCAGTTTAGATGAGTCTTGTCTGGCCTTAGGTCCAGACTGTTTACTAAGCTTCATAGCCAATCTCTGTGAAAGTACAAGCTGGGATGGGGATCAAACTCACTACCCTCTATAAATTATATTGCCAATCTGACATCATTCACTCTAGCTGGCCCAGCAGCAGTCTGACCATCTTAGGCTCGGGTCTAGGCTAGCAATATTTGTACAAAGAAATGTGATCTACTTAGTTGTTGCAGTTTATTTTGATAGACATCATCCATTGTTATTTTAGTACATGTTATCTTTTTCAATTGAGACACTTTGTCATCATTAAAGTCAGACCAATATGTTGTTATGTTATTCATCAAGGTGTGAAAGATCACTATTAAATGTAATCGGGGATGAAAAACTGGCAGAGGGGAAACAATGTCCTTATACCACACACACACAGTTCACCTGTAGTCTTAATATTCCATATGTTACTTTATTTGCGAGTTTTGATGAATTTTCCGTTGCTGGGAAAAATTAATTAACAATCAAATGCATTTCATCAGTGTCTTCACTGTTCGCCAAAATACCCATTTAACAGCAGTATACAGAATGAAAAAGGTTGAAATAGCAAAGATTCTGGGTTCATCCTTCATGTAAGAGATCACGAAATTTCAGAGTAGGGTGGGTGGATGGGAGTATACATTTTATATCAAAAGAATGCGTTATTTCCCCAAAATTTCTTCAAAAGGCTTTGGTCTGGCTAAGTAATTTCGACGGTGAATTGCGGTGAATTTCTGCAACACACTCTTAGTAATTTTGACGGTAGATTATGGTGAATTTCATCAAGGGATTAGGTCTGTGAAAAATGGACGGTGAATTGCGGTGAATTTCTACAACGCACTCTTAGTAATTGTGACGGTGAATTGCGGTGAATTTCTACACACACTCTTAGTAATTGTGACAGTGAATTGCGGTGAATTTCTTAAACACACTCTAAGTAATTGTGACGGTGAACAGCGGTGAATTTCTACACATACTCTTAGTAATTGTGACGGTGAATTGCGGTGAATTTCTTAAATTCTCTCTTAGTAATTGTGACGGTAGATTGCGGTGAATTTAATCAAGGGATTAGGTCTGAGAAAATTGGACGGTGAATTGCGGTGAATTTCTATAACACACCCTTAGTAATTCTGACGGTGAATTGCGGTGAATTTCTTAAACACACTCTTAGTAATTGTGACGGTGAATTGCGGTGAATTTCTAAAACACACTCTTAGTAATTGTGATGCTGAATTTCTAAAACACACTCTTAGTAATTCTGACGGTGAATTGCGGTGAATTTCTACAACACACTCTTAGTAATTCGAAGGTAGATTGGGTGAATTTAATCAAGGGCTTAGGTCGGATTGGCTGATATTGCAGCAGATTTTATCAAGTCATTAGGTCCAGATAAAGACAGTAGATTGTGATAGATTTCATCAAAGCTTTATATAGGCCACTTGGTCCCCTTCTGTGGCCTATTGGTGTAGCCATCTTTGTGCTGGCACAATGGAGGTGAGTTTTTTTTTTCAGCTTTAATCCAATATTGACAAAGCTGGTACTGTAGTGATAAACTGCTCAGGCTAAGACAGGTAACTTGAAAATGCACTTGTGATAATCCTACTCTACTGCGGAGCCAGAGGGGGCCCAAAATGCCCTAATAGATCCGGGCTGCAAACCTCTATGACAAAGCTATCTAGGTGGTGGCCCTTTGGTGTAGCCATCTTTGCCGTGGCACAATGGAGGATTTTTTTTTTGCTTTTATCCGGCCATGACAAAGCTGGTGTTGTAGTGGCAAACTGCTCAGGCTTAAGACAGGTAACTTGAAAAAGTATTGATGACAATCCTACACTAGTGCAGAGCCAGAGGGGGCCAAAAGGGCCCCTGATGGATCAGGGCTGCAGGCCCCTGTGACAAAGCTATCTAGGTTGTGGCTATTTTGTGTAGCCATTTTGCAGTGGCACAATAGAGGGATTTTTAATCTTTAATCTGTCATTGACAGAGCTGGTGTTGTAGTGGCAAACTGCTCAGGCTAAGACAGGTAACTTGAAAAAGTACTGATGATAACCCTATACTAGTGCGGAGCCAGAGGGGGCCCAAAGGGCCCCTGATAGATCAGGGCCGCAGGCCCCGATGACAAAGCTTTCTAGGCTGTGGCCCTTAGGAGTAGCCATCTTTGCGGTGGCACAATGGAGGATTTTTTTTAGCTTTAATCCGTCATTGACAAAGCTGGTGTTTTAGTGGCAAACTGCTCAGGCTAAGACAGGTAACTTGTAAAAGTACTGATGTTAATCCTACACTAGTGTGGAGCCAGAGGGGGCCCGAAGGGCCCCTGATAGAACAAGGCCGCAGGCCCCTGTGACAAAGCTATCTAGGCGGTGGCTATTTGGTGTAGCCATCTTTGCTGTGGCACAATGGAGGATTTTTTTCAGCTTTAATCGGTCATTGACATAGCTGGTGTTGTAGTGGCAAACTGCTCAGGCTAAGACAGGTAACTTGAAAAAGTATTGATGTTAATCCTACTCTAGTGCGGAGCCAGAGGGGGCCCAAAGGGCCCCTAATATATCAGGGCCAAAGGCCCCTGTGACAAAGCTATCTAGGCGGTGGCCCTTTGGTGTAGCCAACTTTGCAGTGGCACAATAGAGGAATTTTTTAGCTTTAATCCGTCAATGACAGAGCTGGTGTTGTAGTGGCAAACTGCTCAGGCTAAAACAGCTAACTTAAAAAAGTACTGATGATAACCCTATACTAGTGCGGAACCAGAGGGGGTCCAAAGGGCCCCTAATAGATGAGGGCCGCAGGCCCCTGTGACAAAGCTATCTAGGCGGTGGCCCTTTGGAGTAGCCATCTTTGCGGTGGCACAATGGAGGATTTTTTTTTAGCTTTAATCCATCATTGACAAAGCTGGTGGTTTAGTGGCAAACTGCTCAGGCTTAGACAGGTAACTTGTAAAAGTACTGATGTTAATCCTACACTAGTGCGGAGCCAGAGGGGGTCCGAAGGGCCCCTGATAGAACAGGGCCGCAGGCCCCTTTGACAAAGCTATCTAGGCGGTGGCTATTTGGTGTAGCCATCTTTTGCGGTGGCACAATGGAGAAATTTTTTTTTCAGCTTTAATCGGTCATTGACATAGCTGGTGTTGTAGTGGCAAACTGCTCAGGCTAAGACAGGTAACTTGAAAAAGTATTGATGTTAATCCTACACTAGTGCGGAGCCAGAGGGGGCCCATAGGGCCCCTAATAGATCAGGGCCACAGGCCCCTGTGACAAAGCTATCTAGGCTGTGGCCCTTTGGTGTAGCCAACTTTGCGGTGGCACAATAGAGGAGTTTTTTAGCTTTAATCGGTCAATGACAGAGCTGGTGTTATAGTGGCAAACTGGTCAGGCTAAGACAGGTAACTTGAAAAAGTACTGATGATAACCCTATACAAGTGCGAAGCTAGAGGGGGCCCAAAGGGCCCCTAATAGATCAGGGCCGCAGGCCCCTGTGACAAAGCTATCTAGGCGGTGGCCCTTTGGAGTAGCCATCTTTGCGGTGGCACAATGGAGGATTTTTTTTTAGCTTTAATCCACCATTGACAAAGCCGGTGTTTTAGTGGCAAACTGCTCAGGCTAAGACAGGTAATTTGTAAAAGTACTGATGTTGATCCTACACTAGTGCGGAGCCAGAGGGGGCCAAAAGGGCTCCTGATAGAACAGGGCCGCAGGCCCCTGTGACAAAGGTATCTAGGCGGTGGCTATTTGGTGTAGCCATCTTTGCTGTGGCACAATGGAGGATTTTTTTTCAGCTTTAATCGGTCATTGAGTTAGCTGGTGTTGTAGTGGCAAACTGCTCAGGCTAAGGCAAGTAACTTGAAAAAGTATTGATGTTAATCCTACTCTAGTGGGGAGCCAGAGGGGGCCCAAAGGGCCCCTAATAGATCAGGGCCACAGGCCCCTGTGACAAAGCTATCTAGGCGGTGGCCCTTTGGTGTAGCCAACTTTGCGGTGGCACAATAGATGAATTTTTTAGCTTTAATCTGTCAATGACAGAGCTGGTGTTGTAGTGGCAAACTGGTCAGGCTAAGACAGGTAACTTGAAAAAGTACTTATGTAGAAATTCACCGTCACAATTTCTAGAGTGTTGTAGAAATTCACCACAATTGATCATCAGATTTACTTATAGTGTGTTTAGAAATTCACCACAATTCACCGTCACAATTACTAAGAGAGTGTTGCAGAAATTGACTGCAATGCACCGTCACATTTAGAGTATGTTGTAGATATTCACCGTTCAATTTTCTCAGACCTAGTGCCTTGATTAAATTCACCGCAAATTCACCGTCACAATTTCTAGGAGTGTTTTTTTAGAAATTCACCGTTATTCACCGTCACAATTACTTAGAGTGTGTTGCAGAAATTCACCGCAATTCACTGTCACAATTACTTAGATTGTGTTGCAGAAATTCACCACAATTCACCCTCACAATCACTTAGAAAGTGTTGTAGAAATTCACCGCAATTAACCGTCACATTTACTTATAGTGTGTTGTAGAAATTCACCGCAATTCACCGGCACAATTACTAAGAGAGTGTTGCAGAAATTCACCTCAATTCATCCTCACAATTACTAAGAGAGTGTTGCAGACAATCACCATCACATTTAGAGTGTGTTGTAGAAATTTACCGCAATTCACCGTTCAATTTTCTCAGACCTAGTGCCTTGATTAAATTCACCGCAATTCACCGTCACAATTTCTAAGAGTGTGGTCTACAAATTCACAGCAATTCATCGTCACAGTTACCAAGAGAGTGTTGTAGAAATTCACCGCAATTCACCTTCACAATTACTAAGAGTGTGGTCTACAAATTCACCGCAATTCACCGTCACAGTTACTAAGAGAGTGTTGTAGAAATTCACCGCAATTCACCGTCACAATTACTCATAGTGTGTTCTAGAAATTCACCGTTATTCACCGTCACAATTACTTAGAGTGTGTTCAAGAAATTCTACGCAAAACACCGTCACAATTACTAAGAGAGTGTTGTAGAAATTCACCGCAATTAACCGTCACATTTACTTATAGTGTGTTGTAGAAATTCACCACAATTGACCATCACAATTACTAAGAGAGTGTTGCAGAAATTCACCACAATTCACTGTCACATTTACTTAGAGTGTGTTGTTGAAATTCACCGCAATTCACCGTCACAATAACTAAGAGTGTGTTGTAGAAATTCACCGTAAATTCACCGTCACAATTTTCTCAAGACCTAATCCCTTGAATAAATTCACCGCAATTCACCATCACAATTACTAAGAGTGTGTTGTAGAAATTCACCGCAATCCACCTTTACAATTTTCTAAGACCTTACCCCTTGAATAAGTTCACCGCAATTCACCGTCACAATTACTTTGAGTGTGTTGTAGATATGCTGTCTACTGTGAATGTACTGACATGAGCTTTTATATTTTTTATTTTCGTGATCTCTTACATGAAGGATGAGCCAGATTCTGTTTCGTTTGTTATTTCATATTGTCACGTGACGTCGCATCTGGGAGTGAAATAACGCCATGCAATAAAATCGATAAACCACTGGTGGTTTAAAGATTCACTGGAAACGTTATGACCTCCATAACAATGTTGCATACATAATGAAAAAATTGTAACGTTTTCACGGCAGAAATGAGATTTCAAAGTAATCTTAATGTCATATGATAAATCAGAATCTAACATTCTTTCCCTTGTATTATTGAATTTATTAAACTTGTCGCGAAAAAGAGATAAAATGCTCGGCAAGCCTTGCATTTTATCTCTTTTCCCCAACTCGTTTAATAAATTCAATAAAACATGAGCACTCATGTAAGATTGGTGCACTCTTTGCTGCAGCTTTCAGAGAGATGGTCCTGTCATATTTGGCTTGTTTGCTTCACTTGAGGCAAATTTGGGTGGGGCTTTGGGCCTTTTAGTCTATCTCTTCTTTTCTCTCTCCCTCTCTCTGGGAGGAGTCTTAACATGACTGAAATACTGTTGACTAGGACTTTAAGCCTTAATTAATAAAGAAAACAAAAAGAAATCACAATATATTGAAAATGACATTTGAAATCTGAATTTTGGTTCAATTTTTGTGTCTTACAAGTCCTACGCCCTTGGCAAATATGTGTTTTTTGGGACCCTTGCTGATAATAAATCGGAAACTAAATATTTGGGTAAAGTTATATCAGAATGATTTACTACTTGGGTATCATATTGCCTCAGTCAGTCAGCAAGGGTTCCTTTAATAATCCACCCATCTTCACCCTTAGAGTGCTGACTTAACATAAAAAAAAAGATTAGGGTCTGTTGGAGGGTTACTCTCGCTTGATAACCATACTTTTCCTGAAACTAATAATTCATCTGTTTATTATATATTTACTTTATAGCATTAAAAGCTGACAATTTGCATCAAATATCTGTACAATGAACCTAAAATCATGCAACATTGAGAACATTTCAAGAACATTTCCTATATACTTCTACCTCTAAGTAATGACCCTCGATTTATTCAATTCATTTACCATTACAGTCACACCTCAAAGAGTTTTGTGGAAGTAGTCCTATTTATGGTATGACAAGCTGCCAATCAACATAAGGGTTGATGCATCAATTATACCTGCCAACTGGATCTTTATGCAAAATTCTATCAATACTGCCTCTTTATGGTATGTCAAGCAGCCAATCAACATAAGGGTTGATGCATCAATTATACCTGCCAACTGGATCTTTATGCAAAATTCTATCAATACTGCCTCTTTATGGTATGTCAAGCAGCCAATCAACATAAGGGTTGATGCATCAATTATACCTGCCAACTGGATCTTTATGCAAAATTCTATCAATACTGCCTCTTTATGGTATGACAAGCTGCCAATCAACATAAGGGTTGATGCATCAATTATACCTGCCAACTGGATCTTTATGCAAAATTCTATCAATACTGCCTCTTTATGGTATGTCAAGCAGCCAATCAACATAAGGGTTGATGCATCAATTATACCTGCCAACTGGATCTTTATGCAAAATTCTATCAATACTGCCTCTTTTTGGTATGTCAAGCAGCCAATCAACATAAGGGTTGATGCATCAATTATACCTGCCAACTGGATCTTTACGCAAAATTCTATCAATACTGCCTCTTTATGGTATGTCAAGCAGCCAATCAACATAAGGGTTGATGCATCAATTATACCTGCCAACTGGATCTTTACGCAAAATTCTATCAATACTGCCTCTTTATGGTATGACAAGCTGCCAATCAACATAAGGGTTGATGCATCAATTATACCTGCCAACTGGATCTTTATGCAAAATTCTATCAATACTGCCTCTTTATGGTATGACAAGCTGCCAATCAACATAAGGGTTGATGCATCAATTATACCTGCCAACTGGATCTTTATGCAAAATTCTATCAATACTGCCTCTTTATGGTATGTCAAGCAGCCAATCAACATAAGGGTTGATGCATCAATTATACCTGCCAACTGGATCTTTATGCAAAATTCTATCAATACTGCCTCTTTTTGGTATGTCAAGCAGCCAATCAACATAAGGGTTGATGCATCAATTATACCTGCCAACTGGATCTTTATGCAAAATTCTATCAAGCACATTTAGGCTCTGGCTCTTTATGATATGTCAAGCTGCCAATCAACATACTTGGTAATATCAGTCCAACGTGAAATTTTACCAAGCACATATTTGCTATGCCTATTTATGGTATGTCAAGCTGCCAATCAACATGAGGCTTTATAATACACCTCGTTATAACATGGATTTGGATATAACATAGTCATGTTGTGGCTCCCCATTTTTTTACCACTTTACAAAGGAATTATAGGAAAATGACCATAAAATGGTCTTTTTCCTATAATTCTTTTGTAAAATTGACCCTTTATAACACGATTCATTATAAATAAAGCGGTCCATTCCTATGGA
Source organism: Loripinus fragilis (assembly GCA_964019695.1). Classification (NCBI taxonomy): domain Eukaryota; kingdom Metazoa; phylum Mollusca; class Bivalvia; order Lucinida; family Lucinidae; genus Loripinus; species Loripinus fragilis. Next base: position 29,747,761 of record OZ026514.1, read on the forward strand.
CCCAAAACATAGCTCTAAAATGGAACTACATTGTATGAATAATGAAAATGCTGGAAATCAGATGAGGCTCATATATTGTAATTACCCCCAAAAAGTACTCGGTGTGCAGTTATAATAGCTGGTGCTCATATTGGGTCCTGTACGATTATGATAATCACCCTGATCTACACATGAATTCTTCCAGTAAAACATATTGATTGCCGGTTTAAGCTAACACCTCTTGAGCTGAGGTAAATTAACTCACATTGTGATTGTCCTCGTCCAAAACTAAACTGGTTGTTACGCAGTCGGTGTGCCAGCAAATCATCCAACATAACTACCACTCTCAACAAATCTTTTCAGGAGGTGTCGCTAATTTTGTAAATGTTTTGAAAATTATAGGTTAAGGCGTTGGATGGCTCTTAGAAATTATGTGAAGATGAAAACCACAATAAAATAAAAACACAATCTGATAGTTTTAAATGATGGATCAACTGCTATTCTATGTAGCTGATGACAGTGAGATAATATGAGGTAAAGAATGTAAAACACCATGCCAAATTTAATGCAGTCCATTGATGCGGATCAAAACAAGATCCATATGATACTGAGAGAGGTTAAATGCAGTTTAACACCATGCTAGCAGCGACTTTTGTCATCTGCTGATAACCTTTGCAAACAGTTTGGAGCCAGATCTGAGGACTGACACAACGCCGGCCCTGATCTGGATCACAACCACTTGACACTCTGATAGTGTTCCTGAAAGAATTTGTTGAATAAAGATGATTCTAATGCACTTGCTTTTTAACGCGACTTCTGATTGGATAACGTCAAAAATTGCTACAGTATATCCTGCGATATACTGTAGGAAACAGTTTGACGTCATTAATTGCGTCACCTTTCGTTCAATGACGTGCAGCATTTTGCGGCTTGCAATGCTCCAATTTGAGAGGAAACTGCAGAAGAGCATTAGAATGGGGATAACCCTATTCAAATTTTCCATTTGGGGAGTTATATCGTCAGATATACAGTCGGAAATCACATTTTACGGCTCCGCTAGCGCATCGACGTAAAACTAAATTTCCGACGGTATATCCAACGATATACCTCCCTAAGTGAAAATTTTGAATACAGTTATCCCCTAATTTTGAAAATAATCAGCAGACAACAACAAAAGCATAAAAAATTACCCAGCATACAATGTGCTCTAGGAGGAAGAAGTTCCACCAAAGCAAACATATACAAGCAAGCACTAATAAAGTTTTGCCATAGGGTCAATAGAGGGGCACAGTGGCTCAGTTGGTAGAGCGTTAGACTGAGAATCTAAGGGTTGCTAGTTTGAGCCTCACGGCCGCTGGAGTCACTGTGTTGTGTCCTTGAGCAAGATACTTTATCCACTGTTTAGTACTGGTTCAAAACCAGGAAGACAGGATATTGTGCCGACATGACTGAAAAATTGTTGACTGGGACATACCAAGCAAACAAAACAAAGCATAGACACCAGCTTTCCCTTCCTCAGCAAGATGAGTGTCCGGTACATTATAAAAACCAGGACCAAATATGAAAACACACAACAAATCGCACCAATGAAAAACAACAGTAAACAAAAATGATCCATGACATGTGATTTCCAACAATCGTGGCTCAATGCAATGTATTTAACCCATTTATGCCTAATGGAATTTTCTGCCCTTTTCTGGACAAATCAATTCCAATTTAAGGGTTTACTTTTTCATTCAAATTTCAATAGAACATTCTGCAAGCAAACAGTGCAGCACCAAATCGGACGCTGCTTTTCACAGCATCCGATCTGGTTCTGCACTGTTTGCTCATGTCCCATTAAAAGGATGCTAAACTTATATGTGTTATACCTTGAAAATATTAACCTGATCCTGGCCTTTATCATTAACATAATTTCACAGCCGATTGAGCATCTAAATATATCTTCGGCGTTCATCGTACGACTAATACGGAAATGCACGTGGTACTTTTTAACACAATAGATGTATATACCGCTATAAAGCTCAATTGGCTATCAGTTGCTTGGGTGGCTCAGTGGATATAACACGTGAATATTGCACACTTATTTTTTAAGCTCTGCGTTGTTAGTTCGAATCCTGCACGCGACATTTATTTTTGTAACTACTTTAAAGACTTTTGTTTTATTTTTATTAAATTTTCTCCTTTTGCAAAATTGTTTCTCCATTTTAATTAATTTGATCTCTTTGGTGACAATAACATTTACTCGTAGGATCCGTAACACTGTACTTCATCTATCGCCTGTCGCCTCTTCAGTTTTTAAGATATGAGCTGCGACATGATATTTCCAACAATGTGGCATTTTGACACGAATAGGCGCAGGTGAGTCTGTGCACCCTCCTTTTAAGAATTGAAACTAAATGCTGTTAATTCATTAGCTTACCAGGCATAGAATATTCAAGTGACTAGGAAAGGCTCTGATCAGACTGTGCGTATGCACATGCTGGTCTGTGCCTTTGCTTGTCGCACATACCACATTGTTGGAAATCTCATGTCGTGGCTCATATATGGACCTCCTTGCTGTTCTTTAGAGAAATGCTACAATCTGCAATAGCTTATTTATTTTGCTTTCGAGGCAAGAGCACGGGTGTAGACCTATTCACAAGCTAAATTCTAACTCCAAGCATCAAGAAATTGTTAGTCATTACATTTTCAAAGAAAGTGTGAACTTACATTTTTTGTGTTTATGTGCATTTCTTTGACATGAAAACAAAGAAAAATGTAATAAAAAAAAAGTTGCGTCGACCAGGATTCGAACCCATAATTAACGTATCTGTAGCTATGCTGACTAACCACAAGACTACCGTGGAAAGTACAACTACATTGAGTTATCAAAGGATCTCATCCCAATTGTACCAAGACGTTTATTTCCGTAATTGCTCGAAACATACCGATTGCACACGATCCATCACGAAAAACTATATATTCAGTGTTAGTACTGTAATAATTTATTCACGCATAAAGGTCAGGATCAGGTTAATATGGTAGAGGTATAATGGATTTGACAGTGAGAAAAATGAAGCAATGCATTAAATTAAAACTTGACAACGTTACAATTTCTAAACTTAACCAGTATATGTGCAACCTGTATTATTCGACAGATATATATGTGACAGATATCATTTTTGATGCTTCTTGTGGCTGTATTTTGCCTAGAATGTAAGCTGCTGATATTCAGTAGAATTTCAAAGCCAGCATACAACATGGTAAAGTACCGATCTGAGCAACTTTTTGCATTTTTAAAAATAAATTTGTACTTGTTATCTGGTGCACTATTCGCTATGGGGTCTTTATCCGAATGATAGATAATGCTATTACACCATCCTGTAGGCTAGGTGACACCAAAAATACATAACATACATTTTCTAACAATGAACTAACCAAATGTTGTTTTTACCTTTGAAGCGCCATTGACGACAAATTTTGTGAAACGTTTCTTGCTTTTCCGGAGGAAAAAAGGCTTGGTGTTTCAGGGAATAATGATTATTTACTTGAAATATCAAGAGTATTGGAGTTCTTATTAAAGCAAGAAAAAAATTGAAAATGTCAATCTTGCAAATATTATGGTATGCTGAGAATAATGAGAAATAATACTAAAAATGACACTCACTTCCTGCATTCCCATAGTAAACTTTTCACAAAAGAAGCCATTTTTCTCTAAGCTTAACTCTTTGCATGCTGGGTAATTTTTGTCCTTTCATTAGGGTAGCTCCCATTACGCAGTTACGCATGTGCCTAATAAAAAAAGTAACATTCAAGGGAGGTCACCTAATATGGTACATATGATTTTCCATACCAATGAAACTGCTCTTAAAGGAAAGATTTCGCTCCCTCTGGGAGCAAATTCTTTCCTTTAAGAGAAGTTCCCATTTTGAAGAGAATCACTGCTTGATCCAGTAGTCTCTGTTTGATGTGCGTAACTTTTTCAGCATTCTTGGTACGCCATTGCCTTTATTATTTTGTACATCTGGACCTTGAAGTATATTATTCCAGATATTTGAAATCTAACCAAATAGTGTCTCTGTTTACATATGAAAAGTAGAGTACTTGTCAGACATAATCCCTTTAACCTATTTGAACTTGATAACTGTTGTTTTTAGTATTAGTTGTCTACTTTGATATCTGCAAAATAGAGGTACTTACATGAGTGCTCATATTTTATTGAATTTATTACACAAGTTGGGGAAAAGAGTTAAAATGCGAGGCTTGCTGAGTGCACATGCAAGTGCATGAATTTTAGATTCTATTTATCATATGACATAAAGATTACTTTGAAATCTCATTTTTGTCGTAAAAATGTTATAATTTTGTCATTATGTACGCAACTTTATTATGGATGTCATAACGTTTCCCGAAAATCTGTAAACCACTAGTGGTTTATCGATTTTATTGCATGGCGTTATTTCGCTTCCATACGCTACGTCGTATTTAAAAGTCAATTTGACAAAGGATGTAGACCCACCCAGATCAGACTGTTCTTTTGTAGCAATCTGATCATTCTATTAGAGCAGTTTGGTCTGGTTCCACACTGTGTACCTCTGTCTTCATTAGTTAAATAAGGCTTGTTATTTCATGTGAGTCATACCAGCAGATGATTGCATGATATATCCAACCTTATATCACCTCTACCAACTATAGCATGAAATATCTCATGATGTGCAAGGTCTACACTGATGAAGTTGGTATAAGATAGTTATAGTATGGTTTGTCCACCTGTAGGTAAGATAATCCACTCGCTAAAGATCATGGATTATCTCCATATACAGGCGGACAACCCTTGGTATAACTATTACTGATATCCAAAAATTAAAGAAAGATGTCACAAAGGTTGTCCGTATTGCTACTGTCCATATTAGCACTTTAAGGGTTAAGTGCTCAAAAAATTATCAGTCTGATATTATATGTAAATAAAGTGTCATTAAAACCTTATCCTGCCATTCACAACAATTGCAGTCTGCTCTCTCTCTATTTCTGTACTTTGGTAGCCCATAATGCAAACAATATCGACCAAGTAAGAAAGGTGGCAGTCTGACCAGAGGTCATAGTGTTTGCTTCCTTGGTAAAAGTATTCTTGGGCACATATGAATATATGCAGTAGAATAAAACGAGACAATATTTTCAGGGAAAAACATATTGACAGGATAAGGGTTAAGGTGACAAAATGTGTTATCAGTGATTTGATAAAAATCATCATTTTACTTTTGGATCAGTCACCTGATTCCAAAAAGTAAATAGGATGTTGCATTTTGATAAATAGTGTATATTAAAAACAAAGAAAGATAACCAACATGTATCATGTTACAACCAGACACCATTTGTTGCAAAGTTGTAGCATTGGTATCAAAGTATGTCACCCTTAAGAAGGAGCATGAGCTAGGGTCAGCCACTTCAGCAGAGTTAGAGTTCAGTCTTAGGCACACTCCACTTGTGTTTGAAAAAGAGGAAAAAGGAATGTCTGCAGCAGATGTTAGACAAGGATATCATTATGAGAATCTATCATGAGGGTAGGATAGAAAAATCCATCTCGAGGATCGCCGTTTGGCATCACGAGGCTTGCCGAGCGATGACAAACGGTGATCCGAGGGACTGATTTTTCTATACTACCCTCACATGAATAATGGATTCTTTTTTTCTTGCTCACGACTGTTTTTTATTTTAAAAATAAGCATCCAGAAGCCCCTGAATACGCTAGGATACAATTTCACATGATGACGTCACTTTAACATAACAATAACGTCACTTGACGACAATGTGCATGAGTTCCAATACAACCAATGTATGTAGCCCTCACGTGACAGCCTGGGTAAGATAGCATGGGTTAGATAAGATTCTCTATCTCAGGGCAAAGTCCCAGATATCCGTAACCGGTGTGCAAGAATGTACCATCTACTTCAGAGTGGCTTTCAGCACCAGTTCTTGTTCAGAAGAAGAAGGTTACAGTAAGATACTGCATAGATTTCAGACGTTGAACTCTGCACAAAGGATGACTTTATGCTGCCTAAAATAAATGATTGTATGTATAATTTGGGTGGAGGTATTTCTATGAGTGCTCTTGATTTGATGACAGGTTACTGGAATCTTGAGGTCAGGCCAAAGGACAGGTATAAATTAGCATTCATCTCCAGATATGGACTGTTCCAATTTGTGTGAATGCCTTTTGGTACCTGTTACAGCCCTGCCACATTTCAGCATGCAATGTAGCCTGTTCTTCAGGGTCTGAATTGGAAGGATCATGGTATTATCATTTTAGGAAAGTAATTTGAACACCATTTAGCCAACCTGGAAAAGTATATCTCCATTTCGGTCAGCACAACCGGAGGCTGAAGCAAAAAATGCTGTCTCTTCCAAAAAGAGGTTAAATTCCTTGGCAGATTTGTCAGCAAAGAAGGTGCATCAGTTGACCCGAAGAACAGAGTGTGTTCAACAAAGGCTAGAGCCAAAATCAAAATGTAATGTGGAGGCATTTATTATGTTGTCAATTATCATAAAGAACAATATACCAAACTTTGCAAGTATCTCTAATCACAAAGATTTAAGATGGCCAGAAGAGGCTTAGGAAGCATTTCACACTCACAAGAAAGCAATGCTTGGTTACCCAAGAACTGATTATGAATTTATCCTGGATACTCAAATGCCTCTGACACAGCAATAGGAGCAGCATTGATACAAATGCAAGATGGATCTCCAGTTGTAATTGGCTATTACAGTACGGTTCTCAACCATCTGCAGATACATTATTGTATGGCAAGGAAAGAATTGCTTTACATTTTTGTAGCTACAATACACTTCTGTATTGGGTTTACTCTTGAGAATGTTCACTGTTAGGACTGATCACAACAGTCTGGACCTGGCATAAACCAGTCTGTTGGATGAGACTTTGAGCTGTGGCCCTGTCTCCATATGACCTTAGCTGTTGGTTGGACACTAAACACAAAACACAGCAACAACAGCAGTCTGGCATGGCTTTTTAACTTAAAGAATATTCAAGGACAACTAGCATGGATTTGATTTAGTCAGTTTGACCTAAGGGTTATCCATTGGTCTGGAAAGACACACCAGAATGTGGATGGTTTATCCAGGATTCCAGATGCCATCTCTGACTGTAAATGGTATAATGCAGGCAAAGATTTGAAAACCCTACCCTGTGGTGGATGTGCATTCAGCAAGCAAGCTTTTGAGCAATGGTCAAATCCATGATCAAGTAGATGATGTGATACCAATGCAATTCGAAAAACTACCGGTTCAAACTGGGTGTCTGACTTGCCAGTGGAAGATCTAGGGAAAAAATGCAAGAATATAAAGATATTGGAAATTATTAAAGTGGTTGGAGAATGATAACCCACCTAAAGACGAACTCTTCCTTTCCAGGGTCGCTGTAAACATTGGTGGCTTCATTGCCAGTATGAGTATCACTATCAGCTTTACAAGTTATATCTTCACAAGCCTAGGGTACCAGGTCCACTATGTTACATACATGTGAACTAAGTACCCTTGTCTTGCACAGATGTACAAGTTATTGAGTTTCCCCACTGTCAGCATGGTAATACTTGGGTAGTCTAACTCTCAGCATTACAAGTTATAAAGTTTCCACACTGCCAACATGGTTATCATTGGGTATTCTCACTCTCAGCATTACGAGTTATTGGGTTTCCTTACTGCCAACATGATAATCATTGGATAATCTTATTCTCAGCATTACAAGTTTATTAACTCACCTGAGCTGAAGGCTTTGAGGTGAGCTATTAGTATATCAATGACATCTGTCAACATTTTCAAACATCTCTAGGGCCAACTGAACTCAAATTCAATATGGAGACTCCTTCAGGATGGGAGAACAAAAGTTTGTTTAAATGGTCCTGGTCGCATGACCAAAATGGCCGCCACACCCATATATGGTAAAACCCCTTTAAAAATCTTCTTAATTGATGAAACACAAGAGTGACTTATCCCTTTACTCTATAGGTTATTTTTAGATCATGACATCATTTTCTATTTTTAGACAGCATTAAAAAAAAATCAAGAAAACACATGATATTTCAAAGGCTTCAAAGGCGTTATTATGGAGTAAAGGGTTATATGTCAAGGAGCAAATTGCTTTGATGCTCAAAGGAAGTGCCTGGAGTGATGCTCCAATGAGCCATAAAAATGTTTTCTGGGAGAAATCAGTAAAGTTTTATGTTGTATCATGATCATTTTGCGGGGATTGCAAGAGTTTGCAGGAAATGTTTCTGTAAATTAAGGCAATCAGTGCTTCGGGTAATTTGTGTGCAAAGCAATATTTGTTAGGCCAGAATTTTTTTATTAGTTGATTTACGGGAATTTTTTTTCAGATTTTGGGTTGGGGGGACGAAAAAAAATAAATAAAAAAGCTCTGAAAATGACCAGTTAACTGGTTATTTTCAGAGCTTTTTTTTTTTTTTTTATAGAGCTTTTTTTTTTAATATCTCCAGAAAAAAAACAGTAAAACTAGTGAGGTAAACTTTAATTTTTGAATAATTCATCATTTTCCTAAAAATCTGGACAGTACAATCACTTTTACCAGTATCTCTCTCAAAAATACACAGACAGAACCTCAAAAAAATATCATTTTTTTAACCAAACAAATAAAATTTAGAGTAGGCGGATAAAATAAAAAAATTTTTTTTAGAAAATAAATTTTATTTTTTTCCTACTTTCCGGAAAATTACAGTAGGAGGGTTCGTAAATTAAAAAAAATTCTGGCCTTAGTCTAGTCAAGCTGCACTCAACAACTTGATGTCAATGCACTATTATTAAATCATCTTATGAAAATGTAAATAGAGCTTAATGAATGGGTGAACAACCTCACCAAAACATACATTGGCCTTGATAATATTCTTTCTTAATATTGGAATGTATTAACCTTTTTTCATGCGCCCATTTTGAAAAGTGTGACATGTGTTATTGCCCTGCATATCCAACTGCCATCTGTCTATCAGTTGGCAATTTCTTGCATTTTCATTTGCTTTGGCTGAAATGTTACACAGTTGATCACTTAATGAAATGTACATGTAAATTTTTCCCCAGATCAAGGTATTTCATAGTTACATGCTCTTGAACTAGGAAATGTTCTATTCTGCACTAGCACTCATGTGCAGATAACTCTTCATACAGGTTGCATCAGATTTGACTCAGAAACTCGCCTCAAGTAACATTTGTCAGGTCAATTAATGTATTTGAGAGTTACCTGTTCTTGTACTTGGAAAAATTGCGCCTGATTGGCTGATTGGTTTTCCAAGTTTAGAGTCTGTATTTATATATTTACCTATTTTGATCAAAGTTTGTGTAACATTTATATCATCAAGGATTAGGCTGAGGTAATTCCACTTTGATGAGATGATCTAGTCTCTGATTGGCTGTCTAGAAATTATATTTATTGACAGATTTTGAAGAAACTTGGAGTTTGCCTTTAAATTTACTAGACCTATAGTCTAAGTGAAATGATGGAAAAATTGGTTTTAATATTTTATACCTACATTTTAATATGTTGCATTTTGATTTGTTGATGGTTTCCAGACCATTAAGTCTACATTAATTGTCAGATTTTTATGAAACTAGGTCTGTGCATTTATATTGACAAGATCTAGGTTATTTAGTTTAATTTGATCTTTATTTGGCGATGATTTTAAAAATAAAATCGCAGGAATTAAGAACTCCTTTAATTGACGCTGTGGACCCTAAAAATAAATATGTAGTTTAATGTCCCAAATTGACTTGGGGGACTCATTTTATTGGTTCTTATTTGGTTTCTTCAGAAGCAAAAAACATTTTATTAAAGTGTAGGTGGCGCTTTAAAATATAGGTGAACAACCTGTAAAATATTTTTTGCTCACACATTTATGAATGGCTGCATTTGATAGTTCAGGTGTGTGGCATGCTGCCATGAGTATTACAACAGGTCATAGAGTTGACTCTTTACCTGACAGTGTTAACTACCTTTGCAAACATTTGGACCCAGATCAGGCCCGACAAAACGTCGGCCCTGATCTGGATCCAAATAGTTTGACACTCTGATGGTACATTGTATCTGAAAGATTTTTTTAAAAGGTTATATATTTTTAAAACAATCAGCAAACAGCAAAACAAAACTAATCAGCATGAAAAGAGTTCATGAAAAGTGATCTGACTTTTTTCTTGATAGGTGTATCAAATATGTAACTTTCAATTTTTAAAATGTAATTTCTATAATGAGATGGATTAATTCAAGCACAACCTAAAATTTGCAACAGACGACAATTTTAGATATTGTTGCTTCTTTACGTATCACTTTGAAATGTAAATTCTATGATGAGTCCCATCTAAAATTTGCAGCAAACAACATTTTCATATTTTGTTGGTTCTTTAAGAAAGTCAGTTATCATGAAATATCAAGCATTCCATTCTCCAAACATGAAGTAGGATGCTATCAAATTTGTTGTCTGCTGCATGCATTATTTGTGCTCGCTATTGGCGACTTAACAGTTTGGACCCAGATCAGGCCTGACAAAATGTCAGGCCAGATCTGCAACCAAACTAGCTGTTTGACACTCTGATGGTATCCGCCCCCCCCCCCCCCCCCCCCCCCAAATAAAAAAGTGGAAAAAAAATCTGAGGCAATTCAAAGTATTTAGGCTTTATTGGTAATTGGAAAATAGGCATTTATTAATTAAATTAGTTATTTTAATCTGCTTTAAATTTGGGAACATACTTTGGGCTTGTTATTATTGATACCAGCAAATTAACTCTTTATGGTGTTGGCTGTATTTAACACTTTCACCATGTTTCACTTCTACTAAAACTGTCTACTTGTATTATCAAAGGTTTCTTATAATAGCAAATAGTGCAAATTCCAAACCTGGATCAGACTGCACCATATGGAGCGGGTGGATCTGGGTCAATACTTTTTATTGCTAACTTACTGTACTGGATACTGAGCATTTCTTCTTGCGATCCATCTGTTTATATGTTAAATTAATATTCCATGGCATGAAATGGAAAAAAGTGATTTTTTAAAAAATTAAGCATGAAAAGGTTTAAGCTGGGTAAAAAAATCCCCTTGCATAATTGACAGGTGGCGTTTTAATGTGAAAGAAATCATTAATGAAGTCTTTGACAATTTTTTTCCCTCTAAAATGCTTTTGACACCGGTGTTAAGTATATGCTAAATAATATAAGCCACAATGACTCTATTGTAGGTAATTTATACATTTTTACCTTCTAATTGCATTTTTGTTAGCAGATCAGATTTTTCTAGGATTCAGATGCTTTTTTACGGCTCGTGTAGCACTAGATAAGTGTGTGTGTGTGAGGAGCAGCATTTGTCTTATAACTGTTGGAAAACATGTTGCGGGTGCTCATTTGAAGCGTCTCGGTGAGACGCTTCCAATGAACACCACAACAGTTGTTTTCGTAGAACAGTAAGAAAAATAATTCCGTTTTACGGCTGAAAAAAAGTATTTTCTACAGCTATGGGTTGTATTGTAGTTATATGGCCTTTTAGTAGCAATTAAATCCCCCCAAAAATACAAGAAAGAGTAAGTTTACAGCATCATTAATATTCAACTTCTTTGCATGCTCGATAATTTTGCACTTTTTCTTTGTTTACTGTAAAAAATCAATTTTTATAAAAAAAATCTTTCGGGAATAGTTAAAAGTTTGGATCCAGATCAGGCCTTACATTCTTTTGCGCTCCAAATATGTTTGCAAAGGTTATCATGAGCAGACAACAAAAGTGGCCACTGGCAGCTACAGTAGTACCACGACCTCTAAGTAATGACCCTCGATTCACTCAATGCATTTACCATTACAGTCACGCTTCAAAGCGTTTTGTGGAAGTGTAGGTTGGTGTAAAAAGTTCATAAATTGTATATTGTCTACCTACTTTTTCTGAGTGTAAACAATGCTTGAGGTTTCATGTGAATCCTGTCATGCTGGCACATGAAATGTCATGCCTTAACTCATTGCATGCTGGGTAATTTTTCATGCTTTTGTTGTCTGCTGACTTTTTTTCAAAAGTAACTATTTCAACAAATTATTTCAGGAACACTATCAGAGTGTCAAAAGGTTTAGATCCAGATCAGGACCGACATTCTGCCGGTCCTGAACTGGGTCCAAACTGTTTACAAAGGTTATCAGCAGAAGACAAAAGTCACCAGTAGCAAATTATGGATGTTGATTCAAGGGTTAAAGTTGTAATAGAGCATTCATATAGTTGACACATTACATAGCTGTCCTCTGAAGGTGTCGTTTTGACAGTGTGAAATGATGAACTTAATATATATCTTGGGTGAAAAAAGAAAGAAATATGACCCATTGCTTAAGAAAATATGAATCAGGACAAATGAATAGCAAAAACTGGGATCAGTATCCATGTCATGACATGACAATGAAATCACGGCCTGCCAAAGTCGTCTGCTGATATTACTTTGCAAACAGTTTGGACCCAGAATAGGGTCCTGATCTGGATCCAAACTGTTTGACAAACTGACAGTGTTCCTGAAAGAAATTTTTGAAAAAGTTAATTTTGAAAAAAAAAAAGTCAGCAGACGACAATTAAAGCATGAAAAACTACCCAGCATGCAAAGAGTTAAGAAAAATATGAGTAGCAAACACTGGGATCGACACAACAAGGGGATAGAGGATGAAATAAATCTCTGGGAGCGCAGTGGCTCAGTGGTAGAGTGCTTGACTTGTGACTGAAGGGACGCGGGCTCGAGCCTCACCAGCGTCACTGCGTTGCGTCCTTGAGCAAGACACATTAATCCTATCATACTACTGGTTCATCCCAGGAAGACCCGTCCCTACATAACTGAAAGATTGTTGATGGGACGTAAAGAATCAAATCAAACAAACAAATAAATCTCTGTAAAGACTCTTTGCCTATTCTTGGGTCATCTGCTGATTACCTTTGTAAACAGTTTAGACCCACTTCAGGCACAACAATTTATAAGGCAGCCCTGTAGCGCAATTGGTAGCAAGTCTGATTGCTGATCCAGGGGTCATGAATTCAATCCCAACCCAACCCAGCCCAATGATCGTGAATATATGGGCTTCGACACAATAAAACCTGTCTTCGGGGCTTATTTGCTTATTGGCTGCTATACAAACAAAATGTCAATTGTCTAGCTAGTCCCTGTAGTTGAGCAGGTTTTGGGTATGACCTGGTCGGATACCCGGAAGACAGGTTTTAATTGGGAAGAGGCCCATATTTTCTATGGTCATTTTCCTCCTTCCACTGACTGAAGAAGGGCTGTTGTCAGTTTAAAACAAGTGAAGTTTAAGTATAATACGCATGAAGTGAAATTTTTCATGATTTTTTTTTTCGTCTGCTGTTGTTTTTGCTTTTTTCAAAATAAACTTTTGTTCCAAAATTTCTTTGAGGAATACCATCAGAGTGTCAAATGATTTATATACAGATCAGCAAAGACCAACGTTCTGTCGCGCCTGATCTGGGTACAAACTGCTTGCCAATGTTATAATCAAGACGAGAAGACTCTGGCCCAGATAAAGAGTAAAACACTTCAAAGCATTCAATACATGACCACTGCCCTTAATAAAAAGTGGCTAATGTCACCTGAAGCGTCCGTCACCTGACAACAATTTAAAAGAATATGCTGTATGTGAAAAAAACTTAACTCTTCGCAGCGACTTTTGTCGTCTGCTGATAACCTTTGCAAACAGTTTGGACCCAGGTGGAATCGCGGTCATGATCTGGATCCAAACTGTTTGACACTCTGATAGTCATCCTAAAATTGTTTTTTTTTGGAAAAAAATGAAAAAGTCAGCCGACAGCAACAAAAGCATTAAAAATTACCCAGCATTCAATGAGTTAATAAATAGTAACCTACATTTTACCTGAAGCATGTGTCACCTGTAATTTGCAGCAGAAGACATTTAAAAAAAAAACAAAAAAAAGCAACACATATACATATAATTTAAAAGAACAAAAAAAAATATTTTACCTTGAAAGATACTGCATCACTCGATTAGCCTTATTAGTTATAAAAAAAACCTTAAGTAATCACACTGGGTTGACCATGATCATGAACACACTAATTCATATCAAAACTGTTTTCGATCACCAAAACAATGTTTTTTATCGTAAAAAAACAATGATTGTAGAATGCAAATATACAGTAACATCATGTATTGCTAAAATGTTTGGTTTTGCGATTTGGTGATCTAAAGCGTAGTTATTTTTGAAAAATTGTGTTCAATATCGCCGCCTACCCGGAGTGTGTGGTAATGAAAATGTCTGTATTATGTAGATCTGAGTTATTGTTTTTGTTTGATTTGATTCTTTACGTCCCATCACCAATCTTTCAGTTAAACAGGGACAGGTCTTCCTGGGTTGAACCAGTATTAAGCTAGGATAAATGTGTCTTGCTCAAGGACCACAACACATTGACGCCGGTGAGGCTCGAACCAGCGGCCCCTCGGTCTCCAGTCAAGCACTCTACTACTTAGCCACTGCGCTCCTAGTTAATAGTGTGTTACGAAAATTTAATATTATTATTTCTTAACCAAAACATAAACTGGTCAAAATAAGTTAAGCCCCATGTAACTTTTTTCCATAGCCATAATGTTAAATTCCCAAAGTTTATTGTTTGTTTTTTTTAAATGTCGAAGGTAGTTAAAATTTCTGACTCCCCCCAAGTTAGACAACAGTATCTTGGGTGTGATTACACAAAGTTTCAATTGAAAATACCGATTTTCTTTGGCTATGTGCTAAATTTACCAAGAGTAACCAATTTTTTGCCAATTTTACTATAGGAATGATAGGGAACGAAACGGGACATTTACTGGAATGTCTGAAGCTCCGTGGAAAATGTATCAATAACAGTGAAACCTAGCACGTGTAGAGAAGAAACATTGTTGCCACTTCGCTGAAAATTTTATTAGAAAGCTCTCTTTCAGTAAAATGTTATGATAAATTAAGCATGAATGTATTTACATTAAGTGTATGGGAAAATTTCTGGTGGGGTTAAACTTATTTTGACCAGTTTATGTTGTGGGTACTCAAAAGAACCGTCTCAATGAGACGGTTCTATTGAGCACCCAAAACATATGTTAAAACTGATGGGTAAGAAAATATTCACAGTTTTACGCTTTAAAAATTGTTTATCTAAACCCAAGTAATTCTATTTTCAGCTGTGAAGCATGGCTGTGAAGATGCTGCCTGCGATTCTATCGTCACCTATCGCTGCCCATCAGATTCGGTGTTAGTGTATAATGGAACTATAGAGACTAGCGAATGTTGTAAAACCACCTTTGAGTGCCGCTGTGATGTGTCGCTGTGTAAGATTCCACGCTGTGCTCGAGGTCATGCCCCAATGCTCCTGAGGAAGAGTTATGGCAAGCCGGGGTTTTGCTGTGATTTATACCAGTGCAAGGTCTCAGGTGAGCTACTGTTTTCCACCTTTAAAAAAAAAAAAAAAAAAAAAAACGCAAAAAGCATCCATTATGACCTTCTTATGCCTCGCTGGCGGTGACTTTTGTCATCTGCTGATAACCTTTGCAAACAGTCGAGACCCAGATCATGAATGGCAAGAAGTCACAAAAGTTGTATCCAAATTGTTTGACACTGTATGATAGGGGTCTGGGTTCCAGAAATATTTTTTTTAAAAAGTTAATAATTTTGAAGAAAGTCAGTAGAGGACAACAAAAGTATGAACAATTTATACCCAGAATGCAAAAAGCTGAAAATTGGTTGTCTGCTGCAGTCATAAGGACTTGCAAAAAATCCAGAGTGACCTTCTTTATGATGTGTTTTACAAAAGGAAAAAAGAACTGTGTCAGTAAAAAAAACTCCAAAAATTGATATAACTAAAAATATCATAAATTTAACTGCCTAATAGTTTTTTCATCTCCGACTTAATTTATAGCGGTAAAAATAGTCTATTGGTCTTCCTCTGAAAGGACTCAGTTTTTAATTTCCTTGAAATAAATTTTATGTGCACATCATAAGTTCGACATTAATGAATGCGAGCAAGTTCTGCCCAATGTAATTATGACACAACAGTTATTTATTTGATTAACATGTACGTGCTAATCGGTTCCCACACGCATGCGGAAAATATAGAATTCAGGGGAATGATACGACTTTGTTAAAGGGAGATAATCACAGTTTGAAAGAATCACCTGCCTTTTGAAGTGTGTCTCGCTCCCACTATCACAGTTTGCAGCACAAAGAGTGGCATTGGCGTAGCACCCATTACGCAGGTTATGCACATACGTAATAAAAAAGTAACATTCAAGGGAGCTCACCTAATGTGATAACACTATAAGGAGCTCCTCATCCTTTAAAAGAAGTTCTCATTTTGAAAAGGGACGCAAATGAAGAAAATCATTGCTTGATCCAGTAGTCTCCCTTTGATGTGCGTAACTTTTTCAGCACTCTGGCTACGTCTTTGTGTGGTCTTAGCTTTTTGGACAGTCCCTGTAACGCCATTATTTAGAGTACTGTCAAACAATTTGGATCCAAATCAGACCTGAAAGTATATAGGGACTGGCCCCGACGTTATTAAACTTTTTCATGCTCAACTCAATTGAGAATGAAATTTATCCTGCTCAAAAATGTTAAAGGGGACATATTAAAGTTCTAAATCCAGTATAATTTGGAAGAAAATGGTACTAAGAGCTAAAAATATCAAGTTTTGTTGTAAAAAAATAAGAACATCTTCGCTAATTAGACCTTTGATTAATTAGTGCCGATAATTTATTATCCTGCTTATTTCCCTTGATTTCTGTAGCGGCGAGTCACTTCCCTTGGATTTGTGACGTCACAAGGGCAGTTCGTCCGATGACTGTGTATTGACTGTATTGTCGCAGTGAATAATGCAGCACATAAATCGCCTTTGATTGCGATTTAAATGATGTTTCGGGGTAGACATTGACGAGTCTGGACCAATAGGCTACTGTAACACACTTATCAATATTCCAACGAGTTCCTCGAAAGTTGAAGACCCGTTGAAAACATAATCGTAGGCTCATATCGGCAGCCGCCTATAGGGCATAATAAAAGTGTATGTCTTGGTTAATCAAACCCCATTTTATATAGATTCTAGGTCTACTATTTGTCTACATGACAAAATGCTCAAGATTTTCAAATACAAAAAAACGGGTGACGTCGTATCACACCGGCATGCGACAATAGCGAACGCATTGATTAAAACTTGATCGGCGACAACAAACTTTTCTAATTTCAAACGATGATCGTGTTCCGCAAAATATATTGTTATCGATTGCAAAAAATGTAATTTTGCGATCAAAAAGGATATTTTTTAACTGTCGGAAACGCAGTTTTGCGTTTTTTAAGAATTTGGAATCAAGATCGCCGGGCTACATGTATGTACGAACCAACTCAGTAAGTTCACTGACTTGAACACTGTTTAGTTTTTTTGTTTGTTGAATTTATTATTGTCTGTTATGTCGCATTGGTTTTTCTTTCTTCCTTTTTTGACCACTTGCCCATCGGAATCATTTTACGCATTTCTTGAGACAAGACGCTTCCAATGAGCACATTGACAAATTATAGCAAGCTCATGCGATTTTCATTCTTGCACCTAGGGATCAGACGAGCTTGCGCACATGCAGCATCGCAAGGGCCTCCTCCAACAATATAGACATAAAGTAGAGACCCATCCAGTATCCAAGATCGGGCCACTATCAGTAGGCGGCGTCGATGGCAACTTAGGCCCTTAGCCCCGCTAGATGGCTGCGCAACCATGTATGAAGGATTCCTTTACGAATACCAAAACTGTGGCTTTGGGCGCATGTCGACCCGAGGATTGTGCATGTAGATTGACAACCTATTGATTTTAGTTGCACGTGGCCCAGGAATTCTGCATGACAAAATGCATTTCATATAGGGAAGGTGAGATAGACTCGCCATTTAGTCACCAAAATCAAAGAGCATATTGCGTGAGCATCTGCTAAGTTCAAATCCTGATGCAACAAAGATCCCGGTTTTTATATTTTCTACAAGAATATAAACTATTAATGCGTTCATTGGAAGCGTCTCGCGAGACGCTTTCAAAGAACACAGAAAAAACGAGCTCATGAGATTTTAGTGCTACCAATAAGTCCAAAACACTTATCTGCGCACAGTCTTGACAGTTTCTGCCACTCTCACACACAGATAGCTTAGGAGCATAGTCGGTGATGAAGGAGCAGGGCAAAATTTAACCGCTCTGCTAGGCTCTAGCCCCACTTAAGATGGCTGCGCATGCATGTATAAATAATGTCAAAAAATATGCGGAAAGGGCAAAAATTCACGAGCCGGCTTTGAACTCTCTCTCTCTCTCTCTCTCTCTCTCTCCCAATTAACTAATGCCGTAATGAACACTCACCTACCCACATAGCCTACATTATCGTTGTGCGCCATGCATGAATGTTTTAATTTTCGGTGATTAAACATGGGCGGACCCAGAGGAGGGGCAGGGGGTCCGGACTCCCCCTCTCCCCCTGAATAAAATCACAAAAATATAGGGCTTCTTAGCAATACTGGTCTGGATCCCCTGAAAAATCACAAGGCTACAAAGCCAGCATTCACGGTGGAGCCATCATCGGCATGCCAACGAAACGCCGTTTCGCTGGCGGGCCGATGATGGCTCGCTTATCGTGGTATTTGGATCCTCTCTTTTAAAGACGCAAAGAATCAATTCAAAATAAACACAGTTCGTTTAACACATACGCAACGGAGGACTGAAATAATATTTATGACTCATTCCATTGCAAAATTAAACTGCCGTTTTTATTGCTTGAATTGACAATAGCTCGATGTTCAGGTTTACAAATGCTTTCACGACTGTTTCATGCGCATAGACGCGTAATCGTTTGAATTGTCTCGGAGATTTCCATTTTCTCTGAGCCACTAAAATAGATTATCGTAGGGCATTCAATTCACTAAAACACAAAAAATCTATCCACAATTTCATTGAGAGAGGACCTACTGATCAGAATGCGTATTGCAGTGATTTTTGCAACACATAAGCCCTTTTTTATCCGAGAATATTTTAAAAAAATATCGGAATCCAACACGATTCTATACTAACAGTCCTTCATAAACTGCCTCTGTGACGTCATCAGGACACTCCGATAGCAAAGGGAAGTAACTAATTCAAGGGAAGTAAGCGAGTCGATATTTTATTGACAAAGCGCACAAGCTTAAAGAAAATGATAATTATACTCATTTTATCACTGAACATTGCGGAAAATAATCTGGGTTCTTGATAAATACATTAAATCCGACATATAAAAGGAATTTGCAATGAAAAATGAAAAACCTTGATATGTCCCCTTTAAAAATGCCAACAATAGTTGGCATTTCAACATTTATTAGCAGGATAAATACAACATATGGGAGTTTAAAAGCAAGAAAATCAGTGTTTTTCAGCATTTTAGTTGAAATTTTATGCTCAGCTGAGTTGAGCATGAAAAACGTTTTATAATCTCGGGCCTGAAGTGTTTGCCATTTAAGGTTATCAGCAGAGTAAAGAGTTAATATAATAGCTCAGGTAGAAATGAGGAAATGTTCCAAGATTTATTGTTGTAGTAAGTTTTAAGAAGACAACAGAACATAACTAATGAGTAAAAAAGCCAAATGACAACTGTCAATGTAGCGTCCGCCTTTTTGTCTGCGAAAAAAAAGTTGAAATTTTTTCCTTGAAGGTCCATTCTAAAGCACTTGCTTTTGTAAAGCGACATCTGAAAATCTGATCATTAATTACGCCACATTTGTTGGATGACGTGTGGCTTTATTCAGCTTGCAATGCTCCAATTTGAGAGGAGACTGCAGTGCATATTAAAATATAATGTTTAGACTGATGCTTAAAAAATCACATTTTTACACTAAAAGGCTTGCCTATCTGGACCTATGAAAAGGCTCTCTTATTTAGAGTACAGCTTGGGCAAAAATGCCTTGTCTGTTTGTCTTCCTTTTCTTCTTCTTCTTCTTCTTCTTCTTCTTCTTCTTCTTCTTCTTCTGTTGGCTCAAAGCTTATGAAATGATCTTGAAAGGCAGTAATATCTAAATT
Source organism: Loripinus fragilis (assembly GCA_964019695.1). Lineage (NCBI taxonomy): Eukaryota > Metazoa > Mollusca > Bivalvia > Lucinida > Lucinidae > Loripinus > Loripinus fragilis. The sequence goes on from OZ026514.1 coordinate 29,767,812, forward strand.
CAAATGATTCTAATGATAGGTACCACACACAGACAGACGCTGTTCCCCCCATGGTGAATATGACAGCTATCTTGGCAATATTGATACAGATTGATAAAGTGAGTAATTTATCTGCTGCCTGTCATAATCCTGGAATTACCAGGAAATAAGGAATAATCAGTCCAAGAGTGTCACAGATAGATTTTTCATTAATCATAGGCCAAGTCTCTCGAAAAGAAACATTACAGCAAATTGCCTTTTTTTAACTCGCTGTGTCCCCCCATTTCTTCAGGTTAACAGGTTTACTCTGCATACTGGGTAATTTTGCATGCTTTTGCTGTCATCTGTTTATTTGTTTCAAAATTAACTTCTTTAAAAAATTCTGCAGAAAGTTAACTCACTGATGTTATCATGAACGTCATTTCTAATTAGATTTTGCCACTGTAATTCAGGAGTGGTCACCTCGTAATGTCACCCTATGTGTTTGTCAAAGACAAATATAGATAAGCACGACTTTAGTTAAGAGTGCGTAACGAAAATTTAATTTCGTTATTTCTCAACCAAACCATATGTTGTGGGTACTCAAAAGAAGTGTCTGAATGAGACGGTCCTTTTGAGCACCCAAAACATATGTTAAAATTGATGGGTAAGAAAATATTTACAATTTTATGCTGAAAATTTGTGTTTATCTAAACCTGTGATAAGGATCAGTTCAACCAGAAGCTGTTATCCCTTAACTCTTTGCATGCTGGGTATCTTTTCATGCTTTTTCTTGTTTTCTGCTCACATTTTTTTAAAATTCAATTTTTTCAAAAAATTCTTTCAGGATTACTATCAGAGTGTCAATTTGTTTGGATCCAGAAGCAAACAATATGTGGTGTCCTTGAGCAAGAACATTAATCTTAGCTTAGTACTGGTTCAACCCAGGAAGACATGTCCCTTAATAACTGAAAGATTGTTGATGGGAAGTAAAGAATCAAATCAAACAAACATCAGCCGATGAGAGAGTAGACGACAATTGTTGTAAATGGCAGGGAAAAGGGTCTAGGGTAGGTTCACCCTAACAAGAACATACAGTGACCCCAACCTAACCTTAATAAAAGCTGTTTTCTTACATTTGACCAAAAATTGTTGACCTTACATTCAAAATTCAATATTTATATTTAAACTGGACATTTTATCAATAACTTAACTTTGCTTAAACCAAGCGTCATACCTGGGTAGGGGTAGAAGGTAAGGACAGGCAAAGTTAAATCTCTGGTTCTCCCATTGAAGTTCATTGGTCAAGTGTGATATTTTAGTGGGGGGGGGGAGGGAGCAGGGGAGGGTTATTTGTTGGGGTTTTAATGTTTGCTTCAGCTTTCATTTGGTTTTTACTTTAAATATTTGACTGAGAGGCATGATAAAACTGCGTAATCTCAGAGTTTGCTCATGAAGTCATTTGATATTCTAGATAAACCCAGCCTAAGCTATCAGCAATAATGGGGCAATTGGCACAGCAAGTAGTAATGTTGCAATTGACTTGGCTGTTAAACCTTGACAAGAAATAATATAGCCATTGACTCAGCAAGAAATAATGTTGAAATTGGCTAGGCTGTTAAACCTCATCAAGAAATGCTGGGCTGTCAAACCTCTGCAAGAAATAATGTTTCAAATGGCCTAAGGCTGTTAAACCTCTGCAACAATTGATGGACTGTCAACCCTCAGCAAGAACTAATGTTGCTGTTAAATCTCGGCAAGAACTAATGTATCAATTGACTGGGCTGTTAAACCTCAGCAAGAAATGCTAGGCTGTCAAGCCTCAGCAAGAAATAATGTTGCAATTGGCTAGGCTGTTAAATTTCGACAAGACATGCTGGGATGTCAAACTTCAGTTAGAAATAATGTTGCAATTGAATAGGCTGCTTTAAACCTCGGCAAGAAATGCTGGGCTGTCAAACCTTGTTGCTATTGTCTGGACTGTTAAACCTCAGGAAGAAATAATGTTGCAATTGGATGGGCTGTTAAACATCGGCAAGAAATGCTGGGCTCTCAAACCTCAGAAAGAACTAATGTTGCAATTGTCTGGGCTGTTAAACCTCGGCAAGAACTAATGTTGCAATTGGCTAGGCTGTTAAACCCCGGCAAGAAATGCTGGGCTGTCAAACCTCAGCAAGAAATAATCTTGCAATTGTCTTGGCTGTTAAACCTTGGCAAGATCTAATGATGCAATTGACTGGGCTGTTAAACCTTGGCAAGAAATAATCTTGCAATTGGCTAGGCTGTTAAACCACGGCAAGAAATGCTGGGCTGTCAAACCTCAGCAATAGATAACGTTGCACTTGGCTGAGCTGTTAAACCTCAGCAAGAACTAATGGCTGTTAAACCTCAGCAAGAAATAATGTTACAATTGGCTAGACTGTTAAACCTTGGCAAGAAATGCTGGGCTGTCAAGCCTCAGCAAGAAATAATGTTATAATTGGCTGGGCTGTTAAACTTGGACACAATACAGCAAAAACTTTGCATACAGAGCATAGATAGTGGTAAACATGTAAATTGATTTAATGCTTCCCATGGTGCCAGTTTTAAAATTGTTTGAGCTTTTCTCAATCTCTCAAGTTATATCTGTAATGTGTATAACAGTTTTATGTTCTGCAGTATCAAGTTTATGAGCATCATCATTCAATTATTTGATGATTTAGGCTCCCTTTAACTTTATTATTCCCGTCTGAGCACACTGTCTACCAATGAATTTTACAGTAAGAAAAGGGATTTTTACACCTTATTTTAAGAAAAACAATTTAAACCCAAGAGAAGTATAGTGCATATTTATGGTAGCACCTCATCATGATCTACACTGTTTATTTTAGCGAAATTAGTTTCAGTTAAGACATGATAAATCATTCAATTTTAACAGCAAACCGTCGTTAGCCTTTTCAAAGAATAATGGATCATCTGCATACTATAATAGAAACAAGCTGGTTGGTTGCATCTTAATTCATGGGTTTAAAAAAAGACTAATTGACTACTCTGGGTTTACTAGAAATTGCTTGCACCAAAATTGAGCCGCAACATGAGGTTTCCAACAATGTGGTATGTGCGACCAGCATACGCGCAGTCTGATCAAAGCCTTTGCTGGTCGCTTGAATATTCTATGACTGTTAAGATACTGAATGAACATAATTTGGAGTTTCTAAGCTTAAAAGAAGGCTGCACAGGCTCGACAGTCAACACATGTCAAAATGTGACATTGTTGGAAATCACATGTCTATTTTGTGGGTGCTAAGTAGCTTGATGCATTTTAACTTCATTTTTAATGATCTTTTTTTCTGTGAACTGTTATGGTTATATCTTACTCTTTCCATGCTAGAAGCAGCTTTTGTCATCTGCTGATATCCTTTGCAAACATTTTTGACCCAGATCAGAAATTTCAGAATGTGGATCCAAACCGTTTGACAATTTGATAGTGTTCCTGAAAGAATTTTTCGAAAAAGTTGATTTTGAAAAAAGACAATCAGACAACGATTACCTAGCATGCAACGAGTTAATCTTCCCATCCAATAAACATTTCAATTAAATATGGTAGCTTTCATGTTTATGACCAATAAAAACATTAATTGACATAAAACTTCATGTAATTGAAAGGTTTATGTTTATGTTCAGCCCACACTTTTTTAAGCATCAATTATATCTCTTGAAATTAAAAGATACATTTATATCGCTTATTATCATGGGGAACATAGGCTTAAATCTCTTTTATGGCCCCCAAAAAACATATTAGAAATTTTTTATGATACAAAATGTCTTGCCAAAGTGACTTTCAAGTTGATTTTTTCATAAGCAGGGGCCTTGTGATTTCTCTTAATAATTTTATAGGCCCCTGTGTCATTAAAGTTAATGTGAAAAACTGCTTCTAACTTTTGGATATAATATATAAATTACTTCTTTCAAAATTAACTTTTTCAAAAAATTCTTTCAGGAACACTATCAGATAAAACGAGGTTTTTAAATTAGCTTCCTAGCATAGGTCCTGGAAGGTTGAAACAAAATACACTTATCAATGGCTGCCTTTGTTTATTCTATGCATACTGGGTAATTTGGCATGTTTTTAGCTCACATGAGTCAACGTGAGCTTTTGTGATCGTAGGATGTCCTTTGTACATCCTTCAACAATTTCTTTAAACAACATCTCCTCCTAAACCACTTGGTAGAATTTCACCAAACTTCACAGGGATGATCCTTGGGTGATTCCCTTTCAAAGTTGCTAAGGATTTCTATTCAATGCAGAATTCTGGTTGCGATGACAACCAAAAGGACAAACTTTAGAAAATCTTCTTGTCAAAAACTACTGGTCAGATTTCAAAATAATTTGGCACAAATGGTCTTTGGGTGATCCTCTTCCAAGATTGCTTGAAAATTATTGATTTGTCGAAAAACATAACCGTCAGGGGGCGGAGATAGTTTTTCCTATGTATATATAGGGAAAACTAAAAAAAATGGTGTTGTAAGGGAGACAAATCTTGCAGTTGTGGTTGACTTTGACTGCTGACATTGGTTATCTTTGATCAGTAGAAAAATTGAGTTTTCTTCCTTGATCCTAACATTTGTTTTTCTTAGATTAAATTCTCCATTATTGAAGGAGTTTGATCAAATTATGCACCTGGGGCCAAAAGTAGCTCCATACTTGGGGTCATTTGTCTACATATGCTTATATAGAGAAAACATAAAATTCACTAGGCCTAGAGCCTTGATATTATGTATGAAGCATCATTTAGTGAACCTCTACCAAGTTTGATCAAATTGTGCCTGGGGGGACCAAAATATGGCCCCATCTCAGATTTCACATGTTTACTTGGACTTATATTATAAAGAAAAGTTGAGGTTCTACATCCTTAATTTTGTCAACATAATTAATGGAAACTTTTCCATGTAAAGTCTTAATGAAACTGCTGATCTATCAAATTAAATGCTGGACTTTGGGGGAGAGCTATGCTTTCCTGTACCCATATAAACGGTCATTCTCAGGTGAGCCTAAGGGCCCTCTTGGGTTTTTTTTTGTTGTTTTTTTTGTCGTCAGCAATCATTTTTTAAAAAATTTCTTTCAGGAATACCATCTGAGTGTCAAGCAGTATGGATCCAGATCAGGACCAACATTTTGTGAGGCCTGATCTGGGCCCAAACAAACTATTTCCAAGGGTTATCTACTGTCACTAGCAGTCAAATAGTTATATGGGGGTAACCTATGCAATTTGTAAGGTGCGTACAGGTCAACCATGTAGCATTAATAAAGATGTCAGCAGCAGTATCACTGTCCTCAAGGACATTATCACCTATTGCATTAAAGTGCTGAAAAAGCTACACAATGACCATTTACCTCTTTCAAACAGCTATTTAACTCTGTAGTGAGACTGAACAGAGTGATGATCATCTGAACAGACTGATCCGAGTGTTTTACGCTCGATATAATCGTAAAGAAAGTTCCGTTTGTGTTTAAAGCAGATCAATCCTCTAAATAAGATAATATTCTTATTTTTCAACCAAAACATATGTTGTGAGTCCCCAATGAACAGTCTCAATGATGTTGTGAGCCTTGTATTGAAGAAATTAAGCAGGGATGTCAGTTTTTAGCCCTACTGTTCCCTGACTATTTAAGGCTGTGTACCCGAAGACTGGTGTCATTTTGGTCATTTTACGTCGAAGAGGTAGCACAGCAAGGCAAGTGACTTTTGCAAAATCTACAAGTCACGAAATAGCAATGATTCAATATTTGCATTACAAAGTTCTAGCACCAAACAATATCCATACTGATATGGTAGCAACACTAGGGAATGATGCCCTATCATATGCTACAGTGAAAAGTTGGGTGGCATAATTTAAGCGTGACAGGCAGTCCAGCCGTGAAGATGACGCCCATCCTGGAAGGCCTGTATATAGCTGTTGCAACTCCAGAAATGGTCAATAAAATCCATGATATTGTTATTGCTGATCAGCAAGTTACAGAGAAAAATATATTACATTCTTACAAAATATCTTGCAATTTGAAAGCTCCCAGCCTGTTGTCTACGAAGACTTCTGACAGCTGATCAGAAGCATACAAAGCAGACTTCGATGCTTGCTAATGTGAACCTGCTAACTTTCTGCAGAGGTTTGTGACTATAATGGATGAAACGTGGGTCAATCTTTTCACCCTAGAGGCCAAACAACAGTCAAACAATGAAAGCACCCTGGTTCACCCCTGCCAAAGATTTTGAGCATATATTCTCCTGATGATCTCGCTCCATCAGACTTTCATCTATTTCCAAAATTGGAAAAGGCCATTTCCGGTACTCACTTTTGATCAGATGATGACGTCATGTGATCTTTAAAAGTGGCATTGAAGTCCTTTAACAACAATGGCAAAAGTGTATAGATACTGTAGGGGCTATGTTGAAAAATTATGCAAAAGTACACCAAACTCTAACCCTTACAGTCATATGAGGCTCACAACTTACCAATCAGACCTCAGTATAAAGGAAAGAATTTGCTCCCCAAGGAAGTAAATTCTTATCATGAAGAGGTCTGAGTAACCCCAATAAGAATAGAGAATTACTTTAAATATTTAGCGTTAAAGTTAAATTAAACTACAGTTAGACCTGTCTTATTTGCGCCCACTCAAAAATAGACAAAACAAATGTCTTAAAGACCAATGGTAGCTAGCTTAATGAAGGTCAAAAGTATTGCAGAATGCTCCAAGAGAGCATTCTGCTATACTTTTGACCTGCATTAAGCGATAATGGGTCTTGAAAACCAAATTTTGGTCTTTTTTGAGTGGCCGCTTAAGACAGGTTTTACTTTACACCAATATGACAGTCTTTTAAAATTGCCAAATTCTAATGCCATAATGTATTGTCAAATTCTGATGCCATAATATACTGTCAAAATCTGATGCCATAATATATTGTCAAATTCTGATGCCATAATATATTGTCAAATTCTGATGCCATAATATATTGAAGTGTTAGGATTTGGGCCTGTGTACTATTTAGCCTGACTTGACCCCAACTTTAACTCAGTAGTGCAGGGTTAATAAATGGGCTCTACTTAGAGAATAATAAAAATTCTATTTGTCAGAGCGGGCTATCATGACTTGTGCATTAACCTTTAATGAGAAGGATTTCTCTGGACAGGGCTGAGATAACGTAGGGCTTAGCGGGGGATCTGTTGAAGTGTTGGAAATCAACAATTGAGATTTGTTAAAGAGTTGTTTAACTTAAAACTTAAAATGAGACTTATACACTGGGACTTAAAGTTAACAATATTTACAAACTCGTAAAGTGAATTTGTTCGTATCATTGAATTAAGATTACGTGTCTTTACATCTCAATTTATTAAGAATCATTGCATACACCTTAAGCTCTGAGGGAAATTTTCGATAACAAATTTTCTTTTAATTTATGCAGAGTTGTTAAAATTAGTCCTTAAATAAACACAGCTGGAGTGACCTATTCTTGTAAGTTGAATATTTATTTCTCCCTAATTTAAATGATATGGGATGTATACAATTCAGATATTGATACAAAATCTCTAATCTGATTTGAATCGTGTCAGGGGGTCTATCTGGTTTGAGTGTGATGTGTCACTTGATAATATTTATCCAGATCTCCAACAATGTGAATGTGGTTAGGTGTCAATCACCCAATCTAGTTTATTAAATTGTGCATAATCAAGCCACTTAAATACCATACTGTTTCAAATATTATATCTCATAATAGTTGTCTTAAAGATAAACAAGAATCATGGCCGTCAGGGTGTGCTGTTTCCCTTATGTAAACTTATATCAGAAACTTTAAACATTTCCTCTCAAAGCAATGATCAGAATTGAAAATAATTTGGCAGAAGGTTTCCCTCTACAAAAATAGCTCAAGCAAATTTGATCCGTAAAATAAATTTTATCCGTAAAATACTATGGCTGTTGTGGGGGGGAGGGGGGGGGGCATTTCCTTATATACCTTTAAGCTTTAAGCATATTATTCTCCTCTAGAACAAATGATCAGCACAGGGATAATGACTAGGTGACCCTCTACAAAAAAGCTAAAACAGATTTGATCCATTGAAAAACATGGCCACTAGCGGGCATATTGAGACCAATGAAACTTTAAAAATCTTCTCCTGAAGACGCTGATCAAAATTCAAAATTATATGACAGAAACAGTCACTGGGTGACCTTCTACAAAAAAGCTAAAATGAATTGTATTGGTTGAAAAACATGGCCTGTGACCAGGGGTTGTTGCTAGTTTCCCTGATCACACCCTATATGTATCGTACACTATTTTCTCAGTAGGTAAAACTGGCAATCCTATAAAAATTATTGTGAGTTTCCACAAAGCATAAAGTGTGAACTTCTTCTTTTTTCATTTACTTTCTTGTTATGGATTCTGCCCCGTCAGTGGGTGTGACACGTTAAAGTCTTTTGTCAATCACCAACTCCTGGGAAGGCAGCATATCCCTAAACTTATCTAAAGGCTTGCATTTCTAACTCAAATCACTTTCACACTGGAGATTTGCAGAGAGCATGATGAATTCCTTTCAAACTGAACTGCATCTGCACTTTGCAGAGATAGAGTGGTTGCAGCTATTCCAGTTGACACACTGTGAGTTGCAGAAGGGTTTGTGCAGTGGGTTGGTCTGCAGTGTGTGATTGTGGTATTTCCTGATCATACTCACTTACTTTTTGTGACAAAAACAAAAAAAAAGTAAAAAATTACCATATTGGCTGTACTCTTTGTTAAAAATTACCATATTGGGTGTACACTTTGTCAATGTGATGACTGTACCCTTTGTCAAAGTGACAAAATGAGCTTTAGTGTACAGCTCACAACAAAGTGCACAGACATGACATGTGGTTATGACGCATTCCCACACTGTGCTTATGCAGCTTTACTACATGTATTAGAAACTTTAAACATCTTGTGTGATTTTACCAATGGTCAGAATTGAAAACAGTTTGGCAGAATGCTCACTAGGTGACCCTTCAGGTCACATTTTAGCCACAACATGTGATTTCCAACAATGTGGCATTTTGACAAGTGTAGACTCAGACGAGCCAGTGCAGCCTCCTTTTAAGCTTAGAAACTCCAAGTGATGTTCTGTCAGTAGCTTAACACTCATAGAATATTCAAGCTACTTAGCAAAGGCTCGGATCAGACTGCGCTTATGCACAGGCTGTTCTGAGACTTTGCTGGTCGCACATACCACATTGTTGGAAATCTCATGTTGCGGCTCAATTATGTAGCTAAAGTGAATTTGATCCATCAAAAAGCATGGCCTCTAGAAGGCATAACTTATTGCTGCTGAAATAAGTAAGACTTCTAAGATGACTGACAGGAGAATTTAGTAGGTGACATTTTAAAAAAGTAGGTTTAAACAAATTTGATCCTGCCAGGGAGCAAAGCCGGCCCTTTTTAAAATGCTATAAGAATCTTTAAACAATACTTAGGTGAGCAAACCTGGGCCTTTTAGTATAACAATTTAAGAATCTTTAAATAGTACTCGGGTGAACAATCCAGGGACTCTTGGCCTCTTGCTTTCAGATTGATGTAAACATTATTGTAGGACTGATGCTCCTGTTTAGTTTAATCAGAGCTAAACTATGCATAGAGATAAGCTTCAATTGGGAAAGTACATTACAATTAACCTTTGACTATTAATTGAGATAGTCTAATTACTTGTAATTGTCTGTCTCTTCCTGTTTTATAGCATTGATGAGGTCTGTTGTTGGGTAAATCTTACTTACTTTATCCTGGTTTGATATTTAGACTGCAGATAGTTCCCAGTTCCTGGGATAAGCTGCAGTTGGCTTGTCCTTCTCACACCAGATCTCCAGGCTTCTCTGTTCTGGGGATCAATGCCTGCTAGGCTGCACACATCAACATCCGCTTTAACACACTCACTCCAAGACTTACTTGGTCTCCCACGTCCTCTAGGGCCAGGGATGGCGATAGCGGTAATCAAATTTGTCCAGAAAGATGCACGCACAACATAACCATACCATCTCAGACTTTTAGTTCTTAGTGCAACAGCTACCTCCTGAATCCCTAACTTTGTGTTCAGGGTTTCCATGGGGACTTTGTCATGTGGTTTTAATGTGACACCGCAGATCCAGGGAATCATGGCTCTATCATTTCTACAAAGCCTCTGTAAATCTGTGGCTGTTGGTGCACAATTTCACCTTCATGTAATAGGGCTGAGCGGGCGCAAACACTAAACACTTTTCAATGAGTTAAAGGTGACAACATGCTTGGAAGTCAGTATTGGAAGTAGTTTCCTGAACTTTCCCCAGGCAGTAGAACATCTTGTAGTGATAGCAAGGGGACATCAGCGCATAACATGTCACCAAGCTGGCAGCGTACCATCAACTTCTACTTGGGTGATAGGTCTACCTTCAATAGGATGGGACAGGTCAATACATCTTGGCCTAAATTATTCTGCCAAACTTATTCAAGATTTACTGCCAGTTTGGTTGAATGATTGCATAGAACATCATCTCTTGAGAGTTGCATCTCTTACCTGACTGACAGTGGAGTTACAGCTTGTGCAAGGGCCAGAGGAAATAACAGGGGCTTAAAGTTGATAGGTTTAAACATATTTGTTCAACTTTGTTTAAACCTACATATACAATATAAAAGAATAATGTGTGGATAAGAACGAAAGCATACAGCTTATATAGTTCTTCTCCTAAACACGGGTGGTAAACCTAGGAACTACCACGAAATTGTGTTAACGTAATTTTGTTCCCAAGCCACATCCGGGACACGTCGTGGTAGTTTCCAGGCCGAAAATTGGATAAAGAAAGGTTGGTGTCACTTTTATTTTTGTTTTATTTTACAACTTAGAACAAACAATGGTGAAATCCGACAATGTGGTTCCGTGTAAGTATGTCTCAGCGTCCCCTCTAGCCCAAAATTTTGTTTGAAAAGTTATTTTCTTTCTTTTGTAACGTGTTTCCCCACTGAGCATCGGACCAACTTTCCCAAAGTTCGAAGGATTTTAGCCCATATCTGTCAAATTGAATGGAATTTGATATCATTTGACGATGGAAATGATAAAAAGACCCTGAATAAACATTCCTGCACAGGAAAAAAATCTGAGCATTTACTCGTAAACGATTCATGCCCCGTTCGTCCTGTGTGGTAGTTTCCAGCTCATCGTGGTAGTTAAAATGCTATCGTGGTAGTTTCCAAGACTTTATAGGATACGTTTCTGAAGTGTTACAAAACATTATAGTGGTTGTTTGTTTCGCATGATAACCCTCGAACTCGTCAATTAATTACCACGGTAAACAAATAAACCACATTTCAACACCATGAGGAAGCTAAGCTGAGGACTCGAGATTCAATGTGATGCCTGACAGGTGGAGACCATGCCCTGGACTGCCAAACAACACCTCTGGAAATCTAAAGCAAAAGAAGGTCATCAGTTGAGCCATGGTGGACCAAGCAACAGACAAAAAAAATGATATAAAAAATTGCGTCACTCGCTACGTTGTTCCATGTTCTGTCAGCTTTAAGATAAAATGGCAGGCTAAGACTACTGGCCCAAAGTATTGTTAGTACTTGCGCTTCGGAAAAAAGGGAAATATCCTCGGGTTGGGACACTTTTTATATACATGCGAGTGTGACGATGAACGGGCATGTTATTTGATAATTAAAAAGCATGTTTATTCAAAAACAAAAAAAGTGAATATCCCTTCTTTTCATTCTTCCCATCATTTCAATAGCCAACTAAAATTAAAATTCAGGCAGTCGTCATTTGTTATCTGACAAAAGGTTATTTGAAAAGGTCTTCGTATGAATAAGAGGAGTATTCAAGGTTCGGCCCGCACACCCTGTCTTTATAAAAATGAAGTAGCCCCTGAATAGTGGAAATCTGCTGATGCGAACTACTACTAAATTCCTACAAAGTCTTGGAAACTACCACGACAGCATTTTAACTACCACGATGAGCTGGAAACTACCACACAGGACGAATGGAGCATGAATCGTTTACGAGTAAATGCTCAGATTTTTTTTTCTGTGCAGAAATGTTTATTCAGGGTCTTTTTATCATTCCCATCGTCAAATGATATCAAATTCCATTCAATTTGACAGATATGGGCTAAAATCCTTCGAACTTTGGGGAAAGTTGGTCCGATGCTCAGTGGGGAAACACGTTACAAAAGAAAGAAAATAACTTTTCAAACAAAATTTTGGGCTAGAGAGGACTCTGAGACATACTTACACGGAACCACATTGTCGGATTTCACCATTGTTTGTTCTAAGTTGTAAAATAAAACAAAAATGAAAGTGACACCAACCTTTCTTTATCCAATTTTCGGCCTGGAAACTACCACGACGTGTCCCGGATGTGGCTTGGGAACAAAATTACGTTAACACAATTTCGTGGTAGTTCCTAGGTTTACCACCCGTGCTAAAGTTGATTGAGCAATGGAGAGTGATCAGGCAGTTTGAGTTTGGATCAATGAGATGCAGTTTGGCTTCATGTCATGTCATAAATAATCATTCAGAAAAAGTACCTGGCTGCAATCTGGCCTTTTTAGACCTGGAGAAAGCCTTCAATAGAGTTCCAAAAGATGTCATCCGAGTTGGTGGGTAATGCACATTGCACAAGCTGGGAAGCATATAAGAAGCAGAGTGAGTCAGTTGGAGTTGGGGTTACAACCAGGAGTTTGGTGTGGGAGTAGATTTTACTGTAAATTCGGAAATTTTTCGCGAGAATTTTATTTTTGCGAATAGCATTAAAAGACATATTTGAGACAGTAAAAAATAGTGACTATGGCATGATTTACCTATATCAGTAAACGACAGAGTGATTTCGCCATTTCGCGAGGATTTTATTTTCACGAAACTTCGCATATGCGAAGTTTCGCGCAAATAAAACCCTCGAGAAAATTTCTGAATTTACAGTATTTAATCAAGGCTTCATGGGAATTGCTGTATGCAGATGACCTGGTGATCATTGTGGAGTCCCTGGGGGAACTGCTGAATTGGATAATTATGTAGGTCAGGAATGGAATGGAAAGGCCTGCATGTGAACATGGAAATGACTTATTCTGGTGTCTGGCTCGAATCTGGACCTGCTGAAGAAATCTGAAAAGGAATCCTGTGCCATCTCAGCTACAGGAACAGGTAGAAATGCAGTCTTCTGTGGTAGTTGCTTGCTTAGGGTGCTCAAGAAATGCAGTGGTATCATGGGTTCCATTCACCAAGATGCACCCGATGCCTGGGCCAATGCATGGCTAAATGATGGAAAATCTATGAGGAAGATTTTGGTTGGTGTGGGCAAGCTTGGAGTCGATTCCCAGGGTTCTGCTACCTTGGTGACAGAAGTGGCTGCGTCAGCTGGCTGCTGTCACATGCAGCGTTTGAGTGTGTGGTGCAAGTTCCGCTAACTTCTCCCTCTTCTCACAAACCCAGTGTACTCAAAAATTACATGTGTGAGGAGCGGAATGCTGCAGGCATTAGAGACATGACAACAAACCTTGAACAGCCTGCAGCATAACAACCACACCATGATTCTCTGGTTCTGCAACATCAAAGTATAGGGCAAAAATAGCTCAGACTCCCTTCTCAGAAAGCTTAGCATTCAGAATACAGAGGTGGTGCTCAGCACCAGTGGGATAAAGAGCCTTCATCATATAGAGCACAGAACAGGTTGATCTCTCAACATAGGGCCAGTTAAGCAACATTTTTCAGTGTAAAATTGCGATTACATGTATTTTCTTATCAGTCAGTTTAAACATGTGTTTTGGGTGCTCAAAAAAACCGTCTCATTCATGCGCGGATCCAGGAATTTTCGTCAGGGGGGGTCCAGGTCAGTCTGACAAAAAAAAAAGCTCTGAAGTTGTTTTTTTTTTTTTTTTTTTTTTTTTCAGTCCTCAGCTTATTTTACAGAGGTCAAATGGTCAATTTCAAAGAATCTATCATATATCAAGGTTCCAGAGGGGTCAAACATTTTCCAGGGGGGGGGGGGGGGGGCGTCCAACTTTTTCCAGGGGGAGTCCAATTGCTTATTCCTATAGAAACCCATATAACTTGTGATTTTCCAGGGGGGTCCGGACCCCCTTTCCCCCCCCTCTGGATCCTCACTTGTCATTGAGACAGTTCTTTCGAGTACCCACAACATATGTTTTGGTTGAGAAATAAGAAAAATAATTTTCAGTTACGGACTCTTACCTGAGGGTCTGGCTCAAACTCGCAAGCTAGAGGTGGTAGGGCAGAAGACATCCAGCAGGCAAAAGAAAATGTAGAAGTGGTTGGGATATTAAAGGTATATCATTACCATATCTAGGCTTGAATAGGATGGGCTTAAATCACAGGTGAATATCTGATTAATAATATTTATATGTTTATTGTTGGGATCAGTGTCACCACATTTGGAAGATACTGACTCTTATAATACACTCTCTGCCTTATTTACCTTTAAGTCAACACCCCTCTTACAAGATATTGTTACAACTATCATGAAGACGTAGCTCTTTGCATGCTTGGTGATTATGTCCCCCTACTGAGGGGAAGGGGGACATATGAGCCGCGACATGAGATTTCCAACATATTATGTGGTATTGGACTTATAGTACACTCTCTGCCTTATTTACCTTTCTTACAACTATCATGAAGACATAACTCTTTGCATGCTTGGTAATTATGTCCTCCAACTAAAGGGAAAGGGGACATTTGAGCCGTGACATGAGATTTCCAACAATGTGGTACATGGTATGTGCGACCAGCAAAGGCTCAGACCAGCCTGCGCATAAGCCCAGTCTGATCAGAGCCATTGCTAGAAGCTTGAATATTCCATACTGACCGAACAGCATTTGGAGTTTCTTAGAAGCTTAACAGGAGGCTGCACAGGCTCATCTGAGCCTACGCACACTTGTAAAAATGCCACATTGTTGGAAATCACATGTCACGGCTCAATTATTGTTTTCGTGCAGATCATGTTGGTGTTGGCATCAGCATTTATGTAAGATATGAACTAGTAAGTGGATAGGAGCCTTTGGATGAATATAACATTGGGGCATCATGATGAAGATATGATTAGATTTTAGTGACCTTGCCCTAATTTTCAAGTTCACAGCGGAGCAAAATAGATCAAATTTGAGCATTTGTGATGGCTAATATAAAACATTAGGGCATCATATGAAGACATGATAGTTTGTTGCAAAAAAATCCACAGGAAAAAAAACATGCAAAAGAATAACCCAGCATGCAAAAAAAAAAGAGTCGAAATTTGGAGCATAAAATTCATATAACTCTCATATCACTGGGCCTACGCATAGGTTGTGGGTACTCAAAAGAACCATCTCTATGAGATGGTTCATTTGAGTAACAACAAATACCCATGTTTTTGTAAAGAAAAAATGAGTACTATTTTAAAAAAATATCCTTGTAAACCTTAGCCTTGGACATGGTTCTGAGAGCAAAAACACATAGGTGTCTATTTGATTATGGTAACTCTTTCCTTTCTAAGGGGCAACTTGTCGTCTGCTATAACCTTTGCAAACAGTTTGGACCCAGATCAGGACTGACAGAACATCGATCCTGTCTGGATCCAAACAATTTGACACATGCTCTGATAGTGTTCCTGAAAGAATTTTTTGAAAATGCTTATTTTGAAAAAGTCAGCAGAGGACCACAAACACATGAAAAATTACTTAGCATTCAAAGAGTTAATAATACGTATATGTTTGTAGTAAGGATCAGTGTCACCGTGTTCAGAAGACAGTGACTTCTTTACAAGTATACTTAACCCGACATTGTCTTCCAGCCAACCCTTCTATCATAACCCATTTATGCAAAATAGAATGGACTATTCCCAATGCTTTTATCAGATTGGAATGGCCTATTATTCATACCCTACAAATATGGGTATACTCTTTATGGATTAAGAAGTCATCATTATCCCTTGTGGTCAAAGCTCCTTGAATGACTATCTAACAAGATTCCTCTTATATTTGGTTAAAACTTTGGCAGTTTTACTGTCAGTAATTGACCATGTCACAAATTTTGATATAATTGGTTAAGTGATCTCAAACATACTTCAACTGCCTGGTGTCCATATTGGATGGTCAGAATTTGGTGGATCTAGAAATACAAATGAGCCGGGACATGGGATTTCCAACAATGTGGTATGTGCAACCAGCAAAGCCTCAGATCAGCCTGCACATACGTGCAGTCTGATCAGAGCCTTTGCTTGTCGCTTGAATATTCTATGAGCTTTAAACTACTGACTGAACAACATATGGAGTTTCTAAGCTTAAAAGGAGGCTGCATAGGCTCGTCTGAGTCTACACTGGTCAAAATGCCATTGATATTGGCTACCAAAGTACATGTGCTGATGAGAGAGCAGACAATATTTGTTGTGAATGGCAGAAAACAGTTTAATGTCTCAGTTTTATTAATAAATAGACCATAAGCTCTAGGAGCGATAATGACTCTGTTATAAAAGTCACAAACATCAAGCATAATAGCAGAGATCAAACAAAGCTAAGACAATAACTGATCATGACTTGTATTTACTGTGGTAATAACAATTTGTCTACCTGTGCCATTGACCATATCAAACAGTGAGAATTCTCATAAAAGCAATAGAATGAAGAAAGTCTGTCGAAGAAGCAGTTGCATCGCACGGTCCATTCATATGGACCCCAAACACATGAACATAGAAAATAGCATTATAAGGTATTGCTCTGTATCATATAAGCCCTTAAAGCACCAAGAAAAAAATGCATCTGAAAAAGTCGTCTGCTGAAGTCATCTGCTGCAAATAATTGCCTAACATTACTGACAAATTAAGTATAGAAGCAGACAGCGTGGACCAAGAACAAACTGCTCATAGGAGCAGTCTGATCTGGGTCCACACTGTTTGCCATAGAGGCTTCTTAAACATTTCAGTAGCCACTTTTGTTGCTATTGGGGCATTAAGGGTTAAGATGATAATCACTGTTTCTGAAGGAATCACCAACATTAATTTTTTGCATTTGATGGTGGAGGAGTAGTATGGTATTTGAGAATCCCACTGCCAGAAAAACAGCTCTGACAATGGTTTTTTTAGTCATCAACTTATTTTATAGTTTACAGAGGGGTCCATTTGTGTAACAACAGTTTTATTTCAGAGAAAACTATACTTTTCCAAGGTTTCAGAGGAGTTCCAACATTTTCCAGGGGGGGTCCAACTTTTTCCAGGGGGTAGGGGCGTCCAAATACTAATTTCTATAAAAAAAGCCCATAGAACTTGTGATTTTCCAAGGGGGTCCAGATCCCCAATCCCCCTCTCTGGATCCGCGCATGGTAATGACAGTAATTTATATGAGCATAACAGGTGTCTGTTAATGCTAATCCAGGGGTCCTAATAAACAAAATTTTTAAGCGTAAAATTATGAATATTTTCTTGCCCATCAGTTTTAAATTGTGTTTTGGTTGCTCAAAATAACCGTCTCATTGAGACGGTTGAACCATTCTTTTGAGCACCCACAACATACATGTATATTTTATTTGAGAAATAAGAAAATTATTATTTCTGTAATCCTACCGCCCATAAAAGGAAAAATTTGTTTCTCTTTCATTTTAAATTCACTTATTAATTTGGTAGCGCTTAAGCTACGGGTCTTTAAATTAGGGTTGAATGACCCCACAAATCCTCAGAAGTAGTGATAGTAGTAGAATTTAATCTTAAGTTGACACTTCTGTTAACCTACTAAACTCAAAAGTATCTCCTCTGTTTGATGTCCACTGGTGGGACAAAGTATTCAATTTGTAAAAGTCTCCATGGGGCTGATGTAATTTTGTATAAAGATTTTTATGGCTCTAAAAGTACATTTTTCGAAGGAAAAATAGTAATAAAACTACAATATTATCTTTAATGAAAAGATAATTTTTGATGTACTTAAATTTAATATTTGAAAGTATATTGCGTTGCAGCCTTAAAAGCATTCTATCACTTAAAATGAGCATTTTTATTGAGACATTATCCAATCATTAATATAATTATTAATTAGAGTATTGACTAGTGGTGGTGTAAAAATTCAAAAATCTGTTTATTGCCAAAAAGAAAGTACATATATTCATATTTTGTTAAAAACCTGCAGGTTTTCAACAAATATGACTCAATGTCTTTTTGAAGCTAAGCTCCACCCACTTAATTGTATGTCAACAAAAATAACCTGTCTGAAATATTATTCTGCCATCCAAGAGTAGAAGTGACGTCATGTTTTGTTTACAAAGCTATGGGACTTACCTTTCATGACAGGATTAATACACAATTGATCTATCGGTTCGAGTAGCTCAAGTGGTAGCGAGGAGGATTACTAAACCACAAAGAAAATTTTTTAGGTTCGAATCTCACTGGCTGCTCCTTTTTTATTCCGTTTTATTTTATTTTTCGTTTTGCTGGTGGGTCGATGGCGGCCCGATATTGTGTGCTGGCTGGGAATAGTATTTACCTCAAGAACATGGTTTATCATGTTGCTGCATTTTTTGTACCGAGTGCAATGGTTGGCCTTAGAATTGAGACTCTTAGATTCTGCCATATGCCATTCTGTCGATATTTATATGTCTTGGCAAAATCAAAATGAGGTGGAGTACACGGGAATAACGTGCGATTAAAAATTTTGTCAACTGTATTAGTAAAAATATGAAGAAAAAAAACCACCTCTAAATAGGTTCGATCCTGGTACGCCTGCGTCCAACGCCGTAGACATAACCACTACACTACAGTATCTTCTAACGTGAAGTACTCAAGTTAATATTTTATGGGTAGCATTGTACTGTATACTCAGCATTTGTAAACAAAATATCACGTGACTGCCACTCTTCGTTGGCACGATAGTAGTACTAAGCAAAAACAGAGAAATGCCTCAATAAAAATTTCTTTTAAAAAGTTTGCTATATATTTAGCTATGGAAGGGATATCATCTCCCATTTATCATTTGACTCTAAAACAACTAATCTGATTGGTTGTTACTTGTTTAGGTGACTTTACCTACTGATTGATTGACAGCTCTTGTCATCATAAAGGCTTTGTCACATAATATACTGTTGGGTATGGTTTTAGTTCTTATCAGTTGCTGCACAATAGCTATGCTCCACCCACTTATATGTCGCATACAGGTAGCAGTGGCGGATCTAGAGGGGGTTTGGGGGTTCACTCAAACCCCCCTTTGAGACAAAATTATTTCATTTTCATGGAGATTTGAAAGAAAAATCAGGTCAAAATAAATTAACAAATCAAACTTCCCTTTGTAAATTTGAACCCCCTATCAAGAAATTCTGGATCCACCCCTGGGTAGATAATCCACTGTAGACTGCCACAGAATCCAGACTGTTGGTGGCATTATGTTTGTTCATTTGATCTCTTGATCCTTATCTGTACTACATTGTACACTCCTCCCCAAATTTTATCCAATTAAGTGGCAGGACTTTAGTGATCAACTGGTATATGTACAATTATAAATATAGTGGAAAACAGTGCAGATCCTAATCAGCTGGTTCTCAGGAACCAGCTGAATAGGATCTACACTGTTTTTCAAAATAGGATATATCAGGGTTTAGCATGATATGGGTTTCAAGGAATGTTGCCATCATTATCTAAGAACTATGGAAATGTGTGTGTGATTACCTGTGAAAATTAAAGCAGATTTGAGATAAAACAATTTCAGTAGATTGAGCATCTGATCTGTCTGATTTAATAGATAGTTGTCCTGATTATTTGTCTTTGATGTAGCCTTGCCAGAATGTAAGAGGTTAAGTGATGGTTGTAGCTCTGTAGCTCTGTTTAGTTCTTAGATAGTCCCTGGAGCTACAAACAATGCCATGGCTTGACATATGTTCCCCTTTTAAGGGGCAAAGGGTACTATATCAGTGAATTTTGAATCACAGAATTACCCCACAAGCTGATTAAACCAATTTTACCTTTTTAGTTTACCTGGCGTATGCATGTTGTCAGTTGTCATCTTTTGCACGCTTATCACATCAATTCCAGCATAATGGGATTGAGTTGAAACTTGATGGTAGCATGGAGATTCAGAACTGCTATAACCATTTGACATGACAAATATGACATCTTCTCAAGAACCATATGAGCCGTGGTATGAGATTTCGAACAATGTGGTATGTGCGACCAGCGAAGCCTCAGATCAGCCTGTGCATATGCCCAGTCTGATCAGAGACTGTGTGTGTGTGTGTGTGTGGGGGGGGGTTATACTGCATTATTTTCATTGCATCATCATATCACATATCGCTGTTCCCGAGGACTTAAGTACCATTTACTAAAATCACACCGCACAAAGTGCAATCAGAAACTCTGCTTCTAACTATTTTTGATCAAGGTCCTTGATAGTATGCCGCCTATCTAATATTGTTCAAGTGTTTTATATGCATGTATGGTCTATTTTTCCTGATAATAGTTATTATAAAAAAGTTGTTAGTACTCTGGGAGCAACTGACAAATATCCAACTTGAATTAGCAGTAGGGAGAATAAATCACCATGAAAAATGTTGCTGCACTAAAGGCTTCAACCTTGCCTATTGGACTCATATCCAAGCGTAATAACTTTACCATGTGATAATCTAGTAACATATGGTTACAAATGTACATGATCCCAAATCAGACCATAGCTTGATAGCAGTCCGACCAGGATCCACGATGCATGCTTAAGGGATATTTTCTCAATATTTACAGTAGTTATATAATACAGGATACAAGCTTGCGAACATAAATAGAGAAGAAATGATGTAGAAACGCAATATAACAACAAGTCGATGATTTTGGCAGAAAGATGAACTCCATAATCATTCAGATGATTAACAACTAAATTAACCTTGAAATTTAAGACATTTCCACCCACACAAATGATTCATTCAGGTTTTAGACGAAGCCCCAGTTGCTCAGTGGTAGAGTGATATACCCTGTTTAGACTATGAGTTTGTTCTGAACCGGGACCGATCCACTGCGCTCTTTTAGCTCGCGTTTGTTTTGAGCATGCTTAAAGTGCGCGCCGTCGGTCGGCATTCTATGGGATCCCATGGCGTCCACTGGCGATGCAACTGTGTTACTGCGGAGATGCTTGCACGCACTTCGGCAATCTGCATTTTTCTTGGCCTTGAGAATGCTGCTCTGGTGTGCCAGGGGTTTTAGTGGCATATTGCTCTGACCAAGCAATTGTGCTGGATATCTGAGCCAACATTTTTCCCTCAAAATTTTTTTCAGATGTTTAGCTTTCTTAAAATACAATTTAGGGTCAACTTACCTTTAAAATCTGGAAAATTTTTAATTAATTTTCATATTTGTGAGTTATACCTACGATACATCTGAATAATGCTCTAAGTCGGTTCACCCGAATTACCGCAGAGAAAAACCGGGACTAGTACCGGATTTTAACACCAACCCCGCACGGCGACCATACCAATAGTCATCGTAACACTAGTCAATTTTACCGAAGCCAAAAAACCAAGATAAAACAGAGGGGAGGTGGAGGGAGAAAGATTCAGATGTATCGTAGGTATAACTCACAAATATGAAAATTAATTAAAAATTTTCCAGATTTGTTTCATTTAACCTACGATACATCTGAATAATGCTGATTATAACACTAATGGATGGTGGGACCATAATATTGTATCACTCACCAGGAAAAAGAAGAAAATACACTTCGCCTCTAATGTGAACCATGGAACGGACTCAGGTCTCAAGTCTCACCCCGCAAAAACAAATTTCAGGGTATCAGACATTTGCCATATATAAACCCGTTCGGATAATAAAAAAAAAAAAAACCCAAGTTTAACAGTCCCAATATTTACATATATACAGGGAAAAAACTGGTAATCATCTACATAGTAGTAGCAGGCACAACTACTGCTTGTGCTGCTACCACAGGACCTATCAGGCCTAGGCTACTTGCCAAAACTGATGTATCTCTCAGATAAAACCTAATAAAAGAGTTTTCTGATGACCAAAAACCAGCTTTAACCACATCATCCAAAGGAACCTTGTTAGACCATGCCCAAGAGGAGGCTATAGCCCTAACCTCATGGGCATTTACACTAACAGGAACCTGATCCACATTATTGGCACTATGTGCCAATTTAATTGTTTGTACAATCCACCTAGAAATGGAATCCACAGAGATTTCTTTCTCATAAGAATCCTGATGAGAAATAAAAAGTCTCTTACGGCCTTTCCTTCTTGGAAAAACCCTGTTAAAATATATTCTTAAAGCCCTAACTGGGCAAAGAGAAGTATTAACATCCTGACCCTTAAGTACAGGAATAACAATAGGTGAGGCCAAAACAGAAGGAAGTTGATTCTTGGCCAGAAAACCTGGAAAAGTACCCAAAGTAACTGAATGTTCTGAAAATTCAATATCAGAGCATACAAGGGCATGTATCTCGCTGCGTCTGCGTCCGGAGGCCAGAGCAGTCAGAAAAACCGTTTTTAGGGTTAGCTCTTTGAATCCACATTCTTCGAGTGGTTCAAAAGGGGCGTTACTCAAGGCCGCTAGAACTATTGCAAGATCCCATTTGGGAAAATGCACCTTTGTCCTTGGACGTTCAAGCTCAAAACTCCTCACTACATCTGACAAAATAGATTCACAAGAAAAATCTATTTTAGATATCTGTTTTAAGGTAGTAGAAATAGCTGAACGATATCCCTTAACAGTAGCAGGAGAGAAGTTCTTATTATGTAAGAAAATTAAAAATTCTCCAAACTGATTTACTGACGGATTGAAGGGATCCACTTCCCTTCCGACACACCAATCCACCCAAGATTTCCATCTATAATCATAGAGAGCGTTTGTGGAAGATCTTTTTGCTGAATAGATTCGTCGGGCAACTGACCTAGAAATGCCTGACGCCTCCATGTGTTGTTGCATAGCAACCAAGCGTGAAGATGAAATATCTGAGGTGTTGGGTGTAACAACCTGGACACCGGTTGACACAAAAGATCCCTCCTCACTGGGAGCTGGATCGGTGGAGCCACCACTAGAGACAGAAGCAGAGGAAACCATGCCTGTCCTGCCCATAGAGGAGCTATCAGACAAACTAGACACTCTTCCTCTAGCACTTTCCTCAGCGTGGTAAGAATCAGGGGAAAAGGAGGGAAGGCGTATGCCCACATCCCCTTCCAGCTCAGAGACAGGGCGTCTGATGCATGAGCTAGAGGGTCTGGAACTGGAGATACAAAAATTTGTACCTTCCTGTTCAGACGAGTAGCGAACAGATCTATATGGGGGGTTCCCCAGAGCTGAAACACTAGATCTGCTACCCTCTGATTGAGAGACCATTCGGTCTGAACTACATTCCCTTTCCTGCTCAGACAGTCTGCCAGAGCATTGAGTCTCCCTGGCAGGTATCTGGCCTTTATGTGAACCCTGTTCTTGGCACACCATGACATAATTTCCACTGCCATATTGCATAGAGACTGAGAGTGGGTCCCTCCCTGTCGATTCAAATAAGCTGCCACTGTCGTATTGTCGGTGGACAGCAAAATTGAATTGCCTTTGATATAATCCGCAAAGGCTTGAAGAGCTAGCCATACTGCCTGCATCTCTAGAACATTGATGTGCTGGGTCTTCCATGCTGGAGACCAGTACCCTGATGCCATATGTTCCTCCATGTGAGCTCCCCAGCCCTCTAGGCTGGAATCTGTAAAGAGGTGAAGCTGAGGAACAGGATGGTGAAGAGGAGACATAGACTTCAGAAAGTCTATGTCTGTCCAAGGCCTGACGGCATTGGAGAACCAGGGACCTAACACAATTTTGCTGTCCCACTGAGCCGAACTCTGAGACCATCTCTCCTTGAGTTCCCATTGCAGGCATCTCTTGAATGCTCTCCCTAGAGTTAATAGGTTGGCCATAGATTCCATCTGTCCTAAGAGGGAATGTAACTGGCGAGCTGAAGCCTCCTTGGCACCCAACAGCTTTGTCATTGCTTGTTGGAACGAAGCCACTCGGTCTGCTGATGGGCTGACTAAGGCTAGGCCTAGGTTGAAATGGGCCCCTAGGAAATTGAAATCCTGAACTGGGATCAGTTCTGATTTGTCCCAGTTGGGGAGAAAACCTAGGTCTAAAACGGTTGACAATAACTTTCTGCTGTGATGCCATGACTGACCCTCTGACGCAGAAGGTTGAATCCAGTCGTCCAGATATGCGTGCACCCGAATACCTTGGAGACGGATATGCCTCAAGACCGCTTTTAAGACTCTGGAAAACACATAGGGACTTACACAAAGACCGAACGGTAGTGCCCGGAACTGAAATGTTTTCCCTTCGAAAGAGAACCGAAGATACCTTCTGGATCTCCGGTGAATCATCACATGGAAGTAAGCATCGGTTAAATCCAATGATGTTACCCAGTCCCCTTTTCGAAGTGCTAGTCTGATGGAATCCACAGTTTCCATCTTGAAGTGTGGACACAGAATGAACTGGTTGAGTCGAGACAGGTCTATGACAGGTCTCCACCCCCCTGATTTTTTCTTCACCAGAAAAAGTCTGCTGAAGAACCCTCTCTTCGGATGAGTGCAATTGACTTCCTCTATGGCCCTCTTCTGAAGTAAGGAAGCCACCTGTTCCCTCAAGATTTGAACCTTGAGTGAATCCTGAGGCATGCGGGTACACCACTTTGGAGGTACCCGTGATAGATAAGGTAGGACACTTAGTTGTATTCGATACCCACTTCGGATTATAGACAGTGTCCATGGATCCAAAGTTATATTTTCCCAGGCCTTTAGGAAGGAAGAAATTCTTCCTCCTGTTGGTAATTCTGCTCTTGGAACCAGATGCTTGAAAGAGCTGTAGACTGCATCTGGAGAGGCCTGGAAAACGAAGTGGGCACCCCTAAGGGGCACTGGACTTTGGTCCAGAACCCTTCTTAGGCAGTCTGTTAAAATAGGGTGCTTTAACAGTCTTCTTCTTTTGGAATTTATTAAAAGTTTTGCCTTGAGAAAACGTGGACGTTCTGGGCAAATTGGAACCCACAGAAACATTAGGTTCACTAAATGCAGGCTTAGCTGGAGTGTCTGGGGTCTTAGGAGTCCTCTTCTTGAAGCTTGGTTGACGCTTGTTTGCACCAACAACGGCCATCTGCAAGGATTTATGGGCTAGGCCTTCCTTATACTGCCGTACCACTTCAGGAAATTTACTTCCAAAAACAGTACCAGACTCTATTGGTTGCACACGCAGAGACCTTTTAACTTCAGGATCTAGGTCTGAAGCATCCAAACAAGCATCTCTGCATGCCAAAAGAGGTCCTGAAGCCAGTCTCGCCAAGATCTCCACTAAATGAGACTGGGAAGCTGCCACAGCCTGCAG
Organism: Loripinus fragilis; assembly: GCA_964019695.1. NCBI lineage: Eukaryota > Metazoa > Mollusca > Bivalvia > Lucinida > Lucinidae > Loripinus > Loripinus fragilis. The sequence goes on from OZ026514.1 coordinate 29,793,112, forward strand.
GTAACGGGAAACCTCCATCATGTCCTCTCTAGACAAGGAGTCCTGCTGGATGGTCTTCAGTGTACCGCACAAAAACATTTCTGAATGCGATGCTACTTGCATACCCGTCCGTGCCAGCTTTTCCCAATTCTCAAGAGTAGAAAATTGGACTGCCTGAGATGACGGGACCGTTACACCTTGCCTCAAAACATCCCTTATCCCAGGATTAACAGGAGGAGGGTCCATGGTAATCCTAGGATTTAATGCTTCATAAGAGGAAGGGAGACAAATTCTTGGCTTGCTATTTAAAGCCACAACTGAGCCTCCCTTGAAACACTTAGGATAGGATGGAAGAGGAGTCATAGGGATTTCCTCTTCCCCCTTCAAGCGTTTATCCATCCTGTCTAAAGCAACTACCACACTATTTGACTGTGGTAGGGCTAATGAAAGTTCATCGCTCTGCTCAGATTCCTTGAAGAAATCCAAAGCAGAGGCCCCAACGGATTTATGCTTCACTTCAGGTACAGGACATAAAGACTGTCCGAGCCTGAAACGAAGCTTCCCAATAGCCTCCCTGTATGACAGGGATTCTTTTGGACAATCCTCCTCCCTTTCTTCATTTGGCTCATCTAGGTCAGAGTTACCTATTCTTTCCTCTGAGCCAACGTGAAGCTCAACCTGGTCTGTTGACTCATGGCTATCATGCGATTCAACAGGTACAGGTGTTGACTTTGGATTTAAATTGTCTAGTCTACTGGACAATTCTTTTAGCATCTGTCCCTGTTGCTGTACCAACTGGGTCAGAACAGAGACAGAATTATCCTGCTTCACAGGAGAGGGTGAGCGGGACCCAGACAACTGTCTGGCTCTCGACCTAGACAGTTGTCTGGACCTAGACTGGTGTCTGCTCCTAGACCTAGAGTGGTGTCTGCTTCTAGACCTAGACTGATGTCTGGTCCTAGAAGACCTAGGTCTACATCTAGGGGACCTAGACCTAGGATGCCTATCCCGTCTGGCATGACCATAACTTATAGGCCTAGGCAATGGGGACCTGGACCTGTGCCTAGACCTACGATGTTTGTGTTTCACGCGTCTAGATCTTTCTCTAGATGAACTAGACGCACGACTAGACGAGGAACTAGAGGAACTTACTCTTATCCTCTTAGACCTAGGTCTCCCTGGCCTAGAAGTGTACTGCCTAGGCAAAGGCCTGTTACTTGAAGGTGTAACAGATCTGGTCCTTTCATGTCCTGCAGAAGAAAGGCTTCTCCTGGAAGGACTGATGTTATGATCAGGAGCTTGAGGGAGCGAATCCTGGACAAGCTCGCGACCATATAAGACAGCACCAGGAGCCTGATGAGACGAATCCTGTTCAGGCTCACGGTCTATTTCCGCAGCTATAATACCAGGAGTCTGAGGGAGCGAATCCGATTCAGGCTCGCGGTTAGCTCTGGAAATTCTAGTACTAGCATCAGTCACCTGAACACTAGAACCAGATAAAGAACCTAAAGTTGCTGATGGTTGGCCAGGACCTTTTTCAGGAGCCTGGGCAATTGTCGCAACTTTAGATTTGGAAGCTCTCTGAAGACACTTAGAAAACTTCTTCCAAGTGTCCTCAGACCAAGAGCCACAAACCTCACAGGTAGATGTCGGCGAACAAGAGTATCCCCTACATGCCCTGCACACCCTATGATCATCCCAATATGGCATTATTTTGGCACATTTACCATAAATGCCAGGGCAATGTTTGTTCCTAGTTGACATACCTAAAAAAGAATGCAACTAAAGCAAAATTCAAAGCAGAATTAAGCCAGATCAAAATAAGGAAAAATTCAACTAAGAATGAACAAAAGCAAAAGCAAAATAAACAAAACAAAAGGTCGGAAAGACTATTATCCGAACTAAGGTACGTTACGAAATTCTGTTCGATACGTCAAACAGAACTTCAGAACGAAAATAAAGCAAATGAACTGAAAAATAATCAGAACGAAATAACAGAACTTGAAAATATAAAGTAATAAACTGCTGCGGGTGGGTGAAACCTCCTTACTACCACAATTACCGGCTACAAGGATAAATATTCTTCTTCAGTCAAAAAAACGTGTCTTTAACGGAAGCCGCAGAGGTAAAATTGACTAGTGTTACGATGACTATTGGTATGGTCGCCGTGCGGGGTTGGTGTTAAAATCCGGTACTAGTCCCGGTTTTTCTCTGCGGTAATTCGGGTGAACCGACTTAGAGCATTATTCAGATGTATCGTAGGTTAAATGAAACAAATATGTTAACTTTGAGTGAGTAGGCCCAGAGGCGTATGATACTGCTAGGTAGGATCATACACCTCTGGTACCCGGCCTGAATGGGCTTTTGCATAGACTTACTATTTAATTTAAGAAACTAGCTACATGCTAAGATGTTAATATTTGTTTACATATCAGATTCAGCTTACTTGAAGCCTTGATCATGCAACAATCTATGGCAACCTGTTCTAGTGATTGGAATGCCTTGCATGTTTTCATGCTCCCTCTACAAGCTAGTGGGTCCCTAGAGACATTATTACCTGGTCTGAAGAATGCAAGCGTGATACATGATCAGAATATGTCTAGCTCAGTGAGTGCAGTAAACAAACTGAGCCGCGACACTTGATTTCCAACAATGTGGCATTTTAACAAGTGTAGACTCAGATGAGCCTGTACAGCCTCCTTTTAAGCTTAGAAACTCCAAATGCTGTTCAGTCAGTAGCTTAACAGTCATAGACTATTCAAGCGACTAACAAAGGCTCTGATCAGACTGCGCATATGCGCAGGCTGGTCTGAGCCTTTGCTGGTCGCATATATACCACATTGTTGGAAATCTCATGTCGTGGCTCAACTGAAATTTACCCTCCCTCAGCTGAATAGAAATGATGAGTTTATTAACAGGATAATGAGTTTTTACTATTACATTATTACATATTATCTTTAATGTAATGATTAAAACAGTGGCTGTACTAGGATTTTCAGGAGAAAAATAGTGGGTGTATTTTAATGGTCTGTTTCTCAAGGAATGCAGACAGTGAAATGCTGATGAATGGTAAATGGACATCATTGTGTACTTTAACCATTCACATGTCCGGAATTTTTTCATTTTTTTTTTGTCATCCTGTTGATTTTATTTTCAAAGTTTACATTTTCAAAAAATTCATTCAGGAATACCATCCGAGAGTTTCAAACAGTTTGGATGCCATTGCCGGAACTGGGGTCCAAAATTGTTTGCAAAGTGTATAAGCGAACAACAAAAGTTAAGACATTAGCAGACAGCGTTAGTCCTATAGGCATTCTGAATAAACAATATGCTTAACCCATTTAAGCTAAAGTGACTTGCCTACCCTTATCAGTAGGACAAGCCCATTTCAAATTTTAGGAGTTGTTGGATAGTTATTTACAATTTCATTCAAATTTTAAAAGTATATTCTGGAAGGAAACAGTGCAGAGCCTGATCAGACACAGCATTTTGCAGCATCTGAACTGGATATGTACTGCTTGCCTATGTCTCCTAAAAAGGATACCAAGCTTATACCAGGGTTAACAATTTTTTATGTGATTTGTAAAGAACTCCAGCAGGCATAGACAATTGCAACAATTTTTAGAGAACGTCCAGTGGGCATACCCTATTGCAACAACTCTGTCCTCTTGAGTCACAGAGAAATAAGCTTTTTCCCTCCAAATGTTGTCTGCTCTCTCTTCCGCTTATGCGTTTTGATTACCTATGTTTCAAACAATCAGTATGGATCCGGATCAGACAGCTCTCTTATATTTATAGTTACTGAAAGATTGTTTGGAAGAAAGTTAATTTTGGAAACAGTCAGCAGATGATAACAAAACATGGAAAATTACCAAGCATGCAAAGAGTTAAAGCGAATAAAGTAGCATGATCTACTGTCCTGCCAGCCAAGAGTGGCAATGACTTCATGTTTTGTTTACAAAGTTGTCAGGGACTAATAATCGATAGATCACTTGTGTATTAATCCTATCCACAGGATAGGATTAATACTCAAGTGATCTATCGATTGGCGTCAGCTCAAGTGGAGTGTTAAGGTTAATGTTTTACTAAACAATTGTAAACAAAGTATTACGCAACTGTCACTCTTGGTTGGCACGCCAGCAGCATGATCTACATGTTACTATGTTCAAGTAGGTGATGATGTATTGTGGAAATCATTATCAATGCATTGCATGCATTATTGCTTGAAAACATTATGCCTCAGCTATTAACGGTTATTTGGAAACCTCAAAAGCCGCAGGTTAATTCATAAAGCCACAAGATAATTCATAAAGCACAAGATAGATTTGGTTATGCCTGTTTGATTCTTTCTTATTTTAGACTTATTCACACTTTGCCTGCAAGTATCATCTGCTGTTAGCATTTGCAAACAGATTTGACCCAGACCAGGCCGGACATAATGTCCGGCCTGATCTGGATCCAAGCTGTTCGACACATCAATGATATTCGTGAAAGAAATTTTTGAAAAATTTAAATCTTAAAAATAATCAGCACATGCAAAGTTAACCAGCATGCATTTTGAGTTAATTGTATTAAGAGCAGATATGCAAAACATGCAGATTTCGCTGAGAGGATAGTGATTAAAGTACCTAGCTGGGTATAGTCACAACTTGCAATTTATCAAAAATGTTACACATCTTTTCATTGGCTAGAAATGAATCACACGTGCAGGTCACTTTTTATTATTGATAGTAGCATGAGTTGTCACATGACAACCGCATCCTTTGCCAGATTTTCATATCACTTGGAACAAGTGTCCATCATATCTAAACAATGAATGTGTGGCTTATGTGGACCAGGTCAGTGTAACCAAGGTCAAGGTCACAGTGACAGCTTCATCACCAGAGTTGCAGTGTCATTTAAATTTCATGAGGACTGACAAAAGTCTTAAGAAATAGTTCTGGACACAATGTGACCTGCATTTCAGTTTTATGTTTACATGTAAGTTTGAAAGCTGTTCATATCACCCAGTAGCTTGAGTCCTTGCCTGTCTTTAACACCTCATACACCTTCAGGAACTAATCTGATTGGTTCTTGCCTGTGAGGGTGTGTTTACCTGTGAAACGATTGACAGTACTGTCGTGCCAGCCAAGAGTGACAGTGACGTTATAATTTGTTTACAATTGCTAAGTATAACACTAACATGTACACTTCACTTGAGCATATGCGAATTGATAGATCACTTGTGTATTAATCCTATCCTGTGGATAGGATTAATACACAAGTGATCTATCGATTCTAAGTCCCTGATAACTTTGTAAACAAAACATGATGTCACTGTCACTCTTGGCTTGCAAGACAGTACAATCTTATTGCAAGGCAGTACATTAGCATTGGGCCTTGAGATGAATTCTTATTACACAGGTCCACACCCCACTTTGTATAATTTTAACAAAGGGCCATAACTGACAATACCAGGAGGATTAACTTTCTCAGTGTCATTCTGTCTCTAGATCTCATATAGATAACATCTTCAGATAACCAATCAAATTGTCATATTAGCCATTTCATGTCCCCTGATTGGCAGAATAAATTTTCACACCTTGTCTATAAACTTAAGGTAAATTATGACTTTACAGGGTACCAGACCATCACCCCCCCCCCCCCTCACACACACACACCATTAAAGTTCTGTCTTGAAAGATTTTTTCTCTTTGGTGTCTAGAAGAACACTGAGATAAGATATTTACCGCTAATCCTGCTTTTGCCAAATAGATATAAAGCTTTATTTGGTTTATTAAAGAAGAACGCAATCTGAAAGTGTGGTCTGCTGAAAATTGCGGCTGGTGTTTTAGGGGTTGAAAATATGAAAGTGAGAAATTCTATGAATTTTAATGAATATCTAGTTATATGATGCACTTCAAGCAATAGTATCAGATGTTTAAAGTATTTCAAAAATATTCAACCCCAATTTCATGCTTGGTTATAAATTATGTGTCAATCATGTAGTTTTATTTCTTATGTTATTCGGTATTCCTAAAAAGATGATATTTAAGATAAATAAAATACTTTGTGTCAATTTGGCATCATTTTCAATATTCATATTTCTTGCCAATACTCAATGGAATTGCCTCAAAGGCAATTCTAATGAAAAGAAAACCGGGCCGCGTGGCGCACTCAGTAACCTGTCTGACTGCAGATAGATCTACGTGTCTGACTGCAGATCAAGTGGTCCTGAGTGTGCATACTTACGTGGAGATTGATCAAGAAATAATTTCTACGGCTATTCTCCTCCCTTCTGCTGATTCAAGAAGGGTTTTTGTCATTTACAAGCAAAAGTATGGGTTAACCACTTAGTCAAGCTTGCTGGGGAAAGCACTGGTGGGGTTAGGTGAACTGACAGTTCACACTGTAAAGAACCCTCCATATGCAACATAGGTGCTCAAAGAACATAGGCTGCAGCAATAGAGCAGACTGGTGGGATTTAGGATTAATAAGAGATTTGGATCCAAATGTAGGGCCAGTCTCACACCTACCCCCATTCTTAATTTTGCTATGCTGCTTCATATTGAATAAGAAAGAGGTAAAATCTGCTGCAATCATGGAATTTTTCACAGTGAAGTCCATTTTTACTTGGCTCTTATCCCTATCAAACTGATAGTATCATAAACAAGGCATGAAAACACCTTGCCAATCTATCAAATGGTACAAAAGGTAAATCATAAAATTACAAAGAATTTATGATAATGCAATTTTATTTACAAATAATTGTACTCAAAAATGCATTTAAATATTTACAATATTTTCAAGTCTAGCAGGTTAAATGCAAACATAGTAAAATACCTGCTCTGCTTTCTCGACCCTTTAACACTCAGAAAAGCCAAAACTTCAATGATTTTTCAGCATTCATCTTTCATCAGCAGATGATTCACATGAAATAGCAACCCTTATAGGGCGAACTGCCTTATTAGTCCGAACTTTTCATAGTCCTAACTGCCTTATTAGTCCTAACTGCCTTATCAGTCCTAACTGCCTTATTAATCCTAACTGCCTTATCAGTCCTAACTGCCTTATTGGTCCTAACTGCCTTATTAATCCTAACTGCCTTTTCAGTCCGAACTGCCTTATCAGTCCTAACTGCCTTATTAATCCTAACTGCCTTATTAATCCTAACTGCCTTATTGGTCCTAACTGCCTTATTAATCCTAACTGCCTTATCAGTCCTAACTGCCTTATCGGTCCTAACTGCCTTATCAGTCCTAACTGCCTTATCAGTCCTAACTGCCTTATCGGTCCTAACTGCCTTATCAGTCCTAACTGCCTTATCAGTCCTAACTGCCTTATCAGTCCTAACTGCCTTATTAATCCTAACTGCCTTATCAGTCCTAACTGCCTTATCGGTCCTAACTGCCTTATTAATCCTAACTGCCTTATCAGTCCTAACTGCCTTATTGGTCCTAACTGCCTTATTAATCCTGACTGCCTTATCAGTCCTAACTGCCTTATCAGTCCTAACTGCCTTATCAGTCCTAACTGCCTTATTAATCCTAACTGCCTTATCAGTCCTAACTGCCTTATCGGTCCTAACTGCCTTATTAATCCTAACTGCCTTATCAGTCCTAACTGCCTTATCGGTCCTAACTGCCTTATCAGTCCTAACTCAGCCTTATCAGTCCTAACTGCCTTATCAGTCCTAACTGCCTTATCAGTCCTAAATGCCTTATCAGTCCTAAATGATTAGGGAGCACAGTGGTAGAGTGCTTGACTCAAGACCAAGGGGCCGCGGGTTCGAGTCTCACCGGTGTCACTGCGTTGTGGTCCTTGAGCAAGACACATTTATCCTAGCTTAGTACTGGTTCAACCCAGGAAAGCCCCTCCCTGTTTAACTGAAAGATTGTTGATGGGACGTAAAGAATCAAATCAAACAACCAGTCCTAAATGCCGTATCAGTCCTTAGCTGCCTTATTAGTCCTAACTGCCTTATCAGACCTAACTGCCTTATCAGTCTTAACTGCCTTATCAGTCCTAACTGCCTTATCAGTCCTAACTGCCTTATTAGTCTTAACTGCCTTATTAGTCCTAACTGCCTTATAAGTCCTACCTGTCTTATTAGTCCTAACTGCCTTATCAGTCCTAAATGCTGTATTAGTTTTTAGCTGCCTTATCAGTCCTATCTGCCTTATCATGAAGACCTAACTGCCTTATCAATCCTAACTGCCTTATCAGTCCTAACTGCCTTATCAGTTATAACTGCCTTATTAGTCTTAACTGCCTTATAAGTCAGAAAAAAATCCATTGAGGCCTAGCTAGGGTACGGATCCAAACTGTTGGATTCTTTCGCCAGAGTTTCAAACAGTTTGGATCCATATTAGGACAGACAATGTCGGTCCTGCTCTGGGTCCAAACTGTTTGGAAATGTTATCAACTTGTCATTGCTAATTACAAGGAAAGAGTTAATGGAGATCTTGTCTATGTTTTCCAGGGTGTCAGTCCAGCGTTGGAGATGTATACAAGAACAACGAGACATGGAAGGAGGGGGACTGTGTCACGTGTCATTGTGTGAACGGCAAGAAGAGATGTCAGGCAGAGATGTGTGTCAAGACGTGTCTGAATCCAAGGATTGTTTCAGGAAGATGTTGCCCTATATGTGAAAGTAAGTCTGTAATCCTTTAAAGGCAGGGGCGGATTGTAGCCACTTTTTCTCATATATCCAATAACAGTCCTAGAGTCAACACATACAGCAACTTGTGCAGCTAATATCTCTAATTTGATTGGCTTCTGGCAATTGCCTGGGAAATAATTGACATCTCTTATCAGCTCAGTGACCATTCTGCTTGTCAGCTAGATCAGGCCGCCATTTTGCAAGGGTTTAATTTTTGCGAAACTTCGCATATGCAAAGTTTATATATGCAAAGTTTCCCGAAAATTAAACCCTCGCGAAGTTTCCTGAATTTACAGTATTTCATGTGACAATATCTTAAAGAAGGAACAAAAATTGGACCCATTGTTAAAGTGCAAAACGATTCCTTCCAGTCCCAGCCGATTGTTGGCATGACCAGCAAAAAGACTGTAAACACAAAGTACACAGCTCTTACGATTCAATTTCCACACAACAGTTGATTGACCCTTTGTGAAGTTCTGAGATTCTCCTCATTCTCATTGATGATTTCTTAAGCTGTTTCTATAATACCAGTGAAATGAGGAGCGTGGTGGCTAAGTGGCAGAGTGCTCGACTCGAGAGGTTGCGGGTTCCGGCCTCACTCAAGGGGCTGCATTGTGTCCTTGAGCAAGACCCTTTATCATCCTGCAAGAAACAGCTTCAAAAATAGCTTCCCAAACTGCTGAAGAAGGTTTGGTATTGAGCAATGAAAGAGTTTGTCAGACAATTTTCAGACAATTTGATAATTGAGCCGCAACATGAGATTTCCAACAATGTGGCATTTTGACATGCATAGACTCAGGCGAGCCTATGCAGCCCCCCCCCCCCTCCCCAAACCAGTATGCGCAGGCTGGTCTGAGCCGTTGATGGACGCACATACCACATTGTTGGAAATCTCATGATGTGGCTCAATTATGATTATTATCAGCTTTAACCCTATCAAGTGAGTTGTAAAAAATACTTGCAAATCATGTTGAGTGATGTGTTAATTTGTGGAAGTGTATTTTGAGAATGGCTATAATGAATGTTCAGATCATGTATTGGTTAGGGAGCAACCTTTTTGAATCTTATGGGGAGTGATGTATGGCTGGGGACTAAAAAAGTCCAGGAATGTATTTTTCAGCAAAAATATCCTTGACAAGGTTAAGAGCTATATAAAGACTCTGATGAGGGGCCATATAGATTGCGTGCAACTTGAAATATAAGTTCTGATTTGCAGCAGATGACATCAAACAATATTTTCGGCTGTCAGTTAAATTTAAAAGACAGTATCGACCAAGATCCCCTGCCCAGGTCAGACTGATATCGGGGTCCATACTGTTTGCTTGCAAGTTGAAAATGAATGGATTGCAAAAGACAAATCATCAGACAAGCATTCAGAGCAGGATTCTGGACCCCCCACCCCCCCCCCCCCCCCCCTCCAAAAAAAAAAAAAAAAAGGGAAGGGGAGGGGAGTGGCTTTGTAAATGAGGCATTAAGTGGGAGGAGCTTATCTCCTGTCAGATTTGTTTAGACCACTGACCTGATCTAGCTGTTAAGCAGCATGGTTGCTGAGCTGATAAGATGATAAGAGCTGTCAATCTTTCTACAGGTAATTTTTAAAGAGCCAATTAAATCAAAAAATATTGTCCACAGGAGCTGCCAATGTTGATTCTTTGACTGTTATTAGATTTATAAGAAAATGTGGCTAATTTTGCCTTTTATAGCCCACTCCTGTCTTTAAAGTGTTAAATGAGAACACTTTCCTTAACCCTTACTCCAAAGGCTATTTTAAGATCATGACATCATTTTCTATTTTTAGACAACATTGAAAAATTTCAAGAAAAATTTATGTTAAGTTTTGAATACTTTTGAAAATATTATGGAAAATGGAGCATTTGCTCCAAAGAGCTAATGCTCCATTTTCCATAATTTTTTCAAATACATGATATTTCAAAGGCGTCAAAAGGCGTTATTATGGAGTAAAGGGTTAAAGAAGATGGACAGTTTACAGTGAACCACATAACTCACGAAAATATCCTTGAGGGCATCTGTGCCCTTGAATGTCCCATATGACTGTCAAATTTGATAGATACATACTTTTAATTAGGGACATCTGTAGAAATGCCTCAGCAACTAAAACATCACATTCCATGAATTGCTTAATTTTCATTACAGCTGACAAGCATAAAAATCACATAATTCACTGCCATACATGCATGGAGACTGTTTGTGCAGTAAAAAGGCAAATATTTGCTGTTATAAATGCACCATAATTATGCAGTTTGACAGTAAGACACTTTAATCATTCTTTTTTAAATACGTGCAAGTAAATGTGCAAAAATGGCAAAATTTTATGGCAGACAAAACGTTTTTAATTTTTCCCAAATAAGATATTCATATTTAAATGCACCTGTTTAATGAGAGCACTGTCACCGTCTTTTTATGTGGTTTGAGACTGAAATCTCTATTATAGGCCACGATTATCGATTATGTGCAAGGTTGATCAATAGTAGACTGCATTACATCCCTTGCGGACATTATAGGCAGACAATATTTATAGGACCAAAAATAGGGGCAGTATAAGGGCCACAACCCAGTGAAGGAGCGTCAAGACAGATTTTTTGGCCAAAATTTTGAAGGGCAAGGGGTCATGCTAGAGAACCACTGTACTTGAACAGCAGTCATCGTGGGTTGGTTGCAGTCAACAAGGGCACAAAATATACCATTATAGTGTACCAGGCTGTTAAAAAAGGTTGCTTTTTTTGGTCAATATTTTACTTCTGAAAATGTTCTTCGTTGATTATTGTCATTTATATATCCAGCTGTGTATCTACTAAACAAGATTTATGTAGTTAAGCGATAGTCAAAACAGCGCTTGAGTTATGTCAAAAAGGTGATTTTTTCCTGAAAAAAGGATGAAAGGTAATCAAATTTATGCTTACTTTAGATAAAATGCAAAATATCAGTACTTTAATGTGCAAAAGCTAGATATTAGAGGGCAGAGCATTTTGAAAGTTATTCAAGTAATCATACAGTGCGCCTAGTACTGTATTGGGTATTCTGGCCCAGCGAACGGGTCGTCAACTGCATTTAGATCCTTGACGACTGGTACAATGCCCTTGTCTACTCAAACTTTGTGTACAGCTACATAATGGCGTACAACTTCACAAACAATTAACAGAAATATGCAAAGCTTTCTTTTCCTTCACCTATTCATATTCTTCATTATGTGATGCCATTAAATCACAACTAATTACTTAAATAGCACACCCATTAATCTGTGAACACATTTCAGACACATAAAATCCCACTGGCTAGCCAGGAATTGGCTGGTACTCAGCTAGTTAAAGAATTTAAAGGCTCCAATTGAGTCAGAATAGATTACATTTTCAAATGAAACTATCCACCTGAAAATCAATAGCTCATAGAATGGATCACAGTAAACCAGACTAGTATATTTTGTGCCCTCTTCAACTGCAACTAACCCGCGATGACTGAGTACAGTGTTCTCTAGCATATGGGTGCTTATTAACAGAATAAGCTATTTGCTCTGAAAACTGATGATGACAATTGACTAGGCAGACACCTTTTTGTCACCTTTTGTCATAAGTACTAATTAGCTGAACTATTGTTATGACACATACATTGTGATAGAACAGCTAATAAAACATGATGTGTATTAATATAATGCATTTTCCGATGTGTTTGGTGAGTTTCTTCATTGTATATACAGAGAATCTTGCACTCATGGTCATTTGATATGAAGTTTGGCAGGGTTAATAAATTTCATATGAAATGACCACAACTGTAAGATTCTTTTTATCATATGATCTTTAAATGCCTTCAAAGTGGACATCATTATAATATGCTGAACAAATGCTCATGACATTACAAGTTCCTGCTAAAGTGTTATGTAAGCGACATCATGATAAAAGGTTTAAAAGATAGCTGATACCAAAGGGGCCTGATGTTTGGTCTTTAAAACCTGTAAAATGCTTTCAGATAGTACAATATGGAATGATATTGGGAGCTTTCAGTTGGACTAAACTTCAAGGTCCTGTGCTGATACAAATAAGATAATTTTGCATGACAACTACTGATCTTGCATTGTCGGACATCCCTGAACAATACAGTAAAACCTGTGTAAAACGGCCACTCAAAAATAGACAAAACAAAGATCTTAAGAACAAAATTAATGGTAGCTAATGAAGGTCAAAAGTATTGCTGAATTCTCCCCTTGGAGCATTCTGCAATACTTTTGACCTGCATTAAGCGATAACACTAAAACCTGTGTAAAATGGCCACTCAAAAATAAACAAAACAAAAATCTTAATGGCAAATGGTAGCTTAATGAAGGTCGAAAGTATTGCAGAATGCTCCCCCTTGGAGCATTCTGCAATACTTTTGACCTGCATTAAGTGACATTTGGTCTTGAAATTTATGAGAGTGGCCATTTTCCACAGGTTTTACCACATCTTATATTTGTTCCTGTTTCTACTTGCCACATTATTAGATTTGCTCAAGGGCTGGTTGGCTAGCTGATTTATCTTCTGTGTCGCAGCATGTGATTGAAGAAAATCTGGAAAATTTTTAATTAATTTTCATATTTGTGAGTTATACCTACGATACATCTGAATAATGCTCTAAGTCGGTTCACCCGAATTACCGCAGAGAAAAACCGGGACTAATACCGGATTTTAACACCATCCCCGCACGGCGACCATACCAATAGTCATCGTAACACTAGTCAATTTTACCGAAGCCAAAAAACCAAGATAAAACAGAGGGGAGGTGGAGGGAGAAAGATTCAGATGTATCGTAGGTATAACTCACAAATATGAAAATTAATTAAAAATTTTCCAGATTTGTTTCATTTAACCTACGATACATCTGAATAATGCTGATTATAACACTAATGGATGGTGGGACCATAATATTGTATCACTCACCAGGAAAAAGAAGAAAATACACTTCGCCTCTAATGTGAACCATGGAACGGACTCAGGTCTCAAGTCTCACCCCGCAAAAACAAATTTCAGGGTATCAGACATTTGCCATATTTAAACCCGTTCGGATAATAAAAAAAAACCCCCAAGTTTAACAGTCCCAATATTTACATATATACAGGGAAAAAACTGGTAATCATCTACATAGTAGTAGCAGGCACAACTACTGCTTGTGCTGCTACCACAGGACCTATCAGGCCTAGGCTACTTGCCAAAACTGATGTATCTCTCAGATAAAACCTAATAAAAGAGTTTTCTGATGACCAAAAACCAGCTTTAACCACATCATCCAAAGGAACCTTGTTAGACCATGCCCAAGAGGAGGCTATAGCCCTAACCTCATGGGCATTTACACTAACAGGAACCTGATCCACATTATTGGCACTATGTGCCAATTTAATTGTTTGTACAATCCACCTAGAAATGGAATCCACAGAGATTTCTTTCTCATAAGAATCCTGATGAGAAATAAAAAGTCTCTTACGGCCTTTCCTTCTTGGAAAAACCCTGTTAAAATATATTCTTAAAGCCCTAACTGGGCAAAGAGAAGTATTAACATCCTGACCCTTAAGTACAGGAATAACAATAGGTGAGGCCAAAACAGAAGGAAGTTGATTCTTGGCCAGAAAACCTGGAAAAGTACCCAAAGTAACTGAATGTTCTGAAAATTCAATATCAGAGCATACAAGGGCATGTATCTCGCTGCGTCTGCGTCCGGAGGCCAGAGCAGTCAGAAAAACCGTTTTTAGGGTTAGCTCTTTGAATCCACATTCTTCGAGTGGTTCAAAAGGGGCGTTACTCAAGGCCGCTAGAACTATTGCAAGATCCCATTTGGGAAAATGCACCTTTGTCCTTGGACGTTCAAGCTCAAAACTCCTCACTACATCTGACAAAATAGATTCACAAGAAAAATCTATTTTAGATATCTGTTTTAAGGTAGTAGAAATAGCTGAACGATATCCCTTAACAGTAGCAGGAGAGAAGTTCTTATTATGTAAGAAAATTAAAAATTCTCCAAACTGATTTACTGACGGATTGAAGGGATCCACTTCCCTTCCGACACACCAATCCACCCAAGATTTCCATCTATAATCATAGAGAGCGTTTGTGGAAGATCTTTTTGCTGAATAGATTCGTCGGGCAACTGACCTAGAAATGCCTGACGCCTCCATGTGTTGTTGCATAGCAACCAAGCGTGAAGATGAAATATCTGAGGTGTTGGGTGTAACAACCTGGACACCGGTTGACACAAAAGATCCCTCCTCACTGGGAGCTGGATCGGTGGAGCCACCACTAGAGACAGAAGCAGAGGAAACCATGCCTGTCCTGCCCATAGAGGAGCTATCAGACAAACTAGACACTCTTCCTCTAGCACTTTCCTCAGCGTGGTAAGAATCAGGGGAAAAGGAGGGAAGGCGTATGCCCACATCCCCTTCCAGCTCAGAGACAGGGCGTCTGATACATGAGCTAGAGGGTCTGGAACTGGAGATACAAAAATTTGTACCTTCCTGTTCAGACGAGTAGCGAACAGATCTATATGGGGGGTTCCCCAGAGCTGAAACACTAGATCTGCTACCCTCTGATTGAGAGACCATTCGGTCTGAACTACATTCCCTTTCCTGCTCAGACAGTCTGCCAGAGCATTGAGTCTCCCTGGCAGGTATCTGGCCTTTATGTGAACCCTGTTCTTGGCACACCATGACATAATTTCCACTGCCATATTGCATAGAGACTGAGAGTGGGTCCCTCCCTGTCGATTCAAATAAGCTGCCACTGTCGTATTGTCGGTGGACAGCAAAATTGAATTGCCTTTGATATAATCTGCAAAGGCTTGAAGAGCTAGCCATACTGCCTGCATCTCTAGAACATTGATGTGCTGGGTCTTCCATGCTGGAGACCAGTACCCTGATGCCATATGTTCCTCCATGTGAGCTCCCCAGCCCTCTAGGCTGGAATCTGTAAAGAGGTGAAGCTGAGGAACAGGATGGTGAAGAGGAGACATAGACTTCAGAAAGTCTATGTCTGTCCAAGGCCTGACGGCATTGGAGAACCAGGGACCTAACACAATTTTGCTGTCCCACTGAGCCGAACTCTGAGACCATCTCTCCTTGAGTTCCCATTGCAGGCATCTCTTGAATGCTCTCCCTAGAGTTAATAGGTTGGCCATAGATTCCATCTGTCCTAAGAGGGAATGTAACTGGCGAGCTGAAGCCTCCTTGGCACCCAACAGCTTTGTCATTGCTTGTTGGAACGAAGCCACTCGGTCTGCTGATGGGCTGACTAAGGCTAGGCCTAGGTTGAAATGGGCCCCTAGGAAATTGAAATCCTGAACTGGGATCAGTTCTGATTTGTCCCAGTTGGGGAGAAAACCTAGGTCTAAAACGGTTGACAATAACTTTCTGCTGTGATGCCATGACTGACCCTCTGACGCAGAAGGTTGAATCCAGTCGTCCAGATATGCGTGCACCCGAATACCTTGGAGACGGATATGCCTCAAGACCGCTTTTAAGACTCTGGAAAACACATAGGGACTTACACAAAGACCGAACGGTAGTGCCCGGAACTGAAATGTTTTCCCTTCGAAAGAGAACCGAAGATACCTTCTGGATCTCCGGTGAATCATCACATGGAAGTAAGCATCGGTTAAATCCAATGATGTTACCCAGTCCCCTTTTCGAAGTGCTAGTCTGATGGAATCCACAGTTTCCATCTTGAAGTGTGGACACAGAATGAACTGGTTGAGTCGAGACAGGTCTATGACAGGTCTCCACCCCCCTGATCTTTTCTTCACCAGAAAAAGTCTGCTGAAGAACCCTCTCTTCGGATGAGTGCAATTGACTTCCTCTATGGCCCTCTTCTGAAGTAAGGAAGCCACCTGTTCCCTCAAGATTTGAACCTTGAGTGAATCCTGAGGCATGCGGGTACACCACTTTGGAGGTACCCGTGATAGATAAGGTAGGACACTTAGTTGTATTCGATACCCACTTCGGATTATAGACAGTGTCCATGGATCCAAAGTTATATTTTCCCAGGCCTTTAGGAAGGAAGAAATTCTTCCTCCTGTTGGTAATTCTGCTCTTGGAACCAGATGCTTGAAAGAGCTGTAGACTGCATCTGAAGAGGCCTGGAAAACGAAGTGGGCACCCCTAAGGGGCACTGGACTTTGGTCCAGAACCCTTCTTAGGCAGTCTGTTAAAATAGGGTGCTTTAACAGTCTTCTTCTTTTGGAATTTATTAAAAGTTTTGCCTTGAGAAAACGTGGATGTTCTGGGCAAATTGGAACCCACAGAAACATTAGGTTCACTAAATGCAGGCTTAGCTGGAGTGTCTGGGGTCTTAGGAGTCCTCTTCTTGAAGCTTGGTTGACGCTTGTTTGCACCAACAACGGCCATCTGCAAGGATTTATGGGCTAGGCCTTCCTTATACTGCCGTACCACTTCAGGAAATTTACTTCCAAAAACAGTACCAGACTCTATTGGTTGCACACGCAGAGACCTTTTAACTTCAGGATCTAGGTCTGAAGCATCCAAACAAGCATCTCTGCGTGCCAAAAGAGGTCCTGAAGCCAGTCTCGCCAAGATCTCCACTAAATGAGACTGGGAAGCTGCCACAGCCTGCAGGTAACGGGAAACCTCCATCATGTCCTCTCTAGACAAGGAGTCCTGCTGGATGGTCTTCAGTGTACCGCACAAAAACATTTCTGAATGCGATGCTACTTGCATACCCGTCCGTGCCAGCTTTTCCCAATTCTCAAGAGTAGAAAATTGGACTGCCTGAGATGACGGGACCGTTACACCTTGCCTCAAAACATCCCTTATCCCAGGATTAACAGGAGGAGGGTCCATGGTAATCCTAGGATTTAATGCTTCATAAGAGGAAGGGAGACAAATTCTTGGCTTGCTATTTAAAGCCACAAATGAGCCTCCCTTGAAACACTTAGGATAGGATGGAAGAGGAGTCATAGGGATTTCCTCTTCCCCCTTCAAGCGTTTATCCATCCTGTCTAAAGCAACTACCACACTATTTGACTGTGGTAGGGCTAATGAAAGTTCATCGCTCTGCTCAGATTCCTTGAAGAAATCCAAAGCAGAGGCCCCAACGGATTTATGCTTCACTTCAGGTACAGGACATAAAGACTGTCCGAGCCTGAAACGAAGCTTCCCAATAGCCTCCCTGTATGACAGGGATTCTTTTGGACAATCCTCCTCCCTTTCTTCATTTGGCTCATCTAGGTCAGAGTTACCTATTCTTTCCTCTGAGCCAACGTGAAGCTCAACCTGGTCTGTTGACTCATGGCTATCATGCGATTCAACAGGTACAGGTGTTGACTTTGGATTTAAATTGTCTAGTCTACTGGACAATTCTTTTAGCATCTGTCCCTGTTGCTGTACCAACTGGGTCAGAACAGAGACAGAATTATCCTGCTTCACAGGAGAGGGTGAGCGGGACCCAGACAACTGTCTGGCTCTCGACCTAGACAGTTGTCTGGACCTAGACTGGTGTCTGCTCCTAGACCTAGAGTGGTGTCTGCTTCTAGACCTAGACTGATGTCTGGTCCTAGAAGACCTAGGTCTACATCTAGGGGACCTAGACCTAGGATGCCTATCCCGTCTGGCATGACCATAACTTATAGGCCTAGGCAATGGGGACCTGGACCTGTGCCTAGACCTACAATGTTTGTGTTTCACGCGTCTAGATCTTTCTCTAGATGAACTAGACGCACGACTAGACGAGGAACTAGAGGAACTTACTCTTATCCTCTTAGACCTAGGTCTCCCTGGCCTAGAAGTGTACTGCCTAGGCAAAGGCCTGTTACTTGAAGGTGTAACAGATCTGGTCCTTTCATGTCCTGCAGAAGAAAGGCTTCTCCTGGAAGGACTGATGTTATGATCAGGAGCTTGAGGGAGCGAATCCTGGACAAGCTCGCGACCATATAAGACAGCACCAGGAGCCTGATGAGACGAATCCTGTTCAGGCTCACGGTCTATTTCCGCAGCTATAATACCAGGAGTCTGAGGGAGCGAATCCGATTCAGGCTCGCGGTTAGCTCTGGAAATTCTAGTACTAGCATCAGTCACCTGAACACTAGAACCAGATAAAGAACCTAAAGTTGCTGATGGTTGGCCAGGACCTTTTTCAGGAGCCTGGGCAATTGTCGCAACTTTAGATTTGGAAGCTCTCTGAAGACACTTAGAAAACTTCTTCCAAGTGTCCTCAGACCAAGAGCCACAAACCTCACAGGTAGATGTCGGCGAACAAGAGTATCCCCTACATGCCCTGCACACCCTATGATCATCCCAATATGGCATTATTTTGGCACATTTACCATAAATGCCAGGGCAATGTTTGTTCCTAGTTGACATACCTAAAAAAGAATGCAACTAAAGCAAAATTCAAAGCAGAATTAAGCCAGATCAAAATAAGGAAAAATTCAACTAAGAATGAACAAAAGCAAAAGCAAAATAAACAAAACAAAAGGTCGGAAAGACTATTATCCGAACTAAGGTACGTTACGAAATTCTGTTCGATACGTCAAACAGAACTTCAGAACGAAAATAAAGCAAATGAACTGAAAAATAATCAGAACGAAATAACAGAACTTGAAAATATAAAGTAATAAACTGCTGCGGGTGGGTGAAACCTCCTTACTACCACAATTACCGGCTACAAGGATAAATATTCTTCTTCAGTCAAAAAAACGTGTCTTTAACGGAAGCCGCAGAGGTAAAATTGACTAGTGTTACGATGACTATTGGTATGGTCGCCGTGCGGGGTTGGTGTTAAAATCCGGTACTAGTCCCGGTTTTTCTCTGCGGTAATTCGGGTGAACCGACTTAGAGCATTATTCAGATGTATCGTAGGTTAAATGAAACAAATCTAAATTTTAACAAGACGCAGGTATTTAATTTCGATGATAATTAATCATGTTCTTTTTTACCGGCAGACAAGAAATTCCCATAATTACAATAGTGTACATGATATTTCTTTATTTCAATTGTACTGCAGTCTAGCGAACAGTGAGGGGTCACATGATAAATATGTAATTATGCATTTGATACAGACTGGAGTATATTAATCTTGCATTTTAATGAGGTAGAATGCTGTTTTAGGGTATATTTATCATGATCTTAATGAGACAGTGTGCCGTTTAAGGGCATTTCATTTTGTAGTATGCATAAAGTCGCAGCCCTAGGGAACCGCAGGTAATGCACATTTTCTTGATCAAATAGCAAAAGTTATTGATGTTTTGTATCCAGCAAGTTTTTTATGAGTACCGGTACAAAAACAGATTTGATTTATTTGATTTTTTTTTAAAAAATGGGAATTTTTTAAAAGATGGGAATTCAATTCAGATGTGAATGAGGTCAACCAAATCACACACAAAAGGAAAGCAATTAGCCGTGGCCACTCGCTGACTTTTCAATCTAAGCATGTATCAGTTTTGTTATTGGGAGGTTATCACATAATAATTTTTTTTTCTTACTGGAGTGAGATTGCCCTAACATTATATACTAGGCCAAAAAAGAAACGCCGCTAACAATAAATAAAAATATTGCGCGTTATGTGAGAGTAGCAAAAATTCATCGGCTATCTATCTTTTGCTATTTTGCCTGCCGCGTATTTTCCTCATTGTTTTATTGAGGTCAGTCAATCCAAACCAGTGTGCTGACCGATTTTCCATATTCCTGTTTCTCATGTGCACAATCAGTCCATTAAGATTTACATGTGCACTAAATACTGAAATCTCTAGTCGAACATCCCAAACATTTAAAAAACATTTTAAAACTTTGGAATAAAAGATTACACATTGCTATTTTGTGGTGACAAAATTGGCACATGTGGAACGTGAACGTGCAATAGGAATGTTACAAGCTAACGTTACACCATTGGTAGCAGCCAAACAATTTCAGTGCCATGTTAGGACGTTTGGACGTCTAAAGAATCGTCTCCAACAAACCTGGACAACGTCAGACCGTCCTCGTCCAGGACGTCCCCGTGTATTGACGTGACGTCAAGATCGAGACATCCGGACGTCTCATTTGTGCAATCGATTTTATCTGGAGACAGTCACAGCTAGGACATAGCCAGGAACTCATAATCCATGAATCAGCACTATAACTGTTAGATATCGTTTCCAAGAGATTTGTTTAAGACCTCTACCTCCTAACGTTTGACGGAATTTAAGTTTGGTGCAGTATTTACGTCCAATTAAGGCTCCTGCGGCAATACTGACGTCTTAATGAATTGAGAAACTGGCAAAGAGCATTCTCTAGCACCATTTTGCTATTACTTTTCTAATCACTGCATGCTTTTTGAATGAAATACATAACTGGTACAGTTGAAAAATTTCATATATAGCGGCGTTTCTTTTTTGGCCTAGTATATCTCTGAATGACAATGGGTTGCAAGCATTCATTTATGTGGCACATGCATTATGAACAACTTACTCTGAGAGATGATTTCAACACAAAACTGGACTGTTAACAAACCCTAAATATTCATATACAGTGCAGTCCCATTATAACGTTATCTTTGGGGCCCATAGGAATGGACCTTGTTAAATTATAAGTGAATTATGTTATAAAGGGAAATTTTACAAAGGAATTAATTATAGGAAAATGATCATTTTTTCCTATAATTCCTTTTGTAAGATTCCATGCATGGTTAAACAATATAAGAGCGTGCGCAGCATGACCATGTTATATCCAAATCTGTGTTATAACAAGGTGTGTTATAAAGGGACTATCAGGACTTTAGTTCAGAGTGTGTTACGAAAATTTAATTTTCTTATTTCTCAACCAAAACATATGTTGTGGGTACTCAAAAGAACCGTCTCAATGAGACGGTTCTTTTAAGCACCCAAAACATGTGTTAAAATTGATGGGTAAGAAAATATTTACAATTTTATGCTGAATTTTTTTGTTTATCTAAACCTGTGGACTATGCACTAAGCTTAAACATAGCTCCTGATCAGTCAGGGGCACAATATTAGAGCGATTAATTACATTGAATTATGTGAAAATAGCTGTATTAAATACTGGATAATGATCCATATATGACAGAAGAGAATAAAATATAGCTGCTTGAATAATTTCAAAATATTTTTAAATAATCGCAAAAAAGTCTAGGTTTTGTGTCTTCATCTTACCATGCTTCAATTTAATGACATTTGTCATGATTTGGTGTAACTCAACAAATTCAAGATTAATAGTCGAAAAAGGTCCCATCTTGTAAATTTGAGCGTAGTGCTTATTATAAGTGAGTGGAATATAAAAGGCAAAATTAGCCACCTATTCTCATAAATCCAATAATAGTCTAAGAGTCAACAGTCAATAGCAGCTCCTCATAGGGCCAGTTAAGCAAAGTTTTGAGCGTAAAATTGTGATTATTTTCTTATCTATCGGTTTAAAAGTTTGTTTTGGGTACTCAAAAGAACCATCTCAATTCTTTTGAGTACCCATAACATAATTGTTTTGGTTGAGAAATAAAAAAATTAAAAAAATTCAGTTATACACTCTTATCTGGGGGCCTGTCCCCTGCAGATGATATCTATAATTTTGATTGGCTGGTTGAAATTACCTGTAAATGGATTGACAGCTGTTATCTGCTCAGTGGCCACGGATGACCATGGATACTGGTTATCAGTTAGATCAGGTTGATCATAAAAAATCTCACGCTCATGTGCGGATCCAGAGGGGGGGACAGGGGGTCCGGACCCCCCCCCCCCCCCCTGGAAAATTACAAAAATATAGGGTTCCTTAGCAATATTGGTCCGGATCCCCTTACCAATCCAGCATTCAATGTTGGGCCATCATCGGCATGCCAGCGAAACACCATTTAAATGGCATTTCACTGGCGGGCCATTGATGGCCCGCTTATAGTGGTATTTGGATCCTTTCTCCCCTCATCAAACAAAAAAAAAAAAAAAACGTTGTCAAAGTTGGACCCCCTCTGACAAAACTTTCTGGATCCGTGCATGATGTTAGAAGCCTCTATTTCTTTATTCTTTGGATAAGAGAGCTCATAATCTCCTTTGTAAAGATAATGAAAGGTCATAAAATTTTTAGTGATGTCTTTAAAGCTCTCTGCCTGCTGCCAAAAATTTTCAACAGATGATATCAAATTTTGTCATCTTCCAAATCACTCGTGAAAATGTGAGTTACTGCACTTGATTTAGTCGCTTGGCTTCATGCAGTCAATCTATAATAATCCTGCACTATAACAATTATTTTGAGTGTTGTGAATTATAGAACCATTATTTTAAGTGTTGGAACTAGTGGGAAGTGACATTGTTTGTGCCGAACTTCGTAAATCAAAACTTCATCAGTACAGTTGTGCCAGGTAAATTGCAAGCATTTTCTTGACAGTGAGTCTGTTATTTGCAATTCGGTTCCGGTATTGGATAGGTACTAATGCCTCGGTTACATTTGCCACGGACATCATACTATTTATTTGTCTGCGATTTTCCGTACAATTTTTCAGGCATTGTAGGTGGCTTAAAACTCGACGTATGTGTTTACATTGTTTACGATCACCATGGGATTTCTTTCGGTGACAGACCAGGACAAAAGCTTACAGAGACCATGGGGAGATCATACCAAACCACACAGTCATTGACTCATTGTGTAATCTTCATGACCTTTGCACAGATATCGCACTATGTCCTTGTGGAGGTCGGAAGGAGTCCAGGGCTACTTTGATAGCCTGCTCCCTTCTTCTTAGTCTTAGTTACAGTGCTGTTTAAACTGCATTTGCAATTGTGCCACTCTCAGTGGTGGAATCAGAGTCATCCTTTCTTTGTAATCATCTGATGACAAATTGAAATTAAATGATTAATACATGTTTATACCCATCTGAAAACTGTGGACACAACGCAAGGTGACCACACGGTCATTGTACCATCGCCTTGCACTTACCGCAGGATGACTGCCCGATGTCCGTACGATTTTATGAGCACTGCATGAATATAGTGTGGCAACCTTGGGCACGAGCCTACCATTATTTTTGGGCCCAAATGACTATCTGAAATCTTGCATTGTCCTCACAATCAGCATGCAGTGTCCGTATGGGGATCGTGCAATGCTACCTGCGATGTGCCTTGCACTTTTTTAGCTCACCTGGGCTGAAGGCTCTTCAGTGAGCTAATACTGTAGATTCGGAAATTTTTGCGTGACTTTTATTTCGCGATTTTTCGATTTTCGAATTATTCGTGAAGTTTTAAATTCGCAAGCAAGCATTCGTGTGGTTGGTCATTTCCGTGGATTGAAACTAGGCATGCAAATTGTAGTTTCCATAAAGTTGTAGTGCACAGAATTGCCGTTTATTTTTGACGTGCCGACTTTAACTGCCATAATTATGTCATTGTCTCTCTGAACACACGATCAAAATCACTGGTCCATATCTGAATCATTGATCAGGTATCAGTATTTTTAGCGTAATTGATCTCTTATCCTTCGCTTGTCCAAGCCATTAATTCAACACTTTTGTTTAGGTATCACTAAGCGTCTATTGTGTAACGGTTGAACGCTCACGAAAAATGACCTCTTTTCAAGTCCAATAACAGTTTAACTGGACCTTTAAACAACAACTGGTCAATTCGCGAGAAACAGTGATTTATTTCTTTTTACTGAAACGCAAATAAATACACAAATATTGTTTCATCTTTTGTGGATAAAGTTAATGAGGGAGTAAAATATATTAAGAGTTTCTCTTTTCAGTATCTGTTTGCTCCATCGTCCATCATAAGCCATTCTCAAAGATCTTCAACTTGCTTTTGAGTAGGTCAATATTAGCGAGAACTTTGAATTCGCGAGGCAGCAAATTCGCGAATATTAGCGAAAATTAAGTTCTTGCGAAAATTTCCGAATCTACAGTAGTATACCAATGACTCTGGCGTCTGTCATCCGTCATTTTCAAACATCTTCTCCTCTGAAACCACTGGGCCAATTGAACTCAAATTTCATACTGAGACTCCTTTAGGATGGGGAACAAAAGTTTGTTCAAATGGTTCTGATCACATGGCCAAGATGGCCACCACGCCCATATATGATAAAAACTCTTTAAAAATCTTCTTCTCCAGAACCAGAAGCCCGATCATGAGCTTGGGACTTCTTAGTATGTAGCATTGGGGATGTGAGACCTACCAAATTTGTTCAAATGATAATCCTAGGTTGACCTTGACCTACTTAAAGTCAAGGTCAAATATGCTTCTTAATGCATTTAAATGGGAAATTGTTTTGAAAATATGATTTTTTGAATACTGTTGAAGCCAAAGTCATTATTCTCACTTGATATGTTAAACCTAATGAGACGATGTCTAAAAAAACTCAAAGGACAAGGTTGACCTTTCAGCCAAGGTCACTCATATTGGAGTCCCATCTTCACATTCAACAGTTTTCTCAGAATCCACTGGGCCAATTGAACTAAAATTTCATATGAAGACTTATGATAGGTTAGCCAAAAATTATACAAATTGTTCTGGTCACATGACCAAGATGGCTGCCATGCCCATATAAGGTATAAACCCTTTAAATATCTTCTTCTCTGGAACCAAAGGCCAAAGACCTTGGTACTTGGTATGTAGCATTGGGGATGTGGACCTTACCAGGTTTTCACAAATGATGAATCTGGAATGATCTTGACCTATTTTAACATTATTAAGGAGATCAAGTGAGCGCTTTGGGACCTTCAGGTCCTCTAGTTCAGAATCTCTCATAGTGTGGAGTTTTAACAAAATCGTAGAGGCTACGATGCCCATGAATTAGTACGATGATCGCACAGTCTCCCTGGGGATGCTGCATACATGTAGTAAGGGTGATTTGGACATCCGTAAACTCATATGAAGGCAAAAGTAACCGAGGCATAAGATGCTATGGGCATCATCGTGAGAAAACCTGATTTTGGATGCAAACACAATAAAGGAGCAAACCAGACTGCGCATCCATGCATTCTGATCAGTGACTTTGTTATTTCCTTTCTTAAAAGAATACAAAATAAACTTGCTTCATGCCAAATTTCAATGTTCTAGCTAGTCTCTGCAGCTGCAGCTAAGCAGAACGCTTGAATCTCACCTGGTTGCACCCCCCAAAGACTGGTTTTCTCGCGGGGTACATTTAGTGTCCCATACTAGGTCATGCTATCCCATACCTCATGCCAGGCAGTACAGTAAAACCTGTGTAAAACAGCCATTCTCAAAAAGACCAAAAAGTTTTCAATACATGTACCAATTATCGCTTAATGCAGGTCAAAAGTATTGCAGAATGCTCCAAGGGGAGCATTCTGCAATACTTCTGACCTTCATTAAGCTACCATTTATCATTAAGATCTTTATATTGTCTATTTTTGAGCAGTCGTTTTACACAGGTTTTGTTGAAGTTGGTGGAGATGGGTACAAATGACAAGATTTTCCTCTGATTTCCTGCAACACTATTACAAGGTTTTCAAAGCATGGAAACAGTACTTAACAACTACCTGTATCCATATTATGTTCATGATGTGTGCAAACAATTTTTGAAAAAACGAAACAATCGTGCATCCAGCCACACCTACGTTAATTGAAGCAATGCAGCTAAACTATTTGCCAGACTGCAACAAAACTGCACCATGTAAATGATACAGGGTTCCATTCATCAAGGGAATGCATGTTTTGTCTTACACTTCTAGGAAGTTGTATCACATAGGTCTAGATAAACAAAAAATTAAAAAAAAAATGAGTGTAAAAATGTTGATATTTTCTTATCCCTAAGTTTTAACATGTGTTTTGGGTGCTCAAAAGAACCGTCTCATTGAGACGGTTCTTTTGAGTACCCACAACATATGTTTTGGTTGAGAAATAAAAAAATTAAATTTGATTATGCACTCTTATCTTGTAAGAGGTCTAAGGATGCATTTGGATGCATTACTGAGTAGCTTTTGCATAGAGTTTTTTCATCCATCTGTCTCTGGAATATGCATCTGAAAATGTCGTCTGCTGAAGTCGTCTGCTGCAAATAATTGCCTAACATTACTGACGAATTAAGTATAGAAGCAAACAGCGTGGACCCAGAACAGACACTGTTTGCCATAGATGCTTCTTAAACATTTCAGCAGACAAGAAAAGCAGACGACTTTTGTTGCGATTGGTGCATTAAGGGAAACTGAGAAAGTGATATCTTGATCTTACTGCACTCAACTCGGAATACAAAAAAAGTTAAGAATTTTAGCAGGCATAACCATATTTTTCTTAAAATTTGCCTTGTAGACTGGCCCCAGTCTCTAATGTCAATTTCTTTTAGTAAAACTGATAATCTCTCTAAGATAGCAATTTATAAACTGAAGTTCTCGGCTTGGACATCAGAGAGGATAGAATTTTTAATTTTTTTCATAGTTAAATATAATTATTTAGTGGACTGATGCCAGTCTATTTGCCTTGTTGTGTATGACCTTTTTAAGATGTGATGATCATAAGGGTCAGGAAGCCGAAACCAGTTTTCTCCCGATGAGGCCCAACTTATGATGGACATAATGTACTTGGCCATGAATGGAGGGTGATAATTTCAGCAATTTTATTTGTTAGATTGACCATCAAAATTGCGGAAGCATATTATTGGTCTGCTCCCCCCTGTAGTGGACTTCAGTTGAATGTCAGCCACTTTGCAATCATACAAATTGGCTACAGTAGCCTAACCATTATCCTGCCAATATTTTTTGTCCTGAAAATGTCACCTGCTTATTACGTCTGCTGCATGAGTAACTTCAGACGGCTTTTATCATGAAAGCAAACACTACTATAAATTCGGAAAATTTGGCGATGGTTTTATTTTCGCGAAACTTCGCATATGGGAAGTTTCGTGAAAATAAAGTCCTCGCGAAAAGGTGAGATCACTCAGCCGCTTACTAATATAGATAATCATGCCCTAGTCGCAATTTTTTTGTCACAAATATGTCTAAAATTGCTATTTGTGAAAATAAAACTCTCGCCGAAATTTCCGGATCTACAGTATAAACCCTGATTAGAGTCTGATCTGGGTCCATTGTGTTTGCAAAATAGGCTATCAAAGTACATAAGCAGATGAGAGCAGACGACAGTTGTCATGAATGGGCGGAAAAGGGCAAAGTTAAGTATAGAGACAAACAGTGTGGACCTATAGGAGCAGTCTAATCTGGGGCTACACTGTTGGTGGAAAGGCTTTTAAAACATTTCAGCAGAGGAAGAAAGCAGACTATTGTTGTGATTGGCGTTTTAAGGGCTAAGGCCCTTTTCCAATGTTCCCCCTGACCTGTAATAAAAAAGTAATAAGGTAATAATATGAATGGTGATTTTGTAATGATAATAAGACATATGTCTGAATAATAACCCTTAAAGTGCAACCAAAAATTTGTAGCAGATGTCTTTTTCATCTTTTTTCCTACTTTAAGATCCACCAAATGAGACCTGATATTTCATGCGAATCCTCAGCATGAAGTATCGAGTCTGATTTACGCTGAAAATCAAGAATAATATAGAGAAGTTTGTTGTTGGCTGCATTCGTGTTTGGCACTTCAAGAATGATAAGATAAATTTGTTGACATGGAATTTAGCTCTTTGGCTGCCAGCAGTGAATTTTGGTGTCAGCTGATGATCTTTGCAAACAGTTTGAGCCCAGATCAGGCCTGACAGAATGTCAGGCCTGATCTGGATCCAAACAGTTTGACACTGGGATATTGTTCCTGAAAGATTTTTTTGAAAAAGTGGATTTTAAAAAAAGTCGGCAGACAACGAAAAAAGCGTGAAATATTACCCAGCATGCAAAGAGTTAATTTATTCAGATTTCAGCCAGGTAAAAAACTGTCAAAATAATAAATTGCTGCATATTTTATAGTTTCATTAATTTGTCAAAATGTCATCACATTTTAAAATGGTCTACATAGTAGTCTAGTAATGATTGATTCAGAAAATAGTTGTAGCCTTGACTTGTGTCAGTACATTTTATACCTGTGAAGTTGCAGCTGCATCTAGCTACTGGCATCTCGAACTGCATCCTCATACATGCACTCAAAAAACATAATTGAGTTACCAAACTTTATCATACACTTCATGTGCAGATCCAGAAAGTTTTGTTAGAGGGGGTCCAACTAAACTCTGATGTTTTTGGTTGAGTTTTTGGCTGATGAGGGGAGAGATGATTACCACTAAAAGCGGGCCATCATTGAATACTGTCTTGGCAGCTTTATGACCGACCAGTTTTGCTAAGAAACCCTATATTTTGTGATTTTTCAGGGGGGGGGGGGGGGGGGGGGGGTTTCATTAGTTTTCTTTTCGTTTTCATTGTTTCAGTTGTTTCAGTGGAAGATGTCCAATTTTTTTAAGCCCGTTACACTTGTTTCAGCAGTTTCAGGCAGATTGTGTCTATAAAAATCTCTTGAAGATGCTTGTTACTTCTTGTTACAGTCTGTGTCATTAGTTTTCTATTCATTTTCATTGTTTTAGTTGTTTCAGTGGAAGATGTCCAATTTTTTTAGAAGGTAGATGCTGGTTACTTATTGTTACAGTCCGTTTCATTGGTTTTCTACTGATTTACATTGTTTCAGTTGTTTCAGTGGAGGATGTCCAATTTTTTCCACTTTTGTCTTTATCTTGCATTAGTTACAGTTCAGTGTAGTCCCACCATATTGTTATTCTTTCTTTGACCTTGTATATTGTTATTCTTTCTATGACCTTGTATATTGTTACACCGTTACAGTGTAACAAAATATGTCCTTCCGGAAATCTGCTCTCTTTTTATGCACTATCTACCCACATCTGGAACCACCCATGCAAGTTTTCAATCCATCTTTTCATTTACCTGTATCCTTTGGGGGTTTTCTCTAGTATCTGGAAGACCTGGTCCAATTCTGAAATGTCATTCAACTAGGTCAAAGTCATAGAAGGATGTCAGATGCTATATGTCTGTCCATCTATCTCTTTCCGTCTGTGTGTCCATCCGCTTTCCCCACACACGTCCATCTGCTTTCCTCTCGCATGTATTTTGAAAACCTGGCCTGTCCCCATTCTTGAAATATTCCAAGTTTAAGTCGGCTACTCTGAGGTCAAGGTCATAGCAAGCGGTTTAATGTCACATTTACCTAAAAAGTGTTTGCTACATATCTCCTGAACCTGAGGCTTGTCTGATTCTGTTCAGTCACCACTTACGGAACATATCATTTGAGCAAGATGTCAAAAGTGGTATGTACGTGCCATATAACTATATGAAAAAGCCTTGACTGAGCTCTATCGATCTTCTGAACCAATGGCCAGATTTTGACCAAACTGCCCTGATACATCATTGAGGGTCTGGATGGGGGGGGTCTGGTATTCACTATTCATTAAAAAATTAGCCCATTATTCATCTCATTAAAATTTTGGGTTATTCATTAAGATAAGACCAATTATTCATTATAAGTAAGAAAGGTGGCAAAGATATCTGATTATTCACTATTCATTAATTTTTTCTTCAATTCATTAAAAAATAGGATTATTCATTATTTTTTAGGCTCTCATTATTCACTATTCATTATTTTTTTGGCTCATTATTCACTATTCATTATAAAAAGGGCCATTATTCACTAATCATTATACCCCATCCAGACCCTCATCATTGGGAGGACCACAATGAATGATTAGATTCTGGTGACCTTGACCTGATGTTCAAGGTCATCTGTGTCATTCAACACTTTGAAAAAGCCTGTGTGCATTCTATGCCAGATTTTGACAAAACTGGCACAGATACACCATTGGGAGGACCATAATAAATAATTAGATTGTGGTGACCTTGACCTAATTTTCAAGGTCACCAAGGTCATATGACTCTAACCTTGTCTGCACTCTATATTCTGAACCAATGGTCATTTTTTGACCAAACTGCCATAGATACATCATTGGAAGAACCTAAAGAAATGATTCCATTTTGGTGACCTTGATCTAATTTTGAAGGTCACTTGAGTCATATAACTCTTTGAAGTGGGTGAGTGGACATATGTTTTCTCCTGAAACCACATCTAGTCTTTGATTGTGGCATTTCCTGGTCATACTTGCTTTTTTCATGTCAAGCCAAAGGGATGACAAGGGTTAATTACAGTAAAACCGGTGTAAAACGGCCACTCCAAAAATACCAAAAAAATGATTTTCAAGACCAATTATCGCTTAATGCAGGTCAATAGTATTACAGGGAGCATTCTGCAATACTAACTTTCGACCTTCAATAAGCTGCCAGTTGTCATTAAGACCTTTGTTTTGTCTATTTTTGAGAGGCCCTTTTACACTGGTTTTAAGTATGAGAATCACAGGCCCAACCACCAACATTGTTTGATAAGCAAAGAGGGTAGGGATGGTGTCTGAATGCCTTGGCCTTGACCTATGTTACATATTTCTTACATATGTCATTAAAAAGATGAAAACATATATGGGTAGATTCATTAATGAGATAAGATTGTTATGTCAGTTCAGTAATGTGTCATTTGACAAAATAATCTTGAAATTCAAGATAGATGTAAAAGAAATATCTCAACTCTGCATGCTGGATAATTTTACATGCTTTTTTCTTTCAAAGCTCAACTTTACAAAAATATCAGGAATCCCATCAGTGTCAAACAGTTTGGATCCAGTTCAGACCCCGACATTTTGTCAAATGACTGATCTGGGTTCAAACTGTTTGCACAGGTAGGTTATCAGCAGACAACTTTTATGGTGACAAGCAGGTATAGAGTTATGGAATGACAAGTATTCCATTCATATTTTCTGGAGCTCAAGAAAATAACCCTTATCACTTCAGATTTACTACATAAAATTACGTTCCCCTCACTAAGGGGAGGGGGGACATATTGTTTTGGTCCCAAGTCTGTTGACTTCAACATTAGGTTGGCTTGATATTTACTCTGTACTTCAAGAACCATTTATGCAGTCCCTTTGCTTGGTAGCTTTGTGATTTTTAAGGGATTGCTAAGAAACCCTTTATTTTTGTAATTTTTCAGGGGGGTGGGGGTGGGTCCCGACCCCCTTCCCCCCCACCCCCTCTGGATCCGCACATGATTAAGATTTAGGAAAAATTTGTCCCATCAGAATGGGTTCAGATCTGGGTCCAAATAGGGAAAGATTTAAATAGGAACTATAAATATCCTTACAATTAAGCTATAAATATTAATTGAAATACATTTAAACCTAAGAGCTCCATTTTCTTTTGATTGACCTGATATCAATTTTGACAGGTTATGATTAATATGATAGGCCCTGTCATCTAAAGTCATAAAAATATTATTGTTCAATCTTTCTTCTTCTACAGGCCACCAAAAATATTTTCCATTTGTTTTCTAGTCTGTAAAAAAAAAATCTTCTTGTTTTCTGCGCTAAAGTTCCCAGAACAGATAAGCAAAAAAATAAGTATTCCATGATATGAAAGATATGTTTATGAAATGTTATTTTATGAGAATCATTTTAGATTGATTGTTTAGATTGCTGGAATGTTAGGTGTCAAATTCAAGGCCTGTTATAATCAGTTAAGAAATAGATAAAATACCATAAGTTTGTCAAATACTTCTTGCCTAAATATAAAATGATTAAAACAATAAAATCATTGAAAATGCTGCCAGTGTCATCTGCTGTTGACTTTTGCAAACAGTTTGGACCCAGATCAGACCCGGCAAAATGTCAATCCAAACTGTATGACACTGATGTTTGCTAATTAAAGAGTTAATTATCATTAAAAAATTCCCTGACAGAGCCATCTGGTCAGGATCCACAGTTTTCCACTCTGTTACATACATCTGCAGGGTTCGCACAGGCTTGAAAAGTACTTGAATTTAGAGGGCTTTCTTGAAAAGTCCTTGAAAAATAAATGTGTCTTAAAAAGTACTGGAAAATCACTCAAAGGCCTCGAAAAGTCCTTGAATTTTACCATTTACTCCTGAGGATTCAACAGTGCTTTTGGAGACTTAAATCAGTATCAAATTGTGGTGTACCACAATTTCATACTAATTTTCATAAACTAATATCTTTAGTAATGGACTCTAGCATTTCTGAAGTAGAATTTTAATGTGTAAATCAGTATTTTTCTTAAGTTTTCAGTCCTTGAAAACAGTAGGGAATTCTTTTAGAAGTCCTTGAAAAGTCCTTGAATTTTACACAACCTTGCCTGTATGAACCCTGATCTGGAATGGAGTAGGTTTACAAGTAGTAATGGGTGCATAGATGCATTTGTTATATCTTCAAAAGCTCCTGCTTCATCCTAAAAAAAATTTGCGCCATAGTGCCATCCATTACTACTACCAGGGGTGGCATCTATGGCACAAATTTTTAGCCTGAAAAATTCTAAGTTCTTTTCAGGCTTAAAAAAAATTTGTGCCAGAGTCCCCCAGCTAGAATAATCCCAAAAATAAACTAAGTTATTTCTCAAATCTATTCGTAGTAGTAATGGGTGCCACTTCGGCGTACCCAGAGTGGCACCCATTACTACTTTTACAGAATGAAAATTGGGGAGGAGTGTGGTAGTACATAAAACTATTCAACATGATAAAAGATCTGCACACAAGGGTTAATCAGATAAGCAAGAGATGCACATATTAAAAATTCCTATTTCCTGTATTTAATTGTATTGAAAAAGATACTGGAATGAGGAGATATGCGTCTGGAATGCAGTTTTGGTGCACCTAAATATGCAAAAGAATGATATCTAACAGTTTTACCTGGAATTTGTTTTGTTTTGTACTAAGGGTTGATCAATAATGTGCCGGGGGGGGGGGGGGGGGGGGGGGGGGGGGGGGGGGGGGGGGACCTTGAGTACCCAATTTTACCTATGAGGTGTTCTGGCAGTGCCTTGGATAGTCAGGGCTTTTAATTCCTGCCAAAAGTTTTTATCAACCTCTTGCGGGCGGAGATCTTCACCAGGGATTTGACATAAAAGTGACCCCACAGTGCAGGGCATATACCAGTGAAAAGTCAATATCCCCGCATTTCCCCAGTCCCAGGGGGAGGGGGTGATGCAAATGATAGGACATTTTGTTTGTGTGAATAATCCTTGTCCCTTTACAGGTCCACCAAACACTTACCTATTAATGCTCCCACCTGATATCCGACATATGCGTAATATAACATCACAAATCAGCAGACACAAAGCAATGTAAAGTTACACAGCATGAAAGATTAAATGGTATCAATCACCTGTCAGATTTTGCAGGTGTAAAAGTGCACCTCCCAGAAGTTGCAAAATAATTTGCACATTTGGTGTATTCAATAAAGCTAATGCATTCCAGCACAAGAAATTCTTTAATGTGATGACATATATGAACAATTTCTGATGCTTATACATTTTCAGATACTCCATAATAACCCCTTTTGACGCCTTTGAAGTATCATGTATTTGAAAATATTACGAAAATTGGAGCATTTGCTCTTTTGGAGCAAATGCTCCATTTTCCATAATATTTTCAAAAGTATCCAAAAACAACTTAAATTTTTCTTGAATTTTTTCAACGTTGTCTAAAAATAGAAAATGATGTCATGATCTAAAAATAGCCTATGGAGATTTCTGGAATATTGAATTTACCTTCTGATAATTATTGCAGGACACCAGAGGTTATTTTTATGTAAGAATTTGGTTAAAAAAAAACAGATTTTCATACATGATTGTGCTTTTATAAATTAATTCAGAATTTTTAGGAGGCTTTCAGAAGCTGTGCTTTGAACCGGTTTAATAGGTTTATCCATTTAACCTGGGCAATGCAAAGCTGATGGAAACCCTAAAAAACCTGAATTATTTCAAAGGTTACGATAGTCAAATTACTTTTTTCAAGTCACAAATGACATACTGTAGACAAAGATTTGGTTTCTGTCAGTATTATCTCCAACCAGGCACTTTACCGGGCCGCGTAGCGCAGTCGGTAACGTGTCTGGCTACAGATGCGTGTCTGACTGCAATTCCAGGGGTCGCGAGTTCGATCCCGGCCCGGTCCCATACTTTCGTGGAGATTGATCATGAAATAATTTCTACGGTCATTCTCCTCCCTTCCGCTGATTCATTCAAGAAGGGTTGTTGTCAGTTACAAGCGAAAGTATGTGCACGAATTACTGGTTATCCGCTTGTTCAAGCCTGCCCAGGAAAAAGTGTGGTTAGGTGAACTGACCGTCCCGCAATGACCATAGCTGTTGACTTGGGACGTAAAGCAACAAAACCAACCAACCAACCAACCAGGCACTAAATCGATATGCCAGCATCTCAAACTCTTTTATTTTCGAATACAAATTAAAAAAGGTGCTCAATGGTGCAGGGGAGTGGCTTATATAGTAGGCAGTATTTATGGGTGGAGCTTATCTACTTTCAGATTAGATTTAGACCACTGGCCTGATGTAGCTGATATTTAGCAGCATTATTAAGAACTGTCAATTATCTCCCAGGTATTTTCAGAGCAGCCAATCAAATTAGAGTTCTTAGCTACAAGAGCACATTGGATTTATGAAGAATAGGTGGCTGCATGTTTTTTCCATTTATATTCCACTCCTGCCTAATAAGCTTTAGATAATGTGCTACCTTTTATCCCCTTGTTGATAGCAGCAGAAATGAACTTTGCCTCCATGAATTACTGCAGATTTTTGTCAAAATCAAATATTTTTCGAAATATTCTTAACCCTTAAAGCAGCAGATGACAATTTTCATGACATCTTTCCCAATTTTAGAAAAAAATAAGGTATGATATTTCATGAGAATTGTCTGCCAGCAGTCGATTTTCATGAAATATCATGCCTTATTTGTTATTTTTGAAAAAGCGGCAAACTTTGCAATCTTCGTCTGCTGCAATGTATAGGTGGTGCTTTAAGGGTAAAAGGAATACTATCTCAGTGTCAAACAGATTGGATCCAGATCAGGACCAAGATTCTGTCGGTTCTGATCTGGGTCCAAACTGTTTGCAAAGGTTTTCAGCAGACAACTTGTAGAGAAAGAGTCAACTGGATCTTTTTGAACTCTGCTAGTGTCCTCTGCTGATAACTTTGGCAAACAGAAATGCTGGCCCTCAGATATGCATCAAAAATATTGGTCACTCTGATTTTGTTTTTTTGTTTGATTTGATTCTTTACGTCCCATCAACAATCTTTCAGTTAAACAGGGACGGGTCTTCCTGGGTTGAACCAGTACTAAGCTAGGATAAATGTGATGCTCAAGGACCACAACGCAGTGACGCTGTCGAGGCCCCATGGTCTTGAGTCAAGCACTCTATCACTGAGCCACTGCGCTTACTGATTCAGGTCAATCTGAAGGTGTATAATTCCTGAAATAATTTTTTGAAAAATTAGTTTTAAAAGATGACAATTAAAAAAAAAAAGCAAGAGAAAATTTAATATTAAAGTAGGAACCTGGAACAAGTCTACTGTATAGTCCGTGCTAGATAATAAGAGTAGAGTGAGGAAACAGATTTACAGTTAGAAGTACAAAAGAAACCCCTATATTTGTTCAATCAGGTGAATAAAGTACCATAACGTGACCGACTACGTAACTCTACTCTTATAGAGCTCTGTGTGGAAAAACAACAAATGTGTCAATTTATTGGCCCTCCAATATGTTTGTACTTTTGGGTGTTTTTTGGCTCTGTAACTCTCTAAATTTATCAATGGTAAGTGGTGGTTTGTACTAAATCATTTGTAGTAATAGATTTATCATGAAGTAGACAGGCAATAATGGCCCTTGGTCATTAAATAAAGAATGTCTAAGATATTGTTTCCTAACAAGAAAAAACAAATATGCCAGCCAATTGTAAAAGGGAACTTAACACTTTCACTGTGAACATACATGCCATAAACTGTGGACTGAAATCTGTGAGATAAACCAAAATTATAAGGGAGATTCGATAAAATTTTGTGAGATTTTCACATAAATCACTTTGGAATCCCCTAGTATAACCAAAAAGCTTTTATTTTAATGTAAGAAACTTGTCATAATAAAGTGTGATTTATGATTATTTCTTTATAAAATATGGTTTTAGATGGTCTGAAAATTCTTTGAGATTTGAAAATCTTATGGGAATTGGCTTTCTGAAGGGCAAAATTCTGTGAGATTTTTTCTCACAGTGTGAGGTATGGCAAACTTGTATGTGTGAATAAGATTTTATATCACAGTTTGTGTGAATAAGTAATTCAACTTATTATGGAAACGGATAGTACTTGATTTAAGCCTGGTACATGCATTGTAAATACTTCTGACAAGTTTTGCTGTCGAAATTTGGTCTTGGTCGTGGGCATTGGTCCCAGCTTTTATTCACACCCCAGCAATTAGTGTGACAACAGCCGGGATTAAAATAAAAGACAGCTATCACCATGGTACAACTCTTTAGCATGGTTAAAAACACAGTTTTCTATTTATGCCCCCAAAGGAACTTTGGAAGGCATATAGTAATCGCACTGTCCGTCCATCCGTCCCGCTTTGTGTCCGGTCCATATCTCCTATATTCTTTAAGGTAGGAATTCCAAATTTGGTGTGTGGATGCATCTTGGGATGACGGAGTGTCGGGTGCCATTTTCAGGTCACTGTGACTGTGACCTTGACCTCTGACCTAGTTTTTAGAATAATCGTGTCCGGAGCATATCTCTTATATTATTTGAGGTAGGAATCTCAAATTTAATGTGTGGATGCGTCTTGGGATGACGAAGTGTCACATACCATAATTGGGTCACTGTGACCTTGAACTTAACCTCTGACCTAGTTTCTAGAAACTGCATTGAGTCTGGTGGATATCTCCTATATTCTATGAGATAGGAATTCCAAATTTGGTGTGTAAATGCTTCTTGGTGTGTAAATGCTTCTTGGGATTGCGGAGTGTCACATACCATTTTTCGGGTCACTGTGACCTTGACCTTGAACTCTGACCTAGTTATTAGAATAAATGTGTCCGGAGCATATCTCTAATAATATTTGAGCTAGGATTCTCAAAGTTGGTGTGATGATGCATCTTGAGATGACAAAGTGCCGTGTACCATAATTGGGTCACTGTGACCTTGAACTTGACCTATGACCTAGTTTTAAGAATTATCGTGTCCGGAGCATATCTCTTATATTATTTGAGTTAGGAATCTCAAACTTGGTGTGTGAATGCATCTTGGGATGGGGAAGTGTCACATACCATAATTGGGTCACTGTGACCTTGAACTTGACCTCTGACTTAATTTCTAGAAACTGCATTGAGTCTGATGCATATCCTATATTCTTTTAGATAGGAATTCCAAATTTGGTGTCTAAATGCATCTGGAGATGCCGGAGTGTAACACATACCATTTTGGGTCATTGTGACCTTGACCTCTGACCTAGTTTTAAGAATTCTTGTGTTCAGAGCATATCTCTTATATTCTTTGAGGTAGGAATTCCAAATTTGGTGTGTATATGCATCTTGGGATGGTGGAGTCTCACATATTATTTTCGGGCCACTGTGACCTTGACCTCTGACCTTGTTTTAATAATTATTGTGTCAGGAGCATATCTCTTATATTATTTGAGAAGGGAATCCCAAATTTGGTGTGTGAATGCATCTTGGGATGGTTGAGTGTCTTTTACCATTTATGGGTCACTGTGACCTTGACCTCTGACCTAGTTTTAATAATAATTGTGTCAGGAGCATATCTCTTTTATTATTTGAGATAGGAATCCCAAATTTGGTGTGTGAATGCATCTTGGGATGGTGGAGTGTCTTGTACCATTTACAGGTCACTGTTACCTTGACCTCTGGCCTAGTTTTTAGAAAAATCATGTCCATAACATATCCAGCACCCTAGATAAGCTTTTGGGCCAATTGGGTACTTACGCAACCTGGTTATCCTCAATTGCATACCAGCAAAAACAATTGGGTATTTTCATATTTTTTACGCCACGTTTTTTTCTGTGATTACACCTTTTCTTATTGCATGAAGCCAGCGGGAATGTGCTTGAATATTAATTCACTCTCAACGTCTGCCTTTCTAAAGTATCAAACTCGCGGATTTTATTGTTCCTGAAGCAAAGTTGACATTCGAGCATGCTTACTTTGCAAAGTTTCTCTTTCATCACTTTCAATTTGTTTTTACGCAAAACACTTGACTGGGCACCAATATTTTCATAAAAGAGGAGTATATTGTGCGCTCGCTAGTAAAAATAAAATCAATACCCGACTGGCATTTGTTTATTAGCCGAATGGAAACGAAATGGACCAAATGGTACGCAATGACATCGCATGTAATTGCATACCGATTGTTAGAATTGCTTTTCGGTACGCACACATTTCATTTCAATTGCTTTTTTGATGATTTTAATTGCGTATTTACGCATATACGCTGC
Organism: Loripinus fragilis; assembly: GCA_964019695.1. NCBI lineage: Eukaryota > Metazoa > Mollusca > Bivalvia > Lucinida > Lucinidae > Loripinus > Loripinus fragilis. Next base: position 29,831,997 of record OZ026514.1, read on the forward strand.
TTATCTAGGGTGCTGCATATCTGTTATTTTATTAACGGTAGGAATGCCAAATTTGGTGGGTGGATGCAACGTTGGATGGTCGAGTGTCATGTACCATTTTTGGCTCACTTTGACCTTGACCTCTGACCTAGTTTGTAGAATAATTGTGTCCAGAACATATCTCTTATATTATTTGAGATGGGAATCCCAAATTTGCTGTATGGACACATCTTTAGATGCTGATGGGTCTCATACCATTTTTAGGTCACTGTGATCTTGACCTATGACCTAGTTTCTAGAATAATCATGTCTGGAGCATATCTCCTATATTATTTGGTGTAGGAATCCCAAATTTGGTGTGTTTATTCTTTTTGGGATGGCGGAGTGGTGCATACCATTTTGGGTCACTTTGACCTTGACATTGACTTCTAGCCTCATTTCTAGGTTTATCGTGTCTGGAGCATATCTCGTATATTACAGCTAACTTTCCTCAAATGTGTCTTATGCTTGACCAATTCCTTTGGGGGCATTCGTCACGTGACTGTGACATTTCTTGTTTTCTTTCAATGTGCCCCCCCCCCCCCCCCCCCACCCAACCCCCTTAGATTGGGTCTTTGACAAAAAAGTTTCCATTGTGGGTGGTTGAAGAATCATAAAACATTAAATACTAAGGTCCCTTAGCTCATGAAATGGCTCAAAATGGTTACTTAAAGTGAGTAACACCCCACCATCAATCACTATAGGCAGGCATTTTAATGCTGAGACTAGTTACTGATAACATAATAGGCTACTTGACTAGTTTTATGTTTATGGAAGGAGAACTGGAGATGAAAATTGTTCCTTTTTGGGTTAATGAACACACCCAGTGTTTTTCTTGGAGGTTGTTTGACTTTTATGTCACTTTCTACTCGTTATTCTATCCCACATTTCTTGGTCAGCAAATACATTTAATTTAATGTATGCATACTTTTGTCAGTAACTAACAACTGACCTGCTTAAATTAACAGTCAGAGGATCTGTTCATTGGGCAGCTGTTAAAAAGTATGTAAAGTTTTGTCAGTATCTGGCAACTAAATAGATTAATTGTAAGAACAAGGTCTTATTGCTTCAGGTATACCTGAAGCAATAAGACCTTGCTTTTACAATATATCTGCTTGCTTAACAGCATACCTGAAGCCTTAAGACCTTGCTTTAACTTTAAAATCGTCTAGCTTAACAGCATACCTAAAGCAGTAAGACCTTGCTTTTATCATATATCTACTTGCTTAACAGCATACCTGAAGCAATAATACCTTGCTTTAACAATATATCTACTTGCTTAACAGCACACCTGAAGCAATAAGACTTTGCTTTTATAATATATCTACTCGCTTAACAGCATACCTGTAGGTGTAAGACCTTGCTTTTACAATATATCTACTTGCTTAACAGCATACCTGAAGCAATAAGACTTTGCTTTTACAATATATCTGCTTGCTTAACAGCATACCTGAAGCCATAAGACTTTGCTTTAACAATATATATGTACTTGCTTAACAGCATACCTGAAGCCATAAGACTTTGCTTTAACCATATTATGTACTTGCTTAACAGCATGCCTGAAGCCATAAGACTTTGCTTTTACAATATATCTGCTTGCTTAACAGCATACCTGAAGCCATAAGACTTTGCTTTAACAATATATATGTACTTGCTTAACAGCATACCTGAAGCCATAAGACTTTGCTTTAACAATATATATGTACTTGCTTAACAGCATACCTGAAGCCATAAGACTTTGCTTTAACAATATATATGTACTTGCTTAACAGCATACCTTTGGTTTTACAATATATCTACTTTACTTGCTAACAGCATTCATCAAAGCAATAATACCTTGCTTTTACAATAAAATCTATTTGTCTTACAGGTGCTTGTTTAAAAAAGGTAACCTCCATGCCCAAAACCATAGTAGCTACTGGTAGTTGTTTGTTTGTGTTGATGCTTTACATCCCATTGAACAATTTTTCAGTTATATCTGGACAATTTCCTGTCCAGTAATAAGTATTAGATAATGTGTCTTGCTAAAGGACAGAACACAGTGATTCGGCTGATTTTCAAACAAGCAAAAAAATTAACCCTTTGATCCCCTGTGATATTAAGCAAAATATAAACATCCAGCAAAATGTTACCTATTAATTCAGAGCCCTCTAGCCCAAAATTAAAAAAAAATCAGATGATCAAATTGCTGGAAAAATATGAGATAAAAGTCGTTGGATCTCACCTGAACTCTATAGTTGGTCAATCTTTTTTCATAGCTCAACAAACACTATGGGCATTAAATCATGATAAGAAAAGGTCAGGTAAATCAGACACAAATTAATATCTGTATCCCTTTGATCATCACCATAATGTGGGAACATTTTGTTTTAAGCATGAATGACCAATTTTTAAGGTCACTTACATTTCATCGCCCTAATGTGGGAACATTTTGTTTTAAGCATGAATGACCATTTATTTCTAAGGTCAGCTAACTGTCTCTCTCAGTTTACATTTTGAAGTCTTTCCTTGCTTGTGGTGACTTTTGTTGTCTGCTGATAACCTTTGCAAACAGTCTAGACTCAGATCAAGACAGATAAAATGCTTTTGATCCAAACGGTTTGATACTCTGACAAAATCAACTTTGAAAAAAGTCAGCAGATGAAACCAAAGCATGAAAAATTACCCAGCAACTGAATGGACTTTCCATCCTTATCAAATGAACAAGTCCATTTCCAATTGGTGCTGATTTTATTCAAATTTTATTAAATTCTGTATCAAACAAGTGAAGACCATGGTCAGACCACATGCGTGGATCGAGAAAGTTTTGTCAGAGGGGTCTTACTTTGACAACGTTTTTTTTTTTTTTTTTTTTTTAGTTTGATGAGGGGAGGACGGATCCAAATACCACTATTAGCGGGCCATCAACGGCCTGCCAGTGAAACGCCATTTAAATGGCATTTCGCTGGCAGACCGATGATGGCCCAACATTGAATGCTGAATTGGTAGCCTTGTGATTTTAAGGGGATCGGGACCAGTATTGCTAAGGAACCCTATATTTTAGTAATTTTCCAGGGGGGGAGTCCGGACCCCCTGCCCCCCCCCCCCCCCTGGATCCACACATGGACCAGGCATTCTGTAGCTTCCCCTGCAAACATTCAGTTCTCAACATGCATAAAAGCAGTATGACACCAGTTCTCAAAAAAACTCTTGATCTGAACATGGAAGTACTTTAATCCTTTGTATACTAATGTATTCTTCCTTCTGGTTTGATAGAACAAACTTGGGATAGTCCATTGCACATATCTAGGGGTGTCAGATATTTTTTTTTTTGTACCTTTACAAACAGTGTATTATGCTTCATTTCATCTGGGTCTTCACTGTTTGCAAAAGTACTTGTTAAGGGGTTTCCTGAATACAAAGGGTTGATAATAATTAAGAACAATAATACTTGAACTGTTCAAGAACATGGGCTTCCAGCAAAGGTTCAGGCAAGGTTGCACATCCTCACCAGAACATTTAATATTTTCAAAAATTTCAAACATTAAGGCCAGAATTTTTTTTATTAGTTGATTAACATACCCTCCTACTGTAATTTTCTGGAAAGTAGAAAAAAAAAAATTATAATTTGTTTTTATTTTTATCCGTCGACTCTTAAACATTATTTGTTTCGTTGAATAAAATAATATATTTTTGAGGTTCTGTTTGTGTATTTTTGAGAGTCTCTGAAAATGACCAGTTGACTGGTCATTTTCAGAGCTTTTTTTTTTGTCCCCTGACCCTAAATCTGAAAAAAAAATCCGGTAAATCAACTAATAAAAAATTCTGGCCTAAGTATTGACTATATGGTGCAGAACAAAACTAAAACGCCTTGCCTAACTAGATAGCTGCTCAATGATATAGCAGGGACAAAAAGTACACACTCACGGTTCATTTGACTGACCTCAGCTCTTTTAAGTTTTGGCTTTTAATTGATTGTCCTTTGAACTTTGATCTTTCAGATGTTTTGATAATCAACCTCTGGTCAGGTATGGTTATTAACCATATATCCAAAGTTGACCATGCATGCTTCAATTTATCTTGAACAGAATCTTGCGTGGACATTCAACCCTTAGATCAGCTGATTAATATACTATTTGATGACAAAAACTTTTTCCTTATGAAGTAAATACAACAACACAGAAAAGAGCTGCGTAAATCATGAAGCTTTTTTCAGCAGGAGTTGATGATCTTAAATCTCATTTCTATTGCTGAGTGCAAGAATACATTGAAGTGTACTAAACCTTAAACAACTGTGTTGGTACAGTAATAATGTCATTGACAGGCACACACTATGTCACTACAGAAGCAATGTCATTGACAGGCACACACTATGTCACTACAGAAGCAATATCATTGACAGGCACAAACTGTGATACTACAGAAGCAATGTCATTGACAGGCACACACTATGTCACTACAGAAGCAATGTCATTGACAGGCACAAACTGTGATACTACAGAAGCAATGTCATTGACAGGCACAGACTGTGATACTACAGAAGCAATGTCCTTGACAGGCACATACTCTGATACTACAGAATCAATTTCATTGACAGGCATAGACCGTGTCACTACAGAAGCTATATCATTGACAGGCACAAACTGTGATACTACAGAAGCAATGTCATTGACAGGCACAGACTGTGATACTACAGAAGCAATGTCATTGACAGGCACAGACTCTGATACTACGGAAGCAATGTCATTGACAGGTACAGACTGTGATACTACAGAAGCAATGTCATTGACAAGTACAGACTGTGATACTACAGAAGCAATGTCATTGACAGGTACAGACTGTGATACTACAGAAACAATGTCATTGACAGGCACATACTGTGATACTACAGAAGCAATGTCTTTGACAGGCACAGACTTTGATACTACAGAAGCAATGTCATTGACAAGTACAGACTGTGATACTACAGAAGCAATGTCACTGACAGGCATAGACCGTGTCACTACAGAAGCAATGTCATTGACAGGCACAAACTGTGATACTACAGAAGCAATTTCATTGACAGGCACAAACTGTGATGCTTTAGAAGTAATGTCATTGACAGGCACATACTGTGATACTACAGAAGCAATGTCATTGACAGGTACAGACTGTGATACTACAGAAGCAATATCATTGACAGGCACAGACCATGTCACTACAGAAGCTATGTCATTGACAGGCATAGACTGTGATACTACAGAAGCAATGTCATTGACAGGCATAGACCGTGTCACTACAAAAGCTATGTCATTGACAGGCACATACTGTGATACTACAGAAGCAATGTCATTGACAGGCATAGACCGTGTCACTACAGAAGCAATGTCATTGACAGGCATAGACTGTGTCACAACAGAAGCAATGTCATTGCAAGGCACATACTCTGATACTACAGATGCAATATCATTGACAGGCATAGACTGTGTTACTACAAAAGCAATGCCATTGACAGGCATATACTGTGATACTACAGAAGCAATGTCATTGACAGGCACAGACTGTGCTACTACAGAAGCAATGTCATTGACAGGCATAGGCTGTGATACTACAGAAGCAAGGTCATTGACAGGCACATGCTGTGATACTATAGAAGTAATGTCATTGACATGCACAGACTGTGATACTACAGAAGCAATGTCATTGACAGGTACATACTGTGATACTACAGAAGCAATGTCATTGACAGGCACAAACTGTGATACTACAGAAGCAATGTCATTGACAGGCACAGACGTTGATACTACAGAAGCAATGTCATTGACAGGCACAGACTGTGATACTACAGAAGCAATGTCATTGACAGGCACAGACGTTGATACTACAGAAGTAATGTCATTGACAGGCACAGACTGTGATACTACAGAAGCAATTTCATTGACAGGCACAGACTTTGATACTACAGAAGCAATGCCATTGACAGGCACATACTGTGATACTACAGAAGCAATGTCATTGACAGACATAGACTGTGATACTACAGAAGCAATGTTATTGACAGGCACAGACTGTGATACTACAGAAGCAATTTCATTGACAGACATAGACTGTGATACTACAGAAGCAATGTTATTGACAGGCACAGACTGTGTCACTACAGAAGCAATGTCATTGACAGGCATAGACTGTGATACTACAGAAGCAATGTCATTGACAGGCATAGACAGTGATACTACAGAAGCAATGTCATTGACAGACATAGACTGTGATACTACAGAAGCAATGTCATTGACAGGCACAGACTGTGATACTACAGAAGCAATGTCATTGACAGGCATAGACAGTGATACTACAGAAGCAATGTCATTGACAGGACTACAGAAGTACTGTCATTGACAGGCATAGACTGTGATACTAAAGAAGCAATGTCATTGACAGGACTACAGAAGTACTGTCATTGACAGGCATAGACTGTGATACTAAAGAAGCATTGTCATTGACAGGTACAGATTGTGATACTACAGAAGCAATGTCATTGACAGGTACAGACTGTGATACTACAGAAGCAATTTCATTTACAGGCACACACTGTGTTACTACAGAAGCAATGTCATTGACAGGCACAGACTGTGATACTACAGAAGCAATTTCATTGACAGGCACAGACTTTGATACTACAGAAGCAATGTCATTGACAGGCATAGACTGTGATACTACAGAAGCAATGTCACTGACAGACATAGACTGTGATACTACAGAAGCAATGTCATTGACAGGCACAGACTGTGATACTACAGAAGCAATGTCATTGACAGGCACAGACTTTGATACTACAGAAGTAATGTCATTGACAGACATAGACTGTGATACTACAGAAGCAATGTCATTGACAGACATAGACTGTGATACTACAGAAGTAATGTCATTGACAGGCACAGACTGTGATACTACAGAAGCAATGTCATTGACAGGCACAGACTTTGATACTACAGAAGCAATGTCATTGACAGGTACAGACTGTGATACTACAGAAGCAATGTCATTGACAGGCATAGGCTGTGATACTACAGAAGCAATGTCACTGACAGGCACAGACTGTGATACTACAGAAGCAATGTCATTGACAGGTATAGATTGTGATACTACAGAAGCAATGTCATTGACAGGTACATACTGTGATACTACAGAAGCAATTTCATTGACAGGCACACACTGTGTCGCTACAGTAGCATTGTCATTGGTAGGTATACACTCCTCTACGTATGATTAATCATCTCACATTAGGAATAAATTTTAGATTCTTGGTGCAATGCCGAAAGGCCTCTGCAACATTTGATCACAGATCTGGATTTGAACATAGCTTTTGTTATAATGGGAGCTGAAATAGTTTAGGGTTCTTCATTTAAAAATTTGAATTATTGCTAGCCATTTTAAGTCATATCTTATAGACTTCGAGCTAAAAAAGGTCCTGCTCCCCCCCCCTAGGGAATTTTGCAGACATATCCTATCTTGAAGAAAATTTCAAGCCGCATCTTTTAAGAGATGTTTGCACTCTGTGCTCCGGGGCGTTAGTCTCTGACAGCCTGTTACATATGTTACTGTAACAAACTAAGGAAAAAATCAAAATGAAAGTTTGAGCTACAGAAAGAAGACATTAAACCATCTAATTATTCAAATTTCTTATGTAGTTTGCAAACTGGATGCCTAAGCTACATAAAAGCAGCATTTAAAACAAAATTACAGCCTTCAATAGGGTTATATGCGTTACATAGATTAAATTTCCCTTTGAAAGTTGAAATTGTGACTAACACCATTCATTTTACAGACAATTTGTGCACTTTTACAAGTGTTTTTAATCTTAGTTTACTGAAGTACTCATTTGAGTAATAGAAAAAGCAAAGTTTGCTTTTCTATCTCAAATACATTGTTTTATATGAGCTATTAAACAACCCTACCCCCAATTTTAAGTATCCAATTTTGGTATCTATTATTGAAGAAAAATATATGTAAATGTTTGACGCTCGTGGATATCTTACATTTTTGGCACTGTCTTGCTAATACAATAAAGAATCATACATTTGCAAGTTTGACATCAGGATCAGAGCACTTATTAAAGTATGTAACGTATGTTACATGGCAAAATGAATGAGCTAGGAAATTTTCTTGGAAGTAAGAGATGGTATTTCAGAAAAATACCGTTTTTCACATGTTTTCCTATTAATCTCTAGCCTCTGGTGCCTTAGTCTTAGTAATTACAGTCATTGCTGATAACAAGCCCTTGGAATTGTGTTACCTATGTTATATATAACCTTTTTAATCACATATTTCCTAATGCCTATAATATTAAAATATATAGACATATAGATAGAAAATAATAGTTCTCATTTAAATTACACAATTTAATAAATACTCCTATTAAATAAAATTTTTCAAAAACTATCTTTATTCAAGTCACCCTCACAATGTCTATCATTGTGTTTGCTTCTATTGCAAAATAATCACCCATTTCATCACAACCAGTAGAATCATGGCATTGTATTAGGACTGCAAACTGAGTACAACCCTGTTCCTCTCCACCCCTTTGGGAATTGTGCAGACATATCCTACCTTAAAGAACAATTCAAGCTGCGTCAAATAAGAGATGTTTGCACTCTATTAACTAGGGGGTTAGCCTGTAATGGTATGATATGTATGTTACCATATCAATTTAAGAATAAATGAATTGAAAGTCTGAGAAACAGAAAGAAGACATAAAACTATCTATTTATTTGAATTATTCATGTAGTTTGCATGCTGAATACCTTTGATACATAAGAAAAGATTTTTTAACAAATATACAGCTTCCTATTGTGTAATATGTGTTACATTAATTAAGATTACTTTTAAAAATTGGTAATTGTGACAAACATCACTTATAAGCATTTCGTGTGATCATCCTCTTATGCCATCAAAAGACTTAATTTTCAATGTATGTGTGGCCAGTGCCAGCGTCAAACAACTTGACTCAGCCAAACTTGAATCCTTTTAGCATTCTTCAAAAGCAGAAACAGCATGTCAGTGTCATGGGATCAAACACCTGATTAAATATGGGTTTAATGCCATTTCACATATATGCATACAATGGAGTATGACTCTGGTATATATCTTTTCCTGTGAAGTGGCAAGAGCAATCTAACTGCAGCTGCCTCTGCATCTGTGCTAGTCAAATGATAACTTTTCTCTGATTTTGCAAAATCTATGTCTCTACCGTGTACCTCTAAGAATACATTAAGATTTCTGACATTGGTCAAACAGAAATTTGATAGGCTGCTTTTTTGCATCATTTGCCATGGAACCTATCCAGTCTTTTGGTGCTCAGGTCTTAGATCAATAGTATTTTGCTGCGCCCAAAGAGATTTATAAGTTTTCTTTAGTTACAATGTTGACTCTTGATGGTTTTGGCAGACCGTCTGAAACAATTTCTGTTACACCTTGAAAGTTATCTGGTATAAGAGAAAGAATATGAAGTTGGACATTGCCATCAATTACGTTTGCAGTTGGTTGTTTTTTGATGTCAGTACATTGAAGCATGTCTTAAAATAATGTAAAACCTGTGATTTCTCAGTTTTTGCAGCCATATCATTAGCTGTTGCATTCAAAAGAAGGAAAGTGGACTATAGGTAGAATGGGATAACCAGTAGTTCTATATTATGCTCTTAGGAAGATTTATACAGAGTAAACAAGTTGATAAGGTGCCTCATTTCATAATCCATTGAAAACACTGAAATTGAAAACTCTTGCCTCTGACTGTGTAATCAAAAAGGATATCACGACAGTGCCCTTGCTCATTTATTATGACGAGTTATATATGTTACATCCTTTAATAAGCGCTCTTATCTTAGAAACTTAGTGAATCATTGAGTTGAAAGGGTCTAATTTGCGCTCTGTTCATCCTGCATTTCATTGCTTTACCTGCTGTGATACATCTAGTTCATTTATCTGAAGGGAAAGAGTTACCTCGGTTTCAGCACTTCAGAAGTACTAAGACTTCAAATAAGTTTTTGAATGCTTGGGGAAAGATAATAAGTGCAGAGACATTATTAGATGAAAATATGTGGGTTGCATGTATGGAAAGGCTACATTTATAAAAGTTAACCAGCTAAGATATGATTCTTTATCACAGAAATACCAAGGTACATCAGTCCAGGTTCTCATTGCTCTTAATGGCATAGTTTTTCTCCTTGTAAAGCTTTAGTCTTTCTCCTTCTTGCAAAGTATCACTTGAAACACATACTCAAAGAGCCAACTATTAGGAATTCATATCAGTTTCCGAATGTTCCAAGCCATAAATGGCAAAATTGAAAAGTTGATAATGGTTCATCAATTTTGAGTGGACTGGTGGTAAAATTGAATAACAGTAAATGATTGAAATATTGTGTGATGATTCTACTAGTTGCAAAAAGGCGTGTGATAATAATGATTACCACAGAAGCAGACAATGACAAACGTTTAACATGAGTGTTAAATCGATGAGAAATAGTTTGGACCATTTCATTTATTGTATTTTCTTGTAAAAATGTAAAACTATCTTTTCTATATGTGGCTCTATATTTAGCATTATATGCACAGTATTAGGAACTGTGTCCAAAAGGTCATTGATAACATCTGTAACACCAGTCCATGGGCTTGATAATCTGAAATTAATATAATTTCTAGTGTTTTGGCACCAAAGACTTATAAGTACACATTAAGTGTCCTGATCTTTAACTTAATGACATCTTGTAGATATATGAGCAAGACAGACTAAGAAAATGAAAAATATCCACACGCTGTAATCGCTTTCATGTGTTTTACTTAAACGTTAATAACAAAATTTGCTTCTCTGTAAAACTGGGAGTAGGGCTGTGTATTAGCTCCTATAAGACAATATATTTAAGATAGAAAAGCAAACTTGTTTTTTCCTTTTCATCAATTGAGTATATGTTTGTAAAATCTTATAAAACAGTTTTAAACCAAGTCATAGTAGTTGTTTAACTACATGACGATAGCCACAATTATAGCTTTTAAATTATAATTAGGTTCATGTAATGCACATCACACCACAGTTAGCTGTATTAATGTTAAACAGCTTCCATATGTAGTAAGGACATCCAGTATAAAGAATATAAGAATGTCAATTTATTAGATAATTTTAATGTCTTCTTTTGGTAGCTCAAACATTCAAATTTCTTATTCGCAAATTGATATAGTAACATATGTAACAAGCTGTTACAGGCTAACGCCCCGACTTACAGAGTGCAAACATTTCTTATTAAATGCACCTTGAATGGCTACATAAGATGTAATTGAATTCCAAAGGGGATTAGGATGGAGCAGGCCCTTACTCAGCTTTATGTCAAAATACTGTTTGATGATTTTACTTATCACGCTAACATATGTAACGCTCTCTGATCTTTGAAACTTGATGACAACTAGCAGATCTAAAAGTCTTTATCATAGGAGCCAGTTTAAAATCCCTAAACAATGTAAGATGTCCAACAGCTGCGAGTTTTTTCACAATTTTAGCTCAAACTTTCAAACTACATTTCCTTTATTTGATATAGTAACGCATGTAACACGCTGTTTCAGACTAACGCCCCAACATAGAGAGTGCAAACATCCCTTATTCAATGCAGCTTGAGTTGTACTATAAGAAAGAATATGTCTGCAAAATTCCCTTGAGGAGATTAAAACATTTTTAGGCATATCTTACGTAAAGACAATGAGCTTGCCCATTTATTACATCAGGTAACATATGTTACAGCCTCTGATATTAAAATTTTGCAACAAACTTGCATTTTTATGAGTCTTTTTATATAAGCAAATAACTCCCAAACAATGAAACACATTCATCAACTGCAAATATTTTTTAACTATTTTTACTTTAGTTTTAATACCAAACATTTCACCTTAAAATTGAGTAGGGGTAGGGTTGTTTAATTGCTTATTTCAGAAAAAATATTTAAGCTAGGGAAACAAACTTTAATTTTTCTGTTAGCCAATTGCATAAGCTAGTCAGACATGGTTAAAAACATTTTGCAAAACACACAGAGAGATTGTGAATGTAAATGATGTTAGCCACACTTGCAAATTTTAATGGGTTATCTGATTTATGTAACGTATATGACACCTTAGGAAGCCGCAATTTTGTTCAAATGGCTGTCATACGTAGTTAAGATATCCAGTATGCAGACTATATGAATGATTTTAAAAAATAAATATTTTAATGTCTTTAATTTGTAGCCCAAACTTTCAATTTACTTTTTCTTAGTTTGATTAAGTAACGTATGTTACAGGCTCTTACAGACTAACGCCCCGGAGCACAGAGTGCAAACATCTCTTAAAAGACTCTGCTTTCAATTCTCTACAAGATAGGATATGTCTGCAAAATTCCCTAGGGGGGGGGAGCAAACCCATTCTCAGCCATCCGTCTATTATATATACTTTAGTGATTTGGGCGCAAGGTCTGAGAGGGTTGTTATGATTTGCAATAGATTTTTACTGATACTTGATAACAAAATCGGTATTTTGGTAATTATTGATTCTAATTCAAAAGTAGTTTTCATATAAAATGCATCAGTGGTCTGATTTAATCAGAAGGTAAAAAGGTTAGATAAAACAATAAATAGGGAAAATATTTGGCAGGTTTTCAGCAATTTGTTTGAAGTGTATAACTGTGTTAAACAAGAAATATGGTGTGGGTGTGCAGGCAGGGTGTGAGATTTACCTGTGAGATAAAAAAACAACAACACGCACACAAGTCCTTCATTGATGCTTTATTTATTCTAATAAGCATCACAGGGATAATGATTTATAAGAATTGAGAAATTGAAAAAGTGTATAATATTTGGGTTTTGAAAGCCTACTGTGTTCTTAAAATGAGTATTTCAAAAAAACATCCTATCATATGACATCGCTTCTGGGAGTGAATTAACGCCATGCAATAAAATCGATAAACCACTAGTGGTTTACAGATTTTCAGGAAACGTTATGACATCCATAACAACCTTGCATACATAATTAGGAAATTATAACGTTTTTATGGCTGAAATGAGATTTCAAAGTAATCTTAAAGTCATATGATAAAAGAGTCTAACATTCATGCTCATGCATTATTGGATTTATTAAACTTGTTGCGAAAAAGAGATAAGATGCTCGGCAAGCCTGGCATTTTATCTCTTTTCCCCAACTCGTTTAATAAATTCAATAAAACATGAGCACTCATGTAAGATCCTCTATATATTCAGTTGATGAAACCAACTGTTTGACTCGATATACAATTCAGTCCCTTTATAGCTCTATGTATAGGGTCGATCATTATGAAGTCCATTCTGAAAGGACCATGTTATAAGTGAATCATGTTATAAAGGGACAATTTTATAAAGAAATTATAATTTCTTTGTAAAATTCCATTTAAAATTTTTTGGAGCAACAACATGACTGTGTTACATCCAAATTGTGTTTTAAAATGAGGAGTGCTAGTGTTATAACAAGGTGTGTTATAAAGTAATATAAAGGGACTAAAGTGTATATAAGACTAAAAACATTTTTCTCTGACAAAACTGGCTAGAGTGTATCAGAATTCCAATCAACTACAAAGCATGCCATGAATAACCTTGAAGTTTACTTAATTTGCTTGTTTTGCCAATTCCTAACTTTATTCATTGATGGGTGATGTGAGCAGATTAAACAGACTGACAATAAAGATGGCTCTTAACTTTATCAGAGTTTTTTACATCCAATCCTGATAACCATGAACAAAGCTTTCATATTTTGATATGATGTGTAAGAAGGTTTTTTGTATAACTAATGTGTTTTTCATCATTTTAGAACCATAAGTGAGAGGCAAGTCAAATAGGATTTTCATATTTTTAAACAAATCATTGTAGCAATTCACTGCAGAATAGACCACACTTTTTGTGAAAGCTTACACTTATTATAGACTTACTGCTGTTTTAGTTATACTTGTAAATCATGAGTTCTTTCCCTTGAATGTTTTCTTTCAAAGTTATTATAGGGAAATGAATGGTTACGCTAGCATTGTCAAATATGTTCTTAAAAGGTTATCCTTTTGGAAGCAAAGACTGCATGCACCAAAGAACTGAAACTAGAGTGTGCATATTTCCTGGGCCAAACTAGCCAGTTTCTGCCATTTAGTCTTTTAAACAACAACAGCAGATGCCCCAAAAGCATTCCAAATTTCCCGATAATTGCAGATAATTCCATGATACAATTTAAATTTGTTGCCAGCCAACAATGCAACTGAAAATGTTGACTGCTGAAGTCGACTGCTGCAATTTTTCACTTTCAAAACAGCGTAATTTGGAACTTGTAACCTAGATCAGACTGCTCTTAAGAGAGCAGCTTGATGTGTGCCAATACTTTGCTATGGAGGACAAAGCAGACTGCTTAAGATGTGAATGGCAGTGAAAGTAATAAGTATATGAGCCGCGACACATGATTTCGCGACACATGATTTCCAACAATGCGGTAATTTGACAAGTGTAAACTCAGAAGAGCCTTTTAAGCTTAGGTACTCCAAATGATGTTCGTTCAGTGGTCTAAGAGTCATTGAATATTCAAGCAACTAGCAAAGGCTCTGATCAGACTGCACATATGCGCAGGCTGATCTGAGCCTTTGTTGGTCGCACATACCACATTGTTGGAAAGCTGACATGTTGCGGCTCATATATTCTTAACATCTGAGGGCTGGCAAAATATTACAATTGTTAAACCTTGATGCTTTACTTCCTAGTTAAAAAGGGGGGTCCATATACTCCCTGTTCCCCGCTCTGGAACCGTGCATGCACTGGACAAAAAAAATGACAAATGAAACTTGTAAGAACAAAAAAAACTTTTTCATTAAACTGTTGTCTGTTACAAATTTCAGGAAGTATAAACTATTTGACTGCTACTGCCATCTGCCAATAACCCTTACAAACAGTAGTTTGGACCCAGATCAGGCTCGTCAAAATGTCGGGCCTGATCTGAATCAAAACAGTTTGACACTCTTGATGGTATTCCTGAAAGAATTTTTTGAAAACGTTAATTTTGAAAATGATCAGCAGACGACAATAAAGTATGCTAAATTACCCAGCATGCAAGGTGCTAATATTAAGTGCATCTGCTGCAGAAACATGCCAATAACAGGTTTCTGTTGCGATAAGAACCAAATAGTTGGCACAAAGTAAGAACAAAATGAACTAAATACCTATAGTTATAATTAATCTATAGGCATTCTGGATGCAAAAAATAGCGGGAATAAAAAAACGAGTACAATTCGCCTGTTTCTTCTTGGGTCAGGATAACCAATATTTGTGAGCGAAAAATTGTGATTATCTTCTAATCATGTGTTTTGGGTGCTCACAAGAACCATCTCATTGAGACAGTTCTTGTGAGTACCCACAACATATGTTTCGGTTGAAAATCATAAAAATAATTTTCAATTATATACTTTTATCTGGAGGTCTGTAATCTTTCAGAAGTTGTGCTTGACTGTTGAAGTCTAAATGTACTCAGCTCCGCACTCCTAATGTCGGTTTAGATGGCAGTGTCATTTAGAGCTTATATATACTGAGGGAAAATAGTTTAGCAATTATTTATAATGGGGTTTCCCATAGGTGATCTTCAAAGCATTAGATTTTTTTAATTGGCAGGTTCGCAAACATGTCAGTTGTTTGAAAATGACCTAATGGCTACCCGCAAGTGGTCAAAAGAAACAAAATCCGACTTCATAGTGAGGATTTGATCTGCTGAGCATTTTAATTTCAAACATTATTCAATTGAAAGGGAGGTAATTTGGAAAAATACGATTTTCAACAAAACGCTGTACGAAAAGGGTGAACATAACATTCAGTTTTAAACCGTTTTTTACTTTCTTGGTTTTGGATCTAAACATTGGACATAAAAATGAAACTTTTAGTCGAAAACTATTCACACTATTGCCAGATAAGCTGTTTTAACAAGGGGGGCATAAAACCAGACTTTACATAATGTAAAATGTCAACCTGTTAATGTCATCGTACTCGTGAACGTTTGTCAACATATATTTTTGACACTATGAAATTAAAAGTCTTATTTGTTCTAAACTGTGAATCCTCAAAGTTAATTGCTAAACTTTTTTCCCTCAGTATATAACAACCTAAGGTAAGTACATGTAGATTTTTTGTTGTATTGGGGTTTAACATGGCTTCCATCATTTTTCAGTCATATTATGATGATCAATTATGCTGTGATGGACAGTTATGCTATGATGGTCATGGAGGATCTTGCATGAGGGCTCATGTTTTATTGAATTTATTTAACGAGTTGGGGAAAAGAGATGAAATGGGAGGCTTGCCGAGCATTTTATCTCTTTTTCGCAACGACTTTAATAAATTCAATAATACAAGAGCACGAATGTTAGATTTTATTTATCATATGACATTAGGATTACTTTGAAATCTAATTTCTGCCGTAATAGGGTTATAATTTTGTTATTATGTACACAATGTTGTTATGGAGATCATAACGTTTCCCATAAATCGGTGAACCACTAGTGGTTTATCGATTTTATTGCATGGCGTTATTTCAATCCCAGACGCGACGTCATACGATAAATGCAGTTATATCATGAAAGCCAATTATATCATGATGTTCAGTTATGCCATGATTGTCAGTTATGCCATTATGGTCATGCAGTTATATCATGAAAGCCAATTATATCATGATGTTCAGTTATGCCATGATGGTAACAGTTATATCATGAAAGCCAATTATATCATAATGGTCAGTTATGCCATGATGGTAACAGTTACATCATGAAAGCCAATTTTAAGATACATCATGATGGTCATACAGTTTAAGATATATTATGATGGTCAGTTTAAGATATATCATGATGGTCAGTTGAAAATAATTTACGATGGTCAGTTTAAGATATATCATGATGGTCAGTTGAAGATGTATCATGATGGTCAGTTGGAGATATATCATGATAGTCAGTTTAAGATATATCATGATGGTAAGCTTAAGATATATCATGATGGTTAGGGTGTTTCATTTTTTGGACTTTTTCTCTGATCACCTATATAATTAAACCAACTGTTCTCTAGAATAAACAATATATCCAGACCAAATTTCAGCTCAATCCATTAATGTTTGAACCTCCCCCTACCTGGTTGAATTTTTTACCCTATGGCCATCTGTAGGCAATTTTCACTACAATAAGGGTATCATTTGGAACATATTCCACCAACATTCTTTTGTTGTAACTGTGCAATACCAATAATTTTAAGTTGTTTTAACTCATTTATGCCCATATTTTATAATAGAATACTGAAAAAATATAATGATTTAGTTAATTTACAATGTCAAAAAGGTGTGATTTTCCTGAAAATTGAAAAAAGATAATTTTGAATTGCTTTTCCTATTTTCAAGCATTCAGTGAAAAACGCAGAGGGCTTTTATCAGTCATCTGGTCTAGATTTTTACTGCAATGTTTAAGTACTTAATGATGTACATGTACTAATTTGATTGTAATTATAACAATACCATATATTTCAGAGTCTTTAGTCTTAATCATGAAAGTAAGGAAGAGGGCAAATACTGACTGTATTGTTCTAATAGATATAAAGTGATTTGTTAAGTGAGACATCACTGTGTTATTTTGGATATGCCAAAAAGTGAGTATGAGCAGGAAATGCCAAGATCACAAACTACAGACCAACCCATAGTATCGTGAGGAAGAGGCAAAGAACAATGACAGGGAATTGACATTCAGGAAACAATAAATGTAAAGCAACCAGCTCTCTCTTCCACAGCGCAATGATTACAAAACTAGAAAGGGCACAAAATTCTGAAAAACAAAAGAAGGACCTTACACAAAACACCCACAAGGAATGGGACTCAGTATCAAGAAATAGTCATCAAATAGGAATACAATCAAAGACTCAGAGAATCATCCCAACTGGCTTATATATGGGAGAATACAAGTGGTCCATCTTAAAGTGTAATTCCAGGCCATTCAACTTCCTCAGGTTAATGTCCTCCACTAGGACAGAAACGACCAAGAAGCTGATTAGCAGCTTGTGATAACTGGAACATCACATACAATGTCTGGCAGCCGAGTAAGAAAAGTACTTTGATGCCCAATCTCAGTGTAAGGCACATGCGAACCTGTGAACAAAATTATTCATATGTGTTAGGCCACAAAAGCTTTTAACACTGGACTGAAGCATGGTTCCATAACACTTTTCGATCACTTGATCAATATGAGCTTGGTAAAGGCATCAGGTGGCTAGCATGTTGTCATGGGGAGTTGCATATTCAACATTCTTGAAGCTTCTTGTTCTGTGACAGGTATGGGAACTTAACTGGGTGCTTTTTTTAAGTTCAATCTTTACAACTCTATCCATCAGCTACATATACCTAAAAAATACCATATTAATGAAATTCAGACAGTCTCTGGGCGGTTTGAAAGAGGTTCCTTCACACACAAGTTGACCCACTACAGCTTAGACAGATATTGGCAAGAAGTTTCTTGCCCTCATGCCTTTCTGATAGCAAGAGCATTCATTAGATGTGCACAACTGCTTGCGGCAGCACCTACCTGAAGATCATTTTGGAAGAGACGGCTACAAAGAACAGTGAACTGAGAGTCTGTGTGGACAGGTTATTCTCCTGAGACTTTAAATGAGACTCTTGGTGCATAACACCATGCCAGATTTCTTGGCTCCTGCTTGTATATCATGAAACTTGTTATGTTGTTGTGCAATGTAACAGCCCCAGGTCTTCTCACACAAAACATGCTTGCCAAAATATATGGCCATGAGTATAGGACCAGGGTTCCTTCAACCCAGATTTGGTTGCTGAGGCACCATGATTGGACTTCGAGTTACATTGTATGGGAGCAGATGAGTACATACCAGGAAATTGATGCTACAGTTGTACGGGTAGTTAGAGAGTCTCTTCTACAACACCTATGGTACCTTACTGAACACCTTGTAATCCCTGCCTTTTTTATGAGTGCGGTTCCTGGTTTGAAGGAAGTTATGGCTACACAGTACACAAGTTCATTTGTATCCTTCAATACCTGATGCCCTCAAGATCTCAAGAGAGATCCATGGGGATGCACCCCCTGAGCATGCTGAGTAATTGGTTTTCATTTGGATGCCTTTCAATATAAAAATACTCTTTGATGTCTTTGAATGTCACTATCACTCAACCAATCACTTTATACCTTATAGAACAATACAGTATTATATAAGCCATCATTAGTACATCACTAAGACAAAAATATCTTAGAAATACATGGTACAGTATGATATCTGTAAAATCAAATTGGTACATCATTAGGTAGTAAAAATATTTACAGATCATGACCAGATGACTCTGATAAGAGCCTTCTCGAGAAAAATCCAAAATCGTCTTTTTTTTTAATTTTCAGGAAAAACGCACCTTTTTGGCAATGTTAATTAACTGAATAATTACATTTATTCAGTATTTCTATTATAAAATATGGGCATAAATGAGTTAAAACAACTTAAAATTATTGGTATTGCACAGTTCCAACAAATGAATGTTGGTGGAATATGTTCCAAATGATACCCTTATTGTAGCGAAAATTGCCTACAGATGGCCGTAGGGTCAAAAATTCAACCAGGTAGGGGGAGGTTCAAACATTAATGGACTGAGCTGAAATTTGGTCTGGATATATTGTTTATACTAGAGAACAGTTGGTTTAATTATATAGGTGATCAGAGAAAAAGTCCAAAAAATGAAACACCCTAATGATGGTCAGTTATCTTATCATATTGTCCCTGGGAAGGCTCATGAGCAGAGATTGACAAATACTTAGTGTATTCAAATCTTTCCTACATGAAAGCAACTGACAACTGCCTCAATTGAATCTGCGGTAGGGATAGAATAAATGTTGGAACCCGTTCATAATGTTTTGCTTCCATGAGAAAATCTAGTCTGAAGTGCACTTGAATATATGCAGCAGAGGTAATAAAAGCAGAGGATTAACAGTCCAAAAGAGCGACCCAAAATTACATTTCAAAGTTGATGTATCTTTACAAAACTAGAGCATTATTTTCCAATCCTGATTGGTGTTTCAATAAAAGTTTATCTTGTAAAGTTGGGGAGGGGTAGGTTTGAGGAAATATCAATTGATCTTATTTTCACCGGATAGGCGGCAATGGAAAACATTAATACAATTGACGAACGTAGATAAAAAATCGTTAGAAACAGAGTTTTTGATTGCCATTTGTCACCCTACTGGCCACAGCCATTTGTCACCCTACTGGCGACAAATGGCAATCAAAAACACTGTTTCTATCGATTTTTGATCCACCTTCGTCAACTCATAGGTTTAGATAAAAAAAACTTCAGCGTAAAATTGTAAATATTTTCTTACCCATCAGTTTTAACATATGTTTTGAGTGCTCAAAAGAACCGTCTCATTGAGACGGTTCTTTTGAGTACCCACAACATATGTTTTGGTTGAGAAGTAAGAAAATTAAATTTTGGTTACGCACTCTTAACTAAAGTCCTGTCAATCATTTATTGTTAAGAGTGTTATCGATTGCCGCCTATCCAGTGTGTTAATGGGTGCTCCCACAAGTATCACAGTACTCTAACAACAGGATGCCCAAAAAGCAGGGAAACTGTTCTGTGAAATCTATCATGTGTTTCCATCAGATTTGTCAATTAGGATTAATTAAATACCAGAGGGTGATTAAAGTCTTAAATTAGACAGCAATACAGAGATTTAAAACAGACAGCATCAGTAAGAGTGAATGTTTTGCACACCTATGTTCATACCGGATAGGCGGCAATTTAAAACTCTTAACAATGGACAAACGCGGATAAAAATCGCTAAAAAGCAGTGTTTTCGATTGCCATTTGTCGCCTGACTGGGAATTGAAAACTCAGTTTCTAACGATTTTTTTATCTACGTTCGTCGATAGTATTAATGTTTTTCTATTGCCGCCTATTGTAAGGTACCAGTGTGTATGGTGATATATTGTTCTTTTTGTGCTTAGATAAAACCCTGCATAAAGCTGACTCTAATTATACAGTGCATATGCAGCAGTAAATCCGCCAATATTACAAAGTGCAATGGGCATAACTATTGGTATTGATCACATGTGCACCATGTCAAACTCAATCATTTTAAGTAAAAAAAAAAATGTATTGTAAATTTTTTGGCTACCGGCAGTAGTGATTGACTTAATTGTTGAAGGGTGACCAATGGCATAGCTAGAACGCTGAAAATGTTACGCACATCAAAGGGAGACTACTGCATCAAGCAGTGATTCTCTTCAATCGCGTCCCTTTTCAAAATGGGAGCTTCTCTTAAAGGAAAGATTTTGCCCCCAGAGCTAGCAAATTCTTTCCTTTATGACCAGCTCCTTATTGCATGGAAAATCACTTTTACCACATTAGGTGACCTCCCTTGAATGTTTCTATTTTTATTACGCGTGTGATGGGAGCTACGCCAATGGTGACTTTAGAACATTGACCCTAATCTGTTTCAATAGCACCAATTGAAAATTAATATTGGAATCTTGTGTTCATAATTAGACCAGGCTCTGCTTCTTGATTTGATCTGCATGCATTTTTGTGCTAAATAAGTTTTCTGTGATCTATTTTATCACTCAATTTTGAAAGTCAATACCATTGGACTTGGTGCAGACTGATTTATTTAACCTTTTGCCGGCCAATGTGTCCCCTGCTGATAACTTTTGCAAACAGTCTGGACCCAGTTCAGACCCAATATTTTGTCAGGCTTGATCTGGATCCAAACCGTTTATTATACTGCATGAAGATATTCCAGAAAGAAATTTTCGAAAACATAAATTTTGAAAAAATCAGCTGACATAAAAGAACATGCAAAATTACTACCCAGCATGCAAAGAGTTAACCCTTAAAGCGCCAATCACGACTGCAGCAGGTGGCAAATTTTGCGGCATCTTTTCCAATTTTTGACAAAAATAAGGTATTATATTACATGAGAATCGCCTGCCAGCAGACAATTCTCATGAAATATCATGCCTTATTTGTTATTTTTGAAAAAGCGGCAAAATTTGCAATTGTTGTCTGTTGCAAATTATAGGTGGCGCGCTTTAAGAGTTAATTAGATTGATTTAGAATCTGCACTGCAGTTCAAGTTTTAGTTCAGTGTAGATTGTCTGTGACTTATCTCTATAGGTTTATGGGATTATCAGAAATCTGTCTCCAAAGACTTCAGCTAACTGACTAGTGCCAAGATTGATCTGCAAAACCAAAAACTCCAGGAATATATGCTTTAATCCTCAAGGGATAAAAATTCCACTCGTCTGCTTGTTATTACGAGTGAAATCTGGAAAGGAGTGATTCTACCCAAGAACTTGTCCTGTAGGGAGAGTGCTTTGGGAAGAATTACTCGAGAAAGTCATACTCCCATATATTCTTTATTGCATACACTTTTAAAGGACAAGTGCATGGGAAAATTGAAAGTCACTCGTCATGCAGGACAAGTGCAATATATTGACATACTTTTGTCCCCTGATCCTATACTTGCTAGTGTCCTCTGCTGAAAACCTTTGCAAACAGTTTGGATTCAAGCAAGACTTTTTATATTACATGTATTTCAAAAAGAATTTTTTGAAAACTTTATTTTGAAAAAATTCAACAGATGACAAAGTAGCATGCAAAAATTCCCAACATGACTAAAAAATTGTTGACCGGGATAATATAGCATTAACTCAAACAAAATATATTTATATTTACCTACTGTAATAAAAAAGATCAAACGCGCAACTGTTTTGAATCTGTGCAATGGTTTGATTGACTAAATCACTCAGATAAAAGCAATAATTACATCTTGTCTGAAACTAAGCAGCCAGCTCCAGTCATTCAGCGCCTGTACTGAGAGTCTGCCAGAATTCATTTCCATTCTTGATTGATTCGGGTATAAGATGCTGCCAGATCTAGAAGATGTCTACCGAGAGAAATTAGCACTATTCCTATTGTGCTCAGAATGACCAAAACTCCTATGGGAGAAATTAGCACTATTCCTATTGCACTCAGAGTGACCAAAACTCCTATGGGAGTTTAAATGAGCACTATTCCTATTGCACACAGAATGACCAAAGCTCCTATGGGAGTTTAAATTAGCCCTATTCCTATTGCACACAGAATGACCAAAACTCCTATAGGAGTTTAAATTAGCCCTATTCATATTGGACACAGAATGACCAAATATCCTATGGGAGTTTAAATTAGCACTATTCCTATTGCACCCTGAGTGACCAAAACTCCTATGGGAGTTTAAATAAGCACTATTCCTATTGCACTCAGAATAACCAAAACTCGTATGGGAGTTTAAATAAGCACTATTCCTATTGCACTCAGAATGACCAAAACTCCTATGGGAGTTTAAATAAGCCCTATTCCTATTGCACTTAGAATGACCAAATATCCTATGGGAGTTTAAATTAGCACTATTCCTATTGCACACAGAATGACCAAATATCCTATGGGAGTTTAAATTAGCACTATTCCTATTGCACTCAGAATGACCAAAACTCAAATGGGAGTTTAAATTAACACCATTCCTATTGCACACAGAATGACAAAATATCCTATGGGAATTTAAATAAGCACTAATCCTATTGCACTCAGAGTGACCAAAACTCCTATGGGAGTTTAAATTAGCACTATTCCTATTGCACTCAGAATGACCAAATCTCCTATGGGAGTTTAAATAGCCCTATTCCTATTGCACACAGAATGACCAAAACTCCTATGGGAGTTTAAATTAGCACTATTCCTTTTGCACTCAGAATGACCAAATATCCTATAGGAGTTTAAATTAGCACTATTCCTATTGCACTCAGAGTGACCAAAACTCCTATGGGAGGGTAAATTAGCACTATTCCTATTGGACTCGGAATGACCAAAACTCCTATGGGAGTTTAAATAAGCCTATTTCCTATTGCACTCAGAATGACCAAATATCCTATGGGAGTTTAAATTAGCACTATTCCTATTGCACACAGAATGACCAAATATCCTATGGGAGTTTAAATTAGCACTATTCCTATTGCACTCAGAATGACCAAAACTCCGGGAGAAATTAGCACTATTCCTATTGCACTCAGAATGACCAAAACTGGGGGAGAAATTAGCACTATTCCTATTGCACTCAGAATGACCAAAACTCCAGGAGAAATTAGCACTATTCCTATTGCACTCAGAATGACCAAAACTCCTATGGGGAGAAATTAGCACTATTCCTATTGCACTCAGAATGACCAAAACTCCTATGGGGAGAAATTAGCACTATTCCTATTGCACTCAGAATAACCAAAACTCCTATGGGAGTTTTGGTCATTCGGGTGCAATTGGCCGGGGAAAGCACCATACATTTATGACCATTCTGAGAGCTACATAAAAGAGGGGGAGGGGGATGGGGGCGGGGGTGAAGTTTGTGTTCTGAATTGATAAGCAAGTATGGGCAAGCACACAAGATTTTGGTACTTATGTCATTGACGAGCATCGAAGGCTCAGACAAATCCGAGCATATGCACAGTCTCACCAGAGCCTCAGCTAGGTATGGAAATCAAGGAAAGCCAAGAGCTCAGACCAGAAATTAGACCTCTTAGCCAGCATGGGATTTGGCGCATATACAATAAGTACCAAAAGCTTGTGCGTCTGCCCTGGCCCCGAGGTTATAAATTTTTTTCCATGCTCAGCTCAGCTGAGCACAAAATTTATCCTTCTCATAAATGTTAAAATGCCAACAATTGTTGGCATTTTAACATTTATCAGCGTGATAAATACAACATCTGAGAGACTTAAAGTAAGAAACGTCTTCATTTGTCGGTATTTCAGTTTTTATGAGCCATTGAAATTTCGTGCTCATTTGAGTTGAGCATGAAAAAGTTTTTTAACCTCGGGGCCCGGTGTACCATTCGTAAGGGTCAGGAGATGAATTAATGTCCAAACGAGGTTTTTGTTTTTGTTTTGTATTTTTAAAAAATGGGGTCAGGGTTGTGTTGATGGAATGATTTACTGTTCAGTTCATGATCTAAATAATTACAAAATACCCAAGTGCGGGAGTTCAAGATTTAAACTTTGATATTATGCTGATAAAATATTCCATTTTCATCTTAATTAATTAGTTTATTTACCTGGATTAATTACTTTATTTACCTGGAATCTGCATGCAGCATTAGACTGCTATAATGCTTAGTTATTAATTAGAGTTATTTTAGGAAATCAGGTATCAGTCTGATTATGAATTTAATCATACAAGCCTTAGCAAGGAAAAACAATCCTTCCCTGGTTCCCAAGGTTTTTTTTAACCCTTTTTTCTGCTGAACCTGGGTTTATCTTTTTACCCCCACCCCCACCCCCCCCCCCCCCCCCCACACACACACACATGCACTCCGGAACTATGATGGTTGTCACTTTGTAACTGCTTATCATCTACTGTTATCTAGTTTGAGGGGGATCTGTCATCTCCTCTGAAATATGGCTATGTAGATCCAGATCAGCTGGCTTCTAATGGAGCCATCAAATCATGATCCACTTTGTTTTCCACACTGATTGTAAATACATTATGCTTACAACTGGATTGCTGCAGGTTAACAGGATAAAAATGGGAAGGAGTCTAGTACATAAAATATAAATATTCAGCTGACGCCCCCCCCCCCAAAAAAAACAAAACAAAAAACAACACAAAAAAACACACACACACTCCCGCCCCCTCCCCACACACACTTACCACTCTAAAACCAACTGCGCATCTGGCTTTTATTTAGTCTTAATGTGGAAGGAAAGGGCTCTTTGTTGATGTTTTGATAAATTAATCATTGGATTGCATCCTTTGATTAGTGTTACGCTGCACTTATTTTTGAATCTCCGGTGACTTATTTACCTCCCATAATTCCTAGATCTGAAAAATGAATTTCCTCAACATCCTGGAAATAATTACATAGCCTCAATAAAGCGCCACCAAATATTTGCAGTGGCCACATTTTTTCAAATTTTTGTCCCAGCTTAAAGAAATGTAATAAGACTTGTTATTTCATGTGAATCATCTGCTAGCAACTTGGAGATTTTGGCACCATGGGTTGCTGCATTATATGTCCAACTTTTGGTATCATGGGTTGCTGCATTATATATCCAACTTTTGGTATCATGGGTTGATGCATTATATACTTAAACGCAAAACAAATGCAACTCTTTCTAAAATGGTAGTTCCTTCTTTTTCATCAACAAATTCAGACAGCGATAATAAAATCGCTAAGAATCGTTATTTGCCTTGCATACAGCACCAAAATCAGGCCGCTGTGACTTATGGTTGGCGAGCTGCAACAAAAAATGTAAGGCAACCCCCATTTTTAAAGTCACAAAGTTAAAAAATTGTGCCTATTTTGCAAAAAAACGTTTTAATCCAATATCGGTTTTTGAAAGCAAAATGGTAGACAAAAGTAAATCAGGTACTTTTATGTTCTGTCAACGTTCATTTTGTCAAAATGACGTCTTTAATTTTGTTTGCGTAATTGGCCATTTTTATTCAAACGAATATTAATAATCGAAATTTTTAATGTCACCATATAGTCCTCAATACATTGCATAGAAGACATAAGTATCGCGACATCATCGAACAAAATGCGTCTGTAATGACTGTTTTAAAAAAAGTAGGTTGACGTCAATAAAGAAACGCAGCAACGCAGCGACTGGTAGCATTGATAATCAATAACTTGCAAACCGTCTAAGTGTTTTCCTTAAGTTAAGAAATCTGTCTATCAGATCAAGCTGTTTGATTTCAAATCGAATGAGACATCACTTTTTAGACTCCATTTGTTGAAATTTACTGACGTCATTATAACGTCAGAATGGAAATCATGATCAAAACCATTTTATGGCAAATCATTTCTCAATGCGCAGGAACACAGGGTATAATTAAGAAATTAATCTCATATGATCCATGTGGAAGAAAAAATAGATTGAAAACGGTTGCGTTTCTTTTGCGTTTAAGTATATATCCAACTTTTGGTATCATGGGTTGCTGCATTATATGTCCAACTTTTGGTATCATGGGTTGCTGCATTATATATCCAACTTTTGGTATCATGGGTTGCTGCATTATATGTCTAACTTTGGTATCATGGGTTGCTGCATTATATGTCTAACTTTGGTATCATGGGTTGCTGCATTATATGTCTAACTTTTGGTATCATGGGTTGCTGCATTATATATCCAACTTTTGGTATCATGGGTTGCTGCATTATATGTCTAACTTTTGGTATCATGGGTTGCTGCATTATATATCCAACTTTTGGTATCATGGGTTGATGCATTATATGTCCAACTTTGGTATCATGGGTTGCTGCATTGTATGTCTCCTTTTAGTATCATAGGTTGCTGCATTGTATGTTCAAATTTTAGTGTCATGGGTTGCTGCATATATGTCCAACTTGAAAATTTTGGTATCATGGGTTGCTGCATTATATGTCCAACTTTGGTATCATGGGTTGCTGCATTGTATGTCTCCTTTTAATATCATGGGTTGCTGCATTGTATGTCCAACTTGGGAGATTTTTTTATCATGGGGTGCTGCATTATATGTCCAACTTTTGATATCATCGGTTGCTACCTTATATGTCCAACTTTTGGTATCATGGGTTGTGCATTGTATTTCCAACTTAAAGTATTATGGGTTGCTGCATTATCTATCCAACTTGGGTATTTGGTATCATGGGCTGCTGCATTATATGTCCAACTATTAATATCATGGGTTGCTGCATTATATTTCCAACTTTTGGTGTCATGGGTTGCTGTATTATATGTCCAACTTTTGGCATCACGGGTTGCTGCATTATATGTCCAGCATTTGGTATACTAGGCTGCTGCATTGTATGTCCAAGTTTTGGTATCATGGGTTGCTGCATTATATGTCAAGCATTTGGTATCATGGGTTGCTGCATCGTATGTCAAATTTTAGGTATCATGGGGTGCTGCATTATATGTCCAGCATTTGGTATACTAGGGTGCTGCATTGTATGTCCAACTTGAGATTTTGGTATCATGGGGTGCTGCATTATATGTCCAGCATTTGGTATCATGGGTTGCTGCATTATATGTCAAATTTTAGGTATCATGGGGTGCTGCATTATATGTCCAACTTGGAAATCTTGTTAGTTTGGGGTGCTGCATTATATGTCCCACCTGGAGATTTTGGTATCATGGATTGCTGCATTATATGTCCACATTTTTGTATCATGGGTTGCTGCATTATATGTCCAGCATTTGGTATCATGGGTTGCTGCATTATATGTCAAGCATTTGGTATCATGGGTTTTTGGTTCTTATCGCATAATTATGTGCAAAAGTCCTTTGCTGATAATATCCGGCGGGACTAGAGATCTCAATTTTGTTCTGAGCCGTTATCTACCTCCCTTTTTTCTTTGTGCGAGCACTGAAGGCTCTGGCGAGATTCCATGTATGTGCAGTCTTGTCTGAGTCTTCTGATAAGTACCAAAGTGTCCTGTGCATGGAAAAAAATCTTGCTATTTCATATCAATCATCTTCTCTGTTATGCTGAAATAGTTGATGGCAACTTTTAGATGGTGCTTTAAAAGTTTTGTGCCAAGCATCATTAGGATCTCTTCCTAGTGTTTCTGCCAGTGAATGAGAATTAAATGTCAGAAGAACAAACAAAAAACAAAAAGATTGAGAAAACAGCTCAAACTATTGCAGATATGCTGAAAGAAATTGAGAAAGGAATTATAAAAATAATAGAGTAAATCAATTTATAATATCTATAGTGTTATATAGTACCCACAACCTATGGTTTTGTGCAGAAACAAGGAAGATACTTCACCTCGCGGGTCCCTTACTTTATTGAAACTACAGTTTGACCATATAGACAACTAAATCAGAATGAATTTCTTTATCTCTTTTCCAATCTGGGTAAAATTTTTATTCTTTTTTGGCGTCTGCTGAATTTTTCAATATCAGCTTGTTTGAAAAATCTTTAAGGAATACTATCAGAGTGTCAAAACAGTTTGGATCCAGATCAGGCCCTACGTTTTAGTCGGCATGATCTTGGTCCAAGCTGTTTGCAAAGGTTATCAGCAAATGACAGTGCCAGTAAGTAGGGTCAGTAGGCAAAGTGTTAATGTTTTGGTACACAAAGTTTGAAATTGGCAGACTCCATCATTTTTATGGACAATATTCCTCATTTGGATAACAATGTGAACATATGGGCCAGCATGCAAGATTTCAGTGCTTAATGCCTCTTATAAATGCCGATGCTGACGTATCCAGCAAAGCGCTATAGGTCTAAATTTCGATCTCAATCTTCATCTGTGCTGAACGAAACTTCTAAACCGCCGGTTAACACAACACATTTTTTCAATATAGCTCATTTATTATCAAACTGTTTGACATGATATTTAACACGGTATATTTGGGCACATGTATCCGTCGATTAAACATAACAAAGTTTGATTCAATAAGGATGTTCATTTATGCGTAACGATAGAGTACTAATACCTGTTTTGCACGTGGCACACGATGCTAAATATTTTTTCGCCTTGTGTATACTCGCATTTTTATCAACAACTATCGGACAACTTTATTTTATCACAAAAATAACAATGTTTCGGTTGTATGAGTATAAAGTAGAGGGGTCGGGCTGTGGGTTTAATCGAAATAGGGGCCGCGCTCAGACTGAATCATAATTTATCACAAGGTTTAACATGTTTTGATAGAGCCGACAGTTTACACCACAGCCTGTCGGTCATTTTTCATTTTTGCACTGGTATGACGAGAAAAATCGACTAAAACTGAGTATTGCGTATGTCATAAAATGTCCTGTATAGTCCACCATACTTTGGTGCGGTGATGCACAAATGCTGTATTGGAACGTCGGAAGTGTCGAGATTGATGTGCAGTACACGCTTAATGGGTGGCGGATGTTTCAATAATTTGGTCGACAAAAACATTTCATCACCATAAACACTTTTCTGTGTTCTTTTATGCCATATGAGCCTCCATAAGAGCTCTGAATTGCATGAAAATTGCTACTTTATATTACTAAATCAACACGATAGTGTTCAATAATGTCCATTTACAGCACCAGAAAGTTCCAATAATATTTCGGACAAAAACTTGTCATCTCCATAAAGCATTCTTGTGTTGTTTTATGTCATATGGGCTTCCATAGGAACATTTTGGATTACCTGAAAATTGCTACTTAATAAAAGGGAAACCCAAAAATGTTCAATAATGTCCATTTATAACCCCATAAAGTTGGTGTTTTTCACATACTTGATTTTAAGCGATGAGTTCAAATTTTAGCGTTTGTGTGAAAAAGAAATGCGATGGTGCCTTTATACAGTCTATCAACTGAGCATGTTAATTTCAATTTATGAAAATGAAATTCTGACGGGTTCAGTTTAATTCTTTTTTTCATATTGAGTGTAAATTGTAGCCATTTATTTATCATATTTGTTAAGCTATTTGAGAAAATATTGAGTGGCGGTTTAGAAGTTTCGTTCAGTATACTTTGTATATGCAAGCAGCAAAGGTACTGGCAAGTCTGTACTCACAGGCTTGCTCCCATTACGCAGTTACGCACGTGCATAATAAAAATAGTAACATTCAAGGGAGGTCACCTAATGTGGTAAAAGTGATTTTCCATAGTATAAGGAACTGCTCTTAAAGGAAAGAATTAGCTCCCCCTGGGAGCAAATTCTTTCTTTTAAGAGAAGTTCCCATTTTGGAAAATGACGCAATTTAAGAGAATCACTGATTGATCCAGAAGTCTCCTTTTGATGTGCATAACTTTTTTACCATTCTGCCTATGCTATTGGCGCATATATATGTGCAGACTCCCCAGATCCAGATGCGATAAGTACTGAAATGAGATGATACAAAGTTGCAGGCATAATCAGGATTCATAAATTTTGTTGCAATTTTGGCTTCCAATGTATATAACAGCAATCAATATGATTGCTGTTAAGGGAGCGCAGTGGCTCAGTGGTAGCGTGCTTGACTCGAGATTGAAGGGCCGTGGGTTCGAGCCTCACCGGCGTCACTGTGTTGTGGTCCTTGAGCAAGACACATTTATCCTAGCTTAGTACTGGTTCAATTCAGGAAGACCCGTCCCTATATAACTGAAAGATTGTTGATGGGACGTAAAGAAACAAATCAAACAAACAAAACAAAATGATTGCTGTTATATACTTTGGAAGCAAAAATTTTATTCAACTATGTGACTATGGCATTGGAATGGATAAAAAATTGTGATTTGTATTTTGTATGGAAAAGTTCAAGATGTAATGAAAATTACGGAGCAGGTGAATTAAGTAATTAGATACAGTAATTAAAAAATTAGGAAATCTCTTTACCATCAGACAGACAGGATACGGAAACCAACAGCTGCAGAAACAGATGCATGCAGAAAGTTGGTTGCGTGTGGCATGTGCCTTATTTTCTGTAAATATCTCATTAGGAATTTATAAATAGACAATCTAATATTTAGAGATCGAATGGGACACTCTGCAGAACATAAATTTATCACTTTTTCCCAAGCAGTTTACATAGAGGATCTTACATGAGTGCTCATGTTTTTTTGAATTTATTAAACAAGTTGGGGAAAAGAGATAAAATGCGAGGCTTGCCGAGCATTTTATCTGTTTTTTGCAACCAGTTTAAAAAATTCAATAATACAAGAGCATGAATGTTAAGATTCTATTTATCATATGACGATTAAGATTGCTTTCATTTGTGACGTAAAGACGTCATCATTTTGTCATTATGTACGCAACGTTGTCATAGACATCATAACGTTTCCCGAAAATCTATAACCACTAGTGGTTTATCGATTTTATTGCATGGCATTATTTCACTCCCAGACGCGACGTCATATGATAAAATAATTTCAATAAAAGAGATCAAAACATGAATGTTAGTTAGCTTATATTTATCATATGAAATTAAAATTACTTTGGAAACACATTTTTGGCATTTTGTCACATAATGGCAAACCATTGAAGTTTTCACACCAAAACATGATTTCAAAGTAGTTTTATAGTCATATGATAAATAGAATCTGACATTTGTGCAATTTGTTAAACTCGTTGCCATAAAGCGATAAATATGCTCTGCAAAGCCTTGCATTTTATTGCTATTCCTAAATTCAATAATATGTGAGCACTCATAAGATCCTCTATATGGACACTCAATTAAACTTGTTGCAAAAAAGTGATAAAAATGCTCTACTTTAAACCTCACATTTGATCTCTTTTCCCCAACTTGTTTAATAAATTCAATAATACATAAGCGCTCGTAAGATCCTCATGGGTGAAAGTTTTCAGGATTATTCCTGAATTCAGGATTTTGAGGCTGACTTTCCATAGAAAGTCAGCCTCAAAATGCTGAATTAGGGAGATTATAATAGGTTTTCCTGTTTATATACTGTCTGTCTGAAGTCAATTGACCATTAAAATTGAAATTGTGAATATTTAGTGGGCATATTTAAGATTGGAGTTTTAAAAGTTCAGGATTTTGGAAATTTTGAACTTTCACCCATGGATCATCTATATAGATGGGTCTTGCATTGGTGCATCTGTCAAAATATACAGGATAAACTGTACAAAAAATTGACATTTCTGTGAAAATAGAGTTCACTTTGAAAATAGTAACTTTCAGTTCTAATTCTGGCATATATGTCGGAAATAGCTGATCATCATCAGACTGCTAAAAATAACTGGCAGCAAGACTTTGATGTTTTATAAGAAACAGACAAGAACCTGTCTGTCATGCGGAAACTCTGGAGTTTTTTCTGCCCAGATACAGCACCAGCAGTTAATGAGTACCGCATTTAAACCTTTTTGCACCAAAAATCTGTAGACTGTGGTATTTTGTCAAACTTTGGAGACTATAATGAGATGTAACCACCTCTGTGGCATCTCTGTAGTCTCATCAGCACTTTTGTTAACTTTGCTTCCAGGACTGTAAGAATACATTTTAGCTGTATTATGTATTTCGAACTTATCAAGATTCTAGCTTAAGTCTCTGTAGCCATGCACGGATCCAGAAAGTTTTTTTAATGAGGTCTGACTTTGACGGTTTTTTTACAGTTGATGAGGGGAGAGATGATCCAAATACTACCAAAAGCGGGCCATCATCGGCCCGCCAGCAAAATGCCATTTAAAAGGTGTTTCCCTGGTGTGCTGATGATGGCCCAACATTGAATGCTGACTGATTTTTCAGGGGGGTCTGGACCCCTGTCCCCCCTCCCCCCTCTGGATCCGTGCATGGTAGCTGAGCCGCAGCTGGTTTGATTCCTAGCTAGTCTCAACCCTCAAAGAAAACCTATATAACCATTGTCATGCTATATATTTATATGAGCTACACTTTTCCCCAATTTTTTATCCTGTTAATCTGCAACATTTCAATTGTATCTCCAATCAGATTGGAAAACAGTGTTGATCCTAATCAGATGGCTATGTCAGAAGCCGATGAAGCCAGCTGATCTGGATCAACATTGTTGTCTTAAAAAATAAATCTGGGTTCAGCTGCAAAGGGTAAATATTGCATGGATCAATGTGTTGTTGCTAGAGTGACAAATTTTGTAGTCAACTGATAACCTGGGTTTGGACCCAGATCAGGCCCAACAGAATGTCGGACCTGATCTGGATCCAAACCTTTTGACACTCCGACGGTGTTCCTGAAAAAAAAATTGAAAGATAATTTTGAAAAATGTCTATAGATGACAACTAAAGCATGAGAAATTACCCAACATGCAAAGAGTTTCATGTTGTTATTTCTCGTTTCAGCTCCCAGACAATACCCACCAGACTATCCACTAGACTCATGTCCAGATCTCTCAACTTGTAATATAACTTGTGGCTCTGGGCTCAGACAGACTCCTGATGGCTGTGTCAGTTGTCAGTGTAAACCTGGTAGGTATCTTAATTCTCTAGCTGTTAATTTCTTCTTAATGTAACAGCTACAGCCAGTTGTCGACACGAATTATTGCATAAAAAGCCCTATCGCACACTATTAATAGACATGTTTTAACCAGTATAAAAAGCAATTCAGGTGCCATAAATGCATGGATTTGGTATTTTTAATACTTGATTTTAGGACAGCTGATTGGTTAATCACTCTTATACATGTATTTGTCTTGGCCCTGGAAGACAACCTCATGGGCTACAAACATTTTGCAAACTTAAATGAATATTTCTTTGAATGTATGCAGTGTTAACAACCAAACATTATTTTTCAATGAATTGGTCCCTTGGGAGATATTGAAATTCTTGGTTTTGCCCTTTGATTCTAACATCTCACTCGGACCTGGAGAAGCAGCATGAAGAAACATGTTTGATTCCAGTGTACTTCAGAAGCTTCTATAGCCAACAATGTGGACCCATACGGATAGTCTGATCTTGGGCCATACTGATTGTATGCAAGCTAAAATCAACAGAGGACATCAGTAGACAACATTTTTGGCTGGCGATTAAAATTAATTGATCAGCTAAAATCAAAAAGACCAAAACTCCAGAGTTTCTGTCATCTTGAGTGCTAAATGGTGTTCTGAAAATGACTTCTGCTTATTCCGTTTGCTGCATACTTTTACTATGGTAGTAAACACTATGAACCCTGATCAGACTGCTTCTAAAGAGCAGTCTAATCAGGGTTCATTTTGTTTGCAATATAGGCTACCAAAGTATAAGCAGATGAGATAGCAGATGACAGTCAAAAAAGATCAAATGTTTTCAAATTCACTATTTCAGATGGCTGTTACCTTGACTGTCCCTATGGTTACCAGTTTGATGATTACGGAATAGAAACATGCCAATGTCAGCTACTTCCCCCACAATGCCCTGCCCTGGAGCACTGCAGCAGAAACTGTGTTCATGGCTACAAACAGAGCAAGAAGAACTGCCCGAAGTGCCGCTGTTACAAGTGTCCTGATATCTCTGCCTGCACCAAATCTTGTCGCTATGGTTACCTGACGAACAAACATGGCTGCCATGTTTGTAAATGTTTAGGTGAGTAGATCTGTGTATCAAGTCACTAATGGAAATAGTTCTATACATTTCATGCAAAACAATAAGTAAGTATGACCAGGAAATGCCTAAATCGTAGACTGCAGATCAACCCACGGCATCGTGAGGAAGAGACACAGAACAAACAGCCATAACACAATTAAAGTAAAGCAACCAGCTCTCTCTTCCTCAGCAAGATGATTGCCAAACTAGAAAGGACACCAGAAACCAGACCACAAAACAAGGACTCGACAAAAATAAAAAAAACAACGGGAGCAACAACAATGAATAGCCAACAACAGAATCACCGCCTTAGAATGGACAGCAGCCAAGGCCACTGGGAGGCTTAACCCTTAGTATGTTTGCAAACAGTGAAGACCCAGATGAAATGCAGCATAATGTCAGGCCTGACCTGGGTCCAAACTGTTTGCAAAGGTTATCAGCAGATAACACTCAGTAGGCAATGAGTTACGAGATAAAGACATTGGATACATCGTTAATATTGTTTTCAAAATGACACATTTTTGGTAATTATTGGAATTGCTTCAAAAAAGCAGTTCCAAGGCACACCAATCTTCTAAAGGTAGATATTTAACCCTTAAAGCACCAAGAAAAAAAGCATCTGAAATGCTGTCTGCTGAAGTCGCCTGCCGCAAATAATTGCCTAACATTACTGATGAATTTTAGAAGTATACTCCCTTCCTAGTTTATCGCGGATCGTATTTTACCGCGGATTATACAAATCGCATGATTTCTCACGAATGGCGCCCCCTCAAGATTGTTTACGCTAACTACAGTTGAAGGAAGCCCCCAGCTCGTCAAATCCAGGTTAAGTTGACGATATGTCAAGTCAACTGATGAGTAAAATTATTTTCATAAATACATTACGAAATTTACCATTTTCTATTGCTATTCACTACCCCTCCCCTTATAAAAGCCGCTCGGATATTTTTTAACAAGCCATTCAGTTTGTTTTCCTCAGTTGGAGTTGTCGTCTGTATCTGACAGATGTCACGTAATACAAAAAGTCACATGTTCACTTTATAACGAAAGTCATAAAAATCCCGGTAGAATGGACAGCAGTTTAGCGCCAACTGTCAATTTGTATAGACACGTTCATTCAAATTAAAAAGCACTGGAAAATGATCGTCAGGAGCCATCAGAGGTTGTATGTCATCTTTTTTTGCTTTATGCGCAAAATGCGATCATTTTTCACACTGGATCCACTTTCATTTATGTTCAAAAGTGAAAGTTTTTAGGAGAGGCACTGCATTTAGGTGCCCACCCTGCGTTGAAAATGTACAATACATTCTAATAACTGAACAATAACTAAATAACAATTTAAATTGATGCTAAAGATAAAATTTAAGTATTGTGAATTGATTGAAACGTTTATTTTTTATGGGATAATGTTCCTTAACATTTATTAAGACCTTTGAAGCATTTGGCTTCCTATGCTTTGAACTTTTTTTTAATTTAAGTGAACTCCGCGATAAACTAGGGTGACCCGATTACGTCATCAAAACATACATGGCTGCCGAGAAGCGCTCAATCTGGGAATGAACAATTCAACACACATTTTCTTTTTCTGGTAAGATTGTATAGGAATGATTAATCTAAAATCTGGAGTAATTAAATAAAAGTTCATTTGCTTTGATCTTTCTATATCTCACAACAACTAGCTAGCTCCGCGATAAACCAGGAAGCCAGCATATAGAAACAAACAGTGTGGACCCAGAACAGACTGCTCCTATAGGAGCAGTCTGATCTGGGTCCACACTGTTTGCCATAGAGGCTTCTTAAACATTTCAGCAGACCACTTTTGTTGCGATTGGTGCATTAAGGGTTAATGACAAATCTAGTTCTAACTGTTTTGCATGAAGTAAGAAATAAAATACACAGATTGTAGCTCAAAATGTATTTTGTAAGTATAAAAATGAAACAATCTGATATCTCAATATATTACAGATCCTCACCCAAGTAAGAACTGTACTGATGGTAAAAAAGAGTACCAGCCTGGGCAGAGATGGTTGCTTGGCAACTGTACAGACTGTGTTTGTAAACAAGATGGAGTCACAGTCTGTTTGCCTGTCACGTGTCCTGTGTTACCATGCCAACTGATGGTGAAGAAGGAGGGATTGTGTTGTCCAGTTTGTCTCAGTATGTATTATGTCTTAAAGTGAAAATCAGGATTGCAGCAGAAAACTAATCAAACAAAACTTGACACATTAGATACTGTAAATTCGGAAGTTTTTGCGAGAATTCTATTTTTGCGAATAGTGTTAAAAGACATATTTGCGACTTAAAAATTTGCGACTATGACATGATTTACCTTCATTAGTAAATGACAGAATAATTTCGCCATTTCGCGAGGATTTAATTTCAGGAAACTTGGCATATGCGAAGTTTCGCGAAAATAAAACCCTCGCGACAATTTCTGAATTTACAGTAAGGGAATGAGACACTGCATAACACAAGAAACATGACCCAACAACAAGAACTTACAGGGTTACTTCCCTTTTATGAGCAGCTCTAGAAGTTATGAAGGGAATCACACATCTATTTTCATGCATTAGCATTTGCTGGGTCCCGAGGATGCTGTTTGAACACGAGGCCAATAGGCCAAGAGCTCAAACATCTTCCGAGGAATCTGGCAAGTGTTAATGCAATGGAACAAACATTTGTGATCGTTATTCTTGCATATTTTACCTTATTCCAACCAAATTCACACTGAAAACGCTGCTGAAACATTAAAATATCCCTTTTCTTACTCTGGATTTTTCTAAACAAAATGGCGTCGGTAGTAAACTTCCGAACATCCTAACGAGGACACAACATCATATCCGTATGCAATGTTTTCGTGAATGAAAGCACTGGCTAAATGATTAGTCTGGTCCGCAATGCTTTCCCTATTAAGTCATGCAAATAACACAGGGCTCATTTTAAGTATTTTCAAGTTTAAAATCCCACCTGAATCTCCTGATTTGAATATAGAGTTTCATTCATTTGACAATGGATTAAAACAGCTATAGGAATAGGTATTTTTGCAAGAACAAACATTGTCAGAGGAAAGTAAAGAATAGAGAGCAACTACTGCACTAGTCCTATGACAAGTAACTACAGAATTATCACAATGCCATATACTTTTTTACTTAATGAAGTATACAATATGGCTTACCAATCAAAGCTCATAAATAGTTTTTTTCATTTTCAGTAGTTGCTGCAAACGTCTCTTAAGACAACAATATTGTCAGTTTACAATTCCCACAGAGTAATGCACCAATCGGGAAAGCCCAGCACAATTTGAGAATTGAATCAAGCCTCGGGTGTACATTAGGCGCATTATGCGTAGTACTAAGTACGTAAAAGCTCCATTTTGTTAGCCAGAACTGGCGTAAGGAAATTTAGTTCTGTAGCATGTGGGCTCAGGCCTATTAAAATCCATTTTTCTGCAAAGTATAATCAGCAGAATAAATGAAGTTTATGCATTTTTCAATAAGATATCGCTATAGCGTTATCTTATTGAAAAAAACATAAACTTCATTTATAACCATTTGTTTTGCTGCAATCACTCTTGTTATTGTGTTTGCATGGTTTCTGTGACGTCAGCATTTCTGTGATGTCAACGCCATGTTATGTAACGTCAGCGTCACATAATCAAAGAAGATCCTCCATTAACCTCCCGAGGTCCGATGCAACGGAATCCCATGGCATTGGCCGAGGAAGTTCTGATTGAGAAATGCACATTAGAGAGCTATCTTGCCCCCTTAATGCCTAAACAGACCATTATTCCTGGCGTCATAGTGGGCACAGCATGGCTGGATCCAAAGGGGGACAGGGGGTTCGGACCACCCCCCTGGAAAATCACAAATTGCTATTTGTTTCCACAGAAATATTTTGGTCCAATTGTTCTTGAGGGAGGTCTGTACGGCCCTTTGTAAAATAAGTTGATGACTCATAAAAAAAATTCAGGACCCCCTGTCACAATTTTCTGGATCCACGCATGCACACTGTGTACAGTAATCACTTCATGTATGATAGGAATATTTGCACTAAATCCATAATCTCTTTATTTTCTTTCAGATTTAACAATTTCACAAATATATAATGAAGATCCCAGTCCAGTTTTACATGAAGGTATGTTTTTCTGCACAGGGGACAAAAATTCCACTCGTCCGCTAGTAATTACGATCCGCTAGTAATCACGAGTTAATTCTAGAAAGGACGAGTAATTCTTCCCAAAGCACTCGTCCTACAGGACGAGTGCTTTGGGAAGAATTACTCTAGGAAGTCATATTACATATTACTCCCTTATGTTCTTTATTGCATACGCTTTTAAAATACAATTGCATGTGTTTGCAGGACGAGTGAAAATTGTAAGTCACTCTTCCTGCAGGACAAGTGCAATATTCAAATATTTTTGTACCCTGCAACATCATACACACCTTTTAGCAAATATTTTGAGCAAAAAGTTGTGATGTTTGAGCTATTATGATCATTGAATGTCTGATGTGCACCATCTGTCTTGTCATCAACAATTGCTTCAAAGGATATCTCCTCCTAAACTACTGGTTGGATTTTGATCAAATTTGGCAGAAATGATCCTTATATATATGACCCACTTCAATAATTGTTTGAATGGTTTCAGTGATTTGCATATCTAGGTCAAAAATAGATTTTCAAAATGAAAACTTAAAAAAATCTTTCTGAAACATCAAGGCCATTTGGTATGTAGCATCACCTAGTAGACCCCTTCCAACTTTGCTCAAATTATGGCTCTTTGGCCAAAAAAGACTCCACCCAGTGGGGTCACAGGTTTTAAACCTAAAAAATCTTCTTGTCTGAATGTAAATGCCCAGAGCCTTGATATTTGGTATTAAGCATCACAAAATGGACCTCTACCAAGTTTGTCCAAATTATGGGCCAGGAGCCCAAAATGGCCCCACTCCGAGGTCACATGTTTTATAAATAGGTTTATATAGAGAAAGCATAAAATATTCTTGCCTGCAACCACAAGGCCCAGAGCCTAGTGGTCCACCTGGGGTCATCTCCAAGGTGTTGGTGGGGGAGGGGGGCAGTTTCCAATAGGTACCTATCTCGTATAAGAAGTTTTAAACAAAACTCAAGTGAGCAATCTGGGGCCACTTGGCCCTCTTGTCTTATCCATCAGTCTAAGTGATATTTTGTTATGTGATCAAAGACCATGGAAAATGTTCAGTGTGTGAGATTACTGCGAATGTCAATGCACAGGTGTCAGTTAATATTTCAAACTGTATACCCTAGCAGTGTGCTCACTTGACAGTATAGTAGTCCTCAAAGAATATTTGGCCTCATCAGAAAAGACTAAGAATTTAAAAAAGCATCTTTTATCAAACAGTTTAGCCATGATCATTGCTGTAAAAGTTGTGTTATAAGCATTTGTTTTGAGACTTGTATAAATGGAAACTCAAGAAGATTTATCATTGAAAGTTAATTGACTTTATAAAACATGTGTTTTAAATGTTGAAACAGGTGTTCAAACTGGCCAGCACCTGTATTTTATGCCATTATCTTACCTTGGATCTGTTAATGTTAAATCTTGGGTGGTAAATATAAAATTGTGAAAATTAATAATATCTTGTTTTCATTTCCAATTTTTGTAATCACTTTTTAGGGTACATTCTGCTTGTTGGAATGACAAACAGTTTAGATCCTAATCAGACTGCTAAGGTGAAGTCTGGTCAGGATCTGCACTGTTTGCTTATGTTGTTTTTTTTCAGAAGGGTAATATTCTAAATTTAAGGACATACTGTACTTTTTCATAGGGGTGGGTCACTGGTGGCTTTAACAACCCCTTAGTTTTTATGATAAATTAACCAAATCTTTGTCTCTGTTTCAGGTGAACACCTTCACAAGATAGAGGAGAGATACATTATCTCCCTTTGTATCGTTGGTGCTTTCGTTGTGTTGCTTTTAATTCTTGTGTTTGTGTTGTTGTACTTAAAACTAAAACAAAAACATCAAGCAACATGGAGCATTGCTGGGCAGGACTCCTACTGTAAATGTCCTTTATTCCTGGGACACTCTCCCCAGATTAAACATAAATATGATCTTAATGGAGAAATTCCAAATAAACTGACATATGACACTGTGGTAGTGCAAAAGTATCATCAACCTTGTGTCGAAGTTTCGCCAAAATCAGACTCACCATTGATGGAGAAGAAATTCATATTTCCAGACACTGGAGGAGAAACAGATCAAAATTGTGTGAAAAATAATAATAATTACTCATATGGAGACTGGTCATCTGCATTGTAGATAGATTTCATGTATATGTTGGGAACCATCCAAATGTCATCACTCATGATTCTGTATTATTTCACTTATGACTCTACCAAGGTAGTGAGAGTCATACAATAAGTGCTGTTGGTCATTATGTACTCAAAATGGCCAAAACTCATGGATTTTTGGCCATTTTGAGTACAATATGGATAAGGTTGAGATCAAAACCATGCATTATTATACAAGAGTTGAGGGTCAGACTAATTGGGGAAAGAAGGAGATTTTAGAAACAGCTGACTAATACACCAGGTGGATTGTTGTAGTACCGTAGTTTTTTATATACATAGCAGTCCTTTTGTAATTCTGTATTTCAAGGTCCATTGACGTGAACAGTGTCAAAAGTATATACCATATTTTAGATGTCATACCCAAGATGGCATTGTAACATCTCGTGTTATAAAGAAACTGTTATGTGTATAATGCTTCCTTTGCAGCCTCAATAAACTGCATATTGGCATATGATACAGTACAGGCCCTTTATAATTCTATGTTTGGGGCCCATAGGAATGGACCTTGTTATAGGTGAATCATGTTATAAAGGGACAATTTTACAAAGGAATTTTAGGAAAATGACCATGAAATGAAATGAAATGGTCATTTTCCTATAAATCGCTTTGTAAAATTCCTTTGTAAAAAAATTGAGAGCCACAACATGACCTTGTTATATCCAAGTCTGTGTTATAATGAGGTGTGTTATAGAAGGACTACACTGTACTGCTATCCACCATCAGGTGCAACAGTGAAGCTGGACTGTATCTAACTAAAGAAGAATCCACATCAGTTAACCCTTAAAGGGCCAAGAAAAAAATGCATCTGAAAATATCGTCTGCTGAAGTCGTCTGCTGCAAATAATTGCCTAACATTTCTGATGAATTAAGTATAGAAACAAACAGTGTGGACCCAGAACAGACTGCTCCTATAGGAGCAGTCTGTTCTGGGTCTACACTGTTTGCCATAGAGGCTTCTTAAACATTTCAGCAGATGAGAAAAGCAGACGACTTTTGTTGCAATTGGCGCATTAATACCTAATTGTATGACAATAGAACTGACAAAAATCTGGTGTTCACTGAAGACTGGCTGTTTGTTGCAGTTTAAGGTGGATATGCATAGTACGCTCTTGTCAGTTCTTAGCATGTGTTTTGAAGTGCTCTGAAGGGTTATCTAGGTGACCTTCTGGTGCCCTGTGTGTTGTCTCATCTCACATACTTAGTTCATGTGGGTACCAAAGAGAATCTTTGACCTACTGTGGATCAAACAGCTTGAATGGCACAGATATAATGTATTTAATATGCGTTTAATAAATTCAATATAGAATTTAATTTTAAATATGGAATTTGAGAATTGCATATGGAAATATGATAAGATATGATCCTACACTATAGTGGACTGACAATTTATGTGTTTGTTCTATGTACAAAGGTGAAAGTTTATTAAAGAATTATTCATAGTGGATGGAGCTTAGCATGAATATTCACGAGGGAAAGGGTTAATATTTTGCTATCCTATACGGATACCTTTGTAAATCTCACATTCCATATTTGCAGGTTAATTCTATATTTGAAAAAAAAATCCTTTTCTTGTAGATATCATAAATAAAATGGTCCTAGACGCTACAAAACCCGTCTTCCGGTTTCCGACAAAGGGAGACTCAAACCAGTCTACTCAGCTACACAGACTAGCTAGAATATTGCAATTTCACTTGTCCCAGGTTTAGATATGATACTTCCCATTAAGCGAACAGCAAATGCACTGATCAGGCAGCACGGATGCGCAGGCTGGTCTGCGCCTTTGTTGTTCGCAAACCCCAGAAGACATGTTTTCTGGTGTAGAGGTCCAATTAGTAATATAATAGAATTTTTGAAAAGTCAGATTCTGATCAAATGTAATGTGTTTTCATTGTGTGTTTTCATTTTCATGATCTGACAGTCATTTTCCATGACATATTTGTTAATATTGAATCTCTGTATATTGTGCGATCAATGTCGTATAAGTGCTTACATTTTATTTCGTTAAATGCATGATGAGAATCTAGACTAATTAGTATTCATAGGACAAAAAACATGCGAGTATGACCAGGAAATGATCAATCACAAATCACAGACCAACCCATGGCACCGTGAGGAAGAGATACAGAATACAGTGAAACTTGTTTTAAGGGGCCACTCAAGAATAGACAAAACATAAGTCTTAAAGACAGGTGGCAGCTTAGTGCAGGTCAAAAGTATTGCAGAATGCTGCAATACTTTTGACCTGCATAAAGCAATTATTGGTCTTAAAAACATATTTTTGGTCTTCTTTTGAGTGACCGCTTAAGACAGGGTTTACTATACTAACAGATTTATGACGGCAAGAACACAATTAAAGCAAAGCAACCAGCTCTCTCTCTTTCTCTCTCTCTCTCAGGGAGATGATTGCAAAACTAGAAAAGACACCGATAAGACACTACATTACAAAAAAAGGACCAAACACAACCCCCTCCCACACACACACTCAATGGGAGAAACAATAGTCAATGAATAAACAATAAGGGAAACACCACTTTAGAACAGACAACAGCCAAGACCACCGAGGGGTAAATTGATTCTTCACCCTAGATTCTGCTGTTGTTAAACACATATTGTTCAGGTCACTTGGAGGATTTCTAAACAATGCATGCCTTTAGTTAAGAATGCGTACCGAAAAATAACTTTCTTATTTCTCAACCAAAACATATGTTGTGGTGGGTACTCAAAAGAACAGTCTCAATCGCATGGTTTAATAAGGGCTTGCATTTCAGATCCACTTGCTTTCAATGTTGCTGTCTCCTTTAACCCTTTACTCCATAGGCTATTTTTAGATCATGACATCATTTTTTTTATTTTTAGACATTGAAAAATTCAAGAAAAATTTAAGTTAAGTCTTGAATACTTTTTAAAATATTATGGAAATAGAGCATTTGCTCCAAAAGAGCAAATGCTCCATTTTACATAATATTTTCAAATATGTGATATTTCAAAGGCATCAAAAGGGGTTATTATGGAGTAAAGGGTTAAAACCTCTGAGCTCTAATATTTGGTCCGAGCATTTGGTGCTCACCTATATTAGATAAGTACCAAAATCTCATAAATTTTAATCTGACTCATTTGAGCCTCATGGTGAGAAAACCAGTCTTTGTGGTTTCCAACCAGGTCATACTCAAACCAGCCAGCTCAGCTACAGAGACTAGCTAGAGAATCGAAATTTTGCTTTTAGTA
Organism: Loripinus fragilis; assembly: GCA_964019695.1. Classification (NCBI taxonomy): domain Eukaryota; kingdom Metazoa; phylum Mollusca; class Bivalvia; order Lucinida; family Lucinidae; genus Loripinus; species Loripinus fragilis. The sequence continues at coordinate 29,876,587 of OZ026514.1, forward strand.
AGTTTATATTTGATACTTTCCAATAAGCAAATAACAAAGGCACTGATCAGACTATGCAGATGTGCAGGATGGTCTGCGCCTTTATAAGTTGCAAATCCCAAAGACAGGTTTCCTCGTGTCAAGGCCCATTAAGACGTAGACCTCTTAGTATGTCCTGTGAGTGGGCAAGACCAAATGTCCATGAAAAAAATGTATGGTTTAATTTCTTATCGTTAATGACTAATGATATGTTTAAAGTAAAATCTGTGTAAAACTTCCACTAAAAAATAGACAAAACAAAGATCTTAATGACAAATGGTAGCTTAATGAAGGTCGAAAGTATTGCAAAATGCTCCCCTTAGAACATTCTGCAATACTTCTAACCTGCATTAAGCGATAATTGGTCTTGAAAGCCAATTTTCAGTCTTTTCGAGTGTGGCCGTTTTGCACAGGTTTTACTGTATATGAAAAATTAGGTATGTCTTTCAAGTAATGATGTGCTTATATGTAAATGTTCGATTTGTATGTCTTTCAAATAATGATGTGCTTATATGAAAAGGTTTGATTTGTATGTCTTTCAAGTAATGTGCTTATATGAATATGTTTGGTTTGTATGTCTTTCAAGTAGTAATGTGCTTATATGAAAGTGTTTGAGCTGTATGTCTTTCAAGTAATGATTTGCTTATGTAAATGTTATGTCTGTATGTCTTTCAAATTATGTCACAATTATCAAAATAACAGAACTTTCTGTTCTGATGAAATGGCAGAATTTAACCTAGTAGGAGGGTTGTTTAAAAGTATCTTGTATTTCTATTTGTATAGTTCCATTACAACTTGCTGAAGTTTCTTCATATTAACTGCTACATGTAGTTATACCCCCCGCAAACTTTGTTTGTAGGGGGTATACTGTTTTCACGTTGTCCGTCCGTCCGTGCGTCCGTCCGTCCATAACGCTTTGTTTCCTTAATATCTTGAAGAGTCATTGCTGGATTTTCATTAAACCTTGCAAACATGTTCATGTATGCAAGACAAATTTTTTAGCCAAAAAAGTAAGGGCTAGGGGCCAATTCTGTCAGAGTTATTTCCCTTTGTAGTTCTAAATGGCTTTTAATATAGGGTTTTATGCTTATGCCATTATAGGCCATACATGGGCCCATCAACTCCTACCACAGCTTTTGATGGAACAATTTGATACTTTTCCTATACAATGTAAGCACATTGAACATATGCATGAAGGAGTTTGGTTCAGAAAAAATAATTTTTGACAAAATGACAGCTGTGAGAACTTAGACAATATTTCCCTAATAGGGCTTTTGTATATGCATAGATGGTGCCTTTATGGGCCGATCAACTCCTACCACAGCTTTTGATGGAGCTATTTGATACTTTTCCTATACAATGTAGACACATTGAACATATGCATGTAGGAGTTTGGTGTAGAAAAAATAATTTTTGACAAAATGACAGCTGTGAGAACTTAGACAATATTTCCCTAATAGGGCTTTTGAATATGCATAGATGGTGCCTTTATGGGCCGATCAACTCCTACCACAGCTTTTGATGGAACAATTTGATACTTTTCCTATACAATGTAAGCACATTGAACATATGCATGAAGGAGTTTGGTTCAGAAAAAATAATTTTTGACAAAATGACAGCTGTGAGAACTTAGACAATATTTCCCTAATAGGGCTTTTGTATATGCATAGATGGTGCCTTTATGGGCCGATCAACTCCTACCACAGCTTTTGATGGAGCTATTTGATACTTTTCCTATACAATGTAGACACATTGAACATATGCATGTAGGAGTTTGGTGTAGAAAAAATAATTTTTGACAAAATGACAGCTGTGAGAACTTAGACAATATTTCCCTAATAGGGCTTTTGAATATGCATAGATGGTGCCTTTATGGGCCGATCAACTCCTACCAAAGCTTTTGATGGAGCAATTTGATACTTTTCCTATACAATGTAGACACATTGAACATATGCATGTAGGAGTTTGGTGTAGAAAAAATAATTTTTGACAAAATGACAGCTGTGAGAACTTGGACAATATTTCCCTAATAGGGCTTTTGTATATGCATAGATGGTGCCTTTATGGGCCGATCAACTCCTACCACAGCTTTTGATGGAGCAATTTGATACTTTGCTGATACAATGTAAGCACATTGAACATATGCATGAAGGAGTTTGGTTCAGAAAAAATAATTTTTGACAAAATGACAGCTGTGAGAACTTAGACAATTTTTCCCTAATAGGGCTTTTGTATATGCATAGATGGTGCCTTAATAGGCCAATCAACTTCTACCACAGCTTTTAATGGAGCAATTTGATACTTTGCCGATACAATGTAGACACATTGAACATATGCATGAAGGAGTGTTATAATTTTTGTTTGCACATATTATACTGAAATCTTCTTTTCAAAACTAAAGTCTGCTGGTTTGAACTATAACTTGACAAGTTTTTTCTCTGACTCTTACTGTGCGGGGGGTATCTAATAAGCATTGCTTATTGACTTTTTTCATTTTCCACACATACCCTCTTATTCAAGCTATCTTCAAAAAATGTGAGGCATGCCAACCATTTTATTTCTTTTTCGCCACAAGTTTAATAAATTCAATAATATATGAACAAGAATGTTAGATTCTATTTATCACATGACACTTAAACTATTTTTAAATCACATTTTTGGTGTGAAAATGCTTAGATTTTGTCATATTTACCTGACGTCATTATGGCCTTCATTACATGGGCCTTGTTGCGACAAAACCTGTCATCGGGGTTTCTGAAAAACCGAGACTCAAACCGGTCTTCTCAGCTTCATTGACTAGCTAGAATATTGAAATTTCGCTTGAAGCAAGTTTAAATATGCTACTTTCCAATAAGTGAATAACAAAGGCGCTGATCAGACTGCGGTCTGCGCCTGTGTTGTTCGCAAACATCCAAAAACAGGTTATCTCACATTGAGGCCCACATAATGTTTCTAAACCTGTAAACCACTAGTGGTTTATCAATTTTAATACATGGCATTTTATCGCTCCTAGATGTGATGAATAAAAATCCTTAGCACTATACACTTCCTGGATAAACAGTGTAGAACAAGACCTACACTGTCTCACGCTGTTGACCATGGCTTACACTGTCTCATGGAGTTGACCAAGGCCAACACTGTCTCAATTTAAGGATAAATCAAAATATAAAAAGAAGGTAAAGCAAAGATAAGGACTCAGCAGTACATAAAACTGAACCAGAGCAAAAGAAATCGAACAGGTAAACCCCGGTGGGCCTGACAACAGCCAAAGCATCAGGCCCCTACCATCTCATCAATAGATAAGTCTTTAAGTCAGAACTGTCATAGAGTCTGAAGTCCTTCCCACTGGCGTGCAATAAAAGAGGAAAGCAAAGTTGCCAACTATTGTGGATCAGCCCCTAAGACTGGAAGTAAATGCTAAGATAATCTCGATACTTTTTTAACTGCCCTCTGAATGTTATCAAAATAATTTTATTTTGTTACTTTCAAAATGGCTTGCATCTAGCATTATATCATTATTACGTTTTGACAAACTCTGCAAATGAATTTTTATCCCTATTACAAAGTTCTTATTTATATAGTGCTACATAGATTGATACTGTGTAGTTTCTTTTATACAGTTATTTCATGCCTGTTTGTAGTATAGTCAAAACTATTACCCCGAGGTGCCGTTGACCACCTGATGCACTATTGCACAAGGCCGAAGGCCGAGTGCAATAGTGCGTCATGTCGTCCACGGTAGCGAGGGGTAATAGTTTGACTATACTACAAACAGGCATGAAATAACTGTTTTATTACCCAACCCATTTGATGAAATACTTAGCAGCGTTTCTTGCATGGAGTTGCTGTAGACGATGCGGTTTTGTTGCAAAACAGAAAATTTCACCAAATCTGCTCAATTTTGGTCTCAAAATGTTCCGCTTGTTCTAACTAAGATAACGAGTACCCACACTTTATGTTTTTGACCATAAACAACGGAGTTATTGGAGTTTAAAGTTGCCAAACCATGTCTCATTTTCACCATTGTTGCATAACGTCTCCTTTCATAAACGAACCGTACACGCATCGTCGTCGCGCATGATAATAAGCGCTGGTGTGTTTTTAACAGGGAAGCAGGAAACCAGGCCTATGTTATAGTGCCAGTCTATAGTCATATTTATTGACCAGTGGAATAGTTCAGTGACTCATGACATAGCAAAAAATAGACAATCACTCCGTATAAAGACGGTCGGGTAATAAATAACACTATGTTTATGGTCAATAGGAATGGACTGTGTTATAAGTGAATTGTGTTATAAAGGGACAATTTTACAAAAAATTAATAGGAAAATGACCATAATGGTCATTTTCCTATTCCTTTGCAAAATTCCATAGTTAAAATAATTTGGGAGCCACAACAAGACGGTGGTATATCCAAATCTGTGCTATAATGAGGTGTTGTATATTGCATTGTATATTGAACTGCATTGTATATTGAACGCGCCTGTAAATGAATTCAGTATTCACCCTAATAAGCCCACTGTGCTACAGTTTTTGCTTACCTGGAGTGAGAAATTTAGTCTTAGGCCGACACACAAGCGGAGCCGTAAAACAAGATTTCCCACTGTATATCCAACAATATACCTCCCCAAATGAAAATTTTGAAAATGGTTATCTCCATTCTAATGCACTTATGCAGTTTTGTCTCAAATTGGAGGGTTGGAGGAAGCCACATAAAGCTGTACATCATTCAACGAAATGTGATGTAATTAATGACGTCAAACTATTTCCGACAGTGTCGCAAATTTTTGATGTTATCCAATCAGATGTCACGTTACAAAACCAAGTGCATTAGAATAACTTTTCACATCATATCCCAAACTGTAAGTCAGATTGAGTTGAAACTTGTTGTGAGGCATAGGGAAATATTGTTACTCAGAATTGCTAAAATCAGTCCATTCCGATATCCAAGATGGCCACCATGTGTGCTTATTAGGTCAGTTACAGTACTTGCAGTAATTAGTGGATAAATGTCTGTCTGTTGGTACACTGAAATATGTTACAGAAAGGGTAATGGTTGTGAATAGTTCTTAATGTGATATTTATTTCATAGATTGTTCCATTGTTGTGTGAACTCATTGCATGCTGGGTAATTTTGCATGCTCTTGTCGTCTGCTGAAAATTTTCAAAACTAGCATTTTCCGAAAATTCTTTCCCGAATTACATCAGAGTGACAAATAGTTTGGATCCAGGTCCAAACTGTTTGCAAATGTTAGCAGCAGACGACTCTAGCAGGCCAAGAGTTTTTAAAATTATTTGTCTGTAATTATGAGAATCAATTGTAAATGATGGTGTTGTTTTGTACATTTTGAAATAATTGTAAATATTTTGTTAAGTGTTGTTTTGCAATAAATGAACTCTTTGTAAATGCTGAATTTCTAAAAAGGAATCTTCCTGTTGATCTGGATTCATAAAACCCCTAGGAGCAGTCAGATTGGGGACTATTTGTTTGCACATGCTTTTCCTGTCTGAGTAATTTGGTTCTGGCACTCTATTCAGTATTATATGAATATTTCTCTTAAAAATTGAAGTATCCCATTGCTGACATGACTATTGTAGGGCTTCTAAGGTCAACACTTTCAACTGAAACCAAACTGATTGATGACCAAAGAATTGTTGACAGGGACATAAGCATCACTCAAACAAAAACAGATTAACTAGAATGTATGATCAAATTGGCTGATTATGAAAATGTACAATACTTCATTCATTTCAAAAAATTTTGCGAGGGTTTTATTTTTTGCAAAACTTCGCATATGCAAAGTTTCGTGAAAATAAAACCCTCGCTAAATGGTGAAAATCACGCTATGGTTTACTTATAAAGGTAAATCATGCCCTTGTTGCGAATTTTTAACATTGCAAAAATGTCTTTTAACACTATTCGGGACAATATAATTCTCACAAAAATTTCAAATACGGTATTGAACAAGAAGATCCAGGCCTCTGAGCAGTCATCATAATATAACAGCCCATTTCTTTTGTTACATTACAATTATAGTGAGAAGAACACTACGATAATTCGAACACTAGTTGACTGCTAAAAAAGTCTAGACAAACAGGGCAGACCAAGATCGAACTGCTTCCTAAGGGAGCAGTCTATTCTGGGTCCATATTGTTTGCTATATAGGCTACCTAAGAACATAAGCAGCTGAGAGAGCAATTGACAAAATCTTAACTCTACCTGCAAGTAACAATTTTTATTGTCTGCTGGTAACCTTTAAAAACAGTTTGGACCCAGCTCAAGCCCTACATTTGGCCTGATCTGGATCCAAATTGTCTCTCTGATCGTATCCATGAAAGGATGTTTTGGAGAAGAGTCAGCAGATGACAAAAAAGCATGATGCAAAGAGTTAAGCAATGTACATGACTTAATGTTGGCATTCTGCAAGTGGACATATTAATTAAAGGGGACAGCAACCCTAATGATAAGTATGTTTTATCAGAAAGAACTCCATGAGTCATCAATTTTGATACAAGTATCATCAGAATCAGTTGAAAAAATGGGTTAGTAATGGGCATTTTAAGAATTCAATATGGCCACAATTTAGCCGCCATTTTGAATATTTAATTAGTTATCGGAATTTTTTCAACTTCTTAATTTTAGTTATCAATACTATCACAGCTTTATTCATAATAGAAATGTTTTATTATTTAGATAATTGCAAGTAATTCATTGGTTTGTCTTTTATTTTGTTTACGCATATTTAATTAGGCTGTGTGATGTCACTAAGCGTACAATATGGCCGCTTCCATTACAGTCTTTTTGCAAATATTCGAACTCCCACAACTTTCTACGTTTCTCAACAAGTTTAGTTGAAACTGGTATCAAAATTCATGGTTTATTAAGATCTTCCATATGGGAACATAATTATCATCAGGGTTGCCGTCCCCTTTAACTTGTGTTCATGCAGAAAATTGGTGCATTCATTGATCCATTATGTAGATACATTCATTGTTCCATTAAAATCCTCTTCTAAACTGTTTATATATTTTGTACAACAAACAGACTTTTCGGCACAACAAAAATATCTGAATCCAATTTGACAAGATTACAGTGGTTCCATAGGCTATTTTTAGATCATGACATCATTTTCTATTTTTAGTCAACTTTGAAAAAATTCAAGAAAAATTTAGGTTAAGTTTTGAATACTTCGGAAAATATTATGGAAAATGGAGCAAATGCTCCATTTTCCATAATATTTTCCAATACATGATATTTCAAATGCGTCAAAAGGTGCTATTATGGAGTAAAGGGTTAAAACTGTGTCTTCTGTCTCAAACTTTCAGACGCCATAGGTTTATTGAAGTTTTTCTCAAAAATTTAACTTATGCAAACAAAGCCTCATCCAGGTCTCATTCATGTAGTTACATGTATTATTATTAGTGATTAAGCAATGGCGGATCCAGAGGAGGTTCAGGGGGGTTCAAGCAGGGGGTTCCCCCTCCCCGCCCCATTTTTGAATATCCTATGAAAATGAAATAATTTGGTCTCAGTGAGACCAAATTATTTCATTTAATAAAAATTAGATAAAATCAGCAAAGCAAACCTCCCACACCATTATACATATGAACCCCCTTTCCAGAAATCCTGGATCTGCTCGTTAAGGCACCACCTAGAATTTACAGCAGCCAACATTTTCGAGTTTTATTGCTTTTTTAGATACAAAATAAGCCCTTAGCTCTTTGCCTGCTGGGAAATTTTCCATACTTGTTTGTGGTCGGCTGATATTTTTCAAGATTATTTTTTTATGATAAGTTCATTCAGAAATACCATCAGAGTGACAAACAGTTTGGATCCAGATCAGGCCCGACATTTTGTCATGCCTGATCTTGGTCCAAATTATTTGCAAAGATTATCAGCAGATGACAGAAGTCACCACTAGCGGGGAACAAACTAAGAAACTAAATAAGGCTTCAAATCTTCTGTAAGTTGTCTGCCAGCAGACATTTCAAATAAGTCCAACCTTATTTTCCCCCCAAAATGAAAAATATCGTAAAATATGTGGTCACCAGCAAATTCTTGGTGGTGGCATTTTAAGGGTTAACATGACTGTGTAGAATCATATTTTCATTTATTTTCTAAGAAAATGAGACTAAGTAGTCAAAAATCATCTACCCAATGTCAAAGTCCTATTTTCAAAGAAAATAAAGAAAAAAATATGTGCATAGCTTCTATTGACTGTTAAAACTTTTTTTCGCCATTCAAGCCAATAAACCTCTGCTCGCACATCTGTTTATGTACAGTCCAATCTCGTAAATTCAAAGTCCTTAGGCCTAGATTTTTATTTCAAATTATCATTAGTTCCTATTTTAGGGAGGTAGATATAAAAACATATAACCCCCAAAAATTCTTATTTTCATTTTTTTTTTATCAAACATAAGTTTTAGTTGCGTAAAAGAAACTTCTCAAGAAGACGTTTCTTTTATGCACCCAAAGCATGTTAATATAGACAGTTATTAAAAAAAGAGCATGAATAGGCCCTATTCTCTGAATCAAGTGTGTCAAAAATTTATTTCGAATTAGCGATAATTTAGAAAAATTGAAGTTTGAATTTTCGAGGTTTTACTGTACATTTGTAGTGTGATATTGCAAGCACCAAGGGAGCAGTCTGATCAGGGTTCATAGTGTTTGCTTCCATGGTACATGTTTTATGGAGTGCATATGAAAATATGCAGCAGACATAATAAGCAGACAACATTTTTATGACAAAAACAATGGCAGGATAAGGATTAAAGATTTAAGAGCTACATGAACTTATTAAAGAGTAGATTTTATTGTAGTTTTGTACAAGATTTTTGAGAAAAAAATGACAATAAAAATGTATAGAAAATGTGTTTTTCTCTTGCATTTACCCAATAATCAATTACTATAGAAAAAAGGAACTTCATAAACAAGATCTACCTTGGGATTGTAAGCGGTCATTTTTCGCAAATTTGTAAGAGAGTTATGGCCCTTGACTGATGTCAAATAACTCTACCACTCAATATCCGGAGAAACTCTGGCCTTTTACTGCATGCAAAGCACTGCAGCGGGTCTATAGTCAGATTCTCTGACAATTCTATTTTATATAATTATTCATAGTGGGTGGAGCTTAGCATGAATATTCATGAAGGAAAGGGTTAAGTCATCCAATAACAATTCAATACTGTCTGACTGTCACTCTGAACCAGAAACATGCACATTAGGCTACTAGGTCAATGACAAATAAAGCAGAATCATTATGATACACATTTTATTGTATATAATATAAGCAATTTCATAAATATATTGATTGTATCACAGCTATGCCAATCTGTTCAGATCTAGTCACACATGTTCAATTGTCGGCACTAATACATCACTAACCTGGAAACATTCCATAACTATTAGCCATATAACATAGATTAAAAATTACAGCTTAATATTTCCTTACCCCTCGTTTTAACATATGTTGTGGGTACTCAAAAGAACCATCTCATTGAGATGGTTCTTTTGAGTACCCACAACATATGTTTTGGATGAGAGAAAAGAATTTTTTTGTTACCCACTGTTAACTAAAGCCCTGACATAGAGAAAGGAAACTACCATGTTTGTCCTAATAACTTTTGTATCTTTTTATGCCCCCAAAGGAACTTTGGGAGGCATATAGTAATCGCACTGTCCGTCCGTCCGTCAGTCCGTCCGTCAGTCCGTCCGTCCGTCAGTCCGTCCGTCCCGCTTTCGTGTCCGGTCCATATCTCCTATATTCTTTGAGGTAGGAATTCCAAATTTGGTGTGTGGATACATCTTGGGATGGCGGAGTGTCGCGTACCATTTTCGGGTCACTGTGACCTTGACCTTGACCTCTGACCTTGTTTTTAGAATAATCGTGTCCGGAGCATATCTCTTATATTATTTGAGGTAGGAATCTCAAATTTGGTGTGTGGATGCATCTTGGGATGACGAAGTGTCGCGTGCCATAATTGGGTCACTGTGACCTTGAACTTGACCTCTGACCTAGTTTCTTGAAAACTGCATTGAGTCTGGTGTATATCTCCTATATTCTTTGAGATAGGAATTCCAAATTTGGTGTGTAAATGCATCTTTGGATGACGGGGTGTCACATGCCATTTTTGGGTCACTGTGACCTTGACCTCTGACCTAATTTTAAGAATTATTGTGTCCAGAGCATATCTCTTATATTCTTTGAGTTAGGAATTCCAAATTTGGTGTGTGGATGCATCTTGGGATAGCTGAGTGTCATGTACCATTTTCGGGTCACTGTGACCTTGACCTTGACCTCTGACCTAGTTTTTAGAATAATCTTGTCCATAGCATATCTCTTATATTATTTGAGGTAGGAATCTCAAATTTAGTGTGTGGATGCATCTTGGGATGACGAAGTGTCGGGTACCATAATTGGGTCACTGTGACCTTGAACTTGACCTCTGACCTAGTTTCTAGAAACTACATTGAGTCTGGTGCATATCTCCTATATTCTTTGAGATAGGAACTCCAATTTTGGTTTGTAAATACATCTTGGGATGACAGGGTGTCACATACCATTTTTGGGTCACTATGACCTTGACCTCTGACCTAGTTTTAAGAATTATTGTGTCCCGAGCATATCTCATATATTCCTTGAGTTAGGAATTCCAATTTTGGTGTATGGATGCATCTTGGAATAGGGGAGTGTCATGTACCATTTTCGGGTCACTGTGACCTTGACCTCTGACCTAGTTTTTAGAATAATCATGTCCAGAGCGTATCTCTTATATTATTTGAGGTAGGAATCTCAAATTTGGTGTGTGGATGCATCTTGGGATGACAAAGTGTCACTTACCATAATTTAGTCACTGTGACTTTGAACTTGACCTCTGACCTAGTTTCTAGAAACTGGTGCATATCTCCTATATTCTTTGAAATAGGAATTCCAAATTTGGTATGTAAATGCATCTTGGGATGCCTGAGTGTAACAAACCATTTTTGGGTCACTGTGACCTTGACCTCTGACCTAGTTTTCAAGAATTATTGTGTCCAGAGCATATCTCCTATATTATTTGATGTAGGAATCCCAAATTTTGGGTGGTGATTCCTCTTGGGATGGCGGAGTGGTGCATACAATTTTGAGTCATTTTGACCTTGACATTGACTTCTGGCTTCATTTCTAGGTTTTTCTTGCTATGTTATAGCTATCTTTCCTCAAATGTGTCTTGTGCTAGACCAATTCCTTTGGGGGCATTCGTCACGTGTTTGTGACATTTCTTGTTCTTTGGGCATTACAGCCATATACTTGTTCCTGGGCAAGTATCGAAATTTGCTATTTCCATACCACTGCAGTTATCTAGCCAGGCTAGATAGGTCTTGATTGCTTGGTCTGACCCTTATCTTATCTAATAGTCTGTGTGTGCAAGCAGTGAAGGTTCAAGCGGGACTGCATGGAAAAGTACCAAAATCTAAATGCATTCTAAGATTTTTAACCCTTTGTATTCGGGAAACCCCTCAATGAGTACTTTTGCAAACAGTGAAGAGACCCAGATGAAATGCTGCATAATGCTGCATCATCAGGTCTACATTGTTTGCTAAAGGTGAAAAAGATCATCAGACAAAAGAATACAAATATTTTGAAAATTGTAACCCAACATCCCTAGATATGTGCAATGGACCATCCCAAGTTTATTGTATCAGGCCAGAAGGAAGAATCCATCAGTAGACAAAGGGTTAACCAAATTGAAAATAGGCCTCCAGATAAATGTTCTTTAAGAATATTTTTCTTATTTCTCAAGCAGTACATATCAGTGAGACAGTTCTTTTGAGTAGACCCCAAAAAAAATGTTCAGACTGATGAATAAGAAAATGTTAACACTTTTAAACTCCAAATGTTTGCTTAATCCTTTACCTCATAGAGGCACTTTTTAACGCTTTTGCAAACAGAGCAGTCCCAGATCAGGCAGCTCTTGTAAGAGCTGCCTGATCAGGGTCTACTATGTTTGCTTATGGAAATATGATATATCTGATCCTACACCAGTGAACTGGAGAAGTAATTTCTTTGTTCTATGTACAAACATGAAAGTTTATTTATATAATTATTCAAAGTGGGTGGAGCTTAGCATGGATATTCACGAAGGAAAGGTTTAATTAGACCTATGATAAACTTATGATAATGAAAAAATGAGGTGTTGATTATCCTTTGGAAATACGAGGACTGTTCAAATATGAATGCAAGTATCTTCATAACTTTCTTTACATATATGCTACAACAAAATGCCATACCTTTCTGGAAAGAACTATTTGTCGCCTTTAAAATGGCACCAAACATAACAAAACACTCACTATATTTCTCGCGTTACAGAACCTTATATAAAGGCCATTCTTATATACTGAAGTTTTTCTGAAGCAAATTGCAATGCACGTTTTGGTACATGTGCAGATATAGTGTCATATCTTTGTAAGTTTTAGACAAAATGACACCAGATTTTAGATTTAAGCTTAAGTAACAACCTAAAAGATGCTTGTAGGGAAAAGATTATATATTCCTGTTTCAATCTCGAGTAAACAGGCACGTTTGTGACGTCATATTTTTTATAATAAACGTCATTTTGAGTTATCTACTGGTGATGTAATAATGAACATCGCTGTGTCGTTTACGTTGCGTTTTGCCGAAAACACGCTAAACATGTCTTAAGGGAGTTTTCATAACGCGCCGTCCTCAATTTGCAGAGTAATCACATTTTATATCATTTTTTCAAGCATTTTTCTGCTTCTAAATGACATGTTTACATTAATTAAAATATGTTCAATCTGTCTAGTCCTCAAGACCAGGTGAGTAAATTTGTTGTAAATAATGCCTAAAGTGGTCAAACTTAAAGTTTACGTTCAAATTTAGAATAAAGCTGCAATGTTATGGCGAAAAAAATAAGTATAAATTATATAACCCCTTCACTTAAGGCATTTTTGACTTAATGAAAATGCTTTTCAGCGTTTAAAAATTACCCACTGTCCATCAATATTTCGTAGCAATAACTCAGTAAGAGCGTTCAACATATTGTCTTTGAGTTAAAAGTAGTTTAAATGTTGTTTCGTGCAATTTGTTAGAGATAAGTTTAACTGAAAATTGAAAGGTGGTGTTTTGTTGACCATTTATTTGCAAACATAAGGAGACTTTAGTGAAAACGATTCGTTGTTACTTAACAAAGCCATGTCCGATTTTCGCAACTTTCACTGAATCATTATATACGAATATGTGGATACTTCCTTAAAAATTTCAAGAAATTTCACATGTTTATCAAAGAATTATACGCTCGTCTATATCACTGGTATATGTTCGAAGCATTGAGTTTGTTAGTATGCTAACGTGACCCTCACTCACAGGGCTATAACTCAATAAGTATACTGTATATTTCTTTAGGTCTGGTGCCAGTTTAAAGGTGACATATGGTCCTTTATAGAAACGTTTACCATTTCGTCGCAGCATACATGTGAAGAAAGTTATGAAGCAACTTGCATTCATATTTGAACAGCCCTCCTACAGCCAAACATTTTGGCTAGAAAAATTTTAAATTTCACAATGCTAGTAGTCTATGAGATTGAGCCCTCTATTTAGTTGGGTAAAACTTGGGCAAGAAGAATTCCTGCAAGTTTTACTTTACTTTTATGATGACAGATCAGTGTGCTATGAGATTGAATCCCTATATTTAGTTGGCTAAAACTTGGACAAGAAGAATACCTGCAAGTTTTACTTTACTTTTATACAGACAGATCAGTGTCCTATGAGATTGAGTCCTATATTTAGTTGGGTAAAACTTGGGCAAGAAGAATCTCTGCAAGTTTTACTTACTTTTTATGATGACAGTTCAGTGTCCTATGAAATTTAGTCCTATACATGTATTTAGTTGGTAAAACTTGGACTGGAAGAACCCCTGCTTTTTTTACTTTACTTTTATGATAACAGATCAGTGTCCTTTGAGATTGAGTCCTATATTTAGTTGGCTAAAACTTGGGCAAGAAGAATACCTGCAAGTTTTACTTTACTTTTATACAGACAGATCAGTGTCCTATGAGATTGAGTCCTATATTTAGTTGGCTAAAACTTGGACAAGAAGAATACCTGCAAGTTTTACTTTACTTTTATACGGACAGATCAGTGTCCTATGAGATTGAGTCCTATATTTAGTTGGGTAAAACTTGGGCAAGAAGAATCTCTGCAAGTTTTACTTAACTTTTATGATGACAGTTCAGTGTCCTATGAAATTTAGTCCTATACATGTATTTAGTTGGTAAAACTTGGACTGGAAGAACCCCTGCTTGTTTTACTTTACTTTTATGATAACAGATCAGTGTGCTATGAGATTGAGTCCTATATTTAGTTGGCTAAAACTTGGACAAGAAGAATACCTGCAAGTTTTACTTTACTTTTATACAGACAGATCAGTGTCCTATGAGATTGAGTCCTATATTTAGTTGGGTAAAACTTGGGCAAGAAGAATCTCTGCAAGTTTTACTTAACTTTTATGATGACAGTTCAGTGTCCTATGAAATTTAGTCCTATACATGTATTTAGTTGGTAAAACTTGGACTGGAAGAACCCCTGCTTGTTTTACTTTACTTTTATGATAACAGATCAGTGTCCTTTGAGATTGAGTCCTATATTTAGCTGGGTAAAACTTGAGCAAGAAGAATCCATGCATGTTTTACTTTATTTTTATGATGACAGATCAGTGTCCTATGAGATTGAGTCCTTTTATTTAGTTGGATAAAACTTGGGCAAGAAAAATACCTGCAGATTTTACTTTGCTTTTATAAAGACAGATCCTGTGAGATTGAATCCTGAACTTAAAGTCGTCATAAATAATATTAAATCAAGAACTGAGAATGTTTTGTTTGGTGTGTCTCAAGGGTCAATCTTGGGTCCATTGTTATTTTTAATGTTTATAATATAAATGATCTACCACTATATACCAATAATGTCTCTACTGATCTTTATGCTGACGACACCACATTGTATATGATTGGTGAAACTCAAGATTATATTGAGCAAAACTTGCAGATAGCTTTACAAAATCTTTCTGAATGGTGTAAGCTCAATGGAATGTTATTAAACACAGAAAAACCCAAGGCAATGTTTATTACCACCTCTCAAAAACGTCTACATCTTCATAATGACACTTTGCATCTAACTTACAACAATGATGTTTTGAACTCAGTTGAAAATGAGAAAGTTCTTGGTGTTCGCATTGATAACAATCTAACCTGGTCTATTCATATTAATTTTATTGCTAAGAAAATTTCTTCAAATCTATGGCTATTATCCAAATTGAAGGACTATTTATCCACCGAACACAGAGTACAATTTTACAAAACATATATTCAACCCCACATTGTCTATTGTTCTACAATATGGGAAGGAACATCTCAATATAATCTAAACCGAATTTATAGGTTACAAAAAAGAGCTGTTAAAATCATTGTAAATTACCAATATGATAACATTGCCAACAGTATGGATGAGCTTAAAATTTTAAATATATACGAACGCATTTTCCTCAGGAAGGCTAAATTTATGTTCAAAGTTTCTAAATCCGTCCTACCCTCATATGTAAATCAAATGTTTTCTTTTCGACCTTTTAATGAAATGCTTCAGTCTCTAAGATCTACAGGTGAATTGGATTTTTATACTCCAAAGCCACAAAAAGAAATTTTCAAACAAAGCTTAATTTATTCAGGTCCAGTCATTTGGAACAACTTACCAGACTGTTTAAAGAATTTAGAAACTGTTGACTCTTTTCATAGACATTGTATTAAGTGGATGAAATCCAGTCTATCTTTCAATCTTTGAAACTTATATAATTATATGTCCATATGAACATAATTTTGAGCGTAAAATTGTGAATATGTTTTGTTCCCCAGTTTAATTATTTAGTTTGGTGCTCATAAGAAGCGTCTCATTGAGACGCTTCTTTTGAGAACCCATGTATGTAGATAAAATTGGTATTACTAATCACTTGTATCTAGAGGTATGATATATATGATACTTATGTAAAAAAGTATGCCTGTGTGTATGTAGGTTTGAAAGTGTTCCATGATGTTTGTATTATCTTGTATACATGTAAATCATCTTTGTATTTTATACTTGTATTATTTTTTGGTGGTAGTTCATAGAGGGCCTCATGGAAGATTCGCTTTTTTTTTTTGCTAAATGTGTTACCCTCTGAAAATAAAGACTATTATTATTATTATTATTATTATTATTATTATTATTATTATTATTATTATTATTATTATGGGAAAAAACCTTGGCTAGGAATATCCCTGAAAGTTTTGCTATTTTTTTTATAAAAACAAATCAGTTTCCTAAGAGATCAGATATTTTATCCCATAATCATTTTTAAGTTTAAATGACATTGTTTTTCTTATCACTTTCTTTTACTTTAATGTTGTCTTACACTTAATCTATGAGAAGTTTGTTAGAAGACACAAACTATGCAAATCCATATGAGATCAAAGCCTGTATTCCAATATAATCTTTCTTTAAATTTTCTCTTACTCTAATGTTATCTTACAACTCCTCTATGAGTAGGCAGATCCTTTAAGAGATCAGATCTTGTATTCCAATATGGGCCTCGTCCCGAGAAAACCTGTCTTTGGGGTTTTCGACAAGGTGAGGTTTAAACCACCCTGCTCAGCTACAGAGACTAACTAGAAAATTGAAATTTGCTCGTAGCAAGTCTAGATATGATACTTTCCGAAAAGCAAATAACAAAGGCGCTGATCAGACTGTGCAGATGTGCAGGCTGGTCTGCGCCTATGTTGTTGGCAAACCTTGAGGACAGGTTTTCTCACGTCGCGGCCCATATAATCTGTAGGTTTACCTACATAGTCTTTCTTGGTATTTTCTCCTATTCTAATGTTATCTTACAACTCCTCTATGAGTAGGCAGAGCCTTAAGAAATCAGATCCTGTAATCCAATATTATACTATGCACAATAAGTTTAGCAATTTCTTATGTTTCGCTTCTTTTTTGTGCTCATATTTGTACAGTGCCGATGAATTTCAACTGCAATGACAAGAACAGGATCTTAGGCAAATGTAACCACGAACTTTCAGACGCCATCCTTTAAATAGGCATTTTGAGAGAGCAAGAATTGCAGAAGGGGTCAGTAGGCAAAAATCACATCCGTTGTAAGTAATGTTAAAATGATAAGATTGTGATTTTTCGTTTGGTGGTCTTTCATCTTCCACATGCATCAAACGCCTATACAAACTATTGGTTATGTGACAGATGTGATAGAGATTTCATGCTGAAAAAGATCAGCTGACATCAATGACGTCAAAACGTAGTCATCATTCGATTAAACTTCTAATAATAATTGGCGCATCAATACAACAGAGAATCAGTTTACAAAGATATCATAGGCTTACAATGTAACTCATCTTATGGTTGATTAAAACCTTAAGTTACTGAAAAATGGTGCGACGCATTTTCGAGATAATGGTGACGTTAGCTTTTATCATTCGGCTCGTGCACTGTGGTAGTGAATATGTTTCATTCAACACTATTTGTCTGAATGTGTTGGAAGGCATCAAGCAGTTTTACTTTTTAATGTGGCTCAAGAAAACCCGACTAGAAACACCGGTAAAAGGCGATAATGTAAAAGCATTAGTAAAAACGTCAAATTGTGAAAACTTGGTACTATATTTCTCTGAGAAAATTCAGAAAATTGCAAAATTTGCTATGCTTTTTTGGTTTTCAGTGACCAAACAATCGTTTGAAAATAGTTTCGGCTTCCCCCAATGATCAGAAATACCCACGTTTCCCGCTAGTCTTAAAATTGAACGTCACTTTAGCACGGCCGCTGCGTTTGGTAATTTTGTATTTTTTTAAATGGAAAATCTTGTCAGATGATCGGCGCTTTTATCGTCATGACAGCAAATGAAACTCGAGGTCTGATTTGGATGGGCTCACCCATACAAAACAATTGCTAAATTTATTGTGCATAGTATATCTTTAAGTTTTACAACATGGTCTTTCTTTTCACTTTCTTCTACTCTTATATTGCCTAACACTTCATCTACAAGTAGGCAAATCTTTACGAGATCAGATCATGTCTTCAAATATTATCGTTTCTGTTAAATGACATCGTCTTTCTACTTAAATGTTGTCTGACACTCTATCAATCTATAGGGTAAATGTTCTAAAATTTTGAACACTTTTCTCTTTCTGTTCTTAAATAAAATGTTGGTTACCAGAGCTGGAATTCACAAAATGCAGGCCTGAATACCAAAAAGGAAGGACCCTGATCAGACTGCTTCTTCAGAAGCAGTCTGATCTGGTCTGCATTGTTTGTCTAGACCTTTTTTGTAGCCATCTAGTGTTCAAAACTTTAGAACATTTACCGTAAGTTGGCAAATCCCTAGGAGATTAGATCCTGTATTCCAATATTATCTTTAGGTTTTAGGACATAGTCTTTCTTTTCACTTTCTTCTACTCTAATATTGTCTAACACTTCATCTACGAGTAGTTTATTGGAAGACACAAATTGGGCAATATCATTTTGGTTGTTCTTGGATATATGTCTGCGTAAATACTCCAGTTCTCTGGCGAGTAGCTGCCTATCCCTGAGTAGACCAGTCTGTCTTGTGAGAAGCTCCAGCATCTGAAACACATAGAGCACTGTGTTCATACCACTATGGCAATTTGGGTTTTGTCACTTATTCCGGTGTTAAGGTAACTTTCTCATCATGTTCAATTTCTGCATTTACTCACAGATAAACGCCCCAAAATGCTTGGGTTCCGATTGAATTTTGTTCATCAAATTCACATTGTATCTTTTAGCTTTAAAATTATATGAGAACTTTAACGTTTGATGTCTAGGCATGAAATAACTTATTACGGTTTTGTCATTGTGGATAAATAATCAATGACTAAACTGTATAATTGTGACTAAACCCTAATTTGCAATTTTTTAATATAACTGCAAAAAACACATTTAAAATCTGATTTCATCTCCATTTTGGCGAAATAACACAGAGGTTGTTAACTAGACGATGCAATCTTGAAGCAAACATATTCAAAAGTTCTGATTTTTGTCAGCCATTATTTGAAGGTAATTTTACTATAACACCGGATTGGGTGATGAACCCCAAGTTGCCATAGTAGTATGACCACAGTGTAGAGGGTAACATCTCAGAAAAATAGCTGAGTCAGCTCATATGATTATAATATTTTTCATTAAGCCCTTTTCAGAACATAGATATTTTCCATAAAGCTACATACAATAAAGTTAGTATGGTCCATTGTATATTTATATTGAGGAGCCATAGGTTATAATTTCCGAACAAATATTGTATTTCTTTCTCTGAAGATTGATTTTATCTAGGCAAATATTGCAAACCCTGATGAAATGCAGCATAAAGCTCATTTCATCTGGGTCTTCAATGTTTGCCAAAGTATCCATTTATGGGTTTCCGGTCTTCAAAAGGTTAAAAGACTAAGGAAGGCTCCCACAAGCCTACACAAGCTATTTTTTGCAATCCTGATGCTTTACAGTGTTACAATCTAAAGTATAAAAATATTTTGTCTTTGGAAGTACGGTTGTGACAGCTTATTAAAAATGCATTATGGGACATTTCTCCAACTAACTGTAAACTGGTATGTTTGAGTTGGAATGTGGATTAGAAAAATTAATTCCAATTTTTGGATAAATTACTGAAAATAAATAAGAATTCACAGGAGAATGGCTTGTAGTTTTCACCACTGTTTTGATGACCTTTGCATGTACATTACACCAATAAAGCAATAAGCTACTTGATAAGTCACTCAGTGTTTACAATATTTCACCCCTTATGTCATCTGGAACCCAACATGTTATTCAACCCAATCTTTGAGGTTTTTGCCTGATCTCCCCATACCCAACACTTAATCAACCCCATGGTTGGCCTCCAAATAAAAGTGATTAAATGAAAATATTTTTTCTCATTTCTCAACAAAATCATACGTTGTGTGTACTCAAAATAACCCTCTCAATGACACGGTTCTTTTGAGTACCCAAAACACATGCTAAGATTAGTGTATAAGATAATGATCACATTTTTGTGCACAAAAAGTAGGCATATGTGGACCCATAGCTTTACCTGTCGACCTTGATGTTGAGCATGATCATCCATCATCTTAAGTCTTTCTGTCATTTTCTCTTGTAGTCGTGAGTGTTGCTCTGTCTGATCTTCAAGATCTATCTACCCATACCCCTCCCTCAACCAACCCTACATATATTATGGTTGTCCCACTTTACCTGTTGACCTTGATGTTGTGCATGATCGTCCATCATCTTAAGTCTTTCTGTCATTTTCTCCTGTAGTCGTGAGTGTTGCTCTGTCTGATCTTCGAGATCCTTCAATCTTGTCATTGCTCTCTTCCAGCGCTGCTGCAGCTCTTCATTATGTCTCTTCAGCTTCCCATTCTCAGATCTGACCAAAGAAAAGAAAACAAATGTGACTTAATATTACCTGGTTATGATCCTGTTTAACCGAAGTATTTTTCAATCTAGAGCATGCCCCTGTGTCACTTACCCCTTTGAAAGACAATCAGTGTCTATTGGGGCTGAAATGGCACAGTATGAATCATACACAATAAAAACATGTAATGACTTTCAGCTAATTTATTGATCTTTTTCTGTATCATTACAATTTATATGTGCTTTTCTGCAATGTTAGTTTTAAATAAAATAATAATAAAAAGCCTGGCCCCATAGCGCAATTGGTAGCGCATCCCATTGTTGTTCCAGGGGTCACGAGTTTGATCCCGACCCCATGCTTTCGTGGAGACTGATCATGAAATATTTTCAACTGCTCCACTGATTAAAGAAGGGTTGTTGTCAGTTACAAGTGACGAAATTACTTGTTAACCGCTTAGTCTAAGCTTGCCCAGGTAAAAGTGTGGATATAATAGCTGACTGTTTCGACATGACCATAGCTGTTGACTGGGACGTGAAACCACAAACCAAACCCAAAAAAAAAAAAAAAAAACATCAGAAAAATTAGTAACTAGATGAAAGTAATTGGTTTAGAGACTGTTTTGTGATCATGAACGTGGATGTATGCTACAAATTAACTTGAACAGTGGTAAATATGCAAGCATTTATGTCTATGGTTATAAATATTATGTAAGATTTTCACTGTTTTATCACTTGTTTATGTGAGGGCCCCTTCTCTTTCTTAATGGCCCTCTATTTTAGTTTGGATGGGCCGTGTTGGCCCCCTTTGTTGCAATCCTAGATTGAACACTGCACTTGTAATACTCACATATACCCCAGCAGAATATCTTTTTATGAAAAATAATGAAAGTTCATGTAATCAAAGTGAAGTTTGGCTCAATGGACTTTGACTATGTAAAACCTGCCTTAAGCGGCCACTCAAAAATAGACAAAACAAAGGTGTTAAAGTCATTTAGTAGCTTTATGCAGGTCAAAAGTATTGCAGAATGCTCCTCTTGGAGCATTCTGCAATACTTTTGACCTGCATTAAGCGATAATCGGTATTAAAAACCATTTTGGTGTTATTTTTGAGTGGCCGTTTAAAACAGGTTTTACTGTACGTAAAATTATATAACACATTTCTGACCTGTTTTTCTTCATAATAGATTCTATCTGTGCAGCCTGTCTCTTACATTCCGTCTTCAATTTACTGATTAACTTGTTCTGTTTTGATAGCATGGTGTCCATCTCAGAAGTTGTGTGACCTACAAAACATGGCATTCTCTACTTAGTAATTGTTTGATTAACCCTTAACCCTTTATGCAACAATCGCAACAAAAGTCGTCTGCTTTTCTCGTCTGCTGAAATGTTTAAGAAGCCTCTATGGCAAACAGTGACTGTGTGGACCCAGATCAGACTGCTCCTATAGGAGCAGTCTGTTCTGGGCCCACACTGTTTACTTTTATATTTAATTCATCAGTACTGTTACGAAATTATTTGCAGCAGACGACTTCAGCAGACGAAATTTTCAGATGCATTTTTTTCTTGGCGCTTTAAGAGTTAAAGGGCCTCAAAGAATTGAAAACAGGCTGCATTATCAAATTTTGTTTTTCAGCTCTTTCAATGTACAGTAGAATCTTGTAAATGGGAAGTCCCAGGGACTAGGATTTTTTTTTCGAAGTATCGAAAGTTTGAATTATAGAGAGGTAGACATAAGAATATATAACCACTCAAAAATGAATAATATCAGTTTTTTCCCCTATCAAACATATGTTTTGTGTGTGTAAAAGAAACGTCTCAGGGAGACGTTTCTTTTACGCACACAAAACATCTGTTTTTATAGATCAGAAGAACTTCAATGGCTCGAACATGCTTGGGACCATAAAAAATAGTTTTAGCCAAGGGTAGTTCCAGCCATCCAGGGTGGATTATGCATAAAATGACCTATAGGGACCTTAGCGATAGTTCTAGCCAGCCCAGGTGAATGAGCCATCAGAGTTTGAGCCATTGAAGTTTTACTGTAGTATTTAAAATAGTTCATAAATTGGCCATACTCTCTGAATCCATTGTGTCGGAACTTTATTTCGAATTAGCGAGTATTTAAAAAAATTGTGAGTTCGAATTTTCGAGGCTTTACTGTATATACATTTTTATCAGCAACTGGTTAGCAAATTAGCAATCATATCTGTAGAGGAAAATTAGTTGCAGAAGTTGCAGAGGACACAAACCAATCAGTCACAAGCTCTGTGGGACAGATGCTTAATAAACCAGGCCCCCAGGTAAGAGTGTGTAACTGAAAATTATTTTTCTTATTTCTCAACCAAAACATATGTTGTGGGTACTCAAAAGAACCGTCTCGATGAGACGGTTCTTTTGAGCTACCAAAACACATGTTTAAACTGATGGATAAGAAAATAATCGCAATTTTAAGCTAATATTTTTTGCTTAACTGGCCAGTCTGGCCCTATGATAAACTTACTATGTTGCACTGTATGAAAACTTACTATGTAGGACTAAAAAAACTTGTTTGTTTGTGTTGATGCTTTATGTCCCGGTCAACTTTATGTCCCGGTCAACAATTTTTCAGTAATGTCAGGATGTTTCCTGGGTTGAACCATTACTAGGCAGAGGATTAAGTGTCTTGCTCAAGGACACAACAAAGTGCTTCCAATGAGGCTCAAACCAGCGGCCCCTCAATCTCAAGTTGAGGACTCTACCACTGCGTCAAAGTACTCCTCATACTATTTACTATGTTGCATTGTATTATAGAACTTTTGGGTCACTGTAAAGGCGGCAACTTTAATATTCATATCTGGGCTTGGTTCGGCTATTTCATCTGTTCAAGGAGGGAAATCAGGTTCTTGTTTGATTTGATTCTTTACATCCCATCAACAATCTTTCAGTTAAACAGGAACAGGTCTTCCTGGGTTGAACCAGTACTAAGCTAGGATAAATGTGTCTTGCTCCAGGACCACAAGGCAGTGACACCGGTGATGCTCGAACCCGCGGCCCCTCAGTCTCGAGTCAAGCACTCTACCACTAAACCACTGTGCTCCCTGGAAATCAGGTTCTATCTATTTGGTAAAGAATCAATAAGTTGTTTGAGCCACGCAAACGTGCATGCATTTCATGAAAATCCTGACCGTATATACTGTTCTCACTTATACTGAGCCCTTAAAGCACATATCACAAAAAGTCGTAGGCTTTTGCTGTCTGCTGAAATATTTGAAGCCTCTTTAATAAACAGTGTAGATCCAGATCAGACTGCTCTTCTAGGAGCAGGCTGATCAGGGTCCACACTATTTGCCTCTATACTTATGTTAACCAATAAACATACATTTTCGGATGTAGTTTTGCTGGCGTTTTAAGGGTTAAATCATACGATTTGTGTCTTTACTGTCTTTACCGAGGTGTTATATGGCGCAAGAGGATACAGTTACTTTCGAATAAATCCAGGCATCATTTTCAGCTTTTACATATGTCTAAGGTAGACCAGTCCTAATTACGCATTCATGAAGTGCCGCCTTCACATTGACCCAATAGCCTTATAATAACACAACTTACTATGTTATTCTTTCATATCTGTTATAAAGCTATTCGACTCCTCCTCTCTCGCCTGAGATCTTTAACCAAGAATCTTACAGAACTTACTATGTTGCAGTGTAACACAACTTACTATGCTGCTCTTCCATATCTGTTATAAAGCTATTTAACTCCTCCTCTCTCGCCTGAGATCTTTTACCAAGAGTCTTCAAGTCCTCACTTCTACCTCTCTCAACACTGTCTCGGGCAAGTTTAGCAAGGTGCAGCTGAAATTAACTCTTTGTATACTAATAGATTCTCCCATACAGAGTGATACAATTTGGATGTGACTATCCATCATATACTTTAATGGGACCACAGGTCAGAATCTCTAAATTATGATGTATTTATATCCTGGTAGGTTGTTATTGCCTTACCAAATGGTGCCGACCCTGATGAAATGCCACATTTTGCAGCATTTCATCTGGATCATCACTATTTGCCAAAGTAATCCTTCAGAATTCTCCAGCATACAAAGGGTTAATGTAACATGTAGCCCAAGGGGCAACGATCGCTCTCCATGGAGCCAGCATAATGTTTGGAGACACCATAATTTACGATGCTCAAAGGCAGATAACTCTGAACTTGAAACAGTGACCAGGAATTAATTCAAATGCCGGTTCTAGTTATCTGCAAGTATTAAAAAGATCTGAATAAAAATTGCATTGGAAACCTGGTGAAAGTGTAGTTTTCAGATACTCAAGGGCAGCTAACTCCATAGTCAGTATTGGGATCTGACGGAAATTCAAACTCATCCATACTTTTATGTATGTCCTGGTAACCTACAGGGATGAAGAAAATCAAATGAATAATGAAGGTGTTAGAGTGGTCACAACATTATATAGTTATATTTTAGATGCTCAAGGGCAGCTAACTCTGTAGCTGGTGGATGGGTGTGGTGGAAAATCAAACTCATTCAAACTTTTATGGAAATCCTTGGTCCTACAAATTAGAGATCAATTCAAAAATGAAGGTGCTAGATTGGTCACAACAGATCTCCCATTGTAAGTCTATGTAGATTTTATATGATGCTCAAGGGAAGTTAACTCCACAGTCTAAAGTTGGTTCCACTTTAAATTAAACTCATCCAAGCTTTTATGGTTGTCCTTGTTACCTGCAAGAATGAAGAAGACCCAATCAAAATTGAATGAGCTAGAGTGGTCACAACATTATTCATTAATTTTTAAGATGCTCAAGGGGAGCTAACTCCAAAATAAAATATGTGATGGGATCTTGAGGAAATTCAAACTCATCCAAGCTTTAATAGTTGTCCTTATTGTATGCAAGAATGAAGAAGATCCATTCAAAATTGAAAGCACTAAAGTGGTCACAACATTTCTCCCATTAAAAGTCTATAGGGATTTTTCCAAACGCTCAAGGGCAGGAAACTCATTAGCCCCTGGTCAGATCCTGCTGAATTTCAAACCCATCCGAGATATTATGGGTTTACTTGTTGCCTGCAAGAATGAAGGAGATTCAATCAAAATTGAATGAGCTAGAGTGGTCACAACATTATTCATTAATTTTTCTGATGCTCAAGGGTAGCTAACTCCAAAATGTGTGATGGGATCTTGACGAAATTCAAACTCATCCAAGCTTTAAAAGTTGTTCTTATTGTATGCAAGAGTGAGGAGGATCCATTCAAAATTGAAAGAACTAGAGTGGTCACAACATTTCTCCCATTATAAGGCTATGGGGATTTTTCCAAACGCTCAAGGGCAGGTAACTCATAAGTCCCTGGTCAGATCCTGCTGAATTTCGAACCCATCCGATATATTATGGGTTTACTTGTTGCCTGCAAGAATGAAGAAGATCTAATCAAAATGAAGGAGCTAGAGTGGTCACAACATTATTCATTAATTTTTCTGACGCTCAAAGGCAGCTAACTCCGAAGTCAGTGATGGAATCTTGCCGAAATTCAAACTCATCCAAGCTTTAATAGTTGTCCTTATTGTATGCAAGAATGTGGAAGATCCATTCAAAATTGAAAGCACTAGAGTTGTCACAATATTTCTCCCATTATAAGTCTATAGGGATTTTTCCAAACGCTCAAGGGCAGGTAACTCATAAGTCCCTGGTCGAATCCTGCTGAATTTCGAACCCATCCAAGATATTATGGGTTTCCTTGTTGCCTGTAAGAATGAAGAAGATCCAATCAAAAATGAATGAGCTAGAGTGGTCACAACATTATTCATTAATTTTTCTGACGCTCAAGGGCAGCTAACTCAGAAGTCAGTTATGGAATCTTGCCAAAATTCAAACTCATCCAAGCTTTAATAGTTGTCCTTATTGTATGCAAGAATGAGGATAATCCATTCCAAATTGAAAGCACTAGAGTGGTCACAACATTTCTCCCATTATAAGTCTATGGGGATTTTTCCAAACGCTCAAGGGCAGGTAACTCATAAGTCCCTGGTCAGATCCTGCTGAATTTCGAACCCATCCGAGATATTATGAGTTTACTTTTTGCGTGCAAGAATGAAGAAGATCCAATCAAAAATGAATGAGCTAGAGTGGTCACAACATTATTCATTAATTTTTCTGATGCTCAAGGGCAGCTAACTCCGAAGTCAGTGATGGAATCTTGCCGAAACTCAAACTCATCCAAGCTTTAATAGTTGTCCTTATTGTATGCAAGAATGAGGATAATCCATTCAAAATTGAAAGCACTAGAGTTGTCACAATATTTCTCCCATTATAAGGCTATGGGGATTTTTCCAAACGCTCAAGGGCAGGTAACTCATAAGTCATTGGTCAGATCCTGCTGAATTTCAAACCCATCCGAGATATTATGGGTTTACTTGTTGCCTGCAAGAATGAAGAAGATCCAATCGAAAATGAAGGAGCTAGAGTGGTCACAACATTATTCATTAATTTTTCTGACGCTCAAGGGCAGCTAACTCCGAAGTCAGTGATGGTATCTTGCCGAAATTCAAACCCATACAAGTTTTTTTGTTTAGTCTTGTTATCTGCAATAATGAAGAAGATCCAGTAAAAAATGAAGGTACTAGAGTGGTCACAACATTTCTCCCATTATAAGTCTATGGGGATTTTTCCAGACGCTCAAGGGCAGCTAACTCATAAGTCCCTTGTCGGATCCTGCTGAATTTCGAACCCTTCCAAGATTTTATGGTTGTCCTTGTTACCTGCAAGAATAAAGAAGAACAAATCAAAAATGAAGGAGCTAGAGTGGTCACAAGATTTTCCCCCATTATAACCCTATGGGAGCAATCTGTTGCCATGGAAACCAGAGTTCTGATCCGATCTTACCCAAAACCCTAATGCAGTCATTCCCCCACCCCAATTATGCTCCTGATGAAACTTGATTATGATTGGCCTGCTGGTTTCAGAGATATTCATGTTTGAAATTGTGTACGGACGGACGCACGGACGGACAGACTCACGGACGCCGGCTCGAGTCCCATACTATAAGCACACCCTGAGCCTTCGGCTCTGATGAGCTAAAAATGATAAGGCAGAAACAATCATCATCATCGGGTTTTGATTAACATGCAGGTGCAGGAAGGAGCATCTTCCACATCAGTGGGCCCCTCTCTAGGGAACTGGCTAGCTCAGACAGAGCAGTTCTTATTTTTACTGCCATTTGTATATTTGTAGCAAACTTTTATGGCAGGATGCCCTCTCAGACACTTTCGGCAGTCCAAGAGCTCCGCCTGCTCCCTACTGACTTGGGCTGTTTGCTCCAGTGTTGGCACCATGAATAAGTAGTGCTCTTCTGCTGGACCACTGCTACTGCACCGGGAAGACAGTCTGTTGACTCCTGCGTTGAAGCTATTGTCACCCAGGTTGTGACAGGCTAGTTTCTGGCATAGCTGCCACTTTCTAGTTTTGTGTGAAGGCCTAGAGAAAACTCCTAGATGGATGACCCTCTAGGGTTAATGAGCCCCATCTACCCACATGTTACAGGTGGTACTGGATTACATGGTTACCAGTAGCAAGATCAATCTTGAGAAAAAGACAATTCTGGTCCTGATCGCAAGACCAATCTGATCTGACTACAATACTTATGAAGTTATTCATACACTATGTCTATATAAAATCTTCCCCATAAATAGGATTTCACATAAAAAGCAATGGTACATATCAAGTGAGCAAGATCAACACATCTTCATATGAACCAACATATTATGGGATTGGCGTCATCACCATGACAGCGTGTTTATCTTGATGTGTGATAACATTTTTTGAATTAAACTGTACCTGTTTCAATGACATTTGTAATATTTATACAAACATCCAGGATAGCTGCATATACTTTTAACTCTCACCTACAATTGTCGTCTGCTGACAACTTTTGGAAACAGTTTGGACCCAGATCAGGCTTGACAAAATGTCAGTCCTGATCTGGATCCAAAATGCTTAACACTTTGATAGTATTCCCGAAACAATTTATCAAAAATCTTCATTTTGAAAATAAATTAGCAGACGACATAAAAAGTCGCAAAATTTCCCAATAGGCAAAGAGTTGAAGAATTTTTCAATGAAGGACAAAGCAAAGAAAGTGTTTTCTTGCACACCACATACCCCGTACCAACCCGTGGGAACGATAAAAATCGAACAGCCGCACGTCGGAAGACGAGTGACGTCATAATCATTGTTATGTTAAAGTGACTTCATCATGTCATGTCGCATCCCAGCGTATTCAGGAACTTCTTGGAGCCTTTTTTAAACATAAAATGAGGTATTTAATGGTGAGCAAGAAAAAGAATCCATAATTTGTGTGAGGATGGGATAGAAAAATCTGTCACTTGCGATCACCTTTTGTCATCACTTGCCAAGCCTCATGATGCCAAACGGTAATCCTCCGGATGGATTTTTTCTATTCCACCCTCACACTCTTGTGCATACCCCAAAAAAATAATTTCCTAATTTGTCAACCAAAACATATGTTGTGGGTACTCAAAACATATGTTATAACTGATAGGTAAGAAAATATTTACAATTTTATGCTCAAAATTTTGTTTATCTTAAACTATGGATTCTTATAATCTCATGATACAACTCAAATGTAGTGCTGCAGTCCATGCTTTATAGACACACATTGAAACAGAAGTACCTCTCTTTCCAAGGCTTGTGAGTTTGTTGTAAGATGTATGCACTCTTCTTTACTGTTCACCAAATCTCTCTCAGCTTTGTTTAGTCTCCGCCGATAATCATCCAGCTCTGTTTGTAATCGACTTCTCTCCTGTAAAAAGGTTTAACCATCAACATCATGCTGGATATTTTATGAACTACAGTCAAATCTCAGTTATCCAAACGTCGATTATCCGAAACTACTGGGTTATTCGAAGACGATGGACAGTCCCGACCTTTTTCCCTATTATCTATTGCAATAAAACTACCTATTATTCGAATTTTGATTATCTGAAAAAATCTATTTTTCAAAGTGATTCGTCGGTCCCGATTAGAGAAAATGCTATCAAATTACCCTTCCAGATTCGAAGTCCATATGTCACTCTTGGTGATCATGATTTCTTTGTTTGGTTGAGTTCGATTTACACACCTGAGTGATTTAGAATAGAAAGTTGAGACAGGTAATTGAGGCCAATTGACACCGGATTAACGCTCACACTATTGAGTGATGAACCGTTAAGTGAGTAAACGGTGACTTTTATTAAGGTCATCATTGCGATGGTTTTGTTTGATGTTTTTTAAATGTCGAAATATTAATTAGTGGCAGCTAAACTTGATTTTAACTTGATCATGTATTTCTTATCCACTGTTTACAATAAGCAAACACACCAAGCGCGCCAACAGGTTACAACAAAAATAACAATTTCGATAACAGACGAATATCATGGACATGTGTTTTGGGTGCTCAAAAGAACCGTCTCATCGAAACACTTCTTTTGAATGTCTAAAACACAATTTTACAATTGAGGGAAATTAACCAAAACCTAGGTTTGGATGCATAAAAGGACCCTATCATCGAGACGGTTCTTTTAAACACCCAAATCATATGTTTTAGCTGAAATGCACGAAAAGTACAAGCCAAAAAGCACACAACGTCGGGCCACGAACGGCCTGCCAGCGATATGCCATCTCAATGGCCTATCGCTGGTGGGCCGTTGATGGCCCGACGTTGTGTGCTAGCTGGGTTTGAGACCCTATGACAGTAGGCAGGAGAAAAAAGGAGACAATATTTCGTCAGTAAATATGGTTCGTCAATTTACATTTAACATTAATTCGATGTTGTTACCATGTATATAGTGGATGTCAATAAAGATCTGATTTTCTTTTAATTTTCTGCATTCTTAGACCTGCAAAGCATAAGAGACGATGAGGCCACAACCTCCAAGGAGCTAATTTTCTTTAATGCTTTGGCAGATGTTCCGATTACTTCACGGAAACCATGCGTTGAAGTTGCAAACTCTGGCAAAACAATGACGTTCTTAGAAAGCATCCAAGCTTTTCCGAAAATATCCGAAAACTCCCGTTTTCGATCATTCGAACTATCGATTATTCGAAAGGATTCCTGTGGTCCCTGGCACTTCGAGTAATCGAGGTTTGACTGTACATGTAATTTGACTCATATCACAAACTCCCTAAATAATGAACTGAGATATTAAGTCACAGATTATTTCAATAAATATTCCGAAGTGTCTGCTAAATGGTGCTAAACTCATGTGGTATATGTTGCCCAAATGTTTGTTTACCTACTACATTTTATCACCATTCAACATTTTCTACCCACAGTAACATTCCAAAAATTTTGTGATACTGTTTTAATCCATTTTAAAGGCAATTTATGACTTAAGTTGTCTGTTTTGTCATCTGCTGTTGAATTTTGGAAGCATCTACAGCAAACAGTCTAGATTTAGATCAGACTGCTCCAAAAGATCAGTTTGTTATTAGTGGATACATTTTGCTTGAAAGTTAAAAATAATCTATTGTTTAAGTGAAGTATTGCAGCAGATAACATCTGCTGGAAGTTAAAGTGTTAATTAGTCTAAAGAGAAAGAATGGATTTTTATAAGGTTATGGTGGATATCTTTTTTATCTGCATATTAACCCTTTCAAAAGTGTCCAATTTTTCACAATCTCATATGAGATGTTAGATTTTCTGATCAATACTGGAATCAAGCCAGAATGAAATAAAATCTTCAGCCAGCTTCTTTCTTTTAATTTTGATAATTGCCTATGACCTCAAACTTCTAGAAAATGTGCAAATTTATTTCCTTTTCCAAAATGTGGAGGAGGTTAATAAATAAACCAACTTGATCTTTATCTCTGCGTAGTCCATCAAGTTCTGATCTAAGTCTGGCAGCTTCGTTCACGGCATGGCTCTTCTGTATCTTGGCATTGGTACTCTCAGCATTGAAATTCTCTGGGCAGGGGGGGGGGGGTTAATAAATGAACCAACCTGATCTTTATCTCTGCGTAGTCCATCAAGTTCTGACCTAAGTCTGGCAGCTTCATTCACAGCATGGCTCTTCTGTATCTTGGCATTGGTACTCTCAGCATTGAAATTTTCTGTAGCCTTAAAACAAAACACAAACAATATATGAATGTAACACTCAAATGTCCTGGGAACATGTTCAATTCATATTATAGCTATATTGACTATTACTTATTTGAACCAACACACACAATTTTGGTACTTACACACAAATGCCTCTAATATATGCCCGGGCAGATGTATCCAGTGAAGCTAAAGGTCTAAATATTGGTATATGCCTTTATCTACAACCATACTTTGTGTATGTAAGCAGAACATGCTCAGACTAGTCTTGATGAGTCTGCCCAGACCACAGGAGCTTGAAGTTCTGTCCTTATATCACCTATATAGCCTCAAAACCAAAAGCTCACTGTGTCATTACGTAGTAATGACCAGGAGTGAAACTAAGCTCTCGGTAGCCATTCCGGCTCCAGTTTCCGGTCAATAGGCAGTGAATGTTGCGACGGCAACGTCAAAGTGTTCGATAACTTTTCTTCTACCTTATGATCAAGATGGCGACGTTTAGACAAAACAGGACAATGTCTCAAATATACTTTAAGTCAATATAGTACCGGGAAACCTATTTGTTAGGGCATAAACAATGAGACAATGACGTTTTCGTCTACGGAATAAGCCCCAAGACGCTATAACTTGACGTTGCGCTTTGTACACCAAATCGTGCGCGACGTCAATGTCACACGATCTTTGAAAAACAACGGTTTCAGTTTTGAATTTCCGCAAAGTTTATGAAAAACAGAACTTTAGTGATAAGTAAATGTAAGGGTTTGATTTATTTAATATTCTGAACACATTTAACTGATTGTTTCATTTTTTGGTTGAAGAGTTTGTAATGTTGAAATGTATTTTCTCCATGTGTGACGAAGGCTCGGATTCACTGCGTCAAACCGGATACTGGAGCCGGAATGGCTACTGTTATTTTTTCCTTATTTTCAAACGCTAATTATTTTGACTAAGTGATATGTCAGAAAAAGTTATCCATGCCTCGCATGACCTGTTGACATAGTTTTTATGGTTAGATGTTCAGTTTTCGCCAAAACCTCCCGGTAATGGCGATTCAAAGGTGCCTGAAATTTAGTTTCACTCCTGGTCATTACTATGTAATGACATTGTGAGCTTTTGGTTTTGAGGCTATAGGGGTGATTTAAGGATCGAACTTCAAGCTCCTGTGCCCAGACTAGCCCAGACTAGTCTTAGCCTTGGCTGCTTGGTGATGGGAAAGTACGGAAATCTTGTGTATTAGTCTATCTATTATGAAAGGCAAATATCAATGGTCAATGTTATGTATTTGGTACTGTAAAACACCAGAGTTGATTCAAGAATTTGTCGAGAAGGGGCCAACTCCCCCCTGTGTTCCCAAAAGGGGGCCAACCTGCAAATCAAATGGATAATGGCGTTTTTCTAAAAAAAAAAAAAATGCCGACCAGCCCTTCACCCCTAAAAAAACTAAGTCCACACCTAAAAAAAAAATCGAGCAAGGGTTGTCTTTAGGCGCTGGCCTGTTCTGTTTACCCCACAACCACAATAACCCTGGCCTTCAAAAGTGTTGGACAAAGACAGAGAGAGAAGAGCGGGAGGGGTGTCTGATTTGAATATAAACAAATGTAATCAGAGCACCCTCTTCTCCAGAATGATAGATTTTTCGAAAATAGATTACTAAATGGCACATACCTGATGCGACCATGGTCGGTAGAAGACAATTTAATATTCCTCAGAAATGGTACAGATTTTCCTGCCAGGCCATTCATCGTCTCTGCACTCAAACTTTCTTTTATTTATTTTCTGTGGGCCAACGAGGTAAAACGGTTTATTAGTCTGTAGTTTTAGGTTCCTGTTTGCCTGTTCGCACACTGTCATTATCCTATTTCTGCATTTCATTTCGCAAATAAGCCATTTTTGTAAAAACGAAAGTAGAAATGTTCAATTCAGCATCAACCAATAGAAATTAACCCTCGTCAGAAGACGAGATCGGCCAAAATTAATGAAATTAAACAAATGGAATAGAATAAAGGGACAGAAATGCAAACAGAAGGACCAAAAATCCACACAGGAATACTTGAAATGCGCCAAATCTCGGCATTTTGCGGAATTAGCCACGCAGGGAACTTGAAATTTGGGGCCAATACTGCCAAAAAAGATTGATTATCACACTCCCGCAGCCTAGAATCAACTCTGAACACTTATATTTGGTGGCATATTTATTTCAGCTTTTGGCGGTAAAACAAAAATCGCCAAAATATGAGACTGCTAAATAAGTTTAGAATTCAGTTACAAAATAACCATTAAGTGGACACACATCCTTTGAAAAATGTCAAAAGCTAACAATTGCAAAAAGAGACAACTGAGAAAGTAAGAACAAGAGTTGTTCATCTTGTGTGGTACACCTATTCTTTGGGTTTACATCCCTACAAGGTATTATCAAAATATACCTAAGTGTTATGGAGTTACATGCAAATAAATAGTATAAGGCCAAAAGGGAGATAATTAAGAACATAAGAAACCAAGCGTTGTACAACTTGCGTGCAGCTCAACTACTCATCGGGAATTACATTCTTACCTAGTATTTTCAACCTTCCTGAAATGGCTTTGGCGTTCAGATGCAAAAATTTATAAGTTAAAAAAAATGCAAAGGGAGATAATTAAGAAAGCAAGCAAGCTAGAGTTATCCATCTTGTGTACAGTGTGTCTGTTTATGTGGGTCTACATTCCTACAAGGTATCATCCAAATATCTTGAATATCTTGAATAGTTTTGGAGTTATAGAGCATACACAAAAATTTGTGAAAAAATGCAAAGGGAAATAACTAGGAAAGTAAGCAAGCTAGAGTTATGCCACTTGTGTGCAGCATGCCTGATCATCTGGATCTATATTCCTATAAAGGTCCGATGGAGTTATGGAATATACGCTGAAATTTGTGAAAAAAAAAATATCAAAAAATACCTATCTCCAAAAAATGCATTTTTCACCAAAAAATTGGGAACCATCTGAAAAGAACATGGCATCACATGAAAGTAGAGACCCTGAAGAAAGCATGTGTGAAATTTGAAGCACACAGGTTGAATACTTTGTGAGAAAATCGAATCTGCAAAAAGGTTAACCAAAACGTTAACCAAAACGCGCGGCCCGCCCGCCCCCCCCCCCCCCCCCCCCCCCCCCCCCCCAGACAACCCTATTTTAATAACCAGATTTTTTCTTGACTAAAAAGTCAATTTGAGGTACTTTGCGCTATTTTTTTTCAATTTCCAAGCTAGAATAGTGACATCTAGTAGTAATACATAATCACTGAAAATTTCAATGCCGTATCACCGATAATAAGGCGTACAGAACAATGAGAACTTCCTATGTAAACTGCATGCAAACAGCTGAATTTCAATGATTTAGCTACTGGTAGTGTTTGTCATCATGTTATTACGTAACAGAAAAGAGGAGTCTGATTAAAGCAATCATTTGAAGTGTGTTTGTCTTTAGAAACAGTTTTATACATACAAAAATACAAATGGAAGGCATCTCTGTAGAATATATTTCATATTGTAGGAAAATGTGACTTTTGAATTGAGGGTACCTTTACTCTAGCATCGGCTGTGGAAGACGCACCTGTCATTTTTAAATTAAATGGCATGCAGAGTTTCGGCAAGGCCTTGGTTGATTTATAGAAGCATGGATTTTGTATAACCGAATCTTACTTTCAAAACTAACATAAAAATGTAAGGTGACCAATTAGAAATTTTGCTCAGTGTATTTGAATACTTTTCCCACAAAGATTACACATATTGATTACTAATGCTCTAAGTTAAGTAGTTCAAAAGTTATGACCATGTTAAATTTTGTTGCAGGCCCATGCACACTCACACACAATAAAACAACAAAATACGAGGGTCATCCAATAAAGAATGAGACTTTTTCTATAGAGCAGTGGATTTACATGCTAGGCTTATGAAATTTCTGTCAAAGCTAGCTCATCTTTTTGGCTGTTCACATGTACCATATTCGGCGTTTTACATAGTTCCAACTTTTGTTGCTTGGCAACATTAGAAGACTGGGCAAACATGCGTGGCCAGCTCACTATAGGTGGTTACCATAGCAACAGATTAAGAAGTAAAGTTTATTTTTCTACTAGTACTTATATATGCTCATGCAATCTGTCTATGGCCAATAGGGGAAAGTAATGTTCCAGATTCTTGAGCCGTTACCATGGAAACAAAGCTTAAAAAATCAAGTTTTCAAGAAATATCTGGTATTTTTCCTGACCTCTTGGCTTTAAAAGTTAATATCAAATAGTCGAAGGCAATTAAAGTGAACATAGTTTTGTTCATGTATACTTAATAACAATAAGCTGCAGATAACGAAACATTTTGTGGGATATCCTTCACCTACATAGTTACCATAGCAACACAAAGTAGCGTGTTTCTAAAAAATCAAGTAAATCGGTTGCTAGGCAACCAAAATAAAGGATATGCATATTTGGTTCCTCTTTTATAGCATTTTATGTAACACTAAGATTGTTTAGTAGAAGAAATTATATCAAGAGGTTATATTCTATCTATGAGTGAAAATAAAAGACTTTCAATAACCGTGGGTATTCAAAAAATAATGTAAACGTGGCAATGCGTCTTCAAGTCCTTCCACAAAACACCCCGTTACTATGGCAACTAATCAATCACAAACATATTGTTTATATTCCTGAATTACTAAGATGTCATACTATCATTATGGTGAATTTTAACTAAATGCACATACAGGTTTTAATACTATGAAGGAAGTCTCATTCTTTATTGGATGACCCTCGTATGCCGTATATATGCCCATTCTTCAAAATCTATCGTTAAATCTTATCATGCTGGATATTTTATGTTCTACCCTGTAAATGAAACACTAGATACTAACCAATGAGACTTCCTGATCATATCTTTTAATCTGTAGCTTGGCCTGCTCAAGGTCATTCAAGGCAGCAACTTTATCTCTCAATGCTCGCTCCATCTGACTCTGGGCACTGGCTAATTGTTCAGTCAACTCCTTGATCTGTACAAAGAAATGATATATTCAATAAAACACAAGATGTATCATATAAATCCCCGGCTCAAGGTCATTTAAGGCAGCAACTTTATCTCTCAATGCTCGCTCCATCTGATTCTGGGCACTGGCTAATTGTTCAGTCAACTCCTTGATCTGTACAAAGAAATGATATATTCAATAAAACACACGATGTATCATATAAATCCCCGGCTCAAGGTCATTTAAGGCAGCAACTTTATCTCTCAATGCTCGCTCCATCTGACTCTGGGCACTGGCTAATTGTTCAGTCAACTCCTTGATCTGTACAAAGAAATGATATATTCAATAAAACACACGATGTATCATATATATTCCCGGCTCAAGGTCATTTAAGGCAGCACTTTTATCTCTCAATGCTCGCTCCATCTGATTCTGGGCACTGGCTAATTGTTCAGTCAACTCCTTGATCTGTACAAAGAAATGATATATTCAATAAAACACACGATGTATCATATAAATCCCCGGCTCAAGGTCATTTAAGGCAGCAACTTTATCTCTCAATGCTCGCTCCATCTGATTCTGGGCACTGGCTAATTGTTCAGTCAACTCCTTGATCTGTACAAAGAAATGATATATTCAATAAAACACACAATGTATCATATAAATCCCCGGCTCAAGGTCATTTAAGGCAGCAACTTTATCTCTCAATGCTCGCTCCAACTAACTCTGGGCACTGGCTAATTGTTCAGTCAACTCCTTGATCTGTACAAAGAAATGATATATTCAATAAAACACACGGTGTATCATATATATTCCTGGCTCAAGGTCATTTAAGGCAGCAACTTTATCTCTCAATGCTCGCTCCATCTGACTCTGGGCACTGGCTAATTGTTCAGTCAACTCCTTGATCTGTACAAAGAAATGCTATATTCAATAAAACACAAGATGTATCATATATATTCCCGGCTCAATGTCATTTAAGGCAGCAACTTTATCTCTCAATGCTCGCTCCATCTGACTCTGGGCACTGGCTAATTGTTCAGTCAACTCCTTGAACTGTACAAAGAAATGCTATATTCAATAAAACACAAGATGTATCATATATATTCCCGGCTCAAGGTCATTTAAGGCAGCAACTTTATCTCTCAATGCTCGCTCCATCTGATTCTGGGCACTGGCTAATTGTTCAGTCAACTCCTTGATCTGTACAAAGAAATGATATATTCAATAAAACACACGATGTATCATATATATTCCCAGCTCAAGGTCATTTAAGGCAGCAACTTTATCTCTCAATGCTCGCTCCATCTGATTCTGGGCACTGGCTAATTGTTCAGTCAACTCCTTGATCTGTACAAAGAAATGATATATTCAATAAAACACACGATGTATCATATATATTCCCGGCTCAAGGTCATTTAAGGCAGCAACTTTATCTCTCAATGCTCGCTCCAACTGACTCTGGGCACTGGCTAATTGTTCAGTCAACTCCTTGATCTGTACAAAGAAATGATATATTCAATAAAACACAAGATGTATCATATAAATCCCCGGCTCAAGGTCATTTAAGGCAGCAACTTTATCTCTCAATGCTCGCTCCATCTGATTCTGGGCACTGGCTAATTGTTCAGTCAACTCCTTGATCTGTACAAAGAAATGATATATTCAATAAAACACACGATGTATCATATAAATCCCCGGCTCAAGGTCATTTAAGGCAGCAACTTTATCTCTCAATGCTCGCTCCAACTGACTCTGGGCACTGGCTAATTGTTCAGTCAACTCCTTGATCTGTACAAAGAAATGATATATTCAATAAAACACACGGTGTATCATATATATTCCCGGCTCAAGGTCATTTAAGGCAGCAACTTTTTCTCTCAATGCTCGCTCCATCTGACTCTGGGCACTGGCTAATTGTTCAGTCAACTCCTTGATCTGTACAAAGAAATGCTATATTCAATAAAACACAAGATGTATCATATATATTCCCGGCTCAAGGTCATTTAAGGCAGCAACTTTATCTCTCAATGCTCGCTCCATCTGACTCTGGGCACTGGCTAATTGTTCAGTCAACTCCTTGATCTGTACAAAGAAATGATATATTCAATAAAACACAAGATGTATCATATATATTCCCGGCTCAAGGTCATTTAAGGCAGCAACTTTATCTCTCAATGCTCGCTCCATCTGATTCTGGGCACTGGCTAATTGTTCAGCCAACTCCTTGATCTGTACAAAGAAATGATATATTCAATAAAACACACGATGTATCATATATATTCCCGGCTCAAGGTCATTTAAGGCAGCAACTTTATCTCTCAATGCTCGCTCCATCTGATTCTGGGCACTGGCTAATTGTTCAGTCAACTCCTTGATCTGTACAAAGAAATGATATATTCAATAAAACACACGATGTATCATATAAATCCCCGGCTCAAGGTCATTTAAGGCAGCAACTTTATCTCTCAATGCTCGCTCCATCTGACTCTGGGCACTGGCTAATTGTTCAGTCAACTCCTTGATCTGTACAAAGAAATGATATATTCAATAAAACACACGATGTATCATATATATTCCCGGCTCAAGGTCATTTAAGGCAGCACTTTTATCTCTCAATGCTCGCTCCAACTGACTCTGGGCACTGGCTAATTGTTCAGTCAACTCCTTGATCTGTACAAAGAAATGATATATTCAATAAAACACACGGTGTATCATATATATTCCCGGCTCAAGGTCATTTAAGGCAGCAACTTTTTCTCTCAATGCTCGCTCCATCTGACTCTGGGCACTGGCTAATTGTTCAGTCAACTCCTTGATCTGTACAAAGAAATGCTATATTCAATAAAACACAAGATGTATCATGTATATTCCCGGCTCAAGGTCATTTAAGGCAGCAACTTTATCTCTCAATGCTCGCTCCATCTGACTCTGGGCACTGGCTAATTGTTCAGTCAACTCCTTGATCTGTACAAAGAAATGATATATTCAATAAAACACAAGATGTATCATATATATTCCCGGCTCAAGGTCATTTAAGGCAGCAACTTTATCTCTCAATGCTCGCTCCATCTGATTCTGGGCACTGGCTAATTGTTCAGTCAACTCCTTGATCTGTACAAAGAAATGATATATTCAATAAAACACACGATGTATCATATATATTCCCGGCTCAAGGTCATTTAAGGCAGCAACCTCTCCTCAATGCTCGCTCCATCTGATTCTGGGCACTGGCTAATTGTTCAGTCAACTCCTTGATCTGTACAAAGAAATGATATATTCAATAAAACACACGATGTATCATATATATTCCCGGCTCAAGGTCATTTAAGGCAGCAACTTTTTCTCTCAATGCTCGCTCCAACTGACTCTGGGCACTGGCTTATTGTTCAGTCAACTCCTTGATCTATACAAAGAAATGATATATTCAATAAAACAATAGATGTATCATATAAATCCCCGGCTCAAGGTCATTTAAGGCAGCAACTTTATCTCTCAATGCTCGCTCCATCTGATTCTGGGCACTGGCTAATTGTTCAGTCAACTCCTTGATCTGTACAAAGAAATGATATATTCAATAAAACACACGATGTATCATATAAATCCCCGGCTCAAGGTCATTTAAGGCAGCAACTTTATCTCTCAATGCTCGCTCCATCTGATTCTGGGCACTGGCTAATTGTTCAGTCAACTCCTTGATCTGTACAAAAATGGTATATTCAATAAAACACAGCAACGTCTCAGGGAGACAATTCTTTTACACACAGAAAACATGTGTTTTTATAGATAGTATTTAAAATAGTCTATAAGTAGTCCCTATTCTCTTAATTCATTGTGTCCGAAATTTATTTTGAATTAGCGAGTATTTCGAAAAATCAGAGTTTTAATTTTCCATGTTTTACTGTAAACATTAAAACTTCATGGCTGAAACACTGATGGCTCCTTTGAATTTCCTATTGAGTCCCTAAAAAATTATTTCTATATCTCCAGATATCCATATATTTATGATGATTTAGACATGTTTGTCTTATTTCATCTTGAAAAGAATGTTGTGGGTAACCAATAGAATTGCTTCACTGAGGCAATTCTAATGATTTCACACAGGACATCTGACAAAAATAGTATCCTCCTGCCTCAACATCTTGTGCTATTATGAACAGTTGGTGGATTGAAATCTTGAACAGATTTTCATGGTCCCAAAGATGTTCAAGCTATCGAAGTTCGGCTGTATCAAGAATTAGCTTGGCACCTATGCCTTACCAGCTTTTCATCATCTCCAAATGTTTCAGCCATGCAAATTTAATAAAAATCTGCTGTATGGTTTATCAAATATCATAGAAAAAAGAAAGTGTAAAATCAAGCTTAGCAGGCCTACAATAACCTTGACATTTAGGCCAGGGCCATCAAACTCTATTCAGATCTTCATCCTGTCTAAATAACACATCCCTGAAACGAGTTTTAAAGTTTGTCTACTGGGTCATGAGATACCATGGTTATGACCAGTTACAAAAGGTGTCATTCTCATGCCAATGTTAATGCCAAAGCAAACAGGATCTGCACCAGAATCAATATATTTCCCTCCCCTTAATAAAAGGGCATAAATTTGGTTGTAAAAAAGAGCTATGTAATGCTTAATTTCTCCTACTATTTCAATTTAATTACTGTACGTTGCACAGAACTTTTTTCAAAATTCTATACCCTCTTTTGAAACACTGTAGTCTAGATCAGCTGGCTCTGATGACACTAGCTGATCAGGATTTACACCTTTTTTTTCATCCACAGGACGAATTCATATATACCAATGAATTGACTAGAACACAGAAATTCATATAGTGTTAACCCATTTAAGCCCAACATCCTTTTTGTGGGACATAGGCAAACAGTGGAGACCCAGACGGCGGCGTCTGGTCTGGGTCTCCACCGTTTGCTTACAGAATATTCTATTTAAATTTGAATAAAATGAAATCTACCACCCAACAACCCATAAAATGGAAATGGACTGGTCCAATTGATAACAGTGAGGAATTCCATTCGGCATAAATGGGTTAATGACCCATAAAGTACTTAGTGTCCACTTAAACATGCATATGCACCAATTAGGTTGAATGCTGTACTTAAGTATTGAGTCCATCAATGGCAGCTTAGCTTTCTTTCCTGACTATCTTTCTCTCTCTCTTCATTCAGTCTCTGTTGAGTACCCTGCACATGGCCATCAAACCTCTGTTTCATGTTGAATCAATATCAATTCACCTACCTTGGTATTGAGTTCCTCAGTGATGGCTTTGTTTTCTTTCCTCACTATCTCTCTCTCTTCATTCAGTCTCTGTTGGGTACCCTGTACAAGGCCATCAAACCTCTGTTTCATATTCAATCAGTATCATTTCACCTACCTTGGTATTGAGTTCCTCATTGACTGCTTTGTTTTCTTTCCTGACTATCTCTCTCTCTTCATTCAGTCTCTGTTGGGTACCCTGTACAAGGCCATCAAACCTCTGTTTCATGTTGCTGAATCAATATCAATTCACCTACCTTGGTATTGAGTTCTTCATTGATGGCTTTGTTTTCTTTCCTGACTATCTCTCTCTCTTCATTCAGTCTCTGCTGGGTACCCTGTACATGGCCATCAAACCTCTGTTTCATGTTGAATCAATATCAATTCACCTACCTTGGTATTGAGTTCCTCATTGACTGCTTTGTTTTCTTTCCTCACTATCTCTCTCTCTTCATTCAGTCTCTGTTGGGTACCCTGTACAAGGCCATCAAACCTCTGTTTCATGTTGAATCAATATCAATTCACCTACCTTGGTATTGAGTTCCTCATTGACTGCTTTGTTTTC
Organism: Loripinus fragilis; assembly: GCA_964019695.1. Lineage (NCBI taxonomy): Eukaryota > Metazoa > Mollusca > Bivalvia > Lucinida > Lucinidae > Loripinus > Loripinus fragilis. The sequence goes on from OZ026514.1 coordinate 29,918,959, forward strand.
TTTCCTGACTATCTCTCTTTCTTCATTCAGTCTCTGTTGGGTTCCTTGCACATGGCCGTCAAACCTCTGTTTCATATTGTTGAATCAATATCATTTCACCTACCTTGGTATTGAGTTCCTCATTGATGGCTTTGTTTTCTTTCCTGACTATCTCTCTTTCTTCATTCAGTCTCTGTTGGGTTCCTTGCACATGGCCGTCAAACCTCTGTTTCATATTGTTGAATCAATATCATTTCACCTACCTTGGTATTGAGTTCCTCATTGATGGCTTTGTTTTCTTTCCTGACTATCTCTCTTTCTTCATTCAGTCTCTGTTGGGTACCCTGTACATGGCCATCAAACCTCTGTTTTATGTTGTTTAACTCCTCGGCAAGCTGTTCTTTTTGAACCATTGCCTGTGGGAGAAAAGAATATTAACAATATCAGTAACATAAAAATGTTTGAAAATCATGTCTACTGATATCCTCTGCCTCACGTTTAGGGGATAACTAAATTTTAAAATTTCATTTGGAGAGGTATATCATCGGATATACGGTTGACAATTTAGTTTTGCGGTTATGTGTGAGCGGAGCCGTAAAACGTGACTTCCAAACGTATATCCAATGGTACACCTCACCAAATGAACATAATGAACATAGTTATCCCCATTCTAATGCATTTCTGCGCTTGTTTTCCTTTAAAATCTTTGTTTCATCTCAAAGTGGAGCATTGCAAGCCGCCAAAGCTGCATGTCATCGAGCGAAATGTGAAGCATTAAATGACGTCAAACTATTTCCGACAGTATATCACGGAGATACTGCTGCAAATTTCTAACATTATCCAATCAAAATTTGCGTTACCAATGCAAGTGCATTAGAATATTGTTTACCAAACAGGTGATGCTCAAGTAACAGGCAAGCAATTTATGGCCCTGATCAGACTTGCTCCAATGGTCATAAGCCAAATCACATTATATAGCTATGGTTTTCTCTTTAATTACACTAGGGTGGGTCAGGCCTCAGACTCAATGACAAACCACGCATACAGAGTTGTACATGATATACAAATGTCAAGATCCTGGGGTCAACTCCTGAGATCATTGGTCCAGAAAGGCAAACACATTCAGCGTACAATTGTGATTAATTTCTTACCCATCAGTTTTAACATGTGTTTTGGGCGCTCAAAAGAACCATCTCATTGAGTTGGTTCTTTTGAGTACCCACAACATATGTTTTGGTTGAGAAATAAGAAAAGTAATTTTGGATGACACACTTTTATCTTAAGGCCTGCTAAGATAATGTGATATAAAGGCAGATGTTCGAAAATTTTCAAACACTAGTTGTCTACCAAAAAGGCTAAGATAAACAGTGCTGACCAACCAAAGACTGCATCTGAAGAAGCAGATTGATCAGGGTCTTCTTTGTTTGCAATTTCTGAGAAGCATTTTGTTAATTCCAGCCCTGATAACCAACATTTCATTGAAAATGTACTGAGAAGTGTGCTCAAAAGATAAGGTCATTCACCGTACCTGTGTCTGTTCAAGTTGTGCTTGTTCTACTAGCTCTATTCCCTTCTTCATTTGTTGGTAAGCCTCATCTTCTCTGTGACCCATCTCCTGCAGTCGGGTCTTTAACACAGACACCTGTTCCATCAACCCATCTCGCTCCCTGTCAAATATTATTACAGTTGACTCTCGTTAAACAATACAGTAAAACCTGTGTAAAACGGCCACTCAAAAATAGACAAAACAAAGATCTTAATGACAAATGGTAGCTTAATGAAGGTCAAAAGTATAGCAGAATGCTCCAAGGGGGAGCATTCTGCTATACTTTTGACCTGCATTAAGCGATAATTGGTCTTGAAAACCAATTTTCTGTCTTTTTGAGAGTGGCCGTTTTACACAGGTTTTAAAGTATGTGACAATTCAAACTACCAACTTAATGATAAGAAAATAAAAACTGTTTTCAGAGAAAATAGATGTGCCCAGTCCCCATAATCCAATCAGTCATAAAGAAATCATGTATTGGTAATAATGAGCCATAACATGTGATTTCCAACAACGTGACATTTTGACAAGTGTAGATTCATGCAAACCTGAGCAGCCTCCTTTTAAGCTTAGAAACTCCAAATGATGTTCGGTCAGTAGCCTTAGGGTCATAGAATATTCAAGCGACTAGCAAAGGCTTTGATCAGACTGCGTGTATGCCACATACCACAATGTTGGAAATCTCATATGGCGGCTTGTATGGTTTCTTGCTGTTCATAGTTAGCTATCTGCAAACATACTTACTTTGAGAGTCTATCTATAGTCTGAGCATGGAATCCTCTCTGAGTATAAGTCATAAAGAAATCATGTACTCCATCTTCATGTGTTGGTATGGCTTCATGTAAACGAAGCTGAGATCTGAGGTCCTCCACAAGCTGTTCATACTTCTGGATCTCTTCCCTGCAATAAACATTTAGGCAAGCACATGAGATTTTGTTACTTATAATATATAGTAAAACCTGTGTAAAACGGCCACTCTCAAATAGACCGAAAATTGGTTATCGCTTAATGCAGGTCAAAAGTATTGCAGCTACCATTTGTCAGTAAGATCTTTGTTTTGTCTATTTTTGAGTGGCCATTTTACACAGGTTTTTACTGTATGTGCAAAAGCCTCAAAATCTATCTAATTTGCATATATAGTAAACAAGTGCATTATCTTTTTGATACATGGTATTATTACCCTATTAAATGCAACATCATATTGACCTTGACACTTGTAAGAAAACCTGTCTTCAGGGTTTACAATCAGGTAAGGCACAAGCCAGCCTATCCAGCTACAGAGACTAAATAGAAAATTTTAAAATTTTGCGATGTAGCAAATTTAGATATTATTCTTTCCAGGAAGCTAATAATCAAGATGCTGATCAGACTGAGTGGATGCTTAGGCTGGTCTGCACCTTGGTTGTTCGCATATAACAAAGTCAGGTTTTTGTGACTCAGATAAGTTGCTTTTAATAATCGTTCAGTCATACCACAACAATTTTATCCTGCAACACTGTCATGGGTGAAAGTTCAAAATTTTCAAAATCCTGAACTTTAGAAATTCAAATTTTAAAACTTGCAGGATGAATACAAAAGCGAATAATTTCTGGTTTAAACGATTGATTGGTAATCTGAAAACTAAGCAATGAAGCTATTTTAATCTCCCTAATTCAGCATTTTGAGGGCTGAAAGTCAACCTCAAAATTCCTGAATTCAGGATAATCCTGAAAACTTTCACCCATGCACTGTTCCTGGAGTGAAATGGTTAACCAGTATTTAGTAAACAGATACTTTCATCCGTTACTGACAAATGTCCTAAAAAATTAGCAGTTAGGAGAGGAGAGAATCTCTATGAGTGCATGGTATTTGCATTGATAACCAGAATAGAGGATTTACATGATTGAATTCATTAAACAAGATGAGGAAAAGAGATAAAATGTGAGGCTTGCTGAGCATTTTCTCAAAACAATGTTAATAAATTCAATAATACAGGAGCACAAATGTTAGATTCTTTTTATCATACATTGCCGGCGGTGAGCCAGTCTATAACTACCAACCCTTCAATCCCCAGTCTATTGCTCTACCAAATGAACCACTGCTCTCCATAACCTCGAGCTCTCAACACTTTAATGTCCATTTTTAAGCAGCATACCTGGTATGTTCTAGCTGAGACTCAAGTCTGTCAGTCTTGGCTGTGTGAAGAGCACTCAATTTCTCCTGAAACACAAAATATGGATGCACAGGCTACTGAGTTTTTTAATGTAATATTTATCCCAAGTTAAGAAGATAGCAGATCCACTCTATGCAGCTGTGCCAAATATTAACTAGAGCGCGCAGTCAATGGGGCGCCATCGCTAAAGTTTTTGACCCCCAAGCACCCACAAGTCCCATCCCGGGGCATGACTCTGGCAACAGAATGAAAATTCTGTTCAATTTGTTTTCTATCTTTTATATGTGAGAACACACACAAAGAGTTTGGTATAAAAATCTTTGAAATTGACATGTTAATGATATTTGACCTTTTGACCTCGTCCCGAGGTCACCAGTTTGATCCTAGGATGAAAATGTTACTTGCATTCTGTTCTGCTTGTCATCCCCATCGATTTGATATGCCACATGACCATGTTTTAAAAAAAAATTTTTTTACCCCCCGGGAACCCCCAGTGCCCTATAGTCCCACCCCTGGGATATGACCGAGGCGACAGAATAAAGAACCTGCCTGATATGTTTTGTATCTTTCATTTGTGAGAACACACACAAAGTTTGGAATAAAAATCTTTGAAATTGACTTTGTAATTGAAATTAAATGATATTTGACCTTTTGACCCCTCCCCAGGGCCACAGGGGGCGGGGCCAAAAAAAATTTACGTTGCGCGCCTTATACATGTGAGTAACTCACACACCAAATTTGGTTTAATTTCGTCCAATGGTTTTGGACGAGATAGCATAACGGACAGACAGCAGGACGGAATTTGATTTTGGCCCCTAAGTACCCCCAAGTCCCACCCCTAGGGCATGACCCATGCGACAGAATAAAAAACCCGTCTGATATGTTTTGTATCTTTCATTTGTGAGAACACACACAAAGTTTGGAATAAAAATCTTCGAAATTGACTTTGTAATTGAAATTAAATGATATTTTACCTTTTGACCCCTCCCCAGGGCCCCAGGGGGCGGGGCCCAAAAAATTTTTTACGTTGAGCGCCCCATACATGTGAGTAACTCGCACACCAAATTTGGTTGAATTTCGTCCAATGGTTTAGGAGGAGATAGCATAACGGACGGACAGACGGACGGACGGAGGCAATCACAATATCCCCTTCGCTTTTTTAAAAAAGCGTGGGGATAATGAGATAAATTCATATTCCTCCTTAATATATACCAGCAAGTATTTACAATTAATGTTCTACTATCTTCTATGAAAAACAGTAAAACCTGTGTAAAATGACCACTCAAAAATAGACAAAATTAAGATCTTTATGACAAATGGTAGCTCAATGAAGGTCGTAAGTATTGCAGAATGCTCCCCTTGGAGCATTCTGCAATACTTTTGACCTGCATTAAGCGATAATAAGTCTTGAAAACCAATTTTTGGTCTTTTTGAGAGTGGCCGTTTTACTGAAATTCTTTTTTTATTGTGAATTTCATCAAGTTTTTTGTAACACCAAGTGCATGGATGAAAAATGAACATTTTGAACATTAGAAATTCAAATTATACTTATATTGGCCATAATGAATTGATTGCTAGATTTTATCTTAATTTTTTTATGCTAGAACACTGTCTGACCCAGACGTAAAATCTTGTATAGATCAAGCAAATTGTTCATATTAGTGTAACTGAATCCAACACATATCTTTACAATGCCTAAATTTGCCACAATCTTGGCAATCATCACAGAAAAACTGAAATCAAAAGTAGATTTCCTTTACTTTTGATTGGTTATCGGATATTCAATAGGTTTCAGTGATGTGCTTCAAAAGCAGGTAACTAGAATAAGGGACAGAACTCATAGTTAAACGAACAGTGCATCAATAGTAGTGCATGACGCATACGCCTTATCATCTTTCTTCAGTGCAGAGAGAAACGGAAAATGAATGTTGCCGAGTGGTAAATCATTCAAACTGAACTTTGTCATAAGTATTGGTACTTACTGAGCCTACCCCCCCCCCCCCCCCCCCCCCCCCCCCCCCCCCACCTACCCCAATTTTATTTCTCTTTTCAAAGATGGGGTGGGCGGGATGAAATTCTGATGATTTATTTATTATAGCCTTATGTCTAAAATACATTAACAGTTACAAGTTTAGCTGGTCAAATGTCTTTCAATAAACTGAAAATATTTCAGAGAATCTATAATGCTCTGCCTAATGAAGCAGCTTGATCAAGATTTACAATGTTTGCCATACCATTACTATTTTTAAAGCTTTTGTTTGTTTGTTTGATTTGATTATTTACGTCCCATAAACAATCTTTCAGTTAAACAGGGACGGGTCTTCCTGGGTTGAACCAGTACTAAGCTAGGATAAGTGTGTCTTGCTCAAGGACCACAATGCAGTGACGCTGGTGAGGCTCCAACCCACGGCCTCTCGGTCTTGAGTCAAGCACTCTACCACTGACCCACTGCGCTCCCATATTTTTTTTAATGCATCTCATCAGCATAAATAATAGCTATGTTTAGATTTTATTATCAATATGTCAAGGAGCTAGGATGTCTGAATATCTAGAGCATGTACTTTAACACCTTACCAGTTCAATCTGCCACTGCTTGAGGTTTCCACGGGTAAAACTAGTCTCTAGATTGTCTATGGATTTATCAGCATCTCCTGTCACCTATAAACAACAAAATACAGTGCAGTCCCTCTATAACGCTATATTTGAGGTCCATAGGAATGGACTGTGTAATAAGTGAATTGTGTTATAAAGGCACAATTTTACAAAGGAATTTAATATATGAAAATGACCATTTAATGGTCATTTTTCTATAATTCCTTCGTAAAATTCCATGCAGCTTCTAAAAACATTTCGGTGCCATAACATGACTGTATATCCAAATCTGTGTTATAAGGTGTGTTATATTTAGGTAGTACACTGCAATTACATAATTGGAACAGCTCATGAGATTATAAGAATCTATCATGAGTGGGAGGGTGGGATAGAAAAATCCGTCCCGAGGATCACTTATTGGCATCACGAGGCTTGCCGAGTGATGACAAACGGTGATCGCAAGGGATGGATTTTTCTATCTCATCCTCACACCAATAATGGATTATTTTTCTTGCTCACCACTAAATAACTCATTTTATAATGGAAAAACATTTAAGACTTCCAGAAAGTCCAGAATATACTGAGATGCAACACGATGACGTCATTTTAACATTACAATGACGTCAGGGATCAGCGTGCCGCGGACGTGTGGCCGTTCGTTTTTTATCCAGCCAGGCTAGAGGTTTAAATCTTAGTCTGAAACTTCGTCTACATCCATGATTTGTGTATGCGATCAGCGTCTGTGCATTTGGGAAGGCTCACTTGAGCATTCTTTACTTGAAAATGCGATAATTACCAAATTCTCATATGCTGGGATGTAGATACTCTAAAAGAGACAGGGTTTTTAAGCACCAAAAACCAATGTTCAAACTGATAGCTAAGTGATAATCACAATTCCATGTTAATTTTTTTTGCACATCTGGATGTATGCCAATCTGACACAAATTTCCCTTGATTCCAAAAGAAAACTTTATTTATATGAACTTACTTTAGCAATGTCTGGATCATTAGATATTTCTTCAATGACACTTCTCTTCAACTCTTCATGTAACCTAGCTATATGTATATGAACTTACTCTAGCAATGTCTGGATCATTAGATATTTCTTCAATGACACTTCTCTTCAACTCTTCATGTAACCTAGTATTCTCATCTAGCAAGTCTTTGATTCTGATCCTGATACTGGCAAATTCATCCTAAAAAATTAAGATCGAATAAGGTGAATAAATCGCTTAATGATTAGTTAACTCAATGCATGCTTGGTAATCTTTCATGATTTTTTTTTTGTCGTCTGCAGATATTTTCATTATTACTTTTTTCAAAAAATTCTTTCATGAACACTGATGTCAAACAGTTTGGATCCAGATCAGGACCCACATTCGTTCGTGATCTGGGTACAAACTGTTTGCAAAGGTTATCAGCAGATGACAAAAGTCGCCACTAGCATGGAAAGAACTAAAGATATATATACTATGTGAATATATTGCTTTTCATAGAATAGTAAATAAATTTGTAAATAAGAAGGTGGTAAACTTATAAAGAGTTGCTGCCATTATGTCTTTCTCCACCAGTGGGTAACATGTCCAATTGCAGATACTTGTCTGACTGCAGATCCAGTGGTTGCGAGTTCAATCTCGGCTGGGTCCCATACTTTCATGGAGATTGATCATGAAATCATTTCTATGGCAAGTCTCCTCCATTTCCCTGATTCAAGAAGGGTTTGGCTGCTGTCTGTAATAAGGCTGTGGTTCTGTTGTTATTGATTCGTTGTTGATTGTTACTCCCATTGTGGGAATCTGTAATTGGTCTATGTTTTGTTGTGCGTTACTTTGTGTCCATTCTAGTTTTGCAATCATCTTGATGGGGAAGAGAGAGCTTGTTGCTTTGCTTGTTTGTCTTCCTGGTGTCTCGTGATTGTTGTGTGGCTCTTCCCCATGATGCCACGGGTTTGTCTGCAGTTTGTGATTGTGGTATTTCCTGATCATGCTCACTTACTATTTTAGTTGTCAGTATGTACACAAAGTACTGGTTACCCACTTAGTCAAGCTTGCCCAGGAAAAAGTGTGGTTAGGTGAACTGCCCGTCCCGACATGACCATACCTGTTGACTTGGATGTTAAACCAAAATATGCCTTTCTCCGTTGTGGAATAAGAAAAGAATAACATTTATTTAAGTTTTACATTTGTGTTCTGGTCATAATCTGGACCTTTTGTACTGACCTTCATGTATCTATTTTCCGCCTCTAGTTGTCTCATATAGCCAGCCTGAGAGTGCAGTAATGTGGACATCTCCTCCTGGGATGGTAGTGGCCCTCGAGGCATTGGTGGAGGCTCAGGGTATACTGGAGGTGACTGGAACGGGGACTAAAAAACATTAAATACACACACTAATGAGTTCTGGATAATAATAGTACCATTCATGCTCTCAAGGACCTTTAACCCTTTACTCCATAGGCTATTTTTAGATCATGACATCATTTTCTATTTTTAGACAACATTGAAAAAATATAAGAAAAATTTAAGTAAAGTTTTGAATACTTTTGAAAATATTATGGAAAATGGAGCATTTGCTCCCAATGAGCAAATGTTCTATTTTCAATAATATTTTCAAATACATGATATTTCATAGGTGTCAAAAGGGGTTATCATGGAGTAAAAGGTTAAGAAATAGAGAGAATCTACAAACTGAAAACGGCAGACTTGGATTGATTTAGCCTGTTCATGAGAGTTATTGGAAAGGGGAATAACTCATGCCCTCTAGTACTGGTTTAAGGGATATTTTGCTTTCTGTCTGAACACAGTAGTCACTCTTCAACTCTTTGGCTACTCAGTACTGCGTAATTTTGCATGATTTTTTTGTTGTCTACTGATTTTTTCAAAATCAAGTTTTTTGAAAAATTCTTTCAAGAATATCATCAGAGTGTCAAACAGTTTGGATCCAGATCAGGCCCGATGTTTTGTCTGGTCTAATCTGGGACTAAACTGTTTGTAAAGGTAATCAGCAGATGACACTGGCAAAGAGTTAAAGTACAATGTATTTGATTTTCTTGATTATCTCTTATCCTGTCATTTTGTTTTTTGTCATGAAAATGTTGCTTGCTTATTACATAGGTTTAGATAAGCAAAATTTTTCTGCGTAAAATTGTTAACATTTTCTTACCCATAATTTTTAGCATATGTTTTGGGTGCTCAAAAGAACTGTCTCATTGAGACGGTTCTTTTTGAGTACCCACAACATTTGTTTTGGTTGAGAAATAAGAAAATTATTTTTCTGTTATGCGCTCTTAATTAAAGGCCTGTTATTACTTCTGCAGGTCTGGTGCATATATCCAAATGTGTTCCAGAAAAGTATAAACATGAAAGCAAACATCAGACGGCAGTCTTATTTGGATTCATATTGTTTGCAATATAGGCTACCAAAGAACATCAGCAGATGAGACAGCAGACAAAAACTGTTGTGAATAATGGGTAAAAGGTTAATTGTGAAACCATTCTCATTATCTTGCCCAAATGATAACCGATTAACGTAAGTGCATACTGCACAATAGAACTGTTTCTAAATAATTTCTAACATGATGCAGAAAACTTAGAAAAATAGGTTAACCAGAAAAGTTTGGTAGGGGTTACCCTTTAAACCAAACTCGGTTGTTTGGCCTTCCTGGGTAAAAAGCGATTTTAACTCTGCATGTTGGGTAATTTTTTATATTTTGTTGTCATCTGCTGATTTTTTTTTTAAAAAAATAATTTTTTGGAAAAGTATTTCAGTAATACCACCAGTGTCAAACAGTTTGATCCAGATCTGGGTCCGAACTGTTTGCAAAGGTTATCAGCAGATGACACTAGTATGCTAAGAGTTAAACCTTTGGATCCTGATCATGAAGGAGGTTTTGCAAGCTGCTGGCAGCATCTCTGTACTTCTGTGGTCTTGCCTCACCCTCATACCACCTCAGTGTCCTGGGATGGACTGCTGCCGAGAGCTGCTCCTTCGCTCTTGTACTTGTGTTCAAGGTGGCATTGGGGCTGCCTGTTAATACATCTTCTAAGTCATGAAGACTTGCATTGGCCCGCTCTGAAAATTAAATGTAAATAAAGACACAAGATGGAAACAAACTTTAACTCTTTGCAAACTGGGTAATTTTCATGCTTTTATTGTCTCCTGCTGACTCTCTTCAAAATTAAATTTTTCGTTTCAAAAATTCCTTCAAGAACACTATCAGAGTGTGAAAGGAATTGAATCCAGATCAGGAAATCCCTCGGTCCTGATCTGGGTCCAATTTGTTTACAAAGGTTATGAGCAGACGACAAAAGTTGCCACTAGCAAGGAAAGAAAAAGATGGGAATCAAATTTTTTTTGCCCAAAATGATCTGTAAGATATTAGTGAAGGAAAATGATGGAATGCATTATAAGGTAGTTTCAGGTTTAGCAGGCGCATTCTAGTCTATTAGTTTTATGTATTGCTAACACAGGGACCAAGCTGGCCCAGAATTTTAGGGAGAAGTGACTTCTCCCTGCAGGAAAATTAGGGAGAAGTGACACTCAGATAGGGAGAAGTTATAGCGCAAAATTACGGCATTTTCCGTCAATTTAGAAGCAAATTAGCCATTACACATACTATTGGCATTTAATGGAAGGAGAAACAAGATGCAGTGGTAGTAGTTTGACTTATAATGTCAACACAGCTTGCATTTGTGTGGTTACAGACCGAAAATGAGTCTCCCTAAAAAAAAATTTTTTTTTTTTTAGGGAGACTCCCACTTCTCCCTGGGTCCCATTTAGGGCGAAATTTCGGCCCCTAGGGTGACTATTTCGCCCTAGTCGCCCCCTAGCTCGATCCCTGTAACATATTGGAATCTGAAACGATCCAAACAGCATGACCTACAAGTGATTGAATAGCCCTACACAATAAAGAAACAGGGTGTGTGGGAGCCCAGCCCCCATCATTAAACAGCCAGAACATTAAACTAGCCTAACACCAAAAAATGCACCCGGTGATTCAGAAGTGCGCTACATTATCAGGCATATTCTTCTCAAGTCTACAATTTCTCACAAAAAAAGGGTAAGTAACTCAAATATAAATGCCCAAATGTTAGGGTGGGTGGGGTAAAACAGTAACAAGACACTGCATGTCCAACTTGAATTCTAAGTGAACTAAAAGCCCGAATGACGTCAAACCTATTTCAAAAAATGATTAGAATTTGGTTTTACCTCTTACTTGACGCTGGTATGATTTATCTGCATCATTGTCCTCTGAATAGGCATACATTCGAAAAAATAGACCCGTAAACTTAAAAGGGAACGGGACAATTACAACAGGTCCAGTAAGATTTTCAAACTCATTAATATTCATAAGGTGCAGAGACAAAATCATGACACGAATTCGTATAGTGACTGCATAACCGCTTAGGCTATTGATTATATCCTCGGACCCAATAACACAATAAGTTTATGCTGGGTCCGAGTTATATCTTATTATTAATCACAGAAGCTAGATTTTTGGATTAAACTTAAAGTAAAAAAAGTAATAGATGGCTAAACGGCATCAGAAGTTACGTTTGCGTGTCCATAAATCTCATTCCTTTTATTCCAGTGTGTTATACTCGTATTTTTATTCTTTAGAAAAAAAAGTGTATGTTAATATTGTACCGAAGGACAGTCGGTCATGAATGCCTCCGTTCGTGCGTGCGTCCTTCCGTCGCGTTTCTTGTATCTTGGATCAGTCTGAGTAGGAGTGTAGGCTAGTCACATCACTCAATATGAAATGTCTAGACATGATGCATTCTAAAAGTACAATACATGTTTGTCGGATGTGTCACAGTATGAGTATAGGCTAGCAAGAACAGTCAGAATACAATATGTCTAGACATGTTGTATTACTAAAGTACAACTCGTCGGATCAGTAAGAGTACTTATATAGGCTAGTTGCAACACTCATTATAGGAAATGTCTAGACATGTTGTATTACTAAAGTACAACACGTCGGATCAGTAAGAGTACTTATATAGGCTAGTTGCAACACTCAATATAGGAAATGTCTAGACATGTTGTATTACTAAAGTACAACACGTCGGATCAGTCAGAGTACTTATATAGGCTAGTTGCAACACTCAATATAGGAAATGTCTAGACATGTTGTATTACTAAAGTACAACATGTCGGGTCAGTCAGAGTACTTGTATATGCTCGTTTCAACACTAAATATAGGAAATGTCTAGACATGTTGTATTAATAAAGTACAACATGTCGGATCAGTCAGATTACTGGTATAGGCTAGTTGCAACACTTATTATAGGAAATGTCTAGACATGTTGTATTACTAAAGTACAATACGTCGGATCAGTCAGAGTACTTATATAGGCTAGTTGCAACACTCAATATAGGACATGTCTAGACATGTTGTATTACTAAAGTACAGCACGTCGGATCAGTCAGAGTACTTGTATAGGCTCGTTGCAACACTTAATATAGGAAATGTCTAGACGTGTTGCACCTGTTTAAGAACAGCACGTCGTATGAGTCAGAGTATTAGTATAGGCTAGTTGCATTACTCAATATAGGATATGTCTAGACATGTTGTATTCTTAAAGTATAACATTTCGGATGTGATAATGAATAAGTAAAGGCCAGTAGCAACCGTCAATATAAGAAATGTCTAGACATGTTGTATTCTTAAAGTACAACATGTCGGATCAGTCAGGGTAAGGGTATAGGCTATTCCCAGCACTCAATATAGGAAATGTCTAGACATGTTGTATTACAAAGGCACAACACGTCGGATGTGTTAGAGTAGGAGTGTAGGCTAGTTGCAACACTTAATATAGGAAATGTCTAGACACGTTATATTACTAAAGCACAACACGTCGACTGTGTTATTGTATGAGTGTAGGCTAGTTGCAACACTTAATATAGGAAATGTCTAGACGTGTTGTACTCTTAAAGCACAACACATCGGATGTGTTAGAGTATAACTTTAGGCCAGTAGCAACAGTCAGTATAAGAAATGTCTAGACATGTTGTATTACTAAAGTACATCACGTCAGATCGGTCAGAGTACACATATAGGCTTGTTGCAACACTTAATGTAGGAAATGTCTAGACATGTTGTTTTCCTAAAGCACAACACGTCGACTGTGTTAGAGTATGAGTGTAGGCTAGTTGCAACACTCAATGTCTAGACGTGTTGTACTCTTAAAGCACAACACATCGGATGTGTTAGAGTATAACTATAGGCCAGTAGCAACAGTCAGTATAAGAAATGTCTAGACATGTTGTATTCTTAAAATACAACATGTTAGAACAGTCAGGGTATGGGTATAGACTTGTCCCAGCACTAATATAGGAAATGTCTAGACATGTTGTATTCCTAAATTACAACCGTCCGATGTGTTAGAGTATGAGTGTAGGCTAGTCGCCACACTTGATATAGGCAATGTCTAAAACATTTCAGTCAAGTATAGTATGTGTATAGGCTAGTCCCTGCACTCAGTATAGAAAATATCTAGGCATGTTGTATTCTTAAGGTACAACATGTTGGGTCAGTCAGAGTATTAATATAGGATAGTTGCAACAGTCAATGTAGGATATGCCTAGACATGTTGTACTCTTAAAGTCAACATGTCAGATAAGTAGAGTATTTGTATAAGCTAGTCGCAGCACTCAGTATAGGAACTGTCTAGACGTGTTTTATTTTTAAAGTACAACGTGTCGGGTGTGTCAGAGAACGAGTATACGCTAGCAGCAACAATCCGTATAATAAATGTCAAGACATGATGTATTCCGAAAGTACAACGTGTCAGATCAGTCAGAGTACTTGAATATGCTAGTTGCACCACCCAATATAGGAACTGTCAAGACGTGTTGTTTTCTTAAATTAAAACCTGTCAGGTAAGTCAAGAGTATGAGTATAGGCTTGCAACAAAAGACAGTATTAGAAATGTCTAGGCATGTTGTATTCTTAAAGTACAACATGTCGGATCAGTCAGGGTAAAAGTATAGGCTAGTTGCAACACTCAAAATAGGAAATGTCTAGACATGTTGTATTCTTAAAGTAAGTAAGGGTGCAAAGATCAGGAATCGATAGAATCAAGTACCACACCTGACCCAGGATACCAATGGGAAAGTGACAAACTCACAGTAGACACCACAAACGAGAGCCAAGAGGTCAGCCCTTTCCCAGCAGGTGACCACAAAGCACATATAAACAGACGCGCACAAAGACATAGCAAACACAAGACAGAACAAAAACATAAAAGATCCACAAAAGAAGTACCGCCTTGGAACGGTCAGTAAAATATTTTACTGGAGGGCTTAAACCGGTTTATCGGCGCCAACCTCACCCTTAATTCAGATGTGGATCAAGACACATAGATATTTGGTTTGCATGAAAGAGCCCTAACTTATCAATGCATCATCTCCTAAAACATATAAATCAAGATATAACAAGGAGATAAAGCAAGGATAAGGACTCAACAGTAAATTAAACTGAATACCGGAGCAAAAGAAATCCAACAGGTAAACCCCGGTACAACATGTCTGATATGACAGAGTATGAGTATATGCTCAACAAACACTCAATATAGGTAATGTCTAGATATGTTGTATTACTAAAGCACATCATGTATGATGTGTCAGAGTATGAGTATAGGCTAGAGGCAAAACTCAGTATACGAAATGTCCAGACGTGTTGTATTCTTTAATTCAGAGTATATGAATAGGCTAGTGCCAGAACTCATTATACGAAATGTCTAGACATGTTGTATTCTTAAAGTACAAAATGTTGGATCAGTCAGAGTATGAGTATAGGCTAGTGCCAGCACTCAGTAAAGGAAATGTCTATGCATGTTGTATTTTTAAAGTGCACCATGTCGGATGTGCTAGACTATATGGGTAGGCGTGTTGCAACACTAAATATAGGAAGTGTCTAGACATGTTGTATTATTAAAGCACACTATATGGGATGTGTCAGAGTATGAGTATAGGCTTATTGCAACACACATTATTTGCAAATGTTTAGACATGCTGTATTCTTATAGTCAGTCAACATGCAGGATCAGTCAGAGTATGAGTATAGGCTAGATCAACACTCAAAATCGGTTATATCTAGACATGATGTTGAATTCTTAAAGTACAACTGTGTCAGATGTGACAGAGTATGAATAAGGGCTAGTTGCAACACTCAATAAAGGAATGTCTAGACATGTTGTATTCTTAAAGTACAACATGTCAGATGCGTCAAAGTATGAGTATAGGCTAGTTGCAACACTTAACATGGGTAATGTCTATATATGTTGTATTCCTAAAGCACAACGCATCAGATCTGTCAGAATATGTGTATAGGCTAGTTGCAACACTAAGTATAGATAATGTCTAGATATTGTATCTTTAAAGTACAACATGTCGGATGAGTCAATACACTAACTTATCTGACCCTCTATGCGGGGCCCTTACCTCAACCAAGGAGCTCGACTTTGGGTCAAATGAAGTCCTGTCACTTAGGACATAGCCTTAGCTTAAATCTCATGCTAAATACAGTCATGTAGACGCCTGGATAGGCCTGCTACAATCTATTCACTTTCATGTATAAATAAGATATAAACCTGTTTACAATTCCATGCATAATTTTCGGAATTCGAATCACGGGGCGTCTTTTGTAGGGCCCCTGACCCCATGTCCAGACCCATACACCTTCAAATGCTTTAAATAATAAGTACCGATATATCTAAAGGGAACAATGTTAAAGTTAAGGTACATTCCTTATCAGAAGCGGCTATACTTTAAAAAAGAAAGGGCTAAATCGTGAAAAAAAAAACGCGAACTTGTCCGATTCTATATGCGGGGCTCACACCTCGACCTAGGAGCTTGGCATTACTTTTAATGAAGTACTACCAATTAGGACATGTCCTTATTTTTAATCTGATAATCTCTGTAGGCACTCAGATAAGCCTGTTACAATCCATTCATTTTCATATATAATTAAGAGAAAAACTTGTATTTTCATGAGAAAATTTTTTGAACTTTGAACCACAGGGCATCTTTTGGAGGGCCGCTGACCCCATGTCCAGACCCATGCACCCTTTAATGCTGTAAATAATAAGAACAGCTTTCTACCATGTTAAAATTAAGGTCCATTCCTTATCAGAAGGGCCTAACCATTAAAAGGAAGGGGCAAAATCGTGCATTACGGGAACTTATCTGACCACCTTTTCTGGGGCTCACACCTCAACCAAAATGATGGGCATTGATTCAAATGAAGAACTATCACTTAGGAAATATCCCAAGCTTTAATATGATACCCTTTTCAACCTCGTAGGCGCGCTCAAAAGCCTGCCATTAGCAATTTACTTTTGTGTATAAATAAATAATAAATTGTTCCGAAATGCGCAAATTCTCGCACAAAATACAACGTTTTATCTTTAAAGGGGACGGCAACCCTGATAATTACAACGAATTATATGAAAGATCTTAATAAACCATGAATTTTGATATCAGTTTCATCTAAATCGGTTGAAAATGTGGAAGTTGTGGGCGTTCGAATATTTTCAAATGGACTGTAATGGAAGCGGCCATATTGTAGGCTTAGTGACGTCACTCAGCCTAATTGAATATGCGTAATCAAAATAAAAGACAAACCAATGGGTTATTTGCATTAATTTTTAATGAAACACTTTCCTTATGTATAAAGCTGCATATCTGCCGAAACACAGATGATGTGAAAATAGTGGTAACTAAAACTTAAGCAGTTGAAAAAATTCTGAAAACTAATTAAATATTCAAAATGGCGGCTAAATGTGGGCATTATTGAATTCTTTAAACGCCCATTACTTGCTCATTTTTCAACCGATTTCGATGATACTTGTATCAAAATTCATGGTTTATAGAGCTCTTTCTGATAAAACATACTTATTATTAGGGTTGCTGTCCCCTTTAAAGTGAAACGGTTCTAGCAGAGTGATCAGTGTCACTTAAGTTCGATGTTGGTATCAAATTAAAGCTTCAATCCTCTCCTAAGTGATAATACTCCATTTGAACACATGCTTAGCTTCTAGGTTGAGATTTGAGTCCCATTTATAGGGTGGGGTCAGATCCCCGAAAAATGCGACTTCGCTCCAATTATTATTTTATTAAGCCCCTTATGCAAGTGACTGACTCCAAGTTACCCTTCAATTACATACAAACTAATTATTTAAACCATTGGATGGTGTATGGGTTCGGACATAGGGCCAAATGAAAGTGGTAAAACCTACCCACAGGGGCCAAAAGCCGAAAAATTCTTGCACAATATACAACGTTCTCTTCTAAAAAGTGTAACGCTGCTAGCAGGTTAATGGCTGTCTCTAGAATTCTGATTTTTGTATCAAAATAAAGCTTAGACCCTCGTCTAGGTGTTCATATTCGATTAAAATCAATAACTAGCTTCTAGGGTCAGATGTGAACCCCCAGTGCATGGTCGGTAAAGTTCGCCTATTTTGCGATTTGGCCCGTTTTGATCATTTTGGTAGGCCCATAAAAGACTCTTAAGCCCAAATTTCTACAGAAGTTTTAATTGTTCAAAGTATTTTTGGGGTAATTGGTATTGGGCCAGGGTTACCATTTGAAAGATAGCCCGCGGTTCGACATATTAAAAATCTACAACAACCGATTTTGTTGTCTAAAATATGCGCATATCTCTAATGGCAGGCTGACCGCTGGCTTTGGAATTCTGAATCTGGTATCAACATAAAGCTTTCCTAAGTGTTCATGCTCAATTCAAAAGGATAGCTGGTTTTTAGGTTCAGTTTTGAACCCCAAGCACATCGTCCATAAAGTTCGCGCAATTCGCGATTTGGCCCAATTTATAATTATTCTGTCTGCCCTCCCAAAGACTTCTTGGCCCATATTTCTACATGGCCAGCTACATGTATATGTGTTCTAACTGTTTAAAGCATTTTGGGGTATATGGATCCGGGATAGGGCCAGGAAGGTACTCAGAAGGACGCCCGACGGTTCGAAATCAAAAAAATCTCGGACAAACGATAAAGTTATTCTCTAAATATACCCATATCTCTAAGGGCCCTGGCAAGCTGATCCGTGTCTGTAAAATTCTGGTTTTGGTATCAACATAAAGCTTGGGCCTTCCTCACTGTTCTAATACTAAAATTGAACTAATAGCTGGCTCCTAGGTTCCGGTTCGAACCCCACAAAACGGGTAGGTAAAGTTTCAAAATTCGGGGATGAGCCACTTTATGTGGCCACTATTGGCCCCACAGAAGACTATATGGTCCTAATTTTGACATGGTCACCTACATATATATATATACATATCATCTGCCGTGTTGTACTTTACGAATACAACATCTCTAGACATTTCTATATATCTGGTACTGAAATTGAGATAAACTTATACCTTAACTCATCTGATGTGTTGTACTTTACTAATACAACATCTCTAGACATTTCTATATATCTCGTACTGAAATTGAAATATACTTATACCTTAACTCATCTGACGTGTTGTACTTTACGAATACAACATCTCTAGACATTTATATATATTTGATACTGACATTGAAATCTACTTATACCTTAACTCATCTGACGTGTTGTACTTTACGAATACAACATCTCTAGACATTTCTATATATCTGGTACTGAAATTGAAATATACTTATACCTTAACTCATCTGACGTGTTGTACTTTACTAATACAACATCTCTAGACATTTATATATATATTTGAAACTGAATTTGAAATATTCTTATACTTTAACTTATCTGACGTGTTGTACTTTACGAATACAACATCTCTAGACATTTATATATATTTGATACTGAAATTGAAATCTACTTATACCTTAACTCATCTGACGTGTTGTACTTTACGAATACAATATCTCTAGACATTTCTATATATCTGGTACTGAAATTGAGATATACTTATACCTTAACTCATCTGACGTGTTGTACTTTACGAATACAATATCTCTAGACATTTCTATATATCTAGTACTGAAATTGAAATATACTTATACCTTAACTCATCTGACGTGTTGTACTTTACGAATACAACATCTCTAGACATTTCTATATATCTGGTACTGAAATTGAAATATACTTATACCTTAACTCATCTGACGTGTTGTACTTTACGAATACAACATCTCTAGACATTTATATATATCTGGTACTGCAATTTAGATATACTTATACCTTAACTCATCTGACGTGTTGTACTTTACTAATACAACATCTCTAGACATTTATATATATATTTGAAACTGAAATTGAAATATTCTTATACTTAAACTTATCTGACGTGTTGTACTTTACGAATACAACATCTCTAGACATTTCTATATATCTGGTACTGAAATTGAGATATACTTATACCTGAACTCATCTGACGTGTTGTACTTTACGAATACAACATCTCTAGACATTTATATATATTTGATACTGACATTGAAATCTACTTATACCTTAACTCATCTGACGTGTTGTACTTTACGAATACAACATCTCTAGACATTTCTATATATCTGGTACTGCCATTGAGATATACTTATACCTTAACTCATCTGACGTGTTGTACTTTACTAATACAACATCTCTAGACATTTATATATATATTTGAAACTGAATTTGAAATATTCTTATACTTTAACTTATCTGACGTGTTGTACTTAACGAATACAACATCTCTAGACATTTCTATATATCTGGTACTGAAATTGAAATATACTTATACCTTAACTCATCTGACGTGTTGTACTTTACGAATACAACATCTCTAGACATTTATATATATTTGATACTGAAATTGAAATCTACTTATACCTTAACTCATCTGACGTGTTGTACTTTACGAATACAACATCTCTAGACATTTATATATATTTGATACTGACATTGAAATCTACTTATACCTTAACTCATCTGACGTGTTGTACTTTACGAATACAACATTTCTAGACATTTCTATATATCTGGTACTGAAATTGAAATATACTTATACCTTAACTCATCTGACGTGTTGTACTTTACTAATACAACATCTCTAGACATTTATATATATATTTGAAACTGAATTTGAAATATTCTTATACTTTAACTTATCTGACGTGTTGTACTTTACGAATACAACATCTCTAGACATTTATATATATTTGATACTGAAATTGAAATCTACTTATACCTTAACTCATCTGACGTGTTGTACTTTACGAATACAACATCTCTAGACATTTCTATATATCTGGTACTGAAATTGAGATATACTTATACCTTAACTCATCTGACGTGTTGTACTTTACGAATACAATATCTCTAGACATTTCTATATATCTAGTACTGAAATTGAAATATACTTATACCTTAACTCATCTGACGTGTTGTACTTTACGAATACAACATCTCTAGACATTTCTATATATCTGGTACTGAAATTGAAATATACTTATACCTTAACTCATCTGACGTGTTGTACTTTACGAATACAACATCTCTAGACATTTATATATATCTGGTACTGCAATTTAGATATACTTATACCTTAACTCATCTGACGTGTTGTACTTTACTAATACAACATCTCTAGACATTTATATATATATTTGAAACTGAAATTGAAATATTCTTATACTTAAACTTATCTGACGTGTTGTACTTTACGAATACAACATCTCTAGACATTTCTATATATCTGGTACTGAAATTGAGATATACTTATACCTGAACTCATCTGACGTGTTGTAGTTTACGAATACAACATCTCTAGACATTTATATATATTTGATACTGACATTGAAATCTACTTATACCTTAACTCATCTGACGTGTTGTACTTTACGAATACAACATCTCTAGACATTTCTATATATCTGGTACTGCCATTGAGATATACTTATACCTTAACTCATCTGACGTGTTGTACTTTACTAATACAACATCTCTAGACATTTATATATATATTTGAAACTGAATTTGAAATATTCTTATACTTTAACTTATCTGACGTGTTGTACTTAACGAATACAACATCTCTAGACATTTCTATATATCTGGTACTGAAATTGAAATATACTTATACCTTAACTCATCTGACGTGTTGTACTTTACGAATACAACATCTCTAGACATTTATATATATTTGATACTGAAATTGAAATCTACTTATACCTTAACTCATCTGACGTGTTGTACTTTACGAATACAACATCTCTAGACATTTCTATATATCTGGTACTGAAATTGAGATATACTTATACCTTAACTCATCTGACGTGTTGTACTTTACGAATACAATGTCTCTAGACATTTCTATATATCTGGTACTGAAATTGAAATATACTTATACCTTAACTCATCTGACGTGTTGTACTTTACGAATACAATATCTCTAGACATTTCTATATATCTGGTACTGAAATTGAAATATACTTATACCTTAACTCATCTGACGTGTTGTACTTTACTAATACAACATCTCTAGACATTTATATATATATTTGAAACTGAAATTGAAATATACTTATACCTTAACTCATCTGACGTGTTGTACTTTACGAATACAACATCTCTAGACATTTCTATATATCTGGTACTGGAATTGAAATATACTTATACCTTAACTTATCTGATGTGTTGTAGTTTACATATACAGCATCTCTAGACATTTCTTATATCGAGAATTGGAAAATGTTTGACCCCCTCTGAATCCTTGGAAAAGTATACGGACCCCCTCTGTGACTGTAATTTATAAGTTGAGGACTGAAAAAACAAAAAAACGTTGTCAAGTCTGCTTTCTGGACGTTGGGCGCCTGGACCCCCTGATAAAAATTCTTGGATCCACGCATGAACTTGTTCTTTAATTTATCTGACGTATCTCCTGGTGCCCGAGCACGAGTTGTCTGCAATAAAATAGGAGATATGCGCTGGAAACGATGGAACAAACGGATGGACGGACGGGTGGACGTACGGTAGAGTGCTATTACACTTAAATGTCTCACTAACGCATGAAATAATAGTCTAAATAACTTAAATGTATTAAATTTATAATTAAATATAATTATTTTAAATAACAACAGAACGCTATGCAGTCACTTACATATTCGTGTCGTGATTTTGACTATACATCTTATGAATATTAATGAGTTAAGCAATCTTACTCGACCTGTTGCGATTGTCCCGTTCCCCTGAAGATGTTGCAGAAGCTGATTTTAGTTGGCAAACTTCTCAGAATGTTTCTTGGAAAGACAGAGGGACACTGTTAGCGTCCTCGATCACAGTTTAATGACATCCCTACAAAAAGTGGTATTTCGAACAATTAGGAGAACGAAAAGGTCACTGCACCCCCCCCCCTCCCCCTCCTGGCAGATGTTTCTATCCTAGTCCAAGATCATTTTTCAGATGTTTTAGCTCATCCTGAGCCGAAGGCTCAAGGTGAGCTTGTGATCGGTCTTTGTCTGTTGTCCGTTCGTCCTTCATGCGTAAACTTATTTTCTTAAATCAACATCTGAACCACTGGTCCAAATTCTGAATGTTCCCCAAGATGCCCTAGATCTAGCTCTTTCTTTAAAATTTGCACAAATGGTTCTGCTTCACTAAACAGGAGGGCTGAGCAGAGCTCCAGATAAGAAATCTAACGACATCTGAACCACTGGTCCAAATTGAAAATAATTTTACAGAATTGTTCCTCTTGATACCCTCTACTAAAGTTGCACAAATGGTTCCGCT
Source organism: Loripinus fragilis (assembly GCA_964019695.1). Lineage (NCBI taxonomy): Eukaryota > Metazoa > Mollusca > Bivalvia > Lucinida > Lucinidae > Loripinus > Loripinus fragilis. The sequence goes on from OZ026514.1 coordinate 29,941,935, forward strand.
CTGCTGAACAAAAGGGCGGCCACAGCTCCAGATAAGAAATACCTTTAAACAACATCTCCCAAGCCACTGGTCCCAATTTCATATAACTTCACATGAATGTTACTCATGATATCCTTTTTCAAAATTGCACAAATGGTTACGCTGGCTGCCAGAGCTCCAGATAAGAGATCTTTTAAATGACATCTCCTGAACCACTGGTCCAATTTCAAAATAATTTCACAGAATTGTTCCTCCTGATACCCTCTATTAAAATTGCACAACTGGTTCTGCTCCACTGAACAAAAGGGCCGCCAGAGCTCCAGATAAGAAATATCTTTAAAAGACATCTCCTGAACCACTGGTCTGAATTCAAAATAATTTCTCAGAATTGTTCTCATAATACCCTCTACCAAATTTGCACAAATGGTTCCACTCGGCTGAACAAAGGGCCACCAAGGCTCCAGATAAGAAACATCTTTAAACGACATCTCCTGAACCACTGGTCCAAATTCAAAATAATTTCACAGAATTGTTCATCATGATACCTTCTACCAAAATTGCACAAATGGTTCTGCTCTGCCGATCAAAGGGGCTGCCAGAGCTCTAGATAAGAGATGTCTTTTACTGAACCACAGGTCCAATTTCAAAATAATTTCACAGAATTGTACCTCATAATGCCCTTAACCAAATTCACACAAATGGTTCCGCTCTGCTGAACAAAAGGGCCACCAGAGCTTCAGATAAGAACATCTTTAAAGACATCTGCTGAACCACTGGTCCAGATTCAAAATAATTTCACAGAATTGTTCCTCAGAATTGCCTTCTACCAAATTGCACAAATGGTTCCACTTCACCGAACAAAGGGGCTGCCAGGGCTCTAGATAAGAAATGTCTTTTAATGACATTTCCTCCTTAACCACTGGTTCAAATTCAAAATAATTTCACAAAAATGTTCCTCATGATGCCCTCTACCTAAATTGCACAAATGGTTTTGCTTCGCTGGAAAAGGGGTTGGCAGAGCTATAGATAAGAAATATCTTCAAATGAAATCTCCTGAACCAATGGTCAAAGATCAAAATAATTTCACAGAGATTGTCCTTATGTTGCCCTCTACCAAAATTGATCAGAAAGGTTCACCTAGGCTGAACAACATGGCTACCAGAACTAAAAATAGAAATATCTTTAAATCATATCATATCTCCTTAGCCACAGGCCAATACATCATCTACTCATGTGCCTGGACATAGGTGAGCGATCCAGGGCCCTAGGGTCCTCTTGTTTAATGGTTGTATGGCTATTATTCTGACTTCTGTAGCTAGATAAGCATTCAACACTGCATATTTTAAATAAAATTATGTAGAAATGCAAAAGGCCAGGAAGTGGATGTAGGGACCTTTTCCACTCTACTACATTGATCCTCAAGTATCTGTGCTTCCCAGGGGTTTGGGAAAATGGAGAGAAATTAAAGCATTAAGTTTAGGGGAATAAGAGAGCAGGGGCCAATTTGTTTTAGGGGAACAAGGGAACAAATACAGTATTTGGGAACATGGAGCATGCATAGAAAACATAAATTTGTTAATTGTTAGGAATTTTACAATCCAAAAATAGCTCTTCCTGTTTGAACCAATAAAACCGTACAGAAATGAATAGAATGTAATTTTGTACTTTTATTTTGTTCAAATTATTGCATTAGCCATTGAAAAAGACACCAAACTTCAGCTTACATGTAGCTATTAAAGTGGCCCAAAAAGTTAAAGCGAGAGCCAATTTTTTTATTTTGAACGAAATTGGCGTCTGCAAATTTTAAAAGCAAAAAACCTTACCTTGTGAACTGAAAATGGGAAATTTTAGACAAAAGTACCATAGTGGATAGAGTGGGTTGTGCACTGAAACATTGGTTGATTACATGTATTTACAATAAATCAATTTTAGGAAGGAAAAATATATTTTCATGAAATATCTTTTAAACAGCCTATTAATTTAAACTAGAATGGTTTTCAGACCCAGAATGTGAGAAAATTTTACCGGTATATCTGAAAAATGATCATGGTAATGCACCTTATTGTAGGGTTAGCTGCTAAGGCTGTGCCTGGCAGGAGGGTAAGTTTGCAATATCTACTAGTTATATAATGAACCTCTCAGACAGACAGAAACACATGCATGCACACACACACAGGATTCAACAGTTTTCCTGATTGAGAAGTGCTGACTGTTCTTAGCCCTGAATCTATTGCAGCACATGCACAGGTTTAGATAAGAAACAAAAATTTTCAGCGTGAAATGGTAAATATTTTCTTACCCATCATTTTTAACATATGTTTTGGGTGCTCAAAAGAACCGTCTCATTGAGACGGTTCTTTTGAGTACCCACAACATATGTTTTGGTTGAGAAATAGGAAAAATAAATTTTCGTTACACACTCTTAACTAAAGGCCTGACATGCCTATCTTTTTTTGAGAAAGTTAAATGTAACAATGCCTGAATAATTACCTCAATTTAGCATTCTGTTAAGTGCTAGGACACTTAAAGAGGTGCACATGTTTAGAACATTAATGGTATCAAATGTTCAGTGTCTTAACAAATCATGAAATGTTTGCATTTGCAAAGTATACAGAAGGATTAGTTTTGAAATGTTATGATGAAAAATTGGTCCTTTTATCTACGGGACATCTAGGCAGTTATCTTATTTTCAACATTAACCCTTAATGCGCTAATTGCAACAAAAGTCGTCTGCTGTTCTCGTCTGCTGAAATGTTCTAGAAGCCTCCATGACAAACAGTGTTGACCCAGATCAGACTGCTCCTATAGGAGCAGTCTATTCTGGGTCCTCGCTGTTTGCTTCTATACTTAATTTGTCAGTAATGTAAGGCAATTATTTGCAGCAGACGACTTCAGCAGACGACATTTTCAGATGCATTATTTTCTTGGTCCTTAAGGGTTAACAATATCTCCCAGACTGTCACTGAGGTACATGTAGACTGATATAGTACCTATTAATGGTTACAGGTTAGGAAATATTAGAGTATATGGTAAATGTTTTAACATTACGAACACTTTTCTCTTTCTGTTCTCATATAAAAGGTTGGTTTTCAGGGCTGGAATTCACAAAGTGCTTGTCAGATTACCAAACAGGGAAGATCCTGATCAGACTGCTTCAGTCTGATCTAGGGCTACACTGTTTTCTAGGTCTTTTTGACAGTCAACTAGTGTTCAAAGTTTTAGAACATTTTGGTCCTTATTATAGTCCTTCTTACTCTTTGTCTGTTAGTGTCTTCAGGTTGTAACCTTTGCAAACAGTTTGGACCCTGTTCAGGCCCAACAAAATGTTGGGCCAGATCAGGATCAAAACTGTTTGATTCTCCATCATCTCTAATAGTATTCTCGAAAGATTTCTGGAAAAATATATTTTGAATCAAATTAGAAGACAACAAAAAAAGAAAAGAAAAAATAACCAGCATGCAAAGAGTTATACATGCACAGATTTCTCTAAATCTTCATCTGCTATCATACTTTGTGGGTGTGAGTATTGGTCTATTACTGTGGTGGGGTTTCAGCCAATTAGTCTGAATCATTCCACAATGGATAATACCAGTTTCTTCTTTAGGACGCTCAAAGAAATCCCCTAATTACCCTACCTACCTACATACATTGTATATGGGCATCGTCGCGAGAAAACCTGTCTTCGGGGTCTCCGACAAAGCGAGTTTCAAACCAGTCTCCTCAGCTAAAGAGACTAGCCAGAAAATTGAAACTTCACATGTAGCAAGTTAACATATGATACTTTCCAAAAAGCGAATAACAAAGGCGCTGATCAGACTGCATGGATGCGCAGGCTGGTCTGCGCCTGTGTTGTTCACAAACCCCCGAAGACAGGTTTTTTCGCGTCAAGGCCCATATATGATTAGCTCAGCCCTTTACATTCTGGATACCGACAAACAGGTACTTTGGCAAACAGTGGAGACCCAGATGATTTCATCAGGGACTGCACTGTTTGCTAAGATTAAAACAATTTTCAAAGACAGAACTGCATCATTTTATAAACATTTAACTGGCAACCCCTTAAAATACAAATTTGACAATTCCATACTTATTGTATCAATATGTATGGGATAATCCATCAGAATGAAAAAGGTTAGGCGAGCTCATAATATGCAAAATAATTGTAACCTTGAAGAGCAGTTAAATCCAAACCACGACATATGATTTCCAATAATGTGACATTTTGACAAGTGTAGACTCAGATGCGTTTGTGCAACCTCCCTTTAAGCTAGAAACCCCAAATGCTGTTCTGTCAGTAGCTTAACACTCATAGAATATTCAAGCGACTAGCAAAGGCTCTGATCAGACTGCGCATATGTGCATGCTGGTCTGAGGCTTTGCTGGTCGCACATACCACATTGTTGGAAATCTCATGTAGCGGCTCATATATAGAAGTCTCCCTTTATTGTCAGGTTGAGATATTTTAATTGTTTTGTTGCTATTATTTGACAGGTAAGCTAGAGAAGTTTACAAAGTGTTCGTGATCATTTTTGACATTCGACTGACAAGGCAAATAGTTTTATTTGTGGGGGTGGTAGGGGGTGGGTGGCTGGAAGGATGGATTTGACATTATTTGCTCTTTAATTGACTGCTATGTCTGAATTAAGGGAGCATCTGTCTCAACACTCAGCAGCTGCTTAACTCTTTCCTTGCTAGCAATTACTTTTGTCATCTGCTGATAACCTTTGCAAACAGTTTGGACCCAGATCCATCCAGGTGAACCGCATGTCTAGATCTCGGAGGGTGTTGGCTATCGGAGGTAAACATTGAGATCATAGATGGATAGGGTCTTTATTTATCCATTTTTATTTCATATGGAAAGTTTCTTGGGGACGAATGCAGCAAACATGTTGCTTCTATATTGAGTGATAAGGACTCTGAATCTGTTAGATACTTTTGATCCATGTCCGTAGGATTCAGGGCGACTTTTCAAACGGTGAATGTGAATTTTTCAATGAAAAAAGGCTAGTGGTTTGATCATAGCTGGACTTATATCAACCTTTGACACTAATTGCTTGTGCCGCTACCATTCTATATCATTCTCCTGCATGGCTTGTAAGTGGCATGTCCAAAACTGCTATTAAATCTTCAAATTTTGAAAATTGCTTACGTTGCTATCATGTTGATGGTTAGCAAAATGTTCAGAGGACTTACCTCCGAATAGAACGCTATCCATAAACATGACACCATCATCATAAAAGTGCAAATAAATAAGTGTTGTACACGTCTGTTCGAATTATATTGGACTGATACATTTTAAAGAGAGGTTAAACATTGCAGCGGTAGTTATGAATCAAGAAAAAGTAAAATAATACATCTAAATATTAACTGATGAATTCGAAATATTCGTTCAAATCACCGCATTTCCGAATTCAAATGCGATTTAAACTAAAAAATAATCAGTTTAAAAACATGCACTGCTTTCAGAATTCTTGTCATTCTATATACTATCGGCTTATATGTTGATTTTATTCCTTAATGTGGTTCATTATGATATAAAACCATCTCAAAGCAGACCATGTGCAGCCCAAAACTCCTTTGTTTACCTCCGATAGCCAACACCCTCCGATATTTAGACATGCGGTTTATCTGGGTGAGATCAGGACCGACAGAACGTTAGTCCTGATCTGGGTCCAAACTGTTTAGCACTCTGATATAGTACCTGAAAGATTTTTTGAAAAAGTTAATTGTGAAAAAAGTCAGCAGATGCAACAAAAAAATTATTCAATATGCAAAGAGTTAAGCAAGCAGATTTTGCTTTTCCATACAAATAAAAAGTTGCTCGTTTTGGTCTGGTGTTTGTTTTGTATAATAGGCTGATTAGGCTATTAGTGTTTCAAGCACAGCTAATTGGTATTACCGATTAGCTGTGCTTGAAACACTAATAGCCTAATCAGCCTATTATCATTTTAATGATAATTGCTTTTTAAGACAGAATTTTTAGCAGGATGTTCAGTAGTTTTCACTTATTTAGGCGTCTCTGGCCCCGTATAGAATATAGAACCCCTTGCATTCATGAGTCAAGGTAGACATCTCAAAACAGGTTCCAGTTTTGGATTTGCCTATATGTATATGGGTCAGCACATGAGATTTTTAGGCAAACCATCATAGGCTTAGATGAGCCTTGTAGAATTTGTATGAGCCTTATGGTGTTGATACACAGTACATAAATATACAGGTACACACTGGGTAGACGGCGATCCTGAATGCAATCATTTAAACAAAACTGCACTTCCGATAGCTAAAAACTATGGTTTTGATCGCAAAATACACATTTTGATGCATTCTCCAATCACATTTTGATGATTGAAAACATCAGTTTTGGCAATCTTAAATGCCTTTTTGATATAAATCAGTGTTTTCGCGATCGTCACCTACCCAATGTGATAGTATAGACCAACGTTATTTTCTTTTGTAATGGATAGAAAGAGAAAGTTCTCAATACTGATTCTATAGTATGAGTACATTTGTAACAGTGATAGAAGTTGAAGTATTTTATTTAGTGTGAAGACCCACTCTGAAAAGATTATGGTCTAAAGTATTTGTGTAATGTACCAACATTAAGATATTTAAGTTGTCAAAATTCCATTTCAAATGAAAAGTTAGAACACCTGGTGAATTATCTATAGTGTTGCCCATAGAAAGAAAACAAAAGAACTATAATTTTAACGATTTACCTGCTAGTGACAACTTTTGTCGTCTGCTGTTAACCTTTGCAAACAGTTTGGAACCAGATCAGGCTCGACGAAATGTCGGGCTTGATCTGGATCCATCTGTTTGACATTCTGATGGTATTCCTGAAAGATTTTTTTAAAAATTAATTTTGAAAAAAAATCAGCAGAAGATAAAAAAGCTTAAAAAATTACCCAGCATGCAAAGAGTAAGAGAAAACCATGCGAACCAATGTATGACAAAACCAACATATTAATATGTATGCCCAGTCCAGACTCAGTCTCAGATCAGCCTGGGCCTTACTCCAGCCAGATCAGAGCACTAACTACATGTCCCCTGCACTGGTAGCTAAGATTCAGGTGGACTGCAAAAACTGATCAAATTCTTTGCAGTACACAGGTAATTTTGTTGGTTCTATCATGCCCTGGCTTATATATAACAATAACTTTTTGACAGATTTTCCAAGAAGTGTTGTGATTGATTTTGTTGAGTTTGAACAGTCCAATCAAGTCAGCAGTATAGCAGTGACGTCACAATAGGCAGTGTTTGGGGAGAAAGACAGAAAGATAGAAGGAAAGAGAGGAGTGAAGAAGCAATGACTACTGGTATATTGAGACATAGTTTCTTCTGAAGAGGTGAAATGGGATGAAAAACAATGGGGCTAATTGGCAAGACAATGGGGCTAAAAAAGATAGGATGGGGCTAGGAAAAAAGTCTGAATGGGGCTACTTTACCTGTATTTTTATAGGAAGTCAATGGGGCTAATCCAGGTCATTTACCTGTATTTTCTTGCAGAAGCTAAGATTTTCTACTCTGTAATATACAACTAAGATCAAAGTAAAATAAGCACATTTTCAGTTTTCGCATTCATGCAGCCATGAAAAGAGTGGTCTTGATTGATTAAGGGGTAAGGCTGAGGTCAAAGCCCTCCAAAAAAACTTGCTTTAATTCAGCAATGGTTTAAAAGTTTCAGATCATCACTCTTAAGAAAATATGTTGTGTATACTCAAAAGTATTGTTTTACTGAGATGGTTCTTTTATGTGACTGCAACACATGTTTTGGGTGAGAAAAATGGAGATAATTTAGAAAAAAACCCTTCTATCTGGAGTCTTGTGCTAGATGTTTGTTACCTGTAAAGGGGAAGTAAAACCGTCATTTCATTAACCCTTTTCTTACTAGCCATGACTTTTGTCGTCTAATTCCACTCGTCCTCTCGTACTTACGAGTGAAATCTAGAAAGGATGAGTAATTCTTCCCAAAGCACTCTTCCTACAGGACGAGTGCTTTGGGAAGAATTACTTGTCCTTTCTAGTTTCACCCTAAAATCTGAGGGTGAAACTAGCATTTTCTGAGTATTGACTGTGAAATCTTTTTGTCAGTATATGGGATGCAGATATGAATTTGACTGGGTAAATAACTAAATATCATTTTAACAGTGATTTAAGGATCTTAATAAGTTTTTTTTGCATACGCTTTGAAAGGACAAGTACATGTGTTTGTATGACAAGTGCAAATTTTAAGTCACTCGTCCTGCAGGTCAAGTGCTATATTGAAATATTTTTGTCCCCTTATACATGTATTCTTAGGGAGCCTATATTGCAAACTATATGGACCCATATCAGACAAGCTAGGAGCAGTTTGATCAGGGTTCGTTTTGTTTGCTTCCATGAAAAAAATCTGGTCTGAAGTGCACTTAAATATATGCAGCAGACGTAAAAAGCAGACAAAAGTTTCAGGACAAAAAGTAGTGGCGGGATCAGACTTAACTAGGCTGAGATTTGTTTTATTGTGATAATAACAAGAGGTGGGATAAATAAACATTCACTTGTTAGTAGTAGTGCCTTTTATAGTTGTATTAAAAGGCGACTTTAATAGGTATAAAAACTCTAATGAACACACGGTTTTGAAAGGTGTTGGAGACAGTTCACCTGTGGTTGACCCTTGTACAGACTGATAATTACCTAGATTTTCATCAAAAAGTTACAAAAACTTGACGATTGTATAAATAATCTAAAAACATCTCATTCGCGGGCTGTCTATCAATTGCTTTTGATCCTGTCTATGTTATAGTTAATCTCACACTTTTCAACCAATTCAAAATTTCTTAACCCTTAACACTTCGCATGCTTGGTATTCTTTAACCCTTAAAGTGCCACCTATAATTTTCAGCCGACTTTTGCAGTTTTATCGAAAATAACAAATAAGGCATGATATTTCGTGAGAATCGTCTGCTGGCAGACGATTCTCTTGAAATATCATACCTTATTTTTGTCGAAAAATAGGAAAAACTAGGAAAGATGTTGCAAACTTTGTCGTCTGCTGCAGTTGTTATTGGCGCTTTAAGGATTAACTCTTCGCATGATATTTTTATTTTGTCATCTGCTGTTTTTTCTTTCAGTTATTTTCAAAAAGTTCTCTCAGGAATACCATCACAGTACAATTGTCAAACAGTTTGGATTCAGATCAGATTTGGGTCCAAACTTTTTTCAAAGCTTATCAGCAGACGGGGGAAAAAGCCATCGCAAGTCATCACTAGAAGGTAAATAAAGGCTTCATTTATGATCGCAGCCAATGGCAACTTTTTTCAATAAATTTCTTGATTTTCAGAAAAAATAAGACTTGATATTTCATGCGAATTGTCTACTTAGTGCTTGAAGAGCAATATTATTTGAAAATTTGGCCTGAGCAATCTTTAGATGGCTCTTAAAGGGTAAATCCTTGATCTGCTGCTCATGAACATACCCTGCTCTGTATCTTCTCAGAAGCTAACTAATCAGGAACTCCACTGTTTGCCACTTCTCTTTTATGCAGTAAAATGTAATATAAATTGGTTGGGTTGATTTTGCTTAAATTTTGTAAAATTTTTCCGTGCTAGCTGCAACTGTTGTCTTTTGCTGATAACCTTTGCAAACAGTTTGGACCCAGATCAGGACCGACTTTCTGTCGGTCCTGATCTTGATCCAAACCGTTTGACACTGATCATGTTTCTGAAACAATTTTTTCAAAAAGTTGATTTTGAAAAAAGTCAGCAGACGACAAATGCATGAAAAAAATACAGAGCATGCAAAGATTTAATATTCAGCAGGGCAGGTGAAATTGACAAATTGTTCTCGGCTTGTTTAGAAAATTTAATAATGTCTTTATTTTGATAACTAAATTCAGGTGTCCCCGCTGGATATACCTTTTCTTCCTTCCCAGCATACTTTATAGAGCATAAAAGTTTTCAATGCATACACAGCGGTCAATGTATTTTGACATTTTTCGTCTTATCAGATAGTCATTTCGGTTGATTAGTAGTTGTTAGTACACCGTAATATGCACAGGTATACGTATATTACCACAAGCTAATGTTAATAGTGGTAGTTTTATTTCCCCAGTGTCTGAGGAGTGTCAATTTCCAATATAATGAAATGGATCTAAATTAGTGTATTATTTGTCTTACAAGGATCAGTGGATCATGAATGATCCATGCTTATCAGCGGATTTGTTTACCTACTGGAAGAGTGGTTGTTTTATAGTCACTTAAGGACTTGTCACAAGGTGTGTTTTACTCCGTAAATTTAAAGACAACGAATAAACGTCTGTTTTAAAATTTCATTGTACGTTAGTTGCACAAGTATTTATTGTATCTCGACATGCATCTATTAATTAAAATGTTAGACAGGTTAAAACTTTTTGCCTACTTGGAAATTTTGCATTCTTTTATGTCGTCTGCCGATTTTTTCAAAATCAACTTTTTCGAAAAATTCTTTCAGGAATACCATCAGAGTGTCAAACAGTTTGGATCCAGATCAGGCCCGACAGAATGTCTGTCGGGCCTGATCTGGATCCAAACTGTTTGCAAAGGTTATCAGCAGACGACACTAGTAGGCAAAGAGTTAAAATATTAGACAGGTTAATGTTCCTTGAGAATGGAATGACGTCTTGGATATTAAATTTGGATATTTAGAAACTAAAATCAAAATAAATAGTGGATAGTTAAGTATAGATTTATATAAAGTCTCCTCGTGAAAGCAAAAGGATTTGAATGTTCATTCATTTTGGTTAGACTTGATTTATTCCGACTACCAGTGTAGATCCACATTTGCAGGAATATAGGTTTTTCATTGGTTATGAATAATGTGACAAAAAACCAGCACATGTTTAAACACAAAAATTACCACCAAAATTTTGCAGCAGGTGACTTCTTTGAAATTTTTTGATACATTACCTCATTGCATGCTGGGTTATTTTTTTGTTGCCTGCAGATTTTTTTCAACATTACTTTTTTCCAAAATGAGCCAGTGCATGAGATTTCCAACAATGTGGCATGTGCAACCAGCAAAGACTCCGATCAGCCTGCGCATACACGCAGTCTGATCAGAGCCTGTGCTCGTCGATTGAATATTATATGAGTGTTAAGCTACTGACCGAACATCTATTGGTGGTTCTAAGCTTAAAAGGAGGCTGCACAGGCTCGTCTTAGTCTACACTTGTCAAAATGTCAAATAGTTGCGGCTCAAATATCTTTCAGGAATAACATCAGAGTGTCAAACAGCTAGGATCCATATGAGGTCGCATTTGATTCAAATCTGTTATTGTGAAGATTTTGGCAATTTTACAGACTGACAGTGAATGCTCAGATCAGATTGTGCAGTGGACCAGGTTGTTTTCACCATTCACTTAGGTGTTTTTAGCCAAAGGTAAATTTTCTCGCGATTATGCTGTCATAATTTAAGTATTTAATGATTAATTGTTTGACAGAGTATTAATAGTAAATTTAAGATTTTATGACTTTTTTTCTCATATTTAAAAATGAAACTATTTTCTGCAGAATGATGAATACTGACTTTATTAAATTTTTGATTTTAAAGTACCACACAGATTATTTGACACACGCGCAGATATAGACTATTTTGTCAGAGGGGGTGTTGGACCCTCTCTGCCAAGGTTTTTTTAATGGTGTTTCGCTAGCGGGTTGATGATGGCCCAACATTGAATGCTGGCTTGGTAGCTTTGTGATTTTCCAGGAGATCCGGCCCAGTATGGCTAAGAAACTCTATAACATTATGACTTTTCAGGGGTGGGCAGGGTCTGCGCATGTCAAGGGACAAAAATATTTCAATATTTCATTTGTCCTGCAGGACGAGTGACTTACAATTTTCACTAGTCCTGCAAACACATGTACTTGTCCTTTAAAAGTGTACGCGATAAAGAACAGAAGGGAGAAATATGACTTATAAAGTTCCTTATATCACTGTTAAAACGATATTTACCCAGTCAAATTCATAACTGCATCCCATATACTGACAAAAACATTTCACATTCAATGCTCAGAAAATGCTAGTTTCACCCTCAGATTTCCCAAAGCACTCGTTTACTCGTCCTTTCTAGATTTCACTCAAAATTACGAGGGGACGAGTGGAATTTTGGTTCCCTGCATGTGACACCTTTTTAAACACTGTACTGTCTTTTGCATTGGTCATTGTCTCTTTTACCTTTCCCGCCATTCACGACAATTATTGTCTGCTCTCTCCTCTGCTTAAGTACTTTGGTGGTATACCAAGGAGCAGTCTGATCAGTGTTCATCCTGTTTGCTTCCACGTTAGAATTAGTCTGGAGTGCGTTTAGGAAATTTTTGCGAAAAGCGTTAAAAGACATATTTGCGACGTTAAAATTTCGAGACTAAGGCATGATTTACCTATATCAGTAAACGACAGAGTGATTTCGTCATTTCATGGGGAATTTCTTTTTACGAAATTTCGCATATGCAAAGTTTCGCGAAAATAAAACCCTCGCAAAAACTTTCCTATTTACAGTACATGAAGCTGATGCCCCTGCACCTTAATCAAAAATCTGATTATGATGATGATGATGACATAATAAGCGGACATTTATTTGTCAAAAAATATCAGCAATATAAGAGCTAAAGCGCTTTACCGACCATTCAGGACAGTTGTCATCTACTTTGTCATTTACTGACAATCTTGGGTAGCCTATATTGCAAACATTTACTTAGGAGCAGTCTGATCATAGTCTGGAGTGTATCTCCTGCTTAGTACTGGTTCAACCCAGAAATACAGGAAATCCTCTTGACATGACTCAATTTTTTTGACCTGGACGTAAAGCATAAAAGTAAAAAACATGAAAAGGAGAACATGATCTATAACATGGAAAAAATGTTATTACTATTAAAAGCATTTGATCGCAACATGGATTAGCGACAGCTTTATAATGTGGCATACTTAACGCAGGTTAATCTCTTGCGGCACTAATTAAACAGCTATTTTAATTGGATTAAATTTAAACTGGCTTTTTTTGTGAACCAGTCGCTTGGAAAACAGATATTTTACCAATCATTTGTCTGTCTGTGCATGTTAACCTAATAGGGCCATCTAAAATTTGCAGCCATTTTTAAAATACATGATTTCTTTTTTTGGCCAAATTTAGACATGATCAGACGATTCATACAAAATGTCAAGCCTGATTCAACTCGAGATTGAATAAAAAACAAGCTCACAAAATTATTTGTCTGAAAAAACAAAACAAAAACAAGGTCCCAAAATTACTTTTTGCTACAATTGTTATTGGAATTTTAATGGTTAATTTTTTTTATTCTGATCTTTATCTGAGCTTTGCCGATTAGGAATTTGGTGAAGTGCATGCATGTCAATGGGAAAATACAGTCAGCCTGGAATTACACACAATCTGATCTTTGCACACAATGTTCAGCAAGAAGTAGACTTGAGTGTTTCTTTATCTGCATACATGTACAGCAAAACCTGTGTAAAACTGCTGCTCAAAAATAGACAAAATAAAGATCTTAATGACAAATGGTAGCTTAATGAAGGTCGAAAGTATTGCAGAATGCTCGCCTTGGAGCATTCTGCAATACTTTTGACCTCCATTAAGCGATAATTGGTCTTGAAAACCAATTTGTGGTCTTTTTGAGAATTGCCGTTTACGACAGGTTTTACTGTATACATTGCACATCAACATCTGATACACTGCAGCAGTCTTAAAGTATAACCGTAACTGCAAATAAACAGCATGATTATAAATGGATATTTAAAGTGAAATAAAATCATATTTTCTAAAACATACAGTAAAACCTGTGTAAAACGGCCACTCTCAAAAAGACCAAAAATGGTTTTCAAGACCGATTATTGCTTAAGGCATGTCAAAAGAGCATTCTGCAATACTTTTGACCTGCATTAAAATACAATTTGTCTTTAAGACCTCTGTTTTGTCTATTTTTGAGTGGTTGCTTAAGACAGGTTTTACTGTATAAGGATATATACAAGAAAATAATTCCAAGGATTTCCTATTTGGCATCACAAGGTTTGCATCATGATGACGTCAAATTAACACTGAAGTCATGTGACAGATTGACTTTTTGAGATACCTTTTGCTATACAGGCTTATATGGATTCTTATCTTTTCACACAATTTCATTGTTGTTTTTTCACCGAGTCTTAACTTCCTGTGATAAATATCGTTTGATAAAACTTGATTTCTGGCGTTTAACATTGTGAGGTTATTGCGACAATGTTAAGTTTTCTCAAAAGATTCTACTATCTTATCAATTAATGCAACGAATCAACACCAAAAATGCAGCAAAACCTGTCTTATAATCATAAACAAAATATACTTTTGGTCATTTTATAAGAAAATTATAAAACTCGCCAAGTGCAACAAACAACACCAGTGAAAAGTCTTTATACTGAAACTCTTTATAACAGCAAAAATCTTTACAACGTTTGTTATACTTGCACAAATGTACCAGTTTAGCTTGAATTTTAGTTAATTACAACAGAAATTCAATTTTAACGTCCAATTATTAGTGGACAAACATTGCCGTTGTAAAGAGGGTTGACTGTAATAAAGTTGTGATCATATGAAATTTATGAAACTCTCTTGTGGAGTTTCATAAATTTCATATGAAATGACCACTTGAAGAAAGATTTTTTTTGTGCTAGACATATCAGTTTTTTTATACATTCTGTGGAAATTATAGGTAAAGAAAAGTGGATAACCATGACTGCTTCTCAATGTGTGTTTTGATATGACAGTGCTTATGAAATCTGTTTTTGGATTATGGATTCAATTCGGCTGGATTTACCAAAATGCCGGTGAGAAGAAGAAGTTTGATTGAGCGAGCGTTCGCCCGTGGTCGCCTCTATCGTACAAAATCCTGTCCAACTGGAAAGCTATATGGAAAGGTAAATATATTTAAAAGCTTACAAACGTTTTGCATTTCACAGACAAGTGCTTAAAAAACAAAAACTGTTTGTTCAGCCTATCTCAATTGCCATATTAAAGCTAACATGATCTTTCCTTTTTTGTGCAAGCTTGCAATTAGTACTAAGTCTTAGCCAAAGTCCCAGTAAATGCTTTGATGTTTTTATGTCCCTCTCAACAGTATTTCAGTCATATCATGATGAGTGCTACCTTGCTGGAAAGGTTGGTAAATTACAAATTGGACAGCTTAGAACTCTTTTGTCAGTGAATTCTTAAAGCGCCACCTATAATTTGCAGCAGACGACAATTTCAAATTTTGCCGCTTTTTCAAAAATAACAAAAAAGGCATGATATTTCATGAGAATCGTCTGCTGGCAGACAATTCTCATGAAATATCATACCTTATTTTTTTCAAAAATTGGGAAAGATGTCCCAAAATTTGTCGTCTGCTGAAGTTGTGATTGGCACTTTAAGGGTTAAAGTTAATTTGTAACTTGTCATATCTGCAGTCATTTTCTGGAGGTGCAAACATCTGTAATTTGCATTGAGACCTAGGGAACTTCCAGTCTCTTCAAGTTAAAATGTCTTTACATTTATATAACTCAAGGCAAATCCAGGTAAAACACTAAGAATTCTTGTATATTCTTTGTTAGAATAGAGTTGTTTTCTTGGCAAAATATCTAGCTTTTTGTGTGAAATGATTAATACCAAATTTTCCCATTCCCATTGTAGTTTCCTTTGATGACACCATTATTTCTAGCTACTTGCATTTCTTGATGCAAAACATTGAGGGGTCCTGACATTTGTTTTTTGAGTCATCAACGTATTTCACAGAGGGCTGTACATGCCTCCCTCGGGAAGCAATTGGACCCCTTATTGTTCTAGAGGGAGGTCCGTACCAGTATTTCCCCCCTCCTGATCCACACATGCAGCCTTATGTTTTTCAGTGCAAGCTAAAAAATCTGAATTTCATTCCTTTAAGGATAACGACTGCGGTAAACACTGACATGGCAAACAATGACATTAGCACGCCCGACTCTAGATTGAGATAAACCGTACAAGAAGTGTCAAAACTGTGTGAAAAGTTAATATAAATTGTGGTGTCCCACTCTAGCTGGAGTATTTACAGAGTTATGTTGTCCTGGTTACTCAGTTATTTTACCATATATGACTGCATGCTGGGTAGCTTTTTGTTGCCTGCTGATTTTTTTTAATTTAACTTTTTCAAGCAATCTAAGCTAAGCATCGGAGTATCAAATAGCTTGGATCCAGGTCAGGCCCGACATTTTGTCGGGCCTGATCTGGGCCCAAACTGTTTGCAAAGGTCTTCAGCAGACGATGAAGGTTGTTGCTAGCAGGCAAAGAGTTAACAAAAGTTACAAACACCCACCCCACATTCCAGTATATGTTTTGGAAACAGAAGATAAAAAATGGCAACCTGTTTATTGTGTGTATAAGTAGTAAAATCTGTTTTTGGCATCCCAGGGGAAATTTACTTTGTTGATCGAACTTCTTTACTAGGGTACCCTTCCATTGGATTAAAAAAAAATAAGTGGCCCTTGAGACAGTATCAGAGCTACTGAAAGGAGGTTATAAGATTTATTGTGAGATACTAGAGAAAGTCCGTTATAATGCTACCAACTACATGTATATTGCAGATTTTGATACAATGCAATGATAGTAATCTGTCCCCTTACCCCCCCCCCCCCCCCCCCCCCCCCAAAAAAAAAAAAAAAAAAAAAAAAGGAAAAGAAAAAAGATTGTTTACTAAAACTTTGAAGAAAATTTTCAAAATTTTAGATTGCATTTTTATTGATCTAGGGCTATAGGTATAATCACTGCCTTTGGATTTAATATGAAACCACAATTCATGTTTTATTTTTATAAAGATTTATAAAGATTTACCATAATAGCTCTTCACTTTTAAACCCTAAAAGTTTAAAGTGCACTCTTAAAACATTTAAATTAATATGTGAAAAAAGCTAGTAATTTGTATGAATTGTCTGCCTTAAAGTGAATGAATTCAAGCCTTATTTGCATCGAAATTAAGAAAGGTAGCACAAAGTTGCCTTGGATTTGTACCTCCCAGTCAAGCATACTTTGCTACCATTAAAAGCAGAGATGGATGTTTTATGTGTCACTTACAGTACTATGGAGACAGTTGAAATTAATTTATCATATTTTGTTGCCTCTTGGAGTGTAATAACACCATGTATTAAAATCAATAATACACTTGTGTAACATATCTTTAGTCATGTCATGTACATGTACAAACTCCACAACAATATTGCGCATACATGTATATGAGAAACTCTTGACTTTTTCACGCCAAAAACATGTCTTCAAAGATGATAAATAGATTCTAGCATTTGTGCTCTTGTACGAGGGGTGTTCAAAAAATACGCGGACAGATGCCGCCATTTCTACATCGGTTGACCAATAGAGCTGGATTTACAGCACATAATACTGCAACATATATGCAGTTGATCGGTTACAACATGCTTGATGTTAGTCGTCTACGTGCGTTACAGCTGTCGTCTAGGCAACGCTATATAGCGCAAACCGGCCCATTTTACGTTGCATTTTGACGTTTTACTACACAACCGCTTAATCTTCAACGTTTTGTAAAATTTTGTTAAGCGCTGATAGCCCATATTGCGTTCCTTTCATATTTAACGATATATTTACTCCTCATCTATGCAAACTTTCAAAGATTTATATCTTACGGATGGTGTTCTAAATCGAAACGAATAACAGTACTGTCAAAAGGCAAAGCATCCAACTTCTATGAACCCATTGCCTGTTTTCGGCATGTCATTTTTTTAAAATAAACTATTTACACACTTCGAAAAACACCCTTTTTCAGGAAAGTAGATCTAATATTGATAGTTAAGTCTGATATTATAATTATTGTGATGAACACTGACAAGAAAATAAGCTTTTTATTTAATATTTACAAAAACTCGAAAAATTGACGAATTTAAAGCCTATCCTTCGGACTGAGACTTATTTATTTGAACGCATAGCGCAGCGGAATAACGTAAAAACCTCTTATTATGTTCAAAGAATGACGGAACATTATTTTCCATTAAAAATACCAATCACTTCAAGCACAACTACGAGTTTTAGCCCCAAGAAGCAACCCAGGGGTACAGATGGGCCGGTTCCAGCGAAGTGACGTCACAGCGGCGCCTGGTGAGTTGATTAGATTTTGGTGACCTTGACCTAATTTTCAAGGTCACACTGGCTGTTTTACATGTACAAAATAGTGTTTCCGTGCTTTATCTTCTGAACCAGTGGATGGATTTTAACCAAACTTGCCTAGATAAATTATTTGGAGTAGGGAAAGAATTGATTAGATTTTTATGACCTTGACCTAATTTTCAAGGTCACACTAGCACTTTGAAATGTCCAAAATAGGATTTCCATGTGCTATATTTTGAACTTGTAGATGGATTTTGACCAAACTTGCAAAGATACATTGTTGGAAGGGTGAAAAGAGTTGATTAGATTTGGGTGAGCTTGACATAATTTTCAAGGTCACCATCCTATAAAGACTATAAATCAACCACATAGTTTGACACTCTTATAGTGTTCCTGAAAGAATTTTTTGAAAAAGTTAACTTTGAAAAAAGTCAGCAGACAACTTACTGTTTGCAAAGGTTATCAGCAGACGACAAAGTTGTGCTTGCTATGTCTTTGTGTGCGTCTGTTTATATGTGCTTTGTGGTCACCTGCTGGGAAAGGGCTGACCTCTTGGCTCTCGTTTGTGGTTTGTCACTTTCCCATTGGTATCCTGGGTCAGGTGTGGGACTTGATTGTATCGATTCCTGATCTTTGCACCCTTACTTACTATGAAAAATTACCCAGCATGCAAAGTGTTAAAAAGTATTTATTTATAAGTCAGTTCAAGTCACTATAGCTAATATTTAAACTCAACAGGATTTACACTGCATGCTGGGTAATTTTTTATGATTTTGTTGTCGTCTGCTGACTTTTTCAAAAAATTCTTTCAGCAACACTATCAGAGTGTCAAACGGTTTGGATCCAGATCACGACCGACATTCTGTCGGTCCTGATCTGAGTCGAAACTGTTTGCAAAGTTTATCCGCAGACAACAAAAGTCCCCGCTAGCAAGAAAGATTTAAACTCAACAAAGTAAGGATTAAAAGGTCGGTGACCTGAACAATTGATGTCTGTGACCAGCAGGACTTGAGATTTATAACTTTGCATGCTGGGTAATTTTTCATGCTTTCGTTGTCCTCTGCTGACTTTTTTCAAAATTAACTTTTTCAGAAAATTCTTTCGGGAACACTATTTGATTGTCAAACAGTTTGGATCCAGATCAGGACCGACATTCTGACGGTTCTGGTCTGGGTCCTTACTCTTTGTAAAGGTTATCAGCAGACGACAAAGTTGTGCCCAGCAAGGAAAGAGTTGAATCTTGGATCTTTTTAACCCCCATGTCATCTGAGAAGTCTGATAAGATTTCATGTGGGATATTCTTAACCCTAATTGGGTGGGCCTTATCACTTTGCAAATAGGGTAGTTTCACCATAAGACAGGGTGTCTTCTTTCAAAACTATCCCAAATAAATAAATGCAGCATCTCCAGATGCTGGAAGCATTCACCATGACAAATGATTCCATGGAAGAGTAAGAAAGAAAGAAAACAATCTGGAAATGCTTCTTATATAGGACTATGTCATAGTCATGTGTTAAATTAATATGAATATTTACATTTTCAAAGCAAGCCTTTAATGAATCTTTAGATTTTTGCAACTATTCATAGCCTCATGAAAGACATAGATTTGATTGATAGCTGCCAAGCTCACTTGCCAGTGTAATATGCTTCGAACATCAAATTCATTCGCCAGAAGTGACACTGGTGTTGTGAATGACAGTGAGCCACACCTGAGTCGCACATGCAAAACAAGCCTCATTTTTGTCCCATTGGCTGTCCGTGTTCACACTGGCTGTTCCGCTTTTTCATTTTACATTCAAACAAAACCGTTATACGATTACATATTAAATACAAAACTGTTTTATTTGCTAAATTTTAAATAATTTCTATATTTTAGATATTTATAATAAAATGTAAATGTAAGCAATAACTTCAATTTTTGGTCTGTTCATGGAATCAACAATACTTTAGGTCCCTTGCAAAGTTAACATGAAGCCCTTTGGGCTTCAATTTTTGTTTAAATTTTCGACTTTCTACTTTGTTTCCATTGTTTGGCCCAATTGCCCAATCAACAAGTTTTCTTTAACTTTTTGCCTGCTTGGACTTTTTTTACATGATTTTTCAAAATCAACTTTTTCAGAAAGTTCTTTCAAGAATACCATCACAGTTTGGGTCCAGATCAGGCCAGTCCAATCTGTTTTGCAATAGTTATCAGTAGAGCCACTAGCAGGTAAAACAGTTCAGTCTAGGGACAAGATGCCCCTGTATTGCAGTAAATTCAACATATATCAACACCCTGTCAGTTTGGTTTTCAAAATTAATAGTTTGTTCTACACTGTAAGCTTGTCATATCTCCATGCATGTAAAACGTGAGGCCAGTGATTAACTTTGGATACAAGTAAACTTTATTTAACAGTGAAGACCCAGATGTAATGCTACATCTGGCGACAATTGATCAGCATCTGCACTGTTACCCACTGAAGGACCAGCAAAACACATCTGAAAAAGCGTCTGCTAAAGTTGTTTGCTGTATATTTAGTACTGACATCCCATGTAGATGGAAGATTCAATTGGAACATGATGGGTTAATAGACTTACCTCTTTTGATGTATGTGGCTGTTTGTCGCATACTTTGCTGTTTTTATACAGTAGGAACTTATTAAAATTAAGTTAGTTTTGGAACAGTCTAGTCTGGGTTTTGATAGATAAAATAGATTCAACAAAAACAAGGCGATGATGAATATATTATGTTTTGCTGTATGCATAACTTATGACAGAGTGATAACTGCACCCAGTTAAATAAACAATATATCTCAGAGTGTTGATAACACAATTACAGGCAAAATTTATGAACTTGGATCTGAGTTCCTCAAAAGCGCTAGTTAATTCAGCATACACTGGAGGTAGGCAATTCGCTTCCAGGAGGTTTGACAAGTATTTGATATTGAAATAATGAAAAAGAACTACAGTAAAATCTGTGTTAAACGGCCTCTCTCAAAAAGACCGAAAATTGGTTTTCAAGGCCAATTATCGCTGAATGCAGGTCAAAAGTATTGCAGAATGCTCCCCTTGGAGCATTCTGCAATACTTTTGACCTCCATTAAGCTACCATTTGTCATTAAGATCTATGTTTTGTCTATTTTTCAGCGGCCGTTTACGCAGGTTTTACTGTACACTCTATCAAATCTAGATGCATTATAGCCCTCCACTTGTGTTTGATTAAATCAGACAGATTAAAATTTAGTCAACAGAAATGAATGCCTTGAAATTATTAGAAAACCGATGAATTGCTCTTTGAATAAAAAAAAAAATGTATTATTAGTCACTGTTCTTTTTGACATATGACAAAAGAAAGTGAAAAGAATGGCATTGTAAAAAGTTTTGTGTGTTAACCCTTAAAGCCCCACCTATAATTTGCAGCAAACGACAATTTCAAATTTTGCCGCTTTTTCAAAAATAACCAATAAGGCATGATATTTCATGAGAATCGTCTGCTGGCAGACGATTCTCATGTAATATCATACCTTATTTTTGTCGAAAATCAGGAAAAATGTCGCAAAATTTGTTGTCTGCTGCAGTTGTGATTGGCGCTTTAAGGGTTAAATTGTATCATAAAGCACAGTTTTTGATAAGGCACTATTATTTTTAACAAAAAAGATTGTGATTTTTTTCTTAACCACACTGTAGGCAGCAATCCTGAACACATTTTTTAAAAACAAAACTGCATTTTCGAAAATCAAAAATGATGTTTTTTATTGCCAAAATCAACATTTTCCATTGCAAAACTACATATATTAGCAATCAATAAAGTTATATTTGTGTTCTACAATTGTTTTGACGATTGACGATTGAAAATGCTGTTTTGGGGTTTGGAAACCAGTTTGATATAAATCAAGTCTCAGCCTACTAAGCAAAGCTATTATTGTAGGGCTCATTGGTTGTGTCTAATCTCTTAAAACGTCAGCAAAAAATTCATCTGAAAATTACATCTGCTTTTGTTGTCTGCTGCGAATTTTTGCTAACATTATTTAACAAAGTTAAGTATAGAGACAAACAGTGTGAACCCAGATCAGACTGCTCCTATGAGCAGTCTGATCTGGGCCTACACTGTTTGTTGGAAAGGCTTCTAAAACATTTCAGTAGACGACAAAAGCAGATGACATTTGTTATGATTTGCGCTTTAAGGGTTATCCTGCCAATAAGTTTTTCTCCTGAAAATGGCATCTGGTTTTTATGTCTGCTGCATGCATTCAAATGCACATCAGACTTATCTTGATCATGGAAGAAAAACACCATGAACCCTGATCAGACTAATAAAAGGAGCAGTCTGATTGGAGAGAGAGAGAGGTGCTTTTCAATAAGCACTAAGACACAAGGTCTCATTTTGTTTTCCCTTAAAGTGCCAAGAAAAAAATGCATCTGAAAATTTCGTCGGCTGAAGTTGTCTACTGCAAATAATTGCCTAGCTTTACTGATAAATTAAGTATAGAAGCAAACAGCATAGGAGCAGTCTGATCTGGGTCCACACTGTTTGCCATAGAGGCTTCTTAAACATTTCAGCAGACGAGAAAAGCAGATGACTTATGTTGCAATTGGCGCTAATGTGTGAGAAGTGCATTTGTACCTAATGCCTTACCATTTAAGATAATTTTGGTTACACTTTTGTCCTTCAAAATTTGTGCATTTTAAGTTGACGACTGATGAATCAGCTGTCATTAACTTTCAAGATGTAATTTGAGAAGAGTGTAGATTTAATGAATCATTTTTAAGTTACCACTGTTTGACAAATTGTTTTGTAAGTGTTTTTCATATGCCTTTTGTTGATACTGTAAATTCGGAAATCTTCACGAGAGTTTTTTTTGCGAAACTTCACATATGCAAATTTCCGTGAAAATAAAACCCTCGCCAAATGGCAATATCACTCTGTCGTGTACTGATCTAGGTAAATCATGCCCCAGTGGCGAATTTTTAACGTCGCAAATATGTCTTTTAACATTATTCGCGAAAATAAAATTCTCGCGAAAATTTTTGAATTTACAGTATTTACCAGGTGTCAGCTGTATAGCCTGACAACATTGAGCTGAGACCAAAATCTTCATGATCTTCATCTTAATGTGCGTTTTTGTGAAGTACTTCAACTTGGCTTATGCTTTTACTGAGAATATGAAGATAATGTCTATCAAAGCATGCAAATGTTCTGATGTCCTTGTGGGTAGTTTACTTTGTTCGAGATTGCCCATACATTACTTCAAAGGACGTTTAATCTTAAGGCTGGATTTTGACCAAGCTTGGCAGTAATGATCCTTACATGGTCGGGCCTTTAGATAGTTGTTCAAATGGTTCTAGTCTGTTGCATAACTGGTATAGGTCAAATGAGCCAAATTTTAGATTTTCAGAATACAGGCTATCGGAGGCTGTACCTATGCGACTGTTTTTTCGAGCAAAAAATGGCGGAAAATGAAGACAAGAATACCCACAGTCTGGAGAAAAACGGCTATTACTCTTCAATAAGCTTTGTTTCAGTTATCCAAATACTAGCCAGTACTAGATAATGGATTGGAATTGTTCTCATATGTAGAATTAGTTCGAGGTTTGTCCCAAAATTCGACATTTGCCACGAAAACAAGTGTATTTTCTCTCTGCTCAGTGCATACACCGCTGCATACACCGATTTAAGAGGCTGTTTTCAGATGATTTCATTTGAAATAACAAAGTAAATACCTGATATATCCGTAATTAAACACTATATATGTATGGTCATTCGAACAATTTATCTCATTTTAGTTTATTTTGTATGTCTCCATCATTTTAATAACTGTATGCAACACTGTTTTTTCCATTTATACTGTAACGTTTTTCGAGCAAGGTTAACATTCCATTGTATGAGTATTTCGAGCAAAATAAAGCTACTGTATGCGTATTTTGAGACCAAAATTATTGAACGGGTATTCTGAGCAGACCTTTGATGGAAAAAAATAGAGCTAAATGGACCAAGCATGATGTCTACTCACATTAGGCTGGCAACATTTCTTTAGCCAAGTCTATTTTTGAGCCGTGGGCCTTTTTCTTTATTTCTAAAGAGTATGTCAATTTGATTTGATTGTTTCTCTGTGATGATACATTGCAATAGTTTGAAAACCTCCATGTCATCTTCACAGTTTTTGTTTTAACAACAATATAATCTAGGGCAAAGATTGGGTGCCAGTAAATATATCTTAGCCCCCACTGCAGTGGCTTATGCTACAGTCTGTTCTAAGGCGATGGTTCTATTTCTGCTGATTTATTGTTAATTGTTGCTCCCATTCTGTGGTCCCTTGTGTCCATGCTTTGTTGTGCATTGCTTTGTGTCCTTAATAGTTTTGCAATCATCTTGATGGGGAAGAGAGAGCTATATAATCTAGGGCAAATATTGGGTGCCAGTAAAATATATCTTAGCCCCCACTGCAGTGGCTTATGCTACAGTCTGTTCTAAGGCGATGGTTCTATTTCTGCTGATTTATTGTTAATTGTTGCTCCCATTCTGTGGTCCCTTGTGTCCATGCTTTGTTGTGCATTGCTTTGTGTCCTTAATAGTTTTGCAATCATCTTGATGGGGAAGAGAGAGCTGGTCGCTTTATTTTGTTTGTCTTCCCAGTGCCTTGTGACTGTTATGTCTGTGGCTGTTCCTTAATGTGCTGTTGGTGTGATTGTGATATTTCCTGATCATACTCACATGCTTTTAATAGCTGTTTGGCGTTAAGTCAACAGGCAGGGTCACACTATTTTATCTAATCTATGCTACTTACTGAAATTAAGCAAGCATGAGTGTCGAAATTCAACCATGTAATTGTTGGTATTATGATATAATTCGAACATTTTATGTCATAAATAGACCAGGAGCTGATTTCTGTATATAAGGCTTAGTATTTGAACTGGCACAACTTATCTGCCAAATCAGGTTTGACTGCAAAAACACAATCCTGATGTCTTCTATGACATTGCTGGATACTTTGTACTGTCAAAATGCAGTAGCAAATTTTCTGTAGGACGCAATCTTTATATGTACCCTAAGTTGCATAATGGTAATAAGATAATGTGAGAAAACATGCATGAAGTTCGCCTATTGCTGTTCTTTCAAAAAAATATTTCCCTTTAAATGTGTGTTTTATATCAATGCACTGACATAAGACAGTAAAACAATATAAAATATTTAGACAAAAGACATATCAGACGCAAAAATGCATTATGGAAGGGATATTTTACTCCACCCCGATAGTATAATGGTATCCTAATTTGAAAAACATGTAGTTTTTTCTATTTCATAATTCATCAAATAAAAAAACATATTTTACATTAATTTTTAGCTTTATTCTTATGGTATGCTTTGGTGTTTGACATGTAACAAAATCACATTTGAACTGACATCCCAAGAAAGCATGTATTACTCAAAGAGTCATATGAACTGCAGTGTACATTTTCTGTCACAATATTTTGTATCTGTGACCTATACTTAATTCTTATATATCGACATAAAGCTTGTCTTAAAAGCATTTAATTAAATGCAGAAAACATTCAGTATGCAACTTAACAATAAACTCTATGATATAACAGTTATATACGTTGCTTGTTTTCAAATGCATTACTATTTCATGCAGTATTATCATTAGACCATGAGCTGCCAAAACACTTAGAAGGAAGTTGTAGACTGTGATTTTCTAAAACCACATATTATTAACCCCAAAATAAAGTATGTTTGCTCTTTCTCAGTTTAAGAGTTAACCTGCAATAGTAAAATTTACTGTGTTACCCTGATTTGATATTCTTTCATCTCTCTGCAATGTTTGCATCTTTTTTTATTTTATATAAGGAATGATATATACAATGCATTTATCACTGACTACAGCTCAATTTAGATAGAAACAAAATTGATATTAAACGATTGTAGTTGCTTAGTAAGATCCAACGCCCACTGTGTAAGCCACCAAAATACGTATAATTATAGCATATTAGCGATTGATTACACCAACTATATTGATAACATTTGGGGACAAAAGACAACCCATAACTCTTTAAAAATGTAGGTCGAAATTGAGAAATGAAAAGAAATGAAGCATTAAAGCAAAATAAATCCTTGTCATAGAAAAAGAAATTGAATTTTAATTGTAATGGTTTCTGTCCCATGCATGGCACAAGCCATGCCTATCCCTATGATAATAATCACTTTATATCCAAAGCATATTCAGGTTGGTGAAGAAAGAATGCAAGTTAGGGAATTGTCAGAAGAACTAAGTTGGTGTGATAAACGCTTCCTTTAGTTATTCTGAAAATAAACTAAAATCAGTTTAAAAGCTAAAACAAGTAATGTGTCATAGCTGCAAATGCATAAAGATGTCAGTATACAATGTTATTTTGAGACATTCTCTTTCAAAATCAACTGATTACATACACTTATTATGCATGATATCTAATGTTACATGTATTAAATTTTATTCTACCAACTCTTAGATGATTGATTCTATCTGGAATGTAAGAAAAGTTAAATTGTATGCTACCACCTGCATAAAAACTTTAGTAATTTGCAGTCATCTTATCATAATTAAATAGATATACAAGGAACTAGCTTGTTTCATGTTCGTGATTAAGTTTGTATATTGTGAACAGCAAAAAAAAACTGGGTACACAGTTTGTTTTAAATAATTGATTTGATTTCTTTCTTTTTAATTAACCTTTTTTTCAGATAAATATAACAAATATCTACATTAAACATATATAAGCTTTCAGATCCAATTATATACTGTCTTTGACAACAATTTGGACAAACAAAGGACTTAATGATCTATTTTATACTGTTATATATGTTACTTTGATAAATTTCACAGAAAATGAAAATGTATCTTGCTACTATAACTGAAGTGCTATCCTTATCTTTGTTTATGAGTTTTAAATCTTTAACTTTGGACAAATCAAAATAAATATGTTGTGGATATATAACATTCAAATATTTACTTTTTCAGAAATGTAAGTGTGTATAAATATAATTTCTTGATAAGAAATGATAATTATTTTAGGACAATCTTGTCATACATTCAACTCTTAAATAAACAATTTTGAGATGAATAAAGTATTATATGACATAAAATATAAGGCATAAAGCAATAAACATAGTAATTCTTAAAGTAAGTAAGGGTGCAAAGATCAGGAATCGATAAAATCAAGTACCACACCTGACCCTGGATACCAATGGGAAAGTGACAAACTCACAGTTAGACACCACAAACGAGAGCCAAGAGGTCAGCCCTTTCCCAGCAGGTGACCAAAAAGCACATTTAAACAGACGCGCACAAAGGCATAGCAAACACAAGACTTAAAGTCTGGAAAGTATGTTGCATATTGACATACAAGCATGCAAATGATATTTTACACCAGAAACTATGTTAGGTATAGCTTTTCACTCTCATTTATCTGTAGAATGCTCATTTATGGTTTTGTAAAGTGTACATGCTTATTTTCTAAGTAAAAAGGCTCTTTCTAAATTAACGTTTTATTTGGTGTCATAGTATTCAACAGCCTATAATTCTTAAAGTATGTGTGATAGAAACGAGCTATTTGCAGTTTTGAAATATAAAGTTAATTGTCTACTAGGAACATGGTACTTAAAATCTAAATACTTTTTATGAAGATTATCAAATGGAACAAATAAACATAAATGATTTTGTAAGGTGTAGTTGCACATTTAACGTAAATGACATGAATAACATAAAGGTCTGTTTCTGGAAGCAAACAATTTATTTTGATACTTGTTAAAACCCCAAACGAGCTGCTGGCAGTTAAGAAATACCGTATATATCACCTGGATACCATCTGGATACTACTTTTCAATGTCCCAATTTTGTTTTAATGGTAAAGCATGGGGTAGTTGTATAAAACACCTGCCCCTGAAAATCTGCTTCTGTAATGTTTTTGTTTTGGTTTACCTGATTGATTAATAATAGGCAAACATTTGAAGGATACATGGTGCTAGACTCATGTCATCCCATAGCTAGATATATATCTTATTTTAGATGTAGTTTGTCAACGATGACAAGCATTCCATTTAAATACCGAAGCAGATTGATTGTAGCCATACCATATTTTTTTCTTCATACCTTCAATGGGTAAGATTTTATATTTGGTGATATAAACATATTTTTGCACAGACAATGTAATGGTGGCTTTATAGACATAAGCCATGTGTATGTCCAATAAAATCGAGGTGCAATAGCTAATATGTGTCTTAATTGACTTTATATCAGGCCTTTGTTTATTATATCATCAATAAATGAATAAGAATTGGGACATTTCATAAAATTACAATATAAATTTGTCAGTAAACTGATATTGATTCTGTTAGTGAACTATCTTGTCAGTGAATTGCCCCTATTTTGCTTAAAACAGTAGAAGCAGCGTTGTTTGCTGTTTGTTTGTCCGTCTGTCTGACTGCCTCTCTAGATAGTCATGTTATGACTCAGTCGCCAAAGGCTTTACTACTCGAACTACCCGTACAGAAATTATGCTCAGAATACTCATCCAGAAGCGTTGCATAACTCGAAATATGCATCCACCTCAACTCGAAAAACGCTACATTTTATACGCTCCGTATGTGGAACTTTTGGTGTGCGTACAGTCTGGAAATGGTCATAAAACTGGAGTTAAGTTAATAAATAGCAATATGTTTGGGATATTTTTACTTTTCTCTTATTGTCACGGTTTTAACATGAAGAAAATATGAAATAAAAACCATCTTATCATATAAAAAAAATGTGCATTCATTGACCCAAACCCAGGCAAATTTTACTGAGCAACAGCCGTTTCAGCAGAATTTTTATTCATAACGGCAAAATAAAACATGTCTAAACGAAAATTAAGAATCATTTATAGAAAAAATCTATATTGGAAGCGGAATGCGCATTCAATCTGTTAAATCAAGAGACAAAATATGTATTTACCGTGCAAATGTCTCCCTCTGGTGTGGTGCTTCCTCCAAAGTCTGCCATTTTTTGCTGGAAAAAACGGTCGCATAGGTACAGCCTCCGATAGCCTGGAATAGATTCTTTAAAAATCTTCTTGTCTGAAACCACAAGGCCTAAAGCTTTAATATTTGTAATGTAGCATCACCTAGTGGTACTCTCCCAAGTTTGTTCATATTATGGTCCTCAGGTCAAAAATGGCCCCACCCCTGGGATCTCATGTTTTACACTGATTTATATTGGAAAAACATAAAATATTTACGTCTGAAATGTTACAAGGCATATTAAGCTTAAACATTGAGGCTTCATCAAAGTTTTATATTGTTATAGAAGAGAGTGTGTATGCATTCACTTAAAGTATTATACCTCGGACAAGGCATTGCTAACAATTAACCATTATCATGCCAATTCTTTTTTGTATTGAAAATTTTGTCTGCAATTTAGTCTTCTATTTTATACAGTAAAACCTGTCTTAA
The DNA here is from genome assembly GCA_964019695.1 of Loripinus fragilis. Classification (NCBI taxonomy): domain Eukaryota; kingdom Metazoa; phylum Mollusca; class Bivalvia; order Lucinida; family Lucinidae; genus Loripinus; species Loripinus fragilis. The sequence goes on from OZ026514.1 coordinate 29,971,490, forward strand.
GCAGTCACTCAAAAAAAGACCAAGACCGATTATCGCTTAATGCAGGTAAAAAGTATTGCAGAATGCTCCAAGAGAGCATTCTGCAATACTTTCGACCTTCATTAAGCTACCATTTGTCGTTAAGACCATCTGTTTTGTCCATTTTTTGATTGGCCGCTTTAGACAGGTTTTACTGTATTCAAATGCACTTCATACTACTTTTGATCACAGAAGAAAACACAATGAACCCTGATCAGACTGCTCCTATGGGAGGGTTGTTGAATCTAAGTATGCCATAGCCAGATCACTGAACCAAGCATGCATAAAAGGTTGAAGAGTTGCCTATAAAGAACCATTAACCCTTAATGCGCCAATCGCAACAAAAGTCGGCTGCTTTTCTCGTCTGCTGAAATGTTTAAGAAGCCTCTATGGCAAACAGTGTGGATCCAGATCAGACTGCTCCTATAGGAGCAGTCTGTGCTGGGTCCATGCTGTTCGCTTCTTTACTTAATTTGTCAGTAACGTAAGGCAGTTATTTGCAGCAGATGACTTCGGCAGACGACATTTTCAGATGCATTTTTTTTTCTTGGCACTTTAAGGGTAATTTCATCAGCTTTGCATCCTTTTATTACTATTTTGAACAAATCCCTGCATAAGCTCCTCGGCTTTGCATAATTGAGCCAGTTTTTACGACAAGTTACTTAAGATTTTTTAATACAGTAAAACCTGTCTTAAGTGGCCACTCACAAAGAAGACAAAAATTGATTTGAAGACCGATTATCACTTAATGCAGGTTAAAAGTATTACAGAATGCTCCAAGAGAGCATTCTGCAGTACTTTCGACCTTCATTAAGCTACCATTTGTCTTTAAGACCTTTGTTTTGTCTATTTTTGAGTGGCCGCTTAAGACAGGTTTTACTGTATGAAAACCATTCAATCAGGGTTTGAGAATTCCAAATGGCTAAGGTATGTTTTCCTATACTTGCCTGCTAGTGATATCCGATGATAACATCATCATCATCATCATCATCATCATCATCATCATCATCATCATCATCATCATCATCATCATCATCATCATCAACATCATCATCATCATCATCATCATCATCATCATCATCATCATCATCATCATCATCATCGGATATTTGATCAGGTGCATCATCCACATCAGCAAAGCCTCTCTCCCCAAAATGAGGTTGTGGTCCTCGAGATCAAGTTACTCCAGTAGATCTCTTAACTTGCAGTGGCCACGCACCCTATGGCATGATATTGCAAACCTGTCTTGATATAACCCTGTCACTGCTCTGCAATTAGCCCTGAAGGTTCAGCTTGGTTAGTGGTCAAGTTTCACTGGCATAGAGCATTGCACTCTGCATGCAAGAGCTGTACACATGACCATGGGTCTTGTAAGAGAGATGGTGGGATGTGAGAACTGTCAGTAGTTCCCTGAACTTCATCCAGGTGGTTTTCACAAGAGTAGTGACTGTCAGTTCACAGCCCCCCCCCCCAGCGGAAAGCATATCGCCCAGGTATCGAAGCTACCACGTCCAGCTTATCAGGTCCAACTAGAACTTCACATTGTGGTCTGCCATCAATAGTGTAGGCAGGTCCCCTGCACCATACACACCTATAATCAGGATCGAGTCTCAGTCATTAAAACTGGACTGCATTTCTTCACCTCAAACTCTTGGTTGTAACCCTCACTGACACAAACACAGCTTCGCACATTGGTATATATTCCATGGACAATCCGTTTTTCAACACCTAACTTTCTCAGCCCCCTCCAGCTGATAATGTTCCAACAGACACATTCAAATTTGCCTTCTCTAGGTCCACGAAAACCATATAAAGCTGCTTGTTCACTGCTAGATATTTCTCCTACAGCTGCCCGACAACAAAGCAGAACTGGGAATTATCAATAGACACCACTGTCTTATGAGATGGCAGACAATGAAACTTTGCTCCTGACCTTGCCATCACGAATAACCTTGGTAGCAAGATGGTGGATCATGGCGGTACCTGTAGCACCTGCTGCCCTGATTTTCTCTACCACTATGCCTGATGTTCTGCGTTTGTTGGACAGGTTTTCAGGGTTTCATTCGAACTCACTGTTGAGAAGCTTTTCATAATGTTCAGCCCATGCATTATGCTTTGCATCCTCAGTCATTGACATTTCCCAAGCATTGTTCTTCACTGGCTTGTCGCCTACAACATCAACATTCTCTTTTCTCATCTGCTTGGGCGAGGCGAAGATATCAGATGACTTGTGTACAATGCCCTCATAGACCACCTTGTCTGCTTTGTGGCGTGTATGGTACACCACAAGTCTGGCGATGCACTAAACAGAGAATAAAGTGTCTACATAATTTGTTGTCAGCTTAAGATTACTGTCTAGAGCAACATGCACATCTGTGTTTGGTGGTTATTGATGAAATGAGAGCTGTAACACACCGGATAGGTGGCAATCAAAAACGCTCCTAAAAATTGATGAACGCAGATAAAAAATTGCTAAAAACAGAGTTTTGATTGTCAATTGTCGCCAGTTTCTGACTATTTTTTTCTACGTTCGTCGATAGTATTAACGTTTTCGATTGGCGCCTTTCCGGTGTGTTTAATATTACATGGCAGCTCTGTTTTGTGGTCAAAACTCCAATGGTCTGAGGTCTTTAACATGACATATAGAGTTGTTATCAGTTAAGTGTGCTGTCAAGAGCTTTTAAGCTCCTGTAATCTACTGACTTAATTTAGACATTGTCTACCTAAACTCAAATATTTAGACACCTTTGCTGGGTTCATTTTTCTTTTTATCTTCTTTCTAATCCTGTTATCAAACAAAGTTTGGTCCCCGTGTGCACAGCGATACTGGCCGTGAAGTGAAAATGTACCTTTTTAACTTTGTTTAGTTGAATTGGATTGAATGTACATTACTTGTCACTCTAATTGTATTTCTGAAAGAAATTTTCTAGAAAAGTTGATATCGAAAATATCCACTGTCTACAAAAAAGCAAAAAAATATTATCCATCATACAATGGTAACTACAGTAATAATGCGGCTCATTTTAAGATACTTTGTAGTCTCCTTGATTTTTGAAGAAAATAAAGTTTGACATTTCATGTATGTGAATCATCTGCCTAAAATTCATAATGTATTTCAGGGGCAGATCCAGAATCTCAGGAAAAGGGGTTCGTAGGTATAAAGGTATGGGGGTTTGTTTACCTGATTTTATCTCATTTTTCCTAAATATCAAAAGAAAATGAAATAATTTGGTCTCACTGAGACCAAATTATTTCATTTTCATAGGATATTTTTTAAAATGGGGGGCAGGGAGGGGGGTATGAGCAAATCCCCTGAACCCCCTCTGAATCCGCCACTGTATTTGGTTTCTAAAAGAGGCATGACATCTGCTGCAAATTTTTGGTAGAGCTTTAAGGGTAAATATTGAAAATAAAGAATTAAATATAAAAATGTACTAATACCTCTGTTATCTATATACTGAATCAAAATCAAATACCCTTAATATCGAAATATTTAAATATCAAAATGACTTAATAGAAAGGATTTTGATCCGCGTGTCAAGGTATTCAAATTGAATACTAAGTTGGGAGTTACTTTATGAAAATACCTGAGTTGTGACCTCCAGGTATTGAATATACGCCAGGTGATTTGTAAGCTACCTGAGGTTATTTCGTGTCATGACCTCCTTTTTGAAATTGCTTCTGAAATCTACTTTCATCCAGGTATTGAGACGGGTGATAAATTTTTTCACCTATTTTTTTTTATTACACGCCTGTTTGGAAAAAAAAAAGGTCTTATTATGGCATGGCGCTTTCCGTCCATTTGTAAACAATCTTCAAGATATCTTAATGATATTTTATAGAAATGTATATTAGGTCAAGACAATGTGTCCCTCGTAAAATGATTGTTCCCCTTGTCTTAGTTTCTGAGTTATGCCCTTTGAATATTGTAAAAAAATCTTGTACGCACCATACTTCAGCAACCGTTATATATATCGTCATGAAACTTTATAGAAATGTGTATCAGGTCAAGAGAAAATTGTTTTTATGCTTACTTCGTAGAAAAAGTAGGTTTGTGGCAGACCGGGACAGGGGAGGTCAGGGCTGACAGACCCCCAGGGGGTACTCTGATAGTTTTAGTAAATAAATAGGAGTATCACCCCCCCCCCCCCCCCCCCCCCCCACATACTAAGTTTTTTTCAAATTTTCAAAAGATTCTAGCTAATCTCTGTAGCTGAGCAGGCTGATCATGATTAATTGAATGAATCTTAAAATGTTAGCAAAGCTGAAGACAAGATTTCATGTGACATGGCTCGCCTATGTACAGGAATTGAAGTGTATAAAATCAAGGAGATGATCACGTAATCATATTGTGGTTACAAAGCCACCCTGTACTTTATTGTCTCCTGTCTGTTTTGTGGTTAGAATCCAGAGACCAAGCAAGATGATTAATGTTGTGGTTGCTCTTGGTCATATCCATGGTAAATTTTCTAAACTTTGAACACGTTTCTGGTATGGATCTCGGCTTTTAAGTGCGCTTATCAGGGTTTTGATTCGCTAATTGCTTATCAGGATAGCAACAATGAAGATCCGGATCAGGTCTGATCTGGGTCTTCACTGTTTGCCATGTTTTTTTTTGTCATATAACTGTTGGAAACTTTAGGATGTTTACCATAGTCATGTAGTTTTGTTTTGTCTGGGGCAAGGCATGCTGGCCAATATTAAGCAAATATATACAGTGTAGAAGTTGTCTCTAAGGAAACCAAAGCTAAGCCTCGGATGAGAGGAGTGCAAGTAGTAAGCTCGAACCCAGGCCCAGCCACATCTATATTGTCTAGACATCTGTCGTGCCAACCAAGAGTGACATTGACATAATACTTTATTTACAATTGCAAAGTAAAACACTAACGTGTACACTTCACTTGATCTAACACGAATCAAAAGATCACTTGTGTATTAATCCTATCCTGTGGATAGGATTAATACACAAACGATCTATCGATTATAAGTCCCTGATAACTTTGTAAACAAAACATGACATCACATTCACTCTTGGCTGGCAGGACGGTAGTTATTTCAAACACCATTTTCCTCATTGTTGATTCAAAATAAGTGTTAGATTTAACCCTCTTACGTAGTTACTGATGGCAAAACATCTCTCTCAGTCTCACTACATGTACAGTAAAACCTGTCTTAAATGGCCACTCAAAATAAGGACAAAAATTGGTTTTCAAGACCGATTATCGCTTATGTAGGTCAAAAGTATTGCAGAATGCTCCAAGAGAGCATTCTGCAATACTTCTGACCTTCATTAAGCTACCATTTAGCATTAAGATCTTTGTTTTGTCTATTTTTGAGTGGCCCCTTAAGACGGGTTTTATTGTATATCAAAAATTTGTTGGGCATTGAGGCATTTATATGGATTTTTAAAAGTCCTCAGTTTGGTTTTGCTCGAATCAGATATGCTAATTTTCTCATACCCAATGTGATTTGCTGCAGTCTCTACATCTGAGGAAGTATGAATATTGTTGACACATACATCACTTTCCTCAACCACAAATAGTTCATTGTTCTGATCCATTTCATTTTCAGATTAAAGTTCTTCATAAAAGCTCCTCTAGGTTTCCATTAATTTTAGCATTTCTGTACACTCCTCATTATTTGAAACATATTCATCAGGGTTTGAAATTCTTTGGTTTAATGACCAACTGGTGTTTCTAGTGGGGTTACACTATAATACTTGGTGGTTTAATTATGTCATTGCCTGCTTGGTTGATTGGAGTACAGTAAAACCTGTCTTAAGCGTCGACCAAAAATTGTTTTTCAAGACCAAGTATCACTCAATGCAGGTCAAAAATACTGTTGAAGTCAGTACCAGTTGTCTTTGCCTCAAACCATAGTACTTCATTGGTCATTGTTTTGATCCTTCTTGATATGCTGGTGGCCTTGATAGTTGTTTGTATCTTTGCGTTGTTTGAAAACTCCAGACAAAAGGGCAAAATGAAAAAAAAAAAAAGTGTGTTTTGGGTAACAGTCTGAAAATTTTAGGTAGGGTAGGCACACATATTTTTTTTTAATTTACACATTTTGAAAGGCATTTCGCCTTTCAAAATGCATAAAATTATATATTTTTTCTAGAAAACCTGAAAAAATTCTAGGTTTCACCAGAAAATTTATGTAGGGTCGGGTAAATATCCTAAACACAGGTATTTTTTTCATTTGGCCTAGGTCAGGAAAGTCTAGCTGGTATGATGCGGAAGATACTGAAAAGGTAGTTTCTGTCTGTTGTGGCGTTGATATGTCTTCTTTACAACATGGAATGCCAGGAACATCTGTGAGTGCCAGCAAAACAGAGCCATCAGAGTTAGACTGGCTACAAGTATATGATATGACACATTGATGAAAAATTGTTTTAAGGACTGGAGCCAGTCTAGGTTCCAGTGAAAGGTAGATTTTAGCATCCGTATGGGCCCTGTATTTGTCTGCATTCATTACCATCTTTACAGCTGTCCTCACGCCTAATCAGACTCCACATAATGCCAGACACTGCATGGCAGTTGCCATCTCCTGACACAAAAAGCGCGGTTGGATGTCCTTCGATTGGAAGTCTTTAATGGAAATGCATAAAGGATTGAGAATCTTGCCTTGGGAGTCAATGATAATGCATGAGGGATTAGATGACATCAGAAATACACAAAGGAATGGAAGCCATTGCAAAGAAAGGGAATGTATATGGAGGAAACACCTCAAGTGAAGGATTGTCTGAAGGGATTATGAATGCTTTGGCATTTTAAAAGATTCTTTCAGCTCTTGACCCATCAATTCCTATTTTTTTTCCTGAAAATGAAAGATGTCACATGTTTCTCAACTGGTGCAATCATGATTGAATCTAGGTATTGAGGTGTTTAACATCAATTTCAACAATATTTTGGTATAAAAGCAAAAGCAGACTGCTTGCTTGTAAAGATATAATCTCATCAGTATTCTGAATAAGAATTTAAGTGGTTAAAGTTCTGAAATGCCTTTATTATGGACTATTTTTCTTATTTAAAAAAGATCATTCAATAACTTCCGCTCCTTGCATATCACAAAATTAACAGACGCTATTAGTTTTGATATATTGTTGCTAAATGACAATTTAAACAAAAGCATATGTAATAGTTATACCATGGGTTGTCCGCCTGTACATGGAGATAATCCACAAGCTTTAGCGAGTTGATTATCTTACATATAGGTGGACAATCATGTTATAACTATTTTATACCACCTATATCAGTGTAGACCTTGCACATCATGAGATATTTTGTGCTAAAGTTGGTAAGGGTGGTATAAATTATATTATGGTACTCTTTGGAATTGCCTGGATTTTATATAGGAATATTAGCATTTGCCATAAGTCTCAAAAATTTGCCTATAAGCGTACTTGCTACAGCTTATAAGTTAATAGGTACTTCAGCAATATGAGAGGAGCGCAGTAGCTCAGTGGTAGAGTGGTAGACTTGAGATAGAGGAGCCACTAGTTCGAGATTCACCAGAAACATTGTATTCTGTCCTTGAGCAAGACAGTATAGATTTATCCTCTACTCTGCTTTAGTACTGGTTCAAACCAGGAAGACAGGAATCATCCTGACATGACTGAAAAATTGTAGACTAGGACTTAAAGCATCAACACAAACAAAACCAGCAATATGAGCCATGTTTCTTATGTAAATATAGACAACATGCAGTTGGGATTTGTCCCTGGTAGGGGCACAACTGACGCCATCTTCATCTTCCGTCAGCTTTAGGAGAAGTACTTTGCCGCAAACAAACCACTTTATATTGCCTTTGTCGACCTAGAAAAGGCTTTCGACAGAGTTCCAAGAAAAGTACTATGGTGGGCTCTGAGGAGTGTAGGTGTTGAGGAGTGGGCTCTAAGGATCATACAGGGCATGTACACAAACGCCAGAAGTCGTGTTAGAGTAAATGGACAGTACAGTGAGGAGTTGGGGTTGGGGTACATCAGGGTTCGGTTCTGAGTCCCCTGCTTTTTATACTAGTACTTGAGGCTCTTTCATGGGAGTTTCACATTGGTGTACCCTGGGAGCTACTGTACGCTGATGACCTCACGGTGATTGTGGATACACTTGAGGAATGCATCACTAAGCTGAAGGCATGGAAGAATGGTATGGAGAACAGAGGGCTGAGAGTCAACATGAAGAAAACAAAATTCATGATCTCGGGTGCTGGACTTGATAATGCTACGTGACTACGGTGCATTCCTCTGCGCTGTCTGTCGAAGTGGGGTATTAGTTGTTCCCAGTGCAAATTGTGGGTCCATAAGAAGTGCAGTGGTATAAAGGTCAGACTAAATGTAACTCCTGACTATGTGTGCCCAAGATGTCTTGACCAGGCCAGTCCTATTGATGGTAGACCTATCGTAGAAGTTTATGGTACGCTGCTCGACGTGGAAGCCAGCTTCTGCTATCCTGGCGACATGTTCTGTACTGATAGAGGATGTGCCCTTGCTATCGCTACAAGATGTTCTACTGCCTGGGGTAAGTTTAGGAAACTACTTCCAATAATGACTTCCAAGCATGTGTCACCTTTAACTTGTGGAAAAGTGTTTAGTGCTTGCATCCGCTCAGCCCTATTACATGGAAGTGAAAGGCCCCAACAGCCCCGGATTTACAGAGGCTTCGTAGAAATGATAGAGCCATGATCCGCTGGATCTGCAGTGTCAAACAACATGAGGAAGTCCCCATGGAAACCCTGTACACAAAGTTAGGGATTCAGGAGGTAGCTGTTGCACTAAGAACTAAACGTCTGAGATGGTATGGTCATGTCACGTGTGCATCTTCCTGGATAATTTCAATTACCAGTATCGCCATCCCTGACCCTAGAGGAGGTGGGAGACCAAGGAAGTCTAGAGTGAGTATGTTAAAATGGATGTCGATGTGCGCAACCTAGAATGCATCGATCCCCAGAACAGAGAAGCCTGGAGATCTGGTGTGAGAAGGACAAGCCAACTGCAGCTTACCCCAGGAACTGGGAAACTATCTGCAGTCTAAATATCAAACCAGGATTAAGTTAAGTAAGTAAAGTTTCAAGAAAACCTATGTTTGGCGTTTCCATCTAGGTTGGACTCAAGGCAACTTGCTCAGCAACAGACTAGCTAGAAGCTTTTAAAAAATGGATGACTGTTTTGTAGCTATAATACAAATGTACAATCCTGGCAGTGAACAACATGGGCACCGATCAGACTGTGCAATTGCACAGTCTGATCAGTGCCTTTTTTGTTCATATACACCTTCAGACTGATTTTCTGACGATGTGGCATTTATGATAGAATCGTCAAAAAATCATGTCAGCTGATACATAGCGGATATTACACGGACCACTAAATCAGAATTATAGTCATTGAGAGGTGTACAATATCGTTGCATTTATCAATTGAACGAGAGGCCGTTACCGCTATGAAGTTTATACCATGATGGATCTACTTTAGTGATTTTTGTATCACATTAATGATCACATGTCATGGTAAAAACGGGCCTTGCATTTGATATGATATAGGTGTAAATTTGACAGATGCAAAGTTACTTGCATAAGGTGGACATTTTCACCTTAATGTATAAGAGATTTAGGTATTTTGTATTCAGTGCACACTTTAACCTAGGTATAAGAGATGTAAGTGTTTTGCATTCAGTGCACACTTTAACCTAGGTAGAATAGGTGTAGGTGTTTTGTGTTCAGAGCACACTTTAACTTAGGTATAAGAGATGTAAGTGTTTTGTGTTGAGTGTACACTTTAACCTAGGTAGAAGAAATGTAGGTGTTTTGCATTCTGTGCACACTTTAACTTAGGCATAAGAGATGTAAGTGTTTTGTATTCAGTGCACACTTTAATCTAGATATAAGATGTAGATGTTTTGTATTCAGTGCACACTTTAACCTAGGTATAAAAGGTGTAGGTGTTTTGCATTCAGTGCACACTTAAACCTAGGTATTAGATGTGTAGGTGTTTTTCATTCAGTGCATTCTTTAACCTAGGTATAAGAGATGTAGATGTTTTGTATTCAGTTCACACATTAGCCAAGGTATAAGAAATGTAAGTGATTTGTATTCAGTGTACACTTTAACCTAGGTATAAGAGATGGAGGTGTTATATATTCAGTGCACCTTTAACCTAGGTATAAGAGATTCAGTGCACACTTCAACCTAGGTATAAGAGATGCTGGTGTTTTGCGTTCAGTGCACACTTTAACCTTAGTATAAGAGATGTAAATGTTTTGTATTCAGTGCACACTTTAACCTAAGCATAAGAGATGTAGATGTTTTGAGTTCAGTGCACACTTTAACCTAGGTATAAGAGATGTTAGTGTTTTGTATTCAGTGCACATTTTAACCTAAGCATAAGAGATTTAGGTGTTGTGTATTCAGTGTACACTTTATCCTAGGTATAAGAGATTCAGTGCACACTTTAACCTAGGTATAAGAGATGTAGATGTTTTGAGTTCAGTGCACACTTTAGCCTAGGTATGAGAGATGTTAGTGTTTTGTAATTAGTGCACATTTGAACCTAAGCATAGGAGATGTAGATGTTTTGAGTTCAGTGCACACTTTAACCTAGGTATAAGAGAGAGCAGTTTGATCAGGGGTTCATAGTGTTTGCTTCCACGACAAAATCTGTAAGAGTTAAAACACTGATGCATTGTCATCAGGCTCTTTCTCTGCATAGAGTGTGTATCAGCAAGCAATACAGGGCTCCATGCCTTTTTTGCCATGTATGGTTCAAGAAAAAACTGCAGATTGTCATTTCCTTTCTAATTGAATATTTATGTCAAGCTTGCGTCATCCACACGGCGAGACAGTCAGTCCAACGTACATGATAATAAATCACAGCTTGAAATAAATAAGAAATATACTTTCATATTTTTCAGTTGAATTTAATGTTTTCACATTCCGAAATGAATTTCAATAACAAACTTAGCACTTTTATCATCTTGAATAAATTAATTTATCATATGACATTGCATCTGGGAGTGAAATAACGCCATGCAATAAAATTGATAAACCATTTTCAGGAAACGTTATGATGTCCATAACAATGTTGCGTACGTAATGACAAAATTATAACATTTTTAAGCCAGAAATGAGATTTCAAAGTAATTAAATGTCATATGATGAATAGAATCTAACATTCAAGCTCTTGTATTATTAAACTCGTTGTGAAAAAGAGATAAAATGCCTGGCAAGCCTCGCATTTTATCTCTTTTCCTCAACTCATTTAATAAATTCAATAAAACATGAGCAGTTATGTAAGATCCTCTATATAGCACATGCACTTCCGTTTTCCAGCCGTTTCAGCATTAATATAGTGGATTCTGAGGCTGCATTGAAAACAGTGCAGATCGGTATCAGATCCCTTCATTCGAAGTCAGTTCTGGCGCCGAGGTTATAAAACATTTCATGCTCAACTCAACTAAGCATGAAATTTCAACTTCTCATAACAACTGAAATACTGACAAACGAAAAAGTTTCACGCTTAAAGTCTCTCAGGTGTTGTATTTATCATGCTAATAAATGTTAAAATGCCAACAATTGTTGGCATTTTAACATTCATGAGCAGGATAAATTTCATGCTCAGCTGAGTTGAGCATGGACATAGTTTTATAACCTCGCGGCCAGATCTGGCTTTGTATTCTGATAATTCATCTTATGAAGTTTGTGTGAAGGCTCTTGCCGGATCTGAGCTGAAGTCAAGGCTCATCTGAGCCTTTGATCATCGCCTATGTGAGGGAGCGCAGTGGCTCAGTGGTTGAGTGCTTGACTCGAAACTAAAGGGCTGCAGGTTCGAGCCTCACCGGCATCACTGCGTTGTCGTCATTGAGCAAGACACATTTACCCGAGCTTAGTACTGGTTCAACCCAGGAAGACCCGTCCCTATATAGCTGAAAATTTTTTGAAAGAAACAAATCAAACAAACAAACAATGTGAGGAGTACCAAGTCTAATATGAGTTGGCACAAATTTTCATTCTTGGCAGTTCAACTTGTGATAGGTATCAATACCTATTGTTTCAAGAGCAGTTCTGACTTCTTAACATATTTAAATAGCATGTTATTACTGCAGCATTTCAATCATTGATTGCAACTGGAGAATATTTAGTAATTATTGGTTGATTAATCAGTTCAATGGATTAAAGGTGACAAAAACAAATCACAACAATGGTATGTCTATTATTCAATGCTTAACCCTTAAAGCGCCGGGTGCACGACAATTCGTCGAAAACCATTTCGCCGATACGACAATTGGTCGCATACGACTTTTGGTCGATGCGACATTTCGCCAAGTACGACATTTGGTCGAAAAAATTAGTCATGTACGACATTCGGTCGAAATTGTCAAGTCATGGTTTTTCTACCAAACGTCGTACTCAACGGAACGTCGTATCTACCAAATGTTATTGATTATTAAAAAAAGAAAATCATAAAAAATCACTTTGTTTACCTGACGTACAACTTATAAAGGCACGCTCGTTTAATTTTATTAAGTTGCTTCAAAGCTAATTAGTGTATACAGGTATTTATTAAAATGACTCTATGATGGGCAGTGGTCTAAAACATCATTTTTCACTAGCAATAGGCGGGCCCAAAAAGTGGCATAAAAGGGCTTTCAGTACACGAAAGACAGAGATACTAATACTGATACTGGCGTGAAAATATATTGCAGATGTGAGAACCGTAAATGTAAACAAATTTTTTTTTTTCTGAACAAATCAGTTTTCGACCAGACCAAATTTCGACTAAATTTCGACGTAATTCGATGAATTTTCGACCAATTGTCGTAGTCGACCAAACGTCGTAGTCGGCGAAACGTCGTATCGACCAAATGTTGCATTCGGCCAAACGTCGTTTCGACGAAATGGTTTTCGACCAAATGTCATGGATCCAAAGCGCCAATCACAGCTGCAGCAGACGACAAATTTTGAGACATCTTTCCCAAGTTTTAAAAAAAAATAAGGTACGATATTGCTGCCAGCAGACGATTCTCATGAAATACCATGCCTTATTCATTATTTTTGTAAAAGCCACAAAATTTGAAATTGTCATCTGCTGCAAAATATAGGTGGCGCTTTAAGGGTTAAATCACCACCTGCAGGAGACGTCATTTTAATGTTTTGTTGCAACTTTAAGAAACCAAATAATGCTTGATATTTTGTGAGAAATGTCTGCTGGCAGATTAATCACACGAAATTTCAAACCTTAATTATTCTTTGTCAAAAATTAAAGAAAAATACGGGCACAATTTGTCGTCTGCTGCATTTGTGATTGGAGCTTTAAATGTGATAATGCATATTGCAGAATTGTTTTGCATTATAAATAAACACAACCATAAGTACATTTTGACTTCTGGTATTTTAATTGAAAATATGATTATGAAAATTCCAGTAGGGATGGTGGGGGCACTGAGGGTTGAAGCTGTGCAAAAAACATATGTCTTATGATGATTGTGTGGTATGGACAGATGACTCACAAGATAGACATTTCTGTCCCTCTATCACAGTTATGAAAGATACCTTATGTATATCTGTTTTCATTGGTCAGTGTTCTGTAGCGATTAAGGAAACCTATGTGCCCATTGCAAAAATGCATCACATTTATTCTAAAATTTAAGTACCTTTAAGCCAGTGTATGAAATTTTGGTGGCTATCCCATCAGCGAGCAACGAATGCTCGGGCAGACCTGCCAGAGTCTTTGCTGCCAATCGGAACTGCCTCGGCCAATTCCATGGAATCAGACCTCGGATGTATGTCGAGGGTCTACTTTGATAATGTGACGCTATTGTCACATAACTGGATGTTGACGTCACAGAAACCATGCCAATACAATAATAAGTTTGGTTGCAGCGATACAAACGGTCACAAAAATAAATTAAAATTATTTGACAAGATGCAATAAATGAAGTTTATGTTTTTTTTTCTATAAAATATCACTATATTTTTTTGTTTTGACTCAAGTTTTCGCGAGATTCCAGCAATCCTGTACCCTAGAAGCATCACTGCAGATATTTTGGAATAGCATAGGTTCCTTTAGGGTACTAATTGTTTGCTTTCTTCAGCAATTATTTTATTATTACTGTATTAACCCTTATGTACTTCTGTAATTGATTCTTTCTTCTAGATACACTCAACTTTGTATATATCAGAGGGTCACACGGGTTATAATTGTTTTGTTTTTTTTATCTGAAAATAGTTTTTGTCGTAGCAAACAGTGTAGTCCCTGATGAAATGCTGCATTATGTAGCATTTCATCTGAGTCAAATACTCATTTTTGGAGTCACCAGTTCATGGGCCAATAATACAAAAAGAAAATGGTAAACAAGAAGGTTGTGGTTTGCTCCCTTTGACTGTTCTGGAAACATGCTTCCCAACCCAGTTTGCATGTAAATATTAAAGATCCAGATTAGACTTATCTGAAATGGTTCCACATTGTTTGCTATAGAGATTTCCAATTACAACATAGACATCAAAGCAGACACCTTTGGTAGCCAATGGCAAGGTTCCTTATATATGGTAAGGATATAAATCTAGAAATTATTCATTAACCCTTTTCCCCTCCGCTTACTACTTTTGTCATCTGCTGTCTCATCTGCTTTATGATGTTCTTAGGTAGCCTATATTGCCAGATCAGACTGCAGGTTTATATTGTTTGCTTCCATGAAAAAATTCTAGTCTGAAGTGCACTTGAATATATGCAACAGATGTAAGAAGCAGACAACATTTTCAGGATAAAAACTTAAGTGGCGGGATAAGATCATTTATCATATGTCGTCATGTCTGGGAGTGAAATAATGCCATGCAATAAAATTGATAAACCACTAGTGGTTTACAGATTTATGGGAAAGGTTATGATGTCCATAACAGCGTTGTGTACATAATGACAAAATTATAACATTTTTACGCCAGAAATGAGATTTCAAAGCATATGATAAATAAAATCTAACATTCGTGCTCTTGTTTTATTAAATTTATTAAACTCGTTGCGAAAAAGAGATAAAACGCTCGGCAAGCCTTGCATTTTATCTCTTTTCCCGAACTTTCTTAATAAATTCAATAAAACATGAGCACTCATGTGCCTCAGCTGTCAAACTGCTGCAGATGCCTGATAGCTGTTGTAGTAGGAATGACCTATATCACAGAACAGATATCTTTCCACCATTTAGCAAGAACCGTAAGTTTCAAACTACAACATATTTGTGATAATAATGTTAAATTAGTAATGCATTATTTTATACCAAAGTGTGCCCAAGATCTGCCATACTTCTTCTTTCCTCTATGACAAACTGCTTGTTTCCTCGTTGAGTATCACTGTACATAAAACAATATGAATGTAGAAAAGGCTCAACCAAATTTGAATCTACACTGTTTTTCAAAACTGGATTTATCCAGGTTCCACATGTTGACGGATAATAGGCAGTCACCTTAAAATGCTGTGACCTATGAAGGTGCTATCTTATCCTGATTGTAGAGGGCACTGTGACTTTTATTACCTTGTGATTGTATTAATGGTGACAAATGACTTGAAATACTGGGGTAACTGCTTGATTACAGTTTATAGGTATCACTTAGTAAAATCATCAGATAAGGATGGCCTTCAGCAAAAGTTGAATTTTTAATGTTTCTTCCTGAAAATATTCATATTGCTCAGGCTGCCAATGAGTACCCACAAAATATGTTTTGAGCAGAAATAAGAAAAAATGATTATGGATCTTTAAACTTTGAAGACAGATTGGAAGCAAGTCCGTTTTCAATCATTGGCCTGGGTCAAGCTAGATTTAATCAAAGTTATATCATAGTTCAAAGTAACGCTTGGGTTGTATCTGCAGAAGGGGACAAATTTCAAGGTTTATATCCAATGAGTACCCACAACATATGTTTTGAGCAGAAATTTCTTTGGGAAAAGGCTTGACATTGTGACTGTTGTTGTATATTCATAGTTTGATATTGCTCCCCGGATAATTGTGTGAAGGGGCTTTGTATTGGGGTTCTTCTCTTGTAGTGTGGTTCTTGGTGTCCTTTCTAGTTTAGCAATCATTTACTTAATTGTGCTAAGGCTGTCTGTGCTACGTCTCTTTTCTCATGGTGCCTTGGTTCAGTTTGCAGTCTGTGGTCGTGTCATTTCCTGGTCATAGGTCATAGGCCACCGACGTCACTGCATTGTGGTCCTTAAGCAAGACACATTTATCCAAGCTTAGTACTGGTTCAACTCAGGAAGACCCATCCCTATATAACTGAAAGATTGTTGATGGGACGTAAAGAATCAAATCTAACAAATAACAATAAAGATAGTAAAGTTGTAATAAATTTTTTTGACATTTTTTCTCATGACCTTACCCATCTAATAAATATGCTAAAAGCTGGCCATTAGTGGAAATCAGCCCTGCACAATTGCTATAATTTTGTTTAAATGTCAAAAGGTCATGATTTTACCATTATACAAATGTTCAAGTTTCCAATTTAAGACTTTTTGTGGGAAAAGCATTTAAGTGGTAAAAGTTGGTATCAGAATTTACTATCTCGTCAATCTTCTACTACTTACAATTTCAAGATTTGTGAGATTGCACCAAGTCCCATGTTCTCCAAAATATGCTTATTTTGTAAAACATGTACAGTACAGTCGCTTTATCAGGGGTGATAAAGTTCAGGATTAATCAGGCATTCCTGATTGAGCACTCATGCATTTTGCATATAAGATGAAATTTATTATTGAAGTAATTTGTTATCAGAACCTATCATGATCTTTTAATCAGATATTTACCATAAGATAAGCATAAACTGATAGCTTTCTATGGATGTTTTTTTTCTTTTAACCATTTTATTGGTGATTTCTGAACATTTTTGGCCATGTTCAGGATTGAGCTGAAAGATTTTCCTGATTGAAAATCTTGGACTGTTACCACCCCTGCTTTATAACACTGTGTTTTGCATTCATAGGAATGGGCTGTGTTATAAGAGAACTGTGTTATAAAGGGACAATTTTACAAAGAAATAATAGAACAATGACCATCATGGTCATTTTCCTATTTAATCCATTTGTAAAATTCCATTTTTAATTTTTTTTGGGAACCACAACATGATCATGTTATATTCAAATCCCTGTAATAATGAGGTGTGTCATAAAGGGGCTGCATTTTATTGATTTCTCAGTGCACAACAGCTAACAGTCTCATTATATAACAGTCAACGGACTGGGTATATGCAAATTTTAATCTGTTTCACTATATAACAATCCACAGACTGAGTATATGCAAATTATTGATCTGTTTCAATATGTAACAGTCGACAGACTGGGTAATTGCAAATATTGATCTGTTTAATTATATAACCGTCAACAGACTGGGTATTTGCAAATTATTGATCTGTTTCATTATATAACAGTCAACAGACTGGGTATTATATTTGCAAATTATCGATCTGTTTCGCTATATAACAGTCAACAGACTGGATATTTGCAAATTATTGATCTGTTTCATTATATAACAGTCAACAGACTTGGTATTTGCAAATTTTGATCTGTTCTATTATATTACAGTTAACAGACTGAGTATTTGCAAATAATTTATCTGTTTCACTATATAACAGTCAACTGACTGAGTATATGAAAGTTGTTGATCTGATCCATTATAAAACACTCGACAAACTGGGTATTTGCAAATGATTGATCTGTTTCATTATATAACAGCCAACAGACTAGTTATTTGCAATTTATTGGTCTGTTTCATTATATAACAGTCAACAGACTGGGTATTTGCAAATTATTGATCTGTTTCATTATATAACAGTCAACAGACTGGGGTTTTGCAAATAATTGATCTGTTTCATTATATAACAGTCAACAGACTGGGGTTTTGCAAATTATTGATCTGTTTCATTATATAACAGTCAACAGACTGGGTATTTGCAATTTATTGATCTGCTTCATTATATAACAGGCAACAGACTAGGTATATGCAAATATAACAGTCAACAGACAGGGTATTTGCAAATTATTGATCTGTTTCATTATATAACAGTCAACAGACCGGGGTTTTGCAAATTATTGATCTGTTTCATTATATAACAGTCAACAGACTGGGGTTTTGCAAATTATTGATCTGTTTCATTATATAACAGTCAACAGACTGGGTATTTGCAAATTATTGACCTGTTTCATTATATAACAGTCAACAGACTGGGGTTTTGCAAATTATTGATCTGTTTCATTTTATAACAGTCAACAGACTGGGTATTTGCAAATTATTGATCTGTTTCATTATATAACAGTAACAGAATGGGTGTTTGCAAATTATTGATTTGTTTCATTATGTAACAGTCAACTGACTGAGTATATGCAAATTGTTGATCTGTTTCATTAAACTCGTTATTTGCAAATTATTGATCTGTTTCATTATATAACAGTCAACATACTGGGTATTTGCAAATTATTGATCTGTTTCATTATGTAACAGTTAACAGACTGGGTATTTGCAAATTATTGATCTGCTTCATTATATAACAGTCAACAGACTGAGTCTATGCAAATTATTGATTTGTTTCATTATATATAACAGTCAACAGACTGGGTATTTGCAATTTATTGATCTGTTTTATTATATTTCAGTCAACAGACTGGGTATTTGCAAATTATAGGTCTGTTTCATTATGTAACAGTCAACTGACTGAGTATATATAAATTATTGATCTGATTCATTAAATAAAAGTCAACAGACTGAGTATATGCAAATTATTGATCTGATTCATTATATAACAAGCAACAGACTGAGTATTTGCAAATTATTGATCTGTTTCATTATATAACTGTCAACTGACTGAGTATATGCAAATTATTGATCTGTTTCATTATATAACAGTCAACTGACTGAGTTTATATAAATTCTTGATCTGTTCCAATATATAACAATCCACAGACTGAGTATATATATAAATTATTGATCTGTTTCATTATATAACAGTCAACAGACTGAGTATATATATAAATTATTGATCTGTTTCATTATATAACAGTCAACAGACTGAGTATATATATAAATTATTGATCTGTTTCATTATATAACAGTCAACAGACTGAGTATATATATAAATTATTGATCTGTTTCATTATATAACAGTCAACAGACTGAGTATATATATAAATTCTTGATCTGTTACAATATATAACAATCCACAGACTGAGTATATATATATAAATTATTGATCTGTTTCATTATATAACAGTCAACAGACTGAGTATATATATAAATTATTGATCTGTTTCATTATATAACAGTCAACAGACTGAGTATATATATAAATTATTGATCTGTTTCATTATATAACAGTCAACAGACTGAGTATATATATAAATTATTGATCTGTTTCATTTTATAACAGTCAACAGACTGAGTATATATATAAATTATTGATCTGTTTCATTATATAACAGTCAACAGACTGAGTATATATACAAATTCTTGATCTGTTCCAATATATAACAATCCACAGACTGAGTATATATATAAAAATTATTGATCTGTTCCAATATATAACAGTCAACAGACTGAGTATATATATATAAATTATTGATCTGTTTCATTATATAACAGTCAACAGACTGGGTATATGCAAATTATTGATCTGCTTCATTATATAACAGTCAACAGACTAGGTATTTGCAAATATAACGGTCAACAGAGTGGGTATTTGCAAATTGTTGATCAGTTTCATTATATAACAGTCAACTGACTGGGTATTTGCAAATTATTGATTTGTTTCATTATATAACAGTTAACAGACTGGTTATTTGCAATTTATTGATCTGCTTCATTATATAACAGGCAACAGACTAGGTATTTGCAAATATAACAGTCAACAGACTTGGTATTTGCAAATTATTGATCTGTTTCATTTTATAACAGTCAACTGACTGAGTATATGCAAATTATTGATCTGTTTCATTATATAACAGTCAACAGACTGAGTATATGCAAATTGTTGATCTGTTTCATATAACAGTCAACAGACTGGGTATATGCAAATTATTGATCTGCTCCATTATATAACAGTCAACAGACTTAGTATGAGTGAATGTTATAATGAATTCACAATTTGAAAATAAAATAAAGTTGATTGACAAGCTATACATAGATTCTAAAAATTAGCATTTTCTGTGACAGCATTTTTTTTTGCATTATAATTCTAAGCTGCATAAAGTTTATGCTCTGCAACAATTATCAGTCTAACACTCCATTCTGATGATTCAGCCGTAGAGCTTTAAAGATGTTGATGCAGTATTTTAATTTATTCCAAACTGTTTCTTCTAAATCTTAAGCTTAAGGACCTTGACCTCATTTTGAAAGAGAGACGGATTCCCTGTTCTGGACGTTTAGAGTGTTCTAGTGATACAGTCAGTACATCATATGATATACAGATTGATGGCAGGCGGGCCAGGGAAGTTCAAGCTGACATGGAAGAAACTGATGGAAACGACTGCCGTGAGTGGAAACTCACAATGTTTGACCCTCAAGAGATCAGGTGTGAGATCTGCTATGTGCGCAACTAGTTAGTTACCTGGAAGGGGGTTCACTGATGTGGAAGATGCATGTTAAAAAAAATCTGATTATGATTAAGATGATATGATGACTATGACACTTTGCACATAATTTTTCGCCCAATTCTTCTATGCGTGAGCATGAATGATGCCCGTAAATTGTAGTTTTCTTTTTTCATAATCAAGCCACATTAATGCAGGTGAGTTTATGTGTCACATGAGAACTTGATACATGTCATTATTTTGTTGGTGTCAACTTCTGGATTTGATATGTGTGTCCTCGTTTATCTCAGGTATGGGTCGTCAGATAAGACTCACTTTCCAATTCTCCTTATCGTTAGTTTCTCTCAGTTGATACCTTGTGGGTGCTCATTGGAATCATCTCTATGAGATGATTCCAACGAGCACCCACAAGGTACAGTTTTGAGAATAATTTTGGAATAATGTCTCAAAATATCGTCTTCAGAATCTCTTAATCTGGGCTCGGGATGGGTAGGTATTTAAAGAATGATGCAAAACTACAAACATTACTTTTAAACGGGGAACAATAATACAAAAGGAGTCGCTTAAATTGAAATGTAAAACTGGAGCCAGTTGTTTATTGTTGGAATATGGTGTTAAATATTCGTGAAAATGAGATAGTAATAAATATGGAATTAAATATTCGCTAAGATGAGATATAATAAGACAAGACATAAGGTGAGTGTTTGTTTCGTTTGATTTGATTTTTAACGTCCAATCAACAATCTTTCAGTTAAACAGGGACGGGTCTTCCTAGGTTGAACCAGTACTAAGCTAGGATAAATGTGTCTTGCTCAAGGACCGCAATGCATTGACGACAGTGATGCTCGAACCGGCGGCCCCTCGGTCTCAAGTCAAGCACTCTACCACTGAGCCACTGCGCAAGTGCATTCTTATCATCTTTTTGTCCTACTGGTTTAGGATGCTGACTTTGGGGCAAAAGTGTTTGTTAAGTCTTTCCTTTAATTGCAAGTGGGGATTTTTGTCGTCTGTTGATAGTCTTTGCAAACAGTTAGGACCCAGATCACGGACCGACAGGGTAGGGAGCGCAGTGGCTCAGTGGTAGAGTGCTTGACTTGAGACCGAGGGGCCACGGGTTCGAGCCTCACCGGCGTCACTGGGTTGTGGTCCTTGAGCAAGACACATTTATCCTAGCTTAGTACTGGTTCAACTCAGGAAGACCCGTCCCTGTTTAACTGAAAGATTGTTGATGGGACGTAAAGAATCAAACAAACAAACAAAACGGAACGACAGAATGTCGGTCCTGATCTGGATCCAAACCGTTTGACACTCTGATAGTCTGCAGTCAACAACAAAAGCATGAAAAATTGATTCCAAACACTTAAGTTAAATCAGTCATTTCAGTCAAATCAGAGTCACATCAGAAAGTACTTTAACATGTTTAAGGCATTGGCTTTCATGTTGAAGTTAATTTTTTTTTGAGATTATCATTTTAACTGTTTTCCTGCCAGTCAAGACTTTCTCTTCTGCTCATGTACTTTGGTGGCCTTTATCGCAACTGATAATCTTTGAAAAAAGTTTTCCTGATCTAGATTTAAACAGTTTGACATTCTTATGTTAATGTATGCAAGGTTAATTTTTAAAAAATCTGCTGAAGACAAAAACAATGTGCAAAATTACCGAGCATATTATACAACTATTCGGTCACTGTATAGCCATGTGGTATGCAATGTCCCAGTCTCTCGTAAAGCTAACGGAGGTAGGAACCAGATGAGGGTGTGGCGAAAGCTTATTTGATTTAATACAATTGAACTCTGTCTTCTGCAATTACCTCTGCAAACAGTTTGGATCTAGACAAGGCCCAACAAGATGTTGGATCTGACCTGGATCCAAGCTGTTGGACACTCTGACGGATTTTTTTTTTGAAAACGTTAATGTTAAGGAAAAAATCAGCAGATGACAAAATGTATTGAAAAATTACCCATCATGCAAAGCGGTAGAACATGCACCAGCAATGAAAATTGAAGCTCAACCAAATAAGGCTTAATTGCTTATGTCAATATCGTTCTTGCCTTAAATTCAAAGGAAGACGACAAAAAATTTGGTCAGATGTAGAAGTGATTGGGGCTTTAACTGCTGATAAACTTTGCAAACAGTTGGACCCAGATCAGGCGGCCTGATTTGTGTCCAAACTATTAAACACTGATGTTATTCTTGAATGTTTACATTTTCAAGGCAAGCCTTTAATGAACCCTTAGATTTTCTCAATCCTTCAAAACCTCATGAACAATAGAAATATAACTGACAGCTGACTAAGCTCACTTGCATGTAAGATATGCTTCAAACAGCAAATTCACTTGCAAGAAGTGACAATATAGCTTTGATTTGAAAAAGAAATAAAAAAAACTCAGAAAAAAGCAATTTTTTTCTTGCATTCAAAGAGTTAACTATTGTCTGCTGATAAATTTTGCAAGTGCGGATCCAGAGGGGGGGACAGGGGGTCCGGACCCCCCCCCCCCCTGGAAAATCACAAGTTATATGGGTCTATATAGGGAATAAGCAATTGGACCCCCCCTCCCCTCTGGAAAAAGTTGGACCCCCCCCCCCCCATGGAAATGTTGGACCCCCTCTGGAACCTTAAAAAATGATAGATTCCTTTGAAATTGACCATTTGACTTCTTTAAAATCAGCTGAGGACTGAAAAAAAAAAAAAATGTTGTCAGAGAGTTTTTTTGTCAGACTGACCTGGACACCCCTGACGAAAATTCCTGGATCTGCGCATGTTTTGCATACAGTTTGGACCCAGATCAGGCCCGACGAAACAAACGTTGGGCCTGAACTGGATCCAAACTGTTTGACACTCTGATGGTATTCCTGAAAGAATTTTTCAAAGAGGTTGATTTTGAAAAAAAAACAGCATACAACAAAAGAGCATGCAAAATTACCCAGTAGGCAAAGAGGTTAATAGCAGGCTCAGATGATGGAGGATGTGATGGAATTCAATATTCTTTGTGTGAGTAATCTCTATTGTCTCCAAGGTAGGGACACCACACCGGGTAGTTGGCAATCGTAACACCAATACTATTGAGGAACGTGGATCAAAAAGCAATAGAAATAGTGTTTTTTTTATTGCCATTTGTCACCCTACTGGCGACAAATGGCAATAAAAAACACTGTTTCTATCGATTTTTGATCCACGTTCGTTGATTGTTGATCATGTTTTCGATTGCCGCCTACCCAGTGTGGACACTGTCAAACAGCAGATAATGAAGCATTTTTTTGTTGTTGCTGTGTTTGGGCTTAACATTACTTTCAATAGCTTTTCAGTCATTTTACAACGGTCAGTTATATTTCAGTTTTCCTGTGCAGGCTGCTCTTAAGAGGTTTACAGGTACTTAACTCTTTGCATGCTGGGTAATTTTTCATGATTTTTAGTCGTCTTCTGACTTTTTCAAAATTTACTTTCTAGAAAAAAATCTTTCAGAAACACTTTCAGAGTGTATGGAGCATAGTTGCTCAGTGGTAGGGTGCTTGACTTGAGACTGAGGGGTTGCAGGTTCGAGCCTCACCGGCATCCTTGAGCAAGACACATTAATCCTTGCTTAGTACTGGTTCATCCCAGCAAGACCCGTCCCGACATAACTGAAAAATTGTTGACCCAGGGTCACGTAAAGAATCAAACAAACAAAACTGTCAGAGTGTCACAGTTTGGATCCAGATCAGGCCTGACATTCTGTGATCTGGGTCCTAATCTCTAAAGGGTCAATCATGATTATTGCAGATGACTGATTTTGTGATTTCTCTTAAATTTCGCCAAAAAACATCAAACTTATAACTTTACATGCAGGGAAATTTTTCTGGATGCTTTGTTGTCTGCTGATTTTTTCTATATTACATTTTTGAAAAAATGTTTCAGAAATACCATTAGAGATCGAACCCTACAGTTTGGATCCAGCCCAAGCGCATATAGTTTTGTCCTGCCTGACGTCTGAACTATACTCAGAAGAAAAAGTTTAGTCAGTATTTATGTTTTCTCATAAAATCAACAATACTTCATATATCATTGTCAAATTTTATACATGAGTTGTATTATCGTAACTTTACATGTACCTGTTTATTGCGTGACAAATAATGCCTCTACTAGACTGTATCAACCAAATTTCAAAATGCACGATGTGCACGTGCTGCGGTAAACCGGCAGGGTTATTTTCTCATATACTTTTCGATATTGAAAGAGAGTTGTTCCTATTGCAATAATCCGGAGAAAATTCTGTGCTAGCAAGCTTAATTCGCCGTCCAGGCTATCAACAAATCACAAAAATACAGCGTTTTGACGTCTTGAAACAGGTACACGTGTTGCTGACGTAACACGCAGTTTTGGATGCGATGAACAAACAATTTGTCGTCTGCAAACACGTTTTCAACGGCCTGGCAGTAAAAATGACAAGCCTCCATTGGGAAGACCACGTATAATGACGCCGTTTTAAGTTAGGGTCATAGTGACGTCAACATGACGTAATCGCTTCATGGCCGCTTGGAAACTACTTAAATTCCTTAGTCATGCAACAGGTACGAGAATTTCCGTCTGTACTACCAGAAATCGCCTGAGGGGCGCTAGGCTGATTTTTGAGTTATGAAATTTGAATTTTAATATTGACTACTTTGTGTAATTTTGATGACGAAAATGGGTATATTTTCAGATTATTTTGTTAAAAATGTTCACATTTGTAAGACATTACATGAATTTTATTTTGAGTAAGGTGTTTGTCAATATTAAGACTATCTTACAAAATTATTGCACACAGTGTCTGTACTGACTAAACTTTTTCTTCTGAGTATATTATCAGTAGATGACGCTAGATTGACAAGGGAAATAAATGCAGTGAGACTGTGTATATAAAAATAAGTATGTTACCTTTCCTTGATAGATGATTCATTGTGCAGATGCATGTAAAAGATGTAGCTGAAAACAGACACCCTGATCAATGATCAGACGGTGTGTTTACCTTTGTCATTTTGATCATCTATAATGGATATAATAAGGATTTAGGAGTAAGTGCGAACCAGACTCCATTTTGGAGATAAAAAACAAACACACTTAACCCTTAAACCTATTCGGGAAACCACTAAACAAGTACTTTTGCAAACACTGAAGACCCAGATGAAACGCAGAGTAAAGACGGAAGTACACAGGACTTTACATCAAATGACAGACCAACCCCTGGTTGATAGTAAAGTAGGAAGTATACAGGACATATATAAAATGACAGACCAACCCTGGTTGATAGTAAAGTTTGAAGTACACATGACTTTACATCAAATGACAGATATACCCTGGTTGATAGTAAAGTAGGAAGTACAGGACTTTATGTCAAATGACAGACCAACCCTGGTTGATAGTAAAGTAGAAAGTATACAGGACTTAACATCAAATGACAGATATACCTTGGTTGATAGTATCTAGAAAGTACAGGACTTTACATCAAATGACAGATATACCCTGGTTGAAAGTAAAGTAGAAAGTACAGGATTTTAAGCAAAATGACAGATTTACCCTGGTTGATAGTAAAGAAGAAAATACAGGACTTTATGTCAAATGACAGACCAACCCTGGTCGATAGTAAAGTAGAAAGTATGCATGGCTTTACATCAAACGACAGATATACCCTGGTTAATAGTAAAGTAGAAAGTACAGGACATTATGTCAAATGACAGATATACCCTGGTTTATAGTAAAGTAGAAACTACATCCTCGTTCCAAATGACAGATATATCCTGGTTGATAGTAAATTAGGGATGTATGAATGTTATGTTGGTCATATTTGCTCTACATTACCTAGTCAAATGACTTTGTTTGGTAGATAGTAACTTTGCACCAAACTGACCAAAATCATTGCTTAATCATTCATTAGGGCCTGCCAACAAATGTTGGCAGAGCTATTTGTTGGCGAAGCTCTATTGTTTTTTGGCTTGTCCGTCTGTCTGTCTGTCTGTCTGTCCATGGTCACTCTATCTCAGTCATTTTTAATCGTATTTCTTCCAAATTTCATATATGGATTGCTACCACCAACTTCTCGTTCAAGTTCGAATACGGGTTTTGTTCGACATCTGATAACCAAGATGGCCGACAAAATGGCCGCCATCTATCAATATCCGCTGTCGTAGTCACTCTAACTCAGTCATTTTTAATCGTATTTCTTCCAAATTTTATGTATGAATTGCCTTCATCACCCTTTCATTCAAGTTCGAATATGGGATTTGTCCAACATAAAATGATTAAGATGGCCGACAAAATGGCCGCCGCCTATCAATGTCTGCTGTTTTGGTCATTCTAACTTAGTCATCTTTTATCAGATTTCTTTCAAATTTCATATATGGATTGCTTTCACCAAACTCTCATTCAAGTTCGAATATGGGTTTTGTCTGACGAACGATAACGAAGATGGCTGACAAAATGGCCGCCTCTATCAGTGTTCGCTGTGTTTGTCACTCTAACTTAGTCATTTTTTAGCTCACCTAAGCCGAAGGCTCCGAGGTGAGCTATTAGTATACCAGTGACTCCGGCGTCCGTCCCTCCGTCCGTCGTCTGTTCGTCAACATTTTCAAACATCTTCTCCTCTGAAACCACTGCACCAATTGAACTCAAATTTCATATGGAGACTCCTTAGGATGGGGGAACGAAAATTTGTTCAAATACTCCTGGTCACATGACCAAGATGGCCGCCATGCCCATATATGGTAAAAACCCTTTAAAAATCTTCTCCAGAACCAGAAGGCCGATGACTTTGGGACTTGGTATGCAGCATCGGGGATGTGGGGCCTACCAAGTTTGTTCAAATAATGATCCTAGGTTGACCTTGACCTACTTAACGTCAAGGTCAAATTTGCTTCCTAATAGATTTAAATGGGAATTTTTTTTGGAAAGTTGATTTTTTGAATACTGTTAAACCCAAAGTGATTATTCTTACTTGATATGTTGAAACTAATGAGACAATGGCTTTAAATAAGTTTCAAAGGTCAAGGTTGACCTTTGCCCTTTCAGCCAAGGTCGCACATAGTGTGGTCCCATCAATATATTAAAACATAGTTTTCTCACAAACCAATGGCCCAATTGAGCTCAAATTTATGTGAAGACTCCTTATGATAAGTCAGCCAAAATTTATACAAAATATTTTGGTCACATGACAAAGATGGCCGCCATGCCCATATATGGTTAAAACCTTTTAAAAATCTTCTTCTTCAGAACCAGAAGGCCAGTGACCTTGAGACTTGGTATGTAGCATTTGGGATGTGGGGCCTACCAAGTTTGTTCAAATGATGATCCTAGGGTGACCTTGACCTACTTAACATCAAGGTCAAGTTTGCTTCCTAATGCATTTGAATGGGATTTTTTTTTGAAAAGTTGATTTTTTGAATACTGTGGAAGCCAAAGTCATTTAATTCTCACTTGATATGTTCCATCTAGTGTCTATAAATAAGTTTCAAAGGTCAAGGTTGACCTTTCAGCCAATGTTGCTTATATTGGAGTCCCATCAACATATTAAAACACACTTTTCTCAGACAATTCTTGGCCAATTGAATCCAAATTTCATATGACAACTCCTTATGATTGGTTAGCCAAAACTTATACAAATTGTTGTGGTCACATAACTAACATGGCCACCATGCCCATATATGGTAAAAACTCTTTAAATCTCTTTTTCTCTGGAACAAAAAGGCCATTGGCTTTGGGACTTAGTATGTAGGATTGGGGATGTGGGCCCTACCAGGTTAGCACAAATGATGAATCTAGGTTGACCTTGACTTACTTTATGGCAAGGTCAAATTTGATTCCTAATGCATTTATATGGAGAAAATCTTAAAATGTTCAATTTTTCTATAACTGAGCCGAATTCATATTAGTTAAACCAATTGAGACAATGGTTTATTAAGTACCAAATGTCAAGCTGACCTGTGACCTTTTATCCAAGGCCACTCATTTGGACTGCCACACACCTATCTAAACATCTTTTTCTCAGATATCACTGGGCTATTTAATGGATTATTCATTAGATTGTTTAGGTCACTTGACCCAAATGTATATGGTAAAAACAAAATTTGTTCAATTATAAGCTGTAGTTGACCTTGACCTATTTTAACATTATTAAGGAGGTCAGGTAAGCGCCTCAGGACCTTCAGGTCCTCTAGTTATCGGATTTCTTCCAAATTTCATGTATGGGTTGCTTCCATCAAACTCTTGTTCAAGTTTGAATACAAGTTTAGTCAGATGAACAATAACCAAGATGGCTGACAAAATGGCCACCGCCTATCAATTTGCTTTTGTGGACAATCTACTTTAATCATTTATTACCTGATTACCTCCAAGTTTTATACATGGATTACTTTTATCAAACTCTCTGCTTGTCCGATAACCAAGATGGCAGCCAAAATGGCCGCCACCTATCAGTTTACACTTGTGGACACTCTAACTTAGTCATTTATCACCCAATTTCTTCCAAATTTTATATATGGACTACATTCATCAAACTACTGTTCATATCTGAATATGGGTTTTGTCAGATGAGGATATCCCCTTTTCGCTGATGGGCACTAGGCGGGGCCCTTTGTCAGAGTCCGACTGTTCTAGTTGCTTGATGTCTACAGATTAACTTGGTTTGTAGTAAGGACAGGACCTGAGTGTAGAGAGGACAAGACAATATGAGTTTCAAGTAGATTTTTAAGACACATGTATTGTAAATGTAAACTCTGAAGTGCAAAATGCATACAATCAGGACAGGACCTCTGAGTGTAAAGTAGAAAGGCAGGGACAGTCTATTTTTAGGACACATGTATTGTAAATGTAAACCCTGAAGTGTGTAATGCATACAGTTAGGACAGGACCTCTGAGTGTTAAGTAGAAAGGCAAGGACAGTATATTTTTAGGACACATGTACTGTAAATTTGAGAAGAAAGAACAGGACTTTACAAGTGAAAAGTGAAATGGACAGGGCAATATGAGTGTTAAGTAGAAAGGACAGGACTTTATGAGTGCAAAGAAGAAAGGACTGGACATTATGAGTGTGAAGTAAAATGGATAGGAACTTACAAGTAGAAAGTAGAAAGGACAGGACTTTGTGAGTGTAAAGAAGAAAGGACAGAAATTATAAGTGTAAAGTAGAAAGGACAGGACCTTATGAGTGTAAAATAGAAAGGACAGGACTTTATGAGTGTAAAGTAGAAAGGACATGACCTTATGAGTGTGAAGTAGAAAGGACAGGACTTTATGAGTGTAAAGTAGAAAGGACAGAACTTTATGAGTGTAAAGAAGAAAGAACAGGACTTATTGAGTATAAAGTAGAGATGACAGGACCGTATGAGTGTAAAGTAGAAAGGGCAGGACTTTATGAGTGTAAAGAAAAAAGAACAGGACATTATAAGTGTAAAGTAAAAAGGACAGGACCATATGTGTGTAAAGGAGAAAGGGCAGGACCTTATGAGTGTAAAGTAGAAAGCTCAGGAATTGTGTGTAAAGAAGAAAGAATAAGACCTTATGACTGTAAAGAAGAAAGGACTGGACTTTATGAGTGTGAAGTAGAAAGACAGGACCTTATGAGTGTAAAGTAGATCGGACAGGACTTTATGAGTGTAAAGAAGAAAGGACAGGACATTATAAGTGTAAAGTAGAAATGACATGACCTTATGAGTGTAAAGTAGAAAAAACTGGACTTGATGAGTGTAAAATAGAATTGACAGGTCATTATGAGTATAAAGAAGAAAGGACAGGACATTATGAGTGTTAAAAAAAGGACAGGACATTATGGGTGTAAAAAAGAAAGGACAGGACCTAATGAGAGTAAAGTCAAAATGACAGGACCTTATGAGTGTTAAGTAGAAAGGACAGGACCTTATGAGTGTAAAGTAGAAAGAACAGGACCGTGTGGATGTAAAGTAGAAAGGACAGGACTTTATGAGTGTAATGAAGAAAGGACAGGGCATTATAAGTGTAAAGTAGAAAGGACAGGACATTATGAGTGTAAAGTAGAAAGAACAGGACTTTATGAGTGTAACGTAGAAAGGACAGGACATTATGAGTGTAAAGTAGAAAGAACAGGACTTTATGAGTGTAACGTAGAAAGGACAGGACATTATGAGTGTAAAGTAGAAAGAACAGGACTTTATGAGTGTAACGTAGAAAGGACAGGACATTATGAGTGTAAAGTAGAAAAGACAGGACTTTATGAGTGTAAAGTAGAAAGGACAGGACTTTATGAGTGTAGAGTAGAAAGGACAGGACTTTATAAGTGTAAAGAAGAAAGACAGGTCATTATGAGTGTAAAGTAGAAAAGACAGGATTTTAAGAATGTAAAGTAGAAAGGACAGGACCTTATGAGTGTAGAGTAGGAAAGACAGGTCATTATGAGTGTAAAGTAGAAAGGACAGGACCTTATGAGTATAAATTAGAAAGGATGGGACTTTATGAGTGTAAAGTAGAAAGGGCAGGACTTTATGAGTGTAAAGTAGAAAGGACAGGTCATTATGAGTGTAAAGTAGAAAAGACAGGACTTAATGAGTGTAAAGTAGAAAGGACAGGACTTTATGAGTGTAAAGTAGAAAAGACAGGACTAAGAGGTGTAGGACTTTACGAGTGAGTACGCATATACTATAAAGGTAATTAGGATATGTATGCCATATATGGAACGATCTCCATCACATTTGATTATTTTGCATGCTGGGTAATTGTCGTCTGCTGACTTTTCTAAAAAGATCTTTCACAGTTTGGTTCCAGATCTGGACCAACATTCTGTCGAAGCTATTTGCAAAGGTTTCAGC
This sequence comes from Loripinus fragilis, assembly GCA_964019695.1. Classification (NCBI taxonomy): domain Eukaryota; kingdom Metazoa; phylum Mollusca; class Bivalvia; order Lucinida; family Lucinidae; genus Loripinus; species Loripinus fragilis. The sequence continues at coordinate 30,002,847 of OZ026514.1, forward strand.
AGATGACAAAAGTCGCTGCTAAGCAAGGAAAGAGTTATAGAAGTCAGCCATCTTTAAATGTCTACAAACTTTGAGAACTGGAAAAATTTTTAATTAATTTTCATATTTGTGAGTTATACCTACGATACATCTGAATAATGCTCTAAGTCGGTTCACCCGAATTACCGCAGAGAAAAACCGGGACTAGTACCGGATTTTAACACCAACCCCGCACGGCGACCATACCAATAGTCATCGTAACACTAGTCAATTTTACCGAAGCCAAAAAACCAAGATAAAACAGAGGGGAGGTGGAGGGAGAAAGATTCAGATGTATCGTAGGTATAACTCACAAATATGAAAATTAATTAAAAAATTTTCCAGATTTGTTTCATTTAACCTACGATACATCTGAATAATGCTGATTATAACACTAATGGATGGTGGGACCATAATATTGTATCACTCACCAGGAAAAAGAAGAAAATACACTTCGCCTCTAATGTGAACCATGGAACGGACTCAGGTCTCAAGTCTCACCCCGCAAAAACAAATTTCAGGGTATCAGACATTTGCCATATATAAACCCGTTCGGATAATAAAAAACCCCAAGTTTAACAGTCCCAATATTTACATATATACAGGGAAAAAACTGGTAATCATCTACATAGTAGTAGCAGGCACAACTACTGCTTGTGCTGCTACCACAGGACCTATCAGGCCTAGGCTACTTGCCAAAACTGATGTATCTCTCAGATAAAACCTAATAAAAGAGTTTTCTGATGACCAAAAACCAGCTTTAACCACATCATCCAAAGGAACCTTGTTAGACCATGCCCAAGAGGAGGCTATAGCCCTAACCTCATGGGCATTTACACTAACAGGAACCTGATCCACATTATTGGCACTATGTGCCAATTTAATTGTTTGTACAATCCACCTAGAAATGGAATCCACAGAGATTTCTTTCTCATAAGAATCCTGATGAGAAATAAAAAGTCTCTTACGGCCTTTCCTTCTTGGAAAAACCCTGTTAAAATATATTCTTAAAGCCCTAACTGGGCAAAGAGAAGTATTAACATCCTGACCCTTAAGTACAGGAATAACAATAGGTGAGGCCAAAACAGAAGGAAGTTGATTCTTGGCCAGAAAACCTGGAAAAGTACCCAAAGTAACTGAATGTTCTGAAAATTCAATATCAGAGCATACAAGGGCATGTATCTCGCTGCGTCTGCGTCCGGAGGCCAGAGCAGTCAGAAAAACCGTTTTTAGGGTTAGCTCTTTGAATCCACATTCTTCGAGTGGTTCAAAAGGGGCGTTACTCAAGGCCGCTAGAACTATTGCAAGATCCCATTTGGGAAAATGCACCTTTGTCCTTGGACGTTCAAGCTCAAAACTCCTCACTACATCTGACAAAATAGATTCACAAGAAAAATCTATTTTAGATATCTGTTTTAAGGTAGTAGAAATAGCTGAACGATATCCCTTAACAGTAGCAGGAGAGAAGTTCTTATTATGTAAGAAAATCAAAAATTCTCCAAACTGATTTACTGACGGATTGAAGGGATCCACTTCCCTTCCGACACACCAATCCACCCAAGATTTCCATCTATAATCATAGAGAGCGTTTGTGGAAGATCTTTTTGCTGAATAGATTCGTCGGGCAACTGACCTAGAAATGCCTGACGCCTCCATGTGTTGTTGCATAGCAACCAAGCGTGAAGATGAAATATCTGAGGTGTTGGGTGTAACAACCTGGACACCGGTTGACACAAAAGATCCCTCCTCACTGGGAGCTGGATCGGTGGAGCCACCACTAGAGACAGAAGCAGAGGAAACCATGCCTGTCCTGCCCATAGAGGAGCTATCAGACAAACTAGACACTCTTCCTCTAGCACTTTCCTCAGCGTGGTAAGAATCAGGGGAAAAGGAGGGAAGGCGTATGCCCACATCCCCTTCCAGCTCAGAGACAGGGCGTCTGATGCATGAGCTAGAGGGTCTGGAACTGGAGATACAAAAATTTGTACCTTCCTGTTCAGACGAGTAGCGAACAGATCTATATGGGGGGTTCCCCAGAGCTGAAACACTAGATCTGCTACCCTCTGATTGAGAGACCATTCGGTCTGAACTACATTCCCTTTCCTGCTCAGACAGTCTGCCAGAGCATTGAGTCTCCCTGGCAGGTATCTGGCCTTTATGTGAACCCTGTTCTTGGCACACCATAACATAATTTCCACTGCCATATTGCATAGAGACTGAGAGTGGGTCCCTCCCTGTCGATTCAAATAAGCTGCCACTGTCGTATTGTCGGTGGACAGCAAAATTGAATTGCCTTTGATATAATCCGCAAAGGCTTGAAGAGCTAGCCATACTGCCTGCATCTCTAGAACATTGATGTGCTGGGTCTTCCATGCTGGAGACCAGTACCCTGATGCCATATGTTCCTCCATGTGAGCTCCCCAGCCCTCTAGGCTGGAATCTGTAAAGAGGTTAAGCTGAGGAACAGGATGGTGAAGAGGAGACATAGACTTCAGAAAGTCTATGTCTGTCCAAGGCCTGACGGCATTGGAGAACCAGGGACCTAACACAATTTTGCTGTCCCACTGAGCCGAACTCTGAGACCATCTCTCCTTGAGTTCCCATTGCAGGCATCTCTTGAATGCTCTCCCTAGAGTTAATAGGTTGGCCATAGATTCCATCTGTCCTAAGAGGGAATGTAACTGGCGAGCTGAAGCCTCCTTGGCACCCAACAGCTTTGTCATTGCTTGTTGGAACGAAGCCACTCGGTCTGCTGATGGGCTGACTAAGGCTAGGCCTAGGTTGAAATGGGCCCCTAGGAAATTGAAATCCTGAACTGGGATCAGTTCTGATTTGTCCCAGTTGGGGAGAAAACCTAGGTCTAAAACGGTTGACAATAACTTTCTGCTGTGATGCCATGACTGACCCTCTGACGCAGAAGGTTGAATCCAGTCGTCCAGATATGCATGCACCCGAATACCTTGGAGACGGATATGCCTCAAGACCGCTTTTAAGACTCTGGAAAACACATAGGGACTTACACAAAGACCGAACGGTAGTGCCCGGAACTGAAATGTTTTCCCTTCGAAAGAGAACCGAAGATACCTTCTGGATCTCCGGTGAATCATCACATGGAAGTAAGCATCGGTTAAATCCAATGATGTTACCCAGTCCCCTTTTCGAAGTGCTAGTCTGATGGAATCCACAGTTTCCATCTTGAAGTGTGGACACAGAATGAACTGGTTGAGTCGAGACAGGTCTATGACAGGTCTCCACCCCCCTGATCTTTTCTTCACCAGAAAAAGTCTGCTGAAGAACCCTCTCTTCGGATGAGTGCAATTGACTTCCTCTATGGCCCTCTTCTGAAGTAAGGAAGCCACCTGTTCCCTCAAGATTTGAACCTTGAGTGAATCCTGAGGCATGCGGGTACACCACTTTGGAGGTACCCGTGATAGATAAGGTAGGACACTTAGTTGTATTCGATACCCACTTCGGATTATAGACAGTGTCCATGGATCCAAAGTTATATTTTCCCAGGCCTTTAGGAAGGAAGAAATTCTTCCTCCTGTTGGTAATTCTGCTCTTGGAACCAGATGCTTGAAAGAGCTGTAGACTGCATCTGGAGAGGCCTGGAAAACGAAGTGGGCACCCCTAAGGGGCACTGGACTTTGGTCCAGAACCCTTCTTAGGCAGTCTGTTAAAATAGGGTGCTTTAACAGTCTTCTTCTTTTGGAATTTATTAAAAGTTTTGCCTTGAGAAAACGTGGACGTTCTGGGCAAATTGGAACCCACAGAAACATTAGGTTCACTAAATACAGGCTTAGCTGGAGTGTCTGGGGTCTTAGGAGTCCTCTTCTTGAAGCTTGGTTGACGCTTGTTTGCACCAACAACTGCCATCTGCAAGGATTTATGGGCTAGGCCTTCTTTATACTGCCGTACCACTTCAGGAAATTTACTTCCAAAAACAGTACCAGACTCTATTGGTTGCACACGCAGAGACCTTTTAACTTCAGGATCTAGGTCTGAAGCATCCAAACAAGCATCTCTGCGTGCCAAAAGAGGTCCTGAAGCCAGTCTCGCCAAGATCTCCACTAAATGAGACTGGGAAGCTGCCACAGCCTGCAGGTAACGGGAAACCTCCATCATGTCCTCTCTAGACAAGGAGTCCTGCTGGATGGTCTTCAGTGTACCGCACAATAACATTTCTGAATGCGATGCTACTTGCATACCCGTCCGTGCCAGCTTTTCCCAATTCTCAAGAGTAGAAAATTGGACTGCCTGAGATGACGGGACCGTTACACCTTGCCTCAAAACATCCCTTATCCCAGGATTAACAGGAGGAGGGTCCATGGTAATCCTAGGATTTAATGCTTCATAAGAGGAAGGGAGACAAATTCTTGGCTTGCTATTTAAAGCCACAAATGAGCCTCCCTTGAAACACTTAGGATAGGATGGAAGAGGAGTCATAGGGATTTCCTCTTCCCCCTTCAAGCGTTTATCCATCCTGTCTAAAGCAACTACCACACTATTTGACTGTGGTAGGGCTAATGAAAGTTCATCGCTCTGCTCAGATTCCTTGAAGAAATCCAAAGCAGAGGCCCCAACGGATTTATGCTTCACTTCAGGTACAGGACATAAAGACTGTCCGAGCCTGAAACGAAGCTTCCCAATAGCCTCCCTGTAAGACAGGGATTCTTTTGGACAATCCTCCTCCCTTTCTTCATTTGGCTCATCTAGGTCAGAGTTACCTATTCTTTCCTCTGAGCCAACGTGAAGCTCAACCTGGTCTGTTGACTCATGGCTATCATGCGATTCAACAGGTACAGGTGTTGACTTTGGATTTAAATTGTCTAGTCTACTGGACAATTCTTTTAGCATCTGTCCCTGTTGCTGTACCAACTGGGTCAGAACAGAGACAGAATTATCCTGCTTCACAGGAGAGGGTGAGCGGGACCCAGACAACTGTCTGGCTCTCGACCTAGACAGTTGTCTGGACCTAGACTGGTGTCTGCTCCTAGACCTGGAGTGGTGTCTGCTTCTAGACCTAGACTGATGTCTGGTCCTAGAAGACCTAGGTCTACATCTAGGGGACCTAGACCTAGGATGCCTATCCCGTCTGGCATGACCATAACTTATAGGCCTAGGCAATGGGGACCTGGACCTGTGCCTAGACCTAAGATGTTTGTGTTTCACGCGTCTAGATCTTTCTCTAGATGAACTAGACGCACGACTAGACGAGGAACTAGGGGAACTTACTCTTATCCTCTTAGACCTAGGTCTCCCTGGCCTAGAAGTGTACTGCCTAGGCAAAGGCCTGTTACTTGAAGGTGTAACAGATCTGGTCCTTTCATGTCCTGCAGAAGAAAGGCTTCTCCTGGAAGGACTGATGTTATGATCAGGAGCTTGAGGGAGCGAATCCTGGACAAGCTCGCGACCATATAAGACAGCACCAGGAGCCTGATGAGACGAATCCTGTTCAGGCTCACGGTCTATTTCCGCAGCTATAATACCAGGAGTCTGAGGGAGCGAATCCGATTCAGGCTCGCGGTTAGCTCTGGAAATTCTAGTACTAGCATCAGTCACCTGAACACTAGAACCAGATAAAGAACCTAAAGTTGCTGATGGTTGGCCAGGACCTTTTTCAGGAGCCTGGGCAATTGTCGCAACTTTAGATTTGGAAGCTCTCTGAAGACACTTAGAAAACTTCTTCCAAGTGTCCTCAGACCAAGAGCCACAAACCTCACAGGTAGATGTCGGCGAACAAGAGTATCCCCTACATGCCCTGCACACCCTATGATCATCCCAATATGGCATTATTTTGGCACATTTACCATAAATGCCAGGGCAATGTTTGTTCCTAGTTGACATACCTAAAAAAGAATGCAACTAAAGCAAAATTCAAAGCAGAATTAAGCCAGATCAAAATAAGGAAAAATTCAACTAAGAATGAACGAAAGCAAAAGCAAAATAAACAAAACAAAAGGTCGGAAAGACTATTATCCGAACTAAGGTACGTTACGAAATTCTGTTCGATACGTCAAACAGAACTTCAGAACGAAAATAAAGCAAATGAACTGAAAAATAATCAGAACGAAATAACAGAACTTGAAAATATAAAGTAATAAACTGCTGCGGGTGGGTGAAACCTCCTTACTACCACAATTACCGGCTACAAGGATAAATATTCTTCTTCAGTCAAAAAAACGTGTCTTCAACGGAAGCCGCAGAGGTAAAATTGACTAGTGTTACGATGACTATTGGTATGGTCGCCGTGCGGGGTTGGTGTTAAAATCCAGTACTAGTCCCGGTTTTTCTCTGCGGTAATTCGGGTGAACCGACTTAGAGCATTATTCAGATGTATCGTAGGTTAAATGAAACAAATATTATTAAGTTGGGGTTATGTAAACTACTAAAAAGTTCGTAAGATGATTATGTGAAAATAAAGATGACACCCCAGTCTCCATTTTATGAAATTAATTCAGCTTTGAATAGATTCTTTTCATCAGTAATGTGTTTAGAATATTAAAACTATTCATTATCGTCTCTATTTTGAGAAAACCTGTCTTCAGGAGTTTGCATCCAACCAACCTGATCAGCTAGAGAGACTACTTGGAATCTTCAAAATGTGAATTTAGCATTTATATCTTTCATTGTTATAGATGTTAAATAGCAATATGCTGATCACACTTTGCACACGCACAGGCCAAACCGAGCTTTTGTTGTTCGTATATAGAATAAACAGGCTTTCTCATGGCACGGCACAATATTACTCTTTGCATACTGGGTAATTTTTCATGTTTTTTTGTTGTTTGTTGATTTTTTTCAAAACTAAATTTTTCAAAAAAATATTTCAGAAATATATGTGTCAAACAGTTTGGATCCAGATCAGGCCCGACATATTGTCGGACCTGATCTGGGTCCAAACTGTTTGCAAAGGTTGTGACAGCAGACGACACTAGCAGGCGAAGAGTTAATATGATAGTGCCACATAATATTTGTAAATAAAAGCCAAGTTGATGGGAAAAGTATTCATGAAAATTATTTTGACCATGCACTAGTTAACTTGGGTGGTAAATTTTAGAAGTTCCAGATTATACTTTTCTTTTTAAAACTTCTGTTTTTGTATTAACTCTTTTTTGCCATGAATACATATTGTCAGTGTCCATTAGAATTGCTTCAAGGAGGCAATTCTAATGGATATGAACGCCATGTTTTCTGGAAGGACTGAGAATAAAATGTACACATTTGCTACGCTTATTTGGTAGTGTTCAGTGATTGTGACTTCATGCTTTGATAATCATCTTTAAAAAAATAATAAAAATAAACAAAATTAATACTCTTATAAACAACATTGATTTTGCATACATGTGCACTTAAACTTGATCAGTGATGCAATAGCAACAAATTTTTTTAATGTGTGGTTGAATATACGTGATTTGACATGGGAAAATGATTTTGATTCGTGAGGCAAATAAAATTTTGAATCAAAAGTTATATTTTAGGAAAAATGAAGGAAACGTGACATTCAGATAATAGAATTTGTGGTAAAAGTTGATTGGTTGATAACAGTATTATGGATAAAGATGTAGCTCAGCTACAAGAAAGTTAGCGTAAAATGTTTTCAGCTGCAAGAAAGTTGCAAATATAAAATAGCTATTTTCTAAGTTTGGATAATTTTAAGCTTAACTGACAATAAATATTTTGTGAAAAAATTTGTACATAGTAAAAATCCGAAAAGTTGTCTATACAATATTCATGTTTAGATGTGGCTTTGCACTGATTGTTAGTCATGGAGAAGTTGTGAGTTGTAACTTAAAACAGAGATTGAAATTCAAACTCCACACTGCCATCGTTGCTTTAAAATACAGTTGAATCTTGTAAATTCGAAGTCCTCGGGAGTGGAGGTTTTATTTTGAATCATCAGTTGTTGGAATTGTCGAATCTCATAAATTGGCAGTTCTTGGGATTAGAGGTTTTATTTCCAATCATCAATAGTTTGAATTAAAATATATACCCCACCCCACAAAATGGTCATTATCACTTTTTTTCTATAGTAACACATGTTTTGGGCCCATAAAAAACGTCTCAAGGAGACGTTTATTTTACGCATCCAATACATATGTTAATATTGACAGTTATTAAGATAGGTCAGGAACATAAGGTCCTATTCTCTGAATCCATTGTGTTCAAAATTTATTTCTGGTCTCATTAGCGAGTACGTATCTCAAAAATCGAAGTTCAAGTTTACGACTCTAAGTTTTTACTGTATGTTCTAACTAACATGGGAATGAGAAGGCAAACAAAATGTTTCTTACCGTTGGCCTTAAAGTTCTCATAGAAAGGGAAATCTAATTATGAGCTGTTGTCCCAATCTTGAAATGGAAGGAATTTTAATACTTATATTGACACTGGGAGATACTGCCTTTAATATTAAAGGTCTTCCACAGATTATATTAGATAATTTTGGTGTCATTGATGTGGTAATTGACACTAATAACAATAAGATTAAGACAGATTGTGGAACCAAATGAATTAGGAGTGTGTATCACCCCTTCTCCAGTATATCTGCCGCTTCTATTGCAGAATGACTTGTATGGTGAGGTTTGAGTGTCCACCAGGGGCCCTTAAATTGAAAAGAGGAAAATATTAATGTTTTTTGTTTTTGGTATTCAATGGAAGTATCAAGTAAAACATCTATTATGGTACTCTTTGGAAGTATCTGCACAAGATAACCATGATGTTTTTTTTGCGATTGAGACATAGTAGGCTGAATTTCCTTTTTTTGTCTACGGACTTGTTCTATGCACTTAACAAGTAATTCTTATCCCCTTACGAAGTAGGAGTGATATGGTTTCAAGTCCTGGGTTCGATCACCTGGGTGGACTTAGATGGTTGGTGGGAGGCGAAAATCCAACTTTTTCAGAATATGGTCATGTTGTATATCAAATCAAAGGGAATGAAGTGTACAACAACATGCTAGCAAATGTCAAAAGGTCAAAAATTTATTTTTCATCTGAAAGTAGTCATGTTACATATCAAAGTAAAAAGAATGGATCATAGAACACCATGCAGGCGCCATTACACACATCCATGACCCCTGGGCGGGGTCAAAACATTTTTATTTCTAAAGCCTAAAACGGGTCATGTTGCATATCAAATTAAAGGGAAAGTAGTGTTGAACAACATGCAAGCAAAACCTTTGACCTATAACACACACCCATGACCTCTGAAGTTTGGTTGAAAGGTCAAATATTAATTTTAAAAAATGGGGAGCAGTGTAGTTGATAAAACATCCAGCATGATAAATAGAGAATAGTAAACTGTGTTTCCGTGATATGAAAATTATGTCACGAAGGAATGGTGGTGATTCGGTAAACAACGAGTCCGCAGGACGAGTTGTTTACCAAAATCACCACCATTCCTGAGTGACATAATTTTCATATCACGGAAACACAGTTTACTATTCTGTATATTATATAACCTTCCGGTGATGTTTTCAATGAAAAAAGAAAGAGAACAAGAAAAAAAACCACAAAAAACTCCGACCCCCCCCCCCCCCCCACACCGCCCGGTGCGTAGTAATCCAATGGAATGGAAGCTGCTTGGCCCCGCCTACATGTCACATTTCGGCTGTGCCACTCAAACTTTGTCTCAAAAGTTTTTATATTGGTAGGAGCAAAAGAAAAGTAACTGTCTAGCGAAATCATCGTTTTATATATTTGGGTTGTTTCCCTTACAACGTAATGCGCAACTTATAGCAAAGGGAAAGCACTCTACAAGCCTGTCGCTTGACAAAAACAGAAACATTTCATTTGAGGATTGAACATCGGGAGATCCATTTCAGTTGTTTTTTTAGCCACTTGCTAGTCTGTTGCTTGCCAGATCAGACGGCAATAGCCCGAGAAATTGACTGAAATGTGTTTGTCACACAAAATGAGGATGATTTTGTGAGGAGTAAAGTGACTCGGAGGAGATCAGAGAATTGGGCTAGCCGCAAGCGCCATGACAGGGAGAAAAAATACAGCTCAGATGTAAATATTTGGCTGGTGTCTGATCTGGGTATAATAACATTGGATCAGCATTGTCAATTTTTATGTAGAATGCCGTAAAATCTTCAAAACTCCCAAATTCCTCTAAACTTGACCAGGATGGATCAATATCTGATGGTGAGTCTGATTGTTTTGTGCATATGTGTAATGAAAAAAGTAGTTCCGACAAAAAATATCGACATGGACCAGTGATGATATGACTTTTTCATATCATCACTAGTGAAATATTTCACTCCTCAAAGATACTAAAATTATCTCACTGCAAATCAATAGGAAATTAATGCTAGGTATATAATATAGGTTAATATTAATTTTGGAATCTAATTCAGTTAAGGGACTATCTGTGGATTGATTGTTCCTGGGTCCCTTAGGATTCCAGGATTTTTTCTATTAAATTTGGAGTCTCTTGCTGACCCTAGATAAGTGGGGTACCGTAACTCTCCTTTTTCTCATTTCTTCTAGAAAAAGCATATTCTGAGAATACTCATTGGAAGCATATCATTGTGATGCTTCTAATGAGTACCACAGTAATTTTTTCTGTGATGTAAAAACCGACATTTTTCAGCCCCAAAAAGAGTGTCTCATCAAGGGGCTGTACTCCTGCTTGTTTTAGGCATCATTTTAATAACCATTTATTGATCTAGTCAAACAAACTTTCAGAAATATGATGCTAAAAGGGATTAGATTCGTCCTTTTCTGCGGAAGTGTGCTAAACTTGTAATCTTAAAAGCAATTAAATTTTGACCATTTATATATATAGTAACCTGTGAAGAAAACTTCATGTGTGAATTGGATAGTGTTTACATTATTGCAGTATGAATTACGGACATAACATTTACTTAAGTTTAAGTTTACTATAGTGTGTCTTGTGTCACACCATTCTTTATTATTATATACTGACGTCAAGAAAAAACGCCTCATCTAAAAATAAACGTGAATATCTCTTAGACAGATCAGACTAAAGCTATAAATTTAAGTGCATTATAACATCTCATCGGTCAAGCGTGTCTCATGAAAACAAAATTGCTGAAAAAATATTTGAAGCTGAGAAAAGGACCTCGGTTTGAGACAGGGGTCACCATTCCGTGCGACACAAGCTTTTAGCCACATTTGCTTTTTTTCCAGACACAATCCGTTGACAGGACAAACGTGTTTTACCATTGTAAAACAGTCTCTATCTTACCAAAAATGCGTTTATAATGTTAAGACAGTGTTTGTATGCGTCTGCTGAACGAAACAACTTACCCCACCCACTTGTTCGCCGTGCATTTCAGTAAAACTTAAATGTCATGAATCTGCAAAGTGGGTGAAAAGATGTTCCAGACGGTCGTTTTGGATGACGTAAACGTAGTCCAACGACTGGTCATTGGGCGTTACAGCTCATTTTAAATAACGTAATTTTATGTAAGCATATTCTGTGTACATTACCTCATGTACCACCTTATCATTTTTTCCATTATACTTAAAGCAAAACTAGAATGTTAGAAAGTTTCGTAAACGGACCTTACATTTTGTCTTATTATGACGTCATAATTTCATAAAGTTATTACTCGCAAGCACAACTGTTTGAAAAATGAGCAGAAATTTATCATTGATTAGCGAAACATGAACGGCACAAACTGGGTGCAAATTCAAATTGAAATGATAAGCGATCGATGCACAATGCCGTTATGTGTACGTTAAGCCTGTATGACGTCATCGGAATAAGGCGTCACCTTCGTTTCAAATTAAAGTCATTTTCCAACATCGCCCAACCTCTATATAAAGAAGCATTACGTGACTGTTCATTTTTATATACCATCGCTAAGAAATCCGTGATAATGAGTGAGGCGTTTTTAGTTGACGTCAGTATATTATATAGAATTATATTTATAAATAAGGTTTCTATTTCAAATTGAATTGTCGTAATCATCCTCATAAGAGCCCTGTGTTGGTTATCATTTTTTAAGCACACAGTATATGCCGATTATTGTCAAAATTGGGTTTGCTCAACCCTTTTTTGCATATGTCCTCTGGTCGCTCAAGCCTATTGCAATCACAATTGCCAAACTATTCTGAGTGCAATAGTGTTCACATAGCACTGGAAACATAAATGGGTGTTTATTAGAACATGTACGGTAATTATGAGTTTTCATACTTGCGCAAAGGAAATGGGAATGAGTTTTTTCATGGTGCAATTTTATTTGTTATAATAGACACATTAGCTGTCCACTGTAGCGAACTGACCGAAACATTATTTGAGGTCATTGTCACTTTATTTAGGTATCTTGTACCATCATGACCCTGGAGGGCTTCAAAAAAATTGAGATGTTATATTTGGACACATTCAATTCGGAAACCATTCTGAAAAAAAATTGAGATGTGATATTTGGATACTTTTGATTCTGAAACCATTTTGTTGAAAGTAACGTAGTTCTTAAATAAGCTATTAGGCTGGAATAATACCTACAGTGTACCGTTTTCCCCCCTAAATATATGGAGCTATATACCAAGAAATCTGTGGATAATGAAACCGGGCTACAAAGAAATGTTCAGATGCATTATATGGATATTTTTTTTATTCTGAAATTATTCTAGGAAATGTACTGTAGTTTTGTGTAGACTAAGAATACAGTGCAGACCCTTTATAACGCAATGTTTGGGGTTCATAGGATTGGACCATAAGTGAATTGACAACATTACAAAGAATTCTTCTTGATATTATGAGAATAATATCTGAACACACAAAAGGGAATTAACCGTTTACCACATAGAGTACCCTTTTAACACTTTTGCAGACAGAGCAGACCCAGATCAGGCAGCTCTTGTAAGAGCTACCTGATCAGGGTCTTCTCTGTTTGCTTATGGAAATATGATTAGATATGATCCTACACTAGTGGACTTGACAAATCTTTGCCCTATGTACCAACATGAAAGTTTATTTATAAAAATATTCATAGTGGGTGGAGCTTAGCACAACTATTCATGAACGAAAGGGAATTAAGGGGTGCAGATTCTGTTGTAATCAGCATCTGTAAAATTTGCATATAATATATTATTATGCAAATTACACCCAAGTATGTGATTAATTAACAATTTTTTTTTTTTTTTTTTTTTTTTTGACCCAAGTATGTGAAAATATGCATATGATATTACAGGTAAATTGATATATTATGGTGACTTTTATTATGATGATGCATATAATGAGACAATTTGGGCCACCTCATAAGAAAACCTGTTTCTATGGCCGTGGCCAGTGATGGCTCAAAGCAGCCTGCTCAGCTATAGAGACTAGATTGAATTTTGATTTTGTATTAATAAATGAGACGCAACATGAGATTTCCAACAATGTGGTATGTGCGACCAGCAAAGTCTCAGATCAGCCTGCACATAATCCCAGTCTGATTAGAGTCTTTGCTAGTCACTTGAATATTCTATGACTGTTAAGCTACTGACCGAACTGTATTTGGAGTTTCTAAGCTGAAAAGGAGGCTGCACAGGCTTGTATGAGTCTACACCTGTCAAAATGCCACATTGTTGGAAATCGCATGTCACGGCTCATTAATTTAATTAGGTTGCAATCAACAATGGTGTTGATTAGACTGCAGATCTTTGGTGTTAACATATTAACATTCAAAATTTGCCAGAGCAGTCTACATAGCTACAGAGACTAGCAATTTTTTTTTTTGTATGTTGATAAGACTGTATATCTTAAGATTTTGTTGTTCACATAATGGCATTCAGTGTTTGCAATCACTGAATACCATGGAATTAGCTATACCTTGAGGCAAACTCTGAAGTCCATGGTATTAGCTATACATTGAGGCATACACTGAATACCAAGGTATAAGCTATATTTTCAATTGCTTTCAATGGCTGAGTTGCTGAAGTTCTATTAGCTATACCTGGAGGGACACACTGAATGCTACATGTATGGTATCACCTATACTTGGAGGCAAACACTGAATGTCATGGTATCAGCTATACCTGGAGGCAAATACTGAATGTCATGGTATTAGCTATACCTGGAGGCACACACTGAATGCCATGGTAGTAGCTATACATTGAGGCATACACTGAATACCAAGGTAGTTGCTACACCTGGAGGCAAGCACTGAATACCTTGGTATCAGCGATACCTAGAGGCAAACACTGAATGTCATGGTATTAAACTATACTTGGAGGCAAACACTGAATCCCTTGGTATTAGCTATACCTTGAGGGACACACTGAATGCCATAGTATAAGCTATATTAATAAAGGCAATCACTGAATTCCAAGGTATTAGCTATACCTTGAGACAAACACTGAATGCCATGGTATTAGCTATACCTTGAGGCAAACACTGAATGCCATGGTATTTGCTATACCTGGAGGCAGACACTGAATACCATGGTATTAGCTATACCTGGAGGGACACACTGAATGCCATGGTATAAGCTATACCTGGAGGGAAACACTGACTGCTATGATATAAGCTATACCTGGAGGCAAACACTGAATGACATGGTATTAGCTATACCTGGAGGGAAACACTGAATGACATGGTATTAGATGGAAGCAAACACTGAATACCATGGTTTTAGCTATACTGTTCACAAAAAGTAGGGGATATTGGGACATAAACAAGTAAAAAAATTAATATCCTAATTTGTTGCATTAATAATTTTGTATTTTCATAGAGCAATGTGTAAACCAGTTTTCTTGCTTAATTTGAGGGCCGAAAATCGGGTAATGTGACCTTAAGGGCGTACCAAAGAAACTAGGGGTCAAGACCCAAATTTCTTCTCAAATTTTTTGGAACGCTTTCGATAATGCATGCTAAAGATGCATGATGGACATCTTTGTTTTTAAGATTTTTTTCGCGTACCAAAATTGTTATTTCTAGGAGATAGGGCGGTGACAAAAATGTAAAAAATGACAAAATTTACTAATAATTTACAGATTTTAGCCTCACATTCCAGAAATTGAGAAAAAAGAGATCAAAACAAATTCTGAACATAAAAACTATTGAATGACGGATATTTTCTTTTTAAAAAGCATAGCAATTGCATAATCTGTCGCCGTGATATTCACGTGAAAGGCTACCCCTGGTCTAAATATGGTTGTCTCAGAAACACGCGACCAAATTAATCCTTGAAAATTTTATTCAAATTTGCCGTGAGATGACTTTGCTAATTAATACTAGCTGTTTCAGGTTTATGACATTCGTTTGGTAAATGTTATAAGTTTTGCTATTCGAATATCCCCTACTTTTTGTGAACAGTATATATACCTGGGGGCAAACACTGAATGCCATGATATTAGCTGAAGGCAAACACTGAATGCCATGGTATTAGCTATACCTGGAGGGACACACTGAATGCTATGATATTAGCTCAAGGCAAACACTGAATACCATGGTATCAGTTATACGTGGAGGGAAACACTGAATGACATGGTATTAGTTGGAGGCAAACACTGAATGCCATGGTATACCTGGAGGGACACACTGAATGCCATGGTATTAGCTGTACCTGGAGGGAAACACTGAATGCCATGGTATTAGCTGTACCTGGAGGGAAACACTGAATGCCATGGTATTAGCTATACCTGGAGGCAAACACTGAATGACATGGTATTAGCTGTACCTGGAGGGAAACACTGAATGCCATGGTATTAGCTGTACCTGGAGGGAAACACTGAATGCCATGGTATAAGCTATACCTGGAGGAAAACACTGAATGCCATGGTATTAGCTGTACCTGGAGGGAAACACTGAATGTCATGGTATTAGCTGTACCTGGAGGGAAACACTGAATGCCATGGTATTAGCTGTACCTGGAGGGAAACACTGAATGCCATGGTATTAGCTGTACCTGGAGGGAAACACTGAATGTCATGGTATTAGCTATACCTGGAGGGAAACACTGAATGCCATGGTATTAGCTGTACCTGGAGGGAAACACTGAATGCCATGGTATTAGCTATACTTGGAGGGAAACACTGAATGCCATGGTATTAGCTGTACCTGGAGGGAAACACTGAATGTCATGGTATTAGCTGTACCTGGAGGGAAACACTGAATGCCATGGTATTAGCTGTACCTGGAGGCAAACACTGAATGCCATGGTATTAGCTATACCTGGAGGGAAACAATGAATGCCATGGTTTTAGCTTTACCTGGAGGCAAACACTGGACTATCCCTGGAGGCAAGCACTGAATGCCCTTATGGGAATAACAAAGTGCAGCTTGCTCAGCTACAGATACTAACTTCAACGTTGAAAATTATTATGTGGTTATAAAGCTGTTCCATCAAAATGGTGCTGAGCTGATTAGATTGCATGAGTGGGCAGTCTGATTTGCAGTATTGTTGCTGAAATAAGCACATGTGACATTCAATGTTTACCACCTAATACGGCTGGAATGAGCCTGATTTGTTTGTTTGTTTGTTTTGTTGCTTTACATCCCAAGTCAACAGCTATGGTCATTGCGGGACGGTCAGCTCACCTAACCACACTTTTTCCTGGGCAGGCTTGAACAAGCGGTTAACCAGTAATTTGTGCACATACTTTCGCTTGTAACTGACAAAAACCCTTCTTGAATGAATCAGCGGAAGGGAGGAGAATGACCGTAGAAATTATTTCATGATCAATCTCCACGAAAGTATGGGACCGGGCCGGGATCGAACTCGCGACCCCTGGATCTGCAGTCAGACACGCATCTGTAGCCAGACATGTTACCGACTGCGCTACGTGGCCCGAATGAGCCTGATCAGATACAGAGACTAGCTAACATCTTGACAATTTTGATGGAGCAAATATGTGTATAACTTTAATTAAGCAACAATGGTGTTTATGAGACTGTGTTAATGCACAGGCTGATTGTAACATTGTTGTTCAGATTATGTTACAGTAAAACCTGTCTTAAGCGGCCACTTAAAAATAGACAAAACAAATGTCTTAATGGAAAATGGTAGCTTAATGAAGGTCGAAAGTATTGCAGAATGCTCCCCTTGGAGCATTCTGCAATACTTTTGACCTGCATTAAGGGCTAATCGGTATTGAAAAACAATTTTTTGTGTTCAATCTGAGTGGTCGCTTAAGACAGGTTTTACTGTATATAGCAGTTTTCTTAAGGCGTGGCTCAATTATATGTGGTCACAAGTTTATCTCTCACTTTTTATATCAGTTTCTTATTACAGGATAGTCCTCTTATAATGCAACTCATTGTAAGGTGGATTTGGATGTCTTAAAATTACCTCCTAAAATTAAAGAATTTTTACGAAGAAGTTATAAGAAATGAATGGTCAGTTTTCCTTTAATTTCTTTATGAAATTGGCCTTTTATGTTGACCTTAGCTAACATATAGCACTATCATGATACTAAACTTGTTAAACACTTTTCTATTGTGCCCTTGAAGAAACATCACCACCAACAACAAAAAATTTCTTCCTCTGACATCAGTATTTTAAAAAAAATGACATCTTTGCCGTCTTTCTTACTTTTTTAAAAAAAGAAAATTATAACAATATTTTCATCTGCTAAATTAATTTTGCAAAAATCTGTCTAAAGGATTAAAAAGATGTTCTTGTACTGTCCTGCCAGCCAAGAGTGACAGTGACATCATGTTTTGAACATAAAAAATTATAAGTAAAACATTAACGTGTAACTTCCACTTGCGCTAACGTGAATCAATAGATAACTTATGTATTAATCCTATCCTGCGGATAGGATTAATACACAAGAGATCTATCGATTATGAGTCCCTGATAAATTTGTAAACAAACATGATGTCACTGTCACTCTTGGCTGGCAGGACAGTAGTATCACTGTAGATATTTATAATTAGAGCAATTTGTTAAAAGGGTTCAGATATTTTAATTTAAGTTTAGCATTTCAACATGATTCGACATAAAGTGCAACTCTTTTATATCATAGTGATTGAATTTCATAAGGATTCAGTTTACAAAGCCAGATGTTTATATTAATATTAAAAACATTTTTGAATATTGAAACCGATCATTTGGGAGAGATGCCATATTTAAGGAGGACTGGAGTATAGATAACAACCTTGTGCAATATTATGAAGTTAAATCTCATAAGACATTGTTCTGTCTTGGCTTCAAAAATTGGAGTGTAGACTCAGATCAGAAGCCAGCTAATCAGGATTTACACTAAGTACTGTTTTTCATTCACTTGATGAATCCATATTTATTATGAAATGCACCAGTTAATCAGAAATTGAAACTCAAAATTTGCGCTCATATCTTCAGGGCTTCTGACAAAGCTAGACTCAAACCAGTCTTCTCAGCTACAGAGACTAGCTAGAAAATTGAAATGTTGCTTGTAGCAAGCTTAGATATGGTACTTTCCAAAATGCGAATAACAAAGGCGCTGATCAGACTGCGCGGATGCGCAGGCTGGTCTGCGCCTTTGTTGTTTGCAAACCTCCGAAGACACGTTTTCTAAACTTTTCTCGCGTCAGGGCCCATATATATTAGAGCATATGTGAGCTTATTTTGTCCAATAGTTAATTTTATTACAGTAAGATTGACTTTTCCGACTAAACGGTAAAGGAAATAAATGTGATTAGACATTGTACACAATAATGCATATTGAAATTTATACGGCAAAAATTGAATTGATTGACAATTTTTCTGTAGTCCTGGATTGATATTCATTGATGACGTTGATTTATTCAAACAAAAATATGAAATAGTGGATATTCCCAATGTGTGGCTCTATGTATTCATATCTAAAACAGAGCATAACTGTTTACTTGATTCTTCAAGACAAATATATGACAATTAATGATATGGATCCGACTGATATGATATATCTGACTGGTATATGGAATTTATTTTTTTTGGTTAGAATTTTGGTCAGTTAATTAAATGGATTGGAATTTTTCTATTTGTATGATTTTGTCAGTTTTTAAATGACAGGGAAAACAGAATACACAACAGTTGTCAGTTTGTCAATTTTTGTTACCTTAGCTCCAATTGTATTTGAATAAGGATTGTTAACAGTGCCGTTGGTTCCATGAGCAGTTTCAGTAACTTTACCTGTGAAGATTTTGTTATAGTTGTGTTAATGATTGAATATGCTTACTGACATTATTGTTATAATCCGAAATAAAGCAATTAGGAGTGAAATTATTTTTCTTTTCTGTAAAGTGTATCTAATTGTGCTTAAATGTTTCTGATTCTGGTGCTGGGAGTAATGATAAAATTTAGTCACTCATCATCATCATTAATTTTGCAGACAATTACTTTTATATAAAACAATTGAGATATCATCCAACGGCTTAGCCAGAACACTGAAAAAGTTAGGCACATCAAAGGGAGACTACTGGATCAAGCAAAGATTCTCTTCAATTGCGTCCCTTTTCAAATGGGAACTTCTCTTAAAGGAAAGATTTGCTCCCAGAGGGAGCAAATTCTTTCCTTTATGAGCAGTTCCTTAAAGTATATGAAAAATCAATTTTATCACATTAAGTGACCTCCCTTGAATGTTGCTTTTTTATTACGCATGTGCATAACCTGTGTAAGGGGTGCTACACCAATGGCCTCTAGCAGTGAGATATAGCATAAGCCAAAACAAAGTTACATCATTTTGTAGCTGTGATAGATAGCTAAAAACTTTGGTTAGCATATATGGGACGAAGACAGATTATGTTAGATTAATAAATTAAGAAGCAAAATGGCTAGATCATATTATTGGAGCAGGTGAAAAAATATTCACCTTGAAATCAGTTTGGGATTTAGATGACAAGATAAAATTGTTTGGCATGCTCTGAAAATAAGAGTTTAATGCCAATTTTTATCAACTTTACTTTAAGATAGCATTTTTAATGTTTCTGCTAAAACTCAAATGCTGTGAGAAACCTAAATGGCAGCCATGAAATGCACTGATAATCTGATATGTAGGTTTTAAGTTCAAACCACTGCAAGGTGGCCCTTGTTTTTAGATGTATCTGTGTGGGAGAGGTTGGAGGTTCAAGTAACAGTGAGAGGTGAATGGAAAATTATTTTCCAAGGGCCATAATAGAGTAGTGCAAGTCTTGCAGAGTGATCATGATTCAATGATAAGACTTTCAATGCTCATAAAACCTGTTCCTCGCTGATAGGGACCATGCAGAGCATCGGAAGTAAGTGGTCTTTCATGCAAACCAAATATCTATGTGTCTTGATCCACATCTGAATTAAGGGTGAGGTTGGCGCCATGAAACCGGTTTAAGCCCTCCAGTAAAATATTTTACTGACCCTCCCCAAGGCGGTACTTCTTTTGTGGATCTTTTATGTTTTGTTTTGTCTTGTGTTTGCTATGCCTTTGTGCGCGTCTGTTTATATTTGCCTTGTGGTCACCTGCTGGGAAAGGGCTGACCTCTTGGGTCTAACTGTGAGTTTGTCACTTTCCCATTGGTATCCTGGGTCAGGTGTGGTACTTGATTGTATAGATTCGTGATCTTTGCACCCTTACTTTCTTTGAAAGTACATGTTATGCACCAGTCAATTGTTTTACCATTAAAGCTGCATAGTCTGTAACTTTTGATCTTTTAATTTTAGAACTGATGTTTCTATTTTTCAAGAACACAGTAAAAAAAACTAAAATTCAGGTATACATTTTACCAATTTCGTAAACCTTAACAAATTATCAGTATCAAAACAACATCATTTATGTTAAAATTAACTGTATATAATTATTGGAGGGATGCAAATAATTACCAAGAAGAGAAAACACACCTGTTTTTATAAGATAATTCACTTTTCCGTGCAGTTTTCAGCTATAGTGAACATATTTATTGTGAAAACATAACTTAATTCTACTTTTACAAATGATTTAAAAAGAAAATAAAAAAATTCGAAAAATGTTCATAGTTGCAGACTTAGTCTCTTTAACCCTTTGTATACTAATGAATTCTTCATTCTGGTTTGATACAATATACGTGTGATAGTCCATTGTGGTGTCAGGTTATAATTTTAAAAAAATGTTATATTCTCTTGTCTGAAGTTTTACCCTTAACAAACAGTGTAGACCCTGATGAAATGCAGCATTTCATCTGGGTCTTCACTGTTTGCCAAAGTACCAGTTTAGGGGTTTCCAGTATACAAAGGGTTAAGTAAGGGAAGAAGTTAATGGAACACCAACATATTCATGCACAGATCCAGGAATTTTCGCCAGGGGGGGTCCAGGTCAAATTCTGACAAAAAAAGGTCTTACACCTTTTTTTTTTAGTCCTCAGCTTATTTTACAGAAGTCAAGGAAAACTATCATTTTCAAGGTTCCAGAGGGGGTCCAACATTTTCCAGGGGGGGTGGGGGGGGAGGGGTGGGCGTCCAACTTTTTCCAGGATGGGGTCCAATTGCTTATTCCCTATAGAAACCCATAAAACTTGTAATTTTCCAGGGGGGGGGGGGGTTCGACCCTCTGTCCCCTCTCTGGATCCGCACTTGATATTGAGTCAACCCGCCCTCCCCCTGCCCCCAATCTGGACTTGTGATATTGAACAAACACTCCTTTTGGAAATTGATGTTTTACATAACATTAATGTTAAGTGTGGAACATGCAGAGAAGTTGTACATGCATAACATGATATGCAATAAGTCTCACGTATCCACATTAAACCATGCGTCATGTTAGTAATGTTATCCGTGCAAATAGTATGAAAGTATCAGAAGTTCAATCATATTAATGTATCAATATATGCTTAATATTATTTCAGTATTTGGCTTTCTACCTTTCCCATCTGCTTGAATAACTCTTATTTGAGAAAAGAATTAATTAATAGGTGCAATAACATTTAAAGTCAATGGATACTCTGATTCAAGGGAGGTAACTTTTGCATTTTTAAAACAGTTTGTTTCATACCTCAAAAGGAGCAAAGAATACAGGGAGCAAGTTCTTTCCTTTAAAATTAGTCCCTATTAGATAAGGGATTAACATCATTCAAAAACTTAAAAACAACAATTTATAAAGCATTATTTAAATTGGACAATAATACTTTTCAACAAAATAAAAAAAAGTCCAGATGATCACTTTAGGTTTTCAAAATTTGTCTCCCTTTGCTAAATTGGGATTAAAATATTAGTTTGTATCATTCACCTTAAAAAAGGTACCTTTTATCATATATTCATATGTATTTACATGGAAGACTTAACCCTTAAAGCGCCAAGAAAAAATGCATCTGAAAATGTCGTCTGCTGAAGTCTTCTGCTGCAAATATTTGCCTAACATTACTGACAAATTAAGTATTGAAGCAAACAGGGTGGACCCAGAACAGACTGCTCCTATAGGAGCAGTCTGATCTGGGTCCACACTGTTTGCCATAGAGGCTTCTTAAACATTTCAGCAGACGAGAAAAGCAGACAACTTTTGTTGGGATCGGCGCATTAAGGGTTAATAAATGTATTTTATTCTTCTGTGGTGTCAGCGTATGCCGCCACACAGTCTGATCATAAGCTGTTATGGTACTCAATGTAAAGCTGGCTGGATTATTATTTACATTAATCACATTGTTGTGAAGTTCCCTTTCCCAATATTTATGCTCAATTTGACCATATTAAAAGCTGAATAGATATTAGGAAACTTTACTCTGTATGGGAAAAGTCATTACTAAATGCACCTAAATTAAGTAGTTGTGCATATAAAATTGTAGCATATTATCATGGCATTGTGCAGTTCATGTATGGATTCTTAGACAAGTGAAATAAAGGAACTGATCACTCAGTATGGACATGGAAAGTGAAATATTGGGAGTCTGATCATTAATCACTTATGGTCACATAATGGAAATGTGAAGTTAGTTGACATGATGGAGTTGAAAGAATAAAATATTGGATGGTTTATCATTGATGTGTGACCATGTGTGAAATAATGGAGGTGTTATCACATTATATAACATAACATAAATTTATTAAGCATATGAATATAGCTTTCATTAAGTTTAACAAAGGTAATTTATGTAGCAATGAAAAATTGGAAGTGTGATATCAGTAAAGCAATGAAATGAGGGAAGTTTGATCAAAGTATAACAATAAAAAAAATGAAGCGTTATTACAGTAAAGTAATGAAAAAAATGGAAGCATGATCGCAATATAGCAGTGAAATTTGAAAGTGTGATCACAATATAGCAATGAAAAATTAGAAGTTTGATTACAATAAAGCAATGAAAAGTTGGAAATGTGATCTTAATATAGCAATGAAAATTTGGAAGTATAATTACAATATAGCAATAAAAAATAAGAAGTGTGATCACAATATAGCACTGAAATTTTAAAATGTGATCACAATATAGCAATGAAAAATTGGATGTATGATCACATTATAGCAATGAAATTTAGAAGTGGGATCACGATATAGCATGGAATTTTGAAAGTGTGATCACAATATAGCATTAAAAGAATGGAAGTGTGATCAGAATATAGCAATGAAAAATAGGAAGTGTGATCACAAATAGCAATGAAAAATAGGAAGTGTGATCACAATATAACAATGAAATTATTTAAAAGTGTGATAACAATACAGCAATGGAAATTTGGAAGTTTAATCACAATATAGCAATGAAAAATTGGAAGTGGATCACAATGTAGTAATGAAATTTGAAAGTGTGATCAGGATATAGCAATGAAAAATGGAAAACTTATCAAAATATAGCAATGGAATTTAGAAGTAGAATTACAATAAAGGAATGAAAATTTGGAAGTGGGATCACAATATAACATTGAAAAAATTGAAGTGTGATCACAATATAGTAATGAAATTTAGAAGTGGGATCTCAATATTGCAATGAAATAAAGGAAGTGTTATCACAATACAGCAATAGAATAAAAAGTATGATCACAATATAGCAATGGGAATGTGGAAGTATGATCACAATATAGCTATGGGAATGTGGAAGTATGATCACAATATAGCTATGGGAATGTGGATGATGATCACAATATAGCTATGGGAATTTGAAAGTGTGATCACAATATAGCAATGAAAATGTTGAAGCGAATATAGCATTGAAAAATTGGAAGTGTGATCACATTTGAAAGTGTGATGGCACTATAGTAATGAATTATCATGGGTGGGGAGTTATCAATGCCCTTCTGATCAGTATAATTCTTGACTTTGCATTCTGGGTAATTTTTTGTTGTCATCTGATGACTTTTTTTTAAAAAAAAAAAAAATCTGGAAAGAGTTAATCAAATGATAGATCTGTCTGTTGTTGTTAGCTATTTGCCTCTGAAGACTTAGACACAGATCAGGCCCCGAGGTTATAAAACTTTTTTCATACTTAACTCAGCTGAGCACAAAATTTATCCTGCTCATAAATGTTAAAATGCCAACAATTGTTGGCATTTTAACATTTATAAGCATGATAAATACAACATCTGAGAGACTTAAAGCAAGAAACTTCTTTATTTGTCAGTATTTTAGTGTTTATGAGCAATTGAAAGGATCATTGACACTTGCTATGGGTAAATGCCTATGGTTTTCAGTTGAGTTGAGCATGAAAAAAGTTTTATAATCTTGGAGCCTGGTACAACAAAATGTTTGACACCCAAACAGTATTCCTGAAATAATTTTTTGAAAACATGTTTTTTTTGTGTTTTTTTTTTTTTTAAAAATCAGCAAACTACAAAAAAGAATGCAAATTTACCCAGCACGCAAAGAGATGAAATCAAATTTTTAAAATCAAGGTATAAACAGTATCTTAAATAAAGATTTTTTTATCATTTTGCTAAAAGTATTTTCTGTTTTGACTTTGATTTAAGTGAAATGACTTTGATTTAACTGAAGTGTTTGGAATCAATTACGATAAGCCAATTAAATAGGTGTACAAGAGGAGTTTAGTCTATGTGAGGATTTAAATGAAGTGCATTATCATTTCACTTTTAATGGAGTTATGTGGGATTTATTTGCTACAGGACTGAATTAGCCCTCAGCCATGTAATGATATGTGATAATTTTGTGTATGGTTATGGGCTCACGTTTGTCTTGCGAAATAATGAGAAAATGTTCGCTTTATATTTTGTCAATATTTTCCTATTTTACTGGGTCAGTACATTCAGATATGAGCCATTCCACCGATGATATAAAACTCTTTTCATGCTTAACTCAACTGAGCATGATATTTCAATTGCTCATACAAACTAAAATGCTGAAAATTAAAGACTTCCTTTTTTATCAATTTGGTAAAAGTATTTTCTGCAATTTTAAATTAATTTTAAATTTAAGCTTAGAAATTAATGACTTAATTTTCTTGCTATGAAACTCAATTGTAGTTATCCTGCTAGTTTAGTAAATGTTAAAATGCCAACACTTGTTGGCATTTTAACATTTACGAGCAGGATAAATTTCATACTTAGTTGAATTGAGCATTAAAAAAAATTTATAACCTCGGTCCAGTATCTTAGCCATTCCACCGAAGATATAAAACTCTTTTCATGCTCAACTCAACTGAGCATGATATTTCAATTGCTCATACAAACTAAAATGCTGAAAGTTAAAGACTTCCTGTTTTATCAATTTGGTAAAAGTATTTTCTGCAATTTTTAAATTAATTTTAAATTCAAGCTTAGAAATTAATGACTTAATTTTTTTGCTATAAAACTCAATTGTAGTTATCCTGCTAGTAAATGTTAAAATGCCAACACTTGTTGGCATTTTAACATTTACGAGCAGGATAAATGTCATACTTAGTTGAATTGAGCATTAAAAAAGTTTTATAACCTCGGTCCAGTATCTTAGCATGATTGAAAGTTTCAAGTATACCTTTATTTAGGATCTAAATTCTGAATACGGCAGATGATGCTAGTTTCAGTTATACCAACATTTTATTTTAGAACAGAATAAGAAAAGTGTTTGAAATTTTAGAACAATTACCTTAAGTACTATTTTCTCTGGGCTATATTTTGAAGAAAAAAAAAATGACACAGTTAATGTAAGAATTGGAACACTCAGGTATACACTTTATCTGAAAATATTCTATCGTTGGCACTTCAAAGGTTAAGATGCATGTACCGGTAACCTGCCCACCCAGATTTTTATCTGCATACTGTGAAATAGAGAAAATGGATATATGTTTTTCCTCTTGTAATTATTGTTTGATAAAGCGTGCTGGATAAATCATCTTTTTCCCTATAGGAATTGTATTATTATTCAATATTTGTGGATTAGTTCATACCTTCAAAAATCAGTTTGTAAATGTAATGCCTTAAAGAATTGTTATGAAGTTGCTTTTCTGTGGAATATATTAAACAGAACTCATTGGATATCTGTAAAAATGGAATCTTGCTGTTTTAGCGCACCTGAACCATAGGCTCAAGGTCCTATGATGTCCGTTGTCCGTCTTCAGTTAACAGTTTGCTTTAAACAACATCTCCTCCTAAACCACTGAGTGGATTGTTGCTAAACTTCACGGGAATTGTCCTTGGGTAGTCTCCTTTCAAAGTTGTTCAAAAAATTCCATTCTATGCAGAATTTTGGTTGCCATGGCAATTTCCAAAAGGAAAAACTGTAAAAATCTTCTTGTCAAAAACTACTGGTCAGATTTCAAAATAATTAAGTACAAATGGTCCTTCGGTGACCCTCTACCAAGTTGTTCAAATTATTTTGATTGGTTAAAACATGGCCGTCAGAGGGTGTGGCCTGTTTTTCCTATGTTAATATAGGGAATGGTTTTAAGGGAGACAACACTTGCAGTTGTGGTTGACTTTGACTACAGTTATATTTCTTGAATAGTGGAAATCTTAGAAGATTTTAGTGCTTAATTCCACTTTATCGAATGAGTTTGATCAAATTATGCCCCTGGGGCCAATAAGTGGCCACATCCTGGGGGTCATATTATGTTTTACATAGGCTTATAGGGAAAACATAAAAAATCTTCTTGTCTGAAAGCACTAGGCATAGAGCCTTGATATTATGTATGTAGCATCATCTTGTGAACCTCTCCCAAGTTTGTTCAAATAATGCCCCTGGGGGCCCAAAATGGCCTCGCCCCAGAGGTCACATGTTTTACTTAGACTCATATAAAGAAAAGTTGAGGTTCCACATCCTGTTAATTTTATCAACTTAATTAATGGAAAGTTTTCCATGTAAAGTCTTAATGAAACAGCTGAACTATCAAAATCATAGCTGGACTTTGGGGGAATCGAGCTATGTTTTCCTATACCTTTATTAACAGTCATTCTCATGTGTGTGACCCAGTGCCTTGAGGGCCCCCTTGATACTACCGTAAATGTTTCTTTCAATAGAAGTTAATTCAAAAATGTTAGTAGAAATAAAGTGGTCCTAAATACGGTATACTTTGACTCTTTACCTTCTTGTGTCATCTGCTGATAACCTTTGCAAACTGTTTGGACCCAGATCTGAATCCAAACTGTATGTATTCCTAGAGTATTCCGAAAAAAATGATTCTGAAAAAAATCCGCAGACAACAAAAAAAAGCATACAAAATTACCAAGTAGGTAAAGAGATAAATGTCTTTTGAAGCTGTGGCTGCCAGTTTGCATTTGCTGATTCAATTGGCAACTGTGAACTGGCAGCCATCTTCTCATTATAGATGCAAACAGGGAACTTTTCATTTGGCATAAGCAAAATAGCAGCTGGCTGCCATTTCTATGAAAATATATGAGGTATCTGCTCCGAGAATAATATCATGTTGAATTGAGATCATGTAAAAGTCAGATACCAGCTACCTTTTCCCAGTTGCTGCTTCAGAGATTGGCAGACCACGGCAACTAGTGTTCAAAATTTTAGAATATTTACTGCAGTTTTAATAAACTTGAAAATTTTAAAAATATTTTTAAGTGGAGGTTGACAGGGTTTTAGTTAAAAATAGTTTCTGAAGTTGTTTATGGTTTAAATGCAGAAATGGTAAATGAAGCATTTTATGCCTTTTGCCCTTTGGCCACATAAGACACATTTTGAATAGTGAAGAACCAGATAAAAATTTACTGAAACTAATATGAAATTTTAGAAACGGTGTGCTCTTGATTTAATAATTGTAAAATCTATTTATATCTGGAAGGTTAAAATTGGGCAGAAGCTGTAGTCCAATTGTGTGAATGAAATCATTCATTTTACATAAAATTGATGGTGTTTAAACTATGCCCTGTTCAGCTAAAATATACCCTGCCTTTTCAAACAGGTCTTAGGTGCCAATATGTACTTATGTAAAGACATAAACTTGAAAGGCCCTGATCTGCAATGTACTGTCCAACATATGCAGGCAGATCTGGGTATTCACTGCCCTCATTAATTATTAATATATTATTGCTCAAAGGACTCTTTTTTTCACATATGAACCAATAATTGCATTTATCATTGTATACAAGTCATGCATGTCAGAGAATTTATGTTGTTTTTTAGTTATTTACTCTTTTTCTTCTTCATTGATTGTCATTGTTACATACAAACCTGTTTAAAGGATTAAGGATTATGAATTAAGGATTCCAGTAGGAAGGTTACCTTGTTTAAGTTTTGCATGCTGGATAAATTTGTCTTGTCATCCGCTGGATTTTTCAAAATTTAATTTTTTTAAAATATTCTTTGCGGAATACCATCAGTCAAACAGTTTGGATGCAGATCATAACCAAATTATTATCCGGCCTGTTCTGGGTCCAAACTGTTTGCAACTGGACATCAGGAGATGGGACTAGCAGACAGAGTTAATAATGCATATATGATGAATGCAAAAAAGAATACCACACAAATTTAAAGTTGGATTAATTTTCACGATTCTTTTAGGCCAAGTTGAAATAATTTTCACAAGTTTTTCACGGATAGAATGTTTAATACTAGAATGCGCAGTCGATGGGGCGCCATCGCAAATCCCTGCGCTTAAGTTTTTGACCCACCAGCACCCCCAAGTCCCACCCCTGGTGCATGAACCCAGCAACAGAATGAAAATTCTGTTCAATATGTTTTCTATGTTGTAAGAACGCACACAAAGTTTGGTTTAGAAAGCTTCCCCTGTGAAATGGTCTAGAACCATTCTAGAAGAGTTCTAGAATTTTCTAGAACTATGTTCTAGAACTGTTCTAGATATGTTCTAGAATGTTTATGGGACAGATGTAGAACGTTAAATGGGACAATTTCTTGTTCTACAAATGTTCTAGCCAAGGTCAAAAGATTTGTTCTAGTAAAGTTCCAGAAAATTCTAAAAGTTTTTCATGGAACAGTTTTAGAACAAATCAAGTTTGTTCTAGAACAGTTCCAGAACAAATCTTGAGAACTTTTATGGAACAATTGTAGAACACCCCTCATAAAATGTCCCATTTAACGTTCTATAAATGTCTCGGAATAGTTCTAGAACATCTGTAGAATGGTTCCAGAACTATTCCAGAAATGTTCTAGTAGTTTGTTCTAGAATTGTTCTAGAAATAATAGGTTTGTTCTAGAACTGATCTAGAACAAACCTTTAGAATTTTTCTGGAACAATTGTAGAACAACCCTAAAAAATGTCCCATTTAACGTTCTATAAATGTCTCGGAATAGTTCTAGAACATCTGTAGAATGGTTCCAGAACTATTCCAGAAATGTTCTAATGGTTTGTTCTAGAACTGTTCTAGAATCAACCTTGGTTTGTTCTAGAACTGATCTAGAACAAACCTTTAGAATTTTTCTGGAACAATTGTAGAACACCCCTAAAAATGTATCATTTAACGTTCTATAAATGTCTGAATCATTCTAGAACATTTTTAGAATGGTTCCAGAACAATTCCAGAAATGTTCTAATGGATTGTTCTAGAACTGTTCTAGAATAAACCTTGGCTTCTTCTAGAACTGATCCAGAACAAACCTTTAGAAATTTCTGGAAAAACTGTAGAACAATTTAACTCTTCAAAAATCATGTCATAAAAACATTCTATTAATGCCCCTGAATTTATTTAGGGCATTTTAGAATAGTTTAAGAATAAGTTCATGAATGTTCTAGTGGTTTGTTCTGCAAATGTTCTAATACAACTGAACTTTTTAAAACAGTTGTTGAACACCTCCCAAAAAATGTCACGTATAGGGTTTGGAAATAAGATTCCATCGAATGCTACCTTTATATATCTGGAAAACTGTTGACATTGGTTTAAAACCCCAATAAGTAATTACACAATAAATAAATAAACATCAACTGGAGGAGAATTATTATAGGGGCCCTAAGTTGGCCTAAATGTTGTTACTTATTGCCACCCTGTTACCCCACCCATTTCAAAACATTGTCATGCATTTGACCTTGGAAAAACAGCAACTACAGCAACAATTAACATGAAAACTTAAGAGGTTGTGTCTCAAGCCTACTCACTGTCCCAGACTATAATACTGTCAATTTGCCATCTAGAAACTGCCACAAGTGCTTTTTGGGCTCAGCCTTCATAATCCCTCCAATTATGGCAGCCATGTTTTTCCCAACATCAATCTGGTTAAATTAATGATAATGACATGCTTGCTCTAGAACTGTTCTAAAAATGATCTAGAACATTTTTTAACATTTGTAGAACTTGCTAGATCAGTAAATTTCAGTAAAATATTTCTCCTGAATTATCAGTGAATTAAAAAATAAATAACAGTCATTGCAAAACTGTAACATTGTAGTTTTTGGAAAACTTATTGGATGTTAACTGCTCAACCTCTGTTTGTAGTAATTAAGCCATGATCATCTTCTCATTGTGGTAACATGCCACCCTGTATTACCCCACCCATTTCAAAACATTTTCTTGCATTTGCTAAAAAAACTTACAAACAACAACCCCACCATTAATCAACATTTAAAACCTTAGAGAAACTGTTTCTCAGGTCTACTCACTGTCTCAGGCAATACTACTATCATGTTTGCCATCTAGAAATTCCAAAACAAATGTTTTTGAAGAGCCTCCACATTTTCCCTCCAATTCTGGCAGCCATGTTTTTCCCATCATCCATCTGGTTTTGACATGTTTCCTCTTTAAATGTTCTAAAAATGTTCTAGAACTTTTTAGAACATTTCTAGAACTAGTGCTGGTTCTATAAAAGTACTAAATGAGTTCTAGAACTTAATTCGATTTTTCTTTTAGTTGTTTTGCCCTTTTTTTCTTTCTTTCTCTATATACTGCCAGACCCTCGCTTGCGAGTATTTTCGGCAAGTGTACTTTGTACACTTCTGGCAGGTTGCAGGATGAAAGCCTACAAGTAATTAACCATATCTAAATTACCGTAGGGTTCTTTAACCTGCACAAGGGGTGACCTTCCCTTCAAAGGGGACATCCAGTTAACGTCCCGATCCAAAGGACCATGCACTTATCTAGTGTCATCCCTGCAAATGACACCAGAAAAAGCGTGTTTGGACACAGAAAGTTTTCTCACCACATGCAGGGATTGAACCTGGGACCTCTAGCACCAGAGGCAAGTGCCCAACCACTGAGCCACCTGATACTTTCTGCTCTTGAGAAGTTCCAAAAATGTTCTAGAATTTATTAGTATATTTGTAGAATTAACTTGTTCTAAAAAGTAAGACAAATGTTTTAGAACTTAATTTGAATCATATTTTAGAAGTTTCTGACAACTTATTTTGTTCTTGAAAAGTTCTAAAAATGTTCTAGAATATTATTAGAACATTTGTAGAACTAACTGGTTCTTGATTTGTTCTAAAAATGT
The DNA here is from genome assembly GCA_964019695.1 of Loripinus fragilis. NCBI lineage: Eukaryota > Metazoa > Mollusca > Bivalvia > Lucinida > Lucinidae > Loripinus > Loripinus fragilis. Next base: position 30,034,472 of record OZ026514.1, read on the forward strand.
TCTAGAATATTTCAAGAACGCTTAAAGAATGGAAATCAGTTCTAGAATGTGTTTGATTTGTTCTATAACAATGTTCTAGAACAGTTGTAGAACAAGAGTTCTAGAACGAACATATTTACCTGTTTAGAACAGTTCTAGAACAGTTCTAAATGTTCTAGAATAGTTCTAGAATACCTCCAATTTGTAGAACAAAATTTCGCAGGGGTTAGAATTGACGTGGTAGCCAAAATTTAATGATATTTGACCTTTTGACCTCACCCCAAGGTCACCAATTTGACCCTAGGACAGACGGAGGCGGTTGCAATATCTCCTTCGCTTTTTTAAAAAAGTGTGGGGATAATAAGTCTATGAAAAGACTTCATGAGGTTCAGTTCCGAGTCCGATCAGTATTCAGGAAAGCGTAATGGTGTAATATACAGTAAGAGGACAGGAAAAGGCTGTCAAGATGAAAGGGACATATGAGGAAATTAAAGCTATACAATATGAATATATGGCTTCTTACAGGAAAGCAAATCTGTACAAATGAAGCAACCAGTTTAGCTAATATCATAAAGTCATGCACCGATCCAGGGGGCAGGGGGTCCAGACCACTCCCTCCCTGAAAAATCACAAGGCTATAGGGTTTCTTAGCAATACGCGTCCGGATCCCCTGAAATATCACAAAGCTACCAGGATTCAATGATAGGCCATCATCATGGCCGGCCAATGATGGCCTGCTTTTAGTGGTATTTGGATCCTCTCTCCCCTAATCAACTATAACCCCCCCCCCCTAAAAAAACCCGTCAGAGTTGGACCCCCGCTGACGAAACATTCTGGATCTGTGCTTGTAAAAGTTAGGCTTAATGGTAGGGTAGTCTCAAAAGTCTTCTGCCCTCTGTGAATTAACGCTTTCCTGTCATTCTTCATGACAATTGTCATCCCTTTTATCTTCTTTGTGCACTTTGGTAGCCTCTTTTGCAAACACTATGGACCCAGATCAGACTGCTCCCTTAGGAGCAGTCTGATCAGGGTACATAGTTGTTGCTTCCAAAGTAAAAATCATTATAGAGTATGTGCATTTAAATATATGGAGCAGACATAAAAAGCAGACAACACTTTCATGACAAAAAATATTGACAGGATAAGGGTTAATTATGAAATATAAGATTGACAGCATTTTTCCTCTTTCCCAGCAGAAGCATTATATGTACAAAAGCTAAAGCATAATTAACAGTGAAAATAACAGTAGGAATAGTTAAAGTAGGTCTGTTATTTGATGCGGACTGGCGTAGTTTGATGGACAATACAAGCTAATATAGCTAGCTGTCGGTGTTGGTCACAAAACTGTCATGTAGATTTCTAGGACTATTGGCGAACATCCTGTGGATATTTTGAAGATTTAGATTATAATGTGCCATCAAAGTCCAGCAGATTTGTAACATTGTCGAATTGACATTGATTCAACTTTATTTGTACACTGCAAGTGCATTTTATATGTTCAAATTATAGCAGGGGACAAACGCTAGGAGCATCATGAGAATATTGTATCAGATTTTAATTAAACTTTAAAAGTTAATGAAAATTTCCTGCAAATATTTAAACAACTTCAGTAAATGATGTAGCAGGGTTTGTCATGAAACACTGTCCTTTTGAGTTGGGGTACCAGGTTCAGTGATAAATTTGCATCAGTGAAGCTGATTTAGCTTTGTGATAATGTTACGAAAGGTGTCTTAGATGTGTTTTATATAAAATGTTAACTTTCAATCATCAAATTTTGTAGCAGGTTTCAAATGGCATAATGCTGACTATTGTGTTGAGAATGTTGGAACAGTTTTGTAATAATACAGGATTATGATGGTACAAATAGAGATAAAATGTGAAGTTTGACAGAATAATTAACTCTTTGAAGTTTGTCAGAAATTTGATACCTTTGGTTTCATTTAGCAATGTGTCTGTCTGCAGATCCAGGGGTCGCGAGTTCGATCCCGGTCCGGTCCCATACTTTCGTGGAGATTGATCATGAAATGATTTCTACGGTCATTCTCCTCCTTCCGCTGATTCATTCAAGAAGGGCTGTTGTCAGTTACAAGCGAAAGTATGTGCACGAATTACTGGTTAACCGCTTGTTCAAGCCTGCCCAGGAAAAAGTGTGGTTAGGTGAACTGACCGTCCCGCAATGACCATAGCTGTTGACTTGGGACGTAAAGCGACAAAATAAACAAATAAAGGTTGTTACAAAGTTTTAAGTGAATTTCGCATCAGAATTTTTAATGGAGATACAAACTAGCATAGATCTAGAGGATTTTAAAGCAACAGTTAACAGTATAAATGGTAGAACACAACTACTTGTTCGGATTTTTATTGGTTGTGAATATGTTTGGGAAGAATGAAGTGGTGTCAAAGGCTTTGTGTTTGATTCAAAAACTACAACATAAGTACGGATATAAACCCAAGTTTTTTGCTATTTTGACTGATGTCCCTGAATCCTCCGAAAGAGATGGAGAACTTCCAACAATTGTAGAGGAGGAACCAGAAGACCTTGACCTTGATGATGAGGTTTGTAGACAATAGATGAATGTAGAACCAGGTTTAGATAAACAAAAAAAATCAGCGTAAAAATGTAAATATTTTCTTACCCATCAGTTTTAACATATATTTTGGGTGCTCAAAAGAACCGTCTCATTGAGACAGTTCTTTTGAGTACCCACAACATATGTTTTGGTTGAGAAATAAGAAAATCAAATTTTCATTACGCACTTTTAACTAAAGTCCTGGTAGAAACAAAACAAAAACAAAAACTCACAAGAAATAGGCTAGCCCAGTAAGAATTGAAAAGTGGGCCACCATCGGCCTGCCAGGGAAACACCATTTGAATGGTGTTTTGCTGGCAGGCCGATGGTGGCCAAACACTGCATGCTAGCTGTGGGAGGGGGTTCTTGGTTGAATACTGACTGCTAATAAAGTAAACTTTATTTGGGTCATGTGGTTTTGGCACAAAATCGTCCATTAAATGGCCATCATGATATTCCCAGCGGGGCTAGAGGCCTACATTTTAGCCTTCATCTTCATCAGATTTGTGCTGTTGTGTATGGAAGCAGCGAATGAGCCTATGATTCTCGACAATCTTATGTGCTGGCCTATTTAATAATGCCAAAAATTCCCGCTAAAATCCTTTGGAAGCATTTTTGGTCATTGCTCACTACAACGGCAGCAATGACCAAACAGGATTCCAATAGAGTTGCAGTAGAACAACGGCTGATTATTTGACCTGCATCTTTAGACACAGTACATTCATAACCACAGCCACCATAAATGGGCATTAAATTTATCAGCTTTTATGTAACATGTGTAAGACTGGTTTATGTACATAGAGAGCACAAAAGCCACTAATTGGCAGGTGTAAGGACTCTTGATTGGTTTATGTATAGAGAGCATAAAAACACTTATTGACAAGTGTATAGACTCTTGACTGGTTTATGTATAGAGAGCATAAAAACACTTTTTGACAAGTGTTTGGACTCTTGACTGGATTATGTATAGAGAGCATAAAAACCACTAATTGGCAGGTGTATGTACTTTTGACTGGTTTATGTATAGAGAGCATAAAAACCACTTATTGACAAGTGTATGGTCTCTTGACTGGTTTATGTATAGAGAGCATAAAAACCACTTATTGACAAGTGTATGGACTCTTGGCTGGTTTATGTATAGAGAGCATAAAAGTACCTATTGACAAGTGCATTGACTCAAATGACTGCTCTATGTATATGGAGCATAAAAGCCATCTATTGACAGGTGTATGTACTCTTGACTGGTTAATGTATAGAGAGCATAAAATCCACTAATTGACAGGTGCATGTACTCTTGACTGGTTTATGTAAAGAGAGCATAAAATCCACTTATTGACAGGTGTATGTACTCTTGATTGGTTTATGTATAGAGAGCATAAAATCCACTAATTGACAGGTGTATGTACTCTTGACTGGTTCATGTATAGAGAGCATAAAATCCACTAATTGACAGGTGTATGTACTCTTGATTGGTTTATGTGTAGAGAGCATAAAATCCACTAATTGATAAGTGTATGGGCTCTTGAATGGTTTATGTATAGAGAGCATAAAATCCACTAATTGACAGATGTATGTACTCTTGACTGGTTTATGTAGAGAGCATAAAATCCACTTATTGACAGGTGTATGTACTCTTGACTGGTTTATGTATAGAAATGATTAAAAGCCACTAATTGACAAGTGTATGTACTCTTGACTGGTTTATGTATAGAGAGCATAAAAGTCACTTTAATTGGCAAGTGTATGTACTGTTGAGTCTAGACTCAGGTTTACAGCAGCGGTCTGTAAAGCGTTCAAACTTTGTTGAACCTGGTTACAACTATTTGACTTGTCACAACAACTTTCCTTTCAACAGTCAATCAATTAAAGTTTATTTTAGCCATTATTCAAACACTGTCCTGTCAAAGCTACCTGGATGAGTGACAGCTCCTTGTAATGTCTTTTGTCCAGCCTCAAATGACCAGTCACTCTTGTTACCATTGCTATCCAGTTAAAAGTTTCAATTTTGTAATAGATTTTATCAAATGTATGGCTTATGAAAAAATGCTGATCATCATCATCATCATCATCATCATCATCATCATCATCATCATCATATGTATGGCTCATGAAAAAATGCTCATCATCATCATCATCATCATCATCATCATCATCATCATTATATGTATGGCTCATGAAAAAATGCTCATCATCATCTGTATGGCTCATGAAAAAATGCTCATCATCATCCTTATCATCATCACCATCATCATCATCTGTATGGCTCATGAAAAAATGCTCATCATCATCATCATCGTCATCATCATCATCATATGTATGGCTCATGAAAAAATGCTCATCATCATCATCATCATTATATGTATGGCTCATGAAAAAATGCTCATCATCATCTGTATGGCTCATGAAAAAATGCTCATCATCATCCTTATCATCATCCTTATCATCATCACCATCATCATCATCTGTATGGCTCATGAAAAAATGCTCATCGTCATCATCATCATCATATGAATGGCTCATGAAAAAATGCTCATCATCACATCATCATTATCATCATCATCATCATCATCATCATCATCTGTATGGCTCATCAAAAAATGCTCATCATCATCATCATCATCATCATCATATGTATGGCTCATGTAAAATGCTCATCATCATCATCATCATCATCATCATTTGTATGGCTCATGAAAAAATGCTCATCATCATATCATCATATGTATGGCTCATGAAAAAATGCTAATCATCATCATCATCATCATCATACGTATGGCTCATGAAAAAATGCTCATCATCATCATATCTTCATCATATGTAAGGCCCATGAAAAATGCTCATCATCATCATCATGTCATCATCATATGTATGGCTCATTAAAAAATGCTCATCATCAAGCGTGTATTAAATGTAGATGCTATGAGTAGATGCTATGAGTTTTATCATTTTGTCTGGAGATCATAAGACTCTAAAGTACCGCTTGTCTTTTGAAAGTACCACTTTGATCTCACAATGATGGCTTTTGCACTCTTTTTTATTGAGTTTCAACCCGGACCCAGTATACAGCATTTAGAATAAGGCTTGATATTTCAAATGAATCATCTTCACATGAAGAACCATCTTTCATTTAATTTCAAAGACGTCAACAACATTTTGAAGGTCGCAAGACATAGAGGAATATGAACAATTTTATTTGTTGCATGGAATATACACATGACAGGGGCAGCGGATGTAAGTTTTATTTTAGGATGTCTTTGTTTACATGATATTTGACACCCAAATCTAGCTGACACGTTGGATATGTACACACATGAAGGTGTTGCTTTCTTTTTTGATAAAATCCAATCAGCATCAATCATGTGAGTTTGTTCAGCGCTGACTGACAACTAGGATAGTAAATATAGGTTCATCACAGTAAAATGTTGATTATTGAATAGCTATACATTGTAACTGACTTTGAGACAGTTTGAACACTTTATTGACCACAGCTTTATGTATCTTTACAGACTATTGACCAGTTTTACAGTGTAAAAATAACTTGCATAAAACTGTAATATATCCAAACTAGTTAGTGAGTATGATCAGGAAATACCAAAATCACAAACCGCAGACAACCCCGTGGCACCGCGAGGAAGAGCAGCTCAACCATCCCAAGACACCAGGAAGACAAATTAAGCAATTCAATCAGCCCTCTCTTCCCCATCAAGATGATTGCAATACTAGAATGGACATAAAGTAATGTACAACAAAACATAGAACAATTACAGACTCCCACAATGGGAGTAACAATAAACAAAAAGTCAACAACAACAGAACCACCGCCTTAGAACAGACAGCAGCCTAAGCCACCGGGGGGCTTAAATGCATTTTACTGGTACCAAATCTTCGCCCTAGATTCCGCTGTTGTTGAAGTACAAGAAATATTCAGCTCGCATGGAGGTCATCTAACTAACGCAATGTATCATCATGGAGAAACACTCTAATAAAATTACTACACCATGATGAAACAAAAAAAAGGGCTCATGACTCACAGATAGTCAGAGCTAAAGAAAACCTCAAGTTGAGCCACGGTGGGTCCAGCTACAGATAAGCATCAGGCACCAACCCACCGATTAAAGCTTTACGTCAGAGCCGTCATAGAGTCTGAGGCCTGACCCACCGTCGTGCAATTAAAGAGGAAACCATAGCTGTAAACCGTGATTGGGTTTAAAACTAGGCATGCAGACTGTCGCATGATATCCAAGTTATATCCAACCCTTATATAACGTTTGACTATATTTTTGAATTGATCACTAAAATTAGGTTTTCCAACAATTCGTTTGAATTTATAGACTGCATGACCATAAAATATAGGTTCTGATATGCCTTGTTGCAGAAGAGTTTTTAACCCAATGTTGTATTTAACAATTAACTCTGAGCGTCTGTGGTAGAATTTAGAAAATGCTTTTCGAATTTTATGATATCTATAACCTTGTCTTGATAATTTAGCAGTTAAAAATAAGTTTCTGATGTTGAAGTGATCAACATTAGAACACACTCTAGCAAAACGAATAGGCTGAGAAATATATACACCATAGGAAGGAGAGCGAGGAACATCTCCATCAAGAAATGGGAAATTTACTATTTCAAAATTAAAATCATCCCGTTTATTATAAATTTTAGAAGAAACTATGCCACTTGTTATTAACAAGTTCAAGTCCAAAAACGGAGCTTCAGTATCGGAAGAATTCTCCTTATTTAACTGAAGTTCAGTGGGATATATCTGACCTACCATTTGTTCAAAATAAGGATTATCAATATTAAGTAAGTCATCTAAATCACTGGAGGTTGAGTTAAAAGCTTCAATAATATCAGCTTGATTATTGTCTGACAGAGACAACATAAAGTCTCTCTCATAACAAAACAAAAGCAAATCTGCAACAAGAGGAGCACAATTAGTACCCATTGGAATACCGACAATTTGTCTATATAAATTCGAGCAAAAATTTATAAATATATTGTCCAAAAGATAATGGAGCACATCACACATTTTCTGACATGACCACAATTTATATCGTTTAGGTTGTTCAGAAGTAAAAAAGGCATTTTTATCATTACAAGCCAAATAAAGTGAGCCCTCTCTGTTAAATGTTTGTTCAATTAATTTTGTTAACTTTTCTTTTATTAGATTATGAGGCAATGTAGTATAGAGAGTAGAGAAATCATTTGTAGACAAATCAGATGCTAGAAAACCTCGAGACTTCAATTTATTAAGAATTTCACCTGAATTTTTAATAGACCAAAATAAATTTTTACCATTTCTTTCATAAACTGTTGTGCAATATTTAATGACATGGTTTTTAATGTTATAACTAGCTGGAAAGGGCTGTACTGTAGTAGCTTTAGTTTAGTTATTTTTAGGTTGATTAAGTATCATCTGTGTCCTTCATCCCACAAGTGTGGCTGTTGTCATTAGGATTATATTCAATTAATTTTCAAACTGAATGTAACAAATTGTTTGTTTTCTGCCCCCAAGAAAGAGATGTTATCAATTTTATTGGGAGTTCATGGTTTTGATTTATGGCCCACTCCAACAGAAAAGTGATACACCTAGTTCAGTAGTTATTGCCAAAGAAGATAAAAAATTATGTCAATGCCATCAAAACCATGAAATTTGAATTTTATTCACACCTTCCTCTGTTCTGATACTCGAGCAAGCAATGTGTTCAGCCTCAAAAGTATAAGACTTATAATGATCAGAACTTTGATGTGATCAGATCTTACTTGGTAATAACGTCAGTTGCATGCAATATTGACTGTCAATGCCTAGTTATTGGCTCCAACTGCAGAATATTTCTCCAAATGAAAGCCAATATTCAGAGATCATTTTATCTGAAATGATTATCTAAAACTAATATTGCCAATATTCATTGGAATGGCCTCACAGAGCCATTCCAATGGTATATTGACAATATTTGTTTGAACCCACAATTTACCAAAATTACCCCATCAAAAATATGCCTTATCTGGATCAGAGAATTTTACAACTGCATGTCTCATGACCTCAGTTAAGAGAGTTAACCAACTTGCTATATTTTTTATTTCGCAATGAAAACATATGTTGTGGGTACTCATTGGAAGCGTCTCGATGAGACGCTTCCAATGAGTACAAAAACACATGTTTACGTCAAGAAATAAGAGAGATATTTACATTTTGGTTTGGAAAAAAGTGTCTTATTGGCAAAAGCAATGAAGCTGGTGTCCGATTGATCAATCTATTGACTGGAGTTGCTGTTATAATTATGCTGTGACTCATCCAAGGATTCCAATGATGCCGCTCTTTTAAGGGCTTCTGTGAAATTTCAACGGAATATCCATTTGAGGCAATGGTAAGGAAGCGTGTTTTCAATTAATTTGTCTTGTGACAAGGTTCTAATTATTTCTGTAGGGATTTTAACCGTCTGTGGTCGTAGTAGTATTAGCATGTTGTAAATGGGAACGCAATTTGCAAAGCAAAACTGGAATTTTGATGTCCCAGGAGCGGGGTTCGGAGGATGCCGACGACCTTTTTTGGTATGTTTTGGAATTTTGGATAGACTTTTTTTGTCCCACCATTGAAGCTGATGGTCCAAGTGTCCATTGTCTTGTGTAGCGTCATCTCATCGGAACCAGTGGTTGGTTTCATGCCAAATTTGCATGGATATGTCATATAAGAGTCAATGTCAAAATTCGTCAAATTTTGAAAGAAGTAAAAGGAAAAATACGAATTAAATAAAATGATATTCTTTTTTCATGAAAGTAACAAGTTGTTTCTGAAAATACTATGAAAAGCGAAAAGAAACCTTAACAGCCAATCAGATCCTTATAATTAAGTTTCAAAGATCACATGACCAGATAAAATGTCAATACCGTAACAAACTTTATTTCCTGTTTTTTCTTCAAATCTCATCATGGATATTTATTTAGTTGAAATGGATAAGTTCAATAAATCATGTGTTTAATTGTGTCAAAGGTAAAATTTGAACAAAATGATTAGTTATGACAATGAGCAAACGTAATATGCATTTTTTTATCTTTTAAGTGATTTTGCATACTATTTTCTCCGTATTTTGTTTAAAAACCACATTTCTAGAAAATTACAATGCTTTGGTATGATTGCAATCAACCAAAGGAATTGATCAGGTACTTAAAATCTACATGTTGTCTCTGTCTGATATACTTTTTTCTCAAAAATATCACTGTTACGGTACTTGACAAAAATGTTACGGTATTGACCTTTAAAGAATATATGCTAGCGTAATTCTTCTGTTTAAGATTTGGTGTAGAGCACTGTTGACCAGATTGCAATGTTAATACTCTTGACACATGTGCACAGAAAGAATTTTGGAATATATGGTAGATTGCATTATTTCAAAATATTGTTACGGGTTTGACAAAACCGTTACAGTATTGACAAACCCTGCCTGAAAACAAAACAATATGTCAATACCGTAACAAACAGTTTATACAAGTTCATCATTTAATTTGTGTTTTATGCTTCTGTTTAAATTTGATAAAGCATTCTTATCATAAATTCACTAAATATAAACTTGACTAAAAACTAATATCTTTGCATTCAAAACTGTACTTTTTTGACAGTATATGTCAAAACCATAACAAGATGTGTCAATACCGCAACATTTTCATCGTTACGGTATTGACTGTTACGGTATTGATATACTCTACATATTTTTTTTACCTAAAATAATGATTACTCCCTAAAACATCGCAACAAAAGTGATTTCTTGTTGAGAAATTTTATTTGGTCAAGATGTTAAAACCAGAATATTTTATCAAATTCCATTGTCCATTTTTGTGTTACGGTCATTTGACACAAAAAAAATATACTATAAAAATTTCACTCACCAAAACAGTATTTTCTTTTGCCCGTTCTGTAGATGCTTTACAAAACACATGTATTCTTAGTAAACAGAAAGTGTCAAATAAGTATGACAGAAAACCAGATTCAGCACCATTAGGGATCCAGTATTATTTTTGCAATTTATCAAGTGTTACGGTCTTGACATAAACGCTTGGGACAGAGGTTTTTTGGCAAAAAAATGCAAAAAATGTAATTAAAAATCACATATTGAAACCTCCTACATTTACTTTGATAATGCTTTTATCAATACAGCCAGTTAAAATTCCTGAGAAAATAACAGTTTTTTTGATAATTCTTGTCGAAAGTTCAATTTTTTCCGCTGGACGGGCAAAAATGCCAAAAAATGGGGTTTTAATCCAATAAAAAATATATTTACACATCAATATTTTTCAGTTTTATCAGCTAGCCTTATTAAGTATGATCAGTAGTATTGTGTGAAGAAAAAAAATTCATGATCACATCAGCGGTTTTCATAAGATATGAAACGGACAAGAATTTTGACGAATTTTGACATTGACTCATAAACTTTTTGCATGCTGGGTAATTTTCGGTACTTTTGTTGTCGTCTGCTTACTTTTTTCAAAATTAACTTTTTCAAAAAAATCTTTCAGGAACACAATCAGAGTGTCAAACAGCTTGGGCCCAGATCTTGACAGACATTCTGTCGGTCCTGATCTGGGTCCAAACTGTTTGCAAAGGTTTTCAGCAGACGACTGAAGTCCCCGCTAGCTAGGAACAAGTTCAAATGGAAAGGATATACGTACAGATTGTTTGATGATATTAATTCACAATGCACACAACAATAATTTGCACACACTCACACATTGTACAATAATTTGCAAATATTTGCTCTTGAGGAAAGATACATAGGTTTGATATTTCTGCATTTTAATGGACTTGAGATTTGCAAAATTTGCTTTGGATCATTAGTTTGAATTAAAGTTTAAGGTCCCAGTCCACAATACTTCAGTCATGTTGAGACACTGACTTGAATAATGTGACTCGATGCAACATTTATCATTGGTAAATACCACATGCACAGTCTAAATTGCGCTATTTACTTCCCTGTACTAGGTTACGCTAAATACGGAAATGGTTATAAATGTCAAAAAATCATTGGATTTTAGAAGGCACGCCCAAAGGCCTGTACTGGGTGTGTTTTAAAGGGACATTGACGGTAAAATCGCTGGAATCCCACAATGCCACGCTCTGGGCACAACACTGCTAACAGGAGCATGGGTGCTCATTAGGTCAACTATGGTATTGATCCCTTCATGTTGCTTTTTGTTAGATTAATGAGATCGAATGTAATCAATACATTCCTGCGACAGGATGTCATATTGTCTACCTGAAGAGACTAATTTGCATGTTGCCTAACTGCATGCTGGGTAATTTTTCGTGCTTTTTTGTTGTTTGCTGATTTTTTTCAAAGTTTACATTTTCAAAAATTCTTTCGGGAATGTAACCATCAGAGTGTCAAACAGCTTGGATTCATATCAGGCCCGACAGAATGTCGGGCCTGATCTGGATCCAAACTGTTTGCAAAGGTTATCCGCAGATGGCAGAAGTCGTCGCTAGCAAGGAAAGAGTTAAATGGCAGCAGATGCTGGAAATGACATTCTTTAGCGATGACGAACAGCTAGTTTCTGATCATAATTATTTATATAAAAGCTTGAATATAAAATAGCGATGATCATAGTTTTTTGTGATATTCCGAGGAACAACGATTTATGGTTGTGCAGTGATTTTATGAATAAAATATAATAAAGGAACATTTTAACACTATATACTTGATTAAAGCATATTTCATTTAAAAACGTTATTATACCTATACAGCTCCTGTCATGCCAGAAAATTTTGATTGTTTTTTATGTCATCAGATTTTTTTTCAAAGATAAATTTTTCAGAAAATTCTTTTCAGGAATACCAGAAAATTCTTTTCAGGCTTACCATCAGAGTGTCAAACAGTTTGGATCCAGATCTGGCCTTACACTGTTGGGCCTGATCTGGGTCCAAACTGTTTACAAAGGTTATCAACTGATGACTTTAGCAAGTGAAGAGTTAATAATAGCAATAATATTTTAAATATTTTAGACCAAAAGACTTTATTGTCATATTAAATATGCCATTCGGTGGCAGTAAGAAATATTTTGTAGTGTGGAACATTGATTATTTGATCCAGACCAGAATTAAAGCATCATTTTTCATGGACGATAGTTGGAAGTTCTATTTTAAGGTGAGCGACAGTCACTGTTTAATCGTCATGATGTACAGCCATTTCTTGCACACCAGATAAGGACGTTGAGATTTTACCCTGGGGTAGAAAATCTTATATTACCCATGTTATCTTACCCAGGCTGTCACGTGAGGGCTTTGTACATTGGTTGTATAATGGTACTCGCGAGCATGGTCGTCAAGTGATATCATTGTTATGTTAAAGTGACGTCATCATATCATGTCACATCTCAGCGTATTCAGGAACTCCTATGGGCCTTATTTGAAACATAAAATGCAGTATTTAATGGTGAGCAAGAAAAAGAATCCATTATTCGTGTGAGGGTGGGATAAAAAAATCTGTCCCTCGAGATCACCATTTGTCATCAATCGGCAAGCCTCATGATGCCATGTGGTGATCCTCAGGATGGAATTTTATATCCCACCCTCACACTCATGATAGATTCTTATATTCTGTTGAATTTTGAGACTGTTTCGTTGCCTATGTTACTATTGCCATGGCAAAAGCCAAATAGATACCAAACTTATACATTTAGTTTACTGTTTTGAATATATCAATCAGAAGAAATTAGTTTAGAGCAACTTTTATTTTTTAGCTGCAAAAGGGGCCGAAATAGGCCTCTTTTGTATATAGCCCTTTGGTGCCTTGACTTTATAAGTGATGCATCATGATGCCTTTTTCAGGGCAGCCAATGTGAAGAAATGCAAAAAGTGCAAATATTTGATGCTGTCTTTTCTTGAATTGTTTCCAATACTGTAAATTCGGAAATTTTTGTGAGGGTTTTATTTTCAGGAAACTTTGCATTTGCGAAGTTTCGTGAAAATAAAATCCTCACAAATTAGAGAAATCACTCTGTCGTTTACTTATATAGGTATATCACGCCCTTGTCATGAATTTCAACGTCGAAAATATAAGTTTTAACGCTATTCACGAAAATTAAATTCTCACAAAAATTTCCGAATTTACAGTGTGTAAAACGTTGTATGGTTCGTCTATTTCAGGAGCCGGAGCCTGACGAGAGGGAAGGGGACTGGTGTCTGGTGAACCATGAAGGTTACAACTTCACCTTGCCAAAGACCATGATCTTCCTGGGTAGAGAAGAATGTGATATTGAACTACAGGTATATATTGAGGTCCAAAGCATGTGCGGATCCAGAGGGGGGACAGGGGGTCCGGACCCCCCCTGGAAAATTACAAAAATAGAGGGTTCCTTAGCAATACTGGTTCGGATCCCCTTAAAATCACGAAGCTGCCAATCAAGCATTCAATGTTGGGCCATCATCGGCCCGCCAGCGAAACGCCATTTTAATGGCGTTTTGCTGGGGGACTGTTGATGGCCCGCTAATAGTGGTATTTGGATCCTTCCTCCCCTCATCAAACTAAAAAAAAAAAGAAAAAAAGTTTGACCCCCTCTGACAAAACTTTCTGGATCCGCGCATGTAAAGGCAGCAAGTTTGTAAAATGACACCTATAGCAGTCCCTGTAGCACCATATGTAATGAGTGGGATTGATAGTCTGATTTCTATAGACTAAAATAGGGGGGGGGGGGTTGTGAGTTAGAACCCCGGTCTTACAAGTCGTTCAAAGAAATTCTCTCCCTTAACTGCTGATTCAAGTAGGGCAGTTCTCAGTTACTTATCAAAATTTTCAGTTGGGGATATACGGTCAGAAATTTAGTTTTATGGTGACGCGCGAGCGGAGCCTTAAAAATTTATTTCCGACCGTATATCCGATGATATACCTCCCCAACTGAAAATTTTGAATACAGTTATCCTAGTTACGGCAGTTGTCAGTTACTTAGGGGATAAATATATTCATAAGTTTCAGTTGGGGAGGTATATCGTCGGATATATGTTCAGAAATTTAGTTTTACAGTGAAGAGTGAGGGGAGCTGTAAAATGTGATCCAAGATATACCTCTCCAAATGAAAATTTTGAATATGGTTCTCCCCATTCTAAAAGTTTCTGCAGTTTTTGTCTCCAGTTGGAGCGTTGCAAGCCACATGTTATCCAACAAAATGTGACGTTATTAATGACGTCAAACTATTTCCAACAGTATATCACAGGTTATACTGTCAAAATTTTTTGACGTTATCCAATCAGGCGTCACGTTACAAAAGCAAGTGCATTAGAATGCATGATATGCATCATGGGCTGCAGACTGCCCTGGAACAATGTAGTGTGAAAAACGTGACTGAAAAAAAGCCTAAGAATAACAACTGTGTTAATAGTTTGTCAGAGAGCTTTTGAGTATTATTTCCCTTTACTAAAGTTCTCTTTCAACCAAATATTGATCTTGACAATTTAATCTCCAAGAGTAATGTCCCTCAATATTTTGTTTGGTCATGTGACTGCGGTGACCTGAAACCACTTCATTGACAGTCGTATTGATAACCAGATTGTTGGGTAGTAACACAATACGGGATTACTAAACTGTTTAAAAGAGAATATAATTGTCACACCTTGATACAGGTAAATGGATAATTTCACGTTTAATTCACCTAACTGAAGTCACAAAAGTAGATATCAGTTCAGACTATAGCGTGATGGTAGTAATGTATATGCAAATGTTTCCTCATTGGTGTTGAATATGTCATTAGGATGATCTGAGTTGAAAGGAAGTAAAAGATATTGAGAGCCGCGACATGAGATTTCCAACAATTTGACATTTTGACAAGTGTAGACTCGGACGACCCTGTGCAGCCTCCTCTTAAGCTTAGAAACTCCAAATGGTGTTCAGTCAGTAGCTTAACAATCATAGAATATTCAAGCGACTAGCAAAGGCTCTGATCAGACTGCGCGTATGCGCAGGCTGATCTGAGGCTTTGCTGGTCGCACAAACCACATTGTTGAAAATCTCATGCACTGGCTCAATTATCTAAACAAGAGCCACAACATAAGAAGACCTCTAGTTTGTGACTATGTAGGAATATAAGAATCCATCATGAGTGTGAGGATGGCACAGAAAAATCAGTTTTGAGGATCACAGTTTGGCATCACAAGGCATGCCGAGTGATGATAATATATGCTATATTTGGGTAGGCCCAAAATATGAGCTGTGCGCTCAGGTAAGACTCAGATCAGCCTGAACATCGATTAAGTCATATCATAGCACAGTGAATAGCTTAATAAAGACTCATGGTCTCTTCTTGCGGACACTCTTGCGAACACTCACTTCGGGCCGGTTAAGCAAAATTTTTGAGTAATTTCAGTTTAAACATGTGCTTTGGGTGCTCAAAAGAACCCACAACATATGTTTTGATTGAGAAATAAGAAAAATAATTTTCAGTTACACACTCTTATCTGGGGGCCTGCACTCACTGTGAAGACTTATTAGGCAAGGTTTGAGTCTTATCTGCAGCTAGGTGCACAGTTCATTTTGTCTCAGACCCAAATATCATTGTACACTCTAGTGACAGAGTTAGGTGCACATTTCATTTCGTTGGTTTTGTCGTGCTCAGGCCCAAATATCAGTGTTTACTCTAGGGACAGTAATGCCCTTACAAACAGTGTATATCTTGATGCTTTTGGAAGTTTGATTCTGCCATTGTTTGCTTTTCGGCACGAAGATTCTTGTATTTATGGGGCTCACACCGGATAGGCAGCAATCGAAAACATTAATTCTATCCACAAACCACTGGCAACAAATGGCAATCGAAAACACAGTGTTTCTAGCGATTTGTGTTCAGCATTGAATTTCGTAGATTGTTAAGAGCCTTTTCAATTGTCGCCTATCCGATGTGGGGTTGGTCCTTTCTCTCCTGTGTCCCTTTCTTCTTTTCCTTCTCCCTTTTATTAGGTAGATGGACCAACATGACTGAAATACCATTGACTGGGTCATTAACTTGATTCTGAATTATGAAAGATGCATTTTGATCACCCCTCGTATGCATTAGAATCCTTTCAAACTGTTTGTTGCCAAGGCAGGTTTTGTTTGAGTTATATTATGTAAATATGAAAAAGACTATGTCAGTACTGATAATATTGTGTAGGAGTATCACAATAAGTAAATTGTTGTAGAAATTACTAGGCATCCAGTTTTAGCTGCAACTGTCTGTTTGTGCGTCCATCCGTCACGTTTCTTGTAAATGTATCTCCTCCTAAAACGTTTGTTGTAGCTTTGTTATGCTTGATTTGATTATTTATGTCCCCTCAACAATCTTTCAGTTAAACAGGGACTGGTATTCCTAGGTTAAACCAGTACTAAGCTAGGATAAATATGTCTTGCTCAAGGACCAAAATGCAGTGACGCCTGTGAGCCAAGAACCTGGGGCCTCTCGGTCTCGAGTCAAGCACTCTACCACTGAGCCACTGCGCTCCCTAGCAACTTCAAACTTTGTAGCTGCATAGATCACATGATGTAGTGGATACTGGGCAACAGTTTGTGTGACCTTGACGTCAAGGTCAAAGGTCAAATAATGTATTTTCTTGTAAATGCATCTCCTTACCTGTTAGAGGTAGCAACTTCAAACTTTGAAACTGCATAGGTCACATGATGTAGAGGATACAGAGCAGCAATTCATGTGACCTTGGCCCTTAAGGTCAAGGTTAAATACTGTATTAACTTGTAAATGTGTATCCTCATAAACCGTTGTATGTAGCAACTTCAAACTTCGCAACTGCATATGTCGCATGATGTAGAGGGTACTGGGCAACATTGTGTATGACCTTGACCCCAAGTTCAATGTTAAAGGTCAAAGAATTTATTTTTTTCTCACAAATGCATCTCCTTATAAACTGTTGGATGTAAGAACTTCAAACTTTGCAGGTGCATAGGTCACATAATGTAAAGGGTTACCTTGGCAACATTTTGTGTGACCTTTGTCAAATAATGTAATTTCTTGTAAATCCATATCCTCCTAAACCGTTGGACGTAGCAACTTCATGCAAACTTTGCAGGTGCATAGGTGACATAATGTAGAAGGTCCTGGGCAACATTTTGTGTGACCTTGACACCATGGTCAATGTCAAATAATGTAATTTCTTTTAAATCCATATCCTCCTAAACAGTTGGACGTAGCAACTTCATGCAAACTTTGCAGGTGCATAGGTCACATAATGTAGAAGGTCCTGGGCAACATTTTGTGTGACCTTGACACCAAGGTCAATGTCAAATAATGTAATTTCTTGTAAATCCATATCCTCCTAAACTGTTGCACATAGCAAGCTCATGCAAACTTCCCAGGTGCATAGGTCACATGATGTAGAAGGTACTGAACAACATTTTGTGTGACCTTGATCCCAAGGTAAAAGTCAGAGGTAAAATGCGGGTATTTGCGATGTTGTACCATCGACTGCTGCTCTAGTTATGTATTAATATGGTACCAAAGTCGGTCCATTTTCCGTCTGTCCATCCCTCACATTTCTTGTAAATGCATCTCTTCCTAAACCTTAGGGTGTAGCAATTTAATGTTTGCAGGTGCATAGGTCACATGATGTAGAGGGTACTGACAACATTTTTTGTGACCTTGACCTCAAGGTCAAAGGTCAAATAGTGTATATTTTTAAAAATACATCTCCTCCTTAACCGTTGAACCTAGCAGCTTCAAACTTTACAGGTGCATAGTTTACATAATGTAAAGGGTACTGGGCAACATTTCTTGTGATCTTGACCCCAAGGTCAAAGGCCAAATAATGTATTTTCTGAAAATGCATCTCTTCATCAACCGTTGGACGTAGCAAATTCGATATTTACACATGCATAGTTCACACAATGAAGAAGGTACTGGGCAACATTTGACCCGAATGTCAAGGTCAGAGGTCAAAGTTATTAATGTATTTTCCTCATCCATCAGATGTAGAAACTTCAAACTTTGCAGATGCATAGTTCACATAATGTAGAGGTACTGGGCAACATTTTGTATGACCTTGACCCTCATAATGGTCAAAGGTGGAATAATGTATTTTCTTGTAAATGCATCTTCTCCTAAACTGTTGGAGGTAGTATTAGCAACTTCAAACTTTGCAGGTGCATAGTTCACATTATGTAGAGGGCACTTGGCAACATTTTGTGCGACCTTGACCCCAAGCTCAAAGGTCAAATAATGTGTTTCTTGTAAATGCATCTCCAAAACCATTGGACTTTAAGTCACTTCAATGTTTGCCGGTGCATAGATCCCATGATGAAGAGTGTACTGGGCAACTTAGTGTGTGCCCTTATGTCAAGGTCAAAGAATGTATTTTCTTGTAAATCCATCTCCTAAACCTTTAGTCTTTGCAGGGGCATAGGTCACATGATGTAATGGGTACCGGGGCAGCTTGGCCCTAAGGTCAAGATCAAAGGTAAAAAAAGCGGGTATTTGCAATGGTGTACTATCGACTGCAGTCTAGTAAGTATACAAATGGTTAAAGACAAATATTGAGGATCCACTACACCACTCACATTATAAACCAGGGGTTGTGGTTTCAATCCCTGGCTTCTCTAGTCTGTCAGATGAGACTTTAAGCCCCATATGCCCTTAGCTGTTGGTGGGACGTTAAATATGAACAAAGACAAACATTGAAAAGTGGCGTCCATACTGTATTAGGCTGATACTGTCCTTCGCTTGAGGCTTCAAAAGTTGAAACTGGTTACATGCATGGAAAATGGGTTGATTAGTGCATGTGTTATCAGGCTATTGTTTATATCTAGAGGGACCCATACCGTGGTTGCATGGGAATGATGTATTGACCTCAACAGCACTTAACAGTTTGGGGACTTTTTTAGACTGGCCCCAGTCTCTAATGTCAATTTTTTTTAGTAAAACTGATAGTCTCTCTAAGATAGAAATTTATAAACTTTACTTGGAAGTAGAAGTTCTGGGCTAGGACATCAGAGTAAATTTGACTATCAGAGAGGATAGAATTTTTGATGATTTTTTTTTCATAGTTAAATATTGTTATAAATGTAATTATATATTTACTGGACTGATGCCAATCTAGGACTTTTTGTGAAGCTCAATTTACCATTTTCTTCCCACCTGCATTGCTCACGTACCTTGGTGACAGAAGTTAGATTTTATTTTAATTATTTTCTTGCTAGTGACGACTTGTTGTTTGCTGATAAGCTTGGCAAACAGTTTGTACCCAGATTAGAACTGACAGAATGTCTGTCCTGACCTGGATCCAAACCGTTTGACACTCTGTTTGTATTCCTGAAAGAGTTTTTTTAAAAAGTTAATTTTGAAAATATTTTTGGGTGGTTGAAAGAGTTGCTTTGTGTCCAGATGACTAAGTGCATAAAGTGAAGTTGTTAAGCACCTATGAATAAATATATAAGTTATAATCTATTTATCATACTTAGTTAAAACTTTGGACTAAATTTAATGAAACAATAGATCTCTGTATATGCTCATGAGTCATAATGAAAAAGAAAGGGGCATTTCAGCATAACAATAACATAATAAATAATGCTAGCTACGAAAATATGGACCAGATACACTGCAACCACATGGGGCTATTGATACATAATTGCCTGTTTTCTGGTGATACAGAGTTGACTATATTGAAAAACAAAAAAAACAACAATTTGGATGATTGTCCGTTGTATAAAAAATAGGTACAATTTTTCAGATGCATTTTCATCTTGATATGGGCCTCGACACAAGAAAACCTGTCTTCGGGGTTTGTAAACAACAGCCGTCTGATCAGCGTCTTTATTTTTCTCTTTTTGGGATGTATCATACCTAGACTTGCTCGAGCGAATTCCAATTTTCTAGCTAGTCTCTGTAGCTGAACATGCTTATTTAAATCTCACTTTAACGGAAACCCAAAAGACAGGCTTTCTCGCGTTGCGGCCAATATGATAATCGTTTTATCCTACCAAGCTGAGATGCCACACATTCTGTGGCATCCGCTGTTTACAAGATTTCATGCAGAAATGGACGTTTCTGGCCTTGGTACTTGCATCATGCTGGCTTATGTCTGACATATTATTAAAATAAATCATAAAAGTAATTACATTTTTATGGTGTAGCTTAATTACATGAAACACACTTTTATCTATGACTAATATCTCATTTGTCATCATGTTACTTATTAAATTATCATGCAAAATATCTTGTCAACATTTACAAGACTGGCACACATAATAATGCTAGCCTGGTAGCTTGTAAGAAGTAGAGTTTTGAGTTCATGGGTTTTAATTTCAAGCTAAACACGGTCATACAAAGACTTTGAAATTGATATTAACTACATCACCAGACTCTCGTTGTGACCAATGGCAGTGTCAGTTCTTTATGCCGTAACTTGCCGTTTTGGATCAAGTCAAAGGTCATTAGGTTAAAAAATATTTGAATTCTGTTTGGCTCATAATGCAAACTTTTTCTACAGTTTTTGATGAAGGTGTTCAAAAATAGGGCACAATGATTGGCTATATTCTACTTAGACAGACGATGATGAATGTTTCAGATTCTTCTCCATTCTAATCTTAGCATAATTGCTCTTCTTAATCAGTATGGATTATTAGAACAGCAAATTTCAATGGGCAGGACCATGCCTTTGTTGTAAATTGTTGTAAATTATTTTCTTTTATCTTCTGTATAAACAGGTCTATGGTCATTTCTTATAAGTTTATTTTGCAATTGACCTGGCCCTCTGACTTTTGTGTGGTAATATTGATATATATATATATTTACTATTTAAATAGATAAATATGGATTGACACATTGACCTGCTGAATTCACCTTTGGAGTATAATGTGAATTAGGGTTCTGTTAAAACTTGCAATATCATATCCATGTATATATGAAGAAATTGATTGTATTTATTGCAATAATTTCCCTCATATATGTTTTAAGTCTGTTGCCTTCGTCTGATGCATAGAGTGATTAAATATGAGGTGACATAATTATGCTGTCCATTTATATGAGACCTTCGCTGTTGGTGGGATGTGAAATCCATATATCTATACATGTGTTTTTAAAAGCCAATTATACTTTGTGAAAGTGTCTTGGTGCACCATGAGTACACCATGGGCAGACTTTATTTAGCTGTTCTCTTTACTCCATCCACTCCGAACAGGCAGAACACAAATCAAGTGCTCTGGAACATCTGTGCTGGCGTACACTGGAGTACTCCGTCTTTCGAGGTGGTGTAGACAGACCAGTCACATGACCTGTTCCAAAAAAGATGGTGGATCACTGCCTGCATGCGCAGAAATATTTTGTATCGCTTGATTTATTCCGGAGTACTCCAAAGTGCCCAGTTTTACTTGTTTAGGTGGCTGTTCTGGCGTACACAGAGTACTCTAAAAATTGCTAAATCAAGTCCGCCCCATGTGTCATAAGTCATAACCAAGACACTCTCACAAGTATTAGCTTTTAAAAATGCAGATTAAGTAACCTACTTTGGTTAAAGCAAGGTATCTTAAATTGGTGCAAACAGGTACTAGACTAGATTTGTCGGGGCCTTCTGATTGCCTGTAGGTAGACCTAGAGAAGACATTTTGATAGACTATTTATATATTTGAAGAGATGAAAAAAGATACGAAAGTATTTTTAAAACTGGACAGTAGTCTTATAAAGTTGAATAAACTTAATGTCTAAACATTTTAATCCTACCCAACTTAACCCTTATCTTGCTGAAAAAGTTAATGCCTTACCCTCCATAGATTGCAGTCAGTCCACTTGATTGATTCCATTTATGGATATGGATTTGTGAGCTGATTGAAAGATAGTGTGGATCCTGATCAGCTGGCTGATCTGGATCTACACTGTTTTCAAAGACAGGCTATATTGAGCGTAGCAGGGCAAAAGAATCTAAAGCCTTGAATATATAGCAGAACAATAGGTCAGAAGGGAATCAAACTCACTAGATTTCATATTTCTCACTGTAAACATATGTTGTGGGTACTCATTTGAAGCGTCTCTATGAGACGCTTCAAATGAACACCACAAGCAATGTTTTCATGCAGAAATAAGAGAAACAGCACCATTTTTGGGGTTTTAAAAATGTGTTATCTAGGGTTATGCTTACAGAGCAGAAGAAAGTAAATATTGAAAAGTAAGACATTAACCACCCGCGATAACATTTTTTCATATCCTTTATCATTATGACTGTTTTCCTTGCGGAGATTTGTCAAAGTGTCTTCTAGAACGGATTAAATTTAAACAAGAAAACCGTTTCTTCGGAATATATACTTAAAGAATAAAGAAACGCAACAGACAAAAATATAATTTTTGCGTGTTTAAATGATGGTTTGGTGAAATTTCTTTTGAAAATTTCTTATTGAGTATTTATAGCATGTCATGAAATACCAAAACGTCATTTTAACACTACATTTTACGCTACAAGAATGAAAACATATGAAAACGTAAAATGTGACGTAAACGCCAGAATAAAGATCAAGAAACCCCGTCTTTTCCATGTTTGGTTATTTGGCGTCGACTTGTCAATGTGCAAATTAAACAAACGTCCAATCATATTCGTAATGCAGTCAAATATTGCGTCAAAACACGCTACTTGAATGACAAGATACACAATGGTAGTGAATAAACGATAAACGTCACTTAGAGCCGCCAGGGTTGGGTCGCTGGCGAATATACGGGATAAGATAAACCTAGAGACATCAGGAGATGCTTTCTTGGAAAAAAATGACTTTTCAGACACCGTAGAAATACGCTGGTAGGGTGCTTATATTGACGTTGGCCAAACAAAACACGGCATAATGCAAGAGAAAACATCTGCTTACATGCCGAGAGCGAACACAAAACTTGTTAATTGTAACCTAAACTTTGTCACAGGACCATTTTATCATTAGAAAAGCACATAAACATCATTGAAAACATAAAAACGTAGGATGTCAAATTTTGACGTCAGAATTGAGTTTTCTTTTGACGTCTGAAGATCTCAAGTCATAATTATGGAACAAAACGTCCTTGTAATGAATAAATCTTAAGCAGAAAAGAAAGTTTACTCGTTTCACGCAGTATTCAGAGTTGACGTTAATGACGTTAAGCCGTTTCAGAATCCTACAGAAACGTCGAAATTTGATCATTACCTTGATCCGCAATCTATACCAAGACTTTTTAAAACAATAAACCGATGGTCGGTTCGAACTTTGCTTTTATTGACCCTGTTTCAGCAGTTTACTACAGGGGTCAGGCTGGTTACGTGCATACCAAAATGATTACGTAATCAATAATTAAGTTAAACCTGCTGTAATTTGACGGCCACATACTGCTTTTATGAATAAATATCATTTGCACTAAAAACTTGCATCATATTGTATGCTTACAATGACTCAAAATGTTTGTTGCGTTTCTTTATTCCTTAAGTATATATAGCGTGACAAAAGACTTGGTAAATATTATTTCTTCTCAACACCCATGTTTCTTTAATTTAATAAACCCATCCACATGACTGGAGCTAGCAATTTCACTTCCATTTTTGGTTACCCATGTGTCTATACAGTAAAACTTGTGTGAAATGACCACTCAAAAATAGACAAAACAAAGGTCTTATAATGGCAACTGGTAGCTTAATACTTTTGGATAATTGGTCTTGAAAACCTATTTTTGGTCTTTTTGGGAGTGGCCGTTTTACACAGGTTTTACTGTATTTTCTAATCCTTTTATAGAGAAGTCTGATCTAGGTCCATAGAGGCTTCAAATTTACAAGACAGATGACAAAGCAGATGACTTTGAAAATGCTAACTATTTTCCTGCTAGTGGCGTCTAGCCTTCTACCGATATCAGGCCTGACAAAATGTCTGTTCTGGATCCAAACTGTTTGTGACTCGAGCTCTGATTATAAGTATTCCTAAAAGATTTTTATGTCATGAAAATATATCAAGCATGCCAGGGATTTTCCTAGGCCTGATTTGGAGCTGAATAACAGCCGCTTCCTTATTAAAAAATGAGAAAAAAAACTTCCCAAATGGTGTATATCATTCAGGATTCATTCCCGATTTCTTAGTTCTACATTTTGGTGAAAATTTCATGAAAATCGGATCAAAAACACCAAAGTTACAGATGCATGAAAAATTGCATAAAAATGTGAATGAAAACATTTTTATGCAATTTTTCGTGTAGTTTTATTGTGGGTAATTAAAGCAGCTTAAATACACTGCTAATTTCTTATATGTTTTTTTAATCCATTTAAAATGGCAGTCCAGTTCTAGTTTGCCCAATTTGATGGTCCAAAATTCAACAGGCCCCGACTTCAGAAAGGTAGGAAAATCCCTCCATGCATTGAGTAAATATCTAGAGCTATGAAAAGTTTAGCCCTTCTTGACCTGCATGATACAAAGTTTATTGCCCATGTTTGAGAAACAATGGAATATTGATAATCATTTCAACAATTACTGGCTTTTCAATATTCCCAGGCTCAGGTTTCCACCATTTTTGTATAAAATTATCAGGCATGACCGTGCAGTTTGGCACACTAATTGTTATATTAATTTAATAATCAGACATTTTGGTATGTTGTTTCCTTGACCAAATGGATATAAATATTCTGAAGGTACCAGACTTTTTAAGCCTAATTTGCATGATTATTGTATCCTAACTTGCAGAGAATCTTGGAATGCCATAGCCAACATAGTGAGTCGCAGTGCATGCTCTTCTAAGCACATACTGAATACTATATGGGTTATTTACACAGTATGAACTTCTTATTTCCAATCAACCGGGTGGTGACGGTGATCTCATTAATATGGATTTCACCAGTGGATGAAAATGTGCGGATCCTGATCAGCTGGGCAATTTAAAATTCTTTGACTAAATGTGTCAAATATGTCCTTTAACCCATCTGTTCTGTCTGGTGAGTCATTCTATTAGTGTTTCTTTGCCCACCTGTATTTGGAGTTTCGATTCTTTTGGCATTCTTTTCTCATCTCGATCTTGTTTGATATGTACAGTAAAACCTGTGTAAAACGGCCACTCAAAAATAGATAAAATAAAGTTCTTAATGACAAATGGTAGCTCAATGAAGGTCAAATGTATTGCAGTCTATGCTCCCCTTGGAATGAGAATACTTTCCGAGCTTGTACTTATACCACAAACATAGGAATCCATCTAGGCTATTGCATAACATTCCCCAATTTTTTTATTCTTTTCCTAGCATGTAGGGCAGTTGTTTTTCACACTAACACATGCAGCAGTTGTGCATGAGAGGGTTTGGTAGGCATGTTGACAGGTTTTTAGTGACACTGCAGTGTTTTTACCCATTTGGGGGAAAGTGACTGCGGGTGGCGGACGTCTAATCCAAACACATCTCTGACCCAATTTCAGCTCGATAAGCGAATTCTGTACGGTGCATAAAACGCATTTTGGCGTTGGGTTAGTCCTGTCTACTTCTATTATTGATGGTTAGGGCTAGGTTATGGGTTAGGGTTAAGTTTGGTAGCAACTATAGCATATTTCTATTCATTCAAGCTATTGAAATAAAAGTAAGTAAGGGTGCAAAGATCAGGAATCGATACAATCAAGTACCACACCTGACCCAGGATACCAATGGGAAAGTGACAAACTCACAGTTGGACACCACAAACGAGAGCCAAGAGGTCAGCCCTTTCCCAGCAGGTGACCACAAGGCACATATAAACAGACACCACAAAGGCATAGCAAACACAAGACAGAAAAAAACATAAAAGATCCACAAAAGAAGTACCACCTTGGACTGGTTAGTAAAATATTTTAATGGAGGGCTTAAACCGGTTTAACGGCACCAACCTCACCCTTAATTCAGATGTGGATCAAGACACATAGAAATTTGGTTTGCATGAAAGACCCCTAACTTATCATGGTCAGATTTAAGTTTTGGTCAGATGACTCAGTGGCGGACACATTCTAAAGGTGCTCGGATATTTTCTCTCGTGTTCAGTGTTTCTTCAGATCAAGTAGTTTTTGAGAGCAAACAACTGGAAAAAGACCATATTTGTAATAGCTTGACTGTTACAGATTACTTTCGTCCACTTAACATCATCATTGTCAAATAAATCCGACATGTAATGATCAATTTTATACCTCAGTAAATCAGTATTGGTGTATTAAATGTATATTTTATTTGAAACCAGACCCCATGTTTATGTGTGTTGTAAATCGCCAGGATTTTATAGGAAAAAGTGATCAATACTATAACAACCGTTCAATAGAGAGGTGTACCAGTATTAGAAATTCCGTTCGTTCTGTTTTCGATAAATTTCATTGAGAATTATTTCTTCCATCTCTGGAATATTTATACTCTATATGATAGGAATTGGATCTTGATGGCCATTTGTTCGTATCTGGATGCCTATCTTTAATTTTTTTTTTATTTCGGGAAGTTAAATTCAGGTAAATCTTTCTGGTTTGTTGCTTTATGTTTGGGTCTAATTTGCCACCTGGTTTCATGGGCTGATCCAGAGGGGGAACAGGGGTCCGGACCCCCCTCCCTGGAAAATCACAAGTCACTATATGTTTCCTTAGAAATACTAGTACCAACACCCCTCAAGAAGCAATTCTGGAGGGAGGTTCGTACAGCCCTGATGACTAAAAAAACATTGTCAGGACCACCCTGACTGAATTTTCTGGATCTTCCATGAGTTTGGATGGTCTTTTGCGGTCTGTGACAGACTACATTGCATTTCTGTACTTGGAGCTAGGTTTAACATTATGACAAATGTATAAGTCAAGTATGTACCGTAAATGTATATGAGTCAATAAAGGATAACTGTACATTCATTGACTTGATACTAGCCATATTGCACCCATCATATCATGCTCTTTGACAAACGATGGATATAGATGTTCTGAGTGATTAGACTATATAAGAATCTATCATGAGTGTGAGGGTGGGATAGAAAAATCTGTCCCTGAGGATCCCTGTTTGGCATCACTACTGTCATCATAGACTACTAAATAGTTTTTTCTCTAATTTCAGTGTCAGTCTGTGGACAAACGGCATGCTGTAGTCACGTTTGATCACTATCTACGCAGGTTTAAGGTCAAGGATCTGAGCACGGCAAATGGGGTAAGTATTGCTTCCAAGAACTTCATCTTTAGCTCACCTCAGCCATAGGCTCAATGTGAGCAATTGTGATCATAGGATTCAGTTGTTGCTTTAAACCTTTACTCCATAATAGCACCTTTTGACACCTTTGAAATATCATGTACATGTGTATTTGAAAATATTATGGAAAATGGAGAATTTGCTCTTTTTGAGCAAATGCTATTTTTTCAATGTTTTCTAAAAATAGAAAATGATGTCATGATCTAAAAATAGCCTATGGCACAACAGATTAAACAACATCTCCAATGATCCTTGGGTGGTCGCCTTTCAAAGTTGACATGAGATTCCCATTCCACACAGAATTCTGGTTGCCATGGCAACCAAAAGGAAAAACTTAAAAAATCGTGTTAAAAAAATTGCTGGCCCGATTTGAAAAATATTGGTTCAAATGGTCCTAATTGATGACCTCTCTACCAAATTAAATCTGTTGAAAAAATTGAACATTTTTTAAAAGAGGGAAGTATCAAAAGTTCCTCACTGATATTTCAATATGACAGGTCCGGTTTAGATTATATGTTTGCTCTTTCTTCCTTTGAAAAAGAGATAAGTGGGTCTTGACGTGAGAAAATTTGTCTTCGGGGTTTCCGACAAAGCGAGACTCAAACCAGTCTCATCAGCTATAGGGACTAATTTCACCTGTAGCAATTTTAGATATGTTGATTTCCGAAAAGCGAGATCAGACTGCGCGTCCGCGCCTTTGTTGTTCGCAAACCTCCGAAGACAAGTTTTCTCGCGTTGAGGACCGAATAAGAGTTGCATAGACATATCACACTTCTTTTATTGATAATGTTGATATAGATCATAAGATGTCCTGGTCAATATTGTAGATATGTTGTCAGAATGACCCATAATTAGAGCAATAAATTTATTGTAAACATTTGCTGACCCTAAAATCAGGCTGTCATAACAAGTTTGAAGTGAACTGGACAAGAAATTGAACCAATAATTGCCAAAAGGAACAAGAGTTGACCTGGTGATCATTTTCAAATATACCAGTATCTACATCAGAGACTTGGCACAAGAAAACCTATACTGAGCAAAACAAGAAATGTTGCCGTAAAATCTCTATTACAGGCCCTGGCGTCTATTAGAATCATTACTGTTCACGGAGATGGGGGTTGGCATCTATTAGAGGCTACAAGTGCGAGAAAAGTCTCTAGCTCCAATTTATCAGTAAGGGTTGCCATCTTGAGATGCTAGTGTCTCAAAGTCTGTGGGTAGAAGACTTTTGACACGATAAACTGTTATTTCCGCACTAGGTATCCATGAAACTTTAAATATGCACTGACTGGGTTCACAACTTGCTAGCGAGGGTCCATATTAAAGTAGGGTCAAAAACAATGTTCCTTATTTAGAGAGGTGGATGACTAGAAATTCGCTGCTAATAACAAATTTGAGATGTTTCTGCAAAACGTAAGACTGATTTTTTTCAATATTCATGGGTGGGCCCTTATTAGAGGCTTGATATTTTGGGAAATTTGCTTGGAAAATCAGCGTTTTTGGCGTCCAAACTGGAGAATGGGCCTCTATTAGAGCATGGGCCTCTATTAGATCAAGGGCCTCTAATAGAGGTTTTACGAAGTTTTGATGCTTATTTTCTCTTAACCCTTTACCTCATAGAGACACCTTTTAACACCTTTGCAAACAGAGCAGACACAGATCAGGCAGCTCTTACAAGAGCTGCCTGATCAGGGTCTACTCTGTTTGCTAATGGAAATATGATTAGGTATGACCCTACACTAGTGGACTTGACAAGTAATTTCTTCGTTCTATGTACCAACATGAAAGTTTATTTATATAACTATTCATCGTGGGTGGAGCCTAGCATGAATATTCATGAAGGAAAGGGTTAATTGAAATTAAATTTTACAGTTAGTCTTTTATGGCTCAATGCAGACGTTTTTTTTGAAAAGTTATTGAAAATTAAATCTGCATTAAAACGTACTAGAGACTCACTCCAAGATCTCTTGAAAAGTACTTGAATTTTACAAAAGCATCGCGCTGTTTATGGAGATCAAAATGAGTATAAAATTATTGTGCCGTTATTTGGTGCAGCAGATCGATGCAAAACAATTTTATGTTAATTTTCTTATTAAATCTTTTAAAAGGCCTTGAAAAGTCCTTGAATATTATACAACTTGCCTGTATGAACTCTGTTTTGATGTGCTTGGTCAGTTCAGCTTTAAGACCTGAAATATGAAGTACAAATTACCTAGTTTTGGTTCATAAATTTTGTATTCATGAATCTGAGTCATAATCTTTATCAAGCGTAGGAGGATGTTAAAAGTTTAATACTTTTAGCTTACATGAGACTTGCAGGTTGTATGGGGATCTTATTAGTATTCTTATAATATAGGCAGGCCCCTTGCCTTCAACATTATCAAAAATCTCAGGAGAAAGACAAATTAATTTTCAGCTTGTTGTCACCGCTAGTACACTCAAAAACAAAATGCTCCTAACTCTTTGCATGCTTTTTTGTTATCATCTAACTATACTGAAGGACTTTAAAAACGCACCACCTGCTAAAATTCTAATTTATGTCAAAAATTTGATATTTTCATTATGTTAAATTTTTTTTTTGACAAGTTTCATCATTTAGCTTGCATTCAATAAGAAAATCGAAACCCTGTGGCTTATGATTGCCGTGACATCGCGATATTTCTAAGACAACTCAAATTCAAAAAGTCACAGAGTCCCCATACCTCCCATTATGAGCGAAAAAAAGTTTTCGAACTGATGTTTGTTCTTGAAAGCAAAAGTAAAGACAAAATCAAATCATGAAGTTTTAGGCCTCTGGCAACGTTCATTACATCTACATGACGTCATTGATTTTTGATGTAATTGGCCGTTTATATCCTAAGGATCACGAATAATCAAAATCTTTTTGTTGCCAACAGATACTCCTCAATCAGTTGCATAAAAGACAAAAGTATCGCGACATGGGAGGACGTCACCTGTCTTTTATTGATGTTTGAAAATTTAAGACTGACGTTAGCAAAGAAAGGCTGCGAGTGGGAGTGTAATAAAACGATTATTTCTGAAAACTTTTGTGTTTTTCCATTTGTTAAAGACATCTGGCTACCACCTAAAAGTGTTTGTTTTCAGATTGAATCTAATTCACATTTGTCAGACAACAATTGTTGAAAAATACTTACGTCAATATTACGTCAGAATGAACAGCATGAGCAAATCGAAATAATGGCAAATCATGGTCCATTTTGCAAGAGGATAAAAAATGATAAAGAATTCATCCTCAAATTAATCATATGGAAGAGACAGAGAATGTAAAATGGTGCGTTTTTAAAGTCCCTCAGTATAGAATACAGACGATATCTTTCCAATTTTGTTATGTCATTCATTTTCAATAGAATTATTCATCTAAAATAACTTTGAAAAGGATACTGCACAGATAATGTTTTTATAGCAGGGGGTTGCCAGACTGTTCGCAACGCTTTTGCTTGGAGATTTCATGATCGTTCAGCCCTGTATTAAAAATTACTAAGTGAAACTGATTTATTCATTGATTTCATTTTCTGCTAAAATTAGGTTAAAAACATTCATATTTGTAATTTATTTGATATTACACACACACACTTAGTAAATGAAGTAAGACTGATCAGGTGATTGATCAAATTGTCAAAAATACCGAAAAAACTGAAAATAAGAGAGACTGAATTACTTAATCTAACAGGGTGGATCCTGATCAGACTGCTTCTCTGAAGCAGTCTGATGAGGATTCACACAGTTAGTCACTGTTAAAAAGTTGTGGTAGACACAAACTGATAGAATAGATTTTTGTTCAAAACTTATATGGCAGCTTCTGTTTGGCTTTATGTGTCTTGTATTTAGTAATTTTATGGTAATAAATTTTGATGGCTGGCGGCTGCTGGGCTATTTTACCTAATATTTTTATAAATTAAAATACTTCGTATGGTACAGCAACATCTAGTTTTCTTAATGAAGTCGAAAAATTGAAAAAATTGTTTTTGTTGGATTGTAACTTTTCAACATAAGTTTTCGTTGTGTGAGCCGTGAACATTTTTGTGCTTTGTCATATTTTTTTTTTCTTGACCAAAGTGAATATTACACCAATTATGGGGAATTCAACAGCAAAGGTATGTAACAGTTTCTGAAATCTCTTTGATTTTAAAAAAAGGCAAAGGTTTTGATTTTTTCATCAGTTGGGTCACCAATCTCATGGGATAGACAG
The DNA here is from genome assembly GCA_964019695.1 of Loripinus fragilis. Classification (NCBI taxonomy): domain Eukaryota; kingdom Metazoa; phylum Mollusca; class Bivalvia; order Lucinida; family Lucinidae; genus Loripinus; species Loripinus fragilis. The sequence goes on from OZ026514.1 coordinate 30,066,336, forward strand.
TATCTTGACTGGCATTCTGATATCACACATAAAGAAAATTTTAATGTTTTCCAATGTAAATTAATGATTTTTTTCCATAATTGCTAATATTTTATGTAATGCAGAGCAAGACTTAGTGTCTATTTTAAGATATTTGAAGGTCTGACTTTTCAAAAGTCTCTAGAAGCTCATTCGCCGCCATTACAAGTAAACAAACTATGTTACAGGTTTTATCTTCTGCTCCACTACTTTTTTTGGTTGATGCCATATCACCATAGCTATTGGTAGAATGTAAAAATAAAATCTGTATCATGCCTGAATGATGCTTGATTCTAAGCTAAACTAAATAGCCAAAAATAATGTCTCCATAAATATCATTGTCTAACAAGGTGTTCTTCTTTTTTTCAGACGTTTGTGAATGGTACCAGGATTCCAGAGCAGGAATACGTCACACTGGAACACCAAGACGCTCTCCAGTTGGGGCATGATATCCTTTCATTTTAAACTCCTTAGGAAAAGTGTCGTCTGCTCATAACATTTGCAATCAGCTTGGACCCTGATCAGCCTTAGATTTAGGGGATAACTATATTCACAATTTTCATTTGGCGATGTACTGTCGGAAATTAAGTTTTATGGCAACGCGTGAGCGGAGCCGTAAAACGTTATTTCCGAACGTATATCATACGATATACCTCCCCAAATGAAAATTTTGAATATAATGGTTATCCCCATTCTAATGCATTTCTGCAGTTTTGTCTCAAATTGGAGTGTTGCAAGTCCCAAAAAGCCACACGTCATCCAACCATATGTGACATAATTAGTAATGACAAACTATTTCCGACAGTATATCGCAGGATATAATGTCGCAAATTTTTGATGTTATCCAAACAGAAGTTGCGTTACAAAAGCAAGTGCATTAGATTAGCCAAAATTTGTTTAACTCAGGTGGAGGCTTCCTAACTTATCCATTCTGTCATCACAGGGAGACAATCAAATCATTTAACATACTGTGATGAAACAAGAAAAGGGCTCTCAATTAACAGACAGTCAGAGCTAAAGAAAGTTCCCAGTGGCCAAGAGTCTGTTTCGTCTCAGTCAATTAGATATACCGTATTTGCTCTATTAAATGCCTATGTATTAATAAATGCCCACCTCCAATTTTGATGTTGGAAATGGCAGTTTTTTTGACAAATCTCAAAAAATTAAAAGCATCTTCTAATTACCAACAGAAACCTGTAGTTGAAAAAACAACTTGGTTTGGCTTCATATCCAGTAAAATTGTTGCTTAAAAGGGGTGGCAACATTGAAAGCCAGTGCATCTGTAAAGCAAGCTCTTATTTAATCATGCAATCTGACGCAAACTCGATCAAAATCTAATGAAAAATAAGAAAGTCAAAGATGTTTGTATAATTGAGAATTGAATGTTGTGGAGGGCAGCCATTTTTAGGCTGTGTGATGTCACAAAGCCCTAATTAAATTTGCATAAACAGGATAACTATTTTCCTGCTATTCTTATTACTTTTGTTTGCATTTTTATCAATTCTTCTGTAGGAATATTTGATTTTTTTTAAAAAAAAAGTGCACAGTTTGCATTGAAAAATTAGGGATTTTATTGGCTTTCAAAAATATTCATTGGCTTATTAGAAGTCAGAATTTTGATTTTCCGATTGCTATAACTTTCTTATTTGACATCTGATTTTGTTCAGGTTTGAGGCAGATTGCATGGTTTAATAATAAGGGCTTGAGTTTCAGACCCACTTGCTTTCAATGTTGCTGTCCCCTTTAATCCAACAATGTTAAAAGCCATTTTCTCTTGTGATCAATCTAAATAGCAAAAGTCTGTCCGTTACACAATACCAATATGCAAATGTATTCCTACTGTCAACACACTTAATAGTCTTAGACAATAACCACTTTGATGGCCAGCAGTAATTTCAGTTGCCTTGACTCCAGTAAGCTCATAAGAAAGATGAGAGCTTTCAAAGGAATTCAGAAAAATATAACAAGAGTTATGGTTCTTGGTTAAGACAGAGTACCACCCTTATCAACAAGCATATGGTTTGGCATCTTGTCCTACCAAGGGTTCGATTGTCTAATCTAACCCTTGGCCTCACAGCTTTGAATTTCTCCGATTGAATACGTCATAAGCCGAAAATAGTAACAATTAATATGAACAATCATAAAGCGGTGCAAAAAATCGATAAACACCAGGCCTCCAGATAAGACGGCGTGATTAATTTACATTCAGCTTTCTTATTTAACAACTAAAATGTATGTTTAATGTGCTCAAAAGAACTGCCACATTAAAATGGTTATTTTGCGCACCAATAACATAATTTTGAACTTAATTAGAGAGGAAAAATAAATAATTTTACGACCAAAATCTTTACTTATCTGGACTTATGGAGACTTAGCAGGCGGTGCACATTAGATGCCGATAAACTGCTACATTTAATCTGATTGGCAGGAAGGGATTATCGAAAAAATCCTTCCTGGCGTTTTCATTGGTCGATTAGACTGCGCTAATAATAAATTTTGAGGGTCGTGAGGCGAAGGGTTTGTCGAAAGGTAGATACGACGAAACCTTCGCTGGTGAAGATGATGGTTTGGGGCACAGTGTTTCATAAAGACATTTTCTTAGTTTCAAGGTGAATTTTAAAGTTAACCTAAAACTGAATGGCATATATCAACCACCCCAAGGTAGTTTATAATAAAAATGTTTAAAAGTAGTAAGTAAACATTTACACACCATTGAATTCATTCATAAAATAAATTCCTTTTCATGCCTAGAAATTTGAACAAGGCAAATAAAATGTTATACGGCTGCTGCTGAAAATATTATCATAATTTTCCGCGGCAAGTTTCAATGCATTACCTCTAACCTACATTTAAAGAGAAGATATTCAAAAGATTCTTTTGCCTATAAATCGGGGTTAGGGTTAAAATCTCAAGTCTAACTACTGAGACATTCAAAATATATCTACCAAATTTTGTTTGCTAGTTGTTTCAGCATCAAGAAAAAAACAAATCAAACAGTTATAAAAGTACTGGTAAATAAATTATTGTATTAGTTTCTAAAGAGGTTTGTTGGTTCATATGCTTTAGTGACCTACCTGGTATATTTGAGAAAGTCTTAACCTATGACCATAGTATACTGGTATAAAATAGGAGCCAGTTAGTGGTAAAATAAAGTGACATATGCATCTGGTGAAGACTCAGATCAGTCTTGATACTGGCTTTCAGATAAGAGAGTAAAATGGAGATCACTTTTCTTATTTCTTAACCAAAACATAAGTTGTGGGTGCTAAAAAGAACCATATCATATGTTTAAATTGATGGGTAATAAAATAATTACAATTTTGTAAAAATCATTACCTGGACCTATGTGGCAGGGGACAAATTTCCATTCATCTGCTCATTATTACTAGTGAAATGTAGATGGGACGAGTGATTCTACCCAAAGAACTCATCCTGTAGGACGAGTGCTTTGGGAAGAATTACTCGTGGAAATCATTAACCCCATATATACTTTATTGCATACACTTTCAAAGGACAAGTGCATTGGGTTTGCAGGATGAGTGAAAATTGTAAGTCACTCTTCCTGCAGGACAAGTGCAATATTGAAATATTTTTGTCCCCTGTGTGGCTATCTGCCTAGTTTGATCAGTCTTAGCTGGATGCTCTGTGACTGTAGCTAAGGACAAATATGGTATTTCTTTGCAGACAGTGAAGGCTGATCAGACTGGGCAGATGTCCAAGCTGATCTCAGTCTTCCTGTGGCACACAGACCACATTGTTGGGTTTGTCATTTTGGCGACTCAAATATATAAGCTAGTTACAAAAACGCCTTTGATGTATGCAACAGGTAGGATTCAATCAAACCTGCTTAGCTACAGAGACTGGCTAGAATCTTGAAAATTTTGATTGAGGAATAGCTATTTAACTTTCTGGATATCAAGCGACAATGATGCTGATCAGCCTGCACATATGATCAGTGCCTTTGTTGTTCGTGTTTGGCATAAACAGATAAGATTTACTCATGAAATGGCTGCTATAATATTCAATGCCGTAAAGGTTTACTATTGTTTGTTTGAGCAACAAATACATGTTTAGGCCCCAAAATTAATGTGAATGGAATCTAAGATAAGTCAACCCTCTCTTGGATCAACTTGCTTGAAAGTATTGTCTACTAATACAAATAAAATCAACTCAAATTTTATGGACCCCAGAAAATTTAAGATATATTTATCGTTGAATCCTGTTGTCTGTAATTGCCTTACTTTCCATGTTTACATTGGCGAAATCTTAAATAGGATCAGCTGAAAGGATGTGACCGAGGATCATTCACATGCTATGAACGACTGTCGGGTACAGACATAGTTGACCTTGTGGATCTTTTGACAATGTCTCAAGATAAAATCTTGAATCTCCAATCTATCTTGAATTTTAAATAGGCTTTGAAGTTTTGCTTAGGTCCAGAATAATTTTGATACAAGTTAAACTTACTTTTTAAACAGATGGGAGATTCAATTCATAAAAAAGAGGTAAAAATGAAGTTTAACCCTTAAAGTGCCAAGAAAAAATGTATCTGCAAATGTTGTCTGCTGAAGTCATCTGCTGCAAATAATTGCCTTACATTACCGACGAATTAAGTATAGAAGCAAACAGCGTGGACCCAGAACAGACTGCTCCTATAGGAGCAGTCTGATCTGGGTCCACACTGTTTGCCATAGAGGCTTCTTAAACATTTTAGCAGATGAGAAAAGCAGACAACTTTTGTTGCGATTGGTGCCTTGAGTTTTGATAATTTCCTTAACTGTTGCCACCTTCCACCATGTATCAGGTAGAACATTTGGAAAGAGGTCCAGCGGGCATAGCCGAAGATGTCAACCCACTACCCATGTATTCTCCCTCGGAGACTGATCTTCCCTCCTGGGCAAGCCCTAAAGAGGAAGAAAGCCTGCCCTCCTGGGCGAGTTCTAAAGAGGATGAGAGCCCTATGGCGGAGTGCAAGGTGAGCATCACTTCATACATAGGGCGGGTTAAGCAAAAAAATATAGCGTAAATATGCAATTATTTTTTTATCCATCAGTTTAAACATGTGTTTTGGGTGCTCAAAAGAACCGTCTCTTTGAGACGGTTCTTTTGAGTACCCACTACATATGTTTTGGTTGAGAAATAAGAAAATTAATTTTCATTTACGCACTTTTATCTGCTGGGGGCCTGTTTATATATGGTTGGCGTTGTTATGTAATGTTGCTTTTCAATGGCTGGCGAGTGGTCTTACCCAGCTGGCAGCCACTGACTGTAGACGGACACTGTCTTTTTTCTTTTTTGAAGGAAAAATGTTACTAGTACATTAGAATGGGGATAACTATATGAGCCGTGACATGTGATTTCAAACAATGTGGCATTTTGACAAGTGTAGACTCAGATGAGCCTGTGCAGCCTCCTTTTAAGCTTAGAAAATCCAAATGACGTTCGGTCAGTAGCTTAATACTCATAGAATATTCGAGCGACTGGCAAAGGTTCTGATCTGACTGTGCGTAAGCGCAGGCTGATGAGAGGCTTTGCTGGTCGATCATACCACATTGTTGGAAATCTCATGTCGTGTCTCATATTCAAAATTATCATTTGGGGAGGAATGTCATTGGGTATACGGTTTTATGGCTCGGCTTATGCCTCACCGTTAAAATGATTTTCTGACCGTATATTGGAGAATATTCCTCCCCAAATGATAATTTTGAATAAAGTTACAGCCTAACTAAATGCTCTAGCTAGTCTTCGCCTCGGTTATTAATCACATTCCTCGGGATGATATTTTCAACTATCACCCTCCCGGGGAATGTAATATTTATATAATATATAACATCATTGATGGAAGATGTGCAATCTGCAGCTGTTTTTATGATGTCACATGACATAGGTAGTTTCCCACATAGGTTGACTTGACGTGTCATATTCAAAAGGTAATAGGGATACACTGACTCATCTGCTCAATTGTTAAATCCATATTTTTGATCATCTATCTTTCTGCTCATCAGCTTCATCACACTGCATAGGCAGCAATCAAAAATGCTCTTAACAATTGACTAACGCTAATCAAAATCGCTAGAAACAGTGATTTTGATTGCCATTTGTCGCCAGTCAGGCGACAAATGGTAATCCAAAACTCTGTTTCTAACAATTTTTTATCTATGTTCGTCAATAGTATTAACATTTTGGATTGCGGCCTATCCAGTGTGTTCATCATTGATCGATTTTATACCCAGCATTTTCATTTGTCTGATGGATGTGGATCATATTTTGCAAGATGTTTATTTAAAAAAATCAGCTTCATTTCTGTTTGACATAATTTTACTACCTTGTTAAATTTGTGATTGCAAATGAATCGCAATTACATACATGTATTACGAGTGATCTCGGATTTATATTACACTTTCTTGGGAATTTGATATGCTTAGTTGATATACATAAAATACATTTTACTTTCATTAAGTAGTAAATCTGGATCTTATAGCGTATTGTTCAAAGAGCAGTAATGATATAAAGGTGATACTTTTTAAAAAAAAGAATTGTAAGTAACTTTTTATCGATCCAAAGTTATCATATCTAGCGTAGTTTACATTGTTTAATAGCAAATTTTTCAATTTTAAGGCCTTGATAATGTTTGTTTCATATAATCCATGCAAGAAAACATTTTACGGGTACAGTAGCCGCCATTTTGGACTTGAAAATTGTTTTTAACTAGTTCTTGTAATACTCAAATTCCATATATACTATGCACAATAAGTTTAGCAATTTCTTATGTTTTGCATCTTTTTTGTGCTCATCTTTGTGCAGTGCCGATCAATTTCAATTGCAATGACGAGAAGAGGATTTAGACAAATGAAATCACAAAACTTCAGACGCCATCCTTTAAATAGGCATTTGGCATGTTTGGGGAGAGGACGAATTGCAGAAGGGTCAGTAAGCAAAAATCACATCCGTTGTAAGTAATGCTAAAATGATAAGCATGAGATTTTTCGTTTGGTGGCCTTTCATCTGCCTCATGCATCATACGCCTATAAGAAATATTGGTTATGTGACAGATGTGATGTCAAAACGTAGTCATCATTTGATTAAACTTCTGATGTTAATTGGCATTTCAATTCAACAGAGTATCAGTTTACAAAGATGCCATAGGCTTACAATGTAACCCATCTTATGGCTGATTAAAACCTTAAGTTGCTGAAAAATGGTGCGACGCATTTGCGAGATAACGTTGACGTTAGATTTTATCTTTTGGCTAGTGCACTGTAGTAGTGAAGATGTTTTATGTAACATTATTTGTCTGAATGTGTTGGAAGGCATCAAGCAGTTTTACTTGTTAATGTGGTTCAAGAAAACCCGACTAGAAACACGGTTTAAAGGCGATAACGTAAACGCATTAGTAAAAACGTCAAATTGTGAAAACTTGGTCCTTTATTTCTCTGAGAAAGTTAAGAAAATTGCAACATTTGCTATGCTTTTTTGGTTTTCAGTTACAAAACAATCGTTTAACATTGGTTTCAGCTTCCCCCAATGATCAGAAATACCCACGTTACCTGCTAGTCTTAAAATTAAACGTCACTATAGCAAGGCCACTGCGTTTGGTAATTCTGTATTTTTCAAAATGGAAAATCTTGTCAGATGATCGGCGCTTGTATCTTCATGACAGCAAATGAAACTCGAGATCTGATGTGGATGGGCTCACCCATACAAAACAATTGCTAAATTTATTGTGCATAGTATACATGTACAAAGGTAATTCTATACAGTAAACCTGTCTTAAACAGCCACCCTCAAAAAGACCACAAATTGGTTTTTAAGACCAATTATTGCTTAATGCAGGTCCAAAGTATTGCAGAATGCTCCAAAGGGAGCATTCTGCAATACTTTCGACCTTCATTAAGCTACCATTTGTCATTAAGATCTTTATTTTGTCTATTTTTTAGTCAGAGTGGCCATTTTACACAGGCTTTACTGTATTTAAAAAAAGAACAGGGAAGCCTGGAGATTTAGTGTTGCAAACTCTTGCCACCTGCTGCTTACCCGATTACAGGGACATCCACAGCAGTTAATAGACTCAGGATCAAGTCAAGTCAATTGTTATTATTGGAATCACACCCTTTAGACCTTAGAAATAACAAAATCATGGTGCTTGTAATTGAGAAGGGGGTGGGGGATATCTGTTTAAGTGTCAAAAAATAATCATTTCATACAATGGAGTCCCTTTATAACACACCTCATTGTAACACGGTCATATTGTGGCTCCCCATTTTTTTTATCATGGAATTTTACAGAGGAATTATAGGGAAATGGTCATTTTCCTATAATTCCTTTGAAAAGTTGTCCATTCATAATGCAAATGGCTTAAAATGTGATCCATTCCTATGAACCATATATGACTGCACTGTACTTTTATTAGATTTCTTTAGATATGGCTTAATAAGCTTTAAGATTGTTGACACTAAATCAAAAACTATAGGAAGGAATTGATTTATCTTATATCACCAAGGTATATACCCTATTATCATCAGGGAAAGGTACTCCTATAATTGACCTGCTGTTTTCATTGATCAAGGGTTCCTAGCTACCATTGAATTGAGACATCACTTCAATTTCAACAAGGGAAAACCTCACCTAGCTAGCTCAAAAAGAGTGTCCGGTTTTATTTTTTCCTTTTTCTTGATCTGTAGGATGAACACATGGGTGAAAATTTTCAGGATTATTCATGAATTCAGGATTTTGAGGCTGACATTCCATAGAAAGTCAACCTCAAAATACTAAATTAGGCCGGATATAGTTGCTTTTTTGATATATTTACAGTTGATCTAAAGACAATTTACCATGTAAACTTGAAATATTATTACATAAGTTTTAAAATTTGAATGTCAAAAGTTCAGGATTTGGGAAATTTTGAACATATAGGCATCAACACATGTTTTTTTCAAGCATTAACATATGCTGGATGTAGAGCTGACACCACAAGGCTGAGTATCAAAATATTTCTCAAGGGACCTGGCCCCGAGGTTATAAAACTTTTTCCATGCTCAACTCAACTGAGCACGAAATTTCAACTGCTCATAAAAACTAAAATACGTACAAATATTGAAGTGTCTTGCTTTAAGTCTCTCAGATGTTGTATTTATCATTCTTATAAATGTTAAAATGCCAACAATTGTTGGCACTTTAACATTTATGAGCAGGATAAATTTCATGCTCAGCTGAGTTGAGCATGGAAAAAGTTTTATAACCTCGGGACCAGGCGAGATTGTTATTCTTGCAACCTGATTCAACCAAAATTACACTGAAAATGCAACTAAAGCATTACCGGGCCGCGTAGCGCAATCGGTAACGTGTCTGGCTACAGATGCGTGTCTGACTGCAGATCAAGGGGTCGCGAGTTCGATCCCGGTCCGGTCCCATACTTTCGTGAAGATTGATCATGAAATGATTTCTACGGTCATTCTCCTCCCTTCCGCTGATTCATTTAAGAAGGGTTGTTGTCAGTTACAAGCGAAAGCATGTGCATGAATTACTGGTTAACCGCTTGTTCAAGCCTGCCCAGGAAAAAGTGTGGTTAGGTGAACTGACCGTCCCGCAATGACCATAGCTGTTGACTTGGGACGTAAAGCAACAAAACAAACAAACAAACAAACAACTAAAGCATTATAATATCCTTTTTCTTACACTGGATTTCTCTATACATAATGGGTTCAGCTTGTAAATTTTTAAACATCCAACATTTTCATGAACATAAGCATCGGCAAAATGGTCAGTGGGCAGCAATGCTTTCCTGTTTAAGTCATGCTAACATCTCAGGGCTCATTTTAAGTTAAAACCAAAACCCATGTTTTAACAGCATGTGAATCTCATAATTTGAACATGGATTTTCATTCAATTGACAATGGCTTCAAACAGCTTTACTCTTGAAATGACTGCATATAGGGGTATCTTAGTTTCATTATTTCCACTGTATATTTGTCAAAAATTGACAAGGTACCTTTTTGGCATGCATGTTTAAGTCTGTCTGATCCCTAGGATGAATTGTAAACAAGTTGATATAGATTTTATAGAATTATAAATATTTTATCAGTTTTGTCCCCATTGTGTTTGCCTTGTCTATAAAATTCAGTTAATTGAAGAACAAGTAGATAATGAGCCTTTTTGTCATAGCTCTTCAACTATTTTCACTTTAAAGGGAGGGCAGTGGCTCAGTGGTAGAGTGCTTGACTTGAGACTTAGAGGCCGCGGGTTCGAGCCTCACCGGCATCACTGTGTTGTGGTCCTTGAGCAAAGTAAGTAAGGGTGCAAAGATCAGGAATCGATACAATCAAGTACCGCACCTGACCCAGGATACCAATGGGAAAGTAACAAACTCACAGTTAGACACCACAAGCGAGACCCAAGAGGTCAGCCCTTTCCCAGCAGGTGACCACAAAGCACATATGAACAGACGTGCACAAAGACATAGCAAACACAAGACAGAACAAAAACATAAAAGATCCACAAAAGAAGTACCGCCTTGGAAGGGTCAGTAAAATATTTTACTGGAGAGCTTAAACAAGACACATTTATCCTAGCTTAGTACTGGTTCAACCCAGGAAGACCTGTCCCTGTTTTACAGAAAGATTAGTGATGGGACATAAAGAATCTAATCAAACAAACAAAACAAAATTTTCACTTTACTTTAACCCTTAAACCACCATCACAGTGGCTCAGTGGTAGAGGCCAGACTTGAGATCGAGAGGTTGTGGACTAGGGCGTAGCCAGAACGCTGAAAAAGTTATGCACATCAAAGGGAGACTACTGGATCAAGCAGTGATTCTCTTCAATTGCATCCCTTTCCAAAACTGGAACTTTGCTTAAAGGAAAGAATTCGCTCCCAGAGGGAGCGAATTCTTTCCTTTAAGAGAAGTTCTTTATGGTATCTATCTATCTATCTATCTATGTATTCATACTGCATCACCCCCTCGCGGGGATTATGTGCAGGTATGGATAATCACTTTTACCACATTAGGTGACCTCCCTTGAATGTTACTATTTTTATTACGCACATGCATAACTGCGTAATGGGAGCTAATGGTGGAGGCACTGCGTTATGTTGTTGAGCTCACTCAGAGCTTCCTTAATACTGGTTCAACCTTGTCCTCTGCTGCATTCATTATTGTCACTGTATAGAGAGGTTAAAGAGGGACAAGAAAAAAAATTGCATGTTAATTTTATGGCTTTTAATAAGAAGCTTTTAAAATAGGTAAAATGAGACCAGATACCCATTTAACTTCAAATAATCGCTTAAAAGATCTCTAAGGTGAAATGTTAGAAGGCTGAAATTGTACCTTACAAGTTCATATTAGCTCATATACCCTTGTTCTGCTGAACCTGTATTTATTCTTCTTTGAACACACTGTAGATCCAGATCAGCTGGCTTCTGACGAAGCCATCTGATCAGGATCCACACTGTTTTCCACTCTGATTGAAAATACATGCTTACAACTGGAATGCTGCAAGTTAACAGGATGAAAATTAGAAAGGAGGGTAGTATGTAAAAATATTCACCATGATAAGGTTTAAAGACAAATACAATGCAAGTAATAGCAGGAAATCAATCAAACTTGTAAAATTCTGAACTATTCTTAACTAAAATGATGGTTATCAGCTGGGTATTTGATTTATTTTGAGCTATTTTTGAACATATTTTAAAAAAAGAATTAAGGTAACTTTTTGGACACATGTTCATAATAAAAAGTCTGGTACACCTTTTAAAATTTGAAGCCTATGGAGTTTTATGTAAACACCATGTAATGCATGATGAATTAATCTAATGGATTTCAATGAGCTTACAGGTATATCAAAACAGAATTTTAAATAAATATACAAGGCTTGCTTATTGTTTATGCATAAAATGCACACATGTGCAAACCACCTGCTGGGTTACAAAGTATTGCCGCTGAATCATTCATGAAGGGTTGTTGTCAGTTACAAGCGAAAGTATGTGCGCGATTACTGTTTAACTGCTTGTTCAAGCTTGCCCAGGAAAAAAGTGTGGTTAGGTGAACTGACCGTCCCGCAATGACCATAGCTGTTGACTTGGGACGTAAAGCAAACAAGCAAACAAACAAACAAACAAAGTATTGCTTTCCAATTTTTAGTAATTAAAGAATAAAAAACTAAAATCAGAAATCTTTTTCAGACCACTGCATTGATATCTATACTGTAAAACCTGTGTAAAACAGCCACTCAAAAATAGACTAAACAATGATCTTAATGACAAATGGTAGCTTAATGATAATAATGAAGCTCCCCTTGGAGCATTCAGCAATACTTTTGACCTGCATTAAGCGATAATTGGTCTTGAATACCAATTTTCGGACTTTTTGAGAGTGGCGGTTTTAAACAGGTCTTACTGTACTTTGTATGCCAGCAACAAAGCTGTGACAAGACTGCGCATTTATGTGCAGATACCTGAGTCTATGCTGGTTTGAGCTAAACTTAGTTGATTTCAAACAATAATTACCTGCTTCATTAGGAGCAGTCTAATCAGGGTTCATAGTGTTTGCTTCCATAGCGAAAGTGACCTGGGCAATACCATAGATAATAAAGTTCAGTTCAGTGCAGGAGTGCATTTGAATATATGCAGCAGACATAATAAGCAGATGACCTTTACAGGACAAATTATATTGGCTAAGGGTTACAATACTTTATTATGCAGTATTGTTTCACAGCCCAGCACACTTTCACTTTTGTCACTGAATAAAATATGAGTCAGCAGTGCATTTTTAAAAGATTATTCTTGTTCAACAAGAATGAGCTTTCTTAATATTCTCCAGCATTTATTTACAAGGGAGACTATCTTGTGACTTTATTTATGCACTTTTGTATGATAATTTTCTTCCCTTTAATAGTTAGGTTCCAACTGAATATTTTGAGACCTTCATCTACCATATTCATTTGGAATTTGCAACTTTTTGTCCTGAAAATGTGGTCTGCTTTTGATGTCTGCTACATATATTCAACTGCACTTGAGACCTCTTTCGATTATGGAAACAAACACTATAAACCCTGATCAGACTGCTCCAGGTAGCAGTCTGATCAGGGTCCATATTGTTTATAGGATGCATAAGCAGATAGGTGAACAATGACTGTTGTGAATGTATGGGGGGAAGAGGGTTTAATATGATATGTAAACTGTAGCAACAGAATGACAGACAGTGCACGCATATACATGTATGTAGTTTGGGTTTACGCTGTTTGCTCAGATGTACTTGTCTTAGCATTTTGGGCAAACACAGTAATTAAACTTTGTTAAACCTACCCTCTTTAATCTAATAATTTTTGAGCACTGTAGACAATACCCTTTCAAAATTGTATACCCTCTTTTGAAAAATGTTAAGATCCAGATCAGCTTGCTTCTGATCTGAATACATAAACAATGGATCTGTAACAATATTGAAATTGTGGCCACTGAATTGACTGACAATCACCAATTTTTATAGCATAACCAACTCATGAAATACTCAGTACATGTATGTGCTCTACTTATTAGATTGAATAGGGAAAGATAAAAATATTTTACAGTGCAGTCCCTTTTTAACTCTACATTTGGCATCCATAGGAATGGGCTGTGTTATAATTGAACCTTGTTATAAAGGGACAATTTTACTAAGGAATTATAGGAAATTGGCCAGAAATGGTCATTTTCCTATAATTCCTTTGTAAAACCATATGACAGTGTTATAGCAAAACCCGTATTTCAGCAAGATTTGTTATAACGGGACTGCATTATAATGGATAATTTCTTCATTTTAAGATTTTAAATCAATTTTAAAGGAGGAACACATCACTTTTACCAAATAAATTATCTCCCTTTTAGAGCTGTAGGTTTAATAGCACTGTATTGACACGTTCACATTTTTGTTGTATCTTCACCAGCACCGAGAACCAGTTGCCTACTTTTTTGACTGTAGTCCTGATGATTTACCGGTATGTAACGCATACAATCCCATGGTTAATTAATTACGTTTAGTCTCTTCTAGCCTTCAGGACATGCATGTGGTGTTGTAGGAGTTAGTTTATAGCTTTTGATGAGATGCTTTTTTAAAAAAAATCATGATATTTTTCTTATTTTGACACAAATATATACGTTGTGGTGCTCATTGGAAGCGTCTCATTGAGACGCTTCCAATGAGCACCAACAACATATTTTTTAGACAAGAAAAGAGACGATTCCTATGGGTACCTACATTAAAATCTTTCCGTTTGTGGGAATACAAAAAATAAAAAAATGTTGATCATCATTGTTATGATAGTTTGTATGAAAATGACATTTTTTGACATCTGCTGATTACCTTTGCAAACAGTTTGGACCCAGATCAGGCTCGATGAATCATCAGGCCTGATCTGGGTCCCAAAGATTTTTTGAAAAAAGTTGATTTTTAAAAAATTGAGCAGATGTCAAAAAAAACATGCAACAAAATTACCCAGCATGCAAAGAGTTAATTTTATATCTTCATTTGAGAAGAATCAGATCAGCCTGGGCAATTGCATGTGTTCTGTCTCAATGTCTATTCTGTTCTTTGGAGACGGTAGACATGCTTAAGCCTTTAATTTAAATATGGGCCTGGACGCCAGAAAAACTTACCTTGTTGCATGAGGACAACAAAGACACAGACCAGCCTGTGCATCCATGCAGTTTGATCAGCGCTTTCTAGAAAATATAATGCAGTAAAACCTGTTTAAAACGGCCACTCAAAAAAGACCCCCAAAATGGTTTGGAAGACTGATTATCGCTTAGTGCAGGTCAAAAGTATTGCAGAATGCTCCAAGAGAGCATTCTGCAATACTTTCGACCTGCATTAAGGTACCATCTGTCTTTAAGACCTTTGTTTTGTCTATTTTTGAGGGGCCACTTAAGACAGGTTTTACTGTAGCTGAATTTTCAACATGCCAAATTTCAATACTCCACCTAGTCCCAATAGCAGAACAGGCTGGATTCAGTCTTACTTGGTCCCCAACCCCTAAGACAGGTTTTCTCACGACATTCTGCATTTATTGGTTGCAGGCTGATCTGTATCTTTGAGGTTTACCGGTCTTAATTTTTATTTATTTTTTAGCTTATGGCATTTTTCTCTCATTATTTTGTATTGATTTTGTTGTAATGTGAAACATTGCATGACTGTTCTGGTATATATCCCTGGAAGTGTGTGACCTAATTAGGCGGCTGAGCGCATTATATAGAATATTGCTTCATTCTCTATAAAACTGTTCAATTTGATATGAACATGTGCATGAAAAAACAAATAAAATGACATGTGGGCCAGATAAGCCTATGCATATGCCTAGTCTAATCTGTCGTCACAAAGAAACCATTAGTCATGAGCTACCCTTAGGAGTGCACAGCAAAGACTGATTCCATAGGTTTCATACCCATTCTGATCTGAGAATTTGCTGAAAACGCAGTTTTGTTAAGCGTAATTGTTCTAAAATTCTCTTTCTGTTCTCAAAAGAAATGTTGATAATACCAGGACTGAATGTCACAAAATGCTTGGTAGAATAGCAAACAGGGAAGGCCCTGATCAGACTGCTTCTTCAGAAGCATGATTCGAAGAAGCAGTCTGATCTTGGTCTGTGCTGTTTGTCTACAGCTGAAAAAGTATTCTTATCAATATCTTCCCTTTGCCAGTGCTGCATGACTTATTTCCCTTGCATTGCTATTTTGTCAAAGAACTGCTGAGAGTGTTGAGACAGAATCTAGCTGATCTGGATCTTCTTTTTTATCCTAAATATTTGGATATGTTTACTTCTTAAATCTTTCCTTGCAAGCGGCAACTTTTTTCATCTGCTTATAACCTTATTATAAGTTTGGAGCCAGATCAGGACCAACAGAAAATCAGTCCGGTTTGACACTCTGATTGTGTTCCTGAAATAAAATTTTTTGAAAAAAGTAGGCAAATGACAATAAATGCATGAAAAATTACCCAGCATGTAAAAAGTTCTCATATTAGAAGTATTAAATTTGGGAACCAACAGTCCTCTGTAATCTATAGTTTTAAATTTTGTCTCAATATTTCGAAATGTCTGCGGGCAAAAAAAATCTGCAAGTGAATGATTATTGTCTCATCATGGTCATGCTTCTTTGCACATGGTTTACTATATACTGCATTTTATGTGTTATATAATGTTCATGAATGTCGAAAATATGAATACCATACTGTGGCTCTATTATTGCAAGATGGCTATTAGAAAATTTGATTTTTGTCCATTTGTTTATTCTCTTTGGATTATGTTTTAAGGTACGCATTTAGCTATAATAACTTCTCTGTGGGTCGAAGGCTTTGAGTTGAGAAGATGAAAAGTAATTGAAAATTGTTAAATTAAATAGAATGTAGACATATGCTATTATAAAAATGAAAAAAAAACCCTTGACAATGTCATATTGTACATAAAGCTAAACGAAGTTGGTATTTCCTTAATATATTGACTTCTGTCCAGTTCATATACAAATGTAGTAAAGTAATGCACTTTTTTTTTTGTAACCTTCAGCGAATTTCAGGGACTTTTCATAATTTAAAGCAGCCCTGCTAAAGTCAGAGTCTCAAACATTTTTGAACCCAGATCAGGCCCGACAGAAGGTCGGGCCTGATCTGGATCCAAACTGTTTGCAAAATTTATCAGCAGGTAAAGAATCAATGATATATATTCAAGCCAGACATCATTACTTTTCTTCATTTACCTAAACCAATGTTTTATGATACTGGCATGACAGTTTGGTTAAAAATTAATGTCTCCTCGCTGCATTTTTTGTCTTCTTTGGAGAGATTAAACTGAACAGATCAATATGAACAAGGCATTTGAAACATTCCAAGAACTCTGTAATTCTGCAAGAACTGCATGAAGGGAGACAATCTGTAAATTTGCTTTAAAACTTTTGTTAGTTACCTGCAAGTTACCTCCCATGTTATAGCTTGTCATGCTGACCTGAGATTCTTTTTAGCTAACAATGTATGTAGATCAAGATCAGCTGGCTTCAGAAGCCAGCTGATCATGGTCTGTACTATACTGTCATCCCTTCAACATGTGAAGTAATGGTCAGAGCTAATATCTTATGGTTATAATGCCTTGAATCAAGGCATTTGTCAGTTAGATCCCTGTCTGGTCCCTGGAGATTGATCATGAAATAATTTCCATGACCATTCTCCTCCCTTCCACTGATTCAAGAAGGATTGTTGTCAGTTACAAGCAAAAGTAAATGCATGGAGTACTGCTTAACCGCTTAGTTAAGCTTGCACGGTTAGGTGAACTGTCACCGTCCCGACATGACCATAGCTGTTGACTAGGACATTAAGCATCAAACCAAACAAAAGTGTTACTGGCAAAAATATGTAAACACTGAGCTGCCAGCCCACAGTTTGAAACCTTTGCTCTGATGAAAATATTGTTTCTTTGTGGTTTAATGTCACTTTCAATAATTTTTCAGGCATATATATGCACAAAGAAACCACAAAGAAACAATATATGCCTGAAAAATTATTGAAAGTGACATTAAACCACAAAGAAACAATATATGCCTGAAAAATTATTGAAAGTGACATTAAACCACAAAGAAACAATATATGCCTGTAAAATTGTTGAAAGTGACATTAAACCACAAAGAAACAATATATGCCTGAAAAATTATTGAAAGTGACATTAAACCACAAAGAAACAATATATGCCTGAAAAATTGTTGAAAGTGACATTAAACCACAAAGAAACAATATATGCCTGTAAAATTGTTGAAAGTGACATTAAACCACAAAGAAACAATATATGCTTAAAAAATTGTTGAAAGTGACATTAAACCACAAAGAAACAATATATGCTTAAAAAATTGTTGAAAGTGACATCAAACCACAAAGAAACAATATTTGCCTGAAAAATTGTTGAAAGTGACATTAAACCACAAAGAAACAATATTTGCCTGAAAAATTGTTGAAAGTGACATTAACTCTTTCGCTGCCAAATTTCTGGGGAAACGTACTTCTCAGTGCCAAATATATTTTGGGTAATGTCACAACAGAGGGTCTAGCTGTTTAAATAGTATAAAATCATTATTTGGTTGAATATCATGGTGAAACTTTAACCAAATATTGCACATATACTGTTTAGCAGGATAGCATAATTTTCGATGGGCAGACGGATCAAGTGACCTTGACCTTGAATGACACTTACCTTATATGACCTACTTTTAATTAATTTGCCATATTTTTATCAACATATTGTAGAAAATACCCAAAAACACCTTTTTTGTATGTAGTTGTTTTCCTTATGCAATTTAAATCCTCCAAATAGCATATTTCATATCACTTATATCACTGGAAAGATTATTTTTCATTATCATACCTCACCTAGGGTGAAGCTGGCAGCAGCCATTCAGCCACAATTTTCCCTAAAATTGATTTGACTAGCTTTAAAAATGAGAAAATAACATTGTTTTACAATTTTTTGCCATTTCCTGGTTTGTTTGCCAAAAACAGGTCTTCTGTTCAGGTTATCTCCCTTATTTGCAACGGTATGTCGCCAAATAGGGTGATACACATCACTGAAACAAACCACATGTCCAAGTCGCATATATGCGACATTGGCACTCTGCCGTTGGTCGCAGAACGGCGACAATGGCAGCGAAAGAGTTAAACCACAAAGAAACAATATATGCCTGAAAAATTATTGAAAGTGACATTAAACCACAAAGAAACAATATATGCCTGAAAAATTATTGAAAGTGACATTAAACCACAAAGAAACAATATATGCCTGAAAAATTATTGAAAGTGACATTAAACCACAAAGAAACAATATATGCCTGTAAAATTGTTGAAAGTGACATCAAACCACAAAGAAACAATATATGCCTGAAAAATTGTTGAAAGTGACATTAAACTACAAAGAAACAATATATGCTTAAAAAATTGTTGAGAGTAACATTAAACCTAAAAGAAACAATATTTTTATCAGAGCAAAGGTTAACAGAGTCAGTAATTGTCTGCTTATTATATGGGCCGCGATGCCAGAAAACCTGTCTTCGGGGTTTCTGACCAAGTAAGGCTCAAACCCAGCCTGCTCAGCTACAGAGACTTGCTAGAATATTGAAATATTCATGTAGCAAGTTTAGCTGCAGTGAATAACAAAAGCATTGATCAGACTGTGCGTATGCACAGGCCGGTCTGCCCCTTTGTTATTTGCATGCAATAAAGGCAGGTTTTCTCACATCGTGGCCTGTACGATAGGCACTAGACAGTTTAAGTCGCCTTGACAGATTAATCTCATTAAATACTGTTATTTAACTATTTGCATGCTGGATAATTTTTCATGCTTTTGTTGCCGTTTGCCGACTTATTAAAAAAAAATCCGAAAAATTCTTTCAGGACCACTATCCAAGTGTCAAGTAGTTTGGATCCAGATCAGGACCGACAAAATGTCGGTCCTGATCTGGATCCAAACTGTTTGCAAATGTTATCAGCAGGTTACAAAAGTTACCGCTAACAAGGAGAGAGTTAAAATCGCCTTGACGGATTTATCTCATTAAATGGCGTTATTTAGAAAGGACAGAAACAGTCCTAGTGGTCTTGGTGCAAAGTCTCATTGATCATTACTGCATTTTACCCCAAAATCGTAGAATTGCAATTCCCCATTTTATTTAATTTAGTAGAAAAATGCTTAGAGCTTTCATGGGGATAAAGCTATGAAGGATGTAGTTTATATTGAATCTCCAGCCCATATTTTGGTATGTTATTGTGGCCAGAGCAGTAAACATTTTTTTCTTTTGGTTGGCTATTAATGTTGAATTTAGTTCTTAAAAGTTTAATGGATTAAAATTAATTTTGGAGTTATAAGTAAATCAAATGGAAGGATCATGTACTAAATGATTTTGCAGAAACATATGAGGTGTTTCATGGGGAAAAGAGCCCGTATAGCATTTATTTTATTCAGTGACAGTGTGCTATAGTATCAGACAATCAAGCCTAGCTCAGACCAATAGCATCTAATAAAGTCCAGGCTTCAAGGTTATAAAACTTGAGTACAGTCTCAGACTCAAAATAAAGCGCATTGATTGGCTGCTTGCCAGGACACATGTCTTAGACTAAAAATAAAGCGCAATGATTGGCTGCTTGCGGACATATGTAAGCAGCCAATCATTGCGCTTTATTTTTAGTCTGAGAATTAACTCAAGTTTTATAACCTCGAGGCCAGATCTTAGAGCCATCACTTGACCAGACTTGATTTGAATCATTGCCCTGTAACTTGGAAAGTCAGATGCAAAAAAAAAGTTGTTGTTTTTGTTATTTTTTGGGGTGGGGGGGGGGGGGGTGTTGGGGGGTCAGCAAACTGTGTTTTGAGCAACTTCATTTCAGACATGAATAAATTTTCTTTGGTAACAGGTGAGAAAGATCAAATATAAAAGAATATTAGACACTCTGAGAGACAGACATGATCGAGAAAAATTAAAGTAAAGAATATTTGTTTTCAGTTCAATTTGTAGTCCAGTCAGACTTCTGTAGCCCAAGCCTTGATGTTTAAATGACAGCTTTCTTATCTACAAAAACCCTTGGAATTCAAGTCACAGCTTCTTACAGATTTTCTTATATATTGCAAGAAACGGGTCATTTGATTTAATTTGGCAGTTTTAACATCATACGTTAGGCGGCAGATTTGACATCATATCATTTGGCATTTTAATGTCAGCATTCACTTCCTAGTAACATATAAAACAACTGACCATTTTGAACATTGATGAAGGAATAAATAGGAAAACTAGTAGGAGAAAAAAACATTTTATTGAGCCCTACTGATTTTTCTTTGAATATTCAAATTTTAATCAAAGACATATAGGTATCTATCCCTGCTAGCACACATTTTCAGGGCACCAGCAACCGGCCAGCAATATGCCATTCAATGGCGTATCGCTGGCGGGCTGTTGGTGGCCCGCTGTTGTGTGCTGACTCAATCTGGGATGTCAGTTCAGTGGTCTCAAGACTCAATTTTGTTCAAGTCCGATCAGATGTCAGCTCAAGTCAAAATCAGCAAGGTCATGTCAGCTCAGCTCCGGTCAAGTCCTGCATTTACATGGTGTATTTATTTTGAATGAGCTGGGCTATGAGGGCTATTTTCAGCGGAATTGTCTGATATACTTAAAGATCTGGTTAATCATTTGATGAAAGATAGAAATCAAAATCTAATGGGAAATATTGAAAGGTAAACATGTGTATTCTATCTCCCCCTTTTGCTTTCTAACAGCGAGGGGGAATGGAAAACCCACCTCATACCAAATGCAAACAGAATAGGCTATGACCAGACTACACATCAGTGCAGTCTGGTCATAGCCTATGCTGTTTGCATATTCAGTTAGTGAGGTAAAGTTTTTGGCAATCTGTTAAGCTGTTTATGGTGCCAGGGACAGTGCATTTGGTACTTTGATGAAAGAAACAGGTTTGGATGTAGATTTCCCTTGACCAAGACTGAACATCTTTAATACCCTTGTTTATATGAGGTTACACTAAGAAAGAAATAGAACACAAGTCGGCTTTGTTTTACTTTTTATATTGTATTGTTTATATTTATAACTACTCACTACTCAATTTGGCATAAAGAACCAACCCAGATGTGAACATCCCTTAGACTAATGAGTCTAGCCTTTAAGCTGTGACTGCTTTGAGCATTATAATGAAGAAGCTGCTCAACTGCCATAACTCACACTTTGACCCCGCACAGAAAGGTGCCTCTGTCAACATGGCCAAGTAATTGTCATACCCTGGTACATCGACTCCGGACAGCATGACAACTGAACATGCTCGAGTACACCAGCCATTTCCATACGGTGGTAAGTCAGAGTAAGTGCTATGCCAGGAACTAGACAGGTGGTAGTCCGTTCGGTGAACCCCACGGCTGCCTAGGCAGGTGGTAAGCCGAGCTGAGTGGCTCCCGCCCCTGCTTTGATATAAGTAAGCAGACGCTTAAAGGGTAATAGAATAGCAGCCAAGTCCTTGGCCAGCTTGAGCATGGGACTGTGGCTACTTGTAGGAGAATACATTTCATTTTAGATAGAAATGGAATGAATCCCCAAAAGTTAGTGAAGGTGAAGTGTTAAGTTCACATTGGGTGATTTTTCCCCAAAGGAGTATGAGAAAGAACCATGTTCAGCATTCGCCATAATAACAGTGAACAGAAAAAGAAAACAAAACAAAAATGAGAGTAAATTTACAAGCTACTATATACAGTAAAACCATTTCAGCTGATCTGTATTTGTTTCTGAAAAGGGGTTGATAAAGAGTTGTATGGCACAGGTCAACTGCTGTCTATTCTAATGATTGAGTTCACCCAAGTCTACAAACTGAGTATCTCTTCAGATAAATTGTTCACTCACTACACTCCAGAAAAATACTGTTGAATTAGAGCCACATCAAGAGAAATCATGCTCTTGCCATATGGAGAAAATTAGGATGCAGATCAGACGTCTGACCAGCCACTGCATTATTAGCTAATAGTAAAATATGAAAATAAGTGCAGCTTAGTAAAGAGGCTTTAGTCTGGTTTGTTCCAACCCAAAAGGCAGATTTCTTTTGAACTGGCTCATAGTCTGAAGCCATTTTATATGACCAATTAGGACTCCAAGACAGCTGAAAGGAATTTGGTAAGTCATCTCAGGTCAAGTTTGTAAAGTTCATCAGTGGAACACAGGACCTGCTCTGTGGAAACTAAACAGGAGCCTATACTAGAGAAAAGGAGGCCTACACAAGTCTTTGGAAGCCGTGTCAATACATAGCTACACCCTATTGCACCCAATATAGCTTTCACGCCAGAGAGTATGATCAACCATTCCGAGGGCTATAGAGTTAATAAAGCAATATCTTAATAAATAACCGACATAGTGTTTGCTGTATAATGTCCATTTACTCTAAAGTGCCTAACATTTAGACAGACAGTTAAACAGCAGTAATCCAAATCAAGCTGATCATTGTTAACATGCTGATCAAGATCACATTACCTGAGTGAATACATCATAGCATATGCTATTTGCACCAAAGTATATCATACAAATAATGTCTGTCGAAAGTTTAGGGGAGTTTTAAAATTTTGTTATGAGAATTGACTTTGCTCAGCTTGTACAAATAATACTTGTTTAGGAGTCTGTATGTAAGACCACCTCCCAACTTGATTCTTATGAAAATATGAATTTTGAAAGCTGAATGCTGAATGTTACTCCCTGTCTGAATGGATCAGTTTTGAAGACTTAAACAGCAGTTGAGCAGTGTTATGAAGTCTCAGATTACTTAGGCTCAGATCAAATGATGGATCAAAGTCTGCATCACTATTTATGGTATATTCTGCACAACATAAATCCAAAGAAAGCAAACTAATTATCCTGTATATAAAATACCACTAATCTGTCCAGTATGGTGACAGTAAAAGTTCTTCTGAGAATTACACCTTGTCTCTGTCTGGTAGGCATCTTATATTCTTACAGACAGGACACAATCTCAAAGGTCTGACATGGTCAGGATCAAGTTTGCTAAGTACCAGATTAGTGCTCTGCTTTTGGACAAATCTGGATTCCTTGTCCACCTTAGGCATAAGTCTGAAGATTTTAACAGCAGTTCTGCTATGTCATGAAGCCTCAGACTAGTCAGATAATAGATGTACTTATGGTGTAATCCACACAACATAAATCCAAGGAAAGCAGTAACTGTAACAGCTAGCAGCAAACAAACTTCATAATCATGATAATTATGCAGAAAATATCGTATCACATCTTGTCAAGTACAGTAACGGGAAAGGTTTTCTGCAATCTGTAATACTTTGTCCCGGTCAGGTAGGTAGCTTATATTCTTATAGATAGTGCACAATCTCAAAGGTCTGACATGGTCATGTTCAATTCTGCTAAGTACTAGATTATACTCTGGTTTTGTACTAATCTGAGGTTCCTTGTCTGCACAAGTCTGAAGATTTTAACAGCAGTTCTGCTATGATTACTTAGACACTTGGATCAGATGATAGATCAAAGGCTGTCAGTACTTATGGTGTAATTGACACAATGTAAATCAAGGAAAGCAGTAACTGTAACAGCTAGCAGCAAACAAACTTCATACTTATGCAGAAAAATATCACATCCAATCTTGTCCAGTATGGTAGCATTAAAGGTTTTCTGCAATTGTAACACCTTATTGTCTGGTAGGTATCTTATATTCTTACACATAGTGCACAATTTTTGAGGGCTGACAGCGTCAGGTTCAAGTCAGCAAGTCCCAGAATATTTGTTTTGTCAGCAAGTCCCAGAATATTTGCTTCATCAACTAGTCTGAAAATATTTGCTTTGGTTTCCATTCCACACACAAGTGCAGAGCATTGAAATGAAAATTATAACTGTTCGCCAGTCCATGTCCTTGCCAAACATTTTGAATAGCATTTCTGTCTTCTGTATTCTGACACACACTACACAATTCCTTTTGCAGTCCACTGTTTTACCCTGGAGTATGGCAGCTGCACCTATAGGATAGAGCTCTCGAAACGCAATTGAGAGACTGTCGTCATTGACAGGACCAAACAGAGAAAAAAACACTGAGTTTTAGCAATACCTCCAAACCAAATACATTACAACTTGAAATTGTATAAATAGGTTCATAGAATATATGAACTACATTCCATTGCTAAAGAAATCTGAACCACATAAGGAGGCCTGTTTAATGTTTATAAGGCCAAATGTGGACAAAGGACTCCGGTAGGATACAATTGACCTCCCAGGTAAAACAAATGATACAAACTTGAAAATACCTAATAAATACTAGGTTTGTGCAACACTTCTTGTCCAGAACTTTAGTCAAACAGCAGGGCCAGTGCACTTAAGCTAAGCCAGAGGAATATTCAAACAAATTTATATTCTATGCTAAATTGGGAGTCGAACATCTGAATGCATGGCATCAAACCATTAACAAAAAGCTTGGATTTTGATATGTCATTACATGATCAGATTCATTACCTGAACCGTATGACAATTTGTTAGATTGTGACCTGATGGTTCAAAAGCATGCCCAGGGTTGACAACCTTTCTCTGAATGAAAGTTTGTCTCAAAACAGAATTGTGTGGGCCATAGTCATATACATATCATGCCTATCATAGGAGGGGTCTTGACCTTAGGGGGTCTTTGTCTAGAACCTTTGGCCACATTTGAGTCAGGCAAAAGGTGACTGATGGTCAACTGTGAACAATGATCACAAAAAACCTTATTTTACTTCCACCAATCAAAGAATCCTTATGATGTTTTGACCAGTCTACCTTTATGCCCATCTCCATATATGCTGCAGCTATTTAGTAAATACTGAAAATGATTATCGAAAATCTCCCCAATTTCTGCCTCATACTAATCCATTTCATCTCTACGCTGAGGAGAGACTCACATATGATGTTTATAAATTCCAAGTGCCTTATTGAACTGAGTAATAGATTGGGCTCTGTCAAGACGATAATCTCTCTGCGCGTCCGCTGCAGTAGTTCCAACTCAATCATGCTCTTTGTAAATTTCAAAGCATCATTGTCTGGAACTATCAAAGCAGCTAAATTTCTCATATTTACTGGATGTGGTAAACTTATAGAGATTCTGAACCACATCAATAAATATAGGGTAAATTTTTGCAACATAATGTCATGCTGTGATATGCATAGTACAACAGCAGCAGTACATGTGGTTGTTGTGTTAAATGGTGTTGAGCCACTAGCATGTGGCTCTCCAACAAAGTTCTCAAGTGTCACTGTAGAGAACAATTGTTCATAGATCTGAGGTATAAAGTGCATATTTAGATATCCTTGATGTCAATGTGACTCCATGAGCAGATATTTCACATTTTAATTTGTATCAGTCCAATTAGCTAGTATCCTTGAGTCATATGGTTTACACAACTGTGATTCTTGAACTATAATCCTTGATGCCATAGTGTCACCATGAAATGATAGTATATCCAATCACTGTAATGTGCTATATAAATATATATGATATAGTGTTCCATAAACAGCTTTGCATGTAATATGAATTGATGTTAAGTTTGTGAATAATAAGCAAAGATCTGATCAACAAGACTGCAAAGTACAAACTGACCAGATAAGTCCAGGATCTGTGAAATGATAATGACCCCAGCATTGAACTTTAGCCAAAACAAAGATTGACCTTAAGGAACCTAGAGCAATGACCTGCAGTGTCAAAGAGAGTGAGTTCAGTACTTATACTCTCTCATAGAGGTCTGCTGCTGCAAATTGTTTAATATTGTATTTGTAAACACTGGATTGGAGAATCATTACACCTCCTATAAACAACATTTATCTACATAAATTACAATTAGTTTCATTCATCTGATGCATGTTGGAATTTGTATGTTCTTTAGGATGGAATCAGTAATTAGGGTAGATAACTCTTTGTGAGGTATGAATAGACTATAATAGATAAATGCAGAGTATGGTGCATTTGATGTACTGTACCTTCATGTTATGGTGTTAAGTTTAAAGAAAAAAAAAAACTGTAAAAAAATGAAAGTACCGTAGTTATATTTAAACAGGTTATAACCTTGATATTTTACTCGGAAGCTTTCTTAATAGGTGTTGTTAAAATCGTATTAATCCCTTACCATGCTTGGCTTGGTAATGCCCTGTTTTGAAAACAATGTAGATCCATATCAGCCGGCTTCTCAGAAAGTAACTGATCAGAATCAACTGTTTACCACTCTGCCTCTAAATCAACCATTGAACCTGATACTTTGCAACATGTACATACTTTAAAACATTGCAACACATTGCTTTAAAACTCATGTATTTACATCATGCTAATGAATGTTAAAATGTCAACAATTGTTGACATTTTAACATTTATGAGCATGATAATTTTCATGCTAATTGAGTTGAGCATGAAAAAAATTGATGTATAAACTCGGGCCAGGTTTTCTTGTGGTATGGCTATGTATTTATAATACAAACAAACAAGAAGGAAGATCTCATTTGGCAATAAGTCAGGGTATCCAAATTTTTAGGATTTTACAGTACTAACTTACTGTTTGCTGGAAGATTCATTCATCTTCTGCATGTTGAATGAGGTGTGGTGATTGAGAATGGAATCAGGTTGTTTATTTCGTGGTTTGGAAGTAAATCTTTCGTGCATGTATGTATACTCTTTGTTATTTGTCTATGTATACTCTTTGTTATTTGTCTGAAGTCATTAAAAATTTTATTACATTGAATTATACATGTACTAAGAGATTTTAAGTTTTATGAAAAGTTTGGTTGAGGCAGTGACAGGTGTAGGAAACTAAATAATCAGAAATCTTATCAAAGTCTTTATGGTCACATGCGGTTCTGTCTTCTAATAGAGGCTGACAAAATCGCCATTTTTCTTTCAGTGTAAGATATTGCTTTTATAGAAAGGAGAATGTAGTGCTCCGCTCTGGCCCCAAGATTTTAAAACTTTTTTCATGCTCAACTCAGCTGAGCACAAAATTTATCCTGTTCAAACATGTTAAAATGCCAACAATTGTTGGCATTTTAACATTTATTAGCATGATAAATACAACATTTGAGAGACTTAAAGCAAGGAACTTCTTTACTTTTTGGTATTGTAGTTTTTATCAGCAGTTAAAATTTCATAGCAAGAAAAAAGTTTTATAACCTCGGGACCAGGTCTTTTTGGCATGATGACATGGAATTCTGTTGTATATTTCAGGGTTGTATAGTAGAACAGACAATAGAACATACATGTTGTGAGAGTATACCGGAGTCAGAAACTGCCAGACATGATCTCGACAGAAGCTATAGTCATGATAGTATTGCTTCTTTTGGGTAAGTTAACTTCAAGTGGACCTGTCTCTACCATACATCTTTCACAGGGACAGTTTTGTGTACGGTACCTCAATTTTGATATTGAATACTGCCACAGCCTCATAGGTTTAGATAAACAAAAATTTTCAGCGTAAAATTGTTAATATTTTCTTACCCATTATTGTTAGCATATATTTTGGGTGCTCAAAAGAACCGTCTCATTCAGACGGTTCTTTTGAGTACCCACAACATATATTTTCATTAAGGGAGCGCAGTGGCTCAGTGGTAGAGTGCTTGACTCGAGACTGAAGGGCCGCGGGTTCGAGCCTCACCGGCCTCACTGCGTTGTGGTCCTTGAGCAAGACACATTTATCCTAGCTTAGTACTGGTTCAACCCAGGAAGAACCGTCCCGCATAACTGAAAGATTGCTGAGTGGACGTAAAGAATCAAATCAAACAAAATATATTTTCATTGAAACATAAGAATTTTTTTTTTCTGTTACGCACTCTTAATTAAAGGTCTGCAACTTGCTAACATGCTGCATGTACCTCTGGTCAGTCATTGGCAATAGCAACTGAAAGAGGAACTGTAGCCATAAGTCAACAGTCAAAGACAGGCGAAACAATTTCTCTAAATATTCAGACACCATCCTTGTCCTAAAAATTCAATAAGTCCATTCAATCGGCTATATAACCTGTCTAAAGTATAGCACCAACGTACGCAACAGGTAAGTTATGCATACGTTAAGGTATGTTAGCACCAACGTATGAGGATACATGAAAATTCACCAAGTAAGTTGATGTACGCTGAATAAGTTAGACATACGTTACAAACACGCTACAGTACGTTGGTATACGTTGTCATATGACAAAGTGGTCCCAAAATTTTGTACTGTTTTATACATTTGACAATAGTTAGATGTACGCAGACAAGTAAGTTATGCATACGTTAACGTATGTTATATGTACAATTCAGCTTACGTTAGATGTTCGTTGTTCATAACTTTCTCATAAGTCAAGAACGCTAGTGATACGCTGGACATAAGCTTTTATATGCTGATACAAGTATAAGTTATGTTACGTCGGGAATAAGTTATGAATAAGTTACGCATAAGTGAGACATACGTTCTATGTTCGTTTCGCATCCGCTTTGCATAAGTTCAGAGAGAGGCTTCCTCTGATTTTTAATTAGATTTCAGCGTATGCCAGCGTACTAGATATATATTTCATAGGTCTGCATATGTTGGCTAAAATGTTATAGTGTGACAGGGCCTTAATATAAGGGTTCAGTCAAAAGAAGGCCCAAAAATATGTTTTAAAGACTGATAATCGCTTAATGCAGGTAAAATATGTTGCAGAATGCTCCGGTGATTTTGCAATACTTTTGACTTGCACTAATCTCCCACCTGTCTTTAAGACTTAAGTCAACTTTGTTTTGTCTATTTTTGAGTGGCTGCTTTATCTATTTTTGAGTGGCTGCTTAAGATGGGTTACACTATATATAGGTACAATGCACTAGTAATGTCTAGTAACCATTTCCCAGCCACCAGTATGGGGAATGGCGGGGATAATAACAGCGCTGAAGATAAGCAGGATCTTGGTTTACACTGTTTGACAAGAATTATGTGGAAATATGTAAGGTTAATATGGTATATCATTTTGGTAATATCTAATTAACCACCAATCAGGATAACTCATATAGTACATAACCAGTGATTACGCTTCTTACTACAAAAGAAGGAAGAAATGTTTACATTATGGTTAATCAACAGTAATTATTACAAGGAACCATGAACTAAATGGACTCTGCATTCTCCTGCTTATATGAAAATTCCAATAGGCTATTTAGCACATGAGGATACAATATACAGTAAAGCCTGTGTAAAACGGCTACTCTAAAATAGACAAAACAAAGATCTTAATAACAAATAATAGCCTAATGAAGGTCGAAAGTTTTGCAGAATGCTGCAACTTTTGACCTGCATTAAGCCATAATAAGTCTTGAAAACCAATTTTTGGTCTTTTTGAGAGTGGCTGTTTTACACAGGTTTTACTGTATATGAAATTCCAATAGGCTATTTAACCCATGAGGTTACAATAGCTGTGCATAAACTGCTAAGTGGATTCCACAGAACTGGACACAGATTTATTGTTAATATTTGAATATTACAGTAGGCTATTGGACCCATGAGGAAACAATACATGCATAGACTGTGGCAGATGTAGGATGATTATGTTTACCTAAATATTGACCAAACATGCATGACTTAGAATGGGGCTGCTTTATGGCTCGTATTAACTATAGGTGTACAAAGCCCAATGATATAGCATCCACTTCAGTTAACTCACAGGTTGTGGGTTCACACCCCTGCCAGGTCATACCAAAGACTATTCGGCTCTCTAAGAGCTTACTTTGAAAGACCACTGAAACAGCTGTACACAATATGACTGAAGTATTATTGGAACTGATGTTAAGACTTAGAGTTTACTAGCAGTGAAGACCCAGATGAATGCAGCATTTCATCAGATTCTGCTTTGTTTACTAAGAAGATTATTGTGGCTGAATTCTTGTGTAAACTTTGACTGATTTACTC
Organism: Loripinus fragilis; assembly: GCA_964019695.1. NCBI lineage: Eukaryota > Metazoa > Mollusca > Bivalvia > Lucinida > Lucinidae > Loripinus > Loripinus fragilis. Next base: position 30,096,759 of record OZ026514.1, read on the forward strand.
ACACTCTAGTTATTTAGTGTCACATTTAATACAGTAGTGAGCTTTTTCTATTATTTGTTTTTCTATAGAACATATGTTACAATGTCTGCATGAGTATATATTTTGATGAGATATTCTTGTAAAATCAAGAAAATAATCTTGTAGGATAGTTAATGTTATAAACAGAATATTGTACATAACCTACAATTTGATTGCTTATATCTTTTCAGTAACTGCTCTGAATTACATGTGCATATTATGGTATGTACCTTGTTATTTATTGCTTTGCAGGCTGGGTAATTTTTCTGTTTTTTTTTGTCATCTGCTGAACTTTTTCAAAATTAACTTTTCAAAAAATTCTTTCAGGAGTACCATTTGAGTATCAAACAGCAGGCCCAACAAAAATCTGGATCCAAACGCAGGGGCCTAGCTTAGCTAAATTTCAATGTACGCAATTGTGGGGACGTGGTTAATGCATATATGCAAAAAATCCAAAAAGGGGGCATTTACAAATAGCGTAGACCCAGATGAGACTCCGCGTTTTGAGCTATTTGTCATGTTAAGCAAAATTTTGGTAACAGTGGACAAAACTAAATCTTATATAAATCAGGAACTCTTTCACTTCGTTAATGGGTGCTAAAACCCTTAAAGGGGGTCTTAGAGCAGATAATTCCATCATTTACATGACTGTATAACTCCTACCAAAATTGGAATTAGGCCCCGTTCACATGCACAAACTTTACACCTGTAAGTAGTTTGCTATATGGAGCAAATATACACACATAAGTAAAAGTATATTTAATCTGCATTCACATGCTAATAGTGTCCACATAAGTATCTTAAAAGTTACTCTAGATCAGTTGTATTTTGACAGCAGCCATATACAGACTGTTAGTTGAAAAACAGAGGGGACAGCTGCCGTATAATTTGTGTACTGGGCTGGCCCTTGGGCTGTCTCATGAGAAAACTATTTGGGAGAAACAGCGATCTCGAGAGTGGTGGACTGACATAGTGAAAGGGACATCTAGTGATGACCAATGGATGGAAAATTTTCAAAATGACAAAAGCCACTTTCGAGCTTTTGTGTGATGATTTGCGTCCTAGTTTTCCTGACATGGCTAGATCTGTACGGGAGTCACTTCAACTGGATCACAGAGTTGCCATTGCTGTCTACTGGATGGCCTCTTCCGCGGAATACCATACTATTGCCAATCTGTTTGGTGTTGGAAAATCAACAGTACATAAATGCATCCATGATGTCTGCACAGCAATGGCTGAGAATATTTTGGACAAATATGCTTGTATGTGAAATTCCCTGCAGTTGATGATTTGCAACATGTCATTGATGGTTTTGATAATACTTGGGGATTTTCTAATTGTGCAGGAGCAATGGACGGTACACACATACCAATAATTGCTCCAGAGTCAGCTCATGGCGATTATGTGAATAGAAAGGGCTAGTAGTCAATCATCCTCCAGGCTGTTTGTGATCACAACTACATTATAACCGATATGAACGTTGGATGGCCAGGGCGGGTCCATGATGCGAGTTTTTTTTTGGAAATTCAGAGTTGTATAACAAAGGAGAGACAAATGACTTGTTTCCATAGAAAACGAAGAAACTGGTGTGTCTCAGCAAATAAAATAGCAATGCCCATAGTTCTTCTTGGGGATGCAGCATACCCTCTTAAAACCTGGCTGCTTAAACCTTAAACCAATGGTGCTAATCTAACAGCTGCACAAAGGGTGTTCAACTACAGGCTTAGCAGAGTACGCATGACAATTGAAAGCTAATTTGGGCGCTTGAAGTGCAGATGGCGATGTCTTCAAAAGAGACTAGATGTGTCTGTAGATTTTGCCAGTACAGTTGTAACAGCATGTGCTATCTTCATAACCTATGCGAAAAGCGACATGAGAGATACATGGATGAAGATGGGGAAGAAGAGCCAACCCAGTGCTATCATCCTTAGGAACAACATAGCGACGTACTTTGCGATAACTGAATAGGGCTAGATTTTTGTAGGGAAAATTGTGTTTATGGAGATGATGACTGACGAATTATAAAAAGAGGAAGACAAAACACAGCTTACAAGGCTCAATCATTCATAACATTGTAAGGTTAATGACTTCACTAAGAGATCACTTTTTGGAACCGAAAAACCAAATTGTCTTTAGTGATTTTTTTGTTTTTGTTGAAAAATGTTAGCAGATTTTGCATGGCTAAATCTGTTACAATTTTCAATAATAGCAACGGAAATCTCTGTATTTGTAATATTACCATTTAAAATTATCAGTCATTTATTAACAGCATCATTAGTTTGAAACAACTGGGGTCTGTGTTTTACTAACCAAACAGTTCTGTAAGCCAGTCCTTTCTGAAATAATGAGTGTGGAAGTTGAAAACCTTTAAAAGCTTTAAAGGTACATGAAGACAAACTGGTTAGTTCGTAATTTCGTTCAAACCAACATTTACTGATAAAAAAGATTATATGGCTTTCAAAGCATCCAAATACTGTATTGCTTTTGTTTAGAAATACGGTTTTAGATACTGTGTGTTTTGAAGTAGCCCAGCAGGCACATGTTTTGATTTTAGTATTTGCCTCATAAATGTTGACAAAAAACTTGGCCGACCCTTTTAAAGACATAAGTCATATCACAAGCCAGGGGTCACGAGGTGGTATTCACAAGGTAACATGTGCTTTATAATTTGATATTGTGCGTTTGAGTCATTTTGAAATAAACAAAGAAATTTCTGCTTCACTTCTTAGGTTGTTTCTGGATTTACGAATCTAAACTTCTAGTTGCAGTAAATTCTGTTTAAAATGGGCACTTTCATATGACAGAAAATTGGTTTGATTGTATTGATTCCTGATCTTTGCCCTATTTCTTACTTCCAAGACCAATTATCACTTAATGCTGGTCAAAAGTTTTGCGAAATCCTCCATTTGCTTACGTATGTAAATTTGAGGTCCGTTCACATGACATAGTTTACTCATGGAGCATAATTACTTATAAGCAAATATACTTTTGCATGACCTCCAGAGGTGGTGCAAATATACTTTTACCTACCCCAGTTTACTCCAGGAGTATTCATACTTACGTAAGCAAGTGCGTTCACATGACACCGTAAGTAAAGTTGCTTACGTAAGTAACTTTGCTTACGTAAGTAAATGTGTGCATGTGACCGGGGCCTTAGACACATTAGAATTGCTTTTCCACACACATTTTGTATGTGCATCATCAAGAAACCTTCAGAACTGGGATAGAATAATCCCGTATTTTCTGTTCAAATCTATATGCATATGCGTTTTTACCTATATGGTAGTTATGTCCATTAAACCGTTTGGCACTCTGATGATGTTCGTGAAAGAAATTTTTGAAATCGTTAATTTTGAACAAAAATCAGCAGAGGAAAAAAGAGCGATTTAAAGATCTTCTAGTGTAAAACCTGTTTGAGGCAGCCACTCAAAAGTAGACAAAACAAAGGTCCTTATGACAAATGCTTGTTTAATGTAGGTCCAAAGCATTGCAGAATGCTCCCCTTGGAGCATTCTGCAATACTTTTGACCTGCATTAAGTGATAATCGGTCTAGAAAACCATTTTTGGTCTTCTTTTTGAGTGGCCGCTTTAGACAGGTTTTGCTGTATTATGTTGCAGATTGGGACACAACACATGGCCCAAGAAGAGATACAAACCAAAAAAACATGTGAAAGAATTATTTGACATAATGAATTCGGAGGATACAAGCGTTGTAGATGGCCTCATAGACCCGCCTCAGAGTCGAGTTCTACGAGGGAGAGGGGCTCCCATGAACATACTGCCAGCAGGTAAGGCTTTTTATTAGTTGATTTACGGAATTTTTTTTTTTCAGATTTAGTGTCGTGGGGACGACAAATAATAAATAAAAAAGCTCTGAAAATGACCAGTTAACTGGTCATTTTCAGAGCTTTTTTTTTTTTTAATTTTTAGAGCTTTTTTTATTTATTTATTTTTTTAATATCTCCAGATAATAGGTAAACCAACAGTCTGTGATAAATCTTAAAAATGGACAGGGCAATCACTATTAACAGTGTCACTCTCAAAAATACACAGACAGAACCTCGAAAATATACTATTTTTTTCAACGAAACAAATAATATTTAGAGTAGGCAGATAAAATAAAAAAAAAAAATTTAGAAATTAAATTCTATTTTTTTCCTACTTTTCGGAAATTTACAGTAGGAGGGTTCGTAAATCAACTAATAAAAAAAATCTGGCCTAAACATGCTCATACTGTTTGGTCAGTGGAAATAACATGGAGATAAAATCCTTGATAAGACTTTACTTTTTCAACAAAAATTGCTTTTATTTTTCCACTGAAATAGTTTGTTGTGGCACTCATTGGAGACGCTTCCAATGAGTACCCACGTACCATAACATATGTTTTCTTGGAGAAATAAGAAAAAATGCAATCTGGGTATCTCTAATATTGGGGTACTATAAAAATAATGAGTGAAAAACACTGGCCCAAAGACATTGGAATTTGATTAACTACATACTACTAAACTTATAAAGGGTAAGCAGGGAACAAAAATTCTACTCGTCCGCTCGTAATTAAGAGTAAAATCTAGAAAGGACGAGTAGTTCTTCCCAAAGCACTCGTCCTGTAGGGCGAGTGCTTTGGGAAGAATTCCTCGTGGAAGTCATATTACATATTACTTCCTTATGTTCTTTTATTGCATACACTTTTAAAGAACAAGTGCATGTGTTTGCAGGACGAGTGAAAATTGTAAGTCACTTGTCCTGCAGGAAGAGTGCAATATTGAAATATCTTTGCCCCCTGGTTAGTTCTTCCCTAGATCTATATTGGCTAGGTTCTTGCTTTCTTGCGTGTTTACCAGATCCCTTGCCAGATCCTTGTCTGCTGCTTTCCTTTATCCCTGTCCGTGGATATGGCCTAGATCACTTAAATGTTGTTGACTAGGTCATTAAACTTCAACAAAAAACAATTTTGCCATTATGTAGGGGATCTTATGAAGGATGTTTAAGTTTGGTCAGGTTACTGTGTGTATTAATGGTTATTTCCCTTTCTCTGTGTTTTTGGTCAAGTTCAGCCAATATGATTACATTGAACATTTGTACTTCAACTGCATTCACTTGTCTAGAAGTATGAATATTTCATCATTAGCTGTGGAATGGTGTCAGAACCACTTATACTGAAGCAGGATGCATGTTCATTCAAGATGTGCTTTGCAGACATGAGATCAGGAAGATTAACCATCTGTTTACAGTGCAGTTTCTAAATGATAGCTGTTTGGTGAGATTTGATGCCTACCAATAGAAAGTGAAAAATCATAATATTTAGACTAAGACCATTTTATCTGTCACAGGGGTGTGGAAATAGAAAAAAATAGTATGCTTGCCCAGAGACAAGTAAATGTTGTTCACTGACAAGTAAATGGTCACAGCATACTTGTCCAATCAAAATTTTACTTGTCCCAAAGAACAGATAAAGTGCAAATAACTCAGCTTAGCCCTTACTTTGCTGATACCACGCATAAATTCTTTAAAAAGAGTATGAAACCAGATATATAAACTCAATTGAAAACAATGTAGATCCAGATCAGCTGGCTTCTGAAGAAGCCAGCTGATCAGGATCCACACTGTTTTCCATACAACATGGCATTGTGAGTTCATAATAATTAATTAAAAATGAAATACAGAATTGCATTAACTTTGCCAGAACAAGTTAATTGAAGTTTTTAATTTGTCCTGAATGAAATGGGACCAGGTTGGACATTCGGGTCTGGTATTTCCACACCCCTGATCTGTCATATTCAATATTGATAGCAAGTGGGACCAAGAAAAATAATTTTTTATTTTTCAACCAAAACATATGTTGTGGGTACTTAAAAGAACCGTCTCAACCAGACGGTTCTTTTGAGCACCCAAAACATATGCTAAAAATTATGAGTAAGAAAATATTTACAATTTTAAGCTGAAAATTTTTGTTTATCTAAACCTATGTTGATAGTAAATATTTGGACCAACAGGACAGAAATAAATGAATTATTCTGCTGAGAAGTCTGGTTTATGACTCACATGAGGCTCTGTGCTGTGTCCTTGAGCAAGAGACTTTATCCTTCGCTTAGTAGTGGGTCAACCCAGGAAAATAGGAAATGAAGTTTTTTTTAGGTGTCGACACAAACAAATCCTAAGGAGCAGTCTGATCAGTATCTACTCTTTTTATTATCACAGCATTTTAGAACCTTGTTTGATTATTATATGGACCTCTCCAATTTAAAGGTTAAGCAGGAATCTAGTCAAGAGTGCATACAGAAAAATAACTTTTTTATTTTTCAACCAAAACATATGTTGTGGGTACTCAAAAGAACCGTCTCAATGAGATGGTTCTTTTGAGCACCCAAAACATATGCTAGAAATTATGGGTAAGATAATATTTACAATTTTTGGCTGTAATTTTTTGTTTATCTAAACCTGTGGGTTAAGTCAGTATTATTCCCCCGCCCCCTCCTCCCCCATATTGTTTTTTGGTGCAGATCCCTTTGGTATCTGTTTTGTATGATGCTTTCTTGTCTGCAAGATATCTAATGGATACAGTGGGCAGCATGCATGGATCCAGAGGGGGGGGGGGGGGGGGGGGGGGGGGGCAGGGGGTCTGGACTCCCCCTGAAAAATCACAAAAATATAGGGTTTCTTAGCAATACTGGTCCGGATTCCCTGAAAATCACAAAGCTTTCAAGCCAGCATTTAATGTTGGGCCATCATTGGCACGCCACTCCCTCCACTCATACAAAAATGTCAGAGTTGGACCCCCTCTGGCTAAAATTTCTGGATCCTCCCATGGGCAGATTGGATTCAAATTTGCATGGTTATAACATTGGGACAGGATGAAGACTTGAGTAGGTTTTTGTGACCTCCAAAATTTAGTTAGATATTTAAGATTTGCACAACTTAGAATAAATTGCATTGTTTTGAAGTGTCATAAAACCAGAGAAACATATGGCTTGAATTTTGACATAGTGACTCACAGTTTCAAGAGGCTTCTTGCTTCAGTGCTTCCTGTAAACTTGACAGATAGTTATAAATGTTATATGTTCATTGCCACATGGATATTTTCTTGGGAGCTTTTTTTTGCTGTTCTGAGTGTTAGAGGCTTAATCATTTTACGGGCAGTGTAAGTGGTTCTATATACAAAGGTATACTTCACCTAAATGATATTTAACTCTTTCCTTGCTAGCAGCTTAATAACCTTCGCAAACAGTTTGGACCCAGATCAGGACCGACATTCTGTTTGATTTTCTGATAATCTTCGAAAAATTTCATTTTGTATAAAGTCAACAGATGACAACTGAAGCATGAAAGATAACCCAGCATGCAAAGATTTAATTTAATTGCTAATGAAACGGATTGGCTCCAGTTTTCATTCGATATTTGATTATTCAAGTTTTTGCATTTTATGTCTGTTAAAATGCCTATTTTTAATCCAAGTTCACCTATTCACATTGGATGACAGCATTTGTGTTGCTTTCTAAAATAGAATTCATGTAAAAAAAAAAGAATAAAGAAAGGTCTGGGGCCTGACTACAACTGAAAGTTTGTATAGAGATTCTCGATTCTCATTGGTATGTAGAGTAAAACCTGTGTTAAACTGCCACTCAAAAATAGACAAAACAAAGATCTTAATGACGGTAGCTTAATGAAGGTCTAATGTATTGCAGAATGCTCCCCTTGGAGCATTTTGCAATACTTTTGACCCGCATTAAGCAATAATCGGTTTTGAAAACCAATTTTTGGTCTTTTTGGGAGTGGCCGTTTTATACAGGTTTTACTGTATTACATGGGATAGCAGCAAAGAGCCTGCACAGTCCCAATAAGATTTTCCAGTGAGCACCACACTGATAGTTTTATTAACACCACCCCCCAGCCCCGATTTGTATCCGATAATCTCCCATGATTCCAGATATTACAAGCAGGGGTGGGGTGTGTTGGGGGGAAACACAGTGTGGATCCTGTCCAACTGGCTTCTAAACCAGTTGATCTGGATCAACACCATTTTTAAAACCGGATATAATAGGGTTCAGCTTGGTAAGGGGTTAAGTGCCATTTCCATGTGATGTCTGAAATGGAGCTGTAGAGAATATCTTCCTTGGAATTTAATTTAGTGTCTGAAATTGGCAATATTTTAGTGGTCTAAAATAGGCAATATTGGCGGCAATGTCAAGAGTTAAAGTGACAAACAAGTAGTATCTATTGGACTTCTGAATGGGTGCTTGAGACAAAGATATTGTAACCCTTTACATGATGCTTAACCCTTATATTGAGCGGCGACTTGTGATTTCCAACAATGTGGTATTTTGACAAGTGTAGACTCGGACGAGCTTGTGCAGCCTCCTTTTAAATTTAGAAACACCAAATGGTGTTCAGTCAGCAGCTTAACACTCATAGAATATTCAAGCAACTAGCAAAGGCTCTGAGCAGACTGTGCATATGCGCAGTCTGATTTGAGGCTTTGCTAGTCCCACATACCACATTGTTGGAAATCTTATATAGTGGCTCAATAATATCCTGTCTTGAAAATAGTGTAGGCCTAGAAGCCAGCTGATCAGGATCTACACCGCTTGTAAATACATACTTAAAACTGGAATTCTGCAAGTTAAGAGGATAATGATTAGGGAGGAGTGTAGTACATGTATATAAAAATATTCAGCATGATATTAGGTTAATGCAAGTTGGGCCAGAATACCTGAAGTTATTGAGACACATGCATAAACAACTTTAGATATATGAGCCGTGACATGAGATTTCCAACAATGTGGTATGTGCGACCAGCAAAGGCTCAGACCAGCCTGCACATACACGCAGACTGATCAGAGCCTTTGCTAGTCGCTTAAATATTCTATGACTTTTAAGCTACTGACCAGAGCTCCAGATAAGAAATCTTTTAAACGACATCTCTTGAACCATCGGCCCAAAATAAATTCAAAGAATTGTTCCTCATAATTGTCTCTACTAAAATTGCACAAATGGTTTGGCTCCCTTGAGCAAAAGGGCTTCCAGAGCTCCAGACAAGAAGTACCTTTAAATGGAATTTCCTCCTGAACCTCTGGTCCAAATTAAAATCATTTCACAGAATTGTTCCTCATGATGCATTCTACCAAAATTGCACAAATGGTTCTGTTCCGCTTTACAAAGGGGCCGCCAGAACTCTAGATAAGAAATGTTTTAAATGGCATCTCCTGAACCAAAGGTCCAAATTCAAAATGATTTCACAGAATTGTTCCTCATGATGTACTCTACTAAAATTGCACAACTTGTTCTACTCCATTGAACAATGGGCTGCCAAAGCTCTAGATAAGTAATGTCTTTAAACAACAAAATTCAAAATTATTGAACGCAATTGTTCCTCATGATGCACTCTACCAAAATTTCACAAATTGTTCCACTCCAGTCCACTGATCAAAGGGGCTGCCAGAGCTCTAGATGAAATCTACAACTGAACCACTGCATCCAATTTAGAAATATTATAGGAATCCTGTAAGGGAGACAAAACTTGCAAATGTGGATGTCTTGTTTGTAGAGAGTTTTTCCCTTGATTTTGGGAAGATTGATTTTCCAATACAGATAGCTACAATAAGGATGGTATTGTCCATTACATGTTTTGAGGGGTCACAGGTAGACTTACCTAATATATGTGTACTTCAGTCTCTGAATATTGCATTTATCATAGCAAACAGTGCAGACCCTGATGAAATGCAGCAAACTACCAAACTACCCTTTCAGGGGTTTCCAGTAAACAAAGGGTTTATTCCCTATTATCAGATGAGTTCAATCAAGTAATGCCCTTGGGGCCAAAAACATAAAAAAAATCTTCTTGTCCCAAAGCCTTGATACTATGTTTGTAGCATCATCTTGTGAACCTCTGCCAAGTTTGTTCATATTATACCTCTGGCTGCCAAAAATGGCCCGCCGCGGATGTCACATGCTTTGTTGAGGTTCTACATCCTGTTAATTTTGTCCACATAACCCATGTTAAGTCTTATGAAACTGCTGATCTATCAAAATTCATAGCTGGACTTTGAGAGGAGCTATGGTTTCCTATACCTTTATAAACAGTCATTCTTAGGTGAGCGACCCAGGGCCCAAGAACTCTCTTGTTTTATTTGGCCTTATTGCATTTAGAATGGCAAAAGCTCAACTGAACCTAAATCTAGAAGTCAAGTATTGTAAGTGTTTTCGTAAAGGTAAGGGCTGCTGTGAAAATTCCAAAGCACTTTGAAATTTAGGTTCAAACTCTGATATTGTTACCAACTGTTTTCTGTGGAGGAATGTGTCTTGCACCAATATTTGTTTTGATAGATTCTGGCACCAGTCCATTGAAATAAAGGCTGCATCTTATCTTCTTGCACTTCCAATAGGTTCAGCATACTGCATTCATCATGATTACCCCATATGCTCTAATAACTGCACACTACAGATGTTTCCTCTTGCCTTGCATCATGTGGCTCATTGGCTTGAGATCGAGAGGTTGCAGGTTCAAGCCTCGCTGGAGGCACTGCAAGTGTGTCTTTGAAAATACTGGTTCAACCCAGGAAGACTTGTCCCGATATGACTGAAAAATTGTTGACTGGGATGTAAAGAATCAACACAAACAAATAAATCTCTGATGATAACCTTTGCAAACAGTTTGGACCCAGATCAGGACTGACAGAGTATGGGTCCTGATCAGCCTTCAAATTGTTTGACACTCTGATAGTGTTCATCAAAGATTTTTTTTGAAAAACTAATTTTGAAAAAAAAGTTGTCACAAAAACCTGAGATTTTGGATTACCCAGCATGCAACATACATGTATAAATTATGTGCTGAAACTTCTATAGTCATGCAAACTACCATATCTATTGTAGTTAGTGCCCATGCTTAATATGGTCAGTAGGTAAGCACCTAGAATTATCTTTGAACTAGACTGCAGGTACAGATAAACAAAAAAAAAATGGAGTGTAACATTGCATTTTTATTTCTTATTCATCGATCTAATCATATGTTTTGGGTCCTCAAAAAGAACCATCTCATAGAGACGGTTCTTTTGAGTCCCCACAACATATGTTTTGACTGAGAAATAAGAAAGTTGATTTATCAATTATGACAAAGTATATGGTATTTTTGGTCATTTTGAATGCAGAATTTTTTTAATGAAAACGTTTAACTGCCATATTCTGTTTATAACTCAACTAAATTTTCATGGCAAACCTCGCAACCAGGGGTTGATGTTAAATTTGCTGAGAGCGCAGTACAAATTTATAAAGAAGAATATGGTATTTGCTTATCTGGTGCTCTGAAATTAATTCTTGGAATTTTCTTCTTTTTCTGGAGCTTTGGTACTGTCTCTGTCAGTAAGTAGTTATAAGACTGTATCGATTCCTGGAAAGTTCTCATGTTGTGCGGTAATATTCTTGTGGCAAGTTTCACGCACGTAATGGAGACAGTTTCATGATTGAAAATTATCCAAAATGTCAAAGTTTTCTTCGCTGGCCGCTGGTTGTGCTGCGTTGCTGTAGAGAAATTATTTGAAATGGTGATTATGGCTGGAATCCTAAGGCAAGTCTGAAGTCGTCTTGTTCAATGTTAGGTTTTGGATTTAATTGACATAGATTTTGGATTAAATTTAAGTCACTGGATTCTAGATGCTTTCAGATCCTGCGTTTTTTAGGGTTTGTAGCAAGTGTTAATAAAAGTTAACATTCTGAAATTATCATTCTGAACGTTTTTTCTCCTAGATTTTAAATTAAGATTTCAAGATTTTTATACCCCCGGTACGAAGTATATAGGCCCCGGTACGAAGTATATAGGGGGTATATAGTTTTTGCCTTTTCTGTAATTATGTTTGTCTGTTTGTTTGTTTGTCTGTAAACTTTTTTTTTTCGTCAAAGATTTCTCAGCAACTACTTGGGCTAGGATTCTGAAATTCGGTACAAGGCTTGATAGTGATGAGTTGTATTGTGTAACAAAAGAACAGCCTCATATTGCTTATCAGTCCCTTTATTTGTTCATTTTTCTTTCTCTCCAATGGAAAAAAATTTCGTCAAAGATTTCTCAGCAACTACTTGGGCTAGGATTCTGAAATTCGGTACAAGGCTTGATAGTGATGAGTTGTATTGGGTAACAAAAGAACAGCCTCATATTGCTTATCAGTCCCTTTATTTGTTCATTTTTCTTTCTCTCCAATGGAAAAAAAATTCCTCAAAGATTTCTCAGCAACTACTTGGGTTAGGATTCTGAAATTTGGTTCAAAGCTTGATAGTGATGAGTTGTATTGTGTAACAAAAGAACAGCCACATATTGCTTATCAGTCCCTTGATTTGTTCATTTTTCTTTCTCTCCAATGAAAATTTCTGTCACAGATTTCTCAGCTCCTATTGGAGCCAGTGTTTTCAAATTTTGTTTACATCTTCAGGATGGCAAAGTGTACTGTGTAAATGGAAATTAAGATGCTAATCCTCATTTTGCCTTCTTTTTTCAAATTTTCATTTTTACCTTCTCTCTCTCTTATATAATACATATGGACATTTTTTCTGTCAAAGATTTCTCAGCAACCACTTGAGTTAGGACTCTGAAAATTGGTACAAAGCTTGATAGTGATGAGTTGTATTGTGTAACAAAAGAACAGCGACATATTGCTTATCAGTCCTTTTATTTATTCATTTTTCTTTCTCTCCAATGAAAATTTCTGTCGCAGGTCTCTCGGCTCCTACTGGAGCCATTGTTTTCAAATTTAGTGTACACCTTCAAGTAGGCTAAGTGTATTGTGTAAATGAAAATAAAGATGCTAAAGCTCATTTTGGCTTCTTTTTCAATTTTTCCTTCTGTCACTCCTATATAACACATATGGACGTTTTTTGTCAGAGTTTTCTCAGCAACTACTTGATTTAGGATTATGAAATTATTTGTGTACTTTCAGGTAGGAGAAGTGTATTGTGTAAATGAAAACTAAGGTGCTAGTCCTCATTTTGCCTTCTTTTTTCAAATTTTCAATTTTTCCTTCTGTCACTCTTATATAACACATATGGACATTTTTCATCAAAGTTTTCTCAGAAACTACTTGATTTAGGATTATGAAATCTTTGACAATTTTGTCTTTTCTCTGAAAGTGTTACAACCTCTGATGGCTACCGCCGGGGGTATGTGAGCTTCGCTCACTTCTTGCTATATTTAATATTAAAATGCTGCATAATTTCTTATGCTTTTGTTGCTGTCTGCTGACTATAAATTTTACAAAATAAACCTTTTCAAAAAATATTTCAGGAACACTATCAGAATGTCAAACGATTTGGTTGCAGATCAGGACCCACATTCTGTCAGTCCTGATTTGGGTCTAAATTGTTTGGAAAGCAGATGACAAAAGGCACTACTAGCAAGGAAAGTCTTATTGCTGCGATACTTGTCATATTAGAGTGAATTTGAGTTTAACCCTTATCCGGCTTATATTTTTGTCCAGAAAATGTTGTCTGCTTATTACATCTGCTGCACATATTCATATGAACTCCAGATTACATTTATATTTATATCAATGGAAGCAAATACTATGAACCCTGATTTATCAGACTGTCCTTGAGGGAATAGTCTGGTCTGGCAAAATAGGCCACTAATAACAATAGTGGTCTATTTTGCCAGACCAGACTTCTCCCTCAAAAAAGTACATAAGCAGAAGAGAGAGCAGATGACAATTGTGGTGAATTTCGGGAAAGGGTTAATACTTTTTTTAACCATATTTGGTCAATCTGAGTGTTCTATGGTTTATAGCCAAAGACTAGTCTGTACAAGTATAAGCTTTCACAAAAAGTTTGGTCTACACCAAACATATAAGAATTGTTATCCTGAAGTCATGTTTAAAGCAAACAGCAATAAAGTTTGTGACAGACAGATAGACAGACAGGCAGCTAGCCAAGCAGGCAGGTAGACAGACAGATTTTCCATTTGCGCTCGCAGCCCCTGGAACACTAACCAGACGCCACTTTGTTTCAGATGCTCTAACCACCTGAGCTACTTGTATGCATATACAGCATGTCACAATTTCAGATCATATTGATGGCCAGTATGAAACATGTACATTGTCACATGTTATTCAAATACTATGCATTATACTAGCTAGTGGTTATGCTGTGACACTGTCCACTAATCTGCGATGAACAGACATGGACTACAATTATTCCTTTTAACAATCACAAAAGTAACCAGTTACTTGCAAAGTTAATGTATCTTGTTAAAGAAGTTAAATACTATGATAGATACACATCTTTCAAAAATGTTCTGCGATATGTCAAAACCCAGGTTATTAATGTTGCCAGCACATAATTAATCTTAACGAACATATTTACACAACATGTAGTTATATTTGTTTAGTCTACATGTCTTAAAGTAGACTAAATCTTATCTTAATAGCTAAGAAGATTGACTGATTAACTTTTTAAGCTCTAAAGCGGAATTAGTGACATAAGGAAAAGCCTGCACAAACAAATAGTTCAGGATCAGACTGCTCTCAGAGCAGTCTGATCCAGAACTAATTGTTTGCTCTTTCATTATCATTTTGATAATCATGAGCAATAAATGGAGCAGTCTATTACTAAATCATGAAATGGAAGAGTTCATTTTGAAAATTAAACAACTTAAGGGTTATTGATATCTATATGCTATGGAATTAGTGGTTTACTTATCGAAATCCATTCATGGGTGTTGAAGTATGGCAGAACTTTTTAATGATATCATAATTTCAATCTTAACAGAATGTTAGGGACCTAATACTTATATCAGTTTGTGGGAATTATGTTTAGGATGAAAAGTATTTAAAGTTGGATGTTTATATTTGTTGGAGGAGTTATTTGTGTAAGTTTTTGTTGACCAAAGAACACGTGCCATGAAATAGAACTTTAACAAGTTTAGAGCCTAATAATTCTGTACCTCAAATCCATGAAAATCTACTTTTTTAGCCATTCAAACTTCCATGGGTGAAAGCTTTCAGTAATTTGGGGCCTGAATTCAGGAATTTGGGGCTGACTTTCCACAGAAAGTTAGTCCCAAATGTCCGAATTAGGCAAAATGTATTAGCTTTATCGTCTCAGGGTTTGAGCTTGATTGTAACAGGGTTTGGGTTTCTGTCATATTATCTGTTAAGGGATATAAATAGAGATTAATACATATATGGGTACCATTATGTTACCAGGCATATCAGGTTGAAAGTTCCATATTTGCAAGAGTGCCTTCACTGGCACTAATATTAAGAACAATAGGGTATATTTCATATTTCTTTGATGTGCACATGCTATGCTGCCTGGTGTATGGAAGGATCCACTCTGTATGCAAACAAGTACTAGAATTATGTTGTATTGATAGACATAATGTATGAGGAAACATGCGAGGAATGTCTTGGAACTTTGATAACTTTCTCAATCAACATGATTAACCACATCAGCTGTATCTCTCAAGCCATCATCACCTACTGAAAGGTCTCATTTTCCTAATCATTTCAGCATTCCACTACCTGTAGAATAGACAGGTAATATCATCAGTATGGGGAGTTTTATAGGAGCATTTTGTAATAAGATTTGCCTGACCATCTTGCCATTGAGTTCATCATCATCATTGTTAACCATGAAATTCATATATACCCGACAAAAAAAAGAAACGCACCACATAGAACTGTTCAACTCTCAGGAAGATCACAAGTGATAGGCCAGTTTAGTAAATATCAGTGCAAAGGTATGTCAGGTACTGTTGCTTCATGTGGGAGCTCAGTGGCAGAGCGCTTGACTCGAGACCGATGGGCCGCGGGTTCAAGCCTCACCAGCATCACTGCGTTGTGTCCTGGAGCAACAACATTAATCCTAGCTGTACTGGTTCAACCCAGGAAGAAGACCCATCCCTTTATAACTGAAAGATTGTTGATGGGAAGTAAAGAATCAAATCAAACAAAAACTGCTGTGCCACATGTCTTTTGCATTCTGGCGTCGAAATTGTGTTTAGAAAATTGGTCACAAACCAAGTGGGGGTCAAATTGTAAAGTCACAGGAAGTACGCGGTTTTATAATGCTCTCTTGCTGGATAAGTTCAAGCAGTTGGAATCATCTCAGTTGACCAAATAGTACCCAGACACTTATTCTTTGCAAATTCTATCTTTAAATTCATCATACGCCATAATTGAACGCTTGGTAGCCCATGTATTGTGACTACCATTTGGATAATGATTCCACAGGAGATTAACCTTAATTACATTTAAAGATTTCAACATTGTTTTAGTCAATTTAAACTGTCCTAACTGATGAAAATGGATTTTGGAATTTCTAAAAAGCATCAATAAACACATTGGTTGTCTCACATAACGACAACATGTCCGTTTCATACTTTGCAAATGTAAAACAACTTGGAATTCAATGCAGACAGTAGCGATGATTTAACACTACCAAAACTCCATTACCATTCGCCTTGATGTGTTTTGTGCCTACACAGGTAAAGTACAGATACTCATCTACATCATACTCAAGTTTTAGTAAGATTTGATCAGAAATGAATATTTCATGACAATTAACATTTTCGTATTAAGGGGGAGATCTTAATGGGAAAATCGTAGTGGTGCGGGTTTTTTTTTGTTAGGTACATTATATATTGGAAGAAGTTTTAGCAACCCCATTTGTCACAACAACAGCTGTTGTGATCTCTAAATAATATGAAAATGATGAAAGGGAACTTTTCCCGCTGTAGGAAAAAATACATTTTTTTTTGTATGTAAAACTCAGAGTGCAATATTATATGGTTTAACCCTCAAAATTTAGATGCCCCCTCCCCTCTCCCACTAAGACTCAATGGAGTTCTCTGACATGCATTGTGTTTAGCTGCTGAACTCGACATATTGATGAACCACAAAATGTCATCCATCTCTATTTCCAAGTGTGATTGCAGTAATTTGCTATAAATGGTTAGCTGATATGATAAAGAGCTTTTCATGTTGCCTTGATAAGAACAATGACAAGGAATTATTCCTTGATAGGAGAGCTGCAGTAAAACCTGTCTTAAGCAGCCACTCCAAAAGAATACCAAAAATTGGTTTTCAATGTCTATTATCGCTAAATGCAGGTCAAAAGTATTGCAGAATGCTCCAAGGGGAGCATTCTGCAATACTTTCGACCTTCATTAAGCTACCATTTTCCATTAAGACCATTGTTTTGTCTAATTTTTTTAAGTGGCTGCTTAAGACAGGTTTCACTTTAAGTTTTTCACAAAACGCATGTTGTGGATACACATTGGTTGTGTGTTAATGTTTTCATAGAGAAATTAGATACCGTCATCATTATTAACATCTTCCTCCTCCTCATCATCCTTATCATATTCAATGTCATCATCTATAGTGTTTATTTTATACAGGCCAGAAATAATCCTCTATGCAGTGTTTGGCTTCATGAGACAAAGCAACTGCCTATCAAATTGAAGTGAATAGGGAGCACAGTTGGTCAGTGGTAGAGTGCTTGACTTGAGGCCGAGGGGTTGCAGGTTTGAGCCTCACCTGAGTCACTGTGTTGTGTCCTTGAGCAAGGCACATTAATCCTTACTTATTACTGGTTCAACCCAGGAAGACCCGTTCCCACATAACTGAAAAATTGTTTTCTGGGACGTAAAGAATCAAATCAAACAAACGAAAATTAAATGGAATGAAGGTTACAACAATATGCTAGCAAACACTCTACCCTTAGACATACCTATGACATCTGGGTTTGGGTTGTTAAGTATTGAAAATGCTCAGTTCAGTTCAAGTTCACAGATATCAGATGGTTCTGGATTTAAGCAGGCAGCACATCCGATTATTAGCCCATCAATTTGTAAAAAATAGCCAGGTTTATTATATTAGGAATGTTAATAATTTCAAATCTTTCAAAGTGCTTTTTACGTACCTTTTATGTTTTCCAGAGTTGGAGACTGTGAAGAAAGGGACACCACTCTATGGTCAACCTGAATGGTGGGGAGAGGAGGAAAGTGATCTCAATCTAGGTAATAAGTGTGTCAATCAATCTCATTATTTCTTCTGAAGAAATATCAAATCTTGTGCCAAAAAACAAGTGCATATTGCCAGGAAATGCCACAATCACAGACCATGCCCGGATCTTGAGGGGGGGGGGGCAGGGGGTCTGGATCCCCCCACCCGAAAAATTACAAAAATATAGGGTTTCTTAGCAGTGCTGGTCCAGATCCCCTGAAAAATCACAAATCCAACAAGCCAGCATTCAATGTTGGGCCATAATATAGGCCTGCCAGCGGAACACCATTTAAATGACGTTTTGCTGGCGGGCCGATAATGGCCCGCTTTTAGTGGTATTTGGATCCTCTCTCCCCTCCTCAGGAAAAAAAAGTTGGACTCCCCCTGACAAAACTTTCTGGATCCACGCATACAGACCAACCCAGGGCACCTCAAGGAAGAGACACAGAACAATAACAGCCACACAACAGCAAATACAGAATTAAAGTAAAGCAATCAGCTCTCTCTTCCCCAGCAAGATGATAGCAAAACTAGAAGGACAGTAAGAACTACATCACAAAACAAGGACCAAAAACATAACCGTACTTAGATTGGGAGCAACAACAATCAATGAACTAACAACACAGAGGATGTACAAATAATAATAATAGATCCCTCATAGGGATCTGGGTCTGACATTGATAATGATGGCTATTACCATACGAATCATGGGGGTGTGAATAAAAGTCAGGACCGTTAATTGCCCACAAGTTGGCCACAACCCAGGACCAAATTTGGAGAGCAAAATTTGTTAGAAGCATTTTGTTTGGCATAAGCATGTTAGAATGTTCAGTTATTACCAATAATATTCAAGCGCAAATCAAGTATTGTTGCTACTTCTAAATCTTGTCTTTTATAATAACACAACACTTCACATTACATTAAGTTTTCAATTGCCAGTAGAGAGGTTAAAAGGGAGATGACCTTATGATCTACTGGGTGTAGAAAGGACCGAAGACCCTAATTATGTCTTACTGTACAGTCAAGGGGCAATTTTCACGGCAGATGATGACCGTTATTCGCTTAATGACTCGTTACATTCAATTTCCTATCTTTGTCACATGGTTTGAAGGGTTTTGTTGTTGGGATTTAATGAGCTTTTGTAATACACCTGGAGGGTTTAACACTCCAGATTAGGACATAACCCTTAAAGCGCAACCTACAATTTGCAGCAGACGACAATTTCAAATTTTGCTATTTTTCAAAAATAACAAATAAGGCATGATATTTCATGAGAATCGTCTGCTGGCAGACGATTCTCATGTACTATCATACCTTATTTTTGTCAAAAATTGGGAAAGTTGTCGTCTGCTCCAGTCGTGATTGGCGCTTTAAGGGTTAAGGTGGACAGTCCATAGTTCAAGAAAAGATGCTCCTTTTTTGACAAAAATTGTAATATTTTTCTTGTTTCTTTTCAGAAACATTTGCTGTGGTACTCATTGAAAGCGTCTCATCGAGACACTTCCAATGAGTACCACAACAAATTTATTCTCAATAACATAAAAAACAACTCTCAAAACATTAGGATACAACTCTTATCTAGGGACCAATCAAAAATCAGGTCCCACTCTTTTGTACATTTTTTGCAAATGCAGTTCCTTTCCAAAAAATTATATTGCAGAAACAAATATATTGTAATTGTAATTCTAAAGCAATTCAATCTATCTTTCATCTCTGGTTGTAATAATATTATTGTGGAAATGAAAACTGAAAATTAATGAAGACATATCTGGCGCCTTGACGGGATGCCCGAAGGTGGCGAGGTTAACCCGAATTTAATCATGTGGCTACCTGTGTTTACATTTACTGATATTAACTGGGATTAAGAAGTGTAACATATATTTATGAAGTATTTCAATCTCATGTAATATTGTACCTGGAGTTGTATATCAAAAGTACTTGAAAGATTTCAAATAATTGAACCAGTTGGGGATTCAGCTTGACTCAAAATGTACTCAAAATTGTCGCAAAAAAATTGCACAGGTGTCATATTTTGTACATTTCACGCAAATGTACACAGTCAACCAGTCCGAAAATCAAAGACCTTTGTGTGGTTTGTGGTTTTACGTCCCAGTCAACAGCTATGGTCATGTCAAGACGGTCACACTTTTTCCTAGGCAAATTTGACTAAGTGGTTAACCAGTACTTCGTGCACATACTTTCACTTGTAACTGACACCAACCCTTCTTGAAACTGACCGTAGAAAATGTTTCATAATCAGTCTCCACCAAAGCATGGGACTGGGCTGCGATCGAACAAACAACCACTGGATCTGCATTCAGCCTTGCTACCGATTGGGCTACGCGGCCCGGGTCAAAGACCTTAGAACTAAAACTTAGTGATAGGCTTAGAGCAAATAACGTACCAGGCTGGAAAATTTAATTATTTTTTTTGTCTTATTGGGTTAATTGTGCTTCTATTTTAACTCTAAAAATGACCATCGGCATCAGTTTCCGAAAATTAACCATGTTACCATTTTCTGTCTTCATTAGCAAGAAAATCTGTCTAGAACTTGTGGACTAGAGGCTAAATAGCAACAGTACGTGCTTGGTGCTTAAAAATAACGGGGCTTAGGGAGTGGTGTATGTTTAAATAAATATAAATGGGGTGATTTGGATCATTTTAGGCCAGAAAAGGGATGTGGTCATGGCCAAAAATGGGATGGCCTTAGTAAGGTATAAGAGTACATGATCAATTTTTTCCCATATATATGTTGTGGGTACACAGCTGGTTCTTTTGAGCACCAAAACACACCATTTTTGGCTCTAAATGTTTCACGGCCTCCAATCTCGGCCTCCTTCTCCAAAAAGAGCAGAGCGTAAAGTGAGGCGAAGGCCCTTCCGGGAAGCAGGCAGTGGGCAAAACAATGGAACACGGTAAGTTGTGTTGACACATTTTCAATCATAAGTAAATTTTCAGCGCAAAACTCGAAAATCTAAGAATGCTATGCTTCGGGCAATTGTTCAAGCTATCCGTAGAGCATGCTGTTTGCACATTTGAACTTAGTTTGTAAGCGTGAGAGTTTTTCTCCCGTTGCACAGTTGTCCAAGAAACGGTGGTTCCCGCATGGTTTTGCCTTCTAACCAAACGTATAGTAGCGTTTGGACCCTTATTCATACTACCGAGGCCCCTCCACACCCATTTTGTCCCAAATGCAATTTTTCGAGATATTTCAATGATAATTGAGTGATTTAGAGCCAAATTTCTTTAGGAGCAGGAGGCGAAGGGCAGGAGAAGCAGGCTGGGAGAGGAGAAGCAGGCGGCGATGAAATCAAAATTTGCATTGATTTTGCTTATTTTTAATAATATACTTATCCAATCGGTCGCTGGACATTTCGGCCCATAACAATTTCGGCCCATGTCAATTTCGGCCCATAACCAAATCGGCCTATACAATTTCGATGTTCGAATCAAACTTTAGCCACTATAGTACGAACTATAGTTCGATTCGAAGTGCGCCACTGTCGCCCGGGTAATAGTTACACATACACACACAAATATTTTAAGCCGCATCTTAATCATGCCATCGATAAAGCAGCCAACAGGGCAAACATTTAACGCAACTTTGTAGGGACGTAATAGTTGGTAAACATTATTGAGAATAACTCATTTATAAATGAATATTCGGAAGACATTTTGTATATCTTATAAACATTTATTTGCGGAAAAAAAACATACAGCTGTCAACGTTTTTTGATAGCGAAAATCTCAAAGAAGACTGAATGCGTCACCAGGACAAAATGGGTTTATAAAAATGAGATAAGTAAGTGACAAACCAAATGCTGTTTTTATATAAACGTCAAGAGTCGGCAAGAATGGGTTTATAGGCCCCCATCGGTAAAAAGATGTGTTTAAATATTTAATAATTATGTTGATTTAAGTAAGAGTCTGTCAATTTGGACTATCTATTTATGATTTATAGGCGTAGGAGTCTCGTAGAACGGTCAGTGGGGCGCCCCGATGTTCAAATTTCAAGGAACACTTGGTTTGAATTCCTTTTTTTTCTGCGTCTAAGTCTTTCGCACCATCAGTAATTGTTGCTCTTAATCAAAGCTTGAGAGGGGGTGGGTATAAAACAGAAGTTCGACCCAGTCTGAGATTTTTGATAATCCTTTTCCCAAGAACTTAGGGAGAAATTCACAAGTATCACTAATCTGTGAGCATTACATGATTCCAATGAGAAAAAAAGTGAACCACACATTACGTTGGTGGTGGCATTTAAAGCGAAGTAATTTCGATTTATTTAAATGTTTTGAAATATTCATACATGCAAGTTTGATATTGATTGGATAAGTATATTATTAAAAATAAGCAAAATCAATGCAAATTTTGATTTCATCGCCGCCTGCTTCTCCTCTCCCAGCCTGCTTCTCCTGCCCTTCGCCTCCTGCTCCTAAAGAAATTTGGCTCTAAATCACTCAATTATCATTGAAATATCTCGAAAAATTGCATTTGGGACAACATGGGTGTGGAGGGGCCTCGGTAGTATGAATAAGGGTCCAAACGCTACTATACGTTTGGTTAGAAGGCAAAACCATGCGGGAACCACCGTTTCTTGGACAACTGTGCAACGGGAGAAAAACTCTCACGCTTACAAACTAAGTTCAAATGTGCAAACAGCATGCTCTACGGATAGCTTGAACAATTGCCCGAAGCATAGCATTCTTAGATTTTCGAGTTTTGCGCTGAAAATTTACTTATGATTGAAAATGTGTCAACACAACTTACCGTGTTCCATTGTTTTGCCCACTGCCTGCTTCCCGGAAGGGCCTTCGCCTCACTTTACGCTCTGCTCTTTTTGGAGAAGGAGGCCGAGATTGGAGGCCGTGTGTTTGCTTATCTGTATAAAAAATATCTGGAGTTGGCATATATATGTTTTGATTCCATGGACAATGAATTGAAAAAAGTCAGCTATTTTGTTTACCTTTTTAATTGAAAGAAAGAAATGACAAAACTAAATATTTAAAATAATATTATCAGATAATATACTGGACCTAGAATAGATAACAGATTTGTCTTGACGTCAAGAAAATAATATTTTCATGAAGAAACCAGTGGCAATTTCTTAGATTTTTTTTTATCTAGGCTTCAAATTGTTGAATGTGTGACTGTTGATTTGATGAACTTAACCCTTTACCTCATAGAGACGCCTTTTAATGCTTTTGCAAACAGCGTAGAACCAGATCAGGCAGCTCTTGTAAGAGCTGCCTGATCAGGGTCTACTCTGTTTGCTTATGGAAACATGATAAGTTATGATCCCACACTAGTGGACCTGACAAGTAATTTCTTTGTTTAACATGTACCAACGTGAAAGTTTATTTATATAATTATTCATATTGGGTGGAGCCTAGCATGAATATTCATGAAGGAAAGAAATGGTTAAATCATTTTCCCAGAATTAAGGTTACAGACCCTCTCTGAGATTGTCAGAATTGTATGTAATATGAAATGTGGCTGGAGGTCCTCAAATCGTGGCTGGAGGTCCTCAAATCGTGGCTGGAGGTCCTCAAATCGTGGCTGGAGGTCCTCAAATTGTGGCTGGAGGTCCTCAAATCGTGGCTGGAGGTCCTCAAATCTTGAATGTTTCTGTGGACATTGACGGAGAAGTTGGTTCTGTGGTTATGTTGGCAATGGGTCTTGCTAATGGCAGGCCAAGCTGCCTCTTATGTACCTATGTACGTATTGGTAGGGGGAGGGATTCACAATAGCATTGGTAAATTTAAATTAGCTTTTTTCTTATCCTTATTTTCTCCCAGTTTCTCTTCTAGAAGGCCAACATAAATGAAATATTGTTAACTAGGCTATGAAGCCACAACAGGCACAAAATTAATGAAGTGATTTGTCTTCTTAAATCAAGTTGGACATAGCTGCTGTCAGTTAACTGGTACTTTTTCGCCTACGCATGCTCGCACAAGTTGAATTGACAAACCTAAGCCTGCCCAGAAACATAAACACTGTGTGTGCCCTGTGGGTTAATCGACTGTGCCCATTTTGGCCTAAACAATATTTTTGGGCTGTAAATAGTCAGATTAACCAATCAGATTGATTACTTTTAGATCTCTTTTGAGCTGCAACTAATTTGATATATGTCACAATTTTATAGCTTTTATGGTATTTGCCATATAAGGAAAACAAGTTCCAGTTAACAGTCATTTTTCAGTGTAATTACTGTGAACACTCTTATTTCTCGACAGAAATATACGTTGTGGGTACTCAAAAGAATCGTCTCATTAAGACGGTTCTTTTGAGCACCCACAATGTATATTATCGTCAAGAAATGAGAGAATTATGTCCAAACTTCGACTCCTTATTTGGTATTTGGTGATATCTGGACATGGCTTTGTTACTTGGCATGTATCCATTGACAGGCCAGATTGATATTCCTTCTACCTTTGTAATTTCTTACAAATATTTGCATGCTGGGTAATTTTGCATGCTTTTTTGTCGTCTGCTGATTTTTTTCATAATCAACTTTTTCGAAAAATTCTTTCAGGAATACCATCAGAGTGTCAAACAGTTTGGATCCAGATCAGGCCCAATGTTTTGTCGGGCCTGATCTGGGTACAAACTGTTTGCTAAGATTATCGGCAGACTACATTGGTATGCAAAGAGTTAATATATCCTGGGTGGTTGTGTCCAATACCTATCTTAATTATCTCCATGTGGCAGGTAAAACAAGCGTACTTTGGGTAAAAATGAGAAAGTTTTGATTGTTTAGGGTTTAACAGACCTTCAGTGGTATTTGTGCTATCTGCGGACAATGACAATGTGACGAGTAATCGGGTAGTGTCTTAACTATCTCCATGGATGCATTGACTTTTGTTGCTACCTTTGCAAATTTTTATAGTTTAGGCCCACTGATAAGCCCAACATAACATTTGGCAGCTCAGTTCGACACTCTTATGGCGTTCCTGAAAGATTTTTTTGAAAGTAAAATTAAAATAAAAAAAATCGGCAAAAAAAGCATGCAAAGTTACAAAACAAAAAATGAAGAACAATTATGTACAGATGTACCACGACCTCTGAGTAATGACCTTTAGATCAATCCATTCCAAAAGGTTGATGCGGAATAGGTAACATGAGCCGGTCAGACTAAGGTCATTTGTATGTGTCAAAAACAATTATAGCAGAATATTAATGTAATGGTAAGTAAATACCTGAGATGCCTATTTCTAGAACTATTTCAATATTGTAAATACAGTCTTGCCTCAAGCTTAGACTTCATTGAGATTAAAACGCAACATGATGAAGTTTTAAAATTTTAGACCTTATGAAAAAACAATTATTGGCATCAACATTTCTGTCTGTGTTTAATGTTTGAGATATGAAATGAGAAAAAACAATGTTAATCAGATGCCAACAACGAAGGAACAGTTCAGTCTTTGTATCTGCACAGTCTAGTCAACATCATTGTTGTTTGCTTTTGTCATAGAACAACAGCAGTACTTGCTACTTCCCTATTAAACTGGTCTCTGTAGCTAAGTAGGTATGTTTGAGACTTACCAATATACCACCTCATCTAAATGTTCAGAATTTGTGAAAATCTAGCATAGCATCAATAATGACATCTTCAGGATTTCTGAATTTGACAAGACTCTGGAACTTGTTGCCAATATGTATTCACGCTACTTATTAGGCACTTGAGCATCAAAAAACTTATACCCCCTATGAGAAAATTGGTCATAGAGATTTGTGATTAGATTTTTGGAAACTGATACCTGTGGACACCAGGGGACGGCAACATTTAAAGCAAGTGCATCTGAAATGCAAGCCCTTATTAAATCATGCAATCAAAATTGAATGTTAAATAAGAAAGTTACAGATGTTTGTATAGTAGAAAATAAAAAACAATGGAGGGCGGCCATTTTTAGGCTTTGTGATGTCACACAGCCCTAATTAAATATGCATAAACAGAATAACTAGTTTATTGCAATTCATTTTAACTTTCTTTGCATTTTTATTGATTCTTATGTTGAAATAGTTGATTCTGAAAAAAATCTGTACATTTAGCATTGGAAAGGGGGATTTAATTGGCTTTTCAAAATGTACAGGAAGTTAATTAAATATTCAAAATGGCGGCCTCCATGGGCTTAACAGAAGTCAGATTTTTGATTTTCAAATGGCCCTAACTTTCTCATTTCATATCCGATTTTGACCGGGTTTGTGGCAGATTACATGGTTTAATAAGGGCTTGTTTGTCAGGCTCACTTGCTTTTGATTTAGCTGTCCCCTTTAAAATAGTACATGTAATTCCAACCAGCCCTCTCAGCTACAGAGACAAGCTATAATGAATGTACTATTGGCTCTCTCCGCACTAGCAATCCAACCTTAGCTGACGATTTCCTTTACAGCAGTTTAACTAAAACAGGTGCTGAGAAAGGGCTTAAAGTTGCAGACAATCACGCGAATAGATGGCATTATACTCACCACCCAGCTAAATGTAAATTACTTGTATTTTCGCTCGTGCGTACGCCCTCAAACGCTACTGTAAAACTGGGCACATCAACAATCAGCCAAGCTGAATCAGTTTCACATGTAGGCATAGAAATACATAAATCTTTTAAAAGCTCAGCAGCTGTAAATGCCCGTATTGCAAAGGGTCGCTCATCTTTGTTTTCCATCTTATCAATTGACAGGGAAACAAGTCTTATAAACCCAATCACAATTGCATCGCTCTTCGAAAAGGTATGTCTACCGTCAGTGCTATATGGTTCAGAATTGTGGCATAACATGACGGCAGAAGACACTCATAAGTTAGAGAGATTTATGAGGCTTGCCGCAAAATCAATTCAAAAGTTACCAATGCGAACCAGAACCGATATGGCCCTTGGTATGCTAGGGTGGTTGCCCATGAGCGCCAGAGTGGAGCAACGAAAACTCATGTTTTTGCAAAAACTCTGTACAATGCCACCAGATACCCTCACACGGAAAATATTCGACGTTCAACTTAACTTATATATTCTGAAAGGCTGTTCAAATTAGCTAGGTTACATACCAGATATACTCAAAATTGCTAGTAAATACGACCTTGTCCACTTTATACGGTCATACATGGCAACGTCAGTCTTTCCATCAAAATCAGTCTGGAAAAACATCGCTTTTAATAAAATAAAAGAGCTTCACGAAAGTTCCTGGTTAGACAGGACAAACCATGACGATGAATTCAAGAGATTTAAAACATTGCACTCCACATTCCAAACATCAGTAGTTTGGCAAATGTCGACCGATAGACATACACTTACCGCTGCCTTTCTAATAGCCAAGCTATGGACGAGAGTAGCAAAAGAAGAACCAGTTTGCTGTTACCGATGCAAATCGTATTTCTCTGGCAAAGTAAAGCATATCGTGACTTCATGCCTATATTATAGTAACATGCGGGCAAATTTTATCAGCTTTGTCAGTGAAAATATCAATTCAAACCTCGGCAATCAGTTAAAAAGTGTAAGCTTTGAAACCCTCCTCTGTATTCTGCTAGGGTCCAGCACAGCTTTGACAATCGATCTTGACCATGACACGCACACCAAGTTCCTGACGAGTTCACTTCTGTTTGTAAACAATCTGGTCAGGAATTTCGGGATGCACAGTTTATAAACTTAGAAATCAAGTGTCTGAACACTTCAAAATTCAATTCAAAACCCAGCTTGCAATCAGCGAGCCTAATCTTACTCTGCAACGCGCAGCGCGAGTCATGATCACGCCTTCCCCTAAGTGAAGACGTCGACATGACTGCCAAATAAAACATATATACATAGTTTTTGTCACAGTTGTGCTGAGCCAATTGACACGCCTTAGTAACACTTTGCTTCAACCATCCTCCTTGCACTTTCGTTTTGACAAGGGAGATCGTTGACAAAACTGATGCAAAAGGTAAATCAACCAGTGTGCTAACTCTCTGTTTTCTCAAATCGCACACTGAAACAGATGCTGATACGTTGAGCATTCACGGAAATTTAACTGCACAATCCAGGCCCTCAGCTAAATGTGCCTGAATTATGTAGTTGAATTTCATTGACTCAAATGGCCACAAAATGAATCGCAGATTTACAGTACCATTTATACTGAAGCAAACTAAATCTTCCAGCATCATCAATCAAATATTTTGTACACTTTGTATATATGTCTGTCTGTTTGTCTCTTTTGTTGATAACTTGTGTTTCGTTCAGTCTCATTTCATATTATACTATGTTTACATATTTGTAATCTCTGTCAAAGAGGAAATAAAGAGTATATATATAACTCAGGCCTTTAGTTAAGAGTGGGTACCAAAAAAATTACTTTCTTATTTCTCAACCAAAAACATAATTTATGTTGTGGGTGCTCAAAAGAACCGTCTCAATGAGACGGTTCTTTTGAGTACATATGTTAGAACTGATTGGTAAGAAAGTATTTACAATTTTACGCCCAAATTTTTGTTTATCTAAACCTGTTAACTCATTTTATCATTTGCCCAGATACAGTAACTAATACTCTGGAGCATTGAAGATAACAATCACTTTTATATGCATAACTTGCTACTCCAGGACAATTGAAACTAAACAAACAAAATTATTTTCATATGATGTAAGTGTGCATTATATCTGTATCATTGGTAAGTTAATGGAAAGCTTTTGCTCTTTGAAAGATTTTTTGTTTTTATGAGTAGGGCTCCAAAGGGAATAGTCCAACATTTTACTGCCCTTAAGTCTGCTCTAGAGGGGAATTCTAGCAACTTAAGGGAATTCTAGAGCCTTATTTGGATTTAGAATTTTACAGCCCTATGTGCTGAAGATAATTCTTCCATTTAAGAGCCCACTCAGTCTTCTGAAGGGAATTCAAGCTTTTTAGGGCTCTTTCTGTTGAAAAAATCTTGCTATTTAGAGCCCTTAAAGATTGTCTCTTGAAGTGAATTCTAGCATTTTAAAGCCCCATTCACTGACGGGAGTTCTAATATTTTAGAGCCCTGTTTGGATTTAGAATTTTAGAGCTCTATTTGCTGAGATAGGGTCCTGACAGTCTTCTGAAGGGAATTCTAGCATTCAGAAAGGGTATTTTATAGTGTTCCAAGCCTGTGCATTATATTGATGAAGTTTATATGGTCAATATTAACGTATACTAAACCAGGTGTAATAAAATTCACCTTACCTGTAGTTGTACTGCTAGATACGTCACAGGGTCACTTTCATTTAAATTGTAAATTCGCTAGTTAGCAAGCATTCCTTTGAAAAGTAGACATTGATAAGGAGTTAAATTTCAAAAGTTTGCGTGAATGTGATAAATCATTAGATCATTGGATATATTGCTATTTGATTGAATTCGCTGACGGATTGCACAATGATCGGCAGGGTTAGGGCAAAGATAAAACGTATGTAGCATTTATCTTTCAAGAATAAAGTACATAATCATATGTAAATAGAGGAGTTTCCCATTATCGGATTTTACCTATATCACGTGACATCGGCTGGCCAGTCCAGCAATTGGACTACTTCCGATATAAAGCAACATATATACTGACTGTTGATCTCACTTTACAGATCTTCTATATATCAGTTAAAATTTTATTTAAAGAAATAAAAAAAACGGCAATTATTAATTGAAGAGTCTGACAAGACTGCGTGTCACGATGGTCATTTATGGTGACATCTGTACACTGTCCACTGATAGTGTATGAGTCATAAGATACATTTTATTTTGTGCTGGCCCAAATTGCACCGGTTCTTCACTGAGTGCCCGGGGGCCCTATGAAAACAATAAAATCTTGCACACGTGTCTTAAGAACTTCGGCACGCGTGACCAGTCGCTTTCTTTGAAGTTGATAAGAAGCCCAGCTAGACGTCTACTTATCACATATTTGTAAAAGCCTCTAAAACGCTCACACAAACTTATCTAGCGGGGCCTGAGGCTGAGTCTTCATCTACATCCATAATGTGTGTGTGTGTGTGTGTGTGTGTGTGTGTGTGGTAGTTCTACTAGAAAGACCCTGGTGTGTGCGAGCAGCGAGGACTCTCGCGAGTCTGTGCGCTCTCTAGAGTCTGCTTTAATCTGCGCCGATTTTTATAATAGTTCGAAATCAAAGTATATTTTACTCTTATTACATATATTGTAAAAAATACGGAATACTTATTAGTGTATATGAAAATATAAATTTATCTTTTTTCGAAAATTAGAAAAGTAGCGATTCCGTTCTTAAGCTTTTAATAGCTAGTGTACAGCCACATTCAGTGGCTCAAAAATAGTAAAATGAAATATTGCTGTTATTTGAAACATTTAGATGAAATTAGACATCTATAGAAATTCTACCCGAAAATTCTTCAAGTAACTAAGGTCAACTAAATACTAAAGATCTGTTAATGTTCCTAAATGACTAACAACGCGAAGCTATGAAACAAGATACTGTAGAAACACTTTTTAAAAGTTTCTATTAACATTCGGCGTTCATATATGAGTTACATGACATTCAGTTTTGGACGCTTATGCAGTCCCAGATTTCAAAACCTTTGCTTTTACGTAACTGATTATCTACAAATAGGGACCCATTTAAATATTCACTCTTTTCAACTCGAAGTGCGCGCGGGTTTCAGACATTTCACAGCGAGCTTTCAGTAGTTTGAGCTAAAAGGAGTTTGGTTGCAAATAAAATTGAATCAAAAAGTTATTATTCTCCTCTAATCTTACACTCGGTCCGAGTCTTACAAAAATATGCGTTTGAATACAAAAAAATATTAGCGTTTCGTTGAGACGGTTCTTTTGAGTACCCACGAAACATTGCATATAAAGAGCTATACCCTATATTCGCAATACAATGTTTCATATATTCTTTTTGCCATATGCGGATGCTTCGATGTACCAGGGTTCGAGCTGTCGATGTTTTACTCTATTGCTGCAACTTCTAAAAAGTAATAACAGCGTATTTGCTTCTAGCGCGAACATGTCCAAATTACTACTTTTACTCAGATGACTTTTGGCTAAAATGAGACATTTGTGAAACAGGCAGACAGTTCCCTATTATTTCCGTTGCTGATGAAGGTGTTTCCCCGCGGGTCTATGCTAACCATTCATTCTCCCTTTGGAAAAGTTCGTATATATGGCGATATAAAGACATCCTTTCTCAGAAAAGTTCGCGTAAAGACACATCGATTTCTGTGATATTTTTGACATTCTTTTGAAAGTTAATAAAAAGTGTAGACCCGCAGGGAAACACATCATCTCATCAGGGCCTTCGTCAGCAGCAGCGGAAATAATTGTGGAAATAATACATGCCGGTACGCGTGCCACTTGAATAAAAGTCTGCAAGGCTTTATTCAGCGTAAATTAGATAAATTTGAAATAAAATTAACTCTTTTTGTCATCATATGTAATTGTAGTACATATTATTGCCATTTTCCTTTTGTGTGGTGTTTTTGCCGTTAAGAATATAAGTGAAATGCATGCAAAATCAGTAGTAAGTTATTACAGCTTCATAAACCGGAAGTAGTCCAATTGTTGGACTGGTCAGCCGATATCACGTGATACAGGTAAAATCCGATAATGGGAAAGGGGTCTATTGTCATTCCTGAATAAATAATTCGTTACCAAAGACATTGTTAAGTATTCTTATTGTATCTGCTAACTCCACTTGCAGGGAATTTTTCATGATTTTTTGTCAGTCTCCTTATTTTTTGTCCGAAAATTTTCCAAAAATTCTTTTAGGAGGTATCAGAGAGTCAAACAGTTTGAACCCAGATCAGGTCCAGCATTTTGTTGGGTCTGATCTGGGTTCAAAATGTTTGCTAAATCTGTTAAGAATGCTTGTACTTTGAATTTTTCTCAACAGCAACATAACACAATAATTTTCTAATTACTGGTGTTTTTTAAATATGGTGAGCGCAGTGGTAGAGTGCTTGACTCGAGACTGAGAGGCCGCTGGTTCGAGCCTCACTGGCGTCACTACGTTGTGGTCCTTGAGCAAGACACATTTATCCTAGCTTAGTACTGGTTCAAGACCTGTCCATATTTAACTGAAAGATTGTTGATGGGACGTAAAGAATCAAAACAAACAAACAAAACAAATCTTTTAAATATATTCACCAAGTTAGTCCCACATCCTGCATATATTGGCTCCAATTATAACCAGTGCAATCAGTATATTTTGGCGATTGAATGGGCCGCTTCCTTTTGGTATTTAATTACAGAATTTAATAAGAAAATTATATTTCGGTACTTGCGTAGCGCAGCTGCTCAGTTGGTAGAGCATTAGACTGGGGATAGAAGAGTTGCCGACTGAAAAATTGTTAGCCGAGACATAAAGCATGAAAACAAACAAAATTTCGGTACTTATAACCACTGATGGACAGACAGACGGACAAACTGACTTTTGTATACACTGAAACAGCTCAGTTTCTAGTCGTACAATGCTGCCTTGCTCCAGGCGCGTAGCCAGGCGGAGGCCAGGAAGCCTGTGCTTCAACATCATTATGAGCCTCGATGCAAGAAATCCTGACTTTGTTGCTTAGGAACAACAGAGGCACAGACCAGCCTGCGCATCTGGGCCCAGAATTACAATGCCTCCTTAAAGTTAAGGAAGACTTAATTTAAGTATTGATACTTCAACATGTACATTAAATGCTTAATAAATTGCCAAGACCGATGCAGTACTCATGGTCAAAGATATCATTGTGATCTACAGAAAAGAATGAAACTATTTTTTGTTTTAATCAGTTTAGAAACGTTATTTTTCGCATCCTGGAAATTCAATACTTAACTTAAGTACTCCTTATCTTTAAGGATACATTTGATCAGCGCCTTTCTTATTCGCTAGTTTAAAACTAAAGTAACTTAAGGTCAGATATCTCTTAATTCTACAATTTATTTGGTGGGCTTCAACATGATAAAACCTCTGGCTAGGCCCCTGTGCTCTGTTCATGTACAGAGGTTTTTCTCAAGACTGACAAGTTATGTTATATTTGCTATGTTTACATAAACACAGCTTTAAAGTGATGAAATTTTATCATCTTAAATCATTAATATGTATATACAAAACATAAAGTTTTGGGTTTTTGCCACAGCACAAACTTTCTTTCAAACAGAGTAATTTATGTGTATTCCAAAGCTGCAATGACAGATAAAGGTATGAAGAGTAAGGAAGAACCAAGTCCCCACAGCAGCATGTGGCAAAAATGAAAAAGAATATGAATACATTTTTAGAGGGCACAGATGTCCCCGCAACATCAAAACCAGTGTATGATGGCCATTAGTTAAATCAACAATGACCAAGCAAATTGGGTCAAGGTCATCAAATTGATATCAACTCTCCCTCAAGTTTTCATGCAAGCTTTGAGAAGTCGAGACATACATGTAATTGAGCCACAACATGAGATTTCCAACAATGTTGTAATTTTGTGTAACCAGCAAAGGCAAAGACCAGCCTGCGCATACGCGCAGTCTGATCAGAGCCTTTGCTAGTCAGTTGAAAATTCTATGACTCTTAGGCCACTGACCAAACATCATTTGGAGTTTCTAAGCTTAAAAGGCTGCACAGTCATGTGTTGGAAATCACATGTTGTGGCTCAATTATTATGCAGTGTGGGTAATTATTTTGCATGCTTTTTTTTGTTGACTGCGATTTTAAAAACTTTTTCAAAAATGCCTTATAGGAATTCCATCTGTGTCTAACAGTTTGGATCAAGATCAGTCATGGTGTTTTGTGAGGTCTGATATGGGTCCAAACTGTTTGCAAAGGTTATCAGCATAGGGCATTTTGCTATTTTCATAGTATCTCACGGACTGGCAGGCAAATTTTAGCCAAATTTGCATGGATATGACAGGAGCTAATTAGGTTTTTGGTGACCTTGACTTTATTTTCAAGGTCACTGTGAATCTAAAGTTGCCAAATTGCTACACATAAGTATGGTAATCATTGAGAGGGTATAGGTCAAATAAGTTATTATCATTGTGTTATTGCTTTTTCAGGGAAATTCCGTTCCAATGGTAGCATGGAGCATGCTGGAAATCTGACATCCCCGGACAAGGGTGGAAATTCCAACGGTGATGAAAGGAATACTGTCTCAGTAGAATCTAGTGATCAAATCCAACAAAATGGAGTCCAAGACTCTGAACATGTGCCAAAAGAGGAGACAACTCTTGCCAGAAAATCTGCGACTCCAGAGGGAATTAGCAACATGGCGTTCACTGTGGACTTTGGAGATGAGGACTCCAAAAAGTCTACTGATGGTCGTAGTTTAAGTGACTTTGTCCCCAGTAAAATCAGGAAGAGTTTCAGGGAGAGAAAGGAGAAATCAGCGGAGAAAGCCGCGGAAAAAGCTGCGGAGAAAACAGGAAAGTCCACAGAAAAAGTACCAGAACATTCCCCAGCCAACAAGTCTTTGACAAAGGAGAAGTCTGCCATCCATAATACTCATGTAAGTTTATATGATTCAGACCATGAGACAATATAAGAAACCATCATGAGTGTGAGTATAAGATAGAACAATCCGTGAAAATTGAAAATTGATACTTGACTGATAATATAAAATGTAAATATAAGCAATAAATTCAATATTTGGAAGGTTCATGGAATCATGAATACTTTGGGTCTCTTGCAAACCTAACGGAAAGCCCTTTGGGCTTCACTTACTTTGCAAGAGACCCGAAGTATTCATGATTCCATGAACCATCCAAAAATTGAATTCATTTCTTAAATGAATGAAAAACTGTCACCAGTTATGTCTGTGATGAAGGTAAATCATGTTTGTCATGGTTTGTCCATAATACTATGGAGGATTCATAAGCATCAAGGAAATGTCCGGGATTTTTTTGATTTTTTTCTTAATTTTGCTTAGCTGTTTTTGTATGACCCAGGCTATGTACAGCTAAACCAGTCACCTTTAATTATACATAATGGCTCAAACTATCAATTACTAATCGCATCCACTAGCAGTGAAGGGTCATGTGATTATGTGCAGAACCTTTCCTGCTTGCATACACAAAGTATGGATGTAGATGAAGGCTCAGACCAAATATAAGACCTCCAGCCCTGCTGGATACGTCAGTGTGGGCTTTTATTAGTGTGCATACTGTAAATTCAGAAATTTTTGAGAGAATATTATCAATAAACGACAAAGTGATTTTGCCATTTCGCGAGGGTTTTATTTTGGCGAAACTTCGCATATGCGAAGTTTTGGGAAAATAAAAGCCTCGCGAAAATTTCTGAATTTACAGTATGCAATAAGCACAGAAATCTCATGTACCATTAATACTTTTCAGGCCAAAACTAATGGTCGAGCTGTGTCTGAGGGTCGAGAGATTTCACCGACACGTCAACATAAGATCGATGAGCTATGGAACAGCAGTACACCGTCCAAAGACTCAGCCATTGGTAAAAGATCCAACATGATGACAAAGTCCTCTGTGTCAAGAAGTATGGACTTGGATGACACCCACATGGACAGTCCAAGTGCCAAAGGTTGGTTGAAACATGCAGTACCTCATCGTCATAGGTCAACTTTACCGCTAGTGAATTTTTTAAAGTAAAATTGTAATTATGACATGACATTGTGCGCGTCTGGTAGTGAAATAACGCCATGCAATAAAATCGATAAACCACTAGTGGTTTACAGATTAGTGCATAACTTAATGACATCCATCATAACGTTGCGTAAAAGATGGCAAAATCTTGACGTTTTCACGCCAGAAATATGATTTTTAAGTAATTTTAATGTCATGTGATAAATCGAATCTTTTGTGCTCCTGTATTATTGAATTTATTAAACTTGTTGCGAAAAAGAGATAAAATGCTCGACAAGCCACACATTTTATCTCTTTTCCTCAATTCATTAATAAATTCAATAAAACATGAGCACTCATGAAAGATCCCCTATTTATTTTCTAATCAATCAATTTACGGGTATATGTGTGTGATTGGGTGCTAGAAAGAAATGTCTCATTTGCTTCCCTGATTTGTGTTCAGTTTATCTAAAGACAATTGACCAATTATTAAGCTTGAAATTGCTAATGTTTTGTTGTTATAGTCTACTGCAAGTTTTTAGACTTGAATTTCTTGAGTTAGTATTTTGAAAATTTTGAGTTTTACCCATTTGTATGATCGAACACAAAGATTAGACTATAATAGACTGTTCTGAATGTTTGTAAAGAATGTTTTGATCATGATAGGAATTATTGTAAATGTGTTTTTAAAAGTGTTCACAGCTGCTCTATACTGATCCTGAGTTGTGATAAACCTACCATATCACACTATAATGGTGCATCTGATGTAGATATCGATAGTTTCCGTGTCATAGGTCACATAACAAAGCCCTATATTCACATTATTATGCCTTTAACTCTTTGCCTGCTAGGTAATTTTGCATGCTTTTGGTGTTGTCTGCTGACCTTTTTCAAAATAAACTTTTTCAAAAAATTCTTTCAGGAGCACTATCAGAGTGTCAAACGGTTTGCATCCAGATCAGGACCGACATTTTGTCAGTTCCTGATCTGGGTCCAAACTGTTTGCAAAGGTTATCAGTAGATGACAAAAGTTGCCACAAGCAAGGAAAGAGTTAAGAAATGCTGAGTTGCATTTTTTGTTCTTCAAAAATTAATGACTCGGACTATTCAGTTTTGCCGCAGACAAACAGCAAAGGCTCTGGTGAGACTGCACATATGTGCAGTCTCACCAGAGCCTTTGTTGATTGCACACACTAAGTATGAGTTAATGAAGCTCCATACCTAAAGCTACGTATCTGGCACTTTCTGATCAATGCATGCTTTTATACTGTAATAAGTACCAATCGTCCCTGTTGCTAATGTAGCTCCAATAATATCAGAAAATGGCTTTTAGGAAAAACATTTCTCCATTTATTAACCCATTCTTATGCAATTGACCTCCCACTGTGAGTGTGTGTGCGTAAGAGGTTCTGATCAAAAAGCATTTTAAATCCTGCCTGCCAGGTGTCACAGCATGTCTCTCACTCCCAGCTCTGTATTTCACTCCTCTCAAAAATGAAGTCACTGTGGTATAGTGGATAAACCATTCAGGAGTCGCAGGTTCGATCCACAGCTTCTTCAGTCTGTCAGTCGAGACTTGAAGCTGCGGCCATATCTCCATCTGACCTTAGCTGTTGGTAGGATGTTAAACACAAACACACACAGAGCATCCAAATGAGTGAACAATCATCTTAAAAGGTCCATAATCAAATTAAACTAACAAAAAATACATTAATATGATCTGTGTCAATCTCATGGGTAGTAATAACTTTCTTAACAAGACTGTAAGAGTTGTCTTTCTTGGGGAGCCACAATTCATAAACTAAGCAGTGGGTAGTATGCCTGTTCATGTGAATAGGGAACAATGATTGGACTTGGTGCATGCTCAGGCTGAGCAGAGTCTTCACTAGGCACATATGCTACTTTGCTGAATTTTTTGCCATTCAGCAGCTAGACTGATTTTGTTGGTGAAATTACTAGCAGGTTTTGCAAACACAATATATTCCAAAATTTCTTGAAGAAATGTGACTTCTCTTTGCTCTACACTTTATTATCAAAAATGAGATAAGAATAAGGTCAATTCTTATTCCAATCTGTGCATTGATCTAGCTATTAGGTATGTGGAATAACTGTTTTTCTTATATGAAGTAGAAATGCTCGAAAGTATTTTATTATAGTTTGCAAGCTTAATGAAAGGATTTTTTTTAGCCAGAAATGAGATAGAATGTTAACTGTGAATTGGTTTCTTATGTGAGATTGTCGTTGATGTATACAGAAAAACCTTAAGCGGCCACTCAAAAAGAACACCCAAAATTGGTTTTCAAGACCGATTATCACTTAATGCAGGTCAAAAGTATTGCAGAATTCTCCAAGAGAGCATTCTGCAATACTCTCGACCTTCATTAACCTACCATTTGTCTTTAAGACCTTTGATTTGTCTATTTTTGAGTGGCCGCTTAAGACAGGTATTACTGTACTGTTACGTGATGACAAATCAAAAGGATAGTTTTCCTCACAACTTTGCTCATATAATCTTGATACTTATTGTGTTTTCAGATATACAGTAAAACCTGTGTAAAACAGCCACTCAAAAAGAACACCCAAAATTGGTTTTCAAGACCGATTATCACTTAATGCAGGTCAAAAGTATTGCAGAATGCTCCAAGAGAGCATTTTGCAATACTCTCGACCTTCATTAAGCTACCATTTGTTATTAAGATCTTTGTTTTATTTTTTTTTGATTGGCAGTTTTGCACAGGTTTTACTGTAAAATGGTCAATAATCTTTTGCTTTGCATTTTTCAGTTACAAAGACATCTGTGAAAAGACGGCCACCAATCTCCTCAACCCTTACAAAACCAAAGTCTGTGATACGAGCCAGAAAGGCCGTAAGTCAAGAGATACAACCTACGCAGTTAAATGACTCAACATCTTATTTAATTGACAAAATGTTCCAAAACACTACCGGAAGTGTGGATAGTCTAAAAGCAAAAGACGACAACATTAGTGGTAGCTCAGAGTATGATCTTTATTCAGAATCCAGACAGTATGATACTCAAAGAAAGTTAAAAGTTCCCAAGGAACTAGTTAAATATGAATCAGAACGATCACTTAAAGTGACTAAAGATTTAATCAATAAAACTAGTGCTAAACAATTAGAATTAATATCACCTGTAATTAGTAAGAAATCCATAGAAAATAGTGCTAAGAAAGACAAAGAGAAAGATGGGGAGGAGGACAAAGTGAGTGAGTCTGGAACATACACCATAGAGGAGGAGAAAGATTCTAAGGCAGAGGATGAAGCGAGGAGAAATATTGATAAGATATTTGGAGTGGATCAGTTGTCACCGCAGAGTTTAGCGGAACACGAACACGGTGATCTGAAACTTCCGGTGGTTGACAAGGAGGATAATCATCTAGAAGCTACTCTAAAGAATATCAACTGTGAGCTGGAGGAGATTGAGAGACTTGAGAAGTTGAGGGTGAAGAGACCGCCGGCTGATAGTCTAGATGTAGAGGTCGGCAGTGTGGATCCAGAGGATGATCTCATTGGTGATGAAGAGGTGGGTATTGGTTTGTTGCTTTTCTTAACCCATCTATCCCTGAGTTTCTTTATTCAGTTTTGGACACTTTCTTCTCTATTAATTTGTCAAATAGTTACTTCACTAGGGACACATTCACCAGGCCACGTAGGGCAGTTGGTAATATGTCTGTCTACAGATGTGTGTCTGATTGCAGATCCAGGGGTCACGAGTTTGATCCCGGCCCGGTCCCATACTTTCGTGGAGATTGATCATGAAATAATTTCTATGATCATTCTCCTCCCTTCCCCCCGGACCAAGAAGGGTTGTCAGTTACAAGCAAAAGTATGTGCACGAAGTACTGGTTAACCGCTTGTTCAAGCCTTCCCTGGAAAAAAATTGTGGTTAAATGAGCTGACCCTCCTGACTTGACCATAGCTGTCGACTGGGACGTAAAACAACAAACCAAAACCCCAAAATAATGAATAAATATGAAGTTTCATTCCAATTCAAAGACAGAATGGCAAGAATTGTAGATAATAATGAGATGACTAATGTGACAGAGGTATGCATGTAATCTTTGGGAACTGAAGCATCATCCTCTTCAGTAATTGCCTCCCTCAATACTTGAGTATTCTCGCAATATGGTGGATCAAAATGAAATTATTCAAATAAGGTGGCATTCTTACACACTTCCTTGAAGTCATAATAATATATGGTGTATTATTTGAAGTGAAGTCAGATAAGGTATGCAACCTCTTCAATCATTTGTGATGTTATCTCCTTTTGCCTGTAAGATTTGTCTCCCTTACAATTCTACAATCTGATGTTTGAACAAATTGTAATCTGTTTACCATTCAGTTGGCTTCCCACCAGTCACTGCTCCTCTCGTCTGCTTATGTTCTTAGGAAGCCTACATTGCAAACATTATGGACCCAGATCAGACTGCTCCCAAGCAGTCTGATCAGGGTTCATATTGTTTGCTTCCATGAAAAAATCTAGTCTAAAGTGCACTTGAATATATGCAGCTGATGTAAAAAGCAGACAACATTTTCAGGACAAAAAAAGAGTGGCGGGATAAGGGTTAAGATTGCATGTCTAGTTTTTTTTCATGATATACAGTCTGATCAGGATTGTTTTACCTTATCATAAAATATTGTTCACTTTTTTTTTTTCTATCCCGTCAAGACTTTTTCTCTCCTTAACGCTATCTACTTTACTGACATTGCTGAAAATGACTGAAATATTGTTGACTGGAACATTAAACTGCACTACAAAAAAAGCAAAAATCAACAAACTGGAGCCTTTGCATTGCTGTACATTCTGATCTGGGTTAAGACCACCCTTCATTATTAAGAGTGTCTTTCTTATAATTTTTGCCGCATAATTCGTCTTGTTCTAGCAAAAAGCCCACGCAAAATACTTAACTCCTTCCATGCTAGCTGTGACTTTTGTCATCTGCTGATACCCTTTGCATACAGTTTCGATTCAGATCAGGACCGACAATTTGTTGGTCCTGAACTGAATCCAAACCTTTTGAAACTCCTGAATGAATTTTTTGAAAAAAATGATTTTGAAAAAAGTCAACAGACGACAACAAAGCATTGAAATTACCCAGCATGCAAAGAGTTAAATACCATTTTCTTCCTTATTGAGTACTGTGAAATACGATTATTTCTCGGCCTGATAACGGCGCTGATACCAAAATAGCTCTTCTTCTTTAAGATGCTTTGCCTTAAGCCTGTAAGGCTTAACTCTATGCCTACTAGTGCCGTCTGCTGATAACCTTTGAAAACAGTTTGGAACCAGATCATGCCCGACAAAACATTGGGTCTGATCAGGATCCAAACTGTTTGACACTCCGATGGTAGTCCTGAAAGAAATTTTCAAAAAGGTTTATTTTGAAAAAAATCAGCAGACGACAAGAAGGCATGCAAAATTACCCAGTAGGCAAAGAGTTAATTCATGTCTCGCTGAATCTGAATATTTATGCTTTGCAAGAAGTGTAGATACAGATCAGACAGCTTCTTCAGAAGCTGTCTCATCTGTATCTATACTGTATGCTTTTAAATTAACACATTCATTGTAATAAATCACATCCAAGAAAGGAGTGCATAGACAATGCAAATGTGACACAAAATGATAATTTATTTAGCAGAATCAGGCGTAATAAGTATTTTCGTGCCCAATAGTCATTGATTAAGTGTCGGCGAATACCGGTTTACTGCGAGCAATACTAGTGTTTATTTTTCCATCCAAGGGTTTCTTATGTATTATTGATATAGTACCCAGAACAAATAACGAGGGAAATGTTTCATAAAGAGCCGAGTCAATATTTTCTAGTTTCAAATAGTGATTGTAAACCACTAGCACTTGTGAATATCATTCCCAGTGGGTTTGAGGTGTTGGGCTTTGACTGTTTTAAGGAATAATTTGTGGCTAATTTAGTGTTATCATGGTTATAAGTAGGTTTAAGGATTTTGGAAGTTGACTGATGTAAGGATAATTTTGTGTCTAATTTTGCCAGTTGTACATGCAGCTCTCCAGATAAGAGTGTGGGATTAGAAGTTAATTTTCTTATTTCTCATCCAAAATATATGTTGTGGGTACTCAAAAGAGACGTCTCAATGAGACAGTTCTTTTGGGCACCTAAAGCACAAACTTATAATGATGGATAAGAAAATAATCACAATTTTATGTTGTAAAATTGCTAGTATCAGTGGGCCAATGTGTATGAAACAGAAAGTGTGATAGATTCAGTTCTTACAAGTGACGTATGGAGTGTTTTTGTGCCCCTAAAAAGGGCCGTTTAAATAAGAAAGTAAAATTAATTATTTAACTTTGCTTGTGCCTTAGAGTTAGCTAGGATGCTTTTTTGTAACCCAAAATAAAAAAAAATTCATTATTTCTTCATGGTTACATTTGCTGTGTTCCTCATTGGAAGCATTTCATTGAATTCATATGAGTACCCCAAATGTATGTTTCATGGAGAAATATATCATAAATATTATATCTGAATGAAGTTTTACAATTATCACAAAATTACCAAGATGTATGCAATTAATTATGTGGTGTGTTTTGTTTGACCTTATTGCCTGTAAAGAAATCGAAAATGCTAAGAATGAGAAAGAGTTTCTCCAAAGATCATGGTTTGCTGTAAAGAAACAGAGTTCACTGCAAAGAAGAAGAGTTCACTGCAAAGAAGAAGAGTTCACTGCAAAGAAGAAGAGTTTGCTTCAAGGAAACAGAACAATTTCACTACCAGGAAACGTTTACTGCAAAGAAAAATGATTCACAGAGTTGTATTAGTGAAGAGGCTATGAAGCTTCTGATATTAACTTTTTCTGCCTGTCAAGACTTGTCGTCTGTTGTCCTGGTTGCTTATGTTCTTAGGCAGCCTATATTGCAAACTATATGGACCCAGATCAGACGGAGCAGTCTGATCTGGGTTCATAGTGTTTGCATCCATTAATAAAAGTAGTTTGAAGCGCTTTTGAATCTATGCAGCAGATGTAAAAAACAGATAGCATTTTCAGGGCAAAAAATTATTTGCCATACACAGGTTAATTATCGGATGAAATTCATATCATTTATGTAAAACATACACCATTGTAAACGTACTGATTGATATTGCCTCAAGTGGCAATGTCAATGAGTACTCACATTTTTATCATTTTGCAAACAAATTATCTTATAGTTTTCATCATTTAACAAGTGCTCTAGTTTTAACAGTAGTTGTTATCTCAAATTGCTTAAAGCTGTTTCCCCATTGTTTAGATGAGATGCCTTTTCAACCAAGAAAGATACAATCTTTTCCTTCATATTCCATAAAAAGATTTGTAGTGGCACTTATTGGAAAGGTCTCAACAAGACGCTTCGAAAGAGTACTCACAACAAATATTTTCTGGAGAGAAATTAAAAAAAAATATAGCATATACATGTAGGGAACCCACTTATCTGAAGCGCTATTCTCTTAGTATTTTGTCCGAAAAATCCTCTGGATGACACTTAAATTTGTCAATTTAATAAGCTGTCACACTTACATCAGATTTTACTGATAATTCATTGTTACCTATTGATCACAGGTTCAGATAAACAAAAATTTTCCGCGTAAAATTGTAAATATTTTCTTACCAAGCAATTTTAACATATGTTTTGGGTGTTCAAAAGAACCGTCTCATTGAGACGGTTCTTTTGAGTACCCACAACATATGTTTTGGATGAGAAATAAGAAAATTAAATTTTCGTTACGCACTCTTAACTAAAGTCCTGTATTGATGAACTAG
Source organism: Loripinus fragilis (assembly GCA_964019695.1). Classification (NCBI taxonomy): domain Eukaryota; kingdom Metazoa; phylum Mollusca; class Bivalvia; order Lucinida; family Lucinidae; genus Loripinus; species Loripinus fragilis. The sequence continues at coordinate 30,140,037 of OZ026514.1, forward strand.
ATCAAGCTGATAAGTTGAAAAACATCATAGCTCCTGATAAACTGGGTATACGATTCTCTATTTTTCTTGTTTCTTCGCGAAAACATTTGTTGTGTTGCTCATTGGAAGCGTCTCTGTGAGACGCTTCCAATGAGCACCACATCAAATGTTTTCATGCAGAAATAAGAAAAATATTATGAATTTTTTATTCGATTTTTTTTGTCCACTGATAGTGTGTCATGAAGGCCATAAAAACCTTTTTATCATCAAAGACTTATTTACTGTATTTGTATTTGGACTTATTGTTCGGCTCAATTGCAGAAAATTGCTTTTCGGAGTGGATTGCCTAACAAGTGTAGTGAGAAATTAGAACATTGTTAATGTGTTATATGAAAATGGAAGTTTTGAAAGTGAAATTAACCTATGGTAGTTATCATAGTTAAGAAATCTTACCAATTGATATAATAAAAATTACAACATTCAAGGATTTTTTAGTTGGGAAGAAAAATGTACGTTTCTTTAAAAGCTAGATAACTAGGAATAAAATGTTAGATATTTTATATGATTTGAAAAAAATGAGGACAGTGGTTTTTGTTTGTTTGTGTTGATGCTTTATGTCCCAGTCAACAATTTTTCAGTAATGCCGGGATGATTTCCTGTCTTCCTGGGTTGTTTCAGTACTAAACAGAGGATATAAGTGTCTTGCTCAAGGAGACAAAACAGTGCCTCCTGTGAGTCTTGAACTAACTACCCCTCGATCTCAAGTCCAACGCTCTACCACTGAACCACTGCGCTCCTCTGGTACATTTATATATTAAAAAAATATATTTATGCTCCCTCTTGGGGATAGGAAGCTAGAAAATTATTTTGTGGTGCTGGCCCTGAACTCTTGAGATCTTTTAATTTTCTTCTATAACAAATCATTGGCTATATCAATCTTTAAATTTATAGATAACTTCTTTTGAAATATTTTACACACTTTGTCACACAACAATAAGCCAGCACATGAGATATTGGTACTTACTGCATAAGCAACCAATGAAGACTTGCACATTTAACCCTATATGTACTACATAATAGATTCTTCCTTCTGGTTTGATACAACACACTTGGGATGATCCATTGTATATATTGAGGGGTCGCAGGTTATAATTTCCAAGTATTTCGTTCTCTGAAGATCATTTTTATCTTAGCACACAGTGTAGACCCTGATGAAATGCCGCATTATGCGGCATTTCATTTGGGTCTTCACTGTTTGCCAAAGTAAGCATTTAGGAGTCACTAGTATACAAATGGTTAAAGAATGCCTTCCCATTCATGTGATAAGTAACGTTATCTCCTGGACTGGCACAATTTTACTACAAATTGCTCAATATTCAACTGGGTGATCCTAATAAATTTTCTGATACAATCAAAATGGGAACAAGATTTACAAATTCATCCTCTATTGTTGTAAATTCTGATTGAAGATAGTGGGAGTCGTCCTTTGTGATTTGATTGTCAAAGGGCTTAAATTTTCTATCGGATAGCTATATAAATTCATAGGTGATCAATAACAGGCTTTACAGTCCTTGACAAAAATGTTAAATTATTTCAGAGTTGAGTTATATCTCTTCTACATTCATTTGTTTTGTAAGTTGAGCTTTAGTGTATAAGGAAATTTAAGCCTTGTAAAGTTGGAGATCTCAGAGAGGCATCTACAATTGTTAACATGTCAATGAGTATTTCAGTTGCAAAATGTAAAATAAAAACTGGGGTGGCTTTGAGTTAAAGATACCATACTTAATGTTAACAAATATTTGGGTGACTATACATTCTAGTTAGAAAATGTTAAATAAAGACTCATTGGGCAACTATACATTCTAGTTAGAAAATGTTAAATAAAGACTCATTGGGCAACTATGGGATCCAATTACAAAAGGTTAATTAGGTCACAGGTTATGCATTTCAGTTGAAAATCATAGGGTGGCTATGAGACTAAATTGGAAAATCATTTGGTAGCTATGCAATTTAGTTAAAAATCACTGGGTGGCTATGGTTTAAATTTCAAAATCATCCTTAGCTATGAGATTAATTGCAAAATTATTGGGTAGCTATGCATTTTAGTTAAAAATTTAAGTTACGAAATCATTGGGTGGCTATCAGACTAAATTGCAAAATTATTGGGTAGCTATGCTTTTTAGATAAAAATAATTGGGTGGCTATGGTTCAAATTGCAAAATCATTGGGTAGCTATGCATTGTAATTAAAAATCACTGGGTGGCTATGGTTTCAGTTGGAAAACCATTGGGTGACTATGTGCTTCATTTGCAAAATCCTTTTGGTGGCTATAGGTTTGGGTTAATGTGTGACTTTTTCCTTCAGTTGCAAAACTATTGGCTGGCTTTAGGTTTCAGTTCCAATACCATTGGGTGACTATGTGCTTTAGTTCCAGAAGCATTGGGTGGCTATGTGCTTTAGTTCGAGAAGCATTTGGTGGCTATGGGTTTCAGTTGCAAAATTGTTGGATGGCAACATTTATATATGCTTTAGTTGCAAAATTATTTGGTGACAATGGGTTTCAGTTGCAAAAACTTTAGGTGGCAATAACTGTTTCAAGATCATTTGGTGGCTATGGGTATCAGTTTTTTAATTCATTAGAGGCTACATGTATAGATTTAGTTGCAAAATCATTGGGTGGCTATGGGTTACAGTCGCAAAAACATTTGGTTCCAAAACTATTGGGTGGCTATCGTTATCAGTTAATTAATTATTAGGTGGCTATAGACATCAGTTTAATAATCATTTAGTAGCTATGAATTATAGATTGGTTTCAGTTGAAAATAATTTGGTGGCTGTAAGCTTCAATTACAAAATCATTTGGTTCTTATGGATTTTGTGGATAATTTGATTGGTAACCATATTCATTTAAGTTAAATATCATTTGGTGGCAATTGGCTTCAGTTCCAAAATCATTGTGTTTCTATAGATTTTGTTGAATGATTTGATTGGTAACTATTGGTTTCAGTTAAATATTATTTGGTGGCTTAAGATTCAAAATCATTGAGTGGCTATGGAATTCAATTCCAGAAATTTTGAATGGGTATGGGGTTCAGTTGCAATATCATTGGGTGGCTCTATTCTTCAGTTCCAAGATCATTGGATGGAGATGTGATTCAGTTACAAAATGTTGGATAGTCTTTGTGTGGGCAAGCTTAAGGGTACCTATGGTTTGATGTATAAAGAACAGGTTTAGTGTTTTATAGGTGCATGCTAAAATACAATGATGTACCTATACAAATAGACCTGCTATACAACAGAATATAAGCAATACATCATATTAAAGCAATTTCATGCATAAAATTATGAAAAGGTGTCATAAGTGGCCGGCCTACTGTAATGTAAATGTCCAGAATGCTATGAAGTGATAAACATTTTGACCCCTTGACATCCGAACTTACTGGTTTTACCTGTATTTAGGTATATACCAAATGACATCGTTAATCATTGACAGCGATCTAATTAATTGCACGCTAATGTGTTATGTTATTCCCGATGTGTCAAGGGAAAACAGGCTTTGGTATAATGGAAAAGTGATAGTAGAGATCAGACTGCGCTCTGATCTCAGCCTTTACTATTCACCTACTTAGAGACTGAAGTGCATTTGATGTCAAAAGAAAATTAAAGGCCTTTATCTGGTAACGTTTACTATATACCTTTATGGTAATGCTAGAATATGTTTACTGACCAGGTTATACATTGTTTATGTATACATTAAGACAACCCTTTTCCATGATGTAGCTTTCTTCACTTAGGGCAATATTTTGGAGTGTTTTTCTATCTTAATTGCATTCTTTAGTTGTGTATTCATTTGAGATTTTTACAATTTTAGTATCACTGGGATTATTTTACGGGTGGATTATATTTTTTGTCGTAAGTGATGTCCATTTAGGATTTGTTTTTATATCAGCCAACATTTTGAATAAAGATTTAGTTACAAGTGTTTTGTGATTTTCATGGAGAAATGTATTTATATCAATTTGTGAACTGTTGAACTTTTGAAGCACAGTAGAAAATTTTGAGTTTTAAAATCAGATTTTAATTTGTTCTCAATATTTGAAGATTCACATATATCGGTTTGGACCAAAAGTCTCATAGCCATTGTACATTAAGAGTATAAAAATTATTTTCTGTGTATTAAGGTTTGCCAAGCCCTTGTGTGATAATGTGTTGCAGACCAAACCGCGAAGCTTGGCAAACGTTGATACAGCAAAGAATGTTATATCTTCATTGTTACATACTTTTATTTTGAATTCATGCAATAATAATGATCAAACATTGTTTTGTTAATGTATTAACATTCGCCAGGTCCCTCGGGAGACGTTGAAAACTTTGGGTTTCCCCCCTCTGTTTTTATCATCTTCCCCGGGACCTGGCAAACATCAGACCAGATAGGCAGCAATCGAAAATGCTCTTAACAATCGAGGAACGCGGATCGAAAATCACTAGGAACATTGTTTTTGATTGCCATTTGTTGCCAGTCGGGCGACAAATAGCAATGGAAAACTTTGTCTCTAACGATTTTTGATCTACCTTGGTCAATAGTTTTAACATTTTCGATTGCCGCCTATCTGGTGTGAACATTAAATGCATGAAAACAAAATCATGTTTGATCCCTATATTTTTGCACATCATACTTCTGTACACAGGTTCAAGATAATTGGCCTAATTGGACTAACATCATGTCTTATTAGTTTGTACAAGATTCCATACATGGTTACATCTAAAATGTCTAGACTCTATGTCCCCCAGGCTATGTCCATGCTAGCATGTTCTTATCAAAATGCATTATGCATGCTACTTTCACTGCCGGCTGAAAATGAAAATGAAATTATCGTCCACTGCATTTTTTCACTTTAACAATCAATTGATTTTAACTTGCCTGACATGTCGGTCTTCGGGTCTGACCTGGATACAAACTGTTTGACACCCTGAGGGTATTTCTATAAGACTTTGAAAAAGCTAATTTTGAAAAAAATCAGCAGTCTATAAAGAGCGTGCAAAGTTCGCTATGGTGAAATTTCTTTTGGCACTGTGCAAATAGGATAAGCCTTTTGTGTAGATTTGAGCAAAATCGGGTCCTTGAACCCATAGAAGGATTAAGAAAAGGACATTTTTGAAATATTTAGGGAAATAACTTGATAACTCTAGTTGGTGAAGAGTTAGTCAACATTGCATGCATGGTAGCTATTTAAAACTTTTAAGTCATTATTATGTGCTATTGTCGATTTTTTGTGTGTTAATGAAACTCTTTCTCTGCTAGTTACAACTGTTGTTGTCAGCTCATAACCTATTCAAACAATTTGGACCCAGTTCAGGCCCCACAAAAGTTAGTTACTGACTGGATCCAAACTGTTTGACACTGTGATGGTATACCTGAAGCAAATTTTTGAAAACCTTCATTTTGAAAAAATCAGCAGACGAAAAACAAAACATGTAAAATTACCCAGAATCCCTAAATAATTGCAAATCTGACTTTGAAAAGGTCACCTGTGGTGTCCCTCAAGGTTCCATTTTGGGGCCACTCTTATTTTTGCTTTTTATTAATGATTTACCACTTTACGTGGATAACGTTTCAGCAGATCTCTATGCCGATGACACTACTTTGTATGACATCCAAACTTCATTAGAAGCTATTGAGGTAAATCTTCAAGAAGGATTAAACCAACTCCATATTTGGTGTAAAAACAATGGCATGGTATTAAATTCAGTGAAAACTAAAGTAATGCTAGTAACTACCAACCAAAAAAGATTAAGGTTACAGAACACAAATCTCAACCTTCAATATATGGATGAAATGCTTAAAATGATATCAAGTGATAAAATACTTGGAGTCTATGTAGACAACAATTTAAGTTGGTCTGATCAGGTTAAGCATGTTTGCAAGAAAATATCATCCTATATTTGGCTACTTTCAAAGATCAAGAGCTTTCTGTCACAAGCACATCGTGTGCAATTCTATAAATCATATATCCAGCCTCATATTGACTACTGCAATATAGTGTGGGGCAATTCATGCGAGTCTAGTAAAATGAAAATTTTCAGGCTTCAAAAGCGTGCTTGTCGTGTTATTCTTGACTACAATGTAGAGGATTCCAATGAGGCCATGCAGTCTCTAAAGATTTTATCTGTTTATGATCGTTTATTTCTAAGAAAAGCAAAATTTATGTTCAATTTAGTTTATAATGGTTTAACACCCTCTTATATTTCTGAAAATTTCACACTTAGAAATGAAATGAACATGTCAGTAAATCTAAGATCATCTGTCTCAGGATGTTTTGTTCCTCCTTTGCCCAAAAAGGAGTGCTTTAAGCACAGCATGCGTTACTCAGGCTGCTTGATATGGAACTGTCTCCCTGATAATGTTAAAAGTAGTCAGACTGCTGAAACATTTCATAATAGATGTATCAAATGGCTTACACAGTGATGTACCCATTACATGATTTATTATGGATGAATCAGGAGCTTATAATACTTATATCTATGGCAAGCTACTGGGATGAATTGAATCAAGAAAATGATCACTCAATCTTTGTCTCTTTGAAAATGAATATCTTATTCTTTACTTTGTTCCTATTTCATATTTGTATATTTGCTTATTTCATTGTTGATAACTATGATAAATATCATTTTTGTATATTTTCATTGATAAAGTTTAGTATGATAAGAGTAGGGTGATGAAAGGTGATTTTACCTAATATGCAATAACTTTCCTTCAATCAACCATATACATGTAATACCAAAAGTTATCCATGTTATCAGTCCATGTCACTCTACTCTTATCATGTGCTGACTCAAGATTGCAATATTACTGTAAAATTTTAGATATTTGAATTGTAATAGGCTTGTTCAAGCTTGCCCAGTGGAAAAAAGCGTGGTTAGAAAAACTGACCATCCCGCAATGACCATAGATGTTGACTAGGACTAGCGACAAAACAATCAAAAACAATGAAAACTATAAATCCCAAAACTATTTGCAGATGTGTAGTGTATAGGCTACCTGCAGTGAGCTGATTCTTATTTTCTAATTCAGGAGATGAGTTGGAAGATTGCATTCAGCTTTAACATATAGTGAAATGTTAAAGTTTTTGCTACCATTTCTTCATATACTTATTACAAAAATTGTCAGTATCCTGAGTTTTTGATATTCTATGTATTATTTATACTTTTTTTTTTTTTTTTTGTGATAAAAATTGTATATTATTGTAACATATATTTGTACATGTATCATATATGAGGGCCTCATGGAAGATTAGTACCATTGTTTGCTAAATGTTGTTACCCTCGTTAAATAAAGTCTTTACTTACTTACTTACTTACTTACTTACTAATACAAAGAGTGAATTTTACGAGAGACGCTATTTTCCTTGATGCGTTGTAAGATAAAACACAATATCCTTATTCAGGTTTTCGTAAACTCTTTACCTACCAGCATAGTCTGCTGATAACCTTTGCAAACAATTTGGACCCAGATCAGGCCTGATAAATCATCGGTTCTGACCTGGATCCAAACTGTTCGACACTCTGATGGTGTTCTTGAAGGTATTTTTCGAAAATGATAATTTTGAAAAAAACAGCAGACGACAAAAAATCTTGAAAAATTTCCTGGCATGCAAAGTGTAAAGGTAAGAGGTAACACAGGTTTAGATAAACAAAAACAAAAATCAGCTTAAAAATGTAAATATTTGCTTACCCGTCAGTTTTAACATATGTTTTGGGTGCTAAAAAGAACCGTCTCATTGAGACGGTTCTTTTGAGTACCCACAACACATGTTTTGGTTGAGAATTAAGAAAATTAAATTTTTGTTACGCACTCTTAACTAAAGTCCTGGGTAAAACATGTAAATGGGGATGTATTGTTCTCTCTCAAGTCACGATCAATGTCAACTGTCCTGGTAAACTCACCTATATCAGACTCGTAGGTATTTCGTTGGCGGGAAGCTGAGGACTAAGTCATTCAGACATGGATTGAAATTTCAAATGTGAAGTGACGTGTAATAATACATTAAATTCTCACTAAGTTGTGAATTTTGTTTGAAAAAGGGCGTCGAGCAGGAGAAATCTGACCTACATATAGTAAATTTATTCAAAAAAGGATACTTTATGAGGTTAAATGGTTGCTTTTGTATGGATTTTGTTAAAATATAGGAAGTTAAATTCAAAATGGTACTATGTCAATTTTTTCACTTTTTTTGTCATCAATTTTTGTCTTTTCGATGTATATTTTAAAAAAATGTATGAATTTTGAAACTATGGCTACAGTAAATGTTCAAAATTTTTAAACACTATTGCCTGACAACCAGTGCAGACCCAGATCAGACTGCTTCTGAAGAAGCAGTCTGATCAGGGTCTTCCCTGTTTGCTATCCTGACAAATATTTTTGAATTCCAGCCCTGATAACCAACATTTTGTTTGAGAACAGAAAAAGTTAGCAAAAGTGTTCGAAATTTTAGAAAATTTTTCCTATTTTCCATTTGTTAAAGATAAGCACAACTTCATCTGACACAAATATTCAAATGACATTTATTTTATTAATATTGATGCTCGAAGAATACATGTATTGTGGCTGCTCATGGGATCAGGGTCTCTCTATACATATGTATAGAGACACCCAGATGGGATGCATTTTCTAATCAAGAAAAAGTTTTCAATGAGAAATATTTTTAAAAAACGGCCAAATTTTATTGAAAAAAAAGGCATAAATTATCAAAGGGTTTTGCATTTGCAAATTTCACACCTACCAATCTATCTCCTTCAGTATTGTGTTATTAAGAACCTATATAAACATATATGAATGAGATGGATCTTAAATTCAACAAAACTATTGATTTTATCTTGTTTTTTGTTTGTTTGTTTGTTTGATTTGATTTTTTACGTCCCATCAACAATCTTTCAGTTATGTAGGGACGGGTCTTCCTGAGTTGAACCAGTATTAAGCTAGGATTAATGTGGCTTGCTCAAAGAAAAAACACAGTGACACCAGTGAGGCTTGAAACTGCGGCCCCTCGGTCTCCAGTCAAGCACTCTACCACTGAGCCACGGTGCTCCCAATTTTTTCTTGTCAATAGAATTTTGAAAAATACTATTCGATGTCCTTGATGTTTACCTTCGGCATACCTTAAAAATTGTGCTCTTAAACATGGACTTATTCTAGGATATGTATTGAAGTTGAAAAATGCCCCTTTTCTTCATTACAAAACATTTTAAAGTGTCAAACAGAATGTCCTTTTAAAAACTGTACCAGTGTCCAAAAGTTCAAAGCGTGTCTCATAGAATAGCATTGCCCAATTTCTAAATTTTACTCTCAAAATAGAGGGAACAGAAAGTACAACCCATTGGTATATGTGATCAAGGAGATGGTTGGTAGACGTTTGATTTGACTGCTCAAAATATGTTAACTAATGGTGCAGAGCTAAATCAAAAATGGTATCATGTAATCTTTATTACTTTGTTAAGTGAACAACTTGGTGCAATTTCGATACTAAAATTTGGTTCATTAAACAATTTTGCCATAGGAAATAAAAGACAAGGTTCATTGAATTTGGTATCAAAGCTCGTCATAATTTAGAGCTTCATTCATGTGTACCATATTACTCAAAGTATGCAGGCAGATAGATATAAGCAAACAGCTAAATCACAGATCAAACCCCTTTAACTCTGCCTACTAGTAACAGTTTGGAGCCAGATCAGGCCCAACAAAATGATCTAGATCCAAACTGTTTGACACTGATGGTATCCCTGAGAGCATTTTTGAAAAAAGTTGATAATTTGTGAAAAAAGTCAGCAGTTGACAACACAAAAAGCATGAACATTTACCCAGTAGACAAATGGTTAATTTTGTCGTTTTAATTTGCATTCAAAAGTTAAAGGGCCTTTTTTCTTACATGTTAAATATTTATAAATTTGCCATCGGGAGGTCTGTGCTTAAATAATAGTTAACATTTTTGTTATGCTGGAGTGCACTGGATTTGAAATTGATGGATTTTTTATAGCACGATAAAGATTAGTTTGTTGGTAAATTGTTAAACTTCGAACTTTGTTCTTAATGTAAATTGTTTGGGGTATCTGACAGAAAACTATTTGCTGTATTTGCCTACTAGTGGTATCTCAGCTGATAACCTTTGCAAACAGTTTGTACACACAGATCAGGCTTCCTCAGATTTGGATTCAACAAATTGGTGTCAGCAGGCCTTCAGATTTATGGTGGGCCCGGGCCATTGTCCCATGATTTCAAGATATGGCCCATCACTTTCCAAGGCAGTGGGCCCAGTGGACCCATTCTTTTCAGTTGTGAAAAAATCTCACTTTTATAAAAATATTCATCTTACAGCGAGAAAACAAAAAGTACATGTAGGTTGTCAATAGTACTCAATACAGTAAACAGGTCTTAAGCAACCACTCAAAAAAGACAAATCAAAGATCTTAATAACAAATGGTAGCTTAATGAAGGTCGAAAGTATTGCAGAATGCTCCCCTTGGAGCATTCTGCAATACTTTTGACCTGCATTAAGCGATAACTGGTCTTCTTTTTTCGAGTGGCCGCTTAAGACAGATTTTATTGTATAATCAGCATTCAATATACATATATGCATACACCTGTCAGTGTCAGTGAGTAGGTAAAACATTCAATCTAAATGTCAACCGTGGTTAGTTTGATATGCTTGAGCCCATCATTTCAGAAAATGACCCGCCTTTTTTGCTCCATGGATCACTTCGGCCCACCAATCTTGAAAAAAATCTGAAGCCCTGGTCAGCTCAGAATTTGTTGTAGCCGACACTTTAGCCAAATGGAAAAAGAGCCAAAAGAAATTAACTTTTTGTTTAGCCAACTAGTTTTAGCCAAAAAGTAGTATCAACAACTTGTTTTGTATTTAACTCTTTGCTCGCTAGGGGCGACTTTTGTTACCTTTGCAAACAGTTTGGACCAAGATCAGGCCCGACAAAATTTCGGGCCTGATCTGGGTCCAAACTGTTTGACACCCAGATGGTATTGAAAAAAAACAGCATCCAAAGAGTAAAATATGGCACAATAATGGAATAATAAAAGCAATTGAAAACCCAAATCTGATCAAAATACACTTTTTCGCAAATATGTAATTTTTGAATCCACCTAGACTGTACTTTTAGCCAATAACTTATATTTGTAGCCACTCTACATTTTTAGTAGCAAATGGCTACAATGGCTAATGGCAGGGTAAGCCCTGGGTGTCATTCTTTGTTTTGAACAAGTTATGTTTGAATCTCACTGGAAGTTTGCAGGATTATTCCTGAATATGCTGAAATAGGCAGATTATAATAATCATTTTATCTGAAGACAATTTTTTTACCATTTAAACTTGAATGTTTTAATACTTTTGTTTAAGATTTGAATTTTTAAAGTTCAGGATTTTGGAAAATTTTGAACTTTTACCCATACTATAATAATAACAAGTCATCTTTGGTTGTAAAGTACTTTCAAACACTTTTCAACTGTGGCGAACTTTTGTGATGCTCTTGAAAGTTTAAAGGAATCATTGACATACATTTTGATACTTGAAGTTTGATAGTTTGATGAAGCCTTTAAGTGGCTTAAGAGTGGTTATGTGTGTATTAAGTGGTTTCATGGTTAGATATCCTTGTATTTTGACACAGATTTGGTTGTTTCTTTTGTACACAAAATCAAATAATTTGAAATTCTGATGTCTTTGAGCATGGAATAGCATAGTATATTAGTAGTGATTGAGGGATGGCATATTCAGTATTCAGCTCTGAATTTGATGTAAATACAGAAAACAGTGGATGTGGTTTCTTTCAATGCCTTAACCCTTAAAGCGCCAAGAATATATGCATCTGTAAAATGACGTCTGCTGAAGTCGTCTCCTGCAAATAATTACCTAACATTACTGAAAAATTTAAGTATAGAAGCAAACAAGGTGGACCCAGATCAGACTGCTCCTATAGGAGCAGTCTGATCTGGGTCCACACTGTTTGTCATAGAGGCTTCTTAAACATTTCAGCAGACGAGATAAGCAGACGACTTTTGTTGCGATTGGCACTTTAAGAGCTAAGTCAGGCTTTAGTTTTTATATCTAAAAATTTCTTACAGAATTGAGTGACATGTGGTATGCACCGAAAGTTCTACGCCACTAGCAAGAAAGTTTCGGTTAATACATAGTTTAATGGATCACATAAAGTGGGATTTTACTTATCATAATTTATTATATCATAAGTTAAAATTAATGAAATAATTTTAAATGGTAGTTTATATAGTATACATTAGTAGAAGAAACACATGTCCGCACCATTAAACTGATATAACACTGGAATTTAGCTTTAATAAGATTAAGCTTAAAGAGACTAAGTCTGCAACTATGAACATTTTTCGAAATTTTTTATTTTCTTTTTATATCATTTGTAAAAGTAGAATTAAGTTATGTTTTCACAATAAATCTGTTCACTATAGCTGAAAACTGCACGGAAAAGTGAATTATCTTACCAAAACAGGTGTGTTGGTAATTATTTGCGTCCCTCCAATAATTATAGACAGTTAATTTTAACATAAATGCTGTTGTTTTGATTCTGATAATTTGTTAAGATTTGAGAAATTGGTAAAATGTATACCTGAAGTTTAGTTTTTTCACCGTCTTCTTGAAAAATAGAAACATTAGTTCAAAAATTAAAAGATCAAAAGTTACAGACTATGCAGCTTTAATGGAAAATATTCTTAAATCTTTTGATAAGAAATGATTAGCCGGTGTATCCAATGGCCTTTATTTTATTTCTCAATAAAAACATAATGTTGGGGGAATGTAACTGTTCCCAGGTGCATCTATGGAACTTGCACTATAAGTGCGGTCATTCATTTGGGTCTTAATTCTGACCTGCATGGAGATTACATTTTTAACTATACAATGTCAATCAGTTTAACTGCAAGATGATAATATTTATATAATACATTGTAATTGTTTCTTGTTCTTCAATGTATATTTTTATTTTCTGGTTGTTGTTTTGCTTTTTTGATCAAAAATATATGAAAATTATGGAATATTTCTATGCATACTGCATCAACTTTCTCAGTGGAAAGCTCAGTTGGATTTCGTTTGGGGTTTACTGGTTAAATCAGCTGGGTAACTTTTCATTGAATTTCTAATGCTTTATTTAAAACGCCCTAGTCTGCATATTGCAAATGAATGCATTTTATTCACAAGTCACATGCCAATCAGGGCAGAAAGTGACTCATTCTAAAATTTTGTCACTTTCAAGTTTTGAAAATTGAAAATCAAAACATTCCTTACTTGCAATGTGAACTGTTCTGGTGAACTCTGGCTTTGGGTTGACAAAACTCAGGTGTTGATTTTGTTTGTTTGATTTGATTCTTTTCGTCCCAACAACAATCTTTCAGTTAAACAGGAACAGGTCTTCCTGGGTTGAACCAGTACTAAGCTAGGATAAATGTGTCTTGCCCAAGGACCACAACACAGTGACGCCGGTGAGGCTCGAACCTGCGACCCTTGGTCTCTAGTCAAGCACTCTACCACTGAGCCACTGTGCTCCCTCAGGTGTTGAATGATACAGCCAGATTTCATACTGTGGAGGTAGGAACTGAACAGACTGGGCCTGTTTATAAGCTGGTAACTGCCCAGCTTGTATCTGGAAACTGGCGGTACACATACAGATAAGCTGGGATCAAACTGAAAGATTCTAGAATCTAGACCAGAGATACACCATGCAAACAGTGCAATTTATTTTTTTTTTCAAAAAAGTCAGGCTAATTAGGGTATGCCTGAGTTGGTTTCAAACAGAGAAGAAATACTACAATTTATGCATGTGGCGAAACCAAGGCTCAAATTCACTACCTCACTTTCAATCTATAGAAGCCACAGATTTATACCAATCTGACTTGTTCTTGGAGATGATGCATTGATAAGTTAGTGGTCTTTCATGCAAACTAAACATCTATGTGTCTTGATCCACATCTGAACTAAGGGTGAGGTTGGTGCACTGTTAAACCCATTTAAGCCCTCCAGTAAAATATTTTTACTGATTTTTCCAAGGTGGTGCTTCTTTTATGGATCATTTATGTTATTTCTGTCTTGTTTTGTTTTGCTTTCATGCATGTCTGTTTGTCGATGCCTTGTGGTTACCTGCTGGGAAAGGGCTGACCTCTTGGCTCTCGTTTGTGATGTCTAATTGTGACGTTGTCACTTTCCCATTGGTATCCTGGGTTAGGTGTGGTGCTTTATTGTATTGACTACTGATCTTTGCCCTCTTTCTTACTCTGTAGATTGCACTAAGCGACATGATGCAAACTTTCTTGCTTCTCTCAGCAATATTATTTCCTGTTCTCAAGCATGTAAATTTTTATCAGAGAAAAATATAAGAGTTGACCAACCTTTGTTGTTCACAGGGCCAGCCTCAAAGGCAGGCCCCGTGAACAACAAAGATTGGTCAAACTGCTTGTGAAGAAGAAAAGGCTGCTGGTTATACCCCTGGCATTAATATATATATATATATGCTAAGTGGTATATAAGTTTCTGTCTTTCCTTCAGAACCTCTGTAGACTAAAATTAATTGTATAGATCTGAAAACTTTATTGAGTACATTTTATTTTGCAGACAAAGCTTTCATAACAATCTATTAGAGAACAATTAATATTTTGATATGAATGAGATAATTCAATATTTTATCTACAGCAATAAATATTTTGATAAAGTCTAGATAATAGTGTTATGTACATGTGTAGATATGTAAGATTAAGAAACAATATAGCTGTAATGTATTAGAAAATAACCCTTATCACCACCATATTTGAACTCTTTTAGTACTGAATTTCTAGAGTCATCAAGGTGGCTAATCACATGGTCTGTTTGATTAGGTTCACGAACTTTACGAACCAGTAATCGGACATCACAGGTAAGGAAAATCGTTTATAACTTTTGTTATATTAAGTCAAATTTCATGCGGTAAAGTGCAAAAAACCCCTCACTCATATTTTTCTGCACAAGACTGTGTAAACGTTTCTCCTGGATTCGATGCAATTTTTTAGATTACCACGAACAACTGAAGTGTGTACCCAATCACGGAGACTTTTCCGTTTTTTCTTCAGTTGTTCGAGGTAATCTGGAAAACTACAGCAAACCCAGGAGAAACTTTGACACAGTCTTGTGCAGAAAAATATGAGGGTTTTTTTGCACTTACTGCATGAAATTTGACTTAGTATTACAAAAGTTATAAACAATTTTACTTGTTCAGGAAATCCGCTGACGATGTGATTGACCACCTTGATCATAGTTGATGCTCCTGGTTACTGGTATAAATAATTTGCAGACTATCAATAAAGCAAACAAATAGTCCTAGATCAGACTGCTCCTAGGCTCCGCTGTGGACATTCTGATCTGGGACTATTTTGTTTGCACATGCTTCACTAATGTTGGAGTAATTTGGCTCTGGTTACAGTAAAACCTGTGTAAAACAGCCGCTCAAAATAGACAAAACAAAGATCTTAATGACAAATGGTAGCTTAATGAAGGTCAAAAGTATTGCAGAATGCTCCCATTGGAGCATTCTGCAATACTTTTGAAGGTCAAAAGTATTGCAGAATGCTCCCATTGGAGCATTCTGCAATACTTTTGACCTGCATTAAGCGATAATTGGTCTTGAAAACCAATTTTCTGTCTTTTTGAGAGTGGCCGTTTTACACAGGTTTTACTGTACAAGGTACTCAAAGAGTTAAAAGAAGACTTCATAATTGACTTCATAATTGACATGATTGATGTAAGATAGAAAATCTGAATGGAAAGAAAGCGAAATATTGAGATGATTTTACTTTGCTTTTAAGCCTGCAACATTGTATAGTTTTACATATTTGCTTTGGTATTCTATAGATAATAGTTATTGATTGATTCGATAAAACTGGAGAAAATTCATTGACAGTTTTTGTGCTTTGAATAGAAGATGCAGATAGATACAAAAGCTTTTCACTGAAGTATATAATATGGTGTCAGTTTGTGGCATGAAACGTTTGTGGAATACATGTAATATATGTGCATACACATATGACTTTTAGAAAATGGTGACTTTAAAAGGACATGGAAATAAATTGTTATGAAATTAAAATGTGGAATTAAATTCTTATGGATACAACTGTCAAACAAAACATATTTTTAAAGGTGAGTGTTTATCATTACAATAATTATTACTTTTTGAAGAATATGTGAAATAAGTCCAATGTCAGAGATAAAATGTTGCAAAACTCATGCTGGACCGTTAAGCTGTTTGTTTATTTGAAATGTATAGCCCTTCAGGGTGCAGAGCGGGGGAACCCCCTCTAGATCCGCCACTGGTACTGTGTTGCATTGTCAATTCATTCAGGAGGGTAAAGGCTTAGGCTGTCAGCTGGACATAAATGAGTAATATGATGCGAGATATACTCGTGTCTCTTGATTTATTTTCCTTGAGAAGTCGAGCAGAAAGTAGATGCGTATCATGTCCATTTGACCGACAAAGCCCCATTGTGAGGTGACATCTTATTTTAGTGGCCTTTCATGGTTTATTTCATTTTAAGGTAAGCATTTGTTTAGTGAAAAAAAAATATGGCATGATAGCTGCATTTAATTTTAGTGTTATTTCTGAGTTGAATATATTATAAGATTGAAATAAATTGAAAATCCAGTATTCCATCTTATAAAGGCACATATGGTGCATGCTCTGCTTACACAGTATCAAGCCTCCAGATAAAGTGTGTGGGTGTATGGGAGGGGGGGCTTATGTTAATGCCGATTGCAGTCTCTTGCAATATTAAATGTAACAAGTGCGCAGTGCATATTAAAACTTTTTTTCTCTCTTCAATTAGAAAACAGTGTAGATCCAGATCAGCTGATCAGGATCTACACTGTTTTTACTGTCCACACTATGAATTGAGCTGTGACATGAGAATTCCAACAATGTGGTATGTGCAACCAGCAAAGCCTCAGATCAGCCTGCGCATACACGCAGTCTGATCAGAGCCTTTGCAGGTCCCTGGAATATTCTATAAATATAAAGCTACTGACCGAACAGCATTTAGAGTTGCTAAGCTTAAAAGGAGGCTGCACAGGCTCATCTGAGTCTACACTTGTCAAAATGCCACATTGTTTGAAACGAATCACATGTCATGGCTCAATTCACATTTATGATAAAAATACACCAATGCAAAAGTTGATACAGGATTGACAAAACTCTCTTCCCTTGCTAGCGGCGACTTTTGCATTGTGCTGATTACCTTTGCAAACTGCTTGGACCCAGATCAAGACTGACAGAGCTTCGGTCCTGATCTGGATCCAACCTGTTTAAAACTCTGATGTTCATTTTGAAAAAAGTCATAAAAGCTTGTAAAATATTCAGCATACAAAGATTTAAGAGCTCAGTGTACATTTATTAGAGCTTGTGCACTTATAAGGTAGAAAATGTTAATTATCTTATTTTTATTATGCCCTTTTTGTATTGTTAAGGACCATATCGGAAATGTCTATGTACAGTAGATTGTCTCCAGATCTATGAATTTGTAAAGCTTCAGTTTGAACTTGTCCTTGTGTAGTTATTTAGTCTTTTGTTGAAAAGATTGGATTACTTCGGAATTACACTTTTACTTTTTAAATTTTTTAAGCCTGTACGCTCTATAAACGTAAAACGTGGCAGTATTGTGAATAACCACTGGCACATGACACACATACAAATACTGTGATGGCGGTTGCCACCATAATATATATTGCGGTCATAAAAATTTTATTCGCATGTTTACAAAATGGATATTAAAATTATGGCTCGACAACTTAAACAGTACTTGGTGGTGAGTTAAAATTCAAGTGGAGTTTCTCTCAATTTATTATTTAAATTCTGTGGGTTTTTAATTACTTTAAAAAACACACACTCTGATAGGATTTGATATATGTTTTGTGCATGTTCACTTTTGGTAGTGCTGAAATACCTTAAGAAATGAGAATGAGGCTCAGAAAAGACAAAATTCCAAAAGCAAAGGCTTTATTGTATTGATTTGAATCAAGTATATGAACTTAATTCTAATAAAACTAGTTTTAATTAATGTTAATTAGTCTACTGTAAACCCTTTTAAAACCAGGTACCTTTACAAACAGTGAAGACCCAGAAGAAATGCCGCATAATGCGGCATTTTATCAGTGTCTCCACTGTTTGCTAAGACAAAATCAATCTATAGAGAAAGAAATACATGAACAATCTATTTTGGAAATTATAACCTTTGACCCCTCAATATATACAATGGACCATCCTGACTTAACTGTATCAAACTTTATTGAAAAATTCCCGGTTGTGGAGTCAGTGAAAAAGTAAAAAAAAAAACAATTATCTGTACGACATACTTGCCCTAAAACTTAATTACGTTCATTTAGCTACCTGATGTCTTTAAACATTTTAAAAATGTGATTGAGGAGCAATCTGATCAGGTTATACACTGTTTGGTCAAGGTATACACTGTTTGATCAAGTGTAAATGTAATTTAATCCAATGGTTACACAATGTTTTCTTTTAGCATTATAGCATATTGTCCTTTAAAAGAGCTTATTTTTAGGTCTCTAAGCTGGTTTGTACATAGTCTAGAGGATCCAAACATGAGTGCTCATGTATTATTGAATTTATTAAACTATTTGAAGAAAAGAGATAAAATATGAGGCTTGCAGAACATTTTATAGCTTTTTCGCAATGCATTTAGTAAATTCAGTAATACAGGAGCACGAATGTTAGACTCTATTAATATCATATGACACTGAAATTATTTTGAAATCACGTTTGTCATAAATAAGGGACATTGTTAAACCGACAAGACTAAAGTGCAGGTTTCAGACAAACACATTAAAACGAATATTTTAAAAACTCACTGAAAATCTTACATAGTCTGAATTGTTAAGTGAAGGTGTGCTTTCTGTGAAACATGAGTGAAAAATGAATGTTCATGCATACATCTAATCTAGAGCATTGAATTTATTATGGATTAGTGGTAGATTAAATATTTATTTTACCATTGTTTGGAAATAATCCTTTTAAAACTGAGGCATTTGCAAACAAAGCAGTGCCAGGTATCAAACCACTGGTTATCATCGAAACAGTGCCCTGACTATTGGTAATCATTCAATGCTGTACCCTATCTATTGGTAATCTGAAGTTTCAAAGCAGTGCCCTAACTAATGGTAATCATTCAATGCACTCACTGTGCCCTTACTATATCGGTAATCATCTTACTATTAGTAATCTTTCAATGCAGTGCCCTTACTATTGGTATTCTTTCAATGCAGTGCCCAGACAATTGGCAGTCACTAGTGCAGTGACCTGCATATTGGTAATCATTCAGTGCAGTGCCCTGATTCTTGATGATCATTCAATGCTGTACCCTATCTATTGGTAATCATTCAATGCAGTCTCTGACTGACTTATAAGCTTTTAAATAAGAAATATAGAAATGCAATAGCTAAACTGAGATTATCGTCACATCCTTTACTCATCGAGACGGGAAGATATTCTGGCGTTCCACGCGAAAATAGAAAGTGCATCTACTGTGATATGGATGATATAGAGGACAAGTTTCATTTCGTTTGAATATGTACTAAATACACAGTGTTGAGAAATATATATATTCCTAGGTACTACAGTAGGAACCCCAGTATGCATAAATTTATAGAACTTCTGAATTCAGATCGATTAAAAACGCTAAAACACCTCGCGATATTCATTATAAAAGCGTTAGAGCTGAGACTACAAACTGACAATAACATAAACTGACAGTTTACAGGCTATTCGTAGCATTTCACAAATTCGCCGGGAAATGTCATTTATAATTAATGATTCACATAGAATCAATGTTGAGCCAACGCAGGAGATGTTGGTTTAGCATTGGTTTTGTGTGAATCACATATTTTTGGCGTTCTGTATATTTAACATAGGCTAAGGCAGCTTTTTTGGACTTTTTCATGAAATATTGACGCTCCGCATATAGCCATGATCGAGCCGGCGTTGTATCGACGTTGGTTCGGTTTGGGCTGTGTGTGAAGTTTACGTTTGGCGACGTGTGAATGCTAGTGTGGCTGTTTTTAATTGCATCAGGCAAAGTTATGGCCGAATTGCCAAAACATGGCTTATTTTATGTCAATTCGTCTATGCTGCTGTGATGCAATTTTGTGGGTTCACTCTCAGATAGAGTGAAATGAGACGTTTGCCTGCTTGTTCACGTGATAGCTTGCATTGTTGCAAAGTTTGTATAGTATGATGATAGACTGCATATGTCTAAGTCATAATAAATTTCTGTTCTGTTCTGTTCTGTTCTGACTATCGGTAACCATTCTGATTGCAGTGACCTGACTATTGGTGATCACTCGAAGCAGTGCCCTGGCTATTGGTAATGCCTTGGCTATAATGGTAATTATTCAATTCTGCTAATTGGTGATTATTCAATGCAGTGTCCTGAATATTGGTATTCATTCAGTGAAGTGCCCCCTATATTTGTAAACATTCAAGGCTAAATTCTTACTATGGGGATTGGGAATGAGGTTTACAAATGACTTGCATTGATCAGTTTTATCATATTTGTATTTTTCAGGAAAATCCCTCCACAGAGGTGCCAAATGATGCTCCCAAGTGGGTGAGCCAGTGGGCAGCACTGACCAATCAGAAATCCCGAAAGAACAGTTTAGGAGAAATGGAGCTGTCCAGTCCTGGCTCATCCATATCGGATGGTAAGTTTCAGAACAACGGTAAATGTTCTAAATTTTGAACACATTTCTCTTTCAAATAATATTCATTTATATTCCATAGGGAACAATGTTAAACACATATGATAAATTTATCTATTTCAATATTTTGGCCAAAGGCCTTTTTCAAGAAAAAACATGCACTTTAGTATCAACTACATAGTCTCTGTCCCACCATTTTGGAATTCAAAATGGTGGAACAGAGACTATGTAGTTGATACTAAAGTATCAAAATGGTGGAACAGAGACTATGTAGTTGATACTAAAGTGCATGTTTTTTCTTGAAAAAGGCCTTTGGCCGAAATATTGAAATAGAGTAAATTTATCATATGCATTTCTCTTTCTGTTCTCAAATAAAATGTTGGTTGGAATTCACAAAGCACTCATCAGAAAAGCAAACAGGGGAGATCTGGTTCTGCACTGTTTGTCTCTGCCTTTTTGGCAGGCAACTAATGTTTGAAGTTTTATAACTGTCTGAATGAACTGTCCAGGAACTGTTATTGACCATCATGATCACTGAAAGAGCCCTGAAACATCATCCTTACCTACTCTGTTGGTATAAGTTGGTTAATAGCTATTCATAGCTAATGTTATACTGTTTGTATCTCCGACTTTATAAATAAATTTTGTATTGTATTGCATTTTATTGTTACCATACATATCCTCAATATTGGGACACCTTAACACCATGTTCATCCTAAAATTTGAACAATTGCATTTGACTACCAGCATAAGTGTGTAAGTATAAAGTGTTTAGATCGAATGGAAAAGTGTGAGCTCTGATCAGGCAGCTTCCCCAGGAGCAGGCTGATCAGAGTGTACTCTGTTTGATCTGTTCAAATATTTGGAGTTATAAATACGATAGTATATAATGGTAACATGTTTTAAGCTAAAATATCAAAATTTACTGTAAAAATATTGATGTTTTGGATCTTTTCAGTTGATGTTGAAATGATAATGGTTAACATGAATAATGGACAAGTTCCACATGCCAGCCTGTACTCCCTTGAGATTTTAATAATGTAATGTTCTTGAAACTAAAAGAAAATAATGCAGCTATGAAGATATGTAAGAATTGATTTCCTGGTAAAACATTAATCTTGAAAACAGAGCTGAGTATGAGATTACAACTAACTTAGGTGAAGAAAAGATTGATGAAACATACCTGCCCTTGAGTAATTTGAATATGTAACTTATAGTGCATACTCAAATGCATGTCTTAGATACTAAGCAATGCCTGATGAATTGATATTGAAAAATAGGGGGGGTGGGGGGGTCTTCTTAGACCTGTAAACCTAATGACTGGGCTTGATTGTATTGTACCTAAAGTTCAAGTTGGGTAAAAATCTGGCAGATTCAGAGAGATTATTGTTTCAAACTTGTCTGCAATATTTTTGACTGGGAGCACAGCTCAAACAAAAAAAATTAACCACTTAAGATCATCACTTGAGTAATATAGGACACCACTGAAATTTGACAAAAATATGACTATCTGATTTGTTGAAATGGGCAACACTGGGAAACCAGATTTATAGTGCATTTATTGTCTTTTAACACTCTTTCACTCAGTATAGCGACAACTCTATGAAGTTTGGCCATTCTCAGTGCACTAGATTTAAATAGTCAAGAAAAATGCGTGTTTGGGATGAGAATTAAACCATATAATGATACATTGCAGTCCTTTTATAAAGCTTTGTTGGGGTCCATATGAATGGACCTTGTTATAATAGATTGTGTTAAAAAAGGGACAATTTTACAAAGCAATTATAGGAAAATGACCATTTCATGATCATTTTCCTATAATTCCTTTGTAAAATTCCATGATAAAAAAATTGGGAGCCACATGTCCGTGCTATATCCAAATCCAAATGTAATAAGGGGACAATTTTACAAAGGATTTTATTGGAAAATGACCATTTCATGGTCATATTCCTATAATTTCTTTGTAAAATTCCACATTTCATGGTCATTTTCCTATTTGTTTGTTTTGTTTGATTTGATTCTTTACGTCCACTCAACAATCTTTCAGTTATGCGGGACGGGTCTTCCTGGGTTGAACCAGTACTAAGCTAGGATAAATGTGTCTTGCTCAAGGACCACAACGCAGTGACGCCGGTGAGGCTCGAACCCGCGGCCCTTCGGTCTCGAGTCAAGCACTCTACCACTGAGCCACTGCGCTCCCTTCATTTTCCTATAATTCCTTTGTAAAATTCCATGGTAAAAAAATTTGGGAGCCACATGTCCGTGCTATATCCAAATCTAAATGTTATAAAGGGACAATTTTACAAAGCAATTATAGGAAAATGACCATTTCATGGTCATTTTCCTATAATTCCTTTGTAAAATTCCATGGTAAAAAAATTGGGAGCGTATCCAAATCCATTAGGTGGACTGCAGTATAGCCAGAATGACCATCGCTACTGTAAGAGGGACTGTACATTAAGTTAATAAATGTCAAGGTGAGCTGTTGCCTCTTGTCAAGATGTGGCCGACTGTCACATTGTAATGACAGACGGTGCTAATTGGTTTCACCTGGTCATTATTGACCATTCAAATAAATCATTACATGGTCAAGTATTACAGCAATAAGGCACTAACCTACTGATTAGGGGTCCTCATGGAAAGAAAATATATGCAGATCAACTGGTTGGCTCCACCGGCTTACCCATTGGTCGGTCGGCAAAGGAACTCTTCTGGCTAAAGAAAACACAAACAGTAATCTAAAGCGCCACCTAGCGCCGTAAGCTGGAGGTACATTTGTACTAGCTTCTGTCTTTATCATTGAAAGATGCCAAAAACCTTTATATTTCCATAATAAAGAATTTCTCATGTAAACCAAATTTAAGGACTTACAGATAAGTTGTTTTCTTCAACATAACTCCCTAGTTTGTGATTTTTCTCCTCTGGTTTTTGATTTTTTGTCAATCAAAGTTTTCGGAAAATGGTTAAAAATGATTAAATCATGGCTATAAAAAGCAAGGAGTTCCGAGTTTTGTACCTCACATTTGAAACAATATGGCAGCTGTGACGTCAGCCCGACCTTATCAATACCACCCTTTTGGACAAGCATATTGTTTAGGGTACAGACATTTGTTTCACAAACACAATTTCTAGTAAGAGAGAAAATGTTTAGTCATTAGGTGGCCTAATGGTTCAAACTCTGAAAAAAATGCTGTATTTAATTAATCAATTTTCTGGTTCATTCCTATGAACTGTACTTAGGATTGATTTTAAAAACAGACATGCTGAAGCACTGCATGCTTGAATCAAGGCATGCTGATCTTTTTCCCTTCTTGTTCTGCTATTCAGTATTGCGTGCAAAGGTTTAAAATTGATTCTTACACCATTGTAATAAAACAATTTGAGGAATTCCACACAATACAAAAACTGAAAGACAATAACAGACTGAATAACAAAAATGTATTTGGGGGAGTAAATCGTTATGAAAACCATGTATGTGATACAGTGGGTTTGCCAGTAAATAATAATTGAAAAACAGCATATACCCTAAATATTTGTATAGATAGACCCGAGCAAATGGTGTAAAATAGGGGTCAGATAAGGGTTTACACACAATGTGCCTTAATTCCATCACTACCCTCTACCCTGACCTCATCAGATTTAGAATGTACTTTTTAGAAGTTTAGGATATGAAAGTGTACAGGTATCTAGTCAACCTTTTTTATAACGACCGTATTTGTCCTCCAAAAATTTTACATTTAACTGAATTTCTGTTGTAATGAACATAAATTCAAGCTTAACCATATATTTGTGCAAATACTAATGACATTGTGAAGAATTTTGGTGTTATAAAGAGTGTCAGTATAAAGAGTTTTCACTGTATATAATCTGTCAAAAAGGCCAAAACAAGCAGACACGGAAGACAGACTGTCACATGACAGCAAGAACACAATTATAGAGTAAAGCAACCAGCTGTCTCTTCCTCAGCAAGATGATTGCAAACTAGTAAGTACACTAAGAACAAGGACCCAGCACAAAACCACCACACACAGTAGAAGCAACAGCAAAAATGAATCGACAATAATAGATTCACTGCCCTAGAACAGACCTGGGGAGGGAAGGGGGGTGCTTAAATATATTTTAGTGGCAGAACCTTCACCCTAGCTTCTGCTGTCGTTAAAACACAAAAATTGTTTAGCTTGCATGTAAACAGTGAATCAAAGAGGACAAGACTAAAACTTTAGTTGAGAACAGAGTAGAGAAAAAAGTTCAGAGTTTTCAATTATTTACCGTAAGTACAAGTAACGTTACTTCCAGTATGCGTTAGACAGGGCCTATGTTGGCGGCATATTTCCTAAATGCCATTTTTACCAGTTGCCCCATCATAATGAGTTATACTCATTGGCTGCAAAATTAATTAGCTTATTGAAAATGAATCAGGGAAAATGAGAAAAACATACACCATGATAATAAATGCTTATTACATGAGGGATTATAACTATTCACATAAAAAGTTTGGTTGGATGCTAACAGGTAATTTTGGAACTTGAGTATTGTTTTGAGAGTTGTTCTGAATTCCAAGCTAGCATAAAGAGAGTTAGATTGGGGCAACCGCTTGCAGTTGTTGGTTGTGAGTTAGATCAGGAAAAGTCTTATGGATGTATTCAGTTATTAGTTATGGAATATTAAGCAACAATATGCAATTTAGTCATTTGTTAAATGGGCCACTGTACACACATTTCAGTACTTATCACATTGTTGAGCAACAAAGGTTCAGGAGAGTCTGCACTTAGTGCAGACTTGCCAGAGCCTTTGCTGCTTGCACCGTATAAGTGACAATCGACAAACGTAGGTCAAAATAGTTGGAAACAGAGTTTTCAGTTGCCATTTGTCCCCTGACTGGCGACAAATGGCAATCAACAACACTGTTTCTAGCAATTTTTGATCCGCATTTGTCTATTGTTAAGGGCGTTTTCAATTGCCCTCTATCTGGTGCGTTAATGAAGACCAACTTTAGATCTCTAGCGTCGCTGGATATTTCTGCATGGACGTTTATTATAGGCCCCTGCACATTTGCGATTGTGTGCTGACCCAATTATTTTGTACACAGTTCTATGTGATGGGCCGGCTGTCTTTGCTCTGAATCCAACTGTGGTAATCAGCAAAAAGCTCAAACATATCTGCACAGATGTGCAGCTTTGTCGTTTTGCAGATTGCCTATACGTGTACAGTACTATTAAATTATGAGGGAGTGCAGTGACTCAGTGGTAGAGTGCTTGAATCGAGACCCAGGAGTTGCAGGTTTGAGCCACACCGGTGTCACTGTGTTGTGCCAAGATGACACATCAATCCTTGCTTAGTACTGGCTCAACCCAGGAAAACCCATCCCACATAACTGAAAAATTGTTGACTGGGACGTCAAGAATCAAATCAAACAAATCAGATTTTTTCCCAAAAAATGTTGTCATTGCTTACTCCCGTTTATGGGTTTCCACTTCACAAGTTTGATCCTCTGTGCTCTCTCTTTAGTCAAGGTCATGTCTCAATTTGACCTATGCTGTTGGTGTAACGGTGTGACGAAAAAATACCATTTAAATAATGTCCCTTCAAACCACTGAACCTTGTTAGTTTGAATAATTTACGAGCCGTAGGCTTTATGGTTTGTTAGCAGTATGGCCTGCAATTTTTGTTCCAGACCTTATTCAATATTTGCATCATTCTATGCATACTTAATAGTTACCCATGTCTTTATCACAATGGAACATCACATGTACAGTGTATGGTCAAACTATGAATTTTAATTTTTAAATATTTATTTGCTAAAGTGGATCTTCCCTGCATATGCAAACACCCTAAATAACTGTTTTCTCAGCTAACGGCAAAGTAATTTATTTTTCTTGTATATCATTAAACTAACTAGGATATTAAAAGTAGTGTCTGTTCATCAATAACCAGGCTTTAAACGTTGTTTAACTCAGTGCATGCTGGGGTCTGTGGATTTTTAATACAAATAACAGGAAAACCGGCAGAGTGTCAAACAGTTTGGATCCCGTGGATCAGGACCAACATTTTGTCGGTCCTGATCTGGGTCCAAACAGTTTGTAACAAGTCACCTGTAGCACAAGTTGAATAATACAATTTAAACTGTTTTCTTCTAATATATGTAAATATATTTTAAAAATCTAAGTCTGGATATTTCATGTGAATATGCTCCAGAGAGGTCATTATTCAACCTATTTTCTTGTGAAAGGAAAGTATATATTTCAAAGCTGGCAAGGAATGATAAACATTATTGCAGTTAATAAGGCTTCTGGTTTTCTCAGGTATTAATTGACTAATGACTAAGTATTGGAAAGATTGCTGGCATGCATTTGATTGTTTATTGGGAGGAAAAATATTCACTGGTAGATCTTGTTCATCATTACAAGATGTTGTGAAAAAAGGACAAGGCGGATTTTGTCTTGCGAATTAAACCATTTTTTTCTTGCAAATTAAACGGTTGAGGAGGTTAAGGATCTTTGTTTTGTTTTTGTTGTTACTATATCTGTTTTGTGTTTATTGTAAACTTAATTTTTTCTTTCTTTATTCTTGTTTGTTTTTTTGCGTAAGGGTGCTATTATTTAATAGCTGCTGGAGGATTAACCCTTAAAGCGCCACCTATAATTTGCAGCAGATGACAATTGCAAATTTTGCCGCTTTTTTAAAAATAACAAATAAGGCATGATATTTCATGAGAGACAATTCTCATGTGATATCATTCCTTATTTTTGTGGGAAATTGGGAAAGATGTCACAAAATTTGTTGACTGCTGCAGTGGTGATTGGGGCTTTAAGGGTTAAAAAATTGGAAGATCATCAGCTTATGTAATTTGGTTGCCTAGATTGCAAACACTATGGACACAGATCAGACTAGTCCATTTGGAGCAGTCTGATCAGGGTTCATAGTGTTTACATCCATGGTAAAATTTTGTGGAGTACATTTGAATATATGCAGCAGACATGATATATGGGCCTCGCCGCGAGAAAACCTGTCTTCGGTGGTTTGCGAACAACAAATGCGCAGACCAGCCTGCGCATACGGGCAGTCTGATCAGCGCCTTTGTTTTTCTCTTATTGTAAAGTATCATATACAGGCTTGATATAAGTGAAATTTCAATTTTCTAGCTAGTCTCTGTAGCTGAGCAGGCTGGTTTGAGTCTTGTTCTTTTGGAAACCCTGAAGACAGGTTTTCTTGCGTCGGGGCCCATATGTAGCAGACATGTACAGGACAAAATATATTAGCAGAATACGAAACTTCATAAGGGTTAAAATTTTCAGATTTCATATTCTGTGTTTACTTTCAGATTCCAAGTCTGCCCCAAAGCCTAATGGATTCACAAGGAAGCGACCGGGAACCGGAAGGAGACTCCCCACCATTCCACCAGTAGCACCCAGTCCAGCGGGGAGTGAACGAGGCATTATCAAAGAAAGTCCCCAGACTTCCAGATCTGATCTCACTGTAAATGGTACCATAGTCACTCCCCAGCAGAGGGGAGTGAAAATTTCTAGTCATGTTTCGGCACGTTATGAAGACACCGACACGGAATCCGTTTCACTTGTAAAATGTGATAGTGACAGTATCATAGACACGAGTTATCGGAAAAGTAGTTCAGCAAGTGTGGCCAGTCTTGATACGGAAGTGTTACTAAAGGATACACAAACAGTCATGGCTGCCATGGAGCAGCGAGTTAGTTCAAAGTCAAAACACAGCCAAGAAAAGACACAACATAACGGTGATGTGCTATATGATATAGGTTCAGATTATAACACGGATTTAGATGAAAGTATAGGTTTAAATGCAACTCTAGATCTAGATTCAGACACTTCTAGTGTTGTGGCAATGGTAAATGGGGATGACGATTTCGTAAAGCCATCATATTTTAAAAGTCCTAGAGAATCTCTAGGTCGTGGAAAGTTAAAGTTAAAATCAGAATCGTTACCATCAAAACCTGTAATCAATATGACTGGTGCTGGTTCAAAACATTCACCGTTGGTTAGAAAACATTCTACAGAGGAGGGGAAATCTGTTGTTTCGGATATTCTGAGTGATGTGAATGGAGATGTATCAGTAAGAACTAGTGCCAGTGAGGCTTCTACTGAAGGAGGTCAGTTTGTAAGACAGGGTTCAAAAGGTAAAGGTCAAATGTCAATGACCAGACCTAATAGGGCTTTCCAATTAAGAAGGGCAAGAGCAGATGATGAAATAGAGACTCCAAAATCAGCGTCATCATCTTCTTTATCAATATCAGCAACTGGCTTCTCTACAAACAGAAGTGGAGGTAGTTTATCTAATGTTTCCAAACTTGCAACCACGCCACAAAAACCCAAGAGACCAATGTCTGGGAAGTTTTCGGACAGGCAACCGGACTCTGCTCGCAGTCAGGCGAGTCTGGGAGCTCAGATTGCACAGAAGAGTAAAGAAAACCAGGCTAACTTCCAAAGAGCTGACGGTGGTAGACATAGTTTACGTGTAACACGTTCCATGACAATTCCAGTTCAGCAGTCTAGCACACCTAGTACTAGTACCTCTTCCAGTAAATCACGTAAAAGTGACACAACGTCATCAAGTTCAAACTTAAGACATTCTACAAGTTTACGGGTTCAGGGTGTAAGTGCAAGGGAAAGGTCAAGTTCTATGACCAGAACTAAAACGGATTCTCCGAAAACTGCCGAAAGAAATGCGTGGAAACGGAGAAAGGAATACGACCCAAGGAAAGCAGTAGCGGAAGCTAAAACTAAAACTAAGGAACCATCTAGACGCAAGAGAGATATTGATCTATATAATCAAAGACAGGTCACTCGTTCCGCTTCATTCACTAATACTCATGATCTGAAATTGAAACTGGCAACGTACAGTCAGAATGATTCCATATCTAGTGCGGATGATTTAAGTCGCAGGAGTAGTGCCACTAGTGATGTGTTTGATGATCATTCACCAAAACGAGGATTTGTGCCATATAGTAGTCGTACTGTGTCGACAGTCAGCAGTAATCTCGATGATTTTGAGTTGGAGCATTATGCTGGCTCGTCTTCTGCACACTCAACTCAGGTGGGTATAGTCTCCCTGTCAAGTCTCTTTCCGTTGATCAATCTTATTTGCCAGAATTACCACACAAAGCCCTAGATCTTATAACCACATAAAGTACAGTCCCTTTATAACACTCTATTTTGGGTCATACAGGACTTCAGTTAAGAGTGCGTAACGAAAATTTAATTTTCTTATTTCTCAACCAAAACATATGTTGTGGGTACTCAAAAGAACCATCTCAATGAGATGGTTCTTTTGAGCACCCAAAACAGATGTTAAAATTGATGGGTAAGAAAATATTTACAATTTTACGCTGAAAAGTTTTGTTTATCTAAACATGTGGTCATAGGAATGGACCATGTTATTAGTGAACCATGTAAATAATAAAGGGACAATTTTACAAAGATATTATAGGAAAATTACCATTTATGGTCATTTTCCTATAATTCCTTTGTAAAATTCCATGAGAAAAAATTTTGGGAGCCACAACATTTTGATTTTGTTGCTTTACGTCCCAAGTCAACAGCAATGGTCATGCCGGGACGGTCAGTTCACCTAACCACACTTTTTTCCTGGGCAAGCTTGAACAAGCAGTTAACCAGTACTTCATGCACATACTTTTGCTCTTAACTGACAACAATCCTTCTTGAATGATTCAGCGGAAGGGAGGAGAATGACCGTAGAAATTATTCATAATCAATCTCCACAAAAGTATGAGACCCGGCCGGGATCGAACTCCCAACCCCTGGATCTGCAGTCAGACTTGCATCTGTTGCCATACACATTACCGACTGCGCTACGCGGCCCGGTAGGGGGGAGCCACAACATAATCATTTTATATCGAAATCTGTGTTATAAAGAGACTGTACTGTATGAAGTAAAGTAAGTGTTAAATATCTAGTAGTTAATCCTGTTGTGGTTAAAATGAAATTTCAAGTGCACTGCGGGCATATTAAGGCAAATGTGGTATATTCTAGGGCCAAATAAAAAATAAGTGTGTTTTGAGTAACATGTCTGAAAATTTTAGGTAGGATAGGCACACATATGTATTTTTATTTTTTTCTGGAAAAAATGTAATTTTAGTCATTTTGAAAGGCATTTCGCCTTTCAAAATGCATAGAATTATATATTTTTTTACAGAAAAACTGAAAAAATTCTAGGTTTCACCAGTAAATTTAGGTAGGGTCAGGTTACCCTAAACACAGGGAGTTTTTTGTTTGGCCTAATTAGATTGTGAAGGAAGAGCTGTAAAATTCTTTTCAAGCCAATGAACAGGTAAATCTAAAGTGCACTTAGCATTTTTGATTACCTCTGAATAATGATCAGATATGATCGCCCAGAGTAAATAAAGATAGATTAGAGATCATTGATGAAATACCTGCATGTGTTGCATGCTCTGATGCATGGTAGTATTTAGATGTGTGCTTCAGTATTACTTAGGCCATGCATGCTGATATACCGAATCCTTGAGTCTTATATTGATTGTCAGATGCTGTACAAAACTTCGAACTGATTTAAAGAAACATTTTGGAGGGGGCTTGGCAATATTAATTAAAGGAAGCAGATGCACGAAAGTTTTATGTCAATTTTAACAAATAAGATGATTCTATTTAGAGGATAACTGTATTCAGGAGGTATATCATCGGATATATGGATGGAAATTTAGTTGTACGGTGACGCGCGAGCGGAGCCATAAAACGTGATTTCCGAACGAATAACCGACGATATACCTTCCCAAATGAAAATTCTGAATATGGTTATCCCCATTCTAATGCACTTCTGCAGTTTGAGGTCAAATTGGAGCGTTTCAAGCCGCATAAAGCCGCACTTCATCCAATGAAATGTGACGTTATTAATGATGTCAATTATTTCCAACAGTATATTGCAGGATATACTCTGCGATATACTGTCACATTTTTTGACATTATCCAATCAGACATCGCGTTACAAACTCAAGTGCATTAGAATCCTTATTTTCCAATGTTTGAATTAAAAGGGAAACAATGTTTAGTATATATATAATTGGTTAGAAAGTTTTGTGTAATGAATGTAATAATGTTTTTCTTGTTATTTTTTTATCAATACTTTTTTCATCTGACACTATGATATTGCTTCTTTTTCTTTCTATCTTTCTCTATCTTTTCGTCTGTTTTTACACCAAAACAATTTGAATTGCTCTACCGAAAGATTTTTGTGAAAACATTATAAAAGTGTGTGGACCCATATTCACCCTTGTAAGCAGGTCAAGATAAACAAAATTTTTGAGGTAAAATTGTAAATATTTTCTTACCCCTCAGTTTTAATGTATGTTATGGGTACTCAAAAGAACCGTCTCATTGAGATGGTTCTTTTGAGTACCCACAACATATGTTTTGCTGGAGAAATAAGAAAATTAAGAAAATCATTGAGATGGTTCTTTTGAGTACCCACAACATATGTTTTGCTTGAGAAATAAGAAAATTAAGAAAATCATTGAGACGGTTCTTTTGAGTACCCACAACATATGTTTTGCTTGAGAAATAAGGGAGTTATTTTTTTATAGAGGACATATTGTGCAAAGCTTTTTCTTAGATTTTTTTTATCATTTTTTTTAAAAAACTGTAGTCCAGACCCATAACATATCATCTGGCTTCTGATAGAACAAGCTTATTAGGATCCACACTGGTTTTATCTTGTAAATACATGCTTATAACTTGAATATTGCAAGTTAATTGATTAAAAACTTTGGAGGAGTGTAGTACATTAAAATATACACTATAAAAAGCGTTGAAAGTTTAAAATGTGAGTACAACCTATAAATATGATTGGGAAGGGGTGGAGAACAATATATTTCTTTAACCCTTTCCTTCGTGAATGTTCATGCTAAGCTCCACCCACTATGAATAATTATATACATTAACTTTCATGCTTGTACATAGAACAAAGAAATTACTTGTCAGGTCCACCAGTGTAGGATCATATCTAATCATATTTCCATAAGCAAACAGAGTAGACCCTGATCAGGCAGCTCTTATAAGGGCTGCCTGATCTGGGTATTCTCTGTTTGCAAAAGCGTTAAAAGGCGCCTGTATGAGAAAGAAATGGGGCCAAAGATGTGCTAATATTATGGCCCAAAATTCCTTTAATGGGAAGAAGCTTTGTTTTGGTGCAAAAACAA
Organism: Loripinus fragilis; assembly: GCA_964019695.1. Classification (NCBI taxonomy): domain Eukaryota; kingdom Metazoa; phylum Mollusca; class Bivalvia; order Lucinida; family Lucinidae; genus Loripinus; species Loripinus fragilis. Next base: position 30,172,971 of record OZ026514.1, read on the forward strand.
CAAAGAGCATTTTTAATATTGAAAAACTTTTTACTTCATGGATTTCTGATTCTTTTTTAATGCTTTGATTTTCTCTCCATTACTTGTAGGATCAGCTGTATAGCAAGAAAATCCTATACAATAACCCCCATATCTCTGCATTTACCCCACCCCCTCGCAACCCTCCACCACTGTCTCTCTACAAACCCACCCCCAAAAGGGACTTCTCTAAACGAGGCTCTGTACGACAAGCAGTGAGCTTTCGTAAAAAACAGGCCTCTCCGAGGTCATCTTCTAGTGCTGCGTCGACGTCGACCACCAGTGCTCTGTCATCAACTTCAACTAGTGCCTTGTCTCAAAGACGGCGATCTGCCGACAGTGTTAGTCTTTCCACTGGCTGGCGATCTGTCGATAGCTTTGAACTGTATCAGAGCGCCCTAAATCGTAAACCTCCGGAAGTGGATCAGAAGAAGAAGTATCAGATTGTGCAGGTTTGTGTAACGAACACAGGGCACATGTCTAACTCTGATGTATCATTATTTCTGGGTAGAAGTTGCTAATATTGGTTCTGATGTATATAATGTATTGCTATAGTAGCCAATGGTTTAGTTGTCACATGTTCAACTTCATCTATGGGCCTCAGTCTTCAGGGTTTCTGACAAAGAGAGTTTCAAATAAGTCTCCTCAGCTACAGAGACTAGCTAGAAAATCGAAATTTCACCTACAGGTAGCAAGTTAACATATGATACTTTCCAAAAAGCGAATAATAAAGGTGCTGATCAGACTGCGCATCCGTGCCTGTGTTGTTTGCAAACTCCTGAAGACAGATTTTCTCTCGTTGAGTCCCATATGGGCCTGCACATGAGATTTTGGTTCTTATTGAATTATCAAGCAGCAAAGGCTTGGGCGAGTCTGCCCAGACTCGCCTCACATACACAAAGTATGGATGTAGATGAAGGCTCAGACCCAAATTTAGACCTCTAGGTTTGCTGGGTATGTCAGCATGTGCATTATTAGATGCTTTTACGCAACAGCCATGAACCAAAATCATGTGCTAACCATGTAGGGATATTGTATATGTACAACAAAATCTGAAACTTTATCTGCTGTTTTTATTTGGCTATGATAGAAATAGAATTTTGTATTTGCTAAATGGTAATAGTTTCCGCACAAAAGCAAACTTGTAGAAATACCATCACAGTTATCATTTTCAGCAAGTGAAAGCTAAGTCACTCTTTTGCATGTATGTAAACAGTGTAAATCCTGATCCCCCAGCTTCTAAGCTGGTTGATCTTGATTAACACTGTTTGCAAGGTAACCCAAATCTGAGAGCATATTCTTTTCAGACATAAAGTCCTAGATTTCAGTTTTTGTTGTTACTTATAATAAAGCATAGGTCAACTGAAAGGAGGTTTTTGAAAACATGTATTGGTACAAAATGGTCTATACTTTGTTGGCTATTTTGCAACAAGACTGATCTTTTGGGTCCTAATTAGATATGCATAACATGTCAAAAATTCAGAAAGTATCCAAAAACATGCAGTCGTTCATAGCTGCCACTTCTTTTATCTCCCCTTGTTTTGTTGGCCTATGCAGTGGTATATGTACGAGGGCTGTTCAAATATGAATGCAAGTAGCTTCATAACTTTTTTCATATATATGCTACGACAACATGGTAAACGTTTCTCTAAAGGACTATATGTCACCTTTAAACTTGCGCCAGACCTAAAGAAAAATACTGTTTACTAATCGAGCTATAGCCCTTTGAATGAGGGTCACGTTAGTATACTAACAAGCTCAATGTTTCGAACATACACCAGTGATATAGACGAGCGTATAATTCTCTGATAAACTGATGGAATTTCTTGAAATTTTTTAGGAAGTATCACCATATCATTATTAATGATTCTGTAAAAAATGCGAAAATCCGACATGCTTTTGTTGAATTACAACGAATTGTTATCATTAAAGTCTCTTTATGTTTGCGAATAAATGGTAAACAAAACACCACCTTTCAGTTTTCAGTTAAACTTATCTCTAACAAAATGCACGAAGCAACATTTAAACTAGTTTTAACTCAAGGACAATATGTTGATCGCTCATACTGAGTTGTTGCTACAAATTATTGATGGATATTGGGTAATTTTTAAGCTCTGAAAAGCATTTTTATTAAGTCAAAAAATGTCATAAGTGAAGGGGTTATAGAATATTTACTTATTTTTTTGTCATAACATTGTGGCTTTATTCTAAATTTGAACGTAAACTTTAAGCTTGACCACTATATGCAATATTTCCAATGAAATTACTCACCTGTTCTTGAGGACTAGACAGATTGAACATATTTTAATTAATGTAAACACGCCATTAGGAAGCAGAAAAATGCTTGGAAAATGATATAGAATGTAATTACTCTGTAAATACAGGACAGCGTGTTTTGAAAACTTCCTTATGACATATTTAGCATGTTTTCAGCAAAACGCAAAGAAAACGGCACAGCGATGTCCATTATTACATCACCAGTAGATAACTCAAAATGACGTTTATCAAAAAAATTAATGACGTCACAAACGTGCCTGTTTACTCGAGATTGAAACAGGATTATATTATTTTTTCCTGCAAGCAAAATTTATCAATGAACCTTAAACTTGCATCTAAAATTTGGTGCCAGTTTGTCTAGAACTTACAAAGATATGACACTATATCCGTACATGTACCAAAACTTACATTGCAATTTGCTTCAGAAAAACTTCAGTATACAGGAATGACCTTTATATAAGGGTCTGTAACTCAAGGAATATAGTGAGTGTTTCTTTGTGGTTGGTGTCATTTTAAAGGCGACATGTAGTTCTTTTTAGAAAGGTATGACATTTTGTCGTAGCATATATGTGAAGAAAATTATGAATCTACTTGCATTTATATTTGAACAGCCCTCGTAGTGGACACTCAATATAACAAAGGTTTGAATGGAACAAAATCATGCATTCAGCGGATTACAAAAACTTGCAATTTTAGATAGAAATTATCGGAAAAAGACCGATTGTCATTTTCCTACGATTTCTTTGTAAAAGTGTTGCTTTGTGACACAATTCATCTAAAGAAACGACCAACATTTAATATTGGCCTAATGTATAGCTTTATAGAGGGGCTGTATTGTATTGCTATTATGCTATTTTATTGCTAATGGTATAACTATTCATCATAAAATGTTACGATATTGTATGTATTTAAGTTTGTGCTTATATAATCTAATCAATCTTAAAATAAGTCCAGGTCTGATAAGAACAAGATAAGTCACTGTTCCGTATATTTTCTTTGCTTCTTTGCCTTTTACTTCAGTTTGTCTTTCTATGAAAGAACCTTGAGTATTTAACCCTTAATGCGCCAATCGCAACAAAAGTCATCTGCTTTTTTCATCTGCTCAAATGTTTAAGAAGCCTCTATGGCAAACCATGTGGACCCAGATCAAACTGCTCCTATAGGAGCAGTCTGTTCTGGGTCCATGCTGTTTACTTCTTTACTTAATTCATCAGTAAAGTTAGGCAATTATTTGCAGCAGACGATATATTCAGATGCATTTTTCTTGGTGTTTTAAGGGTTAATTGGCTTTAATGCCTTCAACATGTGTCACAAACCAGTAGAATAGAAAATGCACGCATATTCACACCTACATTTTCTATTCTAAAGGTTTGTGACAGCTGAGCTCCTGTGCCTATATTATCTATTTTGGGTAAACTTAGGAGCTACAGTAGGTACAAAATGTATTTTGTGCAAACCACAATTGCATCTGAATTACTGCCTGCTGAGTTAACAAATTAATTGAAACAGAATTAAAAGAAACTAAAGACAAATGTAAAATTCAGTCAAAGTCATATTTAATGGATGATAGGTCCCTAAGGTCTTATTGTCACCAAATTTTTAGATTGCACATCATGTCTCGTATATTCTTAACGCCATTAATTCTGCAAGTTATTGGCTGTATCATTTGGAACTCCTCGGCTAATTATGTAGAAGCAGACCTCAGATGTACATAGAAAAGATCCAATTGATCTCATCGTAATGATGTCATAGAAACCATGCCAACACATTAACAAACTCAAATGAGCAGGAAAAACTTAGAATGCAAGATGCCACAGCAATTTATTATGGAAAATGTAAACTTTATTTGCCGTTTGGGTATTATAATTGAGCTGACTACACATGCTACCAATGTACTTTCCTTACACTATTAATTTGTGACAAGCAAAACTCAGCTTTTTCATACATAAATGATAATACTCACACCTTTAAGACCTTACATACATCCTGAATTGGGTCGAGGAGTTCTGAATGGGTATATTACTCAAAACACCTTTTTCTAACAAAGGGTAGATAATTGGATATTGTTTATGAATAACATGCATATGATGGTCATATACTAACATTGTTACAAACTATAATATGTGTGTATCCATTGGCGTTAAGTATATGAGCAGAGTAGGCACCAATATAGTCTTCATATGTATATGTATAATAGGTATATGTTATGATATGTATAATATTAATGCTGGTTGTGGTACTTAACCCTTATCATGCCTATATTTTTTTTGTCCTGAAAATGTTGTCTGCTTATCACGTCTGTTAATATATCCAAAGGCTTTTCAGACGTCTTTTTATCATGGAAACAAACACTATGAACCCTGCTCCTATATGATTTTTTGGTAGTAAAACTAGATTTAGTCACAGAAAAAACAGGGAAAAGCTATGAGTTTAATAAATAATTGTCTATTTTGTATATAAGTTATGATACATAATGCACCAGTCATTTGTATCCATGGCACCCACCTACAGGGATAGCCATGGAATAGCTGGGCTAAGGTGCAGGGCAAAAATATTTTGATTGTCCCCGCAGTGCCGGTGAGATTTTCTGTTGTGAAGGGCGGTGCTAAGAGCACGGTTGTTACCATCAGCTTGTCCACACAGGGCGGGGCTAATACCAGGGCTCTGAAAAATGAAAAATCATTATCCCCACCCATCCCTGTAGGTGGGGGAACAGTGGATACAAATGACTGGTGCATAACGCATAATGTTGTTTTATGAAAAATTGTATTTAGCTCTTGCGACACACCAGCTTCTCTCATATTTTATAAAATTATGACGGCAAGAGTCTGTTCGATATGTATTTAAAAAACAACAACAAGTAGGTCAGCTTTCTTTATCAATAGCCAAACAATTCTACAGGTCAGACTCAAATATGCACAGAAATCCACTGTTTCATGCCGGTAGTAGAATTGTAATTGTCATCTTTTCTTTTTTCAGTCATATGACACAATCATAGTCTCATCAATATATCAACTGTCCCTCAAACTGAAGACCTGCACAGACAGGACCTTGGACAAGCTCAGGTGAGAGACTTGTATACAGGACAGTCCTTTCATCATGTCGCTTGTTGCTACACATATTTGAGCCGCGACATAGGATTTCCAACTATGTGGCATTTTGACAAGTGTAGACTCAGACCAGCCTGTGCAGCAGCCTTTTAAGCTTAGAAACTCCAAACCATCTTCAGTCAGTAGCTCAACACTCATAGAATATTTAAGAGACTAGCAAAGGCTCTGATCAGACTGCGCGTATGCATAAGGCTGGTCTGAGACTGCTGGTCGCACATACCACATTGTTGGAAATCTCATGTCACGGCTCTTTTCGATATAACATTATCATCTGTGCTTACAAACTTCAGAATTTTAAATGAAATGATTGGAATATGTGGACATTTTCCTGTCATTTCATTGTAAAATCCTCACCAGTTGTTCAAAGAAACACAAAATACCAAATCAAACCAGTACACTACAGCAGTAAGGCAGCACTTTATAAATGACGTCGCGTACCAGAGTGAAATAACGACATGCAATTAACTAGTGGTTTACAGATTTATTGGAAAGGTTATGATGTCCATAACAACGTTGCGTACATAATGACACAAGTATAAAGTGTTTTTTTTACACCAGAAATGAGATTTCAAAGTATTCTTAATAAAATCTAACATACATGCTCTTTTATTATTGAATTTATTAAACTTGTTGCGAAAAAGAGATAAAATGCTTGGCAAGCCTCACATTTTATCTCTTTTCCCCAACTCCTTTAATAAAATCAATAAAACATGAGCACTAATGTAAGATCCTCTATTTATAAACTATCACAATCCATTTGATTTCTTTTTGACCAAATAATATAACAAAATAATTTGGGCCTCTGTACAATTTCTTTTGAGAGCCCACAACATATGGTTAATGCTTGCATATGAAGGGCCCTCTTAAAAATCCTTGAAAAAAAATCTGCCTTGAAAAGTGCTCAAATTTTACTATTTTCTAAAAGTCATAGCCCTGCTAATGGAGACCAAGATCAGTATAAAATTATTATGCCTTAATTTGGTGCAGCAGCATTCCTTGTGTATGTGAAAAACAAAGGCTCTTGGAAGACTGCGCATTTGCACAGGCTTGACTGTCAGCCTTCACAGGTCACCATTGCAATGAGTACCAAAATATTTTGTGCTGGCTCAATTGATCTTTAATATTAAGTACAGTAAAACCTGTGTAAAACGGCCACTCAAAAATAGACAAAACAAAGGTACTTCTTTTGTGGATCTTTTATGTTTTTTCTGTCTTGAGTTTGCTATGCCTTTGCGCGCGTCTGTTTATATGTGCCTTGTGGTCACCTGCTGGGAAAGGGCTGACCTCTTGGCGCTTGTTTGTGGTGTCTAACTGTGAGTTTGTCACTTTCCCATTGGTATCCTGGGTCAGGTGTGGTACTTGATTGTATGGATTCATTAACCTTAAGCGATAATTAGTCTTGAAAACAATTTTTAGTATTTTTGAGAGTGGCCGTTTTACACAGGTTTTACTGTATATTTTAAATATGAATGTCTTTTTCCAGAGAGAAAGAAATGATAGAGAACGGCACACATTCCCCATTGGATGATCTAGAGAACCAAACAGCAGTGAGCGAGATTCCGGCATACAAATCAGCCAATCAGGAGCTAGCTGGTGTCTTAAAGAATCTCCGCAAACTAGAACAACACATCAAAGGTATGATGGGCATAAATCAGGGTATATTTTGTATTTTTTGTGGAAAAAAAAAACACACACACAAAAAAAAACATGCTGACTTTTGATTTTAGTTCTCTAAGGTAATGCAAGATTTTTTTAAACAAGGAATTTACTTTTAAATCTGGACCTTCTGAATTAAAGGAAGACAAGAAGATATTTTATATATGGAAATTAGGTTTGAATGAGGAATGTGACAGTGACAAGAACATTAGTTAGTTCTGAAAGCCAGCTTTTGGCTTTAATTTTGAATAATAATATCCCAATGTTACATGGAAAAGAAATTGTTTCATTATCGTAAACCGTAGGATAAATTTAGATTTTGGCAAACGGTGAAAAAATTTGTTTCATGGAGCACTTAGGGGATAACTGTATTCAAAATTTTTGTTTGGGGAGGTATATCTTCAGATATACTGTTGGACATAGTTTATGGCAACGTGTGAGGAGAGCCATAAAACGTGATTGCCAACCTTATACTTGACAATGTACTTCCCCAAATAAAAAAATTGTATATGGTTATCCCCATTCTAATGCATTTCTGCACTTGCTTCCAGTTTAAATTGATGACATTATCTCCTATGTTGAATGATAATGCCTAAATTTTATACACACATAGCATGTTTTAAAAGATTAAATGTTATTTATTTCTGCTAAAACACATTAATTCAAATGATGAATTAATATTGGCATAACAACTTGTAAAACTGTTCAGCTATTTTAATTTTGTCTTTGCCTGCTAATATCGTCTGCTGAAAACCTTTCAGAACTCTTCGACACTGATGGTATTCCTGTAAATAAAGTTTGCAGAAAAAAAAAAACAAGTAAAATTTCAAAGCATGCAAATAATTATAACAAGGCAAAATCATAGCCCTATATTTTTTTATTGAAAGTGACATTTTTTCTGTTTGATAGTTATTTTTTTCTCTTCTAGTTATGAACAAAGTCTTATTCCCTGATGATGTCAACAGCCCGGACACAAGCAAAGAGAAGCAAGAGTATCTGCAACAGATCGAACGAATACGCAATGAACTCGCCGGATTCCAGCCAATAGAAACTCCAAGAGCAGAAGCATGGAAAAATTCTGCAGAGACGGCTTCAGTCGAGTCCGACTGTGAAGAACTATCACACGCTGAAAATTACTATTAGTCCATAGGTCCCGATAAGGAAACTTTACGAGCGTAAAATTGTAAATATGTTCTTATCCATCAATTTAAACATGTGTTTTGGGTGTTCAAAAGAACCGTCTCATTGAGACGGTTCTTTTGAGTACCCACAACATATGTTTTGATTGAGAAATAAGGAAAATAGTTTTCATTATATTATTATACACTCCAATCTGGAGGCTTGTAGACTAAATACGGTAATTCTACCATAGAAAATGATTTACAATAATTTTTAAAAGTAAACACTATTGGGGAAAAAATACATCAGTCATGTAAAGGGGGTGATTGAGCCTTCTGCACTCATAATTGCCACAATTCTCGAGTTTTAGCTATTGTGGGTGCATTAGGGTTAGAGATATTGTTCGCATATATTTCTGCACCTAAACTTATCTTTAGGGTATTTTATTAATTTTTACTTGTTTTTAGCCAGTGGGCCCTTTTTCTGGATCCATTTTAAAATTTGAATTTTAGTAGTAATTTTATGCTATCTTTCTGTATTTTAATGCAAGCAGTGTAGTCTCAGATCAGATGCTGCTTAATGCAGTATCTGATCTAGCTAGATCTACCCTTTTAGCAAGGTACCCTCAATGGGTTTAGTTAACCTTGGACCGATTATATTTGTACATTGGGTCCCCCCCCCCCCCCCCCCCCCCCCAGTCTCTTGGGCCTAATATATTGGGTTAGAGAGTTCCTTGGACACAATTTATTGGGTCTATTGAACCCAAATATATTGGGTCCGAGCAACTACATAAGGTTAATAGAAAATATTTTAAAATTATTTCAAAGGTCAATTTTAACTTTTAACCGATTTAGTGGGTCCCTGCTTGAGTACAAGCAAGATGGGGTTTAGATGCAGAAATGACAAACTGCGAACAATGTCCTTCGCCTGCATTTCCAGATCTTTATCCGTAGTACGGTAAATGTTCTAAAATTTCGAACACTTTTTCTCAAATAATATACTGGTTATATGGACTGGAATTCAGGAAAGCAAACAGGGAAGACCCTGATCAGACTGCTTCTTCAGAAGCAGTCTGATCTGGGTCTGCCCTGTTTGTCTAGGCCTTTTTAGCAGGCAACTAGTGTTCGAAATTTTAGAACATTTACCGTACCGTATTCCATTTTAGAAATTCTGCATTTTACAGAATTAACTATTTTGGTTACTATGTCAACCTGCTGTTATTTCGACAATTTGATCCGCAAAATTATGCTTTTCCTATTTTCCCAAGAAAACATTATTCATTGCTATGAGTATCATCTGTATGAAGTTACAAAGTTTTTTTTAGAATTTAAAAAAGGACAATTGACTGATACAACTGGCTCCATTAAATCAAAAAATAATTCTTTACCTGATCGTTGTTGTCTGCAAACAGGAAAATTGCGTGTCTCGAGGGGAACACCAAATATTGATGCAGGGGTGTTCAAATCAGCAAAAGTTTTGTTCTACTATATACCTGCCTGGCCTCTAGATAAGGGTGCATAATTGAAAAATTATTTTTCTTATTTCTCGACCAGAACATATGTTGTGGGTACTCAAAAGAACTGTCTCAATGAGACAGTTCTTTTGAGCACCCCAAAACAAATGTTTAAACAGATTGATAAGAAAATATTCACAATTTTACGGCCAAACTTTTTTATCATGATCTAAGCCTATGAGGAGCTTCCTACTTGACTTACCCCAGAATTACCTCCCTTTAGATGATATATCCAGAAATTCGGAGTTTCACTTCAATGAAATACAGTTGATTACATTTAGAACTCCTTGGTCCAATTCAGAATCGGGCCTCAGATGTCAGTAAGGTGTGGTATTATGTGCGGGAAAGCTGTTTTATTAGCCAGAATTGGCGTACGGACAATATAGTTCTCTAACATGTGTAGTCATCTGGTTAAATAAAGCTCTTTCCATAATATATTACTGTGGCATATTCCTTTCTACAACCTTTATCATGACCTGTAGCTGCAATTGTACTTGCTATTGTGTTGGCATGGTTTCAATGACGTTATCATCATGTGATGAAAGTAGCCCCATGTTGTACCTCCAAGGTCTGATTCCAGAAAATGGGCAGAGGAGTTCCGAATCAGTTTATTAGTGAATTGGATATTTTTAAACAATAAGTAAATGTCAAAATGGCTTTCATCACACTTCAGCTCTTTGTTTACTAGACAATTCATGGCGCTAAGCTTGAGTCAATCTATGCTGTCATTATGAAAGGCTTGCAAGGGATGAATACTTTAGCAAGACTGCATCGATTTACAGGCTTGTTTGAGCTTTCCCTCTTTTATATAGGCGATAGTGATCCTCCCACCATGAACTTTAATGTTTGTGCTTTTTATAGGTAGAACACATTAGTGTGTTTGATTTTTGCAAAACATGCTGGATGCTAGTGTGTTTCTGTTATAATATACCATTAACAGCGATGGTAATAGTGCGATAAATTAGGATTTGTTTGATACATGTACAAACCTTTGAGAAAGACAATATCTATATTGCTTAATTCTTGTTTCCACCCAGGAAAGAACATGGCAGGTGATGTAACAGTAATTACCAGGCCTTTAGTTAGAGTGTGTAACAAAAAATAATTGTCTTATTTCTAGACCAAAACATATGTTGTGGGTACTCAAAAGAACCGTCACATTGAGATGGTTCTTTTGAGTACCCAAAACATGTTAAAACTGATGGGATTAGAAAATATTTACAATTGTACGCTCTAAAATATTGTGAATTACTGAAGTTAAGTGATAACCATCATGGACCTGCATGTGAGATTTTGGATATTGCATATGCACACACAAAAGCCTCCTTTTACTCTGCCCCCTGCGAAATTTTCCCCCCTGCAGATTTTATTTCAAAAATCAACTTTTTAGAAAAATTCTTTCAAGAATACCATCTGAGTGTCGAACAGATTGGATCTAGGTCAGGCCCGAAGTTTTGTCGGGTCTGACCTGGGTCCAAAAGTTTGCAATAGTTATCAGCAGACGACACTAGGAGATAAAGAGTTAAATGCCCTTTACTGACATATCCAGCAGGGCTTTAGGTCTATAATTTGGTCTGATTCTTATCTACATCATATTTTGTGTAAACTATTTAAAAAGCAAATGCTCCGGCGAGTCTGCCCATTAAGCCTTCCTTGCTTGACAATGCGATAAGTACCAAATTCTCATACTCTGACGTTTGATTTAGAGTTAACAAAGATACATGTATACGTGTTCCGTAAACAATGCCTTAATTTTCCATTTGTTTGTGCTGTTTTTTTGAACACTGTGATGATTATTCGTTTTTTACCTTTTTAAACCTTAAAGCGCCAGTCACAGGAAAAGTCGTCTGCTTTTGTCGTCTGCTAAAATGTTTTAGAAGCCTTTCCAACAAACAGTGTAGACCCAGAGATCAGACTGCTCCTATAGGAGCAGTCTGATCTGGGTCCACAGTTTTTCTCTATACTTAACTTTGTTAAATAATGTTAGAAAAAATTTGTAGCAGACGACAAAAGCAGATGATTTTTGCTGGCGTTTTACGGGTTTGTAACAGAGCTTTGGACCAAATGCTTCACTGTAGTTGCTTATGAGCTTTTTAGCCCTTTTGTACTTAGAGTGCCAAATCTCTGGAAATTTCCAGAGATTTGGCACTCTGAGTGCAAAAGGATTGGTCATTTTATAGAGAACAAATCTTGGGATATCTAGCCTTGGGATAGTTGGGGTGTCCCCTATCCCCATTCCCACTAGATTACCCTAACTGTTGATGATTCAAGAGTTTATTTATTAGCGAGGTGTAAATGTATAAGTTTGAAAGACACAATATCCTATCGGAAATGAGTATTCAAAATATGCTGGGGACAAGAAATAAAATTATTGTAAGGTTAACCCTTTCTAAAATTTAAGTTCTGCGTAAACTTCACACAATTTCTGAAATGCAAAAAAAATCACTATCCTTCTCATGTTTCTCACACCAGATTTTTACTATTTCATTAATAATTTGATGTTTTAGTATGTGTATTTACACCAAGTAAACAGATTTTTGCAAAGCTGATCAGTACCAGAAATTTTTACGCCTTATTTTTCTCTGAATTTTCTTTGAAACGTCCATGTTGTGTAGAAGTCTTGCTTAGGTGCATACTGATCAGGCTGTTCACTGCTCATTTATATGCCATTAGGCCCCCTTTATCCCCTCTATGCCTCAAATGTTAGTGTATGGTTTATTAAAAGAGACTTAACAGATTCGGGTATGACATAGGAAACTGTATCTGATGACTTATAGAATGACCCTCTTGTATTCAGATAGCCAAATTTCAATTTGTGAATCTTTATACAAGAGCAGTAGTATAACCCCTTTTTGGCCAATTGTCTGCTTACTCATCTAATTATGTACATTGGTAGCCTTGCTAGCCTATGAGCCCAGATCAGACTGCTCCTTTAACCCTTTGTATTTTGGAAACCCCTAAACAAGTACTTTTGCAAACAGTGAAGACCCAGATGAAATGCAGCATAAGCTGCATTTCATCAGGGTCTACACTGTTTGTAAAGGTAAAAAAGATCTTCAGACAAAAGAATACAATATTTTATTTTAATTATAACCTGACACCCCCAGATATGTACAATGGACTATCCCTAGTTTATTGTATCAAACCAGAAGGAATAATCCATAAGTATACAAAGGGTTAAGAGCAGTGTTTGATTCTTTAGATCAAAGTAGTATTTAGTGCATTTCAATATATGTAGCAGAGGTAATATGCAGACACAAAAAATGAAGGCAGGTTAAATGTTAAATGATTGTCATTATTATTTTGATAATCTGAAAATAAATCTGACAGAAGCAATTGTAATCTTCCTACTAAAATTCAGCATTTTGAGGCCAACTTTTTATGGAAAGTCGGCCTCAAAATCCTGAATTCAGGAAAGATCCTAAAAACTTTCACCCTTGAAGTGGAATCATTTACAGTTCCTATGTGCATACATTTTATTATTGGAGAACACTGTGATATTCTATATTTGTATATTCGATGAGTTCTTGTTTTAAGCCCTGGATGAGGCACTCTAGAACATTTGTTTATAAATTCATTTATAATCTATTTGCTTCAAAGCAATTAATAAAAGAATTTAAAGCCTGATTTTGAGTTCTTGTTGTTTATGAAACTCCTTCCAAATAGTGATGACTTTGTTGTTTGATGATAACCTAGTGGCAAGCTTTTTGGACCCCAGTCAGGCCCAACAGTTGCTACTCTGTAGGTATCTGATGGTATTCCTAATTTTTTTATTAAATTTAATTTTGAAAAAAAAAGCATGTAAAGAATACAGCATGCAAAGAGTTGTGTGGCATATTTGTTGTCAGTTGATAACCTTTAGTCGGGGAACCATGTCGCGTATTCTGCAAACACACATTTTTTGCACCCGAAAGGTATACGGCTGGAATTTTGTATACCGATAGTCTAAATAGTGCTTGATATGAAACCACTGTATAGCAATGCGACCAGAATTGCATTTCGCGGAAAAATGCATTTTTGTATGCCACATAGGTCATGTTAAGCAATCTTTCATCGATGTTTCCCTTATCAATAAGTTAAACAGCATGCTTTTGGTCTTCAAAAGAACCGTATAATTTAATAGGTCCACTTAAGTACCCACAACATATCTTTTGGTTGAGAAATAACAAAACTAGTTTTCCATTATGCACTCTTATCTGGAGGATGGGTATGAGAAGCCGTTTGACTGTTCGATAACAATAATAAACTATAGTATAGACAGTCATTTCTGCACCAAAATAATCTTCTTAGGGACATTTATGTCTTTACAAGTACTATGGGTTTAATTTCTGCATCTCAGACGGGGACAGACAGGTTTTCCATGGTGATACGATAATAGTTATACGAGTTTTTTTATACTTATTTTACCACTGTTAAATGAAATTTAATGTTTTCAGAAGATAAACATTTCCCTTGGTCCCTACAATGACCCTCTGTTTCAAAGCTGCTGTAAATGTGGAAGATAAACGTCCTTTAAACCTTGTTAAATTTCATTTATGTGTTAAACTGCGTTTAAGTTGTCCTGGTATTTAACTACGCACCCGCTGGCAAGAATCAAACTACTAAGTATCAAATTATCGTGGTTTCATATTTTTACTTTTCAGCCACCTTTTCTAGTTTGCCATAGAAAATAAAATAAATTGTCCTAAATTATGTCCCAAACGTCTGTCTAACTGTATGCAGTGTTTTAACACATTCAATTTAAAATTTATTTATGTAAAAAATTTGCAATTCAAACCACTTCAGCGGGAGTACAAAAGTGAATCATTAAGCACACAATTTTTTTACGAGATATGCCTCCAAGCGATATATAATTATCAAATATATTTTGGGGCAATAAATGCAGTTTTAATGAGATTTGAAGAAAAGAAATCTATAATTTCAATTTAAAAATGGGGGTGCCCTAATCTACATGCTTTAAAAATCAATAGCCAGTATTCTTAGATGACCACCACTGCTTCTGAGGTCTACACCGATGTTGTATTATTACATAAACTCAATATTTTTCAATCCTGAACTTTTTTGATAAAAATGTATAACATTTTGAAAAATAATATTTTGACATGTTCTTGCTGGGCTTTCGTAGAAACTCGACTGCTCTGGCGTTATGCAAGTCAATCGAGTCTGCTATACAGTGGTTTCAGATACACCATTGAATTACCTTTGCAACCATACAAAATCCAGCTGTTTACCTTTTGGGTGCAAGGGTTAGCATTTTTTCTACCTTGGTTCCCCGACTACTTCGGAAACCGTTTGGACCTAAAACAGGCCTGACAAAGCATCAGACCTGAGATGGATCAAAACTGTTTGATAATCTGATGGTATTCCTGAAAGACTTTTTGAAAAGAAGAATCAGCAGTCTACAAAAAAATGCATGCAAAACTACCCTGCATGCAAATTTAAATGAGCACAACATATATTACTGGTATACAGATAAACTAGATAAGCATAAATTGCATTTTGTCAGATACTTATTTATGGAGGCAGGGTAGATTCTAATGTAAACTAAAATAAATATACAAGTAACGAAGAAAATTAATGCCTCCTCATGAAAGCAGAATGTTCATTATATCCCTTCTAACTAAAGGGGGCTTTTGGTGGATTAAGCAGTTTTCACATCCTGTCTGTCTATCCATTGCGTCTGTAATGTTTATGTTTTTCCCCAATACCTTAAAAGTCAGAGATGGGAACTCATCTAACTTTGCATGCTCATTGATATTGATAAGATATTCATTTGTAATAAGATTTGCCCTTTGTAATTCTACATATCACTTAGATAGTTCTTGTACATGTATGAGGAACTTCAATATTTTTTTTCCAGGAACATCCTGATGCCTAGAAAAAATAATTCTTGACAAAATGGCAGCTTTGTTTCTTACTCTTTGTGTCTTCCTATGGGTCTTAAACCTTTACGCCATAATAGTGCCATTTGACGCCGTTGAAATGTCATTTATTTGAAAAATTATGGAAAATTGAGCAAAGGAATAAATGCTGTATTTTCCATAATACTTTCAAAAGTATTCAAAACTTTACTTAACTTTTTCTTGATTTTTTTTCAATGTTGTCTAAAATAGAAAATGATGACATTATCTAGCCTATGGAGTGATTAAAGGATTAAGTGCTCAGACAGTGCATGCACAGGGAATTCAACTTGTACCAAAGCTTTTACTGTTGGCATCTGATACTTTGTACACACAATGTGGACACATTGAACATTTGCATAAAGAAGTCTGATGCCTTAAAATTAATTTTTGACAAAGTGAAAGCTTCTTGAACTCGGCATTTTTTCTCTTTCTGAGTCTTCATATGGGTCTTCTTCACTGGTACTTTCTGTGCTGGGGTATCTAATAAGCATGGTTTATTGGGTTTTTTCATTCTTGCTGGTACAGGTCACTCAAAATTGGTTTTGGATTTTTGATTCATTTATTATTTACACAGATATCCTTCATCCGTTGTCAACAATTGCTTGAAGGACATCTCCTAACCTACTGGTTGGATTTTAACCTAATTTGGCAGGAATGATACTTGGCCCTCTTCCATAATTGTTTAAAATGGTTCCAGTCATTTGCATAACTAGCTCAAATGAGCTAAAAATAGATTTTCAAAACGAAAAATTTAAAAAATCTTGTTTTGTTGCTTTACGTCCCAAGTCAACAGCTATGGTCATGACGGGACAGTCAGTTCACCTAACCACACTTTTTTCCTGGGTAGCTAGAACAAGTGCTTAACCAGTAATTCGTGCACATACTTTCGCTTGTAACTGACAACAACCCTTCTTGAATGAATCAGCGGAAGGGAGGAGAATGACCGTAGAAATTATTTCATGATCAATCTCCATGAAAGTATGGGACCGGGCCGGGATGGAACTCGCGACCCCTGGATCTGCAGTCAGACACGCATTAAAAAATCTTGTCTGAAACCAGGGTCTAGAGCCTTGATATTTAGCTAACCTCAGTGGAAGACTCATGGATGAGCTACAGTAAAACCTCGTTATATAGCCACCAACAGGAAAATGGAATTTTGGCGGTATAACGACTTTGGCGATAGAGGTCTGGATTTCTGTCAGTGAACTGTTGACATAGTAAGACACGCAGAAAAATGCATTCTCGCGAGACCTGACAATACCTCATCTAGATCTCTCGCATTTCACACTTTGAATTATGTGTAGCTCCCAGTAAATTCTCGTGCTCCTGTAGTGACGGAATTTATTGTTAAAAATAGCAAAAAGTAAATTTTTTGAAAGTTTACCATTTCTCTATTAGTCAATGTGCTAGATCGCTTCCTGTTTGCAACAATGGAAAAACGGTATCTACATTATCCTGACGGGTAATTCTGTAGATGTAAGTGGTTAATGCTACACAGACAGATGTGACCAGTTACTGTTTGCAAATAAGAATAATTAAAACTTTTTTACACAACAAACAACTAAACAAACTGATGAGAAAATAGTTTTTTATTTTTCAGACCAAACAAAGGTAAAAACATCACACCTTTACTTACTTACCTGGGTTAAAACTTCAATTCATCAATGTGCATTGTTTACTGCAATTATCTGCACAACTGCAGTGTCGTTGATTTCTTGCATTAGCCCTTGACACCTTTGATCAGTTAATTGATACCGACACAAGGTTGCGTGGCGGTAATTATGAGGGAATTTATGCATAAATAAGCATGTTTGTTTTTTAAATGAGTGGCGGATGGCAGAAGCGAATTTGGAGCTTTAGCGAGGGAATTTTACATTGTGGAAATCGAGACATTGGTAAATTATGGTGGTAAGCGAGTTTGGCGGTTTATGGAGGGGCCATATAACGAGGTTTTACTGTAATAGTATACAATTGGACTTATTGAAATTTTATATCTGACCCAGTGCTTCTGGAGATGTTTAACCCTTTGTATCCAGGAGACCCCTAAACAAGTACTTTTGCAAACAGTCAAGACCCAGATGAAATGCAGCATAACGTTGCATTTCATCAGGTTCTACACTGTTTGTAATGGAAAAGAAGATCTTCAGACAAAAGAATACAGTATTTTTTTAAGTTTTAACCCGCACCCCTAAATATGTACAGTGGACTAACCCAAGTTTATTGTATCAAAACCAGAAGGAAGAATCCACTAGTATACAAAGGGTTAATTTATAAAAAGTCTTACTGACAATGTACAAAGGACGAAGACCGACCAAAAAAGCTCACCTTTAAGCACTTCATGCTATGGTGAGCTAAAAGTGAAGCTAAATGTTCTTTGAACAAATGGCCCTTTATTTAATAATTATCAGATTTTGTAGTTGTATCTTGGGAGTACCACAGAATGCACAGATTTTTCTCAGGGGCCCCTGCCAGTCTATGACTCAATATTGCAAATCGCGGAAAACCATGTGTGGTAGGTCTCGAAGTAGAAGACAATTATTTTAACATTATCACTATATATTTATTGTACAAAAAACAACATAGTCCATCATATAAGTACAATGTGCCAATATATATGGTCCACAAATCTACAAAAAATATCTTTGTGTATTTACAACTAATACTGTACAATAATGAATAGACATTACAACATACTCACAAAAATAAACAACACCGTTATAGACAAGCATGCACAAATAATTTAACCATTGTCCAGCCAGTTCTGGATACAACCTCTTTTGAAAACACTGCAGAACCTGATCAGCTGGCTTCTGAAGAAGGCTACACGCGAAATAGTGTAGATCTTGATCAGTTGGCTTCTGAATATTTGTTTGTTTAATTTGATTCTTTACGTCCCAGTCAAAAAAGAATCAGATATGTCGGGATGGGTCTTACTGGGTTCAGCCGGTACTTAGCAAGGATTAATGTGTCTTGCTCAAGGACACAACACAGTGATGCCGGTGAGGCTCAAACCCGCAACCCCCCGATCTTTAGTCAAACACTCTACTACTAAGCCACTGCGCTTCCTTGATTCTGAAGAAGCCAACTGATCAGGCTCTACACTATTTCTCATGTAGTTGTGATTCTCTTGTAATAAATGGGGGGACCATTCAACCAAAGGTCTAGATAAACAAAAATTTTTGAGCATAAAATTGTAAATATTTTCTTATCTATTGATTTTAACATTTGTTTTGGGTGCTCAAAAGAAATAAGAAAAATATTTTTTAATTACACGCTCTTATAGGCCTGATGCGACTAAACTGGCTGCGAAAAAAAATATGGATGAGATGTTTTAATTTGGACAGTAGCTATGATAAGAGGTGCTAAAAAACTTAAGGTATGCCCCATTTTGAAAAGATAAATCACAAACACTTTAGTGCCCATCATACAATATACACTGCTCAAAATATTTAAAGCATCACCAGATAATTTTCCATAGGTGATAATGTTAACCTGTCCAATAGACAATTCATGTATTTCACTACACAATGAGGCAGAAACCCACTTTCTTTTGCTATCTTTGCTAAAGAAGACAAAGTATTGGATCAAAAAACGTTTTGATAAAACGATCCCTTTTCAAGTCCATCAAATTCTGTTATTTTTAAATTCTTGAAAATGACTACTTTTTCTGGAAATCTGTAGAATCTTAGGAAGTTGTTTATAGCGTTCTAATGATTTCTGCTACATTAAAAGGCTATTGAATGTACAGTAAAGATGCTATTGTGGTGTTTGATTAAAATATTCATCTTAAAATTTGGGTTTGAAAAAAAGGTATTTTTAACAAAATTCCATTTTTACATACAGCGTTCCACAGAGCTTTCTGGGAAGGGATTATTACATTTTTATCAACAAGCATCATCCTTGATGAGTCACCAAACTAATCACAGGATAAGCATGATTTTTGTCTATAAATCTAACTATCACTATGAATGGTTTTGTTTGTTTGTCTTGTTGCTTTACGTCCCAAGTCATCAGCTATGGTCATGGCAGGACGGTCTGTTCACCTAACCACACTTTTTTGGCGGATACGCTTGAGCAAAGTAGTTAACCAGTACTTCGTGCACACACTTTCTCATTTAACTGACAAAAATCCTTCTTGAATGATTCAGCAGAAGGGAGGAGAATGACCGTAGAAATTATTTCATAATCTCCATAAAAGTATGGGACCAGGCTGGGATTGAAGTCGCGACCCCTGGATCTGCAGTCAGACTCCCATCTGTTGCCAGACAGGTTACCGACTGCGCTATGCTGCCCGGTCACTATGCGTGGGACTAGGAGTGCATTTGTATTGTGATCAATGGCAAAACACGTAGTGTTCCTTTAAAAATTTTGGGCAGTGTATTAGTCAAACTGTCTCAAGTGTTTGATTTTTTTTTTATTTGATTCTTTACGTCCCGCTCAACAATCTTTCAGTTATGTTGGGACTGGTCTTCCTGGGTTGAACCAGTACTAAGCAATGAAAAATGTGCTCAAGGATACAACACAAAGACGCCCGTCCCTCGGTCTCGAGTCAAGCACTACCACTGAGCCACTATGATCCCCCATGTGTTTGATTTAAACATTGTTAACTCATTACTTACTAGTGTCATCTTCTGATAACCTTTGCAAACAGTTTGGACCCAGATCAACAAAACGTTTGGCCTGGTCAGGATCCAAACTGTTTGACACTCTGATGGTATTCTTAAAAGAATTTGTAAAAAAAATAATTGATTTCGAAAAAAATCAGCAGATGACAAAAAAAAATGAAAAATTACTCGGGGGGCCAAGAGTTAATTGCCCGCATAGCTATTGTATCTAAATCAACTTATAACAGCAAACTTCGTATTGGTACACCATTAAATACAACAAATTAATGCAGCGATTGCTCAGTATCACAATGGTATCGCTACCTGAATTTACTGACCCGCTTTAAATCACTATAACTTAACCCTCTACTCCATAATAACACATTTTGATGCCTTTGAAATATCATGTATTTGAAAATATGAAAAATGGAGCATTTGCTCTTTTGGAGCTAAAGCTCCATTTTCCATAACATTTTCAAAAGTATTCAAAACTTAACTAAAATTTTTCTTGAATTTTTTCAATGTTGTTTAAAAATAGAAATGATGTCATGATCTAAAAATAGCCTATGGAGTAAAGGGTTAAAGCAAGGTTGTTTAATCAAGGCTTCCAATGAAAACATGACACAGTATTACCTAGTTCTAGTATAGCTTGAAAAACATACTTCATAAAAAAATCAAAAGGTCTTCCAAAGCTGCAAAACTATATGGCACAAAGAAAATAATCATATGATGTTGCATCTAGAAGTGTTGTAAAGCGGTTAAGCCATGTATCAAAATCGATAAACCACTAGTGGTTTACATATATAGTAACATATGGGCCTTGAAGCGAGAAAACCTGTCTTCGGGGGTGTTTATGAACAACACAGGCGCAGACCAGCCTGCAAATTTTGGCGCAGTCTGACCAGTGCCTTTGTTATTCGCTTTTTAGAAAGTTTCATATGTTAACTTGCTACAGGTGAGATTTCGATTTTCTAGATAGTCTCTGTAGCTGAGGAGACTGGTTTGAAGCTCGCTTTGTCGGAAACCCCGAAGACAGGTTTTGTCGCGATGAGGCCCATATGATGTCGCATCTAAAAGTGATGTTAAGCCATGTATTAAAATTGATAAACCACTAGTGGTTTACATATATAACCACTAGTGGTTTACATATTTATAGTAACATATTATGTAATGACAGCCATAATAACGCCCAGTATATATAACAAAATCTTAGGGTTTTCAATGTTTCAAAGTAGTTTTAGCGCCATGTGATAAATATAATATAATATTTGTTCTCCTGTACTAATGAATTTCAAGTCATCGTAAAAAAGCAATAAAATGCTCAGGTTTATTGCTTCCCCCCAACTCATTCAAAAGCACATGAGCACTCATAAGATCCTCCATATGAACTACTGATTCAAAAGGGTAGTAACATATTTCCCCTGAATATTTAGACTCCTAAATAAATGAGCATATTTACATAGAGGACAGTTGTACAATTGAATTTATAAATGGGATCTTGCATGAGTGCTCATGTATTATTGAGTTTATATGGATGATCTTACATGAGTGCTCAGGTATTATTGAATTTATATGGAGGATCTTACCAGAGTGCTCATGTATTATTGAATTTATATGGAGGATCTTACTGGAGTGCTCCTGTATTATTGAATTTATATAGAGGATCTTACATGAGTGTTCCTGTATTATTGAATTTATATGGAGGATCTTACCGGAGTGCTCATGTATTATTGAATTTATATGGAGGATCTTACATGCGTGCTCATGTATTATTGAATTCATATGGAGGATCTTACCAGAGTGCTCATGTATTATTAAATCTATATAGAGGATCATACCCGAGTGCTCATGTGTCATTGAATTTATATGGAGGATCTTACCGGAGTGCTCATGTATTATTGAATTTATATGGAGGATCTTACGGGCGTGTTCATGAATTATTGAATTTATATGGAGGATCTTACGGGAGTGTTCATGAATTATTAAATTTATATGGAGGATCTTACATAAGTCATGTCTTATTGATAATAATCAAGTTGATGAATAGCGATAAAAATGGGAGACTTGCACAGCATTTTGTGGCTTTTTCATGACAAGTTTTATAAATCTAATAATACAGAAGCACTATATATCATATGACATTAAATCATTTTGAAATCACCTTTGTATCATAAAGAAAGTCAAGATTTTGCCACATATAATGTGACATTGTTACAGCCATCATTACATAATGTTACAGTGACTTATCAATTTTAATACATGGCGTTATATTACTCCTAGACGTGACATATGATAACATTTCTTTTTCCAAAAACATGAAACTGTTGTAATGGCAAAATGATTAAATCCTGCTCGGACTTCACCTTCAGGAGCAAGCTGATCTTGATCAGGCTTAACAGTCTGATCTCCAAATATTTAAGGTAGATATGGTATACAATTTAGGTCATCCAACATCTAGGTGAGATAGTTTAACCCTTCCCTTCATGAATATTCATGCTAAGCTCCACCCACTATGAATAATAATATATAAATAAACATTCACCTTTGTACATAGAACAAAGAAATGTCTCGCCAGGTCCACTAGTGTGGGGTCATACCTAATAATATTTTCATAAGCAAACAGGGTAGACCCTGATCTGCGCTGCTCTGTTTGCAAAAGTGTTAAAAGGCGTCTCTATGAAGTAAAGGGTTAAAATGATGTGAACCAGCAAAATGTCATGAGGTTTTAATAAGTATTGCATCGGCACAGCCAAGACATAAAGGAGCCTGGGCAGTCATTCCAGTCTTCACTACTATGGCCATGCAAAAGTATGGAGGGAAAATGAAGTAAGCTGGATACATAGATTTGAAAAAGTTGTCGAAAACAGTCATGATTATTGCACTAAAGAAAGGCCACTATTGTCCTATCACCCTTTCCTCACCAGCGTCACTGCATTGTGGTCCTTGAGCAGGACACATTTATCCTAGCTTAGTACTGGTTAAACCCAGGAACACACGTCCCTATATAACTGAAAGATTGTTGATGGGACATAAAAAATCAAATCAAACAAACAAAATCACCCTTTCAATACATCCAGCTGCAGCGAGCTGCTGTCCGTCAGCAGGCCATTAGTTAAGAGTGCATACAAAATAATCTTATTTCTTAACCAAAACGTATGTTGTGGGAACTCAAAAGAACCGTCTCAATGAGACAGTTCTTTTGAGCACCCAAGACATATGTTTAAACTGATGGGTAAGAAATTATTTACAATTTTATGCTCAAAATTTTTGTTTATCTAAATCTGTTATATTCTTCAGCATGTGACAATACTTTGAAAATGTTTGTATAAAAACAATATATCAGCCAGATCAAAAATTCAGCCAGATATCAAAACTTTTCCAGCATATAGGATATTATTTTTCTAACCCATCAATTTAAACAGCTGTTGTGTGTGCTCATTAGTAAGTAAGTAAGTAAGAAAAGACTTTATTTTACGATCATTGAGATGATCTTTTTGATAACCCACAACATATGAGCCGCGACATGAGATTTCCAACAATGTGGTATGTGCGACCAGCAAAGCCTCAGATCAGCCGGCGCTTACACGCAGTCTGATGAGAGCCTTGCTAGTCCCTTGAATATTCTACTGACCAAACAGCATTTGGAGTTTCTAAGCTTAAAAGAAGGCTGCACGAGCTCATCTGAGTCTACACTTGTCAAAATGCCACATTGTTGGAAATCACATGTCGTGGCTAAATTATGTTTTGGTTGAGAGAAAAGAAAAACAATTTTCAGTTGTGCATGCTTAACTGGAGGCTGGCAGATCATGATACTCATCCCATATGGGTAAAGACACTTTTTAAACCCATTGGAAAATCTCAGCTCAATTCGAGGATCAAGCCTTGGATGTATGTATGGGGTAGTACTATGTATGAGAAAGCAACATTTTATTAGCCAGAAATGGCATAAGGAAAAATAGTACTGTAGCATGTGGGTTCAGTCCTACTAAAATCCACCATTCTGATTACCCGAAGTTAATAAATGAAGTTTATGGTTTTTCAATAAAATATCGCTATAGCAATATTTTATTGAAAACACCTAAACTTCATTTATAGCAATGTTTATTATGAAATGTTACCTACATAATGCATCGGTCCAGTTAAGCAAAATTTTTGAGCATAAAATTGAAATTATTTTCTTACCCATCAATTTAATTATATGTTTTGGGTACTCAAAAGAACCGTCTTAAAGATCCGTCTCATTGAGACGGTTCTTTTGAGTACCTACAACATATGTTTGGGTTGAGAAATAAGGAAAATAATTTTCAACTACACACTCTTATCTGGAGGCCTGATAATGTATCAAGCATCAAACATGCCATTTCAAGTATCAAACATGACATTTCATCTTCAAACATGACATTTCATCTTCAAACATGACATTTCATCTTCAAACATGACATTTAAAGTTTCAAACTTGCCATTTTAAGTATCAAACACAACATTTCAAGAAAATATTCACAACTGTAAGCTTAAATTTTTTGCCTATCTCTGATGTTCTAAGTATCAAACATAATAGCTGCCCGTCATACTGTACATTCAACAAATTAAATATTTCAAAATATACATATTTGGTAACAAGAAATGTACAAGACAATTGAAGACATCATCTACTCTGGAGGCTGACAAAATGAGATATTTAATGTATCTGTTCGAAGGATAGAGAGCAGACATGAGCTGATTTCCACAGGATGCCCACAAAAAGTAACATGCCTGCCCCCTTTCTCCCTTAGGTTTGGGGGATATAATACAGTCGAGTGGCTTTAACATAGATCTAGATAATTAACTAATGTGGGTGTAAATTTGCGAAAATATTCTTGTCTATCAGTTTAAATATTAGTTTTGGGTACGGTTCTTTTGAGTACCCATAACAAATGTTTCGGTTGAGAAATAAGAAAATAACTTTTTAATTAGGCACTCTTATCTCAAGGCATGTGTAAGTAAGCAAAAGTTGACTATAATTTATTAAAGGTACAAATATTTTTTCCAATTTCAGTCATTTATGGAGTTTTTATGCTGTTCAGGATATGACTTTGAGCACACTTAGGACAACCCTATGCATACCGTTGTCATCTGAATTGCCTCATGCAGAGATACCTGAATAAGCATCTTCATATCCATCGATGGATAATCGAGCTTCCAGATAGGAGTGCGTAATTAAAAATTAATTTTATTACTTCTCAACCAAAATGAATGTCGTGGGTACTCAAAAGAACCGTCTCAATGAGATGGTTCTTTTGAGCATCCAAAACATATGTTACAACTTATGGATACGAAAATGTCAACTATTTTTACGCTCAATATTATTCTTTATCTAGACCAACCGATACTGACACAACTTTTTCTAAACTTTCATCATTTGATACAAAGTTTATTTGTTTTTATTTTTTCTGGTTCTTGGGTGCACCTACTCTGTGAATTAAGCACCTCCATTTTGTATATCATATTTTTCCATGCTTTTAGCTCTTTGCCTACTAGTGTTGTCTGCTGATAATTTTTACAAACAGTTTGGAACCAGATCAGGTCTGACAAAACTACAGGCCTGATCTGGATCTGAAGTCTTTGATGGTACCGTAATCCTGATTTTTTTTCCGAAAAAGATGAAAAAAATCAGCAGACAACAAAAAAGTGTGCAAAATTATCCAGCGTGCAAAAAGTTACTTTCATTTTTATTTCCTCTTCCTACTCTCAAGTCAGTCAGAAATCTCTGAAGAACCAGATAATGAAATAACTCTGGCCGTACACACACCGGGTAGGCGGAAACAAAAACGTCAATACTATCCAGGAACGCGGACCAAAAATCAATAGAAACAGTGTTTTTGATTGCCATTTGTCGCCCCACTGGCGACAAATGGCAATAGAAAACACTGTTTTTATCATTTTTTGATCTGCGTTCGTCTCTTGTTGATAATGCTTTCGATTGCCGCCTACCCGGTGTGGTACAGCTATATTATTATACATAATACAAAATACTGATTGTCTTTCCTCTTCATCTTGCCCTGTGAATGCCCAACTCTCTTCGAGAATTTCTCCATCAGATGATAATTTCCCAAACGCAAAGTTTCCAGCACTAAACTGCAGGTCTGATATTCTGTTCTAATCTTGAGGTATCGAGGAGATTGACTGGTTCTAGTGTTTTTACATGTAAAGGCATTCATCAGGGCTGGCAAGTAGTCAGGAGGCACAACTTAGGCAGTATGATCTCTCAGTGATATCATCATAACTGGAAATAAACACAAATACAGGTGATTGAGAGAAATTAACCTGAAAATATTGTCGACTTTTTATGTTTGCTGCATATTTTTAAGTGCTCTTCAGACAATTTTATCATGGAAGTAAAATCTATGAGCACTGATTAGTCTCATCTGGGTCCATATTGTTTGCAGCACGGGTTTAGATAAACAAATTTTTTAGCATAAAATTGTAAATATTTTCTTACCCATCAGTTTTAGAATATGTTTTGGGTGCTCAAAAGAACCGTCTCATCAAGACAGTTCTTTCTTTTGAGTAACCACAACATATGTTTTGGTTGAGAAATAAGAATGTTAATTTTTACCTAAAGGCCTGTTGCAGTATAGGCTACCTTAGTACATAAGCAGATGAGAAACGAGCAGTTGACAAGTTGTGACTGGTTCTTGTAATGAAATTTCATTAATCTGGTACATTTAAAGATTGTAAAATGTTTTTAACATTTATTCATATCTGCATGTAATATGTAATGATTTTTGTATTTGTAAAAAGGACCTTTGAAGTACATCATGTTTATTTTCTCACCATTTGAGAATCTAAACATGTCTACTAAAATCTCAACTCTCTGCATTTTGGGTAAATTTACGAAAAGTCAGGTTCCTAATCCTTAATTCAAGAACAACTAGTATTGTTTTCAGAGAAAACAGATGTCCCCTGCCCTCCTAACATGGTCAAATTTTTATCTATTTAGTTCTGCTGAGACCTTGAAAATTCTGTCAAGGTCACAAAAATCTAATCAAGTCTGCATTATAGATTGCCTTCTTTCATTTGATCCAAATGTCACGCGCATGTAATTTTTATTTGTTTTCCATGTAAGAAAAACTTGCAAAACAAACTTCATTAAACAGAATATTTACCTTAAAAAACGTTCACAAAAAGTCAAACTCTCTAAACAGATGACCAGATTCAGCCAATGATTAGTGAGTAAACAAGCTTTTTAGCCTAGCCTCAATGAACCTCAAGTTTAGATACTGTCTCACAATGATAACCTGTTGAAAATTCTCGTGACACTATGAGTAGGCAGTCCACCGCTACCAAGCTGTGTGAGCGGTGATTGGTTAATCCACCATGTCTTGGTAGTTCTCAAATACTGATTCATAGGTCACAAATAATACATGAGATGTAGACGGAAATTTTCATAAATATAAATAGATCAAGCATGATAATGAATTATTGTATCGGTCAGAAAAGCCATTTTTGTCTATAGTGCAATGGGGTTATTGCATATGTGTAGAAATAGTAATTTAAAGCTAACATTGCATAAAGTACACTACTGTCTGAATCTTTTTCATTGCTTACCCACTTGTTTTGTTTGAGCTTTTGTACACACACTCATTGATTTAATTGCGTAAAATACACTGTTGCTACATGTATTACATAAATATCCAGATACAGTAAAACCTGTGTAAAACGGTCACTCTCAAAAAGACAGAAAAAAGTTTTTCAAGACCAGTTATCGCTCAATGCAATGTCAAAAGTATTGCAGAATGCTCCAGGGGAGCATTCTGCAATACTGTACTTTCAACCTTCATTAAGCTACCATTTGTCATCAAGATCTTTGTTTTGTCTATTTTTGATTGGCCATTTTACACAGGTTTTACTTTACACTGCATATCTGGGGCTATGCTGGACCTAAGTGAATACTTACTTCATAACAGAACAAAGTTGACAAAAGTGGCCATCACAAGAGCTACAAGGGCGGATACAATCATTGCACACAGATTTCTCACAGAAACCACATTTATCCTGAGATGCTGCCTGTCCTTTACAACACCGACAATTGCTACTGCTGGTTACTGAAAAAGAATACAATCATTGCACATAGATTTCTCACAGAAACCACATCTATCCTGAGATGCTGCCTGTCCTTTACAACACTGACAACTGCTACTGCTGGTCACTGAAAAAGAATACAATCATTGCACACAGATTTCTCACAGAAACCACATCTATCCTGAGATGCTGCCTGTCCTTTACAACATTGACAATTGCTACTGCTTGTTACTGAAAAAGAATACAATCATTGCACACAGAAAAAGAATACAATCATTGCACACAGATTTCTCACAGAAACCACATCTATCCTGAGATGCTGCCTGTCCTTTACAACATTGACAATTGCTACTGCTTGTTACTGAAAAAGAATACAATCATTGCACACAGATTTCTCACAGAAACCACATCTATCCTGAGTTGCTGCCTGTCCTTTACAACACTGACAACTGCTACTGCTCGTCACTGAAAAAGAATACAATCATTGCAGACAGATTTCTCACAGAAACCACATCTGTCCTGAGATGCTGCCTGTCCTTTACAACACTGACAACTGCTACTGCTGGTTACTGAAAAAGAATACAATCATTGCACACAGATTTCTCACAGAAACCACATCTATTCTGAGATGATGCCTGTCCTTTACAACACCGACAACTGCTACTGCTTGTTACTGAAAAAGAATACAATCATTGCACACAGATTTCTCACAGAAACCACATCTATCCTGAGATGCTGCCTGTCCTTTACAACACTGACAACTACTACTGCTTGTTACTGAAAAAAGAATACAATCATTGCACACAGATTTCTCACAGAAACGAGATGCTGCCTGTCCTTTACAACACTGACAACTGCTACTGCTTGTTACTGAAAAAGAATACAATCATTGCACACAGATTTCTCACAGAAACCACATCTATCCTGAGATGCTGCCTGTCCTTTACAACACTGACAACTACTACTGCTTGTTACTGAAAAAAGAATACAATCATTGCACACAGATTTCTCACAGAAACGAGATGCTGCCTGTCCTTTACAACACTGACAACTGCTACTGCTTGTTACTGAAAAAGAATACAATCATTGCACACAGATTTCTCACAGAAACCACATTTATCCTGAGATGCTGCCTGTCCTTTACAACACTGACAACTGCTACTGCTTGTTACTGAAAAAGAATACAATCATTGCACACAGATTTCTCACAGAAACCACATTTATCCTGAGATGCTGCCTGTCCTTTACAACACCGACAACTGCTACTGCTTGTTACTGAAAAAGAATACAATCATTGCACACAGATTTCTCACAGAAACTACATCTATCCTGAGATGCTGCCTGTCCTTTACAACACTGACAACTGCTACTGCTGGTCACTGAAAAAGAATACAATCATTGCACACAGATTTCTCACAGAAACCACATCTATCCTGAGATGCTGCCTGTCCTTTACAACATTGACAATTGCTACTGCTTGTTACTGAAAAAGAATACAATCATTGCACACAGAAAAAGAATACAATCATTGCACACAGATTTCTCACAGAAACCACATCTATCCTGAGTTGCTGCCTGTCCTTTACAACACTGACAACTGCTACTGCTCGTCACTGAAAAAGAATACAATCATTGCAGACAGATTTCTCACAGAAACCACATCTGTCCTGAGATGCTGCCTGTCCTTTACAACACTGACAACTGCTACTGCTGGTTACTGAAAAAGAATACAATCATTGCACACAGATTTCTCACAGAAACCACATCTATCCTGAGATGCTGCCTGTCCTTTACAACACTGACAATTGCTACTGCTCGTCACTGAAAAAGAATACAATCATTGCACACAGATTTCTCACAGAAACCACATCTATCCTGAGAGGCTGCCTGTCCTTTACAACACCGACAACTGCTACTGCTTGTTACTGAAAAAGAATACAATCCTTGCACACAGATTTCTCACAGAAACCACATTTATCCTGAGATGCTGCCTGTCCTTTACAACACCGACAACTGCTACTGCTGGTTACTGAAAAAGAATACAATCATTGCACATAGATTTCTCACAGAAACCACATCTATCCTGAGATGCTGCCTGTCCTTTACAACACTGACAACTGCTACTGCTCGTTACTGAAAAAGAATACAATCATTGCACACAGATTTCTCACAGAAACCACATCTATCCTGAGATACTGCCTGTCCTTTACAACACTGACAACTGCTACTGCTGGTTACTGAAAAAGAATATAATCATTGCACACAGATTTCTCACAGAAACCACATCTATCCTGAGATACTGCCTGTCCTTTACAACACTGACAACTGCTACTGCTGGTTACTGAAAAAGAATATAATCATTGCACACAGATTTCTCACAGAAACCACATCTATTCTGAGATGCTGCCTGTCCTTTACAACACCGACAACTGCTACTGCTTGTTACTGAAAAAGAATACAATCATTGCACACAGATTTCTCACAGAAACTACATCTACCCTGAGATGCTGCCTGTCCTTTACAACACTGACAACTGCTACTGCTTGTTACTGAAAAAGAAGACAATCATTGCACACAGATTTCTCACAGAAACGAGATGCTGCCTGTCCTTTAAAACACTGACAACTGCTACTGCTCATTACTGAAAAAGAATACAATCATTGCACACAGATTTCTCACAGAAACCACATCTATCCTGAGATGCTGCCTGTCCTTTACAACACCGACAACTGCTACTGCTTGTTACTGAAAAAGAATACAATCATTGCACACAGATTTCTCACAGAAACCACATCTATCCTGAGATGCTGCCTGTCCTTTACAACACTGACAACTGCTACTGCTTGTTACTGAAAAAGAATACAATCATTGCACACAGATTTCTCACAGAAACCACATCTATCCTGAGATGCTGCCTGTCCTTTACAACACTGACAACTGCTACTGCTTGTTACTGAAAAAAGAAGACAATCATTGCACACAGATTTCTCACAGAAACCACATCTATTCTGAGATGCTGCCTGTCCTTTACAACACTGACAACTGCTACTGGTGGTTACTGAAAAAAGAATATAATCATTGCACACAGATTTCTCACAGAAACTACATCTATCCTGAGATGCTGCCTGTCCTTTACAACACTGACAACTGCTACTGGTGGATACTGAAAAAAGAAGACAATCATTGCACACAGATTTCTCACAGAAACTACATCTATCCTGAGATGCTGCCTGTCCTTTACAACACTGACAACTGCTACTGCTGGTCACTGAAAAAGAATACAATCATTGCACACAGATTTCTCACAGAAACCACATCTATCCTGAGATACTGCCTGTCCTTTACAACACCGACAACTGCTACTGCTTGTTACTGAAAAAGAATACAATCATTGCACATAGATTTCTCACAGAAACCACATCTATCCTGAGATACTGCCTGTCCTTTACAACACCGACAACTGCTACTGCTTGTTACTGAAAAAGAATACAATCATTGCACACAGATTTCTCACAGAAACCACATCTATTCTGAGATGCTGCCTGTCCTTTACAACACCGACAACTGCTACTGCTCGTCACTGAAAAAAGAATACAATCATTGCACACAGATTTCTCACAGAAACCACATCTATCCTGAGATGCTGCCTGTCCTTTACAACACCGACAACTGCTACTGGTGGTTACTGAAAAAGAATACAATCATTGCACACAGATTTCTCACAGAAACCACATCTATTCTGAGATGTTGCCTGTCCTTTACAACACTGACAATTGCTACTGCTGGTTACTGAAAAAGAATACAATCATTGCACACAGATTTCTCACAGAAACTACATCTATCCTGAGAGGCTGCCTGTCCTTTACAACACTGACAACTGCTACTGCTTGTTACTGAAAAAGAATACAATCATTGCACATAGATTTCTCACAGAAACCACATCTATCCTGAGATACTGCCTGTCCTTTACAACACCGACAACTGCTACTGCTTGTTACTGAAAAAGAATACAATCATTGCACACAGATTTCTCACAGAAACTACATCTATTCTGAGATGCTGCCTGTCCTTTACAACACTGACTACTGCTACTGCTCGTCACTGAAAAAGAATACAATCATTGCACACAGATTTCTCACAGAAACCACATCTATCCTGAGATGCTGCCTGTCCTTTACAACACCGACAACTGCTACTGCTTGTTACTGAAAAAGAATACAATCATTGCACACAGATTTCTCACAGAAACCACATCTATCCTGAGATGCTGCCTGTCCTTTACAACACTGACAACTGCTACTGGTGGTTACTGAAAAAGAATACAATCATTGCACACAGATTTCTCACAGAAACCACATCTATCCTGAGAGGCTGCCTGTCCTTTACAACACTGACAACTGCTACTGCTTGTTACTGAAAAAGAATACAATCATTGCACATAGATTTCTCACAGAAACCACATCTATCCTGAGATGCTGCCTGTCCTTTACAACACTGACAACTGCTACTGGTGGTTACTGAAAAAGAATACAATCATTGCACACAGATTTCTCACAGAAACCACATCTATTCTGAGATGCTGCCTGTCCTTTACAACACCGACAACTGCTACTGCTTGTTACTGAAAAAGAATACAATCATTGCACACAGATTTCTCACAGAAACCACATCTATCCTGTGATGCTGCCTGTCCTTTACAACACTGACAACTGCTACTGCTTGTTACTGAAAAAGAAGACAATCATTGCACACAGATTTCTCACAGAAACGAGATGCTGCCTGTCCTTTACAACACTGACAATTGCTACTGCTTGTTACTGAAAAAGAATACAATCATTGCACACAGATTTCTCACAGAAACCACATCTATCCTGAGATGCTGCCTGTCCTTTACAACACTGACAACTGCTACTGGTGGTTACTGAAAAAGAATACAATCATTGCACACAGATTTCTCACAGAAACCACATCTATCCTGAGAGGCTGCCTGTCCTTTACAACACTGACAACTGCTACTGCTTGTTACTGAAAAAGAATACAATCATTGCACATAGATTTCTCACAGAAACCACATCTATCCTGAGATACTGCCTGTCCTTTACAACACCGACAACTGCTACTGCTTGTTACTGAAAAAGAATACAATCATTGCACACAGATTTCTCACAGAAACCACATCTATTCTGAGATGCTGCCTGTCCTTTACAACACTGACAACTGCTACTGCTCGTCACTGAAAAAGAATACAATCATTGCACACAGATTTCTCACAGAAACCACATCTATTCTGAGATGCTGCCTGTCCTTTACAACACCGACAACTGCTACTGCTTGTTACTGAAAAAGAATACAATCATTGCACACAGATTTCTCACAGAAACTACATCTATTCTGAGATGCTGCCTGTCCTTTACAACACCGACAACTGCTACTGCTTGTTACTGAAAAAGAATACAATCATTGCACACAGATTTCTCACAGAAACCACATCTATCCTGTGATGCTGCCTGTCCTTTACAACACTGACAACTGCTACTGCTGGTCACTGAAAAAGAATACAATCATTGCACACAGATTTCTCACAGAAACTACATCTATCCTGAGATACTGCCTCTCCTTTACAACACTGACAACTGCTACTGGTGGATACTGAAAAAAGAAGACAATCATTGCACACAGATTTCTCACAGAAACCACATCTATTCTGAGATGCTGCCTGTCCTTTACAACACTGACATCTGCTACTGGTGGTTACTGAAAAAAGAATATAATCATTGCACACAGATTTCTCACAGAAACTACATCTATCCTGAGATGCTGCCTGTCCTTTACAACACTGACAACTGCTACTGGTGGATACTGAAAAAAGAAGACAATCATTGCACACAGATTTCTCACAGAAACTACATCTATCCTGAGATGCTGCCTGTCCTTTACAACACCGACAACTGCTACTGCTTGTTACTGAAAAAGAATACAATCATTGCACACAGATTTCTCACAGAAACTACATCTATCCTGAGAGGCTGCCTGTCCTTTACAACACCGACAACTGCTACTGCTTGTTACTGAAAAAGAATACAATCATTGCACACAGATTTCTCACAGAAACGAGATGCTGCCTGTCCTTTACAACACTGACAACTGCTACTGCTTGTTACTGAAAAAGAATACAATCATTGCACACAGATTTCTCACAGAAACCACATTTATCCTGAGATGCTGCCTCTCCTTTACAACACCGACAACTGCTACTGCTCGTTACTGAAAAAGAATACAATCATTGCACACAGATTTCTCACAGAAACTACATCTATCCTGAGATGCTGCCTGTCCTTTACAACACCGACAACTGCTACTGCTTGTTACTGAAAAAGAATACAATCATTGCACACAGATTTCTCACAGAAACTACATCTATCCTGAGAGGCTGCCTGTCCTTTACAACACCGACAACTGCTACTGCTTGTTACTGAAAAAGAATACAATCATTGCACACAGATTTCTCACAGAAACGAGATGCTGCCTGTCCTTTACAACACTGACTACTGCTACTGCTTGTCACTGAAAAAGAATACAATCATTGCACACAGATTTCTCACAGAAACCACATCTATTCTGAGATGCTGCCTGTCCTTTACAACACTGACAACTGCTACTGCTCGTCACTTAAAAAAGAATACAATCGTTGCCCACAGATTTCTCACAGAAACTACATCTATCCTGAGATGCTGCCTGTCCTTTACAACACCGACAACTGCTACTGCTTGTTACTGAAAAAGAATACAATCATTGCACACAGATTTCTCACAGAAACCACATCTATCCTGTGATGCTGCCTGTCCTTTACAACACTGACAACTGCTACTGCTTGTTACTGAAAAAGAATACAATCATTGCACACAGATTTCTCAAAGAAACGAGATGCTGCCTGTCCTTTACAACACTGACAACTGCTACTGCTCGTTACTGAAAAAGAATACAATCATTGCACACAGATTTCTCACAGAAACTACATCTATCCTGAGATGCTGCCTGTCCTTTACAACACTGACAACTGCTACTGCTCGTCACTGAAAAAGAATACAATCATTGCACACAGATTTCTCACAGAAACCACATCTATCCTGAGAGGCTGCCTGTCCTTTACAACACTGACAATTGCTACTGCTGGTTACTGAAAAAGAATACAATCATTGCACACAGATTTCTCACAGAAACTACATCTACCCTGAGATGCTGCCTGTTCTTCACAACACTGACAACTGCTACTGCTCGTTACTGAAAAAGAATACAATCATTGCACACAGATTTCTCACAGAAACCACATTTATCCTGAGATGCTGCCTGCCCTTTACAACACTGACAACTGCTACTGCTCGTTACTGAAAAAAGAATACAACCATTGCACACAGATTTCTCACAGAAACCACATCTATCCTGTGATGCTGCCTGTCCTTTACAACACTGACAACTGCTACTGCTCGTTACTGAAAAAGAATACAATCATTGCACACAGATTTCTCACAGAAACCACATTTATCCTGAGATGCTGCCTGCCCTTTACAACACTGACAACTGCTACTGCTCGTTACTGAAAAAAGAATACAATCATTGCACACAGATTTCTCACAGAAACCACATCTATCCTGAGATACTGCCTGTCCTTTACAACACTGACAACTGCTACTGCTTGTTACTGAAAAAGAATACAATCATTGCACACAGATTTCTCACAGAAACTACATCTATCCTGAGATGCTGCCTGTCCTTTACAACACTGACTACTGCTACTGCTGGTCACTGAAAAAGAATACAATCATTGCACATAGATTTCTCACAGAAACTACATCTATTCTGAGATGCTGCCTGTCCTTTACAACACTGACAACTGCTACTGCTTGTTACTGAAAAAGAATACAATCATTGCACACAGATTTCTCACAGAAACCACATCTGTCCTGAGATGCTGCCTGTCCTTTACAACACCGACAACTGCTACTGCTTGTTACTGAAAAAGAATACAATCATTGCACACAGATTTCTCACAGAAACCACATCTATCCTGAGATGTTGCCTGTCCTTTACAACACTGACAATTGCTACTGCTGGTTACTGAAAAAGAATACAATCATTGCACACAGATTTCTCACAGAAACCACATCTGTCCTGAGATGCTGCCTGTCCTTTACAACACCGACAACTGCTACTGCTGGTTACTGAAAAAGAATACAATCATTGCAGACAGATTTCTCACAGAAACCACATCTATCCTGTGATGCTGCCTGTCCTTTACAACATTGACAATTGCTACTGCTCGTCACTGAAAAAGAATACAATCATTGCACACAGATTTCTCACAGAAACCACATCTATCCTGAGATGCTGCCTGTCCTTTACAACACTGACAACTACTAATGCTCGTCACTGAAAAAGAATACAATCATTGCACACAGATTTCTCACAGAAACCACATCTATCCTGAGATGCTGCCTGTCCTTTACAACACTGACAACTGCTACTGCTGGTTACTGAAAAAGAATACAATCATTGCACACAGATTTCTCACAGAAACCACATCTATCCTGAGATGCTGCCTGTCCTTTACAACATTGACAATTGCTACTGCTTGTTACTGAAAAAGAATACAATCATTGCACATAGATTTCTCACAGAAACCACATCTACCCTGAGATGCTGCCTGTCCTTTACAACACTGACAACTGCTACTGGTGGTTACTGAAAAAGAATACAATCATTGCACACAGATTTCTCACAGAAACTACATCTATCCTGAGATGCTGCCTGTCCTTTACAACATTGACAATTGCTACTGCTGGTCACTGAAAAAGAATACAATCATTGCACACAGATTTCTCACAGAAACGAGATGCTGCCTGTCCTTTACAACACTGACAACTGCTACTGCTTGTTACTGAAAAAAGAATACAATCATTGCACACAGATTTCTCACAGAAACCACATCTATCCTCTATAGATGCTGCCTGTCCTTTACAACACTGACAACTGCTACTGCTTGTTACTGAAAAAGAATACAATCATTGCACACAGATTTCTCACAGAAACTACATCTATCCTGAGAGGCTGCCTGTCCTTTACAACACCGACAACTGCTACTGCTTGTTACTGAAAAAGAATACAATCATTGCACACAGATTTCTCACAGAAACTACATCTATCCTGAGAGGCTGCCTGTCCTTTACAACACCGACAACTGCTACTGGTGGTTACTGAAAAAAGAATACAATCATTGCACACAGATTTCTCACAGAAACCACATCTATCCTGAGATGCTGCCTGTCCTTTACAACACCGACAACTGCTACTGCTTGTTACTGAAAAAGAATACAATCATTGCACACAGATTTCTCACAGAAACTACATCTGTCCTGAGATGCTGCCTGTCCTTTACAACACTGACTACTGCTACTGCTCGTTACTGAAAAAAGAATACAATCATTGCACACAGATTTCTCACAGAAACCACATCTATCCTGAGATGCTGCCTGCCCTTTACAACACTGACAACTGCTACTGCTGGTTACTGAAAAAGAATACAATCATTGCACACAGATTTCTCACAGAAACCACATCTATCCTGAGATGCTGCCTGTCCTTTACAACACTGACAACTGCTACTGCTTGTTACTGAAAAAGAATACAATCATTGCACACAGATTTCTCACAGAAACCACATTTATCCTGAGATGCTGCCTGTCCTTTACAACACTCACAACTGCTACTGCTTGTTACTGAAAAAGAATACAATCATTGCACACAGATTTCTCACAGAAACCACATCTATCCTGAGATGCTGCCTGTCCTTTACAACATTGACAATTGCTACTGCTGGTTACTGAAAAAGAATACAATCATTGCACACAGATTTCTCACAGAAACCACATTTATCCTGAGATGCTGCCTGTCCTTTACAACACTCACAACTGCTACTGCTTGTTACTGAAAAAGAATACAATCATTGCACACAGATTTCTCACAGAAACCACATTTATCCTGAGATGCTGCCTGTCCTTTACAACACTGACAACTGCTACTGCTTGTTACTGAAAAAAGAATACAATCATTGCACACAGATTTCTCACAGAAACCACATCTGGCTTGAGATACTGCCTGTCCTTTACAACACCGACAACTGCTACTGCTTGTTACTGAAAAAGAATACAATCATTGCACACAGATTTCTCACAGAAACTACATCTATTCTGAGATGCTGCCTGTCCTTTACAACACTGACAATTGCTACTGCTCGTCACTGAAAAAAGAATACAATCATTGCACACAGATTTCTCACAGAAACTACATCTATTCTGAGATGCTGCCTGTCCTTTACAACACTGACAACTGCTACTGCTAGTTACTGAAAAAAGAATACAATCATTGCACACAGATTTCTCACAGAAACTACATCTATCCTGAGATGCTGCCTGTCCTTTACAACACTGACAACTGCTACTGGTGGTTACTGAAAAAGAATACAATCATTGAACACAGATTTCTCACAGAAACCACATCTATTCTGAGATGCTGCCTGTCCTTTACAACATTGACAACTACTAATGCTCGTTACTGAAAAAGAATACAATTATTGCACACAGATTTCTCACAGAAACCACATCTATCCTTAGATGCTGCCTGTCCTTTACAACATTGACAACTGCTACTGGTGGTTACTGAAAAAGAATACAATCATTGCACACAGATTTCTCACAGAAACCACATCTATCCTGAGAGGCTGCCTGCCCTTTACAACACTGACAACTGCTACTGCTGGTTACTGAAAAAAGAATACAATCATTGCACATAGATTTCTCACAGAAACCACATCTATCCTCTATAGATGCTGCCTGTCCTTTACAACACTGACAACTGCTACTGCTCGTCACTGAAAAAGAATACAATCATTGCACACAGATTTCTCACAGAAACCACATCTATCCTGAGAGGCTGCCTGTCCTTTACAACACTGACAACTGCTACTGCTGGTTACTGAAAAAAGAATACAATCATTGCACATAGATTTCTCACAGAAACCACATCTATCCTCTATAGATGCTGCCTGTCCTTTACAACACTGACAACTGCTACTGCTCGTCACTGAAAAAGAATACAATCATTGCACACAGATTTCTCACAGAAACCACATCTATCCTGAGATGCTGCCTGTCCTTTACAACACTGACAACTGCTACTGCTTGTTACTGAAAAAGAATACAATCATTGCACACAGATTTCTCACAGAAACTACATCTATCCTGAGATGCTGCCTGTCCTTTACAACACTGACAACTGCTACTGCTTGTTACTGAAAAAGAATACAATCATTGCACACAGATTTCTCACAGAAACCACATCTATCCTGAGATGCTGCCTGTCCTTTACAACACTGACAACTGCTACTGCTTGTTACTGAAAAAGAATACAATCATTGCACACAGATTTCTCACAGAAACCACATCTATCCTGAGATGCTGCCTGTCCTTTACAACACTGACAACTGCTACTGCTTGTTACTGAAAAAAGAATACAATCATTGCACACAGATTTCTCACAGAAACTACATCTATCCTGAGATGCTGCCTGTCCTTTACAACACTGACAACTGCTACTGGTGGTTACTGAAAAAGAATACAATCATTGCACACAGATTTCTCACAGAAACTACATCTACCCTGAGATGCTGCCTGTCCTTTACAACACTGACAACTGCTACTGCTGGTCACTGAAAAAGAATACAATCATTGCACACAGATTTCTCACAGAAACCACATCTATCCTGAGAGGCTGCCTGTCCTTTACAACACCGACAACTGCTACTGCTTGTTACTGAAAAAGAATACAATCATTGCACACAGATTTCTCACAGAAACCACATCTGTCCTGAGATGCTGCCTGTCCTTTACAACACCGACAACTGCTACTGCTTGTTACTGAAAAAGAATACAATCATTGCACACAGATTTCTCACAGAAACCACATCTGTCCTGAGATGCTGCCTGTCCTTTACAACACTGACTACTGCTACTGCTCATCACTGAAAAAAGAATACAATCATTGCACACAGATTTCTCACAGAAACCTAATCTATCCTGAGAGGCTGCCTGTCCTTTACAACACTGACTACTGCTCATCACTGAAAAAGAATACAATCATTGCACATAGATTTCTCACAGAAACCACATCTATCCTTAGATGCTGCCTGTCCTTTACAACACTGACAACTGCTGCTGCTCGTCACTGAAAAAAGAATACAATCATTGCACATAGATTTCTCACAGAAACCACATCTATCCTGAGATGCTGCCTGTCCTTTACAACACTGACAACTGCTACTGCTGGTTACTGAAAAAGAATACAATCATTGCACATAGATTTCTCACAGAAACCACATCTATCCTGAGAGGCTGCCTGTCCTTTACAACACTGACAACTGCTACTGCTGGTCACTGAAAAAGAATATAATCATTGCACATAGATTTCTCACAGAAACCACATCTACCCTGAGATGCTGCCTGTCCTTTACAACATTGACAACGGCTACTGCTCGTCACTGAAAAAGAATATAATCATTGCACATAGATTTCTCACAGAAACCACATCTATCCTGAGATGCTGCCTGTCCTTTACAACATTGACAACGGCTACTGCTCGTCACTGAAAAAGAATATAATCATTGCACATAGATTTCTCACAGAAACCACATCTACCCTGAGATGCTGCCTGTCCTTTACAACACTGACAACTGCTACTGCTCGTCACTGAAAAAGAATACAATCATTGCACATAGATTTCTCACAGAAACCACATCTGTCCTGAGATGCTGCCTGTCCTTTACGACACTGACAATTGCTACTGCTGGTTACTGAAAAAAGAATACAATCATTGCACACATATTTCTCACAGAAACCACATCTGTCCTGAGATGCTGCCTGTCCTTTACAACACTGACAACTGCTACTGCTGGTCACTGAAAAAGAATATAATCATTGCACACAGATTTCTCACAGAAACCACATCTATCCTGAGATGCTGCCTGTCCTTTACAACATTGACAATTGCTACTGCTCGTCACTGAAAAAGAATACAATCATTGCACATAGATTTCTCACAGAAACCACATCTATCCTGAGATGTTGCCTGTCCTTTACAACACTGACAATTGCTACTGCTGGTTACTGAAAAAGAATACAATCATTGCATATAGATATCTCACAGAAACCACATCTATCCTCTATAGATGCTGCCTGTCCTTTACAACATTGACAACTGAACTGCTACTGCTTGTCACTGAAAAAGAAAACAATCATTGCACACAGATTTCTCACAGAAACCACATTTATCCTGAGATGCTGCCTGTCCTTTACAACACTGACTACTGCTACTGGTGGTTACTGAAAAAGAATACAATCATTGCACACAGATTTCTCACAGAAACCACATCTATTCTGAGATGCTGCCTGCCCTTTACAACACTGACAACTGCTACTGCTGGTTACTGAAAAAGAATACAATCATTGCACACAGATTTCTCACAGAAACCACATCTATCCTGAGATGCTGCCTGTCCTTTACAACATTGACAACTGCTACTGGTGGTTACTGAAAAAGAATACAATCATTGCACACAGATTTCTCACAGAAACCACATCTATCCTGAGATGCTGCCTGTCCTTTACAACATTGACAACTGCTACTGGTGGTTACTGAAAAAGAATACAATCATTGCACACAGATTTCTCACAGAAACCACATCTGTCCTGAGATGCTGCCTGTCCTTTACAACACTGACAACTGCTACTGCTTGTCACTGAAAAAGAATACAATCATTGCACACAGATTTCTCACAGAAACCACATCTATCCTGAGAGGCTGCCTGTCCTTTACAACACCGACAACTGCTACTGCTGGTTACTGAAAAAAGAATACAATCATTGCACACAGATTTCTCACAGAAACTACATCTATTCTGAGATGCTGCCTGTCCTTTACAACACCGACAACTGCTACTGGTGGTTACTGAAAAAGAATACAATCATTGCACACAGATTTCTCACAGAAACTACATCTACCCTGAGATGCTGCCTGTCCTTTACAACACTGACAACTGCTACTGCTGGTTACTGAAAAAGAATATAATCATTGCACACAGATTTCTCACAGAAACTACATCTATCCTGAGATGCTGCCTGTCCTTTACAACATTGACAACTGCTACTGGTGGTTACTGAAAAAGAATACAATCATTGCACACAGATTTCTCACAGAAACTACATCTATCCTGAGATGCTGCCTGTCCTTTACAACATTGACAACTGCTACTGGTGGTCACTGAAAAAGAATACAATCATTGCACATAGATTTCTCACAGAAACCACATCTACCCTGAGAGGCTGCCTGTTCTTCACAACACCGACAACTGCTACTGCTGGTTACTGAAAAAGAATACAATCATTGCACACAGATTTCTCACAGAAACTACATCTATCCTGAGATGCTGCCTGTCCTTTACAACATTGACAACTGCTACTGGTGGTCACTGAAAAAGAATACAATCATTGCACATAGATTTCTCACAGAAACCACATCTACCCTGAGAGGCTGCCTGTTCTTCACAACACCGACAACTGCTACTGCTGGTTACTGAAAAAGAATACAATCATTGCACACAGATTTCTCACAGAAACTACATTTATCCTGAGATGCTGCCTGTCTTTTACAACACTGACAACTGCTACTGCTTGTTACTGAAAAAGAATACAATCATTGCACACAGATTTCTCACAGAAACGAGATGCTGCCTGTCCTTTACAACACTGACTACTGCTACTGCTCGTCACTGAAAAAGAATACAATCATTGCACACAGATTTCTCACAGAAACCACATCTATCCTGAGATGCTGCCTGTCCTTTACAACACCGACAACTGCTACTGCTTGTTACTGAAAAAGAATACAATCATTGCACACAGATTTCTCACAGAAACCACATCTATCCTGAGATGCTGCCTGCCCTTTACAACATTGACAATTGCTACTGCTTGTTACTGAAAAAGAATACAATCATTGCACACAGATTTCTCACAGAAACCACATTTATCCTGAGATGCTGCCTGTCCTTTACAACACTGACAACTGCTACTGCTTGTTACTGAAAAAGAATATAATCATTGCACACAGATTTCTCACAGAAACCACATCTATCCTGAGATGCTGCCTGCCCTTTACAACATTGACAATTGCTACTGCTTGTTACTGAAAAAGAATACAATCATTGCACACAGATTTCTCACAGAAACCACATTTATCCTGAGATGCTGCCTGTCCTTTACAACACTGACAACTGCTACTGCTTGTTACTGAAAAAGAATATAATCATTGCACACAGATTTCTCACAGAAACCACATCTATCCTGAGATGCTGCCTGTCCTTTACAACACTGACAACTGCTACTGCTTGTTACTGAAAAAGAATATAATCATTGCACACAGATTTCTCACAGAAACCACATCTATCCTTAGATACTGCCTGTCCTTTACAACACCGACAACTGCTACTGCTGGTTACTGAAAAAGAATATAATCATTGCACACAGATTTCTCACAGAAACTACATCTATCCTGAGATGCTGCCTGTCCTTTACAACACTGACAACTGCTACAGCTGGTTACTGAAAAAAGAATACAATCATTGCACATAGATTTCTCACAGAAACCACATCTATCCTGAGATGCTGCCTGCCCTTTACAACACTGACAACTGCTACTGCTCGTCACTGAAAAAGAATACAATCATTGCACACAGATTTCTCACAGAAACCACATCTGGCTTGAGATGCTGCCTGTCCTTTACAACACTGACTACTGCTACTGCTTGTTACTGAAAAAAGAATACAATCATTGCACATAGATTTCTCACAGAAACCACATCTATCCTGAGATGCTGCCTGCCCTTTACAACACTGACAACTGCTACTGCTCGTCACTGAAAAAGAATACAATCATTGCACACAGATTTCTCACAGAAACCACATTTATCCTGAGATGCTGCCTGTCCTTTACAACACTGACAACTGCTACTGCTGGTCACTGAAAAAGAATACAATCATTGCACATAGATTTCTCACAGAAACCACATCTATCCTTAGATACTGCCTGTCCTTTACAACACTGACAACTGCTACTGCTTGTTACTGAAAAAGAATATAATCATTGCACACAGATTTCTCACAGAAACTACATCTATCCTGTGATGCTGCCTGTCCTTTACAACACTGACAATTGCTACTGCTGGTCACTGAAAAAGAATACAATCATTGCACACAGATTTCTCACAGAAACCACATCTATTCTGAGATGCTGCCTGTCCTTTACAACACTGACAACTGCTACTGCTTGTTACTGAAAAAGAATACAATCATTGCACATAGATTTCTCACAGAAACCACATCTATCCTGAGATGCTGCCTGTCCTTTACAACACTGACTACTGCTACTGCTTGTCACTGAAAAAGAATACAATCATTGCACACAGATTTCTCACAGAAACTACATCTATCCTGAGATGCTGCCTGTCCTTTACAACACTGACTACTGCTACTGCTTGTTACTGAAAAAGAATACAATCATTGCACATAGATTTCTCACAGAAACCACATCTATCCTTAGATACTGCCTGTCCTTTACAACACTGACAACTGCT
The DNA here is from genome assembly GCA_964019695.1 of Loripinus fragilis. Lineage (NCBI taxonomy): Eukaryota > Metazoa > Mollusca > Bivalvia > Lucinida > Lucinidae > Loripinus > Loripinus fragilis. Next base: position 30,217,970 of record OZ026514.1, read on the forward strand.
ACTGCTTGTTACTGAAAAAGAATACAATCATTGCACACAGATTTCTCACAGAAACCACATCTGGCTTGAGATGCTGCCTGTTCTTTACAACACTAACAACTGCTACCAGGGGTTGAGATATACCATACCAGTAAAATTCGGTTTTTGACAAATTTCTTTTAGCTGAGACCGTTTGACATTTTAAAATGCCCCCTTTTATTTGGTCGGAAAATCCGACTTTAAAATGCCCCCTTTTTATCCGGTCCCAAAATTTGACTGTGATCCATACCATTTCGGTCTTTATCTTGCAAGATTTGTGTTTCAATCCGATACACACACCTGTCCTGTTTTAGCCTGGGGAAATTTTCTTATTGTCCCAGACAGCTGGTCACTTAAGTCACAGGTGGGCATCAGCGGAACTATTGCGAAATCGTGTTAACGTAAATGTGTTCCTTTGTCACATCTGGGACCTTTTGGGGTAGTGGCATCGTCACAGAAAAGCCAAACAAAGGTAGGTACTCTGGCTTGTTTTGATTTTTTGTAAAAGAGTGAGCTATGTAAAAAATCCGGCAATGCTATTCCATGTAGATATGATTTACCTTGCTTAACAGGCCAAACGCAATGTTGAAAAAAGCTTTGCTTTGAGATGAGAACCGTAACCAAATCGAACCCAGAAAGGGATTTCTTCAGTTTTATGTCAAAATGAAGAAACTATGCAGATGTTTTGCCAGTTTTAGCCCAGAACAAGAGCATTTTACACATGGAATGTACATGACAGCCCTTATTTGTCCTTGGGACGTAAAAAAATCGAACCAATCCTGTTCTATGAAGGAATGATGCCAAAGTTTTCAGGCGCAGTAATATTGTAGTATCCACTGAAACACCCCAAACCACCACCAATCTATCTCAAACGCTGCTCCCCGTGTACAAACTAGCACAATTACCCTTGCCCCACTCCAAGTCCTATTTTTTAAGGTTGGCCTTACCTTTCTTCTTGTTAAACAGAGCTGCCCAAGCTGACTTTGGATTTTCCTTACTGACTGCATCAGCATCATGTGTGAGGCGTCCACAGGCAGTGATCTGCATCTGTCCACACCCAGGGGTAGGTGGCTCCTCCTCCATCGGTACTTCTGCCGTTGTTGGAATAAAAGGTTCTATTATATTTTGATTAGCATCCGTCTGTCCATCAAGGAAACTCTTCTTGGAGGCAGAGAATAATAACTGTCTTGTTTTCTCTGAAATAAAGAGCATGTGTAATCAAAAATTCATTTTCTTATTTCTCAACCAACACATATGTTGTGGGTACTCAAAAGAACCGTCTCAATGAGATTTTTCTCTTGAGCACCCAAAACATGTTTAAACTGATGGATACAGTGTTTTTTCTCTGTTTTAGGGGAATGGTGGCGGGGCCTTTCAAAAGGGGAAAATTAGCGTGCGTAGGGGCAAAAAGGGAAAAACTATTAACTTAACACAATAGCATCTTTTATTGAAACATTTGCAGTTAAAAATGAAAGTGTTATATCTTTTGACAGACTTATGGTACAACACAGCCAAACTGGATCCATGTTTTCCATTCTATTTATTTAATAGAATGAAAAAATGGATCCAGTTAAGTTTGGCTGTATTGTACCATAAGTCTGTTAAAGGATATAACACTGTAGTATTTAACTTTTATTTAACTAATTAAATCCATTCAGTGCACTGTGGGTCAGTTGTTCAAAACATTTAAGCAAACAATGCTTGTTAACTAACGAATCCCCCTAAACTTTTGTGCCACGCTTGTTCACATGTCATTTTTGATAAATGTTTTGAACCAAAGTCCAAAACATATTGCTACATGGAAGAAAGATGTTGACGATGATTCATTAAGTTATCAAGGATTTTGTAGTTAAAAGTTTTGAACAACTGGACTACTACTAGACTCCGACTCTGGATTTGTTTCACATGCAGAAGTGCTAACGGTCGCAGACAAATTAGGTTGATGGACTGATTCATTTGACTCAATACATGTCGCAGAAGAGACTGAGTCAATCCCCAAATCCTTGTCACAAACATCAAAGTCACTGGTAAAGGCCTTCAGGGAAGCCTGCTTTAACATTAAGTCGAATCTTCTTGATCCCTGCGCCGCAGATTTATTAATTTTCTTCACGTTACAACGTTTATTGTGCGACATTTTCAGGGCTTCCGTTAGGCGGACGTACGCCGTATATTACGTCCAAAAATCGGCTGCGTACGCCGAAATTACACATCAAAGACGTACCGCGGACTTCTGGAAATTCCTTAGTACGGCCGAAAATGGATATCGAGACATCCTGTCTGCAGAAAAAACCCGCCCACATTTACCAGATTACGTAATTTATGTCCCGCCTTCGTATTGGAAACTCATTTATTTTGTTTATTGACCACGCAAGGACGTCCCACTTGACTGATTTCGAGAGTTTTATTGACAGCCAGTGTCACGTGTAGGCTTCAGTCGGAAGCGTAATTATTTAAGCGTGTCATCCAACAGAGGCAAGTTCAATAATGCGAGCGCTCTCGGGCGCTCGTTGTACTGATATCCGGCTTTACACATTATGAATAAAGATAGGTACCAATCAACGAGCGCTCGGCGAGCACTCGCATTATTGAACTCGCCTCTGGTGTGAAATTTTACATCGACACATCTTGACAACGGCCTTAGAAACCATTCCCGCGAGACGGACGTCCAGTCCCTGAGCAATAAAGCGAAACGGCCAACAGCCCAATCACTATCCGTTTTGTTTGAAGTGCCGACGTGACACTTTGCACGCTTGTGAAATAACTTTTATAAACTCTACACGTCTGCGTCGTAATTAATTGTGTAGATCCTGCGCATGCGATAATTTAGTACTTGAACGCTCCTTCTACACAGGCACTACACCAACGAACATTCAACATATTATAACCGAATGTTGTTTTGTTGCAATTTTTACCCAGTACAAGTACAAGCTTATAAAAAATAATCGTTACACAAAATAAGTACAAGCTTTCAAAATAAAAATTGCTACACAAACACTCTCCCAAACAAATCTATCTATCTATCTATCTACCCTACCCTACCCTACCTAACCCGACCCTTCCCTACCTTACCCTACTCTACCCTACCACGGATGTGTACTTGAAACGTCCATGACCCTACCTAACCCTACCCTACCATACCCTACCTATCTATGCATTGTAAGGAACAAAGAATGATCTCATTCTGTATAAGTACAAACTTATAAAGATTAATTGTTACACAAGTAAGAACAAGCTTTTAAAATAAAAATTGCTACACAAACACTCTCCCAAACAAATCAATCTTTCTATCTACCCCACCCTACCCTACCCTACCTATCTTGTAAGGAACAAAAAATGATCTCTGAAATATATATCTTATTTTTCAAAGCAAGTTTGACAATCCGCCACATCCCGACAGTATCCCAGAAAAAAAAGTGGGACTTCCAAAAATTTCAATGGGACTTCCAAATTTCAAGGGTAGGAAGTCTGGACTTCCTGGATTTGAAAGTTAATGGAAGCCCTGCATTTTGTTCGCGAAGTCACGATTGGAACTTCTCCCTTAGACGCTCTTGAGAAAACCGCATGAAAGCGTCTATCGATCACCAAGGGACGCTACTCGCAAATTCACGGCATGGCTAATGCACGGAACAAATTTATACGCACTTCCGACACATTTTGCTGATTTTTTTTTTTTTTGAATACTTCATTTTGAGAAGAATTTTCTTTCAAAATAGGGGAAAAAACATACTTTTTGGCGAGGGGAATCGGGCCGAATTTCGGCCCCAAAAACAGCAGAAAAAAAACACTGGGATAAGAAAATAATCACAAGTTTATGCTAAATTTTTTGCATATCTGGCCTTTTGCACCCTAGTAAGTGCAATAACATCTTGCTCTTATGCTATTTAAGCCTGAACCAGGTATTTTATGGACTGTTTAACTTTATGAGCATCTGCTCTTCAGGTAAGAAATTGAAGCCATTGAGTACGGTAAATGTTCTAAAATTACGAACACTAAAAAATAATTATTTTTCCCGCTGTTCGTAATTTTAGAAATTACGTTTCAGAAAAAGTGCTAGTGTTCGTAATTTTAGAATGTGGTCTTTATCATGAGCAAAATCGGTATATATGCATGTAAAAATGTGGTAGAAACGTGTTGAAAACACGGCGATATGATTCTGCGCTATCTACGGTACTCATTTTTCTTTTCAACCACCGCTAAATTCTTGCGGACTGAGACAGTAAAATGTCCAGCGCGTGCGGTAATTGCCAAGTCGGGAGCCAGGCACGTGCATGTTATGTCACTCAATTTACTAACAAGTCGTAAAACGTCTCGGACTACCGATGAATCGCTACACTTTCGTTCTTCCTTTAGAAAACCAAAATGCCATCTGCGCAAATGCAGTTTATAATGTAATACAGTCACTCAAGGACATCTCGTCGATCAGGGTTTTTTAGCTAAGATATACATGAAACTTTGAAATACGTAGACGAGTTCTCGGAGTTAAAAACTGACGAAATTCAAAAAGAACACACATCTATCTCTCTCTCTCTCTCTCTCTCTCTCTCTCTCTATCTCCTTGTCGATCTGTCGATGTACTCTGGTTTTCCCGAAAGGATGTGCATATACCAGTCTCTCTCTCTTTCTCTCTCTATTTAAATTTGCAAAAACGGTTTGGATCCAGATCAGACCCGATGGAATACAGGAAAGAATGTTTCGTCAATTTAAAAATTTGTGCCTGATGCGATAGAAAGTACGCAAAGTGTTGTACAAAAGCCGATGCGCACGATAAAATGGTTTTTCAGTATATCTCAATCAGTGTATACATTGTCCGGTCCCATGCGCGGATCCAGAGGGGGGACAAGGGGTCCGGACCCACCCCCCTTAGAAAATCACAAAAATATGGATTTTCTTAGCAATACTGAACCGGATCCCCTGAAATTCTCAAAACTACCAAGCCAGCATCCAACGTTGGGCCATCATCGGCACGCCAGCGAAACGCCATTTAAAGGCGCTTCGCTGGCCAGCCGATGATGGCCCGCTTTTAGTGATATTTGGATTCTCTCTCCCTTAAAAAAGAAGGGAAAAAACGTTGTCAGAGTTCGGATCCAGATCAGATCCGAATGGAATTCAGGAAATAATGTTTCATCAATTTAAACATTTGGGCATGCGATAGAAAGCATGCAAAGCATCAATACTGTTGAATATCCGACTTAGTCGTGCAAAAGCCGATGCGCACGAGAGGCATCTCCAAGTATCATTTTCAGCACCGATACATGAAATTTTTCGAGATTACAAGAGATTCGTATGCAAGCGCTAGTCTCTCTCTCTCTCTCTCTCTGCCACCTGCTTTCAAAGTTTGCAAATAGTTTGGATGCAGAAGATCTCCGACATCTTGCCAAACCAAATCAGGGGCAGAATTTATCATGTAAGCGAACGTCCGACTTTGCGTCCGATGCCTCGAAATAATATAATTGAGCCGTGACATGAGATTTCCAACAATGAGGTGTGTGGGATCAGCAAAGCCTCAGATCAGCCTGTGCATATGCACAGTCTGATCAGAGCCTTTGCAAGTCGCGTGAATATTCTATGAGTGTTAAGCTACTGACTGAACATCGTTTGGAGTTTGTAGGCCTAAAAGCAGACTGCACATGCTCTTCTGAGTCTACACTCGTCAAAATGCCATATTGTTGGAAATCACATGTCGCGGCTCAATTTATGAGCCGATGCGTACGATACGCTGGGTACATTCATATCTCAAAGAAAAGGAAAAATTCAGACAAGTACCACAAATCTAGTTTTTCATGCATGCAGTGCTCGAGTTCTTTGAAATTGTTTTTTGTTTTCATGCAAACCCATGAAAAGGAGACACATCTAGGCAATTATGTTTTGTGTGCTAAGTCCGTTTTCGTGCGCCAAAGCCGCCGCGTGCTTGTTGATTTATATTACCAAAGCATTATCCAAGGGAAATTACTTATACACTGACACTGCATTGTTGAGTTACTGTTACTGTTTAACTATGATGTCATCAACGTCATTAGCAACGACGTCATTACGTTTGCTTTATATCTACTTGGAGTTCCAGGACTATTTATTCACATTGCTGTTATTATATTAATTATATCTGTAGAAAGTGTTTACTGATTGACTTTATCAATGGTAGCAGAGCAAAGATCCTCCAATATGGACAAAGGATGCAGCCAGGAACATTAAACTTGCAGAACATTTAGAAGAATAGAAAAAAAAAAGAAAATGAAGAGGAAATCATAAAGGAAGGAAAACAAGCAACAGAAAGAACAGATGCTGGAAAATAAAGAAAGGAAAGTGTTGATTTTTTTTCAAAGGAAGAGCATGATTATATTTTGTCTTAGGGCAAAATAATATCCTCAGTGTATTGGATAACATTTGGCGTTTTGCTGTCTGAGGGCAGTATATCTTCAGTGTGGGAGATAATATTTGGCGTTCTACTGTCTGAGGGCAGTATATCTTCAGTGTGGGAGATAATATTTGGTGTTCTACTGTCTGAGGGCAGTATATCTTCAGTGTTGGAGATAACATTTAGCATTCTACTGTCTGAGGGCAGTATATCTTCAGTGTTGGAGATAACATTTAGCGTTCTACTGTCTGAGGGCAGCGGCATATTACTGTTTGAGGGCAGTAATATTTGTGGAGTAGATAAGGTGTTTATATTTAAAGAGGACTTATTACTGTTTGAGGGCAGTATTTACCATTTGAAAGAGTTGATTCAATATTGTACAGTCTTCAGCAGTTTGAGGTTTGCTGACTGGTGTTAGGATAGCGGCAAAGATAACCACAAAAATAGCTGACTATTGTGAAAAACTGTGTAATTGATCCTGTTATGGCGATGAGAATTGATCCACCCAATTTGGGCTCAAAAACATATGAGCTATACAGACAAGAACTGTTAGCCTGGAGGGAGGTGACAGAACTAAGACACAACATGGATGAAAACAATTGGGAAACAGATTGTAGAGATGAACTTATTCAAATGTAACAAATTATGTCATATAATTAAAGGAACTTGCTTGCTGAAATGATAACATTTTTAAATTCAGTGATATATCGAAGGAGAAGAGCGATATTAATAATTTCATTTCTTTAATGACTGGAATAAAATGATTTCTTTTATATATATCAACATACCTTGCTATTATCCACAGGATTATTTTTCAAAATTCTAGCCGGCATGCTATTATTTTTTATCTTTCATGTAAGTTGAATATTTTCATAAAAAGGAAAGAAAAGAAAAAAAGAAAGTATAATTAATGTTGATTTATATTACCAAAGCATTATCCAAGGGAAATTACTTATACACTGACACTGCATTGTTGAGTTACTGTTACTGTTTAACTATGATGTCATCAACGTCATTAGCAACGACGTCATTACGTTTGCTTTATATCTACTTGGAGTTCCAGGACTATTTATTCACATTGCTTTAACAGTGCTACTCGAGTCTTAAAACAACAACAACACGTGGTCTGATAGTCGGCATCTTTGATCTCAAACATGCCCGTGAACCATTACCCTGTCCCTTTGTCTGCGGCTGATACTATTAGCAGTGCCGGACGCAGGATGGGGACTGGGAGGCACCCCCACCCCCACCCCCCAAGAGGCTGTGACAAACTAAAGTAGCAGAAAGTTTGGGCCCAGATCTGGCCCGACAAAATGTTTAATGTTTTGTTCTAGAAACAGGTGCTGATGAGACTGTGCGGTGCGCAGGCTGATCTTCGCATGTAACTAAGTCTAAAGACGTGTTGTAAATAAAGCGAATTCTATCTCAAGGGCTTTACTGTTTTTAAATTCACAGCCACTTAGTGGGGCTATATTACCCAAAATTAAGGCATGCACCTTCATCTACATTCCTTCTATGTGTATGTGGGCAGTTAAGGCGCTGGCGATTTTCCGTGGACGCGCAGGCTCGTCTGAGCTTTGCGACAGATACCATAATCTCATGAACTGGCTTATTTCATGAAATTAAATATATGTAAATATTAAATTCATCAAGATGCAGAATCGTGCTACAATCAATTTATTTCTTGGTACATGTATGTGCGTCTGTGCGTACATTATACCGGTAATACACTCGTAGGACCTTCCATGTGCAGTTTCGTGAGGACAAACAGACACGCCGTGATCGGCTAAACAGTTTGTTAAAATGTTCCATTTTGAGGAATTTGATGTTTTTGATTGATAGGAATAGCCATTATTACATGTACTTAGAAAACCGCCGACAAGTAGTTTAAAGACAACGTACGTAGATGTCTAGAATTTTTATTTGGCTAGAGTCTTCATCCACTTTAAACTTTGTCCCTGACGAGATGGTGCAAACACACATGCTCTCCTGAGCCTTCGCTGATCACATCTGTCATAAGTACCAGCATGGTCTTTACCAGCTCATATGGTGATTTCATGCTTGGGTCCGAGCTGTGCTCAAGAAAATAGCACACGCATAGAATTATAGAAATGCCCTCCGTTTTGCACGCGGCTTGGGCATATTGCCGAACTGAGAAATCCTTTAAAATGCTTAAAAGGGAGGGGAGGGTAGGGGGTGTCAGTCGGATCACTTGAGAATCACACATAATTTAATGTACAGTGAATAAAAATGAGATGATGACCACGTGCGAGTTCTTGCAGGCAAAATATACGGTGGCTTTATTTTCCACATTGGATGTCTCCGTGAGAAAAAAAAAACATGCGACTTGCACGATTTTCTCTGCATTTTGCACGAAACCGAATGACCCCTTGTGTTGCAAATCACTATACTTCAACTTATTTCATTCTCTCTCTCTCTCTCTCTCTCTCTCTCTCTCTTCTCTCTCTTCGAGGCTGGTATTTTAGAGAGAAAAAAAAACGATGTACGTGTCACCCAGCACACTTTTGCTTCCGCGTGTGTCAACATGCATAATTCACGTATAATTAGCTGAATCCCCGGGCTGAATCGCGGCCTGGTGGTCAATGTTTGGTCAGTAATAAATAATGATCTCAGCCATTTGGGTGAATAGGGTTAGTCAAAGCAGTTTCGGAATCGTTGCAGGAACTTGTCAGTGCATCAAGTTCGTCAATGCTGGTGACCTTGAATAATGTATAACGTCGCGCGCTTGCATGCGAAAAATAGAACGTCACGTGCCAGATTACCCATCTAAGTAGAATGGAACCTTCCAAATGTCGCTACCGCTCACGTGCTGTACGGTAGAAGTATACCGAACACAGATGGGACAAACAGATAAACGGACATCGATTTTCCACCGAAAATACGTGTGTTCGTAATTTTAGAAATTCACTTTTCTGAAAAAGGGCAGTGTTTGATTTTTTAGGATGTTTTAAAAATTATTTTCGGCGATAATTTTAGGTGTTCGTAATTTTAGAGTGTTCGAAATTTTAGATCATTTACCGTATTCACCACTTTTCAATGAATTAGGCATCAACGTTTTCAATTGGGTATCATAGTTTTATGAGTTTAATGTTCCAGTGGGTACTTCAACATTTTTATTGCAGAGCTTTATCCAGCAATTTTGGGAAAAGGCTCCTGGCCAAAATTGGGAAAAAATCAACATAGTGTCAAAATTGGGGAAAAAAATTGACATAGAACATATAAATGGGAGCAAAATTTATCCTCAAAATCAAGTTAGTTTAGATTGTTTGTGGAGCTTATTCAAGCACGGTAAGTCGGTAAATAGCTATTCATCGACAATCCAACTCGTTCCACTTGTGCCATCCTATGTATAGAAGGATTAGACCTTGTAAAGTGTAAATACATGTTGGTTGTTAGGCTATTTTAAAGTGTAGTGTGACATCAGTTTTGTATGGTACAGTTGAGATATATTTGCACACATATTTTAACACAATGTCGGAGCACGTCACACTGCAAAGATGTACAGTCACATTTCCTCGACGTAAATGTCTACAAGTGGATGTTGTCGAGTACACCCATTGAAGTTGAAGTCATAGCTAATGTTATATTGTTTGTATTTCCGACTATATAAGACTCAAATTCTAGGGAGTACCAGTCATAATATAGGAAGGGAAAAAAGTGCATTAAACCTTTGATTACATATTTCATTCAATTTGAAGAAAAAAATAGCCAATTTGGACAAAACTGACAATTGAAAGATGAACAAGAGCGCCATAGGACCCTGGATCAGTCACCTGAATCCTGGAATAAAGCCAAAACTTGTGACTGTTTAATGTATTCTCAACCAAAAAAGTTAAGGAAATTGTGTTTGAAGGGCTATGGCACAAAACACAATTGGAGTTTATCAGCTGATCGATTTTTGACAGAAAAAAAATATGACTATCGGAAATGTTTAAACTAAGCTGTTTTAGTTCTTGATGGATTTTAATGATTTAAACACCAATTTCTTTGTCACTCAATCTACTTTTAGCCAGTATTTTCAGATTAAAAAAATAAAAGAGTTCAAAATCCGTTTTTATCGGTACACAAGACAAATTTTATTTACTCTGGAGATGGGTCTGGTGGTTATAGACAGAAACCTGACCAGTCAACAGCACGTGGACAAGGGGTTGAGGCCTGTCGTCTTGCCTTTCCTGTGACAGCACCAGTGCTAGTACCAGGAAGGCAATGCCAGAACAACTATAGCCGACATCTAATAGTTAAGTATCGTCTGTCACCATTGACCATTATGATACTGTAGGCGGTAGAAAAAGAGAAACTATAGGAAAGATAGAAATCAATAATAAGGAAAGAAAGAAAATTTAAAGAAAAGATTTCCAACTGTGTTTCGACCTTTCAAAGTAGACCAATCTGGCTACGGTGACCGCTAAGGGGTATGGTAGCCCCACAAGCACAGCTCTAGCCATCACTAGGTTCCACTTGCAGTTGGCTCCTAACTGTATTAGAATGAGAAGGTAGACAGCCCCCGCTTGAAGGATACGAAGTCGGGGGCCTCAGCTAAGGTAGCTGGACTCCAGACACTTCCACAGGTTCAGTATACTTTGATCAAAGTATATACTTAGAAGGAAGTATTGAGATTGAATGGGATTTAATGAGGTTGATGATTATTTTCGTAAGGATACAGAGTTGCAAAATTATACTAAGACAGGGGTGAAGAGGATCATAAACCCTTTTATATTTCAAAATAATTTTCAATTTCTACCTTTGCATTTTCTTTATTTTGAAAAAAAGTGTTTTAAGGGTTTCTTTTGAGATGCCCCCTCAGATAAAACAGAAATACACGCTCATGTCACGCTTGATGATTTTTCTCCTCACAGTGACATGGGGGACATCCTCAAAAATATCCTGAATGCATGTTTTTTCCTTCAAATGCAAAAACGCAGGGGTGAAAATTGAAAATTATTTTGAAATATAAAAGGGTTTATGATCCTCTTCACCCCTGTCTTAGTATAATTTTGCAACTCTGTATCACTACGAAAATAATCATCAACCTCATTCAATCCCATTCAATCTCAATACTTCCTTCTTAGGCCCCATTCACATGCACAAAATTTACACCTGTAAGTATTTTGCTTCATGGAGGAAACATACACACGTAAGTAAAAGTATATTTTATCTGCGTTCACATGCTAATAGTGTCCAAATAAGTATTTTAAAAGGTACACACACTTGTTGTACAGCAGGCATGTACAGACTGTTGATGACAGCTGCCATGTTATTTGTGCACTGGTCTTGCACGAAAAACTATTGGGACGAAAGAGCAATCTCATGAGTGGTGGACGGATGTTGTTAAAGTGGCATTTACTTATGGTCAATGGTACAGAATAAAGGAAATTTAATAAAGAACTAAAATTCATGAACTGTTTTGAACCTATGTTTGTTCTAAACCTATGTTTGTTTGGAAAACATGGCTACCAGAATTGGAGGGTTTATGAAGGCTCTTCAAAAACATTTATGCGGCATTACTATATAGCAAATATGATAGTATTATTGTCCAAGACAGTGAGCAGATTTGAATCACATTTTCTAAGGTTCCTAAGGGTTGCATTTTTTTGTGTTTTTTTTCGAGCAAATGTAAGACAATAATTTGAAATCGGTGTGGTAACTTGGTGGCAATAACTGGCAGCATTCAGGCCAACTATGGCCTCTGTTTGGTTTCTTCAATAGTAATGCTTCTTCAGTTTATATGAACATGGAAGGCACTTTGGGATTTCTTTTTTGGGTTTAATGCCATGTCTCAGTATTTTAGATATATAAAGGTGACATATCATAGAATTGTTCTACCTGTGCGATCGCTGGGGCTAGGGAAAATGTGTGTTATGAGAGGTGTTCTACAATTGTTCCAGAAAAGTCCATTTTTTAGAAATGTTGTAGAACAAACCACTAGAACATTTCTGAAATTGTTCTGAAACTGTTATAAAATATTCTAGTATTATTCAGGGACATTTATAGAGCATTATATGGGACATATTTTGGAGAGGTGTTCTACAGTTGTTCGAGAAAGATTTAAACGCCTGTTCTATAATAGCTCTAACAAACCATTTAAGCATTTCTGGAAATATTCTAAAAACATGCTAAAATGTTCTAGAATAATTCAGGAACATTTATAGAATGTTATGTGGGATATTTTTATAAGAGCTATTCTACAATAGTTCCAGAAAGTTCTTAAGGTTTGTTCTAGAACTATTTTAGGACAATTCTTTAGATGATTTTTTCTTGAAATGTTCCAGAAGAGTTCTAAAGGTATGTTCTAGAACTTATCTAGTTCTAGATTTTTTCTAGAACAAATCTTTAAGACCCTCACTCGAACAATTGTAGAACAAAATAGTGTTCCATATAAGGTTCTACAACCGTCCCATAAACGTTCATGAACATATCTAGAACAGTTTCAGAGTAGTTCTTGAGCGCTGTTCTATAAAATTCTAAAGCTATTCTAGAATAGTTCAAGACCATTTTAAAGGGGCGCCGAAATATTCAAGAAACATCAATTTGCTTACATATGTAAATCTGAGGTCTGTTCACATGACATACTTTGCTCATGGAGTATAATTACTTACAAGTAAATATACTTTTGCATGACCTCCAGAGGTGGTGCAAATATACTTTTACTTACCCCAGTTTACTCCAGGAGTATTTATACTCACGTGAGTAAGTGCGTTCACATGCACCGTAAGTAAATTTGCTTACGTATGTAACTTTACTTACGTAAGTAAATGTGTGCATGTGAACGGGGCCTAATAAGTATATACTTCGATCGAAGTATATATACTGGGATAATCAGTTTTTGCCAACGTAAGCAGATATGGCTCTGAGGATAGCAAAACTAAATACAACCTGACCAGAAAATGATTTTATCATAAAATTTCAACCTTTTATAATAATGTGTGATGCCTTAGACCATCAAAATATGTTATTCAATTTTCAAAAACTTTGATTTGTTTGTGCACCCATTTTTCAGCCATCTTGAAAATAGTAATCTAAGTTCGACAACTCTTGTTGACCTGAAAAAAGGGGCCTCATAAAGGGTTGGATTGATAAAAAATGGATAGTTGTTATGAATTAAACCATTTTTTCTTTCAATGAACAAAAATTATTGTAAATACTTTATGATTGAATTTATTGTCAAACATATTTCAGTCACGTTATTTTTCAATATTCAATTCAAATTCAGATTTATTTGAACCCCTAGGTTCATTGGGGTGCTACCACAGACAGTAAATGAAAAAGTAGGCATAAATGCTTTCTTTTATGTACTTTAGGGATACATCAAGCCATTGCAGGTGAAAAATTGATATAATTTATAAAAAAATCATTTTTAGATATATGGTCAATACAGCTGCTTATTAGCCAGACCATTGTTTCTGAGTCTTAACATTAATAAGAACCCCCTTATGATAAAATCATTGATTTTCCCACTTGGGACCCCAATACATCACTGAGTTTTCTTACCTCCATCGTAAGGATGTCAACAGATATGAAGATGGAGGAAGCGATGTATTTAGCGAATAAAACATATCAGGATCATAATTTAAAGATTGGGGTTAAAAAGAATTAGTGAAAATGGCGGGAAAACATGGATGCTGACAAGTGACCATTATTTTACCACTCAGATAAGCATTTTCTGTCTTACAATTTAACAGACAGCTTTTCTTCTGTCCTTGGAAATCCCCTTTCAGAATGAGCCTGTGACTTCACACAAGTGAAAAAACGGTAGGAATGTTCAATTGGCGGAATTACATTCTTGGCGAAATTAGCTTACTCCACTATACTTAGAAATCATGATCAACTGAACCTGATCCAGATATATATTTGTGAGAAACTATCAATTCTGTTCAAGACAAGAAAATTTGTACTCCTTATTTCTCCCAGGAATTGTGTATCTGCACTACTGGCTACTTTCCATTAGCTTATACGTATGGTAATTTTTAAAAAGCTAGTTCTTGTGGAGATTCTCTTTGTTTACCGTAAATTTTTTTCATATTTTGATCACGAGCAACACCCAAATCGATCTCTTTCTTCCCGACATGTTGCTTCAATTGGAGAGGCGAACAATCGCCGAAAGGATTAGGGCGTTTGGGCATCACAAATTAATCGAAACCTTTGAAAATATCAAAACAATGACAAAATGTAAACAAATGCAATCGCGGGAATTTGTACGCTTCCTCCGCATGCGCATTTAGGTCTAACTAAACGCCGAAAGTTTCTGTACTTATGTTCCTCCTGTTGATTCAGAAGCTCCACTGTGTGTGTGGGTTTGGTGCTTGGTTAATGTTTTACAGTGTAGTTTAAATGTCCTTTCTAGTCCTGCAGTTATCTTGCTGAGGTAGAGAGCTGATTGCTTTGCTTAAACAGTCAAGGCTTAAAGTCGACGCCCTCCCCAGTCACACCAGGTGTCCCTCAAAGCATGTACAGTCTTGGGTCCTCTCTTGTTCCTGGCCTATACGAGGGATGATCAAAAATATGTCGGCCCCTTGTACTTCAGGCTACCAGGGAATGAAAATTTGACCCTTAATTTTCAATGTAATTTCCCTTCAAGGCAATGCACTTTGCCCATCTCAATCATGTTACCCCTTGACTATCTCAAAATATAGAGGCCATCATCTTCCCTGCTGAATGAACCCCAGGGTGCTTGCATTGTTTGCTCTGCATTTTTGACTCTGGGTTAAAGTGGTGAACCTATGTCATATCTTGGGTTACAACTCGCTCGATACAATCGCCGGGATTATCTTCATAGCAAGACAGGAGATACATAGAAATATCGAGCCGAGCCCTCTTCTCACCATCCGTCAACATTAGCGGCATCCATCTTGCCGAAACCTTTGAATACTTAAGAGGTCAGTTAGAATTGTACTGCCCGAAAACTTATGCTCACTTCACTAGCTATGCTTCACAGGTATCGTCTCTTATAACACATAACCAGGGTGTGCACAACCTTGACATTTAGATCAGTGGTGGCATTTTTGGGGCGGCCAGACCATCCATCATCGTCAACGCTCCCCCCCCCCCCCTCTTAAACTCTGCTGCCATTTTGTCACTGTGCCATAAGAAGGAGACTCCTTCCCAAGGGTTTCCATGAAGTCTTCATGAATTCCCTTGGGAGGCATTCCTCTCTTACAAAAGTACTTGATAACCGATTTGATTACACGTTTTTTTCATTTTGTAAATATGTCGCACCCTCCTCTCTTAAGTGCTTTATATAAGCAACCAAGCATGACCACATACTTTTCACACTCCCAATGTCCTTCAATTAGATCAAATGACGACCACATACTTTTCACACTCCCAATGTCCTTCAATTAGATCAAATGACCGACTGACAAAGATTTTAATTCAATGAATCTCACCAAATCATTTTGGGCTGATTTTTTTTTATCACACCTCGTATAAACGACATGTCAGAATGCGTCAGATCAGATATCATCCTCTTTGCTGATATCAGCCTATTATATAGGAGGATACTGACCAATTCCGACTGTGGTAAGCTCCAGGAAGATTTGGATAAACTCCAAGAGTGGGAACAGAAATGACAGTTGGCCTTCGATGCAGACAAGTGCAAAATCATCCGCATCACCAATAAAAAGAGGCCCTTTGTTCTCACTACTTCATCCACAATCAGGCTGACCCTAAGGACAGAGACAAAGCACCTGGGAGAGACCATAAGCAGTGACCTATCTTGGAACAGACACGTAGACAATGTCACAAAGAAGGCACATTCTAGATACTATGGGTTTCTTGAAGAGGAATATAAGATCTGCACCACAAGCTGTAAAGAAAACTGCTTACAAGACCTTCGTCAGCCCAATTGTGGAATATGCCCCTACAACCTGGGCACCATTCACAGATACAGATACCCACAAGATTGAGAAGGTCCAGCGAAGGGCAGCATGATTTATGTCAAATGACTATCACCACACCAGCAGTGTTACAGAGATGATATCCAACCTTGGCTGGGACACTCTACAAAGATCTTGCTAGACTCAGCATGATGTACCACATTGTGACCACCTAGTTGACATACCAGTACAGCCATATCTGACTCCATCAACTAGTAAGACTTGTGACCATGACTCTCACTTCTTCCAAATCAGGACATCAAACACAACTTATAAACAGAGCTTCTTCCCGAGAACAGTCATCTTGTGGAACCAACTCCCTCAGACTGCAGTAAGCCAGGCAACACTGGAGGCCTTCCAGAACAAGCTGGCCACCCGCACCCTCTAAACGACACGCCTTGTTTTTAACCGTTTAAACTGCTGTACATTCCTCTTTTATCTGTGGCGCTTGGGCATCCTTCTCCACATTACAAGAATACTTACGTACTGAGGGGGCAATTATTGATGATGATGATGATGATGATGATGAGAGTGTTCTTGCTGTCGTGTGGCTGTCAGTGTTACGTGTCCTTTGCTTGGGACACTGTGGTATGTGGTTGTGGCATTTCCTAGTCATAATCACTTGCTTTTTAAAAGTCCCAGTGAGCAATTTTTACAAAACTAAAGTTCTATTCATTCTAGTCATACCTGCTTGTAGCAGGGTGTGGCATAGGAGTTTAAATTCCTGTCAGTCAGTCTATCCATCCACCTATTAACAATTGACATTAAAGTGCAACAGTGATAGTTGCACATGTCAAAACTTGCATAGATATTGTCCTCCAAATATTCACAATCTCAAAGGTCCTCTTCAGGTAGAATATCTTTTTGAGCTGTTTGACCAGCTCTAATTCTTCTAAACTTTGAACCATTTTGGTATATTTTATTGCCTCTCTATAGTTTTTTCTCTTTTTTAAAGAAAAGTTCGCAACTGGCATATTGTCTTGTGCATGGATCTGTGCAAGTTGACGACTACTATTTAGCACCATTTGTTATTTCGAGAGTTTCTCCAAACATGTGCAGATGGTATAGTCCTTCCTGACAGAGTTCCTCTTGCTAGTGACTTGCAAGACTTTTTGTGGTGGAACTCCATCAGTCAAATTTTCTACCATTCTTGGATCTTGTCCAAATCTTCCCACAACTTGGTGGTATCTTCTATTGTTTGGATGAACCAACATGGACAGGACACTGTAGTCAGCGAACATGTCTGTGGTTGAGCTGTCGACATCGTTAAAGTAAAACAGGCATAATAACAGACCAATAGCACAAACTGGGGTCCATTGATTGATCAGGAGCTGACTTGAAGGACAGGCCATCGTCTAAGATATGTTGTGAGCTGTCACTGAAAAATCTTGGATCCATCTGTAGATATTGTTCCGGAAACCACATTGCTGTATCTTGTTGAGAAGTGTCTTGTGTGGCACTTTGCCAAAAGCATTTGAATAATAGATAAGATGTCGAATTGGCCTTTGTTATTATTAGCTACCACCAGTTCTGTAAATGTCAGGAGTAGCTCTGTTTCACATTAATGCCTCTTCCTGATTTGTTAGATTTGATTCTTTAAGCCCGTCAACAATTTTTCGATATGCCAATGTTGAAATATTTATTTTACACAGACGTTCTTCATATGAGAGACTAGATAATCCTGATAACGATTTTGTAGCGTGACATAGTACATTTTCCAACATGTCTATATGTTATTATTCAGATAGCTGTTCCATGCTTGATTTGCGTATTCAATATGAGGTCTGACTGATGAGGTATAAAGCAATCTGAATATGTTTATATCCAGAAATTCGAACATTTCGTCGAATTACTCCCACAATTGAAAAGTAAGTGAGTATGGTCAGAAAATACCACAATCACAAACTTCAGACCAACCCACGACACCGTGAGGAAGAGCCACAGGACATTTACAGTAACAATTAAGACATCCGAAAGACAATAAAAGCAAAGCAACCAGCTCTTTCTTACTCTTCAAGATGATTGCAAAACTTGAACGGACATAAAGTAGTGCATACCAAAACAAAGATCAACACAGAACCCCCACAGACAATAAGAGGTACATAAAACAACAAATCAACAACAACAGAACCACTGCCTTAGAAAAGACAGCAGCTTCAGCTACCCGGGGGGGGGGGGGGGGGCTTAAATGCATTTTACTGAGCCAAATCTTCGCCCTAGGTTCTGTTGTTGTTAAAACACAAAAAATGTTTAGCTCGCATGGAGGCTTCCTATCTAATGCAAAGCATCGTCACAAAGAAACAATCTAATCAAATTAACACACTATGATAAAACAAAGAAAATGGCTAATTACCCACAGAAAGTCAGAGCTAAAGAAACCCTCAAGTTGAGCTACGTTGGACCCAGCCAAGAACAAGCATCAGGCACCAACCAACGAATTAAAGCTTTTAATGCAAATTTCCAGTGAATTTGCTTTTTTCATTTCTGTGGTTCTAAAATGTTAATTTACTATCTATAATTACACATATATTTTTCTCTGACTTTGAAAACAAACTTCATTGCTTTTCCACTGTCTTTCAGTTCATATGCATATAAGGCAATGTCCCAGTTACCAGTTCTCATGTATGTGCATTTATCAGGATGGAAACAAAGTAACCATTTCTCTGACCCTAATGTATGGTTTTGATATCTTCTTGAGTATCCTTACAGTATTGAGTACAGCTTATTTGATGAGATATCTTTGTGTCTTCCGCAAATAGAAATGGGATACCACCATATTGTATTACATCAGGCATGCCGTTTTATAGAAAACGAAAAGAACTGGCCTGAGTACCTATCCTTGGGTCACACTAAAAGTGACATCCATTGGATCTGATGACACTCAATTTGTTATCACATTTTGTGCACGACTGTCTAGGAAAGACAATCCGCTTTTTAGGTACAGGGGCCTATGTTGTTGCTTCAAGCTGCATAGTCTGTAACTTTTGATCTTCTAATTTTGGAAATAAAGTTTTTATTTTTCAAGAATACAGTAAAAATACTCAAATTCAGAGAAACATTTTACTATTTTCATAAATCTTAACAAATTATCACTATCAAAACAACAGCATTTATGTTAAAAATCCACTGTCTAGAATTATTGGAGGGACGCAAATAATTCCTAACAAGAGAAAATCACCTGTTTTTATAAGATAATTCACCTTTTCATGCAGTTTCAGCTGTACTGTACGGAAGCGTTAAGGGGCCACCGTCGAAGCAATAATTATCTCCAGTGTTGGCTTAAAATACTTGACAAGATGCGGAACATACGCTCTTCTCGCGACAAATATGTGAAAATTACATAAACTTTTTGATCTTATTAGACATAGACATAGACATAACTTTATTCACTTAGACCAGCAAGTGGTACATAAGGATTCACAATAGAAATATATGTAATGGTAACAAGAGTGGTTTGTCAAACACAAAAGCTTTTGATGTTACAGGTAGTGATAGGTAGTAGTAGGGGCGAGAACGCTGGTGACCATATACAATTTCAGATTTGTTTTTGGTTCGATTGTCTCCCTTTGACTTAATTGGTTTAGTTTCACCGCTTCACTGGATTAAAATGAGCCATGTGTAGCATCGCACGTGAAACTCCAGCAAATCACTGGCGATACAGGGTTCATTCACTGTTAAGGAATTTACGATAAACATTCCGTAATTTGGTAATCATAAATGTGTGTGGATTTATTTGGGTCAGGCTGATGGCAGGTAAGAAAAGAAAATGGTTTTGCATGTCTGACCGAACACCACCCCGGCCAGGTCACAGCAATTGAAAAGAGGAGTTCGTGTCATCGCCAGTGCATCGCTGCTTGCATGTCGGCGACGACCCGGCCACCCTGACGATGGGCCCTAGCCGGGGCCGTGCGCGTCCAACATGCACCGTCTCAACAGAATCGACCGAATGTAGACTACGAGAGGTTGATCATCTACTCCCGGTCCATAATGGTTGAGCAGTTGTTGTATTTTCATAGCCCTAACACAGTTTTTAAGGAAAAGAACGTAACACAAACCTAAGTGTGTTTGACAAAGCACTATATTTCATATTTCTTTGGATAACAATCAGCATGATCAGTCAAGCTCCACTGAGACACTGCGTCTGCGGGATTAGACGAAGTATCTCATTGGATTCTTCACTGTAAGCCGGTGATGCACTCCGGTCCCACATTGGGAACAAATATATAAAAATGTACTGACCAATGCGTTTAGTCATCGTACGTACTGTCGTGCCAACCAAGAGTGACAGTGCCGTAATAAATTTAATTGAAATTGTTGTGTAAACCTCCACTTGAGCTCGCGCGAATCGATAGATCACTTGTGCACCAATCCTATCCTGATTATTGATAACTATGTATCTCGACACAAAAGATGTTTAGTGTATAATCCAATATTATTTATTGGAAACGTAGATAGAATATTAAATGAAGAATATTACATGGATACAGAAGAAAAGTTATCATTCTTTACGACTATTTTTTGATAACAGAACAAAAACATATATCAGGTTGTATAATTTATGTATAGACACGAGAAGAGTGTTCGTTCTAGTCGACAAATATTTGTTGAGATTATAGAATTGTAATATGTTTATTAGATAAAATAGAAAAAAAATCTTTGCTGATGACGATAACAACTCAACTGACTTAAATGTGCACGACCCATGGAAAACGTTGATTAATCAGTATCTGTTGCCAGAAGAAATGTGTGGAAAGAAAATGAATGGACAGATAGACTCACACACAGACACAGACACACATCCTGTGGGTCGGACACAATTTCGTTCCAAGTCTTTAAAATATTGTTGTTAATGATGATTTCGCCCATGATTTGCATATTTTGTAATTTAAATTAGATATTGTGATTTTCAGCATATTTCTACGTTTTAAATTTTCCCAGCAGCCTTGTCACAGTTGTGCATACCAATGGCTGGACAGTGTTTAAATAAACACGTATGCAATTTGATTTAAATATACCATGTAGTTCAAGAGGTATGAGCATTTTCACTAACTGACCATGACTGGCTGGACTGATGCTCAGCAAAGCCACGTCCATGAAAAAAGGTTCTTATGCATGCCAGTGGTCAGACGAATGTTGACATGTTGCATCACCTGTTGAGAAAGGTCTGACCTCTTGGCTGTCTTGTATGTGATGTTTTGTCACATTCCCAAATAACACACCTGACCCAGGACACAATATGGGAAACTTTTCTATATGGTGTCCTGGGTCAGGTGTGGTATTTGATTGTATGGATTCCTGATCTTTGCCTTCTACATTACTTTTACCTTATGTATACGTATGCAAAGTTTGATCAAAATATACCACGCGGTTCAAGAGTTACTCAGTGAGCATTTTCACTAAAAGAACACGACAGGCCAAAATGATTTTGGACAACACATTGTCACCTTTTTGCATACTTTTCACTAATTGACCACGGACGGACGGACGGACGGACGGACGGACTCACATAGTGATTATAGTACAGACCCAAGGGTCGTGTAACACATAATAAGAGAAGCTGTTTATTTTTTAGAACATAGGAAATCGCCAAAAATGTTACTCTTCGAGTTTCTTGCAACTACCTTAGTTTGTGAAGAGAAACGTTTGTTCTTTAGTATAAAAAGAAAGCGCAAATACTGATGACTCTTCTGGTTTATGCACATAATCTTATTAATAAATAGAAAAGTACAACCTTTATAACAAAACGAAATCGTCAAAAATGATAGCATTTCCCTTTTTTTCACATAATCTTACACCTTTAGTGTTTCTATGCTTTTCAAAAAGATTTTTGTAGATAAAATGACAATGTTGTTCTGCTCTGTTGTCGTGGTCCTGTTGGTCTTAACTATACCCATTCATCATAATCACACAACAACAATCTTACATTTTGCTGGCTGCGAGCGTTTAATGCACATGAAGAGAGACCAATACAGTGCTACATATTGTGAAATAGGTGTACAAAATTCATGTAAACGTTGAATTGTTTCCGTAAGTCTATGTAGCTTATACAACTATATCCATAATACATCTGCGTCAAACGCATAACAATGCATGCATTGAATGCACATGTAATATAGACGTTTTCATGTATTATTCCTTAACCATATACTAGCCGGTCACGTAAACCAGAAATAAAACCCTGTGGGAAAAAACTCTGGACCGTGAGTCGAACCCAATGCTATGTATATTTCGAAGGAAAAAGGGTGTCGAACGTCACCCGAAACCAAACTTGTTGTAAAACCTACATATAAATCAATGGGACAAAAGTCTGCAGCTGAATCATTTATCATACTGGTAATATCTGATGGGATAGGATGTCAACCTCCCCCATAATAGTGCAATAAAATATCCTTATTTTTCAAATACTTCGAAAGTTGAAGTGAACGTCGTGAACGCTTCGCAAAAACTGACCAAATCCAGCAAAAAGGCGCTAAAATCTTAGCACGTGACACAAACTGCCCGCCTGAACATCAGGCCACATGATGAATATTCATATCGTTAAGACAAAAGTTTCTCGCTATACTGACGAAACGCTAGAAACTATAATTGTTGATTCGTTGTATATTGTTGCTCCCATTGTGGGGGTTCTGTGCTTGTTCCATGTTTTGTTGTGTAGTGCTTTGTATTCTTTCTAGTTTTGCAATCATCTTGACGAGGAAGAGAGGGCTGGTTGCTTTACTTTGTTTTTCTTCCTGATGTCTTATGCTTGTTATTGTTCCAAGGCTCTTCCTCGTGGTGTTGTGGGTCGGTGGTCTGCAGTGTGATTGTGGTATTTCCTGATAATCATACTCACTTGCTACCATAAGAGTGTTGGGTGCTATCGAATAAGCACAACTCGTGAGCGTGTTCCGAGGCTCTTCCTCGTGGTGTTGTGGGCTGGTGGTCTGCAGTGTGTGATTGTGGCATTTCCAGATAATCATACTCACTTGCTACCATAAGAGAGTTGGGTGCTATCGAATAAGCGTGTTAAATGCATTTTGGAATTTTAAATTCCCTTGGCCAAAATCAAGGTTTGCCAAATGACCTGTTTACTGGTATCCAAAATGAATAGGTCTAATGCGATGATGCCCGTAAATTTCGACAAATGGACTTGTGCAAATGTTTTGGAGACTAACTGAAAATTAACCGTACATACAGGCCAGTAAACTAAGTTAGAATGACAACTGAGTGAACCTGTCGAGAAACGTGTGTGTGTGTGTGTGGGGGGGGGGGGGGGTGGGGGGGTGGGGGGGGGTGGGTAAATGACCATTGGCCCGATATGGCAATTACAGTCTGGCCGAGGAAATATGCACAATCTACTTTCAGTTCTTTGGTGCAATCTTTACTTCCAAAGGATACCCTTTAAGAACATATTTGACTTCACTACAGCTGGTGACTGGGACTGTGTGGCGGCGATAGAACGTCTCCCTGCCCTTCACTATAGTGTAGATTTTATTTTCTTGTCCTTTGGGATAATGGGTTTCATTGTGGAACTTTGAAACTATCAGAGGGTCACTGATGAAGCCTAAATGGCAGAAAATAGCTAGTCTGGCCGAGGAAATATGCACACTCTACTTTCAGTTCTTTGGTGCAATCTTTACTTCCAAAGGATACCCTTTTAAGAACATATTTGATTGGGCTGTAACGAACAAAACTGGACAGGCGAATACATACCTGTCTGTGTAGCCTGTGGGACTAGGTATTCTATATACGGGCTGTGGCAGCTCCTTGAGGAGCTTACCAGATCAACCATCTACTTTGTCGGGATATACCCTTGGTAGGACAAGATGACCAGATACCTGGTCGATTTGACTTATGATCCAGCATAAGGTACAGATTCAAATCAGTCTGCGCCCCCGCAGTCTCGTCATAGTCTTAGTTTAAAAGCATGAAGAAACATTGGACCTTAACTACCCATAGAGCGTCCATTGAAGACTCTGATCAGACTGCGCGGATGCAACACAGACTAGCTAGAATATTGAAATTTTGACTGTGTGGCGGCGATAGAACGTCTCCCTGCCCTTCACTATAGTGTAGTTTTTATTTTCTTCAGTGTCCTTTGGGATCATGGGTTTCATTTGGGAACTTTGAAATTATTAGAGGGTCACTGATGAGGCCTAAATGGCCGAAACTAGCTAGTCTAGCCCAGAAAACTTGCTCACTCTAGTTTCAGTTCTTCGGTGCAATCTTTGCTTCTAAAGGATAAACTTATTTAGAACATATTTTTATGTACTCATAGCAAGGTAAGATATCATACATGTAATTTAACATAGGCGCTCACCAGACTGCGCAAATGCTAAGGCTGCATGGTCTGCGCCTTTGTTTTTCGCATGCAACAAAATCAGATTTTCAATTATAGGGGCAGAGACACCATCAGGTTGTAAAATGATCAAAATCTAGCAAGTTGTTTAAAAGAGCTGACTTTTTTGCCTGGTGTTTAGAGCATTTAACTTTTTATTGAGTCGTTGATGCCCCGGGGGGGGGGGGCGGGGGGTGTACTCTGATATTTTCATGCATACGAAGGCTCAAAAGTTTGAATTTCAGTATTTTGTGGGGGTTTCAGAAAAATGAATATGTTTTTTCGGTATGAAGATTTTGTGGATATTTTGGGGGTCATCACAAAATTGGACTACATTTAGGGGTCATTTCTATGCATTTTAGGGTCTTTTCTTAAGGTCAAGGTACAGAATTGGGGATATTTTGGGGGTTGCTTAAATTTCAAATATTGTTTTGGGATGCTTGAAATTCTTGATATATTTTAGGGTGAACGGTAGATGCCGGGCCCGAGCCTA
The DNA here is from genome assembly GCA_964019695.1 of Loripinus fragilis. Classification (NCBI taxonomy): domain Eukaryota; kingdom Metazoa; phylum Mollusca; class Bivalvia; order Lucinida; family Lucinidae; genus Loripinus; species Loripinus fragilis. Next base: position 30,243,043 of record OZ026514.1, read on the forward strand.
AGTATGAAGAAAAAAATGAGAGTAACCCCCTGGGGTTGATGCTCAGACAACACATTCTATGATCATGTCGGGAGTTTTCCTGGGCGGTAACCAGTAATAAGCAGTGAGGCTGAGGTGCATTGCTCAATGACACAATTTTAACATATGGACTCTGGTGAGGCTCGATCCAGGGACCTCTCGATCTCATGTCCATCACTCTACCACTGAGCGTCTGCGCTACCGCACTGGATTTGTAACTGTTTTATCCGGAGTTGATTCAAAGCTAGGGTATGGGAACTTTTTCAGCTATGCTCTATGCTTATTTCAGCCTTCATTTCAAAATGCCTAGAAAATCGCCAACATACACACAAGAACTCTAAACTCTCAAGTTTAGACAAACTGCGTTCACTTAACTTCGAAATTTAGGACATCTTTAAGTCATAAGGCTACTATGAAGTATGTTTCCTAAGAATAAAGGTCTGCTAAATTATAATTGAGCCCTCCAACAATGTGGTATGTGCGACCAGCAAAGGTTCAGATCAGTCTATGCATACGCGCAGTCTGACCAGAGCCTTTGCTAATCGCTTGCATAGTCTATGACACATGTCAAAATACCACATTGTTGGAAATCTCATGTCGCGGCTCATATACACATGGCAAAGGGCTAAGGTGATACTGTTATACTAAACGTTTTCCTATATTTCAGAAATGTTTATCAAAAGTTTCCCATTTATCAGAACTTGTAGTATCCAAAGTTGCCTCTATGTAAAAAGGAACAATGCGACAGACATAGCCATCTTTGATTCAGAAATTTGATTTCTGATGTTATGACCTTGCAGTTTTTTTTGTACACAAGGTCTGGTTGTCTGAGCTTAGAGTCTGTTTGACGAACTTTGATAACCGTTCTTAACCCTTTTAGGACCAATGGATTTTTCCATAAAGCTATAACAATTAAGTAAAAAAACAAACAGCAGAATTATTCATTGGAAATCATCAAAGAATTTCTGTTTTCATAGAAATCAGTGCAAAATGCAGATATTTCAGGGTAATAGTGTTCGGGGATGATACGCTGTTTAACAAAACCAAATTCATTGGCCATGATCTATTCTTTCATTTTATACTGTTTTCGTTTTTTTTTAAATGGCAAACTTATATTCATACTTATTGAAATTATTGACATGTGTCATGCTGTATCCTCCATAGCCTAAACAACTATATCTTGAAAACTTATAACCAGACAATTCAATTAAAATACAGTATCGCCAGGCAAAGGGAATTTTGAATTTTCAACACATTTTGTCACAGATTTTTTTAGCCTTTTTCCATGCGTATATTGAAAACACTACTAGACGTCTCATCTGCAACATTTATTATTGAAACTAAAATATAATGTAAACCACTATGTAAGATCTAGAGCGGTTAAGGATTCGGCTGAGTCCACACGCCGCCCAGTGGTCTGACACTGCTTTATGGTCATAGTTTCATATATTGATATCGACTGGTACTGCAGGTTTTGATAACATTCGTCTTGGGACAGGTGCCCCATAGTTTGTCGCCCAGTCACGTGGCTTTGTCTTTTCATTCTTTTGTTTCAGTTCTCTAACTAGTTCTTTGAGTCCTCGTTCTTTCTCTTGTATAGAAGCTCTTGCCATTGGTGCTGTTCTTAGTATATCCTCAACAGTTGGAATGTTTTCTGCTTCTTCGCGCACGTCCATAGACGTCACAGGACGCCTGTCATAACACCGTCGCAAGAGTTTGTCATAATTACTAACAACTGAATATGTCTGTGGCCGACTACGATACCTAAAACTGTTATATGTGACTGGAAGATAACATGGGAAATGTTTACACTGCGCAGACTGAGTCCCGAATAAACACGACTGACATGCTGATTCTCGGGTACCAGGCCGACTTGAATTATCTTCTGATCTGCTTCCGGTGCGAGATCCTACGAGACTCGGAGTTGCAAGGTCAAGTTTTGGGAGAAGTACAACCGGCTCATAATCTTTGTATTGTTCCTTTAAATGTTTAGTTTCTTTCCTTAGTTGTTTAGTTGTCTTGTTGAAACTTGTGTGTAGAAATTTTATTTTACCATCTAGCAGCCGCTCATGAACGCTGTTCATTTTGCGCAAGCGCACCGTCGATTCATGCTTCCGCTTATGAATTTGGAGAGCCTTGTCCATTTCTGGTTTGTCGACATCCCAACGACTTGGTGGTGGCTCGCTGAAAAAAGACGACGTAAATTTTTCGAATTAACCCTTAAAGCGCCAAGAAAAAATGCATCTGAAAAATGACGTCTGCTGAAGTCGTCTCCTGCAAATAATTGCCTAACATTACTAACGAATTAAGTATAGAAACAAACAGCGTGGACCCAGATCAGACTGCTCCTATAGGAGCAGTCTGATCTGGGTCCACACTGTTTGCTATAGAGCCTTATTAAACATTTCAGCAGACGAGAAAAGCAGACGACTTTTGTTGCGATTGGCTCTTTAAGGGTTAACAAACACCATGTTGTATGTATTTAACAAACGAATGAAAAGCTCACAGGAAAATATGAGCCTTGACATGTGATTTCCAACAATGTGGCAGTTTGACATTTGTAGACTCAGACAAGCCTGTGCAGCCTCCTTTTCAGGTTAGAAACTCCAAATGATGTTCGGTCAGTAGCTGAACAATCATAGAATATTAAAGTGACTAGCAAAGGCTCTGATCAGACTGCGCGTATGCGCAGGCTGATCTGAGGCTTTGATGGTCGCACATACCACATTGTTGGAAATCTCATGCACTGGCTAAAAAATATAGTACTTATCATACAAGCGACCAGATCGCTCGACACTCATAAAGTATGGAAGTTGATATTTCTTTTGAGATTGATATCAAACGGCAGCTGGCATACACCAACAGCATCATAGGACAGTGATCTCTATGGACCGTGGTCTTTTAGGACCATGGTCTCTATGGACCGTGGTCTTTTAGGACCATGGTCTCTATGGACCGTGGTCTCTATATTGAGTTGCGTAGCAACTAATATAAACGTATTTATATAATGTGTTCTCATACTAAATACCAGTAGCGACCCTTCCCCAATCAAGTTAACATGCTGGTTATGTGAAGGGGTTGTTCTGTTAAGGCGTGAAATCTCCCTAATACCCCTATTCCACACAGACCCCGAATCCCACGAATTGACACGAATTGACAAATATTTGGATTCGTGGCTGAATCCTACTCAGTTCGTGATAGTCTTAACTGATTCGCATAGTCCGCAGTGAGTTCTTGCAATTCGTAGGTATATCGGGAATTCGGCTCAAAAGTTTTGAACTGTTCAAAACTTTGGCCACGAATTCCCCAATTCGAAAAATCGTGCGTGATTCGTACCAAATTCTTAAGGCATTCTTGGATATCGTAACTGAATCCTAATCGATTCGGGGGCGTTTTTGCATTGTTTTGGGCATTCGTAGCTACTCTTAGCTCATTCGTGGTGAATCGGGAGATTAAGCCAAGCAATAAAACCAAGGAAGAGATAGCAGAAGGATTTTCCCTAAGGTTAATTACCCCGTCTCGCGCATGTGAGCAGTCCTAGAAGTTGAAACAGATTTGGCAGATTCTGGAGCACAATCAGGATCAGTCAGTAGCTCCTGGCTGGCGATTTTGCCAATTGCGAACTGCCATATTTTTCCAAGTCAAAGAGTCTGGGTCAGGGCCTTTCGACTTTAACGTAGTTGTTTTCTTCTAGCTATATAAGATGCCGTTTTCAACACTCAAGTTGCAGGATCAATTCTACTGCTGCTTTACGAGGAACATTCATTTTGGAACTGATGCCCCGAAGCATGTACGGGCCTTTTTTATAGCTATCGTGAGAGGAAATCTCGCGAATCGTCGCGGATTTCTGTTAATTCGTGCCCAATTCGTGCTGCATTCCGCATATTCTTAACTGATTCGCAATTGATTCCTTAACTTTCGTGCAGCATGTTCTAATGTTATTTTCTAATCGTAATGAATTCTTGCGCGATTCCAGCCGAATTGAGCCGATTTCCCCGAATATTCGTAACGACATCGTATCTGAATCGGGGATGACTCGTAGCTCATCACGATTGGAGAAAAAAAAAATGAAACCTCACGAATCCCCCCGAATAAGAAAAAAATCAATTCGTGGCGATTCGGGTGATTCGTGGCCTGTGTGGAATAGGGGTATAAAAGGCATTTGTGAAAAAGCCAAATTTTCAAACTGTGATTTTTGCAATAATATTCGTGAATTTGAATGGATCTAAACTGTTCAAAAACATATTTCATAATGTTCAAATCGAGGACAAAGGGGAGATAAATACGGCTTAATATAACTACTCTAAAATTACATTTTGATACAATATATCAATTGAATGGCTAAAAAGTAAGTTATTTTATTAATTCCACAATTGTGTTTTATCATCAAAGAATGTAAAATAGATTTATCTAACAAATAAATCTGATCAGGATGCTTTTAAAGCGTGCAAAATGCATTTGATAACTCCGGTTGAAAATAGACAAATGGTAGCGCTCTATTTTTATCACATAAAAGTATGTTCCACACCTTGACCCAGCAAATCCTTTAAAAGGTAAACGCATATAATGAATTTACACAATGTAATTATGTTAGTAAGAAGCTGGGTCAATGTGGGGAACATACTTTCATAGAATCCCATTTGTCTATTTACAGTCGGAAGTATTATCTGCATTTTGCACGTTTAAATAGTTCACAGGTATACTAAACTGATAAATCGAATCATATATTGTTAGAAAGATCAAAGTAAGTAAGGTTGCAAAGATCAGGAATCGATACAATCAAGTACCACACCTGACCCAGGATACCAATGGGAAAGTGACAAACTCACAGAAGACACCACAAACGAGAGCCAAGAGGTCAGCCCTTTCCCAGCAGGTGACCACGAAGCACATATAAACAGACGCGCACAAAACATAGCAAACACAAGACAGAACAAAAACATAAAAGATCCACAAAAGAAGTACCGCCTTGGAACGGTCAGTAAAATATTTTACTGGAGGGCTTAAACCGGTTTAACGGCGCCAACCTCACCCTTAATTCAGATGTGGATCAAGACACATAGATATTTGGTTTGCATGAAAGACCCCTAACCTATCAATGCATCATCTCCTAAAACATATAAATCAAGATATAACAAGGAGATAAAGCAAGGATAAGGACTCAACAGTAAATTAAACTGAATACCGGAGCAAAAGAAATCCAACAGGTAAACCCCGGTGGGCCCGACAAACAGCCAAAGCATCAGGCCCCTACCATCTCATCAATAGATAAGTCTTTAAGTCGGAACCATCATAGAGTCTGAAGTCCGACCCACCGGCGTGCAATTAAAGAGGAAAGCAAAGTTGCCAACTGTGATTGGGTTGACTACCAAGCATGCAGTCTGTTGCAATACATTAATGTTATAGCCAATCTTTTTATAATGGGAAATTATTTTAATGAACTGTGCTGAAAAATTATTAGAGCCAACAATCTTCTTCAACTTATACACCAAGTCACCATAGAAATCAGGTTCCGAAAGTCCTTGGCGCAAGAGAGATTTAAGTCCAACTTGGAATTTAGAAATCAAATCAAAGTATCGTCTATAAAATTTTGAAAATGTTTTGCGAAGTTTATGATACCGATAGCCCTGTTTAAGAAGTTTCTGAGTTAACAATTTATTGCGAGTGTTGAAGTCAGTAACATAGCTAGATGATTTAGCAAAACGAATGAGTTGAGAGATATAGACTCCATAGGATGTAGAACGTTTTCTTTCTTTAATCATGTTAATGGCAAACCACAGTTGCGGAAATATTAAGAAAACTTACTTTTTAGTCCTTCAACTGATATAGTATCAAAATATACAATAAGCCTATTCATGGTTCCACAGTACACACTCAGGTAGATGACTCATAAAGAGGTCAACTGTTGCCAAGAATGTAAACAAACCACTGCTTCTGCAGCTTTATCAATGAAACGATAACAACAGTTATAAATTAATCCTTATCTCTGGTGATTAGCATAGTTTCCCCATGCATAAAAATCTGTATTATCTTGTCCATATGTCAGTGTTTCATTTCTAAGGTACATTCTACCGTAAATATCATTACTAGTTGTTCAAAATGTCTGGGAAAGACATAGATGATATGACTTTTGAAAAAAAAAGTTTTGGACAGTCTCGTCACTCGTTTCAAATTATTAAATAAAAATTGACAGCATGATACAACTACCCCTTTTATTTTTAAGTAGTTTTTTTTATTCATTTTATCAGCTCAATCTGTTGAGAGGGGCCTTTGAATAAACCCTCCTACTGCTAAATATATTTCGTAAGGGCCAAATCTTGTCACATGATAAATTATATTTTGGGCATTTTTGGTGAGAAACTCAGCCCGCTGTTGAATCTTTTCAGCACCATTTCAAGCTTCATGGAGGACATATTCTTTTTTGCATTTTGGGAGAAGCAATATCTATAAATACACTTGCAGAGGCATAGTGTATGGAATTTGACATTCCCTTCAACAAAATACTTCTGATCAGTAATTTTAGCCTCGTACAATGTGGCATTTTGATATATGTAGACTCATACGAGCCTCTGCAGCCTCCTTTAAAGCTTAGAAACTCCAAATGGTGTTCAGTCAGTAGCTTAACAGTCATAAAATACTCAAGCCACTAGCAAAGGCTCTGATCAGACTGCGCATAGGCGCAGGCTGATCGGAGGCTTTGCTGGTCGCACATACTACATTGTTGGAAATCTTATGCACTGGCTCATTTTATGTGCATTATGCCTCTGAATAACATCACGATAACACACCTATGCAATATTTTGGTCACGTAGAATTCTGCTTTAAACCATAAAAGGCAAGCATTATTTGTCGGAAATCAGCAAGCAACACAGACCCAGATCAGATGCCCAACACAAAAGTGACATCTGATCCTGGTCTCGACTGTCTGCTTACAGAATATTCTTTTAAAGTTAGAATAAAAATAGAAAATACCATCCATTAACCCTTTAACAGAAAATGGACTGGTCCATATGATAGGAGTGGGAAATTCAATTTACTTTCAATGGGTTAATATAGTAAAACTGTTTATTTGTGGGGTATAGATTACTTTTCCCCACCCTCACGAACCTGACTTTTTTGCGAGGAATGGACAAAAGCCCACTGGGACAAAAGCCCACTAGGACAAAAGCCCACTGGACAATATCCCACTGCTTAATTTGGCAGGGTGGACAAAAGCCCACTTCTTTGATTTTTTTTATAAAACTGTTAACCCTGATCAGACTGCTCCTCCATGGATAATCATACATGCAGTGTGTTTTCACTGAAATTGTTTTTCGTGTATGTTGTGACAAACAACTTAGTTTATTGATATTTTAAGAAAATCAATTCACAATTTGGGTCAAATAATCTATTATAATTGGGAAACCTATTATAATTGGGAAACATATGTCTAATTAATCCAAATGACCTTTGATCTGGTAGTAACAATTAGCGTGCACTTTTGTGAGAGGTGCCAAACAAAAAGAGATGTTTGAAATTGAAATTTCAGATCTGAGAAGAAGGGAGATTCTTCATCTTAGGTCCGTCTGTCCGTGTGTTCCCCAGGCGGGGGGGGGGGGGGGTACTCTGATATAAATGAAAATTTTTGGGTTATAAAGGTTTTGTAGATTTTTTTTTTTTTGGGGGGGGGGGGGTCATCACAAAATTGGACTATATCTAGGGATCATTTCTATGCATTTAAGGGTCTTTTCTAAAGGTCAAGGTACAGAATGGAAGATATTTTTTGGTTTGCTAAAATTCAAATATTTATTTGGGTGCTTGAAATTCCTGATATTCTTTTGGGGTGAACGGTAGATGCTGAGCCCAAGCCTACGTATGAAAAAATGAGAGTAATCCGCCCCATGGGGTTTGTCTATCAGTTCAAACCTATCCCCGTTAAATGCATATAAGTGGGCTTTTGTCCTAGTGGGCTTTTGTCCCAGTGGGCTTTTGTCCTAGTGGGCTTTTGTCCGGTGGGCTATTGTCCCAATGGGCTTTTGTCCTAGTGGGCTTTTGTCCTACACTCCTTTTTTGCATGTGAACAACAACACAAACCTGCCTGAGCAGGGCCCAATCAGCACAGAATGATCTGCGTCTTAGTTGCTTGGTTTCTGAAAAGTATATTAGTTAAACTAACTCCATTCCTGGCTAATTTCTGTAACTGAGCAGCTTGGTTTGAGCTCCATACTGGGTCAAAAACCCTTAAGACAGGTTTTCTTGCATTGAGGCCCATATTCTGTTGTTATAGGTGTGATAACAAGTTCAATTCATGTCGTCACAACAATAGACACACACACACGCACGCACACATACACAGAGAAAGATATAGACAAACAGAGTTTCTCTTACCTTTCAGTCCTTCTTTTCATATCAAAATGAAACATGTATGTTCACTTTTACTAGAACCTTGAAATAATGGATAATCTGCAGATAACACACAATCATTCATACATAAGTATTTGGGGTAATTAGCTTGATAGCACCTGAATTGTTGACATAACAGCTTTTTTCTTGATGATAATCTATGTTTTTCTATAGAGATATATAGGAGAGAAACAGGTTGCTGCAACCAGTGAACTTTGACCTCCAGCAGTATACACAGAAAATCAATAGCATAGCTGAAACTGTGAATACACTTATTAAGAGTAAGTATGTAAAGCCATATTTATCTCCCCCTATTTGCTCTTGGTTTGAGCATCATAAGTATGTTTTTGAATCGTATATATGTTCATTCATAGTTACGAAAATTATTGCAAAAATCACAGATAGAAAATTTGACTTTTTCACAAATGAGCTTTATGGAGATTTCACGCCTTTTAACAGGAGAACCCCTTCTATATATTTTATATTTTAGAACTATTTTATTTCCACATTATGATCCCCACAATTAACCCTGGAAACCCCTAAACGGATACTTTGGTGAATATCCTGATGAAATGCTGCATCGTGCTACATTTCATCAGGGACTACACTATTTGCTACGATTAAAACAACCTTCAGGGACCGAAATAATCAGACATTAGAAAGTTGTACCTGTGACCCCTTAAAGTACACGATGGACAGTCCCATACTTATTGTAAAAATATGTATGGGAAAATTCATCGGAATTCAAAGGGTTGATCGTGATAACTTAGTTTTACGGACAACTGATTTTAGGCTCAAATAAATGAATAATTAAATGAGCAAACATTTGATAGTTTCATATTTTCTCGCAGCGAAGGCTTAGATTAGCATGCGCAAGTGCGCTGTCTCATAAGAGCCTTTGCTGCTCGTACACACACACACAGTTGGGAGTCGATGAAGTATCATGCAAACACTTAATAGCTGTGCATGTTTAAAGATTAAAAATGATGTTACACATGTGAGATTAATACTAAAATCTTAAGAGCTGGCCAAAATAAATAAATAAACCACTAAATAAACAACCAAATAAATGAATAATCATATAAATAAGTAAAATAAATAATAAATCCTACATGTTGTCGTCCTCTTGTTCAGGAGGGTTTGCGAATGGAAGTCTTGAAGACTCTCGAACCATTGATAATCTGGAGATCATTGTTTCTACACTGTAAAAATAGGTGAAACTTTACACCAAATTCGATGCAAAAATAAGTGTTAATTTACACGGAAATTGGTTTTGGTGTAACCTTTTTGGTGTAAACTTTCACTTTCTTTACAGGCAATGTTCTTTTCAATTGTATTCCGGAGAATAACCACAACAATAACAGGTAGAAATGTTTAATCTATTATCACTGGAGAAATGCTGGCATCAAGCTGTTTTAGTAGGAAAGAAAGTGTAAGTTTACACCAAAAGAGGGGCCACCTCTTTAAGTGTAAAGTCACAATTGAGCCGCGACATGAGATTTCCAACAATGTGGCATTTTGACATGTGTAGACTCAGACGAGCCTGTGCAGCCTCCTTTTAAGCTTAGAAACTCCAAATGCTGTTCTATCAGTAGCTTAACAGTCATATAATATTCAAGCGACTAGCAAAGGCTCTGATCAGCCTGCGCGTATGCGCAGGCTGATCTGAGCCTTTGCTGGCCGCACATACCACATTGTTGGAAATCTCTTGTCATGGCTCAAATTTATTATTATTATCTTTTTCTGTGTACATATTTGAACGTCTTTTTCGGGCTCAGGACCACTTCTGAATAGTTCAGGAAATATATTTGAACATCCCTTTGAATTCTTTTACTGCCACAATGTACACGATGTAGAGTAAGTCTTAAAACATGTCCAAATAAATAACTTTCACTTTTTTATAAACTATTTGTCATTTCGCAGAACTTTAGGTAATGCGGATTTTCCCTCCGAAATCAAGCATAATAACTTGTTCTCAACGCCCTTCGAATTTATACTCCTGTCTTTTGTAACACTTATTTGTTTCCAATTTGATCTTTCAATCACAACAGAGTTGGATCACAAGGAAACGCACTTATCAAAAAGGTTACTATCAAAGACTCAGAGGAGTCTGTGCACCTGTGTTATCTCCTCAGATCGTGAAAACAACGTATGTAATAGATGTATGAGATTGAAAAGTTAAGTTAGCCCTATAAATAGCTATGCGTGCTCATTTAAACCAACCAATGAGATCAGCGATGGTGTTTAACACCTTCACTTTAAAACGATAAGTGTGACTTTACATCAAATCTGGTGGAAGCTGAACTGCCACTATTTTTGCCAATATAGTATTTCAACTGCTTGAAATATATTCTTTTCAATAGTATTGGTCCGGAGATTAACTACAGTAAAATCTGTGTAAAACAGACCACTCTCAAAAATACCACAAATTGGTTTTCAAGACCAATTATCGCTTAATGTAGGTCAAGAGTATTACAGGAACATTCTGCAATACTTTCGATCTTCATTAAGCTACCATTTGTCATTAAGATCATTGTTTTGTCTATTTTTGAGTGGCCGTTTTACACAGGTTTTACTGAACAACAACAACAGGTAGAAACCTTTAACAATTTTCACTGGTGAAATATTGGCCTCAAGTTGTTTTAGTAGGAGCATAAGTGTAAGTTAATACCCAAAGAGGTGGCAGCTCAGCTGTCACCTCTTTTGGTGTTAGCTTACACATATTTTCGCAGTGTAGTCATTCTTTAAGCGACCATACGCGTACCAAGTGTGGTTAGAGGTCTAATATTTTGTCGAGACGGAGCATTGACGGCCAGATTGTGAGTTTACACAGGCTCGCCTGAGTCTTCACTGGTCTCATATGGGAGCGCAGTGGCTCAGTGGTAGAGTGCTTGACTCGAGACCGAAGGGCCGCGGGTTCGAGCCTCACCGGCGTCACTGCGTTGTGGTCCTTGAGCAAGACACATTTATCCTAGCTTAGTACTGGTTCAACCCAGGAAGACCCGTCCCTGTTTAACTGAAATATTGTTGATGGGACGTTAAGAATCAAATCAAACAAAACAAAACTGGTCTCATATGAGATAAGTTCACAAATATTAAAAAATAATAATAACTTTGTGAGTCCCATAATCCAGTTAAGCAAAATGTTTGAGCGTAAAATGCAATTATTTTCTTACCCAGCAATCTAAACGTATGTTTTGGGTGCTCAAAAGAACCGTCTCATTGAGACGGTTCTTTTGGTTACCCACAACATATGTTTTGGTTGAGAAACAAGAAAAATAATTTTCAGTTACGCACATTTATCTGGAGGCCCGGTGACTATTTGATAAGTACTATTTAAATGAGCTGGCTCAAACCATATATCCGTCTGTCCTTTGTAGCATTTTTATTCACGTTTCGGTGTAATCCTTCCATCGGCAAAGATGGATGCACTCCAACGCGTTTTGTATGTCTCCAAATGCATTTATTATCTTTGGTCAAAAGTTTAAGTTTAATGAATACATTTCAAAGAACGATAGCCCGTATCAGTCCTATATTTGTCTTTTGTGATACTGTCTACATTTGGCAATACCGGTATATAACAAAAAAGTGGCTCAATGAGCCTATATCGCTCACCTCAGCGATGTGACGAAATATAGAAGCTTAGGGCCTCATTGTTTTATTAAAGATTAAAAAAAACTCCATTGTAAGTCGATTAAAGTTTATGACCCTGGGGCGTTGACAATTTGGATTCCAGGGACATGATTGGCAGGATCAATGTAGGTGACCACAAGACATTGCTTCCTACGAAATATGTGGGACTCATGGTTTCAGAGAAGTTTTTTAACGTTTTTCCCATTATAAGTCGATGGAAGCTAATGACCCCGGGGTGTCGCCAATGTGGAACCCAGGGACATGGTTGGTTGGATTGATATAGGGGACTACTAGCCATTGCTATATACAAGCTGTGGGTATCATGTTGACAGCGAGATATTTGAGCCAGTGCATGAGATTTCCAACAATGTGGTATGTGCGACCAGCAAAGCCTCAGATCAGCCTGCGCATACGCGCAGTCTGATCAGAGCCTTCGCTAGTCGCTTGAGTGTTCTATTACCTTTAAGCTACTGACTGAACACCATTTGTAGTTTCTTATCTTTAAAGGAGGCTACAGAGGCTCATCTGATTCTACACATGTCAAATTATTTTTAAGTTTTCCTTAATGTAAGTCATTAAATCTAATGGCGTTTTTGGTCCCCTGTGCCTTGCCAGTTTGTCCCCAGGAGCTTGCAATTTGATTGACAGGACTTATGCGGGGGACCGCTAGATATTGCTACATACTAAATAATATATACGCTGTGGGCCTCATGGTTTCAGGGAAGAAGAATTTTTAAAGAAAGTTTTCCCATTATAAGTATACGAGAATTTATGTTGCCATGACAACCAGGGTTCTTGTCCGGCAATCAAACCCCTTTTGCAGCCTTTCCCTTTACCTGAAGAAACTTTACGTTCCTACGACTAGGGTCTGTGCTATTTATAGAACTCCATTAGGCTGCTATAAAAACCTGATCAGATCTGATCTATTTATTTACTCTAGTCGTAGGAGTGTTTACGTGAAATTCGATCACAATTAGTTCTTTCAAAATGTGAACGAAAGACGACGGTCAGACGACGGACCATTTCACTAATACCTCACATGATTTCACTGATAACTCACACGAGCCTATGGCTCAGGTGAGCTAAAAATATAAAAGCATGTACTGTGTATGGAAGCACAAATGTGTTCAATACCATTGTCAGAGAATAGGTGCATGTTTAACCGTGCCACAACATATTTGTATTTATCATCCTCCGTTCTTTAAACGTGCACACACAACTTTAAAGAGGGGCCAGATGTGTGGCCTTCGGTTTGATCCATCATCTTTACCAATAACGTATGTGTGTCAACAGCACAAGGGTCTGGCGAGACTGCGAGGACGCGCAGGCACGTCTGTGCCTTAGCTCGTCCCCAAATGATAAGTTCTGTTTTCATTTGAGCCGAATCAGCCCCCATTTGTCTATTGACGTTATTTATAAAAGGTTCATTTGTATTTCTTAAAGTTGTTTAAACATTTTCATACAAATCAAATAAATATTAAAACCATTCTTTCCTGTCAATTTATAAATCATTACTGATGATAATGTGAATAGTCATCTGCGAAAATGCCCTTTCATGAATTTGGAACTATACTATTTTAAACGATACAGAAAAGTCATGGCACAGCACACGGGGCGATTAGCCCCAGGGAGGCCGCAATAAAGTGTAGACTACAGTTTCGGAAGTATAAAACGAACGTTTTATTTCAAAGTGCAAATAGGGCTAATTGCTAAAAAAATGAGCATATAACGAAGGACCCTTTTCGCAGGAGATTTAAGTGTCATTAATGGGCAGGATAGAAGATTAACAAATATGACTTTTGGAACATTAAAAGAAGTGACTTTACAGACAGTACACTGTATTACGAAACGGCTCCGTTGAATTTGCACAGTCCATGAAAACCATGATGTACTCGTACCACCACCGTAGTACATAATTTTGAGAATGTTCTTGCAGTGGATGTTTGTTTGATTTGATTCTTTAAGTCCCATCAACAATCTTTCACTTAAACAGGGACGGATCTTCCTGGGTTGAACCAGTACTAAGCTAGGATAAATATGTCTTGCTCAAGGACCACAATGCAGTGACGCCGGTGAGGCTCGAACCCGTGGCCTCTCGGACTCGAGTCAAGCACTCTACCACTGAGCCACTGCGCTCCCTCAATCCAGTGGATGGACCGGTGTACGAGATTTTGGTACTTATCGCATCGCTGGGCGAGCAGCGAAGCCACAGGCGAGCATGCGCTGACTTGCATGAGCCTTCTCTACTCGTATACACAAAGTTTGGATGTAGATGTAAGCTTAGACCAAAATTTAGACCCCTGGCTTCGCTGGTCATCAGCACGGGCATTTATTAAAGGCATTTTGAGGAAAATGCGATAAGTACCGAAATTTCATTTTCTGGTCCAAATTAGGATTTTATTTTCCTATGATACTTGATATTTACCTGATCAATGTATACTTTAAAGAGGGGACAAGGTTGGATAGACTTTGTGGTGGATGGAACGATCCTGATGAGGACCCTGTTCATTTGAGCAGACGAAGATAATGATAACATGTCCTGAAACATTTGGTATTTACTTATAGTTTGCATGTTTTGCTGTTTACTCCAGTAGCAAAGCCATCATTGAACGCTCATGCCATATCCATCAAATATCGACATTTGAAGAATGCCATCTTTTTATCACGTGCCGCGTTATGTATGTGCAGACCTTTTGACAGGATGACTCGCTTTGATATTTGATATCATTGTCATGTGTAATGCGGAGGCAGTGGACTTTGACTAAAAAGGTGATATGGGCCAGCACCTTATCGTACATGCGAAAAGGGTCCTTTATAAGTTCATGCTGGTGTATCCAGCGTGGCTAGAAGTTTCGGTCCGAGCCTTACTCTATATCCATACTTTGTAAATGCCTGACAATGCGATAAGCACTAAAATCTCCATCTTGTCCTACCAAGGGTTGCGATTGTTCAATCTAATCTTGTCGAAAGGTAGATACGACGAAACCTTCGCTGGTGAAGATGTAAAATCTCATGCGATGACTCATACATGTATGTCATTTCGTTTTTGATATTACGGTCATCGTTTTTGTAAAGTCAACTGTTTGGCGAAAAGAGATTTACTTGTCTTTATACTTCCATTACAGGTAGAATGGCAAGAGCTCATGAATCAACTACATTGAACTTGGTGTGGTCATTCTATTTTCAAGCGCCAATTTTTGCACAAATGAGCATTATGTTTAATCTAAAATATTTTGAGCAAGAGTATTTGCATAAAAAGTGTTGTTTTTTAAAAAAAAATATTTATCGATGATTTAATAGTCATTACTTTTAGAAACTCTTTATTTATAGGCTACCTTGGTGCAGGAGCTGTTCATTTAACTCTTAATTTAAATTTAATATTTTGTCATTGACATGGGTGAAAGTTCCAAATTTCCAAAATTCTGAACTTTAGAAATTTAATCTTTAAAACTTGCAGGATACCTATAAAATGAATCATTACAAGTTTAAATGATTGTGTTTAGATCATCCGAAAACTAATCAGAGAAACGATAAAAATCTGCCTAATTCAGCATTTTGAGGCTGACTTTCTATGGAAAGTCAGCCTCAATATAGAAAGTCAGCCTCAAAATCCTGAATTCAGGATTAATCCTGAAAACTTTCACCCATGATGCAATTTATATACACAAAATTGTAGGAGAATTGAGGGGCGTAATTAATGTTATGAGAACGTGTGTCCCAACCGCAAATGTAAAATTGCAATAAAATATTTTTAAACAAATGTTTTAGTTTCATCTTGGTTTTTGCAACACAGATTGGAAGGGGAATTTATTACAGATAGTTTGTTTCAGCAGTCGAGAAATGTCTTATATCTATGCTGCGAAGCAAAGTAAAACGGTTGAAATAGTGACTATAAAAATGACAAAAAACGAACAAACCTGGCCCCCATTTTATGATAGCATACACCAGGAAATCCTTTATTTCAACTATATATCCAAAGAATACCCGGCAGATAGTGTAAAGACAATTCGCAAAAATGAACAAAATAGTTGAAAGAGTGCATGTTACACTCGGCACAATGTCTGCAATGTGGAATGGTATTAGAGCCAAGCCGCGAGAAAACCTGTCTTGGGAAATACTCAAACCATCGTGTTTAGCCACATTGTGTATCTATATATAATATTCAAAATTGCTTTATTTTGCTAGTAGCTTTATAAAATTCGAACTACAGATGTATAGATAAGACTGCGTTGAAACACAGTCTGATCTGTACATCTGCTGTTCATTATTGGCATAAATAAATTTTCTCAATCAGCGGTTTCGATTAAAAAATTCCCATTGTTTTCTCCCCATTGAAGAGTATTCACTGAAACATTGATCATGTCATTAAGTAAGGATTGCACTTGATCAAGTTTCGATCTTTTTGACTTTATTCTAATTAGTGACGTTAAAACATGTTAGAAGTCAAACTTTATCATAAAAGGAAACTAAAATACATCTTAATTCCTGCAAATCAAGTACACATTGAAAAGGTCAGATTTTTTTTTTCATAAAAAATAAACTGATATATTTCGAAAGCAATTATTCATTAACACCCACATGTATGCTATCATATTTCGCATATGTGGCACAGAACATAGACAAACTTCATTGATCCCGATCAGGCGCCGCGCTCTTATGATCAGGATTCTATATCAAAAGAAATTAGAATTAATGCTTTTCATTGAAAAGAAAAACACTCAATTGAACTAGACTGCATTCTTCTGGCCTACATTTACATTCGATCTTTTTGTCATATTGTGTTTGCCTTTTTTTTATTTTACCAAAACAAGTCGCAAATGATAGATTGGATTATTGAAATAATGAATTAATCCTAGTTCAACATAAACACGCAAAACGTGCGAACTGTATCGCAGGAACTGTGGAACATTTATATTTTGTACATTCCTGCGATTGTACATCTTTAAACGAGTCAACCATAACTTTTTTTTCTCCACGAAGGAGGCAACAAACCAAACTAAATAAAGTAAAATATGAGAGGGGCAGTGTGGTAGGTATGAATAAAGAAACATTTTGAGCGTTAAATTGTTAATATTTTCTTATCCACAAGTTTTAACATATACTACTCAAAGTTTGATAGGGATCACGTTTTTAATGCAACATAAAATTATGACAAATAATTTAATTGAATCCAAAATTAAAACATAATGATAGAAAATATATCATTCAAAAACTCTTTTATTTCTAATGTCAAATGTCAACACATCCACGCGTGGCTACAGCGAACGTCTGGGCACCCCCAAAATTTGACGTAACACAGGTGATTCTAACAGACTGAATTTTACATTGTTTTAATAGACTTCGAGCTAAAAAAGGTCCTGCTCCCCCCCCCCCCCTAGGGAATTTTGCAGACATATTCTATCTTGAAGAAAATTTCAAGCCGCATCTTTTAAGAGATGTTTGCACTCTGTGCTCCGGGGTGTTAGTCTCTGACAGCCTGTTACATATGTTACTGTAACAAACTAAGGAAACAATCAAAATGAAAGTTTGAGCTACAGAAAGAAGACATTAAACCATCTAATTATTCAAATTTCTTATGTAGTTTGCAAGCTGGATGCCTAAGCTACATAAAAGCAGCATTTTAAACAAAATTACAGCCTTCAATGGTGTTATATGCGTTACATAGATTAAATTTCCCTTTGAAAGTTGAAATCGTGACTAACATCATTCATTTTACAGAAGATTTGAGCATTTTTACAAGTGTTTTTAATCTTAGTGTACTAAAATCCTCATTGGACTAATAGAAAAAAACAAAGTTTGCTTTTCTATCTCAAATACATTGTATTATATGAGCTATTAAACAACCCTACCCCCAATTTTAAGTATCAAATTTTGGTATATATTATTGAAGAAAAATATATGAAAATATTTGACGCTCGTGGATATTTTACATTTTTGGCACTGTCTTGCTAATGCAATAAAGAATCATACATTTGCAAGTTTGACATCAGGATCAGAGCACTTATTAAAGTATGTAACGTATGTTACATGGCATAATGAATGAGCTAGGAAATTTTCTTGGAAGTAAGAGATGATATTTCAGAAAAATACCATTTTTCACACGTTTTCCTATTAATCTCTAGCCTCTGGTGCCTTAGTCTTAGTAATTACAGTCATTGCTGATAACAAGCCCATGGAATTGTGTTACCTATGTTATATATAACCTTTTTAATCACATATTTCCTAATGCCTATATTATTAAAATATACAGACATATAGATAGAAAATAATAGTTCTCATTTAAATGACACAATTTAATAAATATTCCTATTAAATAAAATTATTCAAAAACAATTTTTATTCAAGTCACCCTCACAATGTCTATCATTGTGTCTGCTTCTATTGCAAAATAATCACCCATTTCATCACAACCAGTAGAATCATGGCATTGTATTAGGACTGCAAACTGAGTACAATCCTGTTCCTTTCCACCTCTTTGGGAATTGTGCAGACATATCCTACCTTAAAGAACAATTCAAGCTACATCAAATAAGAGATGTTTGCACACTATTAACTAGGGGGTTAGCCTGTAATGGTATGATGCGTATGTTACCATATCAATTTAAGAATAAATAAATTGAAAGTCTGAGAAACAGAAAGAAGACATAAAACTATCTATTTATTTGAATTATTCATGTAGTTTGCATGCTGAATACCTTTGATACATAAGAAAAGATTTTTTAACAAATATACAGCTTCCTATTGTGTTATATGTGTTACATTAATTAGATTACTTTTTAAAATTGGTAATTGTGACAAACATCACTTATAAGCATTTCGTGTGATCCTCCTCTTTAGCCATCAAAAAACTTAATTTTCTTTGTATGTGTGGCCAGTGCTAGCATCAAATAACTTGACTCAGCCAAACTTGAATCCTTAGCATTCTTCAAAAGCAGAAACAGCATGTCAGTGTCATACAATCGAACACCTGATTAAATATGGGTTTAATGCCATTACACATATATCCATGCAATGGAGTATGACTCTGGTATATATCTCTTCCTGTAAAGTGGCAAGAGCAATCTAACTGCAGCTGCCTCTGCATCCGTGCTAGTCAAATGATAACTTTGCTCTGGTTTTGCAAAATCTATGTCTCTACTGTGTACCTCTAAGAATACTTTAAGATTTCTGACATTGGTCGAACACAAATTTGATAGGCTGCTTTTTTGTATCATTTGCCATGGAACCTATCCAGTCTTTTGGTGCTTAAGTCCTCAGGTCTTAGATCAATAGTATTTTGCTGCGCCCAAAGAACTTTATAAGTTTTCTTTAGTTACAATTTTGACTCTTGATGGTTTTGGCAGACCGTCTGAAACAATTTCTGTTACACTTTGAAAGTTATCTGGTATAAAAAAAAGAATATGAAAGTAAAGTAAGTAAGGGTGCAAAGATCAGGAATCGATACAATCAAGTACCACACCTGACCCAGGATACCAATGGGAAAGCGACAAACTCACAGTAGACACCACAAACGAGAGCCAAGAGGTCAGCCCTTTCCCAGCAGGTGACCACAAAGCACATATAAACAGACCCGCACAAAGACATAACAAGCACGAGACAGAACAAAAACATAAAAGATCCACAAAAGAAGTACCGCCTTGGAACGGTCATTAAAATATTTTACTGGAGGGCTTAAACCGGTTTAACGGCGCCAACCTCACCCTTAATTCAGATGTGGATCAAGACACATAGAAAGTCAAAAGTATTGCAGAATGCTACCCTTAAAGCATTCTGCAATACTTAAAACCTTCACTAAGCGATAATTTGTCTGGAAAAATTGGACATTGCCATCAATTATGTTTGCAGATGGTTGTTTTTTGATGTCAGTACATTGAAGCATGTCTTAAAATAATGTAAAACCTATGATTTCTCAGTTATTGCAGCCATATCATTAGCTGTTGCATTCAAAAGAAGGAAAGTGGACTATAGGTAGAATGGGATAACCAGTAGTTCTATATTATGCTCTATGGAAGATTTATACAGAGTAAACAAGTTGATAAGGTGCCTCATTTCATGATCCATTGAAAACACTGAAATGGAAAACACTTGCCTCTGACTGTGTAATCAAAAAGGATGTCACGACAATGCCCTTGCTCATTTATTATGACGAGTTATATATGTTACATCCTTTAATAAGCGCTCTTATCTTAGAAACTTAGTGAACCATTGAATTGAAAGGGTCTAATTTGCGCTCTGTTCATCCTGCATTTCATTGCTTTACCTGCTGTGATACATCTAGTTCGTTTATCTGAAGGGAAAGAGTTACCTCGGTTTCAGCACTTCAGAAATACTAAGACTTCAAACAAGTTTTTGAATGCTTGGGGAAAGATAATAAGTGCAGAGACATAATAAGATGAAAATATGTGGGTTGCATGTATGGAAAGGCTACATTTATAAAAGTTAACCAGCTAAGATAAGATTCTTTATCACAGAAATATCAAGGTACATCAGTCCAGGTACTCATTGCTCTTAATGGCATAGCTTTCCTTCTTGTAAAGCTTTAGTCTTTCTCCTACTTGCAGAGTATCACTTGAAACACATACTCAAAGAGCCAACTATTAGGAATTCATATTAGTTTCCGAATGTTCCAAGCCATAAATGGCAAAATTGGAAAGTTGATAATGGCTCATCAATTTTGAGTGGACTGGTGGTAAAATTGAATAACAGTTAATGATTGAAATATTGTGTGATGATTCTACTAGTTGCAAGGAGGTGTGTGATAATAATGACTACCACAGAAGCAGACAACGACAAACGTTTAACATGAGTTTTCAATCGATGAGAAATAGTTGGGACCATTTCATTTATTGTATTTTCTTGTAAAAATGTAAAACTATATTTTCTATTTGTGGCTCTATATTTAGCATTGTATGCACAGTATTAGTAAATGTGTCCAAAAGGTCATTGATAACATCTGTAACACCAGTCCATGGGCTTGATAATCAGAAATGAATATAATTTCTAGTGTTTTGGCACCAAAGACTTATAAGTACACATTAAGTGTCCTGATCTTTAACTTAATGACATCTTGTAGATATATGAGCAAGACAGACTAAGAAAATGGAAAATATCCACACGCTGTATTCGCTTTCATGTGTTTGACTTAAACGGTAATAACAAAATTCGCTTCTCTGTAAAACTGGGAGTAGGGCTGTGTATTAGCTCCTATAAGACAATATATTTAAGAGAGAAAAGCAAACTTGGTTTTTCCTATTCATCAATTGAGTATATGTTTGTAAAATCTAATAAAACAGTTTGAAACCAAGTCATAGTAGTTGTTTAACTACATGACGATAGCCACAATTATAGCTTTTAAATTATAATTAGGTTCATGTAACGCACATAACACCACAGTTAGCCATATTAATGTTAAACAGCTTCCATATGTAGTAAAGACATCCAGTATAAAGACTATAAGAATGTCAATTTATTAGATAATTTTAATGTCTTCTTTTGGTAGCTCAAACATTCAAATTTCTTACTCTCAAATTGATATAGTAACATATGTAACAAGCTGTTACAGGCTAACGCCCCGACTTACAGAGTGCAAACATTTCTTATTAAATGCACCTTGTATGTTTACATAAGATGTAATTTGTCTGCAGAATTCCAAAGGGGATTAGGATGGAGCAGGCCCTTACTCAGCTTGATGTCAAAATACTGTTTGATGAATTTACTTATCACGCTAACATATGCAACGCTCTCTGATCTTTAAAACTTGATGACAACTAGCAGATCTATAAGTCTTTATCATAGGAGCCAGTTTAAAATCCCTAAACAATGTAAGATATCCAACAGCTGCGAGTTTTTTTTCATAATTTTAGCTCAAACTTTCAAACTACATTTCCTTTATTTGATATAGTAACGCATGTAACACACTGTTTCAGACTAACGCCCCAACATAGAGAGTGCAAACATCCCTTATTTAATGCAGCTTGAGTTGTACTATAAGAAGGAATATGTCTGCAAAATTCCCTCGAGGAGATTAAAACATTTTTAGGCATATCTTACGTAAAGACAATGAGCTTGCCCATTTATTACATCAGGTAACATATAATACAGCCTCTGATATTAAAAAATTGCAACAAACTTGCAGATTTATGAGTCTTTTCATATAAGCAAATAAATTCCAAACAATGAAACACATTCATCAGCTGCAAATATTTTTTTAACTATTTTTACTTTAGTTTTAATACCAAACATTTCACCTTAAAACTGGGTAGGGGTAGGGTTGTTTAATTGCTTATTTCAGAAAAAATATTTAAGCTAGGGAAACAAACTTTAATTTTTCTGTTAGCCAATTACATAAGCTAATCAGACATGGTTAAAAACATTTTGCAAAACATACAGAGAGATTGTGAATGTATATGATGTTAGCCACACTTACAAATTTTAATGGGTTATCTGATTTATGTAACGCATATGACACCTTAGGAAGCCGCAATTTTGTTCAAATGGCTGTCATACGTAGTTAAGATATCCAGTATGCAGACTATATGAATGATTTTTAAAAATAAATATTTTAATGTCTTTAATTTGTTGCCCAAACTTTCAATTTACTTTTTCTTATTTTGATTAAGTAACGTATTTTACAGACTAACGCCCCGGAGCACAGAGCGCAAACATCTCTTAAAAGACTCAGCTTTCAATTCTCTACAAGATAGGATATGTCTGCAAAATTCCCTAGTGGGGGAACCCATTCTCAGCCATCCGTCTATAATTCGTTGTTAAAAACTTGCCTAATAACGCGTATGACGTCCACGGGCATCAATAACAGCACGACATCTCCTGCGCATGCTCGTAATCAGAGTCTGTATCCGGTTTTGTGGAATCAGCCTCCATTCAGCAACCAATGCATCCTTGAGCTTCTGTAAAGTCCTGGGTTGCACAGGTCTGGCTGAAATCCCACGCTGAAGAATGTCCCATGCATGCTCAATCGGATTCAGGTCCAGTGATCAAGCAAACCAGACCATATGAACGATTGTCTCATGTTCCAGATAGGCGTTAGACACGTGTGCACGGTGGGGACGGACATTTTCGTCCATCAGAATAAATTCTTAACCGATAGAACCCGCATATGGCCTCACATTCTGATCGAGAATCTGATTGCAATACCTCTAAGTCGTCAATGTTCCGTTTTCAATAGAGTGCAAGTCAGTGTTTCCATTGACGTTAATGCCTTTCTAAACAATGACGGAGCCCTTGCCATGACGGCCATGTTCTGCCACATTCAATTCATCAAATCTCTCTTTGGGCATTCTCCACACCGACTGACGTCTATCAGTAAAATCGAGACAGAATCTGGACTCATCAGTGAATAGCACTGACGTCTAGTCACGAATAGTCCATCTGACGTGAATTCTGGAAAAGTCTGACCAGTCCTGCACGTGTTGTCTCGTCAACGGAACGCGTATAGCTGGTCTCCTGACATTCAATCCGAACTCATGGAGTCTGTTTCTCACTGTTTGTGTAGAAATGGGCACTCTAGTTCCGTTCCTGAACTCGTTAATCAAGGACGTAGCGTCATGAAACCGTTGACGTCGAGACTGAATCAACAAAAAACGGCCCTGACGTCGAGTTGTAGTCCTGTCGCGTCCTCCGTCATGTCCGTGTGAAGGACCTCTGTACGTTAGATGACGATTCCACATTCAGATTATCACACTCTGTGACACATTAAGAATCCCAGCAACACGACGTTAGAAGACGCCAGACTCTAACATTCCGACGCCACGGTTCTTTTCTTCTGGACTTAAACGATTTCTAAACTGTCTCCGAGGCATTTTAAGGAGCCAGGGATCAAATTAAAAAAAAAATACGGTTAGAAAATGTAAATTTGACAATTTTGATGTGCCAGTTGGTATCCAGTGTTACGCAAGATTTGAGGGTGCTTGAGTTCATTTACAAAATGTGCAAAGTGTACACTTTCGTGAGTACTGCAATGCATACGAGTTGCTGCTCAAGACAATATGCAATATACGGAGTGCAAACTCGGCCATGAATTTGTATTTTTACAATGCAAATTTTGATGGATAAAAGTGATCCCTGTCAAACTTTGAGTAGTATATGTTGTGGGTGCTCAAACGAACCGTCTCATTGAGACGGTTCTTTTGAGTACCCACAAAATATGCTTTGGTTGAGAAATAAGAAAATTAATTTTCCGAAAATTTGCAATCAAACACACAAGTAGTAATGGATGCCACAGAGTGGTATCCATCTAGAGAACTGGGATATTAAAATATTATTTTACCTTTTAGTAGTTTTCACATAGTTTCCCTCCGCATTCTACCCATATGACCTGACTGAGACCCTATGACTGGTATTTTATTTACTTGTTTGTAAGCATTATGGCACTTTACAACACTACTTTCTGAGATCAGAACAAAAGCAAACATCGCTATCAGAAATGGCGAAAGAAACCATTTACGTCTGTTGAAACAGTCGTCTGATTTAGATAACTCTAAAACATTCCCTTTTGATTGTACTGCAAAATCTCTGATAAGTCAATTAAATAAGAAATGTTCAGCACGTTCTTTAAATAAAATGGACCAACACGCAGATATCAAAGAATGTTATTTTTCAAGTTTTAAATAATATTTCTCTATGACATTTTCCTTTTTAAAATTGTGATGAAACAACGTCTTAACACTTTGGCTACTAGTGTCGCCTGCCTATTAAGTTCGTAAACAGTTTGGATCCAGATCAGGCCCAACGGTAGTTAGGCCTGATCTGAAACCAAACTGTTTGACACTGATCGTATTCCTGAAAGAATTTTTCGAAGTTTTTTTTGAAAAAAAAATAGGAAACGACCAAAAAAAACATGCAAAATTACACAGCATGCAAAGGCTTACTATCTTACCAATTCCATAGAATGACACAAACTAAGACAAAATAGTCATGTTAAAGAGGCCTTAGTAATAGATGAGATAAATTCACATTCTCTATTCCCAAAGGAAAGTCTAATTCATAATGATGTTATTTTAGTTATTCAAGATGTTCCAGGTTACTCAAATTAAATAGAAAAGGGACCTTACATCATATGTAGATTGTTATCGCACAACTAGCTCAGCATATGCATTTTCGAGCACCATGTATATTCTACCCAGGTCATCCAACGTAGATTGTGTATACTTCCACAAAACGCTTTGAGGTGTGACTTTAGAAATTATTGACAAATTCTGCAGACACTGACATACCAATTTGGGCATTTACTGTTTACGTGTGCCATCATTAATACTTCATCAATATTTATGTCCTTTAAACTCGTTAACCTTACAAAACATAAAGGAGTTTGTTTAAAATGAGGGTTTTAAGTACTTAAAAAGCTTATACAAGCCACTTCTGAAGAAAGTGATACTTATCACGTACATTTTGTAGCGTTAAGTGATTCTTGAACTCGTTGCATTCTGAGTTTTACATCTTTTTCGTCGTCAGCAGTTTTTTTTTTAAATTATCATTAAAAAAGTCATGAATGCAATTAGCATGTCAAATTGTTTGAATCCAGACCTGGTCCCGAGGTTATAAAGCTTTTTTCATACTCAACTCAGCGGAGCACGAAATTTATCCAGCTCATAAATGTTAAAATGCCAACAATTGTTGGCATTTTAACAATAATTAGCATGATAAAATACAACATTTAAAAGCAAGAAACTTCTTTATTTGTGGGCATTTTAGTTGCTATGAGCAGCTCAGTTGAGTTGAGCATGAAAAAAATAATGTTAATTATTGCAGGGCAATAGAAGTCAACACCTCGTGCGTGTGCTAGATGTGCAAGTGTTATGTCTGTACCATCAACACTTTGTGTAATATCGGGCAGAAAATTCCCTGATTAAACCACACAGAAGCACAGGCTCCTCTGAGGCCTAACCGATTGCATATGCATTAATATCTGTTTTCATCTGACCTGGCTTATGTGAATGAATACATAATTTCCTTTTTTGTAATGTCATCTTAGGTAGTAATCTGCATCAATATTGATTCAGCCTTTCAAAATATTTGGACTTAACGGCACTTTAATGCTACTATTCTGATTTAGGGGATTTAGGGTAGAATGTAAGACGAACCCTCTTTTTTGAAAAAAAAATCTATGTTGACTAGGAAGTTAAACTATGTAAGAGACAACTGAAATCCTTACTTTGAAAATGTATACTTTGTTACCATTTTAAAGCGGGCCAATAGTGCCCACATGAGTCTGTTTAATGACTGGGTTCCCAATTTAAGATACATTTTGTCAATAATGGTAATTAGGGCATTCGCAAAGTCCAGATTCTGAAGAGGCGTCGCGAACGCCTTATGCACCGTGAAAAAGAGATTATTTCGAACAATGTAGAATGTTCCAAATGGAACAGCCAGTAGGTATTGTTTGTCAAAATTGATCCGAGACATATGAATATTCAATGACCTTTTACTCAGTCTTCGTGAATCTTCGTAAAAAGTGCGCTTTAGATTGTTGTACAATTACTTATCTGAATGAATTTAATCAAAATTCCCGGATAGCCCAGCGGATAGTCGAGTGTTTTAGTACTCAAGAGATGTGGGTTCGAGTCCAGTAGCATTTAAGTTTGTTTTTTTTTGTTGTTTTTTCGTTTTTTTTCGATTTGCTAGTTTCTTTGTCTTTATTCTTGATTTTGTGCACAACTGGATACATTTATTTGAATTTGGCATACGTTTATGTTACAATTGCACACGTAGCACAGTGAATAATTTCAATAAGCCTTCATGTAATTAACTCTTTGCACGCTGAATTTTTTTGAGACTTGTTATCATCTGCTGACTTTTAATCAAAATTAACTTGTTCAAAAATTCTTACAGGAACACTATCAGAGTGTCAAATGGTCTGTATCCAGATCAGAACCGACGTTCTGTTGGTACTGAAGTGGGTTCAAACTATTTGCAAATGTTATCAGCTGACAAGGAAAGAGTGAGGAACTTATGGAATAATGAATACAAAAGCGGGTAAATACAAATAAAAGATGTAAAGCTCATCATGATGTAAAATATACGAACAATATTTAAAATACTTAAAAAAGAAAGCAATTTGACAAGTATATAAAAAAAGGTTCCTTCCAAGTTTCGATCCAGGTATGCTTGATTTGTAAGTAGTCAACTAACCACTAAGCTATCAGACCATTTGCATTACCGAAATGACATTATCTCCATATTCTCTGTAAAAGCGTGACCAAGGTCGGAGTTCTCCACGAAAACGCACGAATATCACGAAGATATTGGCGAAAATTAATCAGTCTAAGGTCAATTTTGGCAGACTATAGGTATAGATAGGTGAATGGATGGATTGATGCATACATACATGAAGTGGATGAGAGGGGCGATACATACATACATACATAGATAGATACATAGATAGGATAGAAATAGCTGCGTTTTTGATAGTTGCGAGAGGAAAACACCGCGTCTTATTTTTTTACAGTGAAAAATCTAGCTACTTCTACCTGCAGTAACACCGCCCATCTAGGTGCTCACGGCCAGCGCTCCACCATTAAGGCACCCACTGTTTACATTTATCTACTAGGTAATCGCCATATTCAGTGTTACTAACGTTATTAACGTAACCAGCGTCATTCGCAACGTCACGTCTCGGCGTGATTCTTTCAAAAAACATCACTTCCGCCTTAGAATTCCGCAGGGTTATCGTGGCAATGCTGCGTTTCATTGTGAGGGGTTACATCCGACGGATATTAAACCATTGTGCACGAAACAGCTTGAATGCAACTGATCCACCATTATTGAGACCATATCCTACACTATTTTTTTCCTGAAAATGCTGTCTGCTTCTTACGTCTGCTGCATGTATTCAAGTGCATTTCAGGATAGATTTGATAATGGAAGCAATCACTTCATTGGGAGCAGTCTTATCTTGGTCCATATTGTTTTTCAATTTAGGCCACTTAATAGCATAAACAGACGAGAGAACCAGACGACACATTTTTGCCACCCTTCTTAGCATTAGCTTGGCATTCCAGTGCAACAATCTAATGTTGGTGGTGTCTTCAGAAACTACTAGTATTAGTCCTTCACCTCATAGAGACACCTTTTAACGCTTTTGTAAACAGAGTAGACCTAGATCGGGGTACTCTGTTTGCTTATGGAAATATGATATATTTGATCCTACACACGTGGACCTGACAAGTAGTTTCTTTATTATATGTACCAACAAAATAATTATTCATAGTGGGTGGAGCCGAGCATATATATTCAATATTAAAAATAAAGCATCTGTTACATAGCCCTTTTATCTGTTGTGTTATACAGGACATTAATAATACAGGACTATAGAATTAGATCATTTTTAAGTATTCAGTATGTGCATGGCGGTTTATATAAGCATTTAGGAATAGATTCGAGTACCGATCATGCAGATCGGTACTCGAATCTATTACTAAATGCTTACATAAATCGCCATCTGTATGCCGAATGCTTAAAAATGATCTAATTCTATAGTCCTTTAGGCATATGGTATGTTTTTCTACATAGTATTAACGCCAATATCTACCACTTCCGGTCTTTAAGGTACCGGCAATACGCGTAAATACCAACAAATCGACGTATACATTTACCAGTGTGTTACAGAGAAAGTAAAACATAGGCCATTTAGGGTACACAAAAATTCATGCTTTTATAAATGAAAAAATATTTTGCCGATACTCTACAAGCTATGCCATTTTATAATGAGGTGTACTTCTTGCACAGACGAAGTCAGAGTAAAGGTACCCTCATTTCAAAAAGTCACTTTTTCTACGATATAAAATATTCAACAGATACGTTATCACTTTATGTTTTTGTTTGTTTGAAGATGTTACTGACTACCGTGATTTAAGAAGAATAAACCTCAAAAGTTTTGTTTCTATAAGACTCTGCTTTTTGCTTCACAATAACAAAAGAAAAAAACACTTTTAGCAGCTTAATGTTTTAAGCTTGCAATTTACATTCACAATTTGCACTGCTCTGTACGCTTTATTATCAGCGACATCACAGTGTACATCCGATATTGATAATTCGGTAGCAAAACGGTCGGATACGGCGAAAACAGTTGTTTACTGATGTACTCGATATTCGGCGGGTAAGTTGTTTCTGTATACCTTGGATTTGAATGCCAGCTTTAAGCGATGAGTTAGACTTTGATCATCGCCATCCAGTTACCCACCTACCAACAGTTTTTTGTACTGTATTTATCATTTTATTTGGTTGATTGGTGGCACGTGGCATAAGGGAGATTTCAGTCGGTGTATTTCAGTTTGATATGGGCAAAATCGGACGGTAGATACGGGGAAATCAGTCGTTTTGGAACACTTTTACGAAACGGGTATGGGGCAGACGTTGCATATGTAAAATCAAAGTCTTGATAGAGAATTGATCAATCGTAGTACTCATGCGCCGATCCTAGATTAAATTCCAGGGGGGGGGGGGGGGGTCCAGGCCAGAAAACAGTCTGAGCAACGTTTTTTTTAGTCCTCAACTTATTTTACAGTTAAGAGAGGGGGTCCAATGGTTTCATTACAGAGAAAACTATATTTTTACAAGGATCCAGAGGGGGTCCAACTTTTTCCAGGGGGGGGGGGGGTTCCAAATGCTAATTTCTATAGAAACCCATATCACTTGTGATTTTCAAGGGGGGATCCGGACCCCCTTTCCCCCTCTGGATCCGCACATGGTACTGGTACATGAACATCCCAGGAAACTGGTACTGTATATCCAGGGTACGAGGCTACTTAGTACTGTACTTGTTCAACCCTTGTTCGAGAAAGGTATCATTTAAAAAAAAGTAAGCTTAGCAGACTTGGGTCTAGCTTGTTACTGGTGTAATTGAAGACAAACAGTTTCTTTGTTTGATTTCATTCTACCTGGCTTGAACCATGCAGTACTAATCAAGGATTAACCGGGAGCACAGTGGCTCATTGGTAGAGTGCTTGACTCGAGATCAAAGGGCCGCAGGTTTGAGCCTCACCGGCGTCACTGCGTTGTGTCATTGAGCAAGACACATTAATCCTTGCTTGGTACTGGTTCAACCCAGGAAGTCCTGTCCCGAAATAACTGAAAGATTTTTGACTGGGACGTAAATAATCAAATCAAACAAACAAATCAAGGATTAATGTGTCATGCTCAAGGACACCTCGCAGTGACTCCAATGAGGATCGAACCTGCCACCCCTTGGTCTAGAGTGAAGCACTCTACCAATGAATCACCCCAGAAAGACCTGTCCATATATAACTGAAATATTGTTGCTGAGACGTAAAGAATCAAATCAAACAAAAACACTTGCTACAACACATTTATACATTGAATTGTGGTCTATGTTTTGATGGACACTGAATGCCCTGATCAAAACTGCACGAATGCACAGGCTGATTGGGCCTCCCTTGTCTGCATAGGACAAACACTCATAAAGCTGTTTTGCGTGAGGTAAAGGGTTGGGTCAGAGTGACATTGGCCCCCGAATACGATAAAATGCTTAAGAAAATATTGTGGATATGCTAAGAAAACAGCTAAATAAGATGTTTAAGATATCGGTCATGGCGTGAATTTTGCATCTGTACGATTAAAGACTCACATTACCTTGTGCACATATGCAATCTGATCAAAGCCAGTACGTCACCTGAACATTCTATGACTCAAATGCTGCAACTGATTCTTGACTCAGCATGAAGCTACACTGGTTTGTCTGAGTCTACACTGATCTAAATGTCGCATCACTGATTATTTAGCCGCTCAAATTAAAATATATCTGTCAAATTATCGCCCGAAATGGACGGTCCCAAATATACATGTATATAAGGTAAAATATTTTTTTTTCCAGAAAAAGAAAGCATCCTGACCCCTGTTAAAATGCGGCGTGTGTGTGAATACATAGGCAACGTGGTTGTATAGCAAAACTTTGCAGTTCTAATTCGTTCAATTTTGTGTTTTTTAGAAATGTCTATCAATCATCTTTAGGACAACCCTCTAGAGGGACCTTTTCAAGAAACTGCTGCTAGTGCTGCTGATAGAGGGTCTAATCTTAGGTTCTTGGGTCTTCAAAACAAGGGAATGTGCACATATGCCATGTTTGTAACAGACACTATCAGCCAAGGGACACATTTGTGAAGCATTACAAGAAACACACGAAAGAGTTTGTATGTCGAAAGTGTATACAATCGTTTACTTTGCAAAGTGCTCTTGATGAGCACAACAGTGCAAAACACAGTCAAGAATACCTGGTACCTGTCTCTAAATTTCCATGTCCTAAATCTATAGTTTTGTTTATTTCTATGATTTGCCATCTAAATTGAATCCAAAATACCATAGACATTATATTAATACCACGAAACTATTTTGATAAATTATGGTTAACGTTTTCAGAAAAAGTGATTATAAAATCTCAATATTTTTTTTTTAAAGTAAGTAAGGGTGCAAAGATCAGGAATCGATACAATCAAGTACCACACCTGACCCAGGATACCAATGGGAAAGTGACAAACTCACAGTAGACACCACAAACGAGAGCCAAGAGGTCAGCCCTTTCCCAGCAGGTGACCACAAAGCACATATAAACAGACGCGCACAAAGATATAGCAAACACAAGACAGAACAAAAACATAAAAGATCCACAAAAGAAGTACCGCCTTGGAACGGTCAGTAAAATATTTTACTGGAGGGCTTAAACCGATTCACAACACACATTCAACATTCAATTCAAAAGATGGATATATTTTAGTCTTTGTCAAGACATCATATTTTCACAAAAACATGTCATATATATCCTGTTGATCTGAGCCAAATATTATGAAAATCCAAAACCGGTAACTTTGTCATTTCCTACCTCTAATGGGTATAGGTCAGTTTTAGCAAAATTAATTATTTAGTTGAAATGAATCAATAACTCGACAAAAGGAGGTTGTTTTTAAATCTACTTCCACTTTTCTTTAAAAAAAGACATGTTTAGACAATTATAAATGATCCAATGGTCAGAAATGCAGAAGGTCATGGCCCTATGTCATGTCACTATGGGGCCAAGACAATGTGTATCACTTCCTCAAGTCCTGCATGATATTGTTTAAGAAACATAACATCCTAACTATAAACGTGTGAAAACAAGAAGACCAAATATTTCCTTTTACTTCTCAACTGAACTAGAGAAACCACATTTTGGTGCTGTGACCAGGATAAAGTGTAACAGTCTTATCAAAGGTATCATAGAACAGTGTTCTACATGAATAAGTGAGGTCGAAAAACGAAACTAGTTTTATTTGCATGTGTCATCTTTTCGGCCGCGTAGCGCAGTCGGTAACGTGTCTGGCTACAGATGCGTGTCTGACTGCAGATCCAGGGGTCGCGAGTTCGATCCCGGCCCGGTACCATACTTTCGTGGAGATTGATCATGAAATAATTTCTACGGTCATTCTCCTCCCTTCCGCTGATTTATTCAAGAAGGGTTGTTGTCAGTTACAAGCGAAAGTATGTGCACAAATTACTGGTTAACCGCTTGCTCAAGCCTGCCCAGGAAAAAGTGTGGTTAAGTGAACTGACCGTCCCGCAATGACCATAGCTGTTGACATGGGACGTAAAGCAACAAAAACAAAAAAAAACTTTTCATGAAGTTCAGGCATTTGCGAGCTTATCCGTGTCAACCTTGCTTTTTTTCGAGTATACGGGACACACACACGCCCATCAGCGAGTCAAAATATGACAAAATTAAATAAAAGAGGCCCTGGCAAACACTTAAAATGGACTGAATTCTGGCCTAAGAGATAGTCAGTCATGTTTGGCTCACGAAATGTTATATAAGTATTGTTAGTATCATAAGTTCTAATGAAATCTAAAGTTAGATGAACTGCTTTAGCTTCAGCAGTGAAAATCGATGAATTGTCAGGTATACGTTGCATATTAATATGATGCCTGATATGACAGGTTTGTGTTGTTGTCGAGCTGATGAGGACACATGTAAAATATTGCCAGTGAGCAATATGCTAATGACTTTTGGAACACTTTTCCATGTGGATTCAGGCATTTTTTTACCATATCAACAAGAAGGCCTTACAGTCCGATTTTGACCTCTGAAGGATCAAAAATTGAACGATTCCACATATAGTAGCATGCAAAAGGTATATCAGATTGTACAGTTTTCAATTGCCCGTGCTATCGAAGTATATCCGTATTTCCATATCATGTGTAGACTCATCTAACTTTTGATCCTCCAGGTCAAAATCGAACTGTAGTTAGGTTGATAGTGGGGTATTCATGCCAAATGAGTTAGTACTACTGTCCTTTCTTTGGGTATAGGACACGCAGCTATATAGAAACATAAGAGATTGTTTTATCACAAACACTGCTTGTTTTTCGTTCACCCCTATGATATTTTCCGTAAATCGTGACGGTTGGTTTGGTGCTTAACGACGCATCAACCCTTGTGGGTCATTAGCGTCAGACGGTATTAAACTAAACATGATGTGGATGGAAAAAGTAAAAATATGTAGGATAAAATAAAAGGAAAGATGATGAAGAGTTTGTACAATGTTAATAAGTTGCAATACGATTGTTAACAGGAGAGACCACGTACAATATCTGACAGTTTCAAAGAGCTATTCAGATAACTGTACATGTTCTTTAACTGAACAGAATACAACATTAATGAATCTGTATTATGGTCTGATACAAATGTAAAACAGAACATGATTTAAAAAAAAAAAAAAGCAATTATATTTTATTAAAAAGATTTATTTGTCTTAAAAATGTCATGATACTATCAACATGTATATCTTGAAATAACTGTTTCATGTTGTCAACATGGAAGCAATTATTTCTTACTTCTGCAAAGTCGCCACATTCCAAAAGGAAGTGACGTACAGTGAATGGCGCGTCGCAACCAACACATTGTGGCTGCTCTTCACCTTGCAGTAAGTATGAATGCGTGACTCTTGTTGTATAACCCAAGCGGAGTCGAGCTAAAACGACTTCTTCTCTTCTTATGTTTCGAACAACTGATTGATATTCACCAATAGTTGGTTTGATGTCAAGAAGTTTATTTCCAATGCTGTTATTCCATGAAGTTTGCCATTCTTCCAAAATATATTTATTGATAGATGGCTTAAATTAGAAAATGGAATCTTAAAAGAAGTTGGTTCTAATGAAAGCGATGTTTTTGCTTGCTTATCTACAATCTAATTCCCTTGGATACCTATATGACTAGGTATCCAACAGAGAACAATTTCTTTATTAGTAAAAGCTCATGACATTTTTCTAAAAGCGAGTCAGAAAATATAATAAATTTATTGTTTGCATCACAAGTGCTAATGAAATCTAAAGCCAGATCAACTGCTTTGGCTTCAGCAGTGAAAATTGATGAATCGTCAGGTATACGTTGCATATTACTATGGTTGTCTGATATAACAGCACAACCAACCTTGAGCCTACCTTTGACCCATCAGTATAAATTTGTTGGTAATTCTTATAACGACTTGTTCATATAAATCAACATAATTTGGTGGGAATGTAACTTCATGAGCAGGATTTGATGGGTTAGCAGCAAGTCTTATAGCATATTGCAAAGAGAGTTTCTCTCTTCGTGAGTATAGTGATGGTTCATCTGCTTCCACATAGAGACTAGCAACAAGAGAAGTTCTAAAAGCCCCTAAAGCTTATCTAAGTACTTAGTTATGTATAGGATCAAGCATTTGAAGATATGATTTTCGTGCAGAACCATATATAATACAGACATAGTCTAATTTTGACCGGACTAGAGACCGATACAGCTTAAGAAGTGAAGTTCGGTCTGCACCCCAAGAAGTATGGGAAAGCACATTTAAAAGATTCAATGCTTTTAAACATTTAGCTTTGAGATATTTAATATGGGGTATAAAACTGCCAAGGAATTTAGTTTCCTCAACAACTGGAATAGGTGATCCATATAAATGTAAAACCGGATCATCATGTTGCTTGCGCAACTGACAGAAATGTACACACTGTGTTTTTGATTTGGAAAACTTAAAGCCATTGCTTGTTGCCCAATTTTCAATTTTATTCAAATTTTGTTGTAGTTGACGTTCAATTGTCGCCATGCTCTTTGAACGATAACAGATACAGAAGTCGTCAACGTATAATGAGCAATCAGTAAAATTACCTAAACATTTCACAATATCGTTAATTTTGAAAAAAAGGGTTGTAGACAAAACACCCGCTTAAGGTACACCCTGCTCCTGGTCATAATAGTCAGACAGAGAGGAGCCAACTCGAACTTGCATGGCGCGGTCAAGGAAGTTTTCAATAAATGTAGGAAGTCTACCTCTTAATCCAAGTTTGTGGATATCTTTTAAAATGCCATATCTCCATGTGGTATTATAAGCTTTTTCCAAATAAAAAACACAGCGACTACATGTTCCTTTTTAACAAAGGCATCACGTATGAAGGTTTCCAATCTAACTAAATTATCAGTTGTACTACGGTCAGATCTGAAACCAGACTAGAACCGCGATATATTATCATTAGATTCTAAAAACCAATAAGTCTTTTATCTATCATTCTTTCAAGGATTTTACATAGACAACTTGTTAAAGCTATAGGTCTTAGACAACTTGTTAAAGCTATAGGTCTATAATTATTTGGTTCCGCAGGATCTTTACCAGGTTTGGGAATAGGAATAATTGTTGCATATTGCCAATCATCTTGAAATTTACCAGTAGTCCAAATGTAATTAAATATATTCAAGAGTTTCAAGAGAAGTATCTGGGAGATGTTTAAGCATTTGATAGTGGATCTCATCAGGACCCGTGGCTGAGTCATGTGATAGTTGAATAGCTTCAACTAATTCATCTAAATTAAAATCTTTGTTATAAATTTGATTATTTTGTGATTTAAAATTCAATTTAACTTTCTCTTGTTCCGTTTTAATCTTTCTGAAGGATTCAGAGTAATTGAATGATGATGAATTGTGACAAAAAGTTTCTCCTAAAGTGTCAGCAATGTCTGTTTTTGAAGTTGCTTTGCTGTCAGTACCCACCATGTTTAAATGTGTGTAACTGGGGAATTTGTTTTTTCCAGAGATTTTTCTTATCATATCCCAAACCTTTTTTATTAGGTGTTTTATGATTGATTTTCGAAACATAAGATCTCCAAGACTTACGCTTCGAAAGTTTAATTGTTCTACGGGCTTTCGCTCTAAACACTTTGATGTCATTAGAATTGTTGGTATTTGGAGATTTTTTGAATTTAGATAGAACTTGTTTGCGCTGTTTAATTGCTTCTTTACAGTCGTCATTGTACCATGGATTACTTTTAGTTAGATTTGTCGAAGTTTGAGGAATACATTCTTTAGATATTTCAATAAGAGAAGAGGTAAAATCAGCTATAGGATCAGAAGAGTCTTTGAAGTTTTCTGGTACCAATTTACCAGTGCAAAGAGTGTTAAATAGATCCCAGTTGGCTCTATTTAATTTCCACTTTGGAATGTGATCCTCAGTGGAAAAAGTGTTCTGTTTAATGATGATAGGGAAGTGATCACTATTGTGTTGGTCTTCACATACAGACCAATTATAATCAAGAAAAAGGGATGGATGACAGTGCTTATGAAATCTAAAGCTAGATCAACTGCTTTGGCTTCAGCAGTGAAAACTGATGAATCGTCAGGTATACGTTGCATATTACTATGGTTGTCTGATACAACAGCACAACCAACCTTTGAGCCTTCGTGACGGCATTTAAGTCCCACCCTCAAGCTGACTTTTGAATGTATCAATTTAAAAGTGTTTGTATTCAGGCATGATACAATTAAGAAAAGTTCCAATGCGTTGGCAATGGACAAAACGCATATATATGGTATCTACATATTAGACGTCATTTTGGTGGCATCATCATTTTGTTTTGACGCAAACTCAATATGGGCGACATGTTAATTTTAATTATTTACCCGCTTAGATTAAATTTGGTATATTATGACTGAAATTGGCAAACAAAATGCAAGAAAGTGCCGATTGCCACAGACTAAAATGGACATAACGTTTAAACGACACTGATACAATATACGCTATTTTGATGACGTCATAATGACGTCCAGACGTAAAATCCAGATAGGTGATCAGGTGATTTTCATTAGTTATCCCCTTAAGTTTGATTTGGTATAGTAAGAAAGGGTGCAAAGATCAGGAATCGATACAATTAAGTACCACACCTGACCCAGGATACCACATGGGAAAGTGACAAATTCACAGTTAGACACCACAAACGAGAGCCAAGAGGTCAGCCCTTTCCCAGCAGGTGACCACAAAGCACATATAAACAGACGCGCACAAAGCAAACACAAGACAGAAAAAACATAAAATATCCACAAAAGAAGTACCGCCTTGAAACGGTCAGTAAAATATTTTACTGCAGGGCTTATACGTTTCATGATGCCAACCTCAGCCTTGATTCTGATGTGGACCAGGACACATTGGCGAAAGTGACAAAACGCAAGACACTCACACGACAGGCAAGAGGTCAGCCCTTTTCCAACAGGTGACAACAAGGCTACAAAGAACAGACACGACATTACAGCACACACCAACATGAAGCATAACTAACAAAAACGATCCATAAAAGAAGCACTGCCTTGGAACGGTCAGTAAAATACTTTTACTGGAGAGCTTATAGGTCATCATAAATCGACATCAACTTTGCATGGGAGTCTCGATGGCCGCTGACTATAACACAATTGATCCACAAAAGAAGTACCACCTTGACACGGCCAGTAAAGCATATTTTAACAACTGTGGGTATGTTAGGTGAATTAAATGTAAGAACAAATGTGTTAGTTGGTTTGACGATACCATCACGACGGATAGTGATTCTATGAGCATCCCTAACTCCCTGTTCAGCCATGCCTTCCTTGATATCATCGTTTGTCACTCTGCTCAAGGCTGGACGCTCAAGGCTGGACAGAAAAGTACCCTTTGATGTGTTCACGGATGAATGGGGTGTTACGGAGCACTTTAGACCACAAAACGTCTTCATCTGTAGAAGACTTTTTTCGTGTGATTCTTTATATGATGATGATGATGAGTTGGAGTTTAACGACGCATCAACCCTTTTGGGTCATTAGCGTCATCAAGGTTAGGTAAGAGAAGTATTACTGAACATTAAAACTATAATAGATAAGCTAAAATATTAACAATTTGACACATAAAACATATGAGTATAGCAAAGACGATAAAATAGTAATCATTTTTACAGCGAAGATCATGTACAATATCTGACAACAACATAGGCTAATCAGATGACTATACATGATCTTCCTGCAAAATAGAAAATGATATGATGAAAGTAAGTTTAAATAAGTAAACAGTTCAAAGGAAAATAATAGCTACAATTTGTTAAAAAGATTAATCTCTTTTAAGAATAAAAAGACATTATCAATAGGTACATCATTAAACAATTGTTTGATTGTATCAACATGAAAGTATTTGTTTCTTATATGTGAAAAATCACCACATTCAAGTAGAAAATGGCGGACTGTAAAGAGTGTATCACATCCAAAACAATACGGTGGCTCCTCTCGTTTTAAAAGATAAGAGTGTGTGATCCTTGTATGACCAATACGTAGACGAGCAAGGACGACTTCCTCCTGTCTGACATTTCGTACTACTTGTTGAGATTGTCCAATGACAGGTTTAATCTCAAAGAGTTTATTACCAACACTGTTATTCCATAAAATTTGCCATTTGTTTAAAATGTACCTATTGATAAAAGATTTAAAATTTGCATAAGGTATTGAAAAGTTTGTTAGGTGTAAATTCAATGAATCTTTTGCTTTTTGATCCACACTTTCATTGCCAGCAATGCCAATGTGGCTAGGGATCCAACAGTATACTATTTCATTTAATTCTGATAATTCATGATGTTTTTCAAGTAGTTTTTGAATTTGGGGATTTTTTGAAGATGTATGATCTAAAGATTTTAATACTGATAGAGAGTCTGAAAATATAATAAATTTGTTAGAAGTTTCACAGTCGGCAATAAGATCTAATGCTTAATCTATAGCTTTTGCTTCTGCTGTAAAAATTGAGGACCCATCTGGAATTCGCATAGTTTCAGAGAAGTCATCAGATACTACTGCAGTGTGTACATTTCTGTCAGTTGCGAAAACAACATGATGATCCAGTTCTTACATTATATGGATCGCCTATTCCTGTTGTACAGGAATACAAATATCTTGGTTTGATATTTGACAAAAAGCTTAGTTTTATCCCGCATATTAAATACTTGAAGGCAAAGTGCCTTAAATCCTTGAACATATTGAAAGTTTTATCTCACACTACTTGGGGTGCAGATCGAACAACACTCTTACAATTATATCGATCTTTGATACGTTCAAAACTAGACTATGGATCCATTGTTTATGGATCGGCAAGAAAATCTTATTTAGCTATGCTTGACCCTATCCATCATCAAGGTCTTAGATTAGCCTTAGGAGCATTTAGAACATCACCTACTGCAAGTCTTTATGTTGAGGCAGATGAACCATCTTTAAATACACGTAGAGAAAAACTTTCTTTACAATATGCTATTAGAATTGCTGAAAATAATTCAAATCCAGCTCATGATGTGACCTTTCAGCCAAAATACACAAATCTATATGAAAGCAAACCAAATTTTATTAAATCCTTTGGCGTCAGAACTTTACCAGTACTGGAATCTGCAAACATAAACTTTAAAAACATAGATAAAACTTTTACACCAAATGTTCCAGCATGGTGTATAAATAAACCAAAACTTCTTTTCGATTTACACTCTGGTAAAAAATCAGAAACAAGTCCAATTATCATGAAATCTAATTTTCAGGAGCTAAAATCACATTACATGGACTATAAGCACATTTATACAGATGGTTCAAAAGACGATATGAAAGTGATTCTTTAGCACATAGTATCAAAAGATCACCAGACCTTAGGTTTTATGCTCTTTGGTTCTCCTGCAATGCTCAATATTGTTTTTTTTTGTACTACAAACGGAGATAGAAGTAATAGTCTCTCATTCTTTTCCTGAATGGATTATTAAAAACTGGGTACATATGTTTCGTTGGGGTGAGCCCTCCAGTAAAATATTTTTACTGACCGTTCTAAGGCGGTACTTCTTTTGTGGATCATTTGTGTTGTTTATGACTTGTGTGTGTCGTGCTTTCGCGTCTGTTCGTTGCTGCCTTGCGGTCACCTGAATGGAAAGGGCTGACTTCTTGTTTGTGGTGTTTATTGTGATTTTGTTACTTTCCAATTTGGTATCCTGGGACAGGTGTGATACTTGATTGTATAGATTCCTGATCCTTGCTGTCTTTCTTACTTTTGTTGAGAAGCTGAGTACGATTTTTCAGAGTCAGTATCTGATATTAGTGTTTGCTGAATGTTTAGCCTTTGAGTGTTATTGAAAGATTCATCCTCCATGCTCCGCAACCCTTGTGGAGCCCAACAAGGGAGCACTTTAATAGAGTGGATTTCCAACCTCCAGTGCTAGAGATACATAGAAGGTATACTTGAACAAATAGAATCTGCCCAATTGACCCGCTTAGCCACTGCCTTCCAGGATTCATTTATAAAAGAAAGAAAAATATAAAATAATAGACACATGGTTGGCATTAGAACGATACTTTAGAACGAAGATATAAGAAGTATTTTTTTCACGTTTTCAGCATCCTGGGGCTCATCATGACAAAGCCAATTAGAAACACCAGGCCGTTTTCCCCTCCGTCTACCCCGTCAAACTGACACCTTGAGTCATACAGAATTTATTAACGTCCATATTTTGAGTGCTCTGATTCTCCAGACCATCTTCTTCGAGTTACCGAGAAAGCCACCCACGGCAAACTGGTGGGTCCTTCTCTTAGCTGTTCACAAAAGGGGACCGGTATTACACTCAATATCGTCCCCTGGCGTGAAGTGAGTGGTAGGGGCTCTCTTTAAATGTCATTCAGGGAAAGAAAGAACCATCAAACCCAGAGGCAGACTTTCATGTGGCCTTAGATTGGGTATCAAAGGAAGTTGGGCAGCGGCATGGCTCACAGACTTCGCCCAAAGGCATGCTGACAAGATTCCTGACAAATTTAAGTTTTTTCCTACCTTCCTGTTTATGTCGGAACGGTAAGTGAATAAATATATGTATATGATGTAACATTGCAAACATACTCAGGTCAGCATTTATATAAACTTTGTAGAGCTCGGAATGCATAATGCTCCTTGTCAGGGAGACTCCTGCACATCATAGTTTGCTAAAATGATAACCCTGGTTTGACCATGCAATATTATATGTGTCACAAATATGATGACATGTGGTTTTAAATTGTATTTTAACTTCAGGACACAACCTGTAGATGAACAGTGAGATATGCAGTGCCCTAAATGGTAGTTCACAGTATAGCTGAATACAGGTGTAATTATGTAATTAGTGGTCAGTAGTGGCAAGGTGAGAATTATTTACCTGTAAAAGTGTTAAGAAAACAGGTGAGAAATTGTGAGTGAATAATTAGTAACTGTATTATTATAATCATTCCTGGTTTAGTTTTTGAACAGTGCAGATGAAAATGTGATTGGGGACAAATATTGAATAGTGATATATGGAAATACGAGGGGCGTTCAATATATACTGAAAGCAGCCCGGGAAATCCCAAAGTTTTATATTTAAACACTTCATAATTACTTTTATTGAAAGGTCTGTTTCTTGGCTAAATAAATGTAAAATTGCAGTTGTCCAGCTCCTTATCTAATTTACACAAGCCACTTTCAAGATAGGGTTCTGAAGTACACTGCGATATGAAATAAAACAATGTTTTCAAAAGCATATAACTACATGATCGAGGGATGTTTTCAGTCTTTTTCTTCGTGTGGTAAATATCCATATATTGGTGATTTATACCTGCAAATTGTTTTGATATTGCTTCATATTCTATGAAATACTGAGGCTGCCATTTTGGTTAAAATCCTTCTTGATGCTACATTTTCTGACATTCCAATGACAGAGTCGTTATTGCGTGAACGAATACATAGCGAAAATTTATACTAAAATCATTTGTAACATTTTTTCTGGTCGCTTTGATGTTCATTAGTAAGTAATACAGCCGATTTTGAGATTTCCATATTCAATCTCACTCATAAAGTACCCCAAAGTACGTCATTTGAAATAAGAAAATCACTTTAAAGAATGCTATTTCTGGCTTACACCGAAATCGATCAGACGAAATACCGCGTTTCATCGATGTTTGCATTTGGATGCATTATTTGGACATTATTACAAGTATTTAGATGTACATAATCTGGCTGGCTAATTTCAGACAATAAAATTATAGAAAACGAAAATGGTATACCACTCAGATGAGATACCCCTAGATATTGGTTTGAGTTTCACTGGTCTGCTGCCTATGCACTGTGTGAATTGAAACGTCGATACTATCAAAATTGTTCTTTCCTGGTACAAAGCCACATTTCCAATTTTCAAGAACGATGCATATTTTAGTGTTACGGCCAGTGCTTTAAACGACGTCAACGTAAGAGGGGGTAACTCAATAAAACCCTTCGCACGAGAAATCAGTACCGGTCAAAAGTTTGTATCGTTATAGCAGATAAAGGGGAAATGAGTCAGATAACTATGGCTATGTGATTCATGAATGTTAAAGGTTTCTTTTAGAAAATACAGCATGCCTTTCTACCTTTGTTAAAATCAGTCTTTACAATTCGGAGGGAAATATATGCAGTGTATATAAGTGTGCTTTTTAAAAAGTCTGTAACTTATTAAATTTGGTAAGATGAAATAATGTTTCTTGCACCATTATAACGGCGACGCTTTGATCTTTTGTTTGGCTTATGGCATAAAATCCTAACGCGCTTGTCGATGGTGTTATGAATTGGTTTTCATAACAAATCGAACCCCCCTCGTATATATAGAGAGACTGCCGTGATTTCTGTAAGTAGATTTATTTTTATGACTTTGCCCTGCACATGATGCAAATTGTATTCATATATTTGCACTTAGCTAGTGCACGGAGCAGTGACGGTCTGAATATCAAATTGAACTGAAATATTCTTGTGAATAGACTAGCTTCAGATATGATTTTTAAGTGCAAACTTAACAGAAGTCTAGGGTGATTGCAGAGCACATATCGGTCAACAACTTGTAAAATATTTGCGTGGTCCGCATATGGCTGGTATTTTAAGTAATGTATTCAAGGTCTACATTGTGTACAGGTGATTGCGATTATTTTGTACAGTTAATTGAGATTATACTGTACAATTGATTGCGATTATATGTACAGTTTATAGCAATCATGGTGTACAGTTGATTGCAAGTTTAGTGTACAGTTTATAGCAAGTTGATGTACAGTTGATTGCGAGTGTACTGTACAGTAAGTTGCAAATAGCCCAAATAATTTACATGATCTGAATGTGATACTGTTGTACAGTGAGTTGCAAATATACTGTACAAGCATGTGTTTATAGTCTGTGTAGCACATATATTGTATTCAAGTGTTCTGTACAGTTAATTGGGATTATACTGTACAGTTAGTTGAATACTGTCTCTATAGCAAATGCCATATGAGTATGATAGCCTTTAGCAGACTTAGATCAAAAGGTGATCTGTTTTCTTTAAA
Organism: Loripinus fragilis; assembly: GCA_964019695.1. NCBI lineage: Eukaryota > Metazoa > Mollusca > Bivalvia > Lucinida > Lucinidae > Loripinus > Loripinus fragilis. The sequence continues at coordinate 30,286,703 of OZ026514.1, forward strand.
ATTAATATTTGTTTTTACTTGAACATTGATGGACAATAGACTTAGTGTACTTACATTGTTTTCAGGTGGCCATTTTATTTAGGACTCAAACTCATTGTTGAGCGCTGTCATGCAGTGATTATGTAGTTGAAATAGACCAGCTTAGTGCTTTCGACTTCGTGTCATTATTCAAAAGACTTAGTGTCAAAGCTTTGTGCAGTCCTGTGTGGAAAACCTTTTTGGTTTAAGCTTAGTGCTTTCCTGTGTGTAAACCCTTTGTTTTGGGGAAATTGATGTCTAACTGCATAAGTAGAGAGTGGCATTTAAAATTGTTGCTGTTTTGATGTTGAGTTACAAGTCCGAATAAATAATGCTGTGTGAACATATTTCTTATTAGAAGTCTACTTTTAAATTACACTACCATGCACATACAAGGATGGCCCTCAGTATACGTGACAATATGGCAATGTCAAATTTTGTTACTTAAGAAAACGATCAGCTTTAGCAGAGAATTGTTGAGTAATAATTCACTGAAGTCAGTTGTAAGAAGATCAAATCACCAGCGCGACAGTGAATTATTACTCAACAGTTCTCTGCTAGAGCTGATCTGTTTCAATTTGAACGCACAATAAATAACGAAAACAGATTTGAAGCCTTTGATACTTTCCATTCTCCTTTTCAAACTATTTATGGTTCTAAGAGCGATGGTTCCTAACAAAAAGTTAATTTATTTTCATAAACGTTTATCATTACTTTGTAATGGACATGCGGCAGCTGGGGGAGCAGGAAAAGGACATCATCAGCTTCGGATTATTTCCAAATTTTGTTTGTTTGGTGCTTAACGACGCATTAACCCTTGTGGATCAATAGCGCCAGACGATATTAAACTAAACATGATTTGGATGGAAAAAAAGTAAAAATTTGTCATAAATAAAATGGATAATAATGATGAATTTTAAAATGACATCCAGTTGCCGTACGATTGTTGACAGGAAAGATCATATGCAATATCTTCAGTTTCAAAGAGCTATTCCAGACGACTGTAATTGTTCTTTGACTGAATAGAATATAGCGATCAACGGTCATAATGATGCTATCTATAGGTATAAAATAAAACACAATTTTTAAAAAATAGCGATAAGATTTTGTTAAATAGATTAATTCTTTTTAAAAATGTCATAATACTATCAATATGTATATCTTGAAATAACTGTTTCATGTTATCAACATGGAAGCAATTATTTCTTACTTGTGCAAAGTCGCCACATTTCAAAAGGAAGGACGTACAGTGAATGGTGCGTCGCAACCAATACATTGTGATTATTTCAAAAGTGTTGAGAAAAGATGTGCAGTTGAAAAATATATCCCAAAGGTATTACTTTGTTTGTTTGTTTTGTTGCTTTACGTCCCAAGTCAACAGCTATGGTCATTGCGGGACGGTCAGTTCACCTAACCACTCTTTTTCCTGGGCAGGCTTGAACAAGCGGTTAACCAGTAATTAGTGCACATACTTTCGCTTGTAACTGACAAAGATATTCAAACTTTTAAATTGCAGTTGAGCTCATTGGCTTGTAATAGGAAAAGTGGAAATTCATTGCTGTTACAATCTATAGTTTGTATTGACTTCTAATGAATTATCCAAGACTAAGCAACTGATTTAATCCATATCTAAATATTTATGTGCCTTTTAGATGGAATCTATATAGTGTTATGACTATCAATATCTAAATAAAATAATACTGGCTATCAAAAGTCAATATGAATTTTTAGTTTCCATAGACTAATAATGAGATAAGTGGAAGTGAGAAATGTTTTCTTGCGTAGTCCTCTATGTTTCTTTGACTTTTCTATAAGCAATTCAGCTGTGTATTCAGAAGAGCCCTGTACAACCCCGGTGTACAACGGTCATGTGCCTCTGATTAGACTTCTTTTCAACCAGTGTAGAGTAAAGAAGCACTATCATTTGGGTCTTCATGGTTTGCAATTCTTAAAAACCAAAGTGTTGAAATGGTTTTGATAATGACAGTTTAGGAAGGTTTTCTTAAACTTCATTATTCTTACAGTACCATCATTCATAACAAAATTCTGAATAGTATAAGTTTTAATAATTTCATGCCTCAAGATTCACTTTGTGATACCTGCATGTTAGTCAAACACAAGATCGCTTCTGTTGAAAATGAGAGAAAAAGAGCTAAAACTGTGAAGTTAAGAGACCTACATCTTGTAGAACAAAAGTAAGTGGCGACGGGATGTAGGTTAGCTGCAAAAACTGGACAAGTCATTTTTCAGCAATATCGTATCACTTCTAAAGACAGGCCATCTCCTTACACAGCTGGTATGTAATGCGAGAAAGTCATGCCGAGAATGATACACCAATCAATACATTAGCAGACCTATGAGGCAGCCACACACCAGCTTAGATGAAATTTAAGCTTAAATCACTTAATCTTGATATTTCTATTCAAGATAATGTTAAATAATTGGTAGATAGTTTTACCAATGTTAATCCCACAGGCACCAATTTTTCACTTTATGACTTATGAAGGATCTGAATTCATTAAAATGATACAGAAAAATATCAAAATAACATGTATATTTTTTACTTGTATTGGGTGGGGGGCAAGATAAACCAGCGTGGACAACTTGCCCCTGGGGGTGAAGATAACCTGGGTTGGGAGCACGATATCCTGTGACAGCTTGCCCCCCGGGGATCAAGCTGTCCAGGGGGCAAGATAAACGGAGACACTGGTAGTCATCTGTGGCCTCAGAGCTTGGTTTGTGTCTAACCTGATAATGATGCTGTAAATATAAAAAAATGAATTATTAATGAGATGGGTTTTATTGCTGAATTTCTTCAACAGTATTTATATTACAAACCAATGCACAAAAATAAATGGGTTTATCATACAACGCTGTAAATATCAATTGACTAAAATGTAACACGTGTACAGATATCACACAATATAGGCACACATATTCAATATAACACTCTCAAAAGCAAAAATGTCATTTTGTATAGCACGATTTACCATCATGATGATGATGAGTTAAAGTTTAACGACGCATCAACCCTTTTGGGTCATTAGCGTCATCAAGGTTAGGTTAAAATAGTACTGATAAACAATAAGACACAACTATTTAAAAACAATGTACAACTCAACACAATAAACGTATGATTATATGAAAGACATTATAATGTTATATGATTATGAATAGGGAAGATCATGTACACTATCCGACAACTACAAAGGGCTAATCAGATGAATATACATGTTCTTCGCCTGAACTGTAGAAACTGATGATATGATGTAACACAAGTGAAAATATAAATGATTTTTGTTAAGAAGTAGTTACAATTAGAATAAGAATATATTATCAATAGGTACATCATTAAACAATTGTTTAATTGTATTAACATGGTAATATTTATTTCTAACATTAGAAAAGTCAACACATTCAAGTAGTATATGGCGTACTGTAAAAGGTTTATCGCATCCAACGCATTGTGGTGGTTCCTCTCTATTTAAAAGATATGAGTGTGTTATCCTCGTGTGACCTGAAATAGTGCAATTTGTGAAATATAGTTTGATTATGTCATTTTTTTTGCATCTGATATGATAATTTCTGTTAAGTGCATTGACTGGTGCATTGGGTAAGAATGATATTATTGGTCTTTGGAATATTGATCCAGTCTAACTATAAACAATCAATGAAACTTACTAAATACATGTTTTTATTGAAACAGTGAGGAGGGGAAAATACTACAAACATATAACCAAGGCACAGAGGTCCCCAAAGACGTATATTTCTCTCATCATTGACGGTATGGATCAGACAAAGACTAATTTGTCACACTTTGTGGAATTATCGAAAACTGCTGGGGCAATGTAGAAATTGAAGGTCCATGTCACAGGTTATATATACAAACACAAAGGGAGTTCAGACATTGTTGTCATGTCCATCAAGATCTTAAATGCAAGTGGTAATTTCATATGAAATGAAGGAAACAAAACTACAGTAACAGCTGGTTTGATCCACGTTTAACCCCTGTTATAAACTGGTGTTCATTTGACATGGCATGAGGGGGGTAATACCGTGAACCTAAAATGTGAAGTGTACAGTCATTCGGCTTTTCATTTGTTTCGTTATTTTGCTTAATGTTCCAGTAGCATTTTTCAGTCATGTTGGGATGGAGCTACCGCGTCCTTGGTGTAACCATTTCTTTTGGGTAGTAATTGCCTCTTGCTCAAGGACAAAACACAGCAACCCAAGTGAGGATCGAAACCCTTACCTCTAGCTCTAGAATTCGAGGCTCAACCACTAGGCCATGGTGTAACCTGTTCTCATTGCCACAATAAACTTCTGCAACATTTGTGTATGGTGATTTTGTTCCAGCGGTAATTGCTCATGGTATTCAGCATTTTGCCTTCTTTGATGTCCACCAGTGGCCCCATTGGAGCTCACCAACAGTAACAGTACTTCACAACACCTTCAAGTTGATCAATGAAGTCCCCAAGGTGTTATACCTATAGATGGACAAATGTGTTTGGGAAAATAAGAATAGGTAACTACACTTTCTTATAGAGGACGCATGGGTACACAGAATAAAGCCAAGCATACAGAGAATAGAAATTAAGCATTAAATCTAATGTTAGTCAATCCACTTTTTTCATTGTATACACCGCTGTGGTGAACATGCCTAAACATGTATGCTTCCATATGCATGTGTCATAATGATTAACGCATGTTGACAAATTGGTAGGCAAATATGGCTGAACTTTTGTTTCAGGAGGACAAAGGTATGGCGTTTAAGGCTAACGAAATGAATTGATATAAGAATCTGACATGACTGTGAGATAGGAACCATTTGTCAAAAGGGTCGCTATCACAAAGCTCTACTGAGTAATGACAAACAGTGATCCAAAAGACAGATTCATCTTCCTGTACCTAGCACTGATGATAGATTCTGCCACCGCTTCAATAATTAACATTTTTTCTTAAGATATGCTGTATTAACGTCATCCATTTTAAATTTTGACGTCATTTTATGACGTTCTCATGTTGCCATAAGAGATCAAGTTACAAGTCAATTAGAACCAATGTTACACGTGGACCTCAGGGTCAGAACACCAGGGTCATATAAAAAAAATTCTAACCCTGACCAAATGTTTGCCAACGCATCTAAAGACCAAGTTATGTGACATCAATTACAACATGTTAATCAGCTACAATGTGGACCACAGGGCCAGATAAACATTTCTAAGCCTGATCATTTTTTTTTCCAAACATACTTGACAGCAAACATCTAAAGATTAGATAATATATACATGAATCTTCATGGTTGAGCTTCATATATTTTAATAACATAATAATGGTTATGTGTTTATCACATAATTTTTCATGCTGACATAAAGGATCATGTTACTGTATTTTTACCTGCGTCACTTAAGTGACCATCTGTTCACAACACTTTAGGGATGCCATGTGGTGTAATCTGTAATTCCAAAAGTTTTCATTCCTTTTTATTCAAACTTTGCATGATGATTGTTCACATGTTGAAGATGTGCACCTCCACGTTTCATGATTTTTTTTATCATTTTTTAGGGGTGTTGAACTTAAACATTTAACTCATGCTGAGGGGTGCCTAGTTTCCGTAATCTGTAACTCCAAAAGTATTGAAGACATGCACCTCCTATTCTATGCAAATTTCATGATTTTTTTTCATATTTGGGGGTCTTGACTTAGACATTTTTTTGTTCAAAATGCTTAGATGGTGTCTGGTTTGTGTAATCAGTGACTCAAACACTTTTCATTCCTTAATGTTCAAACTTTGCTTAAATAATTGGTATACATTAAACATGTGCACCTCCTTTTTTGTGCACATTTGATAATTAATTTCTTATTTTTAGGTCTGTTAAATTTGGACATTTAGCCATCCAAAACGCTTAGGGGTGTCTGGTTAGTGTAATCTGTAACTCAAGCAGTTTTCATTCCTTAATATTCAAATATTGTATTTTGAATGTTCACACATTGAACATGTGCACCATATATTTATGCGCACATTTGATATATATTTTTGAGTATTGAACTTAGACATTATTATGTCTACACCACCTACTTTAAACTACATTTTATAAGTTGGGTGTAATCTGATTTCATTCCTGTATCTTTGAACTTTGCATATTAATTGTTCACACATTAAAGATGTGCACCGGCAACGCAGGTCCAGTGCAGAGTTTGGTCTTATTTTTTGGCTATTGGGCTATGTAAATTAGAGCTTTGAAAATTTATCAAGTTATTCGTTTGTTTTGTTGCTTTACGTCCCAAGTCAACAGCTATGGTCATTGCGGGGCGGTCAGTTCACCTAACCACACTTTTTCCTGGGCAGGCTTGAACAAGCGGATAACCAGTAATTCGTGCACATATTTTCGCTTGTAACTGACAACAAAGCTTCTTGAATGAATCAGTGGAAGGGAGGAGAATGACCGTAGAAATCAAGTTATATCTTAAAGCAATATAGCTAGAAACTCCAAACTCTGTCAGCTTATAAAGGATGATGTATAGTTAATTTAGTGTAATTTAGGCATTGGTTGTCGCATTTAGGAAAATATATTATGAGGCCATAGTGTTTCAACACAAATCTCCAGTTTTATGCTTGTTCATCACAAAATCCCCAAAATGCACCCTGTATATGCACACTCTTGTTTCATTAAAGGCATGTATCGTATATTTCAGATTTTTCCTTGGGTACCTTTGTAACTTAGTTGAGGAAGTTTTTTTCCATAATTAAGTTGTCATTCTTGATGGGCGGATATACTCACAAAGATGTGGACCAGATGTTTTCAAGGTATGTTCAGCTCACCTGAGCCTAAAGGCTCATAGGTGAGCATTATACCCATGCTCTGGCATCTGTCAGCTGTCTGTCGACCATTTTCAAAGATCTTCTCTGAACCTGCTTGACCAATCAAAGCCAAATTTTGTGTGGAGCCTCAGTGTGGAGAGGGAATGCACGTTATTTTCCGGCATCTGGGTATCTATTTTAGTGATAAAAGCATTATCGTCCAATTGTCCAGATGGTTTTTAAAAGTGAGTATGATCGGGAAATACCACAATCTCAAACTGCAGACCAAACCGAGGTGCCTCATAGCCTTTTTGTGCTTCTATTACAATTCCCCTCAAAATCTAAACAGTCGATTCAAGATTCAGCATAGTTATTTCCCATGACGCCAGTATAATCCCTAAAATAACTAGAAATGTGTCAGTGTGACACAGATGCTCCCGCCTGGGGCCATTGTATGAGAAAAAACCCAGATATGACTGATTCACTAATATTGACAAAATGTAGACTGGTTTTGTAACATGTCAATTATGCCAACATTTATTACAGAATTTGTCAAGTTCCATACTTTCATTCTTGCAATAAGGATCTAACATGATTTAAAGCCATAGCTCTGTTTAAAAAATTGCACTAATTGATGCATAAACAATACCAACCCAGAGCTTGTCAATATCTATCCATATGCAGTAGATATTACCCTTTATCGAACTTGACCTGTATTTTATGATAATATACCTGTGTATGGAATATGAATCTAATACACCAATGGTTTCAAAAGATATTGCCCAGAAACTATTTTTCATACAGAGATCAAGGGCCATAACTCTGACAATTATCAGTGGATTTTATCGACAATAGAACTTGACCTGTAATTTATGATTATATACCTGTGTATGAAATATGAATCCTATACACCAATGATTTTGAAAGATTTCACGCGGAGACCATTTTTCTTACGTAGATTAAGGGCCATAACTCTTATTATAATTGGTGGATTTTATCCTTAATCGAACTTGACATGTATTTTATAATTATATAGCTGTGTATGAAATATAAATCCAATACACCAAAGTATTTTAAAGATATTGCCCGTAAACCATTTTCATACATACCGGTCGTAAGTACAGGATGTATGGCTTGGGCATAATTAATACTGATTATGAGTAAATAAATCAAGGTCAAGTTTGTTCAGCCACTTTCAATCAGATCATATGTTGTATGTTTTGTGCTTATAGTAGGTAAGCCTTTACAGGGCCATTGGTCCTCTGGTAATTTGTTTAAGTTGATAAATTTATTTGACCAAGGCATCAATGTGCCTATTTTTGTCGTTAGGCTTTTGAATCTTTTCAAAATCCTTACCAAATCCCATATACACAGTTGTTTATAAGGACAATTTACATGCTTAATGACTTGAAATAAAGGTACTGCTAGACGTTGGTGAACAGATATTCAGACAGTTTTTACAGTCATACTTCAGTGCATATTCACAACTGCTTCCTGAGGCATTCTTTAGCTTAAATGTTCACTTGAACTACTACTGCACATTTTAGTGAAACCTGAATTCTCCTGAATGAAGTGTATAACATTGGGGAATGGCGTTCTCTTACTGCTCTAGATTGGTTGTAGGAACACAGCGGTCCCAATTGTTTAAAAATAGCTTGAGAGGAGAGTTGATTTGTATTGCTTTGCAATACAAAAACTGGCCCACAGAGAAAGTAGGATTGTCTTTATCGGTTTCTGTGCAATTAGTCTTATCAGGGGCTCAGAATAGCAGAGTTTTCATATACCTACCAACTACAAAGATCTGGTTAAATGCCATGACTGATTTTGTCAACCTTATCTATGAATGGTTCAGTTTTGATTAAGGTGACTTTTCAGTGATTCTATTATAGGAATGAATTTTACTTTGTGGATAGATGTGTCATTGTGAATCGCTGACAGAATGATGAGTTATGCTATGTTTGTGAATGATTCGCCAGAATCAAAACTTTGATAAAATGCACAAAAATAATAGCCAGTTCCTTGTAATTATAATTTTGGCACAAACGTTAACTGTGTAACATTTGTTGACACTTAAATATTTGTTATGACATCAGTAGAAAAACAAGATAACGGATGCTCATGAAGCAGCCATCTTGAATTTTTTGCAAGCTAAAAAACAGGTTTTGCAAAAAGGTGCAGACAACGGTTTGCAAAGGAAATACTGTGAATGCATTTTTGAAGATTGTTTCTTTACGCAAATACTGTTTGGTTTGCTACTAGAAAAGCATGCTTATTCTGTGATTTAGTAGCATGGGAATATAAAAAATGGCTTTGCCGATACTCAGCAGGAAAGTTAAAAGCACAATAGTAAATGGTAAAAAAATAAATAAATGGAAGGCCTAGGGAGTGTCCACAATAAAATAACAAATTTCAAAGCACACTAGAAGCATGTGTAAATCAAGTAAACTATATTTATAAAGAAAAAAAAAACAACAAATCTAACTGCTTGTATTTTCAGACATGGATTAAGCCAGGCAATCATCTACTGCTGAAGAACAAACCAGTGGGTGAACCAGATACTTTAGAACCCAGATATAAGGATAAGAAATGCGATTCTTACAGGTAAGTAATTTCATCTGTGACTAAACTTGCATAGATGCATTGTTGGGAGGGTGGAGGAATTTATGACCCTGGCCTTATTTTCAACGTCACACCAGCAATTTGAAACGTCAAATTGACCAAAGTTGTGTTCGGCTGTCTCTTAAACTGAATGAAGGATTCTGCCAAACTTAATAAAAATGAAATGCTGGTTGATTTTCATGCTTTTGTTGTTGTCTGCTGACTTTATTTCAATTTTTCATTTTCAAAAAAAATCAGCAACACTACTAGTCAAAACTGTGTGGATCCAGACAAAGGACTACCGTTTTTGAAAATGAAAAATTGAAATAAAGTCAGCAGACAACAACAAAAGCATGAAAATCACCCAATGTAAAGAGTTAATTGCTGATGGAATGAACTAGGTATCCAAATATTTTATCTGGAACCAGAGACATAAGGCTAACTGACTAATGCATGGCCGTCTTGCTGCTTTGGTCTTAATTTCTTGAACCAGTAGAGTAATTGATAGCATGGCCATGATGATAAGGGCTATAAAATGGTCCCTTACGGCGTTTCATTTTTGGACTTTTTCTCTAATCACCTATATGTTCTATAATCAATATTTCCAGACCAAATTTCAACTCAATCCATCAATGGCTGAACCTCCCCCTACCTGGTTGATTTTTTGACCTACTGTAGGCAGTTTCCAATACAATAAGGGTATGTTTTGGAACTTATTCCACCAACATCCTTTTGTTGTAATTGTGTAATACCAATAATTTGAAGTTGTTTAAACTCATTTTTGCCCATATATTATTATTGGGATACTTAATTAATATACTGTTTCAGTTTCATTAACATTGCCAAGAAGTGTGTTTTCTTGAAAAATGAACAATTTAAGATTTTTTTCCATTTGCAAGCATTCCAGGCCCGAGAGGGCTCTTAAAAGAGTTATCTGGTCTAGGGTTGAGCTGTCCTGTTTTAATACTGACTGTATTGTTCTAATAGATATACATGTTTAGTGATTGGTTAAGTAATAGTGACATTCAAAGACATCAAAGTTTAATTTTGGATATGCTAAAAAGAAAGTGAGTATGAGCAGGAATGCCACAATCACACACTACAGAGCAACCCATAGCACGGTGAGAAAGAGGCAAAGAACAATTACAGAGAATTGACATTCAGACAACAATAAAAGTAAAGCAACCGACTCCCTCTTCCCGAGTGGGATGGTTGCAAAACTAAAAGGACCAAAAGAACTACAGAACAAAACAAGGGCCTTACACATAACCCCCACAGACAATGGGAGCAACAACAAATAGTCATCCAAAAGCAAAACAACCAGAGACGCAGGAGAATCATCCCCATATCTTGAGAAAAGGCTAATAATATATGGGAGGATACAATCAGTCTACCTTTAAATGTTATTCCAGGCCATCAACTTCCTCAGGTCAATGTACTTCACTAAACACGTTGATCAAAAACCATTTATGATGATATGATAGGACGGAAAGATAACAAAGTATGAAAAATAGTAATTGATTGTTTGTTTGTTTGGTACTTAACGACGCATCAACCCTTTGTGGGTCATAAGCGTCAGACGGTATTAAATTAAACATGATGAGGATGGAGCAAGTAAAAATTTATTAGATAAAATAAAAAGAATGATGCTGATGAGTTTGTATAATGATAATTAGTTGTAATACGATTGTTTACAGTAGAGACCACGTACAATATCTGACAGTTTCAAAGAGCTATTCAGACAACTGTACATGTTCTCAGACTGAACAGAATACAACATTAAAAATCTCTATTATGGTCTGATACAAATGTAAAATAAAACATGATTTTAAAAATAGCAATTAGATTTTGTTAACAAGATTTATTTGTCTTAAAAATGTCATAATACTATCAATATGTATATCTTGAAATAATTCTTTCATTTTATCAACATGGAAGCAATTATTTCTTACTTGTGCAAATTCGCCACACTCCAAAAGAAAGTGACGTGCAGTGAATGGTGCGTCAAAACCAATACATTGTGGCTGCTCTTCACTTTGTTGTAAATATGAATGAGCGACTTGTATGACCTAAGCGGAGTTGAGCTAAAATGACTTCTTCTTGACTAATGTCTCAAACAACTGACTCATAACTTGATAAATAGTTGGTTTTATATTAAGAAGTTTATTTCCAATGCTTCATTCCATGAAGTTTGCCATTCTTCCAAGATATAATTATTGATAGATGGCTTAAAAGTAGAAAATGGAATCTTAAAAAAAGTTGATTCTAATGAAAGCGATGTTTTAGCTTGCTTACCTACCATCTCATTCCCTTGGATACCTATATGACTAGGAATCCAACAGAGAACAATTTCTTTATAAGCTAAAAGCTCATGACATTTTCTAAAAGCATCACAAGTGCTAATGAAATCTAAAGCTAGATCAACTGCTTTGGCTTCAGCAGCGAAAATTTACGAATCGTCAGGTATACGTTGCATATTTCTATGGGTGTCTGATATAACAGCACAACCAACATTTGAGTCTTCCTTTGACCCATCAGTATAAATTTGTTGGTAATTCCAGCTTTCTGAAATCATCTTTTAATATATGTGGATTTGATTCAGATTCATTCCCGAATGTAAATCGAAAAGTATTTCAGATGGTTTCATACACCAAGCTGGAATATTTGGTGTAAAATGTTTTTCATTATTTTGTGGTTTGATATTGGTAGATTCTAAGAGATTCTAAGGTACAAAATTAGTTTCAAGATGTTGGTGATTACCTCTTAAACTTTCCAAGGCGATAGCAGGAAGCTTTGATAAGCCATGAAAACTAACGACTTTGTAACAAAAACCGAATATCACATATTTTTCAAAATGTTCATTGAAATATGTACATCAGTGATGTTAATTGTGATTTTAGGAAGCTACATTTTCTTTCACATTTGGGAAAACATTTGATCAAAATTGAGAAAATAAGTGCTAAAATACATGAAATTGGGAAAACAAAGGACATTTTTGGATTGGGAATTACTCTCATATAAGGCGTAAAAATGGTCAAATAAAATCACTGTACATGTATGAAGCGTTTCACAACAGATAAAAAAAATCACGTTTGATTAAGAACTTCACAGTAGCTCTTAACACGATAATGCCCGAAAATGCTACGCAACACTCTGCCATCCCAAGATGCAGCCATACACCAAATTTGGGATTCATACATGAAAGAATAAAGGAGATGTGCACCCGACACAATGCCGAACGGACTGACAGTGCAATTACTATATGCCTCTCAAAATTCCTTTGGGGAGATAAAAAGAGTTATAAGTGACTTAGTGACGCCAGGCTCATGTATATCACCACTTTTGGGGGCCAGCAGGTGATAAAATGCCAAGGAATTCAAGTTTGGGCTCCGGCCGCCCATGTAAATATCCTGAATATTAGTGTTGTTGTTTTTTATTTTCAGTAAGCAACAGTAGCAGAAATTCTAAAGTGAAGAGGTCACAGGAAGCCTTAACATTGGAAAACACCATGAAGGACACTGAGAGGATTGAGAAAGAGATGCAAAGCTGGATAAAGAAATGGGCGTATTGGATGCTAAGAAAGCAAATCTAGAGCTCCAGCAGGAAAAACTGAAATCGGAGAGAGATTGCATTAAGATACAGAAAATTTATTATGCATTAAAAATCCAATCAGAGTATGATATAACCATAAATTTATCAAATGAACAATGAGCTATATTTATAAATATTATGTATATACAACACTGTCTCTGCTCTTCAGTTAACTTTATTTATTTTTTATCCAATGTTAAGCCAAGCCCCAATTTTATAAAACTTATTCATGCAATTTTAGCTGAGAATGAAATTTTATTAAGCTCATTAGTGTTAAATGCCAACACAATTGTTGGCATTTTATTGTGTCAGCTGTTGGTATTTTAACATTGGTTTGCAAGATGATTATAACAGTTTATAAGCAGTTGATTTATCATGCTAAGTGACTTGAGCATTAAAACGTTTTATAGTCTTGAGGTCAAAGTCTTATATCTAAATAATACTAGGTAAGATTTTTCAGGCTAAAATAGATGCCTCCCTGGTAAGCTTGTGCAGCTTATGAAGGGTAACTTGTTGTTTATTTTTCAGTTTTAGATAAAAATAAATAGTATACCGAGTTATACACAGTCACAGCCAGCCATTCAAGCTTACAAGGGCGGCATTTCTAGGGACCTATGAATTTCGCCCTGGTTATTATCAGGCTTAAAATGCCCCATTCCTAGAGTACCAACCAACCAACCAACCAACACACTGTTTTGTTTGTTTTGATGCTTTACGTCCCAAGTCAACAGCTATGGTCATTGCGGGACATTGTAGTTGCTCTTCACCTAGTACTAAGAATGAATGTGTGACTCTTGACTAAACGGAATCGAGCCAAAACAACTTCTTCTTTTCTGTGAATTTGTGTCACGCTATGGCCTCAGTAGGCAAATACTTACAGATCAGGGGAGACAATTTGAGTCAGTGCTCTTCAAAGAAATATGTGCTTTGATGGACATTGATAAGAAAAGAAATACAAGTTTTCATCCCCAGACAAATGGAATCCAAGAGAGATTTAACCGTACCGTTGAGGATATAGTTAGCAAATTTGTGAGTGCAAATCAAAGAGACTGGGATGAATACTTACCATTACTGCTACTTGCGTACAGGTCTTCGGTACACGAGGGCACAAAACAGACCCCATACATGATGTTCGTTGGTCGTTAGGCCCTTCTCCCAGTCGATTTGCTATGTTGGCTACCATGCACTAAAACAAAAATGTCGTGCAATGAATATGTGCTAGAGTTACAGGAGCGGCTCTGTAAAGTTCACAGTATCGCGAGAACCGAAATGAACAAAGCGAGTGACCGCCAAAAGAAAACCTAAGATCATAGGGTACATGTTATACCTTATAAAGAGGGTGACCTAGTGTGGCTGAGGTTGTGTAACAAAACCAAGCGACTTTGTCCCAAACTCCAGCCAAGGTGGGAGGGTCCCTACATCTTAACTAGGAGAGTCTCAGATCTTTTGTTTGTTTGTTTGGTGCCTAATGACGCATCAACCCTTGTGGGTCATTAGCGTCAGACGGTATTAAACTAAACATGATGTGGATGGGAAGAGTAAAAATTTGTAAGATAAAATAAAATGAATGATGATGATGAGTTTGTATAATGATAATAAGTTGCAATACGATTGTTGACAGGAGAGACCACGTACAATATCTGACAGTTTCAAAGAGCTATTCAGATAACTGTACATGTTCCCCAACTGAAAAGAATACAACATAATATAATCTATATTATGGTCTGATACAAATGTAAAACGAAACATGATTTTAAAAATAGCAATTAGATTTTGTTAAAAAGATTTATTTGTCTGAAAAATGTCATAATACTATCAATATGTATATCTTGAAATAATTCTTTCATGTTATCAACATGGAAGCAATTATTTCTTACTTGTGCAAAGTTGCAACATTCCAAAAGCACGTGATGTACAGTAAATGGTGCGTCGCAACCAACACATTGTGGCTGCTCTTCACCTTGTAGTTATAAAAAATGAGTGACTCTTGTATGAACTAAACGGAGTCGAGCTAAAACTACTTCTTCTTTTCTTATGTTTCGAACAACTGATTGATATTCATTAATAGTTGGTTTGATCCCAAGAAGTTTATTTCCAATGCTGTTATTCCATTAAGTTTGCCATTCTTCCAAAATATATTTATTGATAGATGGTTTAAAATTAGAAAATGAAATCTTAAAAGAAGTTGGTTCTAATGAAAGCGATGTTTTTGCTTGCTTATCTACCATCTCATTCCCTTGGATTCCAATATGACTAGGAATCCAACAGAGAACAATTTCTTTTATAAGCTAAAAGCTCATGACATTTTTCTAAAAGTTTCTGAATCTGTGGATTCTTTGAACTGGTATGGTTTATTGCTTTCAATACAGAAAGTGAGTCAGAAAATATAATAAATTCATTGTTAGCATCACAAGTGCTAATGAAATCTAAAGCTAGATCAATTGCTTTGGCTTCAGCAGTGAAAATTGATGAATCGTCAGGTAAACTTTGCATATTACTATGGTTGTCTGATATAACAGCACAACCATCCTTTGAGTCTTCCTTTGACCTATCAGTATAAATTTGTTGGTAAATTCTTATAACGACTTTGCATTTTTCTGAAATCATCTTTTAATATGTGTGGATTTGACTCAGATTTTCCCGGAATGTAAATCAAAAAGTATTTCAGGTGGTTTCATACACCAAGCTGGAATATTTGGTGTAAAATGTTTTTCAATATTTTGTGGTTTGATATTGGCAGATTCTAAGAGTGGTGAAATTCTGATGCCAAATGATTTAGTAGCTTTAGGTTTTTGTTCATAAAAATCAACATAATTTGGTGGGAATGTAACTTTATGAGCAGGATTTGATGGGTTAGCAGCAAGTCTTATATCATATTGCAAAGAGAGTTTCTCTCTTCGTGAGTATAGTGATGGTTCATCTGCTTCCACTAAGAGACTAGCAACAGGGGAAGTTCTAAAAACCCCTAAAGCTAACCTAAGTCCTTGGTTATGTATAGGATCAAGCATTTGAAGATATGAATTTCGTGCAGAGCCATATATAATACAGCCATAGTCATAGAGATATTTAATATGGGGTATAAAACTGAGTTTTCTATCAAATAAAATGCCAGGAAATTTAGATTTTTCAACAACTGGAATAGGTGATCCATATAAATGTAAAACCGGATCATCATGTTGCTTGCGCATATGACATAAATGTACACACTGTGTTTTTGATTTGGAAAACTTAAAGCCATTGCTTGTTGCCCAATTTTCAATCTTATTCAAATTTTGTTGTAGTTGACGTTCAATTGTCTACATGCTTTATGAGCGATAACAGATACAGAAGTCGTCAACATATAATGAGCAATCAGTGAGATTACCTAAACATTTCACGATATCATTAATTTTGATACTAAAAATTTGTGTAGACAAAACACCCCCTTGAGGTACACCCTGCTCCTGGTCATAATAGTCAGACAGAGAGAGGCCATCTCGTACTTGCATGGCGCAGTCTGCAAGGAAGTTTTCAATGAATGTAGGAAGTCTACCTCTTAATCCAAGTTTGTGGATATCTTTTAAAATGCCGTATCTACATGTGGTATCATAAGCTCACAAATCGAAAAACACAGCGACTACATGTTCCTTTTTAATAAAGGCATCACGTATGAAAGTTTCCAATCTAACTAAATTATCAGTTGTACTATGGTCAGATCTGAAACCAGACTGGAACCGCGATATATGATTATTAGATTCTAAAAACCAAGTTAGTCTTTTATTTATCATTCTTTCAAGTGTTTTACATAGGCAACTTGTTAAAGCTATAGGTCTATAATTATTTGGTTCCGCAGGATCTTTACCAGGTTTGGGAATAGGAATAATTGTTGCATATTGCCAATCATCTGGAAATTTACCAGTAGTCCAGATGTGATTAAATATATTCAAAAGAGTTTCAAGAGAATTCTCTGGGAGATGGTTAAGCATTTGATAGTGGATCTCATCAGAACCCGTGGCTGAGTCATGTGATAGTTGAACAGCTTCAACTATGAACAGCTTCAACTAATTCATCTAAATTAAAATCTTTATAAATTTCAATATTTTGTGAGTCTCAGATCTGGTGGTAGAAATTGAAATGCTTGGAAAAAGAAAGAGCAAGAAAATAGTTCACCACAATAGAATTGTTCCTGATGTCAGATAGATTGCTTTCTTATGTTTTTCTCTTTTAATGCTTTATTCCACTGCTTAAAAGAAAAAAATGGACTCGGTATGACTGAAATATTACTGAAAGACCATATTGATCAACAATTTTTAATTATTTATTGTAAATACATGGCTCAGTTAAAAGAGGTATCGTAAGCAGACAGAGGAATGTTGCGTCTGAGCTGAAACAGGGGTGACAACCTACGTCATAATATTGATCTCGTAAACACGTAGAACGGCGCCATTTTTAATTTGCAAGGTAAGATTTTCCCTTCGTAAGACTATACAAATAATTACAAAGGCAAGGGCATTTCTGGGCGTGACCATTATATATTCTGTTCAAGAGTGATGGTAGGCATCGCATGCACTGCTTAGTTTTCACAGATTCTGATTTGTAGTCTTACGAAGGGAAAATCTTACCTTGCAAAACAAAAATGGCGCCGTTCTACGTGTTTACGAGATCAATGTTATGACGTAGGTTGTCACCCCTGTGAAAACTTTTTAACATTAAATGATTATAGGTAGCAATTACGATTTGACACTTTTGGAAATTATTGAACTGCAATGGGTCCAGGGAGCCCGGTTAGATCAATAAAGTCCATGGTAAAAGAAATGACCTCCGTATTTATTTTACCAAATTGATGATTTATGTCCCTTTTAAGGGTCAGAATGAAATTTTGTAATCAAGAGATCTCAAAAAACTGTCATAGGAGCTTTAAACATGGCCAGCTTATTCAGCATGATGAGTAAGATAGCTAGAAGAACAGCATCCGGATGTACAGGAAAGTGATTGGGGCCACGTGTTTCAGAAACAAAATTTCTCATTATTCTTGAGGCGCTCCTTGTGTATTTTCAGAACAATAGAATTGTCAATAAAAGAGTAGAAGACTCCAACCAGTGTGAGATGTCAGAGAAAGTTTACTGAGATCCACTACTTGTCAAGGCACAAGAGAGAAGAGCACGGACCCAGCGTCTACTGTCGACACTTCAGTGCCTCATTCCCAAGATGCAGGACATTCAAGCTGCGTCGCCATGAAGAGCGATGCCATCAACAGAGTTACTGTCCCCGAGGTAGGATCCGCAGTGAGCGTTTTGTTTGTTTGTTTGGTGCTTAACGACGCATCAAACCTTGTGGGTCATAAGCGTCAGACGGTATTAAACTAAACATGATGTGGATGGAAAAAGTAAAAATTTGTAAGATAAAATAAAACGAATGATGGTGATGAGTTTTTATAATGATAATAAGTTATAGTAAGGTTGTTGACAGGAGAGACCACGTACAATATCTGACAGTTTCAAAGAGCTATTCAGATAACTGTACATGTTCTTTAACTGAAAAAATATAACAAACTAATCTGTATTATGGTCTGATACAAATGTAAAACAGAACATGATTTTAAAAATAGCAATTAGATTTTGTTAAAAGATTTATTTGTCTTAAAAATGTCATAATACTATCAATATGTATATCTTGAAATAACTATTTCATATTCAGAACATGGAAGCAATTATTTCTTACCTGTGCAAAATCGCCACGCTCCAAAAGGATGTGACGTTCAGTGAATGGTGCATCTTCACCTTGTGGTAAGCATTATGAGTAACTCTTGTATGACCTAAGCGGAGTCGAGCCGAAACAACTTCTTTTCTAATGTTTCGAACAACTGATTGATGTTCACCGATAGATGGCTTAAAATTAGAAAATGGAATCTTAAAAGAGGTTGGTTCTAATGAAAGCGATGTTTTTGCTTGCTTATCTACCATCTCATTCCCTTGGATACCTATATGACTAGGAATCCAACAGAGAACAATTACTTTATAAGCAAAAAGCTCATGACATTTTTCTAAAAGTTTCTGAATCTGTGGATTCTTTGAACTGGTATGGAGTCAGAAAATAATAAATTTATTGTTAGCATCACAAGTGCTAATGAAATCTAAAGCTAGATCAACTGCTTTGGCTTAAGCAGTGATAATTGATGAGTCGTCAGGTATACGTTGCATATTACTATTGAGTCCGCCTTTGACCCATCAGTATAAATTTGTTGGTAATTCTTATAACGATTTTGCAGTTTTCTGAAATAATCTTTTAATATGTGTGGATTTTATTCAGATTTTTCCCCGGAATGTAAATCAAAAAGTATTTCAGGTTGTTTCATACACCAAGCTGGAATATTTGGTGTAAAATGTTTTTCAATATTTTGTGGTTTGATATTGGCAGATTTTAAGAGTGGTGAAATTCTAATACCAAATGATTAAATAGGTTTAGGTTTTTTGTTCATATAAATCAACATAAAAAAATATAATTTGGTGGGAATGTAACTTGATGAGCAGGATTTGATGGGTTAGCAGCAAGTCTCATAGCATATTGCAAAGAGAGTTTCTCTTTTCGTGAGTATAGTGACGGTTCATCAGCTTCCACATAAAGCCTAGCAACAGGAGAAGTTCTAAAAGCCCCTAAATCTAATCTAAGTTTTATAGTTTTTTTTTTAATGTAAAACTGATTGTTCTACCCAAAAACATTTTTTATTCAACCCAGGAAGACCAGTCCCTTTATTACTGAAAGATTGTTGATGGGACGTAAAGAATTAAATCAAACAAAAAACATTTTATAAAATATTATTTCCCCATCCATGTGCCAGCAAACGCTTTTGTGTTACCATATTTTAAACATTGTATGAAAGTAGCTTGCTGGCACAAGGAGGAACCAATATTCTGCAGCCTCAAAACCCTGGGCTTAAGCCCATAAAATGCCTTTTTTTCTGAATAAGGAATACATGACAGTAGTGAAGTACTCTAGTACCAAGCTCCTAAATTGCCGAGTAATGGTGTGTGCTTTCATTGTCGTCTGCAGGTATTTTTTTCAAATTTAACCTTTTATAAATTCGCCCAGAACACTATCAGGTTGTCAAATAGTTTGGATCCAGATCAGGACCCATATTCTGGGTTCAAACTGTCAGCAAAGGTTATTTGCAGACAACAACATTCAACATAAATTATATGTACCATAACTATTTGGATACTTTAAATGCATTTGATTCATTCAAAAGTATTTTTTTTTGTTGAGCTTTTATATTTTCTATTATTAATGGTACTTATAATTGTTTTTACAGGAGAAAAATATGTGCTCGTTACTTGTAAAGTATCCCCCCTCCCCAATATCGTTTTATTGCAAAACATATTTTTTTATCAATTATCATAATTTGTAAATACTTTGCATATGCTATATACAATTAATAGTGACATGCCTACCATAAAGCAAGAAAAAGAGCAAAAAATTACTTATCATTATTTTGAAATTTCAGAGTCCCACCCTGTTCAACCATCCTTATCTATTGAGTGCCTAGGAATTTGAAAGATATTTTGACAGCTGGCTCTTGATAGTATATTCACCTATTGCACTGATACTACATGCATCACTACAGAAGCTCCAAAACGGCATTCTGTGGGTAAACAAATAGGCGTATAAGGCTCAAACCATCAATGATCCTTTGGTAAAATTCAGTCCATTTGGTTTCAATGGATCTTGTAAGTCCCAAGTACCTACAAATGCAAACAATAACAAAGTGCAGTGGTTAGAACAAGTGTATGAACTACACACATGAACGGCTAAAAGTATTTTTTTTGAATTTATTTTGAAATAAATTGTTTACTTTCAAGGGAATTCATTTACTCTCTTCAGCTTAGTTTAAATGATATTTTAACAGCATTTGAAGCAAGCACAATAATGGGTAATTGGACTACCACATTTGTGTTTACAGTGCCCTCAATTGATAATGAAACTTGTGAAACAGAAAATCAGATTGGGTAGAAGACGACATGAACCGCGACATGAGATTTCCAACAATCTTGTATGTGCCATGAACACAGCCTCAGATTAGCCTGCGCATACACACAGTCTGATTAGAGCCTTTGCTCATCGCTTGAATATTCTGAGTGTTAAGCTACTGACTGAACATCATTTATAGTTTCTAGGTTGAAAGGGAGGCTGCACATACTCCTCTGAGTATACACTTGTAAAAATGTCACATTGTTGGAAATCACATGTCGTGGCTCACATAATATTGGAACAAAGGATAAGACAAGCAATCTGATGACGTCTTATTTACAAGTTACTGCAGCACGAATTTCACGTTACATAAAGCTTTGAATAAATACTGGAAATACTATTTCACTATTTTCCCTACAATTCTATAAGAATCTATAAATAGTATTCAGGAATTCAAGAATAGAATGTAAACTCATTTGTTATCTGTCTGAGGTAAAACAAGATCATGTCCTATTGGTATTGCTATGCAATAATGAGTGTCCTACTGGATTGAAGAAAGCCTCCCCCATTCCACAAAATGTTTGCATGTTATCGTACGTTTCATTCCCTTTATCTTAATATGCAACACGATTTCTTTCAGAAAAAAAAACAAACTGTATTGACCTTTTGATCCCATCCCGTCAAGGGTGTGGTTAAAGTGTTTGTTCTTGACTTTTAACATTTTACTTGAATCAAAAATAAATATTTCATTATGTACTGATTTAATTTTCACAAATCATTTATTCATCTTCTAAGTTAATTACAGGACTATTTATGAGCTTTATGCAAACATCTGGGAGCAGCCATCTTACAGCAACACACACACATTCACCTGAGTTTACCTCTTTATGCAGGTCAGCTAAATGATTGAAGCAGCACCTTCAGTCAATTTCTTCATTTCAATATTGGATAATGGATATTCTGTTTTAATTACAATCAATGGTCAGATCAATGCAAATTAGAATGTTACAACTGTCAAAGGAAAAGCATTTAATTTTTCAATAAGCTTCATTTGATTTTAATCTATCCTTTTGTACCCAAAATGAAGAAAAATGTTAAAATATGTCGTCTACTATAGTAATAATTAATGTTTTAAGTTAGGGGTTATATTTTTAAAAATAAATATTAAATATTGGCCAGGTTTCAAAATATACTTATCAATGCATCCTTTTGTTTGTTTGTTTGATTTGTACGTCCCATCAACAAATTTTCAGTTAAACAGGGACGGGTCTTCATGGGTTGAACCAGTACTAAGCTAGGATAAATGTGCCTTGCTCAAGGACCACAACGCAGTGACGCCAATGAGGCTCGAACCCGCGGCCCTTCAGTCTTGAGTCAAGCACTCTACCACTGCGATCCCTATCAATGCACCCACTGCTAAAAATATTGCTCTGAAACATTGGTTTTTTTTCATTATCACGGATATATAACTTTGCTTGTGTTGTGTGTAAGCAGATGGAAGTGCTTCCAGTTTTCTTGTGTAGAGCTCATTGGCCTGATTAATAGGCAGACCCCCATAAACAAGCAAAAGTAATTAATTGCAGGCTAATTGAAGAGCATTCACAAACATTTAATGAGGGATTATTCCTGCCATACTGTTAGCTTTATAAAAAAAAAAAGAAAAAAAAAGTGTGATTTTTCCCTTTAAGGACAAAAATAATGCTTGCCTGTTGTTGTACAATTTAATATGCAACATTACTACTATCTCAGCTCAGTATAATTTGTTTTTGGTCCAAACATTTGTCTCTTGTAATATGGTACTTTTAGCATGTGCTACCCATGCTGTAGTACAAAGACCCATACATGTGTTTTAAACATGCTCGTGGCCACTTCCTATCAGCTGTAGGGACTACTAGACAAACAGTAGGCACACATAGCAGGCCTATGAATGGGAACACTGTAGGATGTTTGGCGGAAGTTTGGCTTAAATTAAGACCACCATATATTGGACTAATCTTGGTTTGAACAATATTTTATTTCATTAAATTTACATTTACAGTATCACTGGACAAATATCTGACAGTAAGCCTAAGCTAAGTGCTTTCACAAGTCATTTCCTGGACAAATCTTGCTGCGCATGCATAAACAGATGCGTCTGTCGGGGCTAATATACTCACCCAATGGCCTCGTCAGAGAAGAACAAGTGGCATCTTCCCTGACGAAAGTAAATTTAACTTGCGTTATTTTGACGGTCGACACATAGTGCTCAAGCTAACTGAACATTTTGCCCAATGGTGTGTCATCGAGGCGAATCGATTTGGATGTGGTGGCTTGTTGGTCTGGGCTGGAATAAGACAGAAATATTAAATGGATCTGCATATTGTGCGAGGCCCTTTAAATGCAATAACATCGTGATTCCATGTTAGAGCCCATCATCGTTCGATTCATGAGAAGCAACTGTCTCACTTTGCTGCAACAATATAACGGCTAGTATAACTCTACTGATATCCTACATCAACAAGACACGTCATGCCATGACCTTCGGTAATCTCGGATCTAAATCTGATAGAGCATCTGTGGGATGAGCTTGGGCGACAGGTCCGGGATCGCACTGTACTACCTCAGAATCATTGACAGCTTGAGGTGCATTTCCCCAGATTGTTTAACGATTTTACATGCATTAGATGCCACATCGGTGTGATGCATTTATGCTGCAGAAGGGGTTGATAGGGGTGAGCGGGGCTACTTCAGCCTCGGCATACGGTAAATCTAGCGTGGCGCCTTTGATAACGTGCTGAGAATCATATTGTGACGTCACTTATGACGTAACTGTTTACGTCAGTACACAATTTATGGGAATCTGCAGTGATCAAGATAAGAGCAGCCGAATTTTCATTTTCATGAATGGT
Organism: Loripinus fragilis; assembly: GCA_964019695.1. NCBI lineage: Eukaryota > Metazoa > Mollusca > Bivalvia > Lucinida > Lucinidae > Loripinus > Loripinus fragilis. Next base: position 30,310,544 of record OZ026514.1, read on the forward strand.
GAGTAAATTTTCCATTATAATTTCAGTTTTTATTTTATTTGAAGTGTGTTATGATTCAGATTTAATTTATGTGTTCATGACGGGAGGACAATTTGCTTGAAAATGATACATTGCTTGTTTGTTCTTGTGCATCCTACAAGGAGATATCATTTGATATTTCGATATAGTCCGTCTGGGGCAAGTTCGGCCTTAAACGTCGGGGCTAGTTCGGCATGTAGTTGATGCACAGGCTGGTCCACACCTTTGTTGTTCTCAACCACCGAAGACAGGGTTTCTGGCGACGAGGCCCATTTAATGATTTAAGAGTATAGGCAAACGTTATGGACATCATGGTCTACGATGTTTGTCCAAGTGGCTTTGAAAATATTTCAGCAGACGACAAAACGCGTGACAATTATTGGGATATTAAAGGATTAAATTTTTGAAGGATTAAAACACGTGACAGTTATTGGGTTATTAAAGGATTAAAATGCGTAACATATGCTAAGCCAATGGGGTACTCTCAATTTTTCTTCATATGTAGGCTTGGACCCATCATTTATTGTTCATCCCAAAAATATCAGGGATCTTGATCACTCCAAAAATATTTGAAAATTTGCAACCCCTAAAATATCCAAATTATGTACCTCGACATTAAGGAAAGATCCCTAGATGCATAGAAATGAACCCTAAGCTAGTCCAATTTTGTGATGACCCCAAAAAACAGCCATCCAATTTTGTGATGACCCCCCCCAAAAAAAAAACATTCACAAAATCTTCATACCCCCAAAAAATATTCATTTACCTGAGAATCCCAAAAATAATGAAATTCAAAATGTTGACCCCCCCCCCCAAAAAAAAAATGAGCCGAGTCTATGTATGTATGATACTATCAGAATCCCCACCCTCCCCTGGGATGCTAAAATCAATCTAGTACATAAAACTATCAAAGAAAACATCAGTGAGCAACTTCAGCCATCATGACCCGATCTCTTTGGCTGAAGATTACCCTTTATTGTACAGAAAAACACGAAGGATATTATTTGGATCTAGCTGCAATAGTTATTCGAAAATTGCTCTTTTTATAATATGGTGCCGAACTAGCCCCGGTCTCCCCTACCCGTTATTAGACGGAATTTAAGTGCACTGATTAAGACGAGTCTCTAGTGAAAAACGTGTAATTCTTCAGAATGACCCCTTGTCTGAACACTGGCGCAAAGTAACGGTGGTTGACAAAACATGGATCGTCACGGACTGGTTACGGACTACCATAAAACCACGGACCAAAGTACAAAACAAGGACTAACGGACCAGTATTCATGGACTAATCTGACAAAACACGGACTACTTCCGTGATAGAAAAATAACGTTTCATGGCGAACGTTACGTTGTAACGTCACGTCATCATAGATACTAACGTTCAACCATGAACATTCGTAGAATTTAGCTATGCAGCTTGAAATACCGACTCATGAGCACGTTATGGTCGGGCTCCGGGAGCCGCTCACCATACAGTTGGTTGATCATTTGTTTTTGTATCACAAATGTACAGCTACAATGCCATTTAGGCCAAAAGACGGAGAAGACCGAACGATAAAAACTGATAAAGGACTGGCTTGCTGACGGTCACAGATAAGCAAAACACTTGCCGTAATTCAGATATGGCAATTTAGTAATTGAGATATTAGCCTATTGGCCAAAAAACACATTAATTATAGAGGTGTGGGTACTCAAAAGAACCGTCTCAATTTCATTTCAAATTTTCCCATGAAGGTCCCAAAACACTTAAGGGTCGCTCACATCACTACAAGAAATATTACTTAGTCCGTGTTTTGTCATAGCTTTTAGTAACACTGTTACATTATTCAATGAATTGATTGTTGAGGAATATGGAATAAATAGGCCTGCATAATTGACATAGTGTGGCAGTCTAAAATAGTGCAGCGGAGGTACAGCATGGTAAGAACGCATTTGGTATTTTTGGGGAAATCAGCATCGACGATATGGACGTCGCGTCAGATGTTGGTGTTAATTTTAAAAACGTAGGGGTCCTCTCTATAGAAAGTTCTCTATTTCACTTATTCCATTATACATTTTTACAAACTAAACATCAAAGGAAAGGTTATTAATTATATTTTACATTGATGAAAAACGAAAGACAAATTAAGATACAAAGAAAAAGTTATCGCTAACATTTTCAAAATCAATTGCCGATTTTTTGTATGTAGAAACGTAACAGGAATCGTTTGGCGGAGTGTTTCTAAATCCAAACGTTTTAACCAATAATGCATGAAATCTTGTAATTTTCCCGGCATAGCTACTTTTTGTGCTTATCTTCACGACGACATGCGCAAAATTGGCGTTAATCGGCAAACTAACCAGAAATAGGCAACCGAGCAATGAAACGGAACGTGTAGAGATTTAAAGAAAACGTTGAAAACATGGGGTCTGTGTATTTATGTTGATGTATTACTTTTTAGTGCCTCGTGTTTTTGAAATTCGAAGTATATCACAAAAATACGTTTTCAAAATAGAATTAAAATTTGGATTTATTCTTGATTTTTTCCATATTTAGAGCAAAAATTTGTTTTTTTGCTATGTCTAGCAAAAATGTCACACTCACGCAAATGGCGTCTTTGGAAATATGAGACATTAATTCAATACTATAGGAAAAGGTGTTTCTTCAGGAAAAGGTGTTTCTTCAAACTAATTTCTCTCTAAATAAGATATGTAAATGCGTTTTTCATATATTTTATGCTGTTTTTAAATTAAGAGAAATTGTTAAATATTGAATAAAATATCGCTAAAATGCTTTGTCTTAAGCAAAAATGTCACAAACGCCGTTTTTTTTCTTTGCTAATCGCGTCATAAAAACGTTAACTTTTTAGCGTGATAATATATGCGTAAATGCTAAAAACTTAATCGCGCATTTTCTTAAAACTTATATACTGATGCATTAGCATAGTCTTGTAGGACACTGTCCTATATAAAGTAATATAAAATAGGTCACTGTCCAGAATTAATCCGAGAAATCTGAATATTCAGAGACCTTTGCCCCTGTTTTCAGGAATATTCAGGAAGTATATCACAGGAGCTTGAAATTCGATCCTTATCCACTCCTAAAGCCCCTAAACCGAAAACTCATAATGTCATTACGTAATGATGACATTTTAGCTTTTGGTAATGAGGCATATACATGTAATGTAAGGACCAAACTTCAAGCTCCTGCGTATATATACAGCCACAGGACATACCCACTCTCCACCCAGTGACGTTGCCGCTTAAATCGATGAATTTACAGATGTTTTGCAAAAATTATTGTCCAAAAACTATAGAAGCTACAATTTTGAAAAAAAGTACCAAATGAAAGCGAATTGATTTACGCAATAAACATTTTTATTGTAGCTTCTCGGTTTCTGTTGTTTTCGTATGGTAGTAATTTAAACGCAAACACAAATTAAAATGACAGTTTTCGGTGACGTTAACGTTAGCGTCAACGGGAATAGCGATATTTTGAAATTTACATTCTTTTTTATATGCGTTCTACTTGAGAACCAAACGTGTAATTATTTTAAGCATTTATTGTATATTGCTACTCTCTATTTGCTCTTCATCCATGTAAGTTTTATTAAAATTTAACCAAATAAGTTTGTCGTGGTATTATTACAAAATTCTAGAAAGGTCTTTTTTCAAGCGACGACGTCGCAAAGTGGCAAACAACTACATGTCCCGAGACTGTACATCATATTGCCAGGTATTAGTAATAGTCAACTCGTTGGAAGCCGTACGATGAAAAGGGTGTGTCTGAAACTCAAACGTGACGTACTCGAATCTAAATTAAATTAATGTCTTTGTTGTTTTCATTAATTTGTGTCTACATGTTTGTTTGGGCCAACACTAACTCTTGACGATATTTTGGTCATTATCGCATATACGCAAAAGCCTCGTGAAAATGTGGATGCTGACATATCAAGCGCCGATAGAGGTCTCAATTCTACAGCTATTTATCATTTACATTCATACTTTACTCTGACGAGCCTGTACCATTACACAGACTTTCCCGAGTCCTAGTTGCCGGACAATGCGATCAGTACAAAACGCTTACGTATTGGCTAATTTTAATATAAAACATGCAAAGGTGTGTGCATCGAAGATATCCTTAAGACCTATAATAACCCTGTCTGTCCGTCCGTCTGTCCATTGAAGTCTACTGCAACGAGAATAGATTTATGTAGTTAATAAGCACCGGCCGACCAATCGCATTTACTATTGAAAATAATTGTGCTTACCTGGGTATAGATCTACCCTACTTTTCGTAATTCTACTCGAGAACATGTTTTAATAAAACCATTTAAAACTTTAATATATAAACCAAAACAAACTTTTCATCTGATCATTTTACAACGGGGCATGTGTGCTTAGAAATATTAACGCAAGGAAGATCGCCTCTCTTATCTATGAAAATCTCATTGACGTGTTTTAACAACTTTTGACGTTACACAAATTAACACCAACATCTGACGCGACGTCATGGCAATTTTGATCACTGTATTTTTGAACACTGCATTTTAACACTGCATTTTATTACAGAAAAAATAAAATAAAAAAATAAACTTTACTTTACGAATAAACGTATGAACGTCGTAGGAATGACAGACGATGGATATCCTCGTCGAACCATGATTCAATAATCAAACTAGATCTCTACAAAACAACCCAGAAATGTATATAAGGGTCCATGGGCTTCCCATATAGGTGTTGCTCAGATTGGTCCCACATAACGGCCCCATAAAGAAAAAAAGAAATGATATCGACATATGAGCCGCGACATGAGATTTCCAACAATGTGGTATGTGCGACCAGCAACGCCTCAGAGCAGCCTGCGCATATGCGAAGTCTGATCATAGCCTTTGCTAGCCACTTGAATTTTTCGATGACTGTTTAGCTACTGACCAAACATCATTTGGAGTTTCTAAGCATAAAACGAGGTTGCACAGGCTCGTCTGAGTCTACACATGTCAAAATGCCACATTGTTGGAAATCACGTGTCACGTGTATATAAACTTAATTCCTGTTTATAATGAATGACTAGCTTCTACAGTGGCGGATACAGGGGAGATTCGTGTGGCTCGCATGACTCCCATTTGAGACAAAATTATTCCATTTAGAATATACAGTTTCAGTTGGTAAAGTATCCTGGGGTGACCAAACTACGCCCCGCTAAGCTTTATCGGTAATGGTAACTATAAAACAAATGAAGCCTGCACAATTAAATATGCTTGCCTTATTAATGCGTCATTTTTGCATTAGACTGCAGATAAATCCTTACTCAGAACCAACATCCTACTATGGAAACCGAAGCTTATGTAAACATGGTAAAATTGATGTCCGCCATTTTAGTTTACCTACTTCCGCCTAGAGAGTGACGTCACACTATTCCCGCTCAAAGCTAAGCATAATTTTAGTATGGGTTTTTAAGTTTGGGTTGTTTGTTGATGAGGACCATAGCAAGCTTCCTACGTTATACTGGTTACCTAAACTTAATAAACGCTCCTATAAGTCGCGTTTTATTGCTAATTCTAGTGCATGTACAACTACTGAGTTGTTTATTCTTTTGACTTCTTGCTCACTGCGATTAAATACCATGTCATTAAATATTGCACAACAGTTTATGAAAGAAATGGTAAAAAATTATTTTGGTCTATAAAAAATTCAGGTGAAATTCTTAATAAATTGAATTCTAGAGGTTTTCTAGCATCTGGTTTGTCTACATATGATTTCTCTACTCTCTGTACTAAATTGCCTCATAATCTAATCAAAGAAAAACTAACAGAATTAATTGAACAAACATTTAACAGAGAGGGCTCACTTTATTTGGCTAGTAATAATAAAAATGCCTTTTTTTTACTTCTGAACTACATAAACGATATAAATTGTGGTCATGTCAGAAAATGTGTGATGCACTCCATTATCTTTTGGACAATATATTTATTAGATTTGGCTCGAAATTATATAGACAAATTGTAGGTATTCCAATGGGTACTAATTGTGCTCCTCTTGTTGCAGATTTGTTTTTATTTTGTAATGAGAGAGACTTTATGTTGTCTTTGTCAGACAATAATCAAACTGATATTATTGAAGCTTTTAACTCGACCTCCAGATATTTAGATGACTTACTTAATATTGATAATCCTTATTTTGAGCAAATGGTAGGTCAGATATATCCCACTGAACTTCAGTTAAATAAGGCAAGTTCTTCTGATACTGAAGCGCCGTTTTTGGACTTGAACTTGTCAATTACAAATGGCATTGTTTCTTCTAAAATTAATGATAAATGAGATTATTTTATTTAGAAATAGTAAATTTCCCATTTCTTGATGGAGATGTTCCTCGCTCTCCTTCCTATAGTGTATATATTTCTCAGCTTATCCGTTTTGCTAGAGTGTGTTCTCATGTTGATGACTTCAATAACAGAAACTTATTTTTACTTGCTAAATTATTAAAACAAGGTTATAGATATCATAAAATTCGAAAAGCTTTTTCTAAATTCTACCATAGACACTCAGAGTTAATTGTTAAATACAACATTGGGTTAAAAACTCTTCTGCAACAAGGTATATCAGAACCTATATTTTATGGTGATTTAGTTTATAAATTCAAACGAATTGTTAGAAAACCTAATTTTAGTGATCAATTCAATAATATAGTTAAACGTTATATAAGGGTTGGATATAACATGGACATCATGCGACAGTCTGCATGCCTAGTTTTAAACCCAATCACGGTTTATACTGACCATTCCAAGGCGGTACTTCTTTTGTGGATCTTTTATGTTTTTGTTCTGTCCTATGTTTGCTATGTCTTTGTGTGCGTCAGTTTATATGTGCTTTGTGGTCACCTGCTGGGAAAGGGCTGACCTCTTGGCTCTCGTTTGTGGTGTCTAACTATGAGTTTGTAACTTTCCCATTGGTATCCTGGGTCAGGTGTGGTACTTGATTGTATCGACTCCTGATATTTGCACCCTTACTTACTTTTATAGCTATGGTTTCCTCTTCAATTGCACGACGGTGGGTCAGGCCTCAGACTCTATGACGGCTCTGACGTAAAGCTTTAATCGGTGGGTTGGTGCCTGATGCTTATCTGTAGCTGGACCCACCGTGGCTCAACTTGAGATTTTCTTTAGCTCTGACTATCTGTGAGTCATGAGCCATTTTCTTTGTTTCATCATGATGTGTAAATTTGATTAGAATGTTTCTCCATGATGATACATTGCATTAGTTAGATGGCCTCCATGCGAGAGCTGAACATTTCTTGTACTTCAACAACAGCAGAATCTAGGACGAAGATTTGGTACCAGTAAAATGCATTTAAGCCCCCCCCCCCCCCCCCCCGTGGCTTAGGCTGCTGTCCGGTCTAAGGCGGTGGTTCTGTTGTTGTTGACTTTTTGTTTATTGTTACTCCTATTGTGGGAGTCTGTAATTGTTCTATGTTTTGTTGCAGGTTGCTTTGTGTCCGTTCTAGTACTGCAATCATTTTGATGGGGAAGAGAGAGCTGGTTGCTTTGCTTAATTTGTCTTCCTGGTGTCCTGTGATTGTTGAGCGGCTCTTCCTTGCCGTGCCACAGGGTTGTCTGCGGTTTGTGATTGTGGTATTTCCTGATCATACTCATTTACTACTTTTAACAACATTCAACTTTCATACAATACAAAATTGGGGAAAAAGGAATCGTTTCAATGTGTAAAAGCAAAATATCTATATGCACTCTACCGGACAGCCTGTCTCTCAAAGTGGTGTGGGGTATGTTGTACAGTTTTGCAGCTTTTCTCACTGGCATCTTATTTTCTACACACTGAATGTAGGCTTTTGTTAGTGCATCATAGGCGTAGACCTTTTGGGGCTCTGAATTCTGTTCTGGTGCAGAATTTGTTGAGGTTTTGCCCCCAAATAGCAGGCCAAAAAACATACACACAAAAAGCCATAAAAATGCGTTCTATTCTAAGACCCCAAGCTACAAAAAAACAATATTAAAATAGCTGGGCCTAATAATTGTGTTACACTAACACGTGACTTCCATTCATAAAATGTCAACATTGCAGACGATTGGCTTCAATTTTACCCAAACTTCGGAATTTTAGAAAATCACGTGAGTTATGAAGGGGCATTTTTGGATATAAGTAAAAGTGAGTAAATAAGCTATCTAAAGTTAAATATGCTGTACTTAACTGTTTGTGCTTTATTTTGACATGATCAACTTTTCCTCGCAGTGTTTACACTTCCGTTAAAAAATTCCCACGGTCACTCTCGCGCACACTGGAGATTTCGCCATATTACAAAGTAACAAACAATTTTTTTTAAGTCAAGGAAAAGTCAGGGCATTGTCAGGGAAATTTTCTTTGTTTAAATTGTGAACACCCTGTTGACCGCCCTTGAGTGAATCCCTTTGGTGATAAAATGGTTTCAGAGCATTTCGCAGGGCTAAGATGAGCTCTCAAGGCACACAAGTAAACAATATTTGTTGCGTTTTTCTTCCAAAAAACAAATTAAATACCTTAAGACCCTATACTTGTGCAGAGTTGCACGCACATACATATTTGCCATACAGGTAGGTACAGCGCTTATTGCGCTCATAAAAAGTCTACGCCAAAAAGCGCATGTAATGGATCCCTCGTATTTATTTCTAGAATTTATCGATCAAACACGTATCCCCAATCTTCTATTATTTGTAGAATGGCCATGTTTGGGCTGTAAACACTCTCCCAGACACATAATTGAAAGAAGAGTGATGTCACCAAACGTCAATTCTTCACAAATGTTGCTTACTTCAAACAGAGTTATATCCTATTATTATACCTCACATAGAAACCCCATGTAAAACCTCCATAGACCGGTAGGTGCTTATTTCGACTATCACCCTGCGATTGTTTCGACTATCACATGCGCGCCGCCAATGCGCGTACGGTTCGTTTACACGAGGAGACGCTAACCCACAATGGTGGATACATGTACATGTATGAGCCATGGCCGTGCCACTTTAAACTCCCAATAACTTCTTTATTTGTGGACAAAAACATAAAGTGTGGTTACTCGTTTTCTTAGTTAGAACGAGCTAAACACTTTGAAACCAAATTTGAGCATATTTGGCGAAATTTTCTGTTTTGCAAAAAACCCGCATCATCTACAGCAGCACCATTTACAATGTTGATTTAAGCGACGCTGCAAGCGAAGTAGCCTAAAGTGTTTAATGCCATCAGTGATTATGGCATGATTTGTTTAAACGGCGATCACGACCAGTTTGAGCATTCAAGCTGTTTACAAACACTACCCTTTTGTGAAAGATAATTCAATCATTCGTAGCAATTACCCATTGCGTTGTCTTTAGAACTCTCGCACCATGGTTTGAAAATAAAGGAATAATTTTCGGTATAATAAAATAAATAGAACATTCTTGAGAGGGTGCTAGTCGAAAAATCATCCCTCGAAATATGATTATCAACCTCAGCTGCGCCCCAGTTGATAATCACATTCCTGGGGATGATATTTTCGACTAGCACCCTCTCAAGAATGTTATATTTATATATTACTGGCGAAGGTACCCAATATCACAGACATTATGTACCAAATAATAATCAAGAGAGCACTGTCTACAAGTCGTCAGTTACCAGTAACGCTGGTTTTGAAGGAAAACTCAGGAGCTTAGTAAATGAGAATAATAAAAAGGAAACCAGATTGAGAGATTTTCCAGGAGAAAAGGTTAGTGATTTGATTATTTCTCTATGATATACATTGTTATATTTAGAAAGCTTCCATGCGAGTAACAACAACAGAATCTAGGGAAAAGATTTTGGTACCTGTAAAATGCATTAAAGTGTCCCAGTGGCTTAGACTGCTGTCCATTCTAAGGCGGTGGTTCTGTTGCTTCGTCGTTGATTGTTACTGACATTGAAAGATTTTGGTACCTGTAAAATGCATTAAAGTGTCCCAGTGGCTTAGACTGCTGTCCATTCTAAGGCGGTGGTTTTGTTGCTTCGTCGTTGATTGTTACTGACATTGTTTGATTGTATGATTCTGTAATTGTTATATGTTTAGTTGTGCGTTACTTTTTGTCCATTCTAGTTTTGCAATCATCTTGTTGGGGAAGTGAGGGCTGGTTGCTTTGCTTTTTTGTCTTCCTGGTGTCTCGTAATTGATGTATTTCCTGATCATACTCACCATAATTGAAAGTTTAAGCGAACTTATTGAAGACATAGAGCTTCTTGATCTGCTCTCACTGTGATGGGACGATGACCAGAGCCTAAAACGCAATCAATAAATCCTGTCCCACATGGTAAAGCTAACCTAGTGTTGCACAAAGATGGCAGTTTCATAGAGACATATGAAACAGAAATGCATTCCTACACTCAAAATAAGGGCGGTAGGTGTGCCAATTAAGACACATGCTAATTATGTAGCGCATGTTAAAGCTGTGGTGTTACACGACTTCACAGGTAAAGAAAGGTGGAAGGTATGGTACAACAAATTTAATAATATTGCCCAGCTAAAAAATATCCATCAGAGGAGGTGGCAAATCCAATAAAATAAGAGATAAATAGTTCCTATTGGAATTGGACTGAGGAATTTGGTCATTATTTAGGAAAAGGAGTACTTTGGTTGTGTATAAGAATAAACTTTTTTTTTATTTGATTCTTTACGTCCCATCAACAACCTTTCAGTTATTTAGGGACGGGTCTTCCTGGGTTGAACCAGTACTACGCTAGGATAAATGTGTCTTGCCCAAGGACCACAACGCAGTGACGCCGGTGAGGCTCAAACCCACGGCCCTTCGGTCTTCAGTCAAGCACTCTACCACTGAGCCACTGCGCTCCAATAAGAATATACAATAATACAAATAAATTGTTTAATTCACATGCTGATGATTATTGAGTAATTTGGTTTTACTTAATGTTTGTAAAAAGACACAATTACTAAACTATAAATATTTATTACGCTATATTTGTAGACAAGTAATCAGTCACACAGACAGGAAGACATATAAACAGTGGGTCAGGAACATAGCTAGAACATTGATAGCTAGACAAAATGAATAGGTAGACTGACATATGACGGTAGGCAGGGACACATGTAAACAGGTGGACAGGTAATTCAAAAAGAGGAATGGATAGACATGTTAATAGGTAGACAGATACACATGTAAATAGATAGAAAGGAGACAGGAAAAGAGGGGCAGATAGACAGGGCAAACAGGGCGACATACAGACAGAAAAACAAGAGGACTTAAATACAGGTAGACAGTTGGACAGATAATAAGAAGTTTTCTTGTTTTTCCTCCAGTTGACATGGTTGGGACATTTACCATTCTGTCACTACAAATCACTACTCGTGTAAAAGCATAGTACATACATATGAAACAATTCCTAGCCTGGGCTAACTACGAAAGTAAACGGGGATGTGTAAGATGCTGTGTTTCTTTTATGTTTAAGTATAATTCAGGCCCCCAGATAAGAATGTGCAATTTAAAATTATTTTTCTTATTTCTCAACCAAAACACATGTTGTGGGTACTCAAAAGAACGTTATTGAAAACCGTCTCAAATTATAAAGGAATATAAGTTAATTAATTGATGTATTGATTATTTATTACCTGCATATACGATTCGTGACACTCCCACAAGGTGAGTACAATGGTTTCTTTCAGTATGATATTTTAGTCATAATCTTCATAGTATTCTTGCTCCATGGTTATTTCTGCATTTATAACTTGGTTTCCAATATACTGTATTTCCAAAGGATCCGTTTTTTCCAGATTATTTAGAGGTCGCAACAGCTTTCCTTAAGCCGTGTGGAGTTTTAAGCCGCGTGGAGTTGGTAAAACTTCTCCCCGTACATGGATATAGTGTTGATGCTTTTTCATACTCTGGTCCTTTGGGAATATGGGTTATGGCGGAAAGCAGAATACAGCTTAAGCCGGTGCTAGAGGGCGTGAGAATTGTTGCACTGTCCATTAGATCTCATGAACAGGCTCAATAAAACTGAGTCTGCTGTTTTCTTATATTTTAGGTTCTTTCTTTTTCTGAAGGATCCGTTTTTTATGTCTCTCCCCTGGAAGGGTAGGGAGACTAGGTCTGGCACGATTAATAAAAATATCGGATGATTGATCGATAAGCAAAATGAAAACAATTATCTATCGAAGTATGATTCGATTACCTAATGAAGAAGTTCTGTCACTTTCTGCAATAAAATATCCAAAATTTCTCTCGTTTTTCACTTTTTATTATCTCTCATACGAAAACGGAAGTAAAGGAGACCAAGCGGAAACCATAAAGAGTATTTGTGAAAGCGTTAAAAAGCTGTAACGAACTCCCAAAAACGTTATACTCTGGTCATTTAAGCCCACCAAGTTAACATTGAATCAATTCAATAACCTCTCGATAAATATTAATCCAAACTTTTTTCTATTTAAAATATTATTTAGGTCTCTTTTCACGCCCATAATGATATTTTTGCCCTAGTAAATGTACTGTTAGTATGGACTACCAATTAAAGAAGGCTGCTGATCGATGTGTTCTATTCACATTCAGATAGTAGCCTTCGTTAATTTTCGTGGACTTTCGCCAACTATATCATGTCGTCACAAAAGTGTTGACATAATATTTTTGCCCTTGGAATTTAAAAGTGAATCCCTAATCAGGCTGTTTGTTTTACCAACTTCTCTTGGAAAATGGCAGAAAAACAATCAAAGAAAATCTATGATTTACCTGGAAAGGTTAAACTGCTGTGTGGAAACATTTTGGTTTCCATGCCATTGAAGGTGAGGGACAAGTGCAGCTCAGTCAGGACTACGCAAACATTGCCAAGCTTCCATTAAATTTACTGGCAACACCACAAACAAGCAGAATCACTTGGACAAAAAAAGGCACCTTTGTTGATCATAAATCTTTTGCTAGGCAACCAACTATTGCTCAATGTGTGGGAGCTCAGACAAAGCTAGGTTTCCATTCCACTAAAGCCATAGAAATCACAACAGCAATTGGCAAACATGTCATCCTGGATATGAAACCATTGTCCTCAGTTGAGCCAAAATCGTTTAGGAATATTTTAGCAAAGGCTGGGCCGAGGTTCACTGTGCCTAGCAGGACATATTATAAAGACACATTTATCCCAAAGTTATATGAAGCCAAAAAACTAGAAATTATAAAAGAGATAAAAGCTGCCGTGGGAAATGTCTCTATAATAACAACCGATTGTTGGACGTCACATGCTACAGAATCTTACATGACTGTAACCGCACATTTTGTAAACAATGAGTATGAATTAAAATCCTACATCCTCCAAACACGAGAGCTAGATTAGCGACATACTGCTGAGCATTTGGCGAAAGAGCTTGAAAACTGTGCACTTAAATGGAGTCTTAACAGACCTACTGTTGTGAGTGAAAATGTGTCAAACATTTTTTAAGCTGTTAAGATACTGAATTGGAGAAGAGTTCCATGTCTTGCTTGTACAATCAACTTGGCAGCCAAAACTGGCCTGCGTGTAAACTTTGTATCAAAACTCTTGGCCAAGTCTCGAGATACAGTTCAATATTCAAGCGCAATGCGTATGCAACTTATACTCTACATAGAAACAGTCCCTACTGCAGATGAAAGAACTCAAACTAGTTCAAGATGTTGATACCAGGTGGAACTCCACGTATGATATATTGGATCGTTTGTTAAGTCAGACTGCACCCATCCATGCAACATTCCCAGAATCTGACATAGGAAAGGACCGCTCTGTTCTCTTAACAACAGATGAACAATGCAGCGCTGAAGAACTGTAAATTGTGCTGAAAGAGTTAAAAACCGCCACCACAATTGTTTGTGACCAAAACACTCCCTCAATCAGCATGATTTTGCCTGCTCTGATGAAGCTGAAGAAGTCACTCAGTGTCCGATAATGATTCTAACTTGGTGAAAGCAGTCAAAACTACTAAACACACGCTATATTGGTGAAAATTTAAATCTGCATCAGATTGTCTGCACTTTGCTTGACCCACGATACAAAGACATGCTGATTGATGATGATACAAAAACTGAAGCAATCACCTCAATAATTGCGTCTGCGATAGACATTCAAGATACTACACAGCTTCAGCCTGTACCTGTAAAATCAGAAGCTGGCACTGTTCCTGAATCACTACCCAAACTCCCTACTCTCCCACGGCACTGATAGAGCAGGCTGTCGTACCAAAAAATAAAATGCATCTGATGTTGAAATTCCAATAAAGAAACTCAAAGTCGAACCAGTAATTGGAAACTCATTTTTGGAAGACTGATTCTCGGATGTTGTGTTTGTTAAAAAAGAGAAAAAAAGCTTCTGATAAGTCTGAAATGGTTAGGAGTGAACTGACAAAGTACATGGCATCAGACCAGTTGTCTTTAAAACAAGATCCCTTAGCATTGTGGAAAATGCAACGTTTGGTCAATCCCACCTTATCAATTTTAGCAGATGAATTTTTGGCGGCCCCTGCGACATCAGTGCCAAGTGAGAGAGTGGTTTCTGTAGCAGGATACACTTTAAACAAACAAAGGAGCTCATTGGCTTCAAAAAATGTAGACGAACTTATATTTCTTAACAAAAATTAAAAGCTGAAAGACTCAAATTAATTTTTACTGCCAGTTCGTTAGACACATGCTTAAATTACTTAACCCTATTGCACTCGAACTGGCTATGAAATTTTAGCCAGTTTGAGTGCTACAGTGTTAAATCGTAGTTCTTATATAAGTAAAGCACATTCAGACGACGTGTCATGCACATTATTTCCCTTGTAACATAACTAAATGCAATTTTCTTGTCAGCTCTGTAAGTTGAACACTGTTAAAGCTATTTGGTTGAACATTCTTACACTCATAGAGCACAATGTGTCATGCACAAGAATCATAACTCAGCTTTGAATATCTTTGGAGTTATTCCATTGATCGTTTGCAATGCTATTATGTGTCCAACCTATAAATTGATAACTGTTAGAGGTTATTTCAACGAAAACTTGTAAAGTACATTCAGACGACGTGTCATGTACAAAAACCATAACTCTTGCATGTTTATTTTGCAAATTATTCCCCTTGCAACATAATTAAATGCAATTTTGTCCGCTCTTGAAGTTGAACAATGTTAAAGCTATTTGGTTGCAAGCTCTTACACTTCTAGAGCACAATGAGGCAAAGTGTCATACACAAAAATCATAACTCTGCTTTAGATATTTTTGGAGTTTTTTTCCCTTTTATCATTTGCAATGCTATTTGTGTCTGCTCTATAACTTGATAACCGTTAGAGGTATTTCAAACTTCTTACATTTGTAAAGCATATTCAGACGACATGTCACTCTTGCATGTAAATTTCAAATTATTCCCCTTATAACATAACTTAAATGCAATTTTGTGATTTTTATTTCTAAAAGGGGGGACATCTGTTTTTGTTTTTTTCCGTAGAAAACCAGTTGTAATTGGTAACAACATCTGTTGTTGTGCTGCGTGGAGTTGGTAAATCTTCTCCCCATATATTTAGTGTTGATATTTTTTCATATTCTGGTCCTCTGGTAATATTGGGTTCTAACAGAAAGCGATTACTGCTTAAGCTGTTGCTAGGGGGCGTGAGAATTTGTTGCACTTTCCATTAGTTCTCATGAACAGACTCTGAGTCTGCTGTTTTCTTATATTGTAGGTTCCCTCTATTTCTGAAGGATCCGTTTTTTCTAGATTACTTTTAGTGTAAAAACAAGTGTTTGTGATATTTCCTGCATTTAAGAAGGGTCCACTGCTCGCTTATCTTCACTGTCAACTATTATGACGTCATCGTCGTCTTACTCGTCGTCCACTTCTTATGCGACGTTTTCATTGGAATACTGCTCTTCATCGAAATAATCCAGCACACCAGACACGTCCTCACCATCAGTGACAGAGAAACCACCATCATTAACGTTCAAAGCACCGTCATCTCCATCATCAAACACAGACACTTTATCACTATCAGCAACAGAGATAGCACGACCATTTACGTTTGAAGCATCATCATCACTATCCACTTACTGGTAAGAATTATTACATTTGGTTACATCGCTTTACACCGTTTCACATGAAACCACTTGATTGCTGCTATCAACTACATGTACATCGACCATATCACTGTTCTCCATCTCATTTGGAATATCACTTGTACCAACCACAATCCCGTTGTTGTTAATATCAGGAACACTGAAATTTGAGATTGCATCTATATACTATTTTTTGTACTGTTCCTGGTTCATTTTCTCAATCAGGTCAATAATGATATCATCACTCACTGCATCATAATAGGTTTCATACTGTATGTCACTACATGGAGCTTGAAACGCTGCCTCATGGGCATCAAGCTTACTAAATTCATGTTTCTCCATCAAATGTTTAGATGAGTAACTCCTACATACAAATTCCGAAACACAATCACTTTGTATTCATAGCCAGCATTCAATTGTTGCGTGTTTTTCTCGCACGTGGCGTTTTAAGTTTCTCTCATATTGGTAGGTTCTTGGTCACAGATCACACTTGAAAAGAGACATTCTTCTGTGAAAATATAAGGAGTATTTAAATTAATAACCAATTATAAAACGTAAACAGAATACAGCTCTCCCTGTTCAAGCGTACTTAAATTATACCCTCAACAAAAGAATTTTATCCAAAATGTAATACATGTATAATTTGTCAGCACGAGTTTATATGACAGTAAAGACGTTTAGTTCTGTCAAAATGAAAATACACCTATGACGATGTGCTATTTAATTGGTTAACAGACACTTATTTAGCCCCGCCACATAGTAACCAATATATGTAGGTCTAAACACACACATTCCAATCCATAATTTGCTTAAAGCATATCCTTTGAGAACAAAACACTCACAAGAATATACCTTAGCTCTGCTAATACACATATACTATGATATTCACTCTTCGGCCGACTATTTTTGAAAACACACAAAAACCGACAAAAATGCACTTCTGTTACTCTGATATATATTCATTGCAATATTCACTTCCAAAATCCACGAGCACGCACATTTGCTCTGCTAAATCACATTCATTACGATATTCACTGTAATGCCAAGTAAAGGCATAACTTATTGGGGGTTTATTATGAAAACACGCAAAATCGACTAGTATACATGTTTGCTCCTCTAACACACTTTCATTACGATATTCACTGTCGTAATGCCAGGTAAACGCACAACTTATATAGCTCCCCTGACACATATTACTTTCAGGAAACAACACTGCCTCCTAGAGAATACCACTTGTCAATACATCTACACTAAGATATTCATTGTTTTTATTATAGGTAAATACACAATCCAATTACGTCACGGCAGTCATACAAACACGGTTTGACATGATCTGAATGACATGGGCCTATTTACTTACTTCAGAAATACTTTCTCTACATATATATATATATCTATTGAGACAATCCTCGTTTATTTTTTTCTATTGCATGTTTTGTAGAAACGATAACAGGTATTTTCTTCACTTCAGACTCACTTAAAGATGGCGATTTAGGAGTATGGTGATCATTTTTGTTCTGTTCACTTATGCATTTTTTTGATGCCTCAACTGGATACAAGTGATTCAGTGGACGCGCAATAATGCGACCAAGATACCTTTGCGTGAGCGAATTAGTCAATCTCTAGAATCAATCACCTAATCTACAACAGCCACGAGGAAGATCATCTTTTATAAGCACTACATCTCCAACACTAGGTACACTAAATTCTTCCTGGTTTCAAAGTATTCTGCATTCTCTCTCGTAAACTTAGTAGGTACTCATCACGCCACACTTTATTTATCTTTCCAAAATGTATTCATTTATTTCTGTCTGATCAGAGCCTTTGCTAGTCGCTTGAATAATCTATGAGTGTTAAGCTACTGATTGAACATCATTTGGAGTTTCTAAGTTTAACAGGAGGCTGCACAGGCTCGTCCAAGTCTAAGCTTGTTAAAATGCCACATTGTTGGAAATCACATGTCGGGACTCATTTAATAAAAGGAAATGGCATGGGGTCAAAGCTATATTTGACTCCAAGTCATCACCTATATACACCAGTGGTCTAGCATTTACTGTTGCTTCCACTTCTTTGAGCTTGGTTTGTACCTGAACTACTTGTTCTACATTTTACACTGTTTTAACATTAAAATACCCTTATTTTGCATTTTGAGATGACAAAAATCATTAATTATTGCCCTATGAATGAATCAATGTCCCCAAAATGTTGAATGAACCTAATAGCACTACTATTTTGACATATTTTGATGACTTCCGCAATTGCCTTTATATATTAAGAACAGAAATAATGTGTTTGCACTATACTCAGAAAAACAATTGAAGGATATTAAAATTCTTTTGACTATATTACATTTGGGAATATAATTTTCAAACAAAGTTAGTTTGTATCTGATAGAACTATCACTATGCAATTCACCAAAATGCAAAATGAAATTTACAGGTCATTGGTTACGATACAGTACCATACCAAATGTACTAACCCTCTCTACTCAAAGTTCACAAGCAATAAATTTAGCGCTTAAAATTTTTGCTGCAACCTTAACCAGGTCTTTGCTTCTAATTCCGACCACAGACAAATGTTCACACGCATTTTTCAGCCAATGTCCCTAATAATGGGACTTTTTCTTCAACAAAAATGCACAGATATGGCATACCCTGGCAAATGTGACCACAAATCGGCAGTTAAACACTGACAACAGCTAAAAAATTAGGTGTCATACTTTTGAGGGAGAGCCAGCAAAGATTTTGGAGCCATTCATTATGGCATACAAACGATAAAAATGGGGTTTAATCATTTTTGAACGTGTGTGACTTTTGAGTATAAAGGGTTGCACCATTTGGATGTGTACTGTACTTAAACCATTGTAGCGTGACTGAAATAAAGCATCCATTTTGATTGCAGATATCTGAAATTATGAAATGCATGTAAATTTAGTTTATTTTTTATTGTATTTAGTGTAAGAGATGGGACTGAAACTAAATATCCCTCAATTGTTTTTCTTAGTATATTTGGGCCAGTTTCATCTCGCTCATTGTGCCAGAGAAGATAATCATTGAAAAAAGTGGGTGAGGCAACAATATGTATTCATTTCTAAAGTAAAACTTTCTTTTATTAGAAAATCCTCTCAAAACTAGTTTTTGCACATACATACAGCATCAAAGCATTATTAAAAACAATTTGGTCTATTGAAAGTAAATTTATCCCTTTCTATGCAGTTGAAAGTAACAAAATTAAAGATATAGTTTTCTTAATTGCCTTACATACATGTATTTGAATACTTAGTTGTCGAACGTAAAAACGGCAGTAATTTTAACTATTCTTTTTAATGAAAAAGTTGATCCCAAAATATACAATGGCTAGATTCACTTCGAATTAACATCACAGTATTTCAAGTAAACTTAAACCTTTCTGATGAAATAAATCACAATATGCCTTGATCATCAGCTAGTGGATAGCTACTATATCATAGGCCTGTTTATTTCTTACTTCGGCCCTGAATTTTTTTTTGGAGAAAAAGGGCATATAATGCATGTCTTTGAATAGCCATAGCTCAAAGACTAAAAGATGACATTGCATTTTTATTGGTTTCTATCATTATCAATAAAGGAAAATTGCAAATTACAGAACATGAAGAAAATACATATTTTGTAAAAAAAAATTGTCCAGGTGTCAGTAGTGACCTTAAATTGTCTCCTTTAAAAAATCTAAGTAATTTACTATGATTGTAAGATTCTTTGATATTGAAATTGCATTTTAAGCGCAATCTCCACAACAAAATGCCATAAAGTTATAAGATACCTTCTTAAACTTATATGCCCTAGAAATCTACTTTGATCTTTTTCTGGCGCCCAAAAAGGATAAATTATCTAATTTTTAACATAATGCCACCATTTCACCAAGGATTGTTTTGTCCGATCGACCCGATCTGGACAGAATGTCCCCAATCAATCAATGTTTTGATCCGCCCGATTGTCGTCTTGAATCGCCTCCTGTCGTCTCCCCTTTAGTTGACCCGATTGAGTCCCGACTATATATATTTTAACGCGCGTCAAATTGAAGCCGTTTTAATCATTTTCTTGCCAGTTATAGGGAAGGTCATGTACCAATAATCAGTGCTAGGCATGGTTTGGCTCTATAAGATTCGTTCTGCCGGGACACAGTAAAGTTTTATTACATTAGGAAATATGTAGGGTAGGAGGCCAAGAAAAAATATTCCCAAAAAGTAAACGTTAGAGAGTTTTTAAAGGGCTGTAATTAGTGTTTTGTTTCAGCACTTTTTTTCAGAAACGTGCGCACTTTTTATTATTTTTGGTTTATAATTCTCTGGTATCGGTATGATATTGTAATAAGTCATGATAGTTTTGAGTGAACATAGAGCTATATCTCGCTGTTGTAATTAGGAAATATCAATTCTTTTTGAGACCTTACGCATGATCACAGGCAGACTGAGCTGCGGAGGGTATACGAAGGCTCCCGAGGGTAGAAGAGAGCTCCAGAGGGCAGGCGAGACAAGAAGACCATCAGAGGACCCTCAGACGACCTTGGGCCGACGGGTTTTGGTCTGCTACTATTTTTGAACATGTTTATAAAACAGTAGCCGATCATTTTTTCAGTATCCGACTCTCGGAGGACTGAGGCGATTGCGCCAGACCCTGCAAGACCTTCCCAGGTGATTGCCCGTGATTGTTCGCAAGTCCCCGATTGCTTTCCCAGATATGCGGCCGATCAACCATGTATAGAGATCGGGACCAAAATAATCCTTGGTGAAATGGGGGTATAATGGATCTTACATGAAAGTTCATGTTTTATTGAATTTATTAAACGAGTTGAGGAAAAGAGATTAAAAGCGAGGCTTGCCGAGCATTTTATCTTTTTTGCATCGGGTTTAATAACTTCAATAATACAGGAGCAAGAATGTTAGATTCTATTTATCATATGACATTCAGATTACTTTAAAATCTCATTTCTAGCGTAAAAAAAAGTTATAATTGTGTCATTATGTATGCAAAATTGTAATGGGCGTCATGTTTCCCGAACATCTGTTAACAAGTGGTTTATCAATTTTATTGCATGGCTTTATTTTACTCCGAGATGCAACATCATTCCACATTCCCATTCCAGATAAACGCTTTAGACCTACAAAATAACCAAATAATAAAGATTCTTTTATGAAAGTATATATATTACTGACTAAAGTAACTGAATGCAAGGCCCAGAAACAATAAAATAGCTATTTTTTCATGAATATGAATGTCAATCCTTATATTTACATTCTGTATTATCAATAAAAATTACTTCATTATCTTTCACCTTTCCCCGCCAGTTATCCTTATAAAATAGAGGACATTTACTTTTTTGAGGTGAATACCAAATATATTTCATTGAGTGGGGTGAAATAGCCGTATTTTTCACGAGTGTACAGCACGTGAAAATGCTGATTCTCTAGTCGTTTCTCGTTCGTTTGACTTTTTCAGTGTGCTTATTATACCCGCCACTTTAAAAAGTGCGGGTAATTATTATGTTATACCCTTCATTCAAAAAATGCGTTCGAGTGTGCGTCTGTCTGTCCATCCATCCATCAGCACATTGTTTTCACTCTCTGCTGGGAGCACTTTTTCTCAATTTTCGTCAAACTTGCTATGAGAGGTGATATTGTGAAGGAGTGCTCTGGGATTGCAGATGGGTAAATTTTGACAAACAAGTACAGGGTTACGGCCCTTGATTGACGTTAGAAATTGGTTTTTACTCTATCTTTGGCATTCCTTTACCCATTTTCTTCAAATTTGATATGGAAGTCGATATTGTGAAGGAGTGCTCTGGGATTGCAGATGTTTAAATTTTGACAAATAAGTACAAAGTTATAGCCCTTGATTGACGTTAGAAATTTGTTTTCACTCTCTATCTTTGGCAATTTTACCGATTTTCTTCAAACTGGGTATGAGTTGATAATGAAAAGTAGTGTCTTGATATTGCAGATCGATAAATTTCGACAATAAGTTCAGAGTTATGGCCCTTGATTTACGTTATAAACATGTGTGATTTCTGACAAACATCCTTCTTGTAAAATCTTTTGAAATGTTCGGTACCAGTTCCAAAACTCCCCAGAAATCATTGTTTTGCTAAAGTGAAAATATAAATCGTATCGGTCCATGGTGAAAAAATACGATATGTTTTCACTTTAAAATATACCAATTTTATTCACATTTGTAAGCATTGAATTCACTTGTTTTCATTATGCAAACAGCCATTTTTCTCATGGCTCGGCTCATATGCAATTAGTATACAAATAGGGTGTAACTGTGTTCAAAATTTTCATTTGGGGAGGTATATCGTCGGATATATGGTTGGAAATTTAGTTTTACGTCGACACGCAAGCAGAGTCGTAAAACAAGATTTCCGAACGTATATCCAACGATATACCTCCCCAAATGAAAATTTTGAATATGGTTATCCCCATTCTAATGCACTTATACAGTTTCTTCTCAAATTGAAGCGTCGCAAGTCCCGTAAAGCAGCATGTCATCCAACATTATGTGACGTAATTAATGACGTAAAACTATTTCTGACAGTATATTGCAGGATATACTGTCGCACATTTTTGACATCCAATCAGGTGTCGCGGTACAAAAGCAAGTGCATTAGAATGTATTATAAACTGCACTTAGCACACTTCGTTCTCAGTCACCAGACACAATAAGAAATGCAGATAATGCAAGCAATTTAACAATGCTAGTTCTAATTGCATCTTTGTTTTCTTCAATTTTGGCAGCCTTATAGTTGCCCTTCGTTGCTGTTTTTTTTTTCTCATTCTGGCATAATCTTGAGAAATATGATGCAATTTGCTTCCCAGATAAAAAATTTCTCCCGCTTAAAATTTCCACTGGAGTGCATTTCAGCTGATGCTAGATATAGGTCAACCTTTTGCCCTGTATTTTTTCCTTGATGGTATTTTTCTAGCATATATGTTTTCTGTCTGTCTGAAAAGGCGGCTCGAACCTTGCTTTTCTTCAGTACTCACCTCATCCCGAACACTCTTGTTTGATGACTGTTTTCACCATTTCCAGTGAGGTTTACGTTCCTGGATGGATAAAGGTTTCGTAACCTTCCAGAATACAAGCTTTTTGCTTTGATGTCTCCCCACAAATATAAAGTGACTTATGCTAGGCTTTGCTATGCTGTCTTGTCTAGTCCTGAAAGTCTTGGAAAGGGCTGGCTGTTTCATTTTTGTTGATTGACCATCCATGATAGCTGCTATCTATTACTACTGAAATAGCTTCAAGCATAAAACAGCGGTGCAGCAAGGCTTTCCGTGCAATTCGCTGTCTTCGTATGGTTGAAGTAACACAAATAATAAAGATGGTTGGTTTGTTGGTGTTTAACGATGCATCAACCATCGTGGGTCATAAGCGTCAAACTAACGGTGTTAGTGTACGTGTAAGACGATTTAAGGTTGAACAAAAGATATGCAGTTTGACAAAAAGATGGGTTAAGAAAACACCTAACTATAATTTATATAATTGTATTTGTTAAAAAAATTGAATTCTTTCAAAACATTACTATGTTATCAACAGATTCATGTTAGTATATCTTGAAATAACTGTATCATATTATTAACAACAAATAAAGAAAAGCAATTAAGACAGTTCTCATTTTATTATAACAGAAATTAGAGATATTATGTGGGCTTACTTGTGTCAATACTGACAAAATGGCATGACTGAGCTCATTATGAACACTGTCGGGCTCATGTCAGAAAATCAGCAGTCAAGAAAACTAGAGGACCTGACTGTCCTGAAGCGCTCACCTGCTCTTCTTAATAATGTTAAAATAGGTCAACATCAACTACGGCTTATAATGAAACATATTTCGCTTAATGAGGGTTGCGGCCATTTTAGTCAAGTGACCTAAAACAATCTAATGAATACTCCATCAAACAGCCCAGTGATTTCTGAGGAAAAAATGTTCAGATAGGTATGTGGCAGTACAAATGAGTGGCATTGGATAAAAGGTCACAGGTCAGCTTGACATTTGGTACTTATATAAAACCTTTGTCTTATTAGGTTAAACATTTCTTGCAAGTATTATGATTTCGGCCTAAACAGCTATAGAAAAATGAACATTTCAAGATTTTTTCCATATAAATGCATTAGGAATCAAATTTGACCTTGAACTAGGTCAAGGTCAACATAGATTCATCATTTGTGCAAATCTGGTAGGGCACACATCCCCAATGCTACATACCAAGTCCCAAGGCCATTGGATTCCAGAGAAGATTTTTAAAGGATTTTTACCATATATGGGCATGGTGGCCATCTTGGTCATGTGACCAGTACAATTGGTATAAATTTTGGCTAACCTATCATAAGGAGTCTTCAAATGAAACTTGAGTTCAATTGGCCTAGTTGTTTCTAAGGAAACTATGTTTTAATGTGTTGATGGGAGTCCAATATGAGCGACCTTGGCTGAGAAGTTAAAGGTCAACTTTGACCTTTGAAACTTATTTATAGCCATTGTCTCATAGATTTAACATATATTAAAAGAGAATAATGACTTTGGTTATAACAGTATTCAAAAAATCAACTTTTCAAAAAAAATCCCATTTAAATGCATTAGGAAGAAAATTTGACCTTGACGTTAAGTAGGTCAAGGTCAACTTAGGATCATCATTTGAACCTACTTGGTAGGCCCCACATCCCCAATGCTATATATCAAAACCCAAGGTAACCTGCCTTCTGGTTTTGAGAAAAGAAGTTTTTTAAAGGGTTTTTACCATATATGGGCATAGGCCGCCATCTTGGTCATGTGACAAAAATATTTTGAACAAATTTTAGCTAACTTAGCATAAGAAGTCTTCACATGAAATTTGAGTCCAATTGGGCCAATGGTTTGTGAGTAAACTATGTTTTAATATATTGATGGGACTCCAATATGAGCGGCTTAGCTGAAAGGTCAAAGGTCAACCTTGACCTTTGGAACTTATTTATAGCAATTGTCTCATTAGATTAAACATATCAAGTGAGAATAATGACTAGGCTTCTACAGTTTTAAGAAAAATAGACTTTTCAAAAAGAAAAATCCCCATTAAATGCATTAGGAAGCAAAGAACATCTAGCGATAAGGCGTATATTTTCCCTAGTTGATATGATTAATAACATCAAATTTTCAAATTGCCCTAATGTTTTTGAAATTGGTGTAGTTTGGCAGTGAAATCTGCATAGAAGGTAACAAAATACGCTTCAAAGCGATTCACCATTTACAATACCGTGAAAACGTGCACTTTCTACTCCCACCCCTCATTTTACGTCTTTATACTGGGTGCCGTTTAGGCCAAACTTTGAGTAAATGCATTGCTAGTTTTAAAAAAGTAAAAGTGCTAAAATGTTAAGAGTAGGAGTGCCCTTCATTTCCTAAACCTTACCGTATTCCTTCTGCGCATGCGTACGAAATACACCTAAAAGTGTGGCGTTTGTCATTGGAAAAATGAAACTGGTGTCTTTCAGTTTGTTTTTAGATGCTTTGCCCCCCTAGACCCAAGATGCCCTTTACATATGTTGTAAATGTTTATAGCGACATGTCGTTGTCCAAAGGGCATCTTGGGTCTAGGGGGGCAAAGCATCTAAAAATAAACTGAAAGACACCAGTTTTATATTTCCAATGACAAATGCCACAATTTCGGGTGTATTTCGTACGCATGCGCAGAAGGAATACGGTAAGTTTTAGAAAATGAAGAGCACTCCTACCCTTAACATTTTAGCACTTTTACTTTTTTAAAACTAGCAATGTATTAACTCAAAATTTGGCCTAAACGGCACCCAGTATAAAGAATTAAAAAGAGGGGTGGGAGTAGAAAGTGCACGTTTTCACGGCATTGTAAATGGTAAATCGCTTTGAAACGTATTTTGCTGTCTACTATGCATATTTTACTGCTAAACTACACCAATTTCAAAAACATTTGGGCAATTTGAAAATTTGATGTTTGTAATCATGTCAACTAGGGAAAATATACGCCTTATCGCTAGATGTTCTTTGACCTTGACGTTAAGTAGGTCAAGGTTAACCTAGGATCATGATTTGAACAAACTTGGTAGGCCCCACATCTCAAATGCTACATACCAAGACCTGAGTTCATCGGCCTTCTGGTTCTGGAGAAGATTTTTAAAGGGTTTTCACCATATATGGGCGTGGCGGCCATCTTGGTCATGTGACCAGGACCATTTGAACAAACTTTCGTTTCCGTATCCTAAGGAGTCTCCATATGAAATTTGAGTTAAATTGGCCTAGTGGTTTAAGAAGAGAAGATGTTTGAAAATGTTGACGGATGGACGGACGACGGAGTCACTGTTATACTATTAGCTCACCCATGAGCCTTCGGCTCAGGTGAGCTAGAAATGTGATACTAATCAAGTATTGAACAAAAAAAAACAATAGTGAATTTAGTCGAAATCATAGCGTGAACCTACATGTTTATAAATTTGACCCATCACGTCAAAATGGACCTTCTGGGAAAATTTTGCGAAATTGAGTTATATCTTGATAATGTATATTTAAGAAGTGATTTGACATTTAAATTACTAAAATATTCCAAATAGTTTTTTGAGTTATGTATGTTTGAATACCAATAACCTTACAGCTTCAGTGTCACAAAATTTCTTCGAAACGTCATAAATGACATCAATACAGTTATGACAATCCGTAAAATATTTGGTCATGAAAACCCAGTGTATTGTATTTTTAAATACATTTCAAAACAACAGCGATATGCTTGAATGAATTAATTATCCTTATTGAGCATTTTAGATAAAATATCCCATGCGCAGAACACAGAATATCCTCTCGTGACTAGACGAGGCATCATTTGCAAACTTAAAGCATATCAACTTTTTACCACACATTCTTTACTGCTATACTTTATCAAATTATGATCGCAAAGCCTGATCAGCATAATAATTTTGCTCAAGCTGTAAAATAAGCAGCTTAATAAACACTATCATCATGGTTGCTTCTCACTAAAATGCACTTGGTTAATCGGTCTTAGTGCTTAAACCAGGCCCTCGGGTTATAAAACTTTTTTTCATGGTCAACTCAAATGAGCACAAAATTTCAATTGCTTGTTAAAACTAGAATACCGACAAATAAAGAAGTTTCTTGCTTTAAGTCTCAGATGTTGTATTCATCATGCTAATAAATGTTCAAGTGCCAACAATTGTTAGCATTTTAACATAAATGAGCAGGATACATTTCATGCTCAACTGAGTTGAGTATGAAAACAGTTTTTAATCTAGGTGCCTGAATTCCATTACAAAATTTTCAGGACGCAAAATATAAAAAAAATAGTCTCGCCTATATAGCCAATGGTTAATCTTAGTGTTATTGGTTGATAAATCACTGCACGGACTGGCGTGACGTCATTGGATCGCAAGTTTTATTCGCATGTCATCATCTATCACATTGTAACGGTGTAATGTCGTTTTAACAACAACTTGACGTTCAAAATGTACGTAAAATACGCGTTTCAGTCCAAACAAGAGTTGCGGGAAATTATGACAGTCTGTTCAAGATGGCATATTCGTTATAGACTATGAAGGATTCGTTCATATTTTTATTTTTTTTTTGTGTGTAAGAATCGAAATAAATTCGCACTGGCAGTGATTTGTTGCTTAATATATCACTGGCTGGAGGTCAGTCGTTAAAGTGAATAAATCATGAGCGCGAACAGTGATTTGTTGCTTAATATATCGCTGTCTGTCGGTCAGTCGTAAGTGGATAAATTATTCGCGCTCATGATTTATTCACTTTAACGACTGACCTCCAACCAGTGATATATTAAGCAACAAATCACTGTGAGCGGGAATCTTATTTCTTTAATTAAAAAAAAAATCGTGCATTTCCCTATTTGGTACTGTGGTATTCTTTCAGGATTCATAACATTAAACAGTTAGATAATGAAAGCACAACTCATTATTGAAGCATACAGAAAGCCACCCAGACAAGAGTGTGCAATTGATTTTTGTCTTATTTCTTAAGTAAAAACATATGCTGTGGGTGCTTTAAAGAAACGTCTCAATGAGACGTTTCTTTTCAGCACCATAAACATACAGTGCGTAAAT
The DNA here is from genome assembly GCA_964019695.1 of Loripinus fragilis. Classification (NCBI taxonomy): domain Eukaryota; kingdom Metazoa; phylum Mollusca; class Bivalvia; order Lucinida; family Lucinidae; genus Loripinus; species Loripinus fragilis. The sequence goes on from OZ026514.1 coordinate 30,338,695, forward strand.
GAATATTATTTTCTTATTTTTCAACCAAAACATATTCTGTGGGTACTCAAAAGAACTGTCTCAATGAATCGGGTTTTTAGCCCACCTTAACATATAAAAAGAAGCTTTTACATAGACAAGGGTCCTAGATGGGTGTGCTTTCATTGAGAGCTGCTCGGAAACACTTGAGTTTGGACAAGTACTGTCTATATTGCTGTCACCCTCACAGTGCTGACGAACATTTTCATACAAGTGCCAGGCTCTCTCCGGACTCAGTCCTGGTGGTGAGATAAGCTCTGGTTCGCTAGTAATCAGTTCAGGAATATTAGCTAGGTCCTTTACAATGTGGTGTCTGGTTTCTGGAGATGACAGGAATTCTCTGACAAAAACTGTACCGGCTTCCGATGACGTCATACGAAAGTGGTGATACCGTGTCAAATTGCAGATTTTTTTAAAGTAGAGCTCCAGAAAGAGCTTCCACTTCCATACAGGCACAAGGGTACGGACGAACTTGGTTCTGTAATAAGCTGGGGAATGTCGATTTCTTTAGTTGTCTATACCAGAACTACTTCAGCTAATTCAGAAATTGAAGATATATAACTATGCTTGTATTTCATTTTGATCAGACCAAAGCACCAATCTGGACCGAACCTGTTAAAAGGTAGCATGAAAGAAACCTCTTTATTTGAATTGAAGCCTTGAAATAATCTATAATAAATATACTTGATCACAGCATTGTTCTTATTTTGTCCACGACAGTTATCACAGATGTTAAACAATGATGGAGATAACTTATTGGCTCTTTTGCACCCTTTCCCATTAATACAGCCTCATCAATTAAATAAATAATCTGTTTTGGCGCTGATTTGGAACAAATGACAAATATGTGACACTTTCGAGGTGTTTTGAAATAAATTAGTGTTGGTGACTGTGTGGGATCAAACGTTTTGTGCGTCATCAAATGATATATGTAAAGTTCCATTCAGTATGTCTTGTGACTTTTTTGTTTATCTGTTTGAGATTTCCAATACAAGCTTGAATCCTTACAGTGCTGCTTGAAGTAGTCCCTGCATTCTTTAGCAAGGGCTAAGTGCTGCTCTTGTTTTATAAGCTGAGCACTTTTTTCGGCTTCAGAACAGCTTTACACAGGTTCTTGTATCTTTTAATACCTACTCCATGAGCAAAAAGGTAAGTTGATCTGCAAACCTGTCTGCCAAGAAGAAAAGAACTTAGTCTTAGTAATACAACAAGGCAGCATCATAACAGTGTAGTCTTTTATTTTAGGCAATTTACCTGGCAATGGCATAGAATTATAGTCAGCATAATTTGAAATAAAACTGATTACACTTTGTTCATCAGATAGGCTTGGCCCATACTGTTTACACAGGCTCTTGTATCTTTTAATACCGACTCCATGAGCAAAAAGATAAGTTGACCTACAAACCTGTCTGGCAAGAAGAAAGAACTTTACAGATGCACGACGTCGCTCCTTTCTGTCCGTATGGGTGGCTGTCTGTTTTGTCTGGCTAGAATTTTCTCTACTGTGTTGCACGTTTGCCAGTATGATTAGGTCTACGTTCTCCTTGGGTAGCTCAGTCATATTCAGTTGGATATCATCTAGGGCTTGCATGCCAAACTGCTTTAAAACATCGTTTACCTGAAATACAAATATATTGGTGAGAATAATAGATATCTTAGCCCATAATCAACTCTTCCCCCACAAACTAGGCCCTTGCAAAGTCAGCCCCTTGCCACCATGCTCTATTATATGTTAAAATCATCAACAAAAAGTATGTCTGGTTATAGGCCAGAGATTATGCATCTCGAAACTTCGCTGTTTACACACATAAATTGGTAATCAAGTCAGTGAAATCCCTGATGAGATGCCCTATAATCAGGCTTCTCAACTAGGACTGCACTGTGTTCAAAAGATTTCTTCTTTAAAGAAACTAGAATTTCGAGAATTGGATGTGTCGCCTGGCAAAACAAAAACAAGGCAAATTTGTCGAATTTATATCCCAGGCGAAGGTTTTTTAGAGAAACTTATAAATCAAAAACCATAAATTCCATTTCTCCAACCCCTAAGTTCACCTTCGGTAACATACAAATCAAAGTTAAAAGCCTATCAAATAGTATTCAGTGGTTAGTTCAATTAAAAAAACTAATCTGTACAATCTCAACCATGTTGCTGCATTTCGTGATTCCTACGAATTTGATAAGCAACATGACCATGTTTTGAATAAGTTGACTTGACGCCATCCCTGGGGTGTCGCTGCATTCGTGATTCCCTTTAATTTGATATGCAACATGATATTGTTCTGAATTTGAAATGTGACCTTTTGATCTCTAGGGTCAGGGTGGGGGGCGGTGGTCGGTGGGCAAAATATCTGGTACCATGTTGCTACATTTTGTGACTCAAATTAATTTGATATGCAACATGACCATGATATGAAACAGTTGATTTTTGACCTATTGACCTCACCCCTAGGGTCATGGGGGGAGGGGGTGGGGTGCGGATAAAATATTTGCTACCATGTCGCTGCATTCGTGATTCCCTTTAATTTAATATGCAACATGACTATGTTCTGAAATAGTGGAAATTTGACCCCTATGACAGACATACTGACTGGGATATCATTTGCTGCAGAATGCCTTAAAAATGAAATTCAGGTAATTTTTTGTTTAAAACGAACTGAGTATTTCCCATCAAAATTACAGCAAATATATTATCAGCCAAGTTATGATTGTGGAAAGCTTCAGACTTATACATTTTGAAATATATTAGTTATGGCATACTTGGAGCCGTACCATGAGAAAACCTGGTTTTTGCATATGCTGCACGGTAACCATATATAGGCGAGTATAGTGTCTGTGTGTTTTGCTACATAGATAATACAATTTATTTTATACTTAGCAGTGAAATCAATGCGTATCAAAAACAAATAAAAGTGATATCAATCACTAGTAAGATGATATTCATATTGAGACAATTCAGCCATGCAGGCATGCTTCGAAGATTACTTAGTCACAAAATCTAATGACAACCTACTTTTGCTTTATCTATTTTACCTTATTCGACGAGGTCAACCAGTATTCAAGAAAGCCCCCGTTAGTAGACCTCACACACTCAAGAACCATAGCGTAGAATGAATGATTTATTAATCCAAAAGAGCAGAATTTCACGAAAGTATCCCATCGTAATGAGCGTTGTCAACAATTTGCTTTGCCAGCTTCAATCATGGCTACTGCACATGCTTATGGCCTGCTTACGTCATACATAAACTGATGAGGCGCATTAGGGAGGAAATTAGTAGCGCTAATTTTAAAATGTCAGAATTAAAGTACTAAAATACTTTATCATTTCATAAAGGCGTTTAAACTTATATTTTGAAGGAGATTTGTGAAACTGTAATTATTTAGTTGAAACATGCCTTTGGGTTAGAGATTAGAGGTTTGACGAAAGCTAAGTTGGGTAGGCAGAACTATCCAATCGTCGTTAATTCTCCCAATTAACCGTTTCCGACGATCCAACGCCGTTGGAATTGTCAGGCAGCGTTCCTAATGTTTATAAAAAAGGCGGAACTATCAGACGCTCTGTCACTCTACATCACGACTTGCTTGGGGTCACCTCGCTGATAGAAATCAAGATTTTCCTATAGACGAATACAGTTAGATCATTTAGAAAAGGTAATTTGATACACATTTTTTTATTTTATGCTTTTGCTTAAGCTTAATCTTAAACTGAAACTCATGAGAGAAAAGCAGCGATAAAAAGACGACTTAAGGCCATCACGAGAGTATCTGCAGACGTCCAGGGATCAAGCACTTGTCCTGAATGATCAGAATCGTCACCCAAAGATCAGAAAACTAGAAATTTTGCTTACTCTTAATCTTAAACTGTATTTTCTTTGAATCTGAACCTGCTCCCAGCGCTGTTGTCAGTTCATTTAGGCAAGTCGTGCTGAATAGTGTCCAAACAATTCAAAGTTAAGTGCAAACTCCAAGTTTCATAGTTTTTATCATATTTCAGTCATCATTCATCAAGAATCATTAGCTCAACGTAGATTGTTACTGCGTTTGACATTCTAATCAAAAGAGAGGCAAATCACGGAGAGAAAAGTGAATGTTTCAATTGGAGTTGCGTCCCCTTCACTGTTGCTCAGTTCAATAACCCTTGCAGAGCTGAAGGCGAGAATCAAGACCAAAGGAGAAGTTACTTTCCTGACTGGATATCTGCCTGCATAAGGAGTGATTAAATGTTGTAGTGTTGTTGTTATTGAATACATTGCTCAAGCTGTATTTTCATTTATTTAAGCTTGAGATAGGAATAATTCAGCTTTCTAAAAGAACGCTCGTGCGTCACAGAAACTGCTGTGACCTATATTGCGAGATAAGAGACGTCTTACAAGTGAAGTAGACCCTAGATTATAAGTTAGAGCTCAGGTGATCCGGAACCTGGAGTGGAGCTTTTCGGATGTGAGATCGTAGGCAGTGCACCACAGCAAAAGACATCTATTTGACACTGTGCCGACATTCCGAGGTCTAGGCGTTGTAGTGGTCCCAAATTGATCAGGAGTTTGTCTTATTTTATATGGTCCCTTGCTGACTGAGGAGCAAGCATTATTATTTAGAAGGTCCCTTGCTGACTGAGGAGCAAGCTATTTATAAGGTCCCTTGCTGACCGAGGAGCAAGCTATTATTTATATGGTCCCTTGCTGACAGAGGAGCAAGCATTATTATTTATATGGTCACTTCAACCTGGGAGCAAGATTATTATTTTCATGGTCACTTGCCGACCTGGGAGCAAGATTATTATTTATATGAATTGTTTTTATTGATTAATCTTATGCTTAAACTTAAACTTATGCTTAATCTTACGCTTCAACTTGAATGAACTAGTCTATGCAACAAGAAGGAGTGAGGAATAGAAGAAGCAAACAATCACAAAGATCATCAATATTAGTGAATTTCATGTACATATTTCATATTGATTAAAAGTTCATTTTTGCTTCACATCAATCTTCATAGTGAATCATAGCAAATATAGGTCTTCAAGTATATTGTGTTGACAGGGGCTATAATACAACATCCCAGTGAACCGAAACATATATTTAAATATCAAGGAGCTCCGTTTGTCTCTGTGAATTGATTCTGTTGTGTCCCCTTTATAGCATAATACTACTTTATTGGAGATATTGCTGAGAAATCTAAGTAAGGACAAATATAGCCAGTCACTCTATAATAAACAATCCAACTACAACTCCCCCTGGTCAGGCCAATCCATAACATATTAAATGGTGTCAGGGTAGTGGGATCTATGAGCTATGAGAACTGACTTCCTGCTGAAGAAACAGAAGAGTTGGACGTCACCCTAGATCCAGTGATACGGACATAGTTGGATTGAGTAAGTGCTTATAGAGTGGCAGTTAGTTGGGCAGATATATATTTTTTTGCAAAAAAAGGTCAGATCTTACACTTATAATTAAATTCAGCACAAGTCACTTAAGAATAGTTAAAATGACAGGAAAGAAAAGAACTCCCTGTAATAAAGAACGGGGTGATGAGGTTAAGACAGCTTCCAAATTTTCTGGCAGTAATTCTGAAAGAGAGGAAAATGCATATATTACTGAAGTTGATGAGGATTATTGCACTATAAATGACCAAACTGTTCAAACATGTGATTTTGATTACAGATTAGACCAAGAATCAGAAGCAGCTGAAATTTTACAGACCAACAGAAAAAGAGAAAGACAATAATAATAAAGACCTAGAAAAGAAGCTAGGTAATACTCATTTATCATTTTCTTGTCCTTCTGAAACTGTTAGTGCACCAGCACTTACTACACAGGTGGTTAGTACAGCTGAACTACAACAGGTCATGAGAGAAATGGCATCTTCTATAGTACATGCTATTGGAGAATCACATAGTAGTATAAATGAGAACTTACTCTGCTTAGCCAACAACGTGCAAGACAAGGTAAAAAGAACAAGAAATATCCAGCTGAGGCAAAGGCGTAGTAGACCAAGGAGTAAGGTAAGCCAAGGTATTGCTAGTTCTTCTGATTCATCAGAATCTGAAAAAGATTTGGGACTCAGCAGTGGTTCCACAAATACATATATACACGAGAGGGGTAATCTGGGATCGTCATACACTAACAGACTAGATTCAGTCAAATTACCAAATTTTAATGGCAAAGAGTCCTGGAAAGTATGGTTTGATAGATTTTCTGAGGTAGCAGACAGGAAAAGGTGGAGTTATGAAAAAAGACTAGGCGAATTGCTACCCAGACTACAAGGTACGGCTGGGGAGTTTGTCTTTGGACAACTCAGAAAGGCTATAAGAGGTAACTATGACACTCTAATTTTCAAGCTGAACAGCCGTTTCAGTGTTGTAGAGACAAAAAAGACTTATGCTGCTAAATTTAGTAAGAGGAATCAAAAGGTAGGTGAGACTACTTAGGAATATGCTGCCGAGATTAAGAAACTGTATGACAAGGCATATGCTCATAGGGATTCTGGAACAAGACTAGAAGACCTTCTTAGGACGTTTTTAGATGATTTCTATGATGATAAGGCTAGATTTCAGGTGGAATATGTTAAAGAGCCCAAAACCATAGATGAAGCTGTGTTCTTTGATGTGGACTTTGAGGAAACTAGACGGAAACCAGTATAAAGTGAGGTTCAAGATAAGAAGTATAACGTCAGGTAAGAAATGTTAGGTTTTCAGAATCAGAATCTGAGGTATCAGATAATACCAGTTGGACAGACATAGAAAGCCCAAGACCTAGAAAGAAGCAAATTCGTAAAGCAAAAGTAAATGGGGGGGGGGGGGATGGGAAAGCAAGAACCCCAAACAGATGTGTGTTTAAATGGTAGAGCGGCTCAAAGTAACGGTTGACAGGAAGTGAAAGTGAGAGTACCTGAGACAAATAATGGTTCTCAGGACATAAATAAAGGTAAGATTGTGACTTGGATCTCTGAGATTTTACAGAAAATCTCAAATCTAGAGAATAAGGGAAATTTCTCTAATGACAAGGCAAATAAGGGTTCTGGACCTTTCAGAGGCAAGGACAATAGTCTGTGTTATAGCTGTAATAATGTTGGTCATTTTAGCCGTGATTGCCCGTCAACGGTAAATAACAGACAATACAGAAGAGAGACAAATTATAATTCACGTAATGGTAATTGGACAAGCAACCAGTATCATACAGATGCATCTGGTGCACAGGTAAGTTCCAACCGTTTAAACTTTTAGGGGTCAAATCTACTGGCCAGGCGACGACACAGCGGAACATAATATATGGCCAACATAGAGATTCAGGGGAAACTACTTATGAAGCCCCGCTTAAAAATGATGGCGTTTACGTGGAGGGATACATTGAGTATGTAAGAATTCTTTTCACTGCTGATACAGGGGCAACTAGAACTATTATTTCCAAGAGGATTTTTGACAGAATTCCAGAACCAGAACCAAGGTTAGTCAAAGCACCAGATTTGGTCAGAGCAGGAGGAAAACCTCTTTTAATGTATGGTAAGACAAAGTGTAAGCTTTCACTTGGTGATTTGACATTGGATGAAGATGTAATAGTGGCAGAAATAGATGATGGGGGCCTTTTATGGATAGATGTATCACAGAAGCATTACACTGGCCCTGCAGATAAACTATTAAGCAAAGGTGAAATTCACTTGAGTGGACACAAGATACCAGAGGCCAGATCAAGGTCAGGGCTGCTGATCATTATATGATCCAAGGTAAGTGTGAGCAAATTCTAGATGTACTTGTTGAACGTCAAGTGCCAGACTACTACAGCGATAAGTGTGAGGTTATCATTGAACCCAGTCCTGAATTCACTGAGACTTATCCCTTGCTAATGGCTCCTACTGTTGTAGATTTGAACGGAGGTAAGACACAAAAAGTAAGAGTATTGAACCCTTTCAACACTGAAGTATCTATAAAACAAGATTCTGTAGTTGGTTTAGCTGAAACATTTTCTAATATGAAAACATTAGTGCAAACTGAAGATGAGACTGAGTCAGGTAATTACTGCAGTGTGAGACGTATCAAGAGCTCAGATGAATCTGCATGTATTAGGACTGCTGGCTCTTTAAACCATGAAACGGAGTCTATGAGTGAACAGATCATTCCTACCTATCTTAAGAAATTATATGATGATTCAATACAATGTAAGACTGAAAAAGAAAATCAAAGTATTGCTAATTTGCTGATTAAATATCAAGACGTATTTTCAAAAACTGAGTTTGACCTTGGGCGGACACACTTAGGAGAGCATGTCATTGATACAGGTGATGCTAAACCCGTTAAGCAACGTCCCTATAGCTTTTGCAGACCAAGAGGAGAAGGTAATAAAGCAAATGGAAGAACAAAAAATTATCAGGAAGTCTAATTCACCATGGTTGTGATGAAATCAAGTGGAAAGGTAAGACCATGTATTGATTACAGGGCCATAAACAAACTAAGCCCGATCGCTTCCCAATACCCAATACAAAAGACTGTCTGGATGCATTTGCCGGAGCTAAGCTGTTTAGTACCTTCTGCTTGACAGCGGGGTATCATCAGGTGCCCGTCATGGAGAAATACATACCCAAAACTGCTTTTATAAGTAAATATGGACTGTATGAGCACCTTACAATGCCAATGGGTATGATGGATTCTAGAGCAACCTTCCAAAGAATAATGGAAACTGCTTTACGAGGTCTACAATGGATCATTTGCTTAATATACTTAGATGATGTGTGTGTGTGTTTGGTAAAGACTTTGATGAACACATACACCGAGTAGAGCAAGTGTTATCACCGATGCGATATGCAGGTCTCAAACTGAAACCTGAGAAATGCCATTTGCTGAAAGCTGAGGTAAATTTTCTATCTTTCACCATTTCTGAAAAAGGCATTTTACCTAGCCCTCATAATGTAGCAAAAATTTTGAGGTTTCCTGTTCCAACAAATCAGAAAGAAGTTTGACAAATACTTGGTATGGGGAGTTATTACAGGCGCTTTATCAAGTCATACTCAGACAGAATGCGACCCCTTATAGATCTTACCAAGAAAGGTAAAGTATTCAATTGGACTACCAAATGCCAAGAAGCCTTAGATGATTTGAAAACAACCTTGACAGGACCCGAAATAATGGCTTTTCCAGAAAAGGATGGTGAGAATATACTTGATTGTGATGCTAGTGACGTCAGAATTTAAGGCGTACTCAGTCAGATACCAAATGGCGAAGAAAGAGTTATTTCTTACGGTAGTAGAACACTCAGCAAATCAGAGAAAAATTATTGCGTGACAAAGAACTTTTGGCCGTCTGGTATTTTGTGGAATATTACAGACAGTACTTGCTAGGCGTGACATTTAGAGTAAGATCAGATCACCAGGCTCTTGTGTGGATATTCAGTTTCCAAGAGCCCAAGGGACGAGTATGTCAGTGGTTAGAAATCTTGTCAGCTTACAGTTTTACTGTAGAAGATCGCAAACGTAGGAACCATATCAATGCAGATGTTATGTCAAGGTGCTTTGATATTTGGGGATGCAAATGCAGTGAAGGAGACATGTTAGAAAGTATTAGATGTGGACCCTGTAAGAAGTGTCAAAAGAGGGCCGTAGAGATGCAAAGTTCTAAGCTGTGGAATTTTGAGGTGAACTCAAAAGGTGATTCACAGAGTAGTTTCAAAATGCCAGCTGATGGGAGCACGAGTGAAAGTTAAGATTTACAGGAGACATCTTAGTCTGTGAAGTTATGACCAGGTCCAAATCAACTAAGGATTGTGACACAGTATGTACAGAGGGTTTCTCTTTTTCTGAGATCACACACTAAGTCTGATCTAAGAAAAATCCAAGAACAAGATCAAAATATTGGACCATTATACAGATGGTTGTGATTGGTAAACGCCCCACTTTAAGTGACGTTCAGATGGAATCTACTGACCAGGTACTATTTGTTACTGTGGGAATCCTTACAGCTAATTGATGGACTTGTGTATAGAGAATTCCACAAGAAGGATGGAACAGGTTAATTTTTACAATTTTTAGTTCCACAGCTGTTAAGAAGGGACATTATGTTCCAAATGCATGACAGTTTACAGGGATGTCATCTGGGTCAGAAGAAGACTTGAAACAGGATCCAACAGAGGTATTTTTGGTTTGAAATGAAAGTGGATATCAACAACTGAGTATTAAAGTGCGATATCTGTGCAGCCAACAAAACACCAAACCGAACACCCAAAGCACCGTTAGGAAACATGAAAGTTTGCTGAGTCTTAGATAGGCTCTCCATAGATATATTGGGACCCCCATCAGAACAGATACACTCTTGTAGCAACTTGTCATTTCACTAAATGGGTTGGAATTTTTGCTTTACCTGATCAGACAGCATCAACTTGTGCTAGAGTGTTATTAAATGAAGTATTTGCTCGTTATGGGATCTGCAGCACTTTACATTCTGATCAGGGAAGAAATTTTGAGAGTGGCATATTTCAAAATCTTTGCAGAATGTTAGAAATAAAAAAGACTAGAACTTCAGCAAGGAATCCAAGATGTAATGGTCAAACTGAGAGGTTTAATAGGACTCTTGTTAGGATAATAAAGGCTTATTTGAAAAATGAACAGACTGATTGGGATCTACACTTAGGATGTCTTGCTGCAGCATATAGGTCAACCCCACATGAAAGTAGTCAGATGACACTAAATTTGTTAATGTTAGGTAGGGAAGTCCGACTTCCTGCTGAGTTAACTCATGGCAGTTACACTAACAATGAAACAGTAACTTCTTATGGTGAATATGTGAATAAATTAAGAAAAAAGACTGCAAACAGCTCATTCTGTGGCTCGCAAGTACATAGAGAATCAGCTAAGACACAAAAGGACAGATTTGATGCAAAGATATTTGAGACCAGCCTTTTGCCAGGGGACTTAGTTTGGTACCTAGTTGAAAGCTGTAGACCAGGGAAGTGCCTGAAACTTGAGCCAAATTATACTGGCCCATATGTGGTTATTTGTAAATTCAATCCTTTAAATTTGAAAATACAAATGAGCAAATCAGGTACCACAAAAGTGGTACATCACAATAAGCTGAAGAAGTATGAAGGTGATAATCCTCCTAACTGGGTACTAAAATTGTCTAAGAAAGTTAGGAAGAACAGCCGGGAATAAATTCATGCTGTGACATTTTTTTTTTTATGTAAACCCATTTTTTTTTCAGCATGTCGGATGAGCCTACCAAGTTAATCACCAAAAGAGGGATAGCATACCAATGTATGACATGCGGCAAAGTAGACCAGAGACACAGGTTAAAGATACACATCTATAAAGAACATGTGGAAAGGGGAAATGTTCCCTATTTGTGCAGTCTCTGTAGTTTTTTGGGGACACTTACGCCAGTCTGGCAAATCACCTTGTGCACGAGGTGCACTCTAACAATATATCTCTATATGGTGGAGACTCATAACACAAACTCATTTGTTCATTGTGCCTGAGAGGCGGCGTAGTACCTGCAAGAGGGCGATTCACAGGAGAAGTCAGAGGAGATTTGGCGGAAGAGGACTCGAGGCAGTGGTGGGGATGGTTTGGGTTTGCACATGCTGTGTGTCGCCGAGCCCGGTGGAGGAATTTCCAACTCTTCAGGACTTGATAAGTTTGGAAGATCCGGTTGTTTCTCCACTTTGGGGTTCCGCTGACTTGCCAGAGGAGTCAGCCACCGAGACCGTTACTATGCAAGGCCCGTCGGCCATCACCTTCACAGTCCTTACAAACCAAAGTCCTGCCGTTCCTGAACCTTTCATGGCTCCCGTTGCAGAACTGGTATCTCCACCTGGCTCTCCCTCGTGTGATGCAGCTTCATCTGCATCCTTGCATTCTATTGAATGGGAGCATGTAGTCAAGGTTCTCCACGAGGTTAGGGATGCAGCCCGAGCCGTGGTGGGACTGGGAGAGGCAGTGAGGGACTCTTTCCTCATATTTAACAACATCATGTACACACAAAACAAAATATTAGACAAGTTAAGCCAACATGTAGAGAAGTTATCCAGAAGAAATATCAGTGATGAGCGGGGGGAGAGACGCAGAAGATCTCGGTCTAAGTCCCCTCATCAGAGGTGGCATAGGCGTTGAGATCTACCTGCATCTCACCCCTCTGTCTCAGAGAAATTGAAATTAGAATAAATATTCTATTTATTTTTTTTATATATGTGAACAGATGTTTGTATATTGATTTACACATTAAATGATGAATGTGTATGATACAGGTTTTTCTTAGGTGGCACAAAAGTACATGATCATATCCAAAGGGTTATGCTAGATTGCAGTATGGTGCAACAGTACATGAAGAATATTCACTGGGAAAAGAAGTATTCATCATGAACCTGATTTAACCTGCAAAAAGTGTAGCACCACTGAATTAAAAAGTAGCAATGAGTACACTCCCAGTCAACTGAGAGATCATCTATGCTCGTGGTACTTGTGCTTGTGAGGACACTGCACACAATTACAGGGGGTTGTGAGACAATTCAGCCATGCTTCAAAGATGACTTAGTCACGAAATCTAATGACAACCTACTTTCGCTTTATTTTACCTAATTCGACGATGTCAACCAGTATTCAAGAAAGTCCTCGCTAGTAGACCTCACACACTCAAGAACCATAGCGTAGAATGAATGATTTATTAATCCAAAAGAACAGAAATTCACAAAAGTATCCCATCGTAATGAGCGTTGTCAACAATTTGCTTGTGAGCTTCAATAATGGCTACTGCGAATGCTTAGGGCCTGCTTACGTCATGTATAAACTGATGAGGCGCATTAGGGAGGAAATTAGTAGTGCTAAGTTTAAAATGTCAGAATTTAAGTACTGAAATACTTTATCATTTAAACTTATATTGTAAGGAGATTTGTGAAACTGTAATTATTTAGTTGAAACATGCCTTTGGGTTAGAGATTAAATTGATTGTTTGTTTGGTTCTTAACGACGAATCAACCCTTGTGGGTCATTAGCGTCAGACGGTATTAAACTAAACATGATGAAGATGGAAAAAGTAAAAAATTTATAAGATAAAATAAAAGGAAAGATGATGATGAGTTTGTATAATGATAATTAGTTGCAATACGATTGTTGACAGGAGAGACCACGTACAATATCTGACAGTTTCAAAGAGCTATTCAGATAACTGTACATGTTCTTTAACTGAACAGAATACAACATTAAAAAATCTGTATTATGGTCCGATACAAATGTAAAACAAAACATGATTTTAAAAAAAATAGCAATTAGATTTTGTTAAAAAGATTTGTTTGCTTTAAAAATGTCATAATACTATCAATATGTATATCTTGAAATAATTCTTTCATGTTATCAACATGGAAGCTATTATTTCTTACTTGTGCAAAATCGCCACATTCCAAAAGGAAGTGACGTACAGTGAATGGTGCGTCGCAACCAACACATTGTGCCTCCTCTTCACCTTGTAGCAAGTATAAATGAGTGACTCTTGTATGACCTAAGCGGAGTCGAGCTAAAACTACTTCTTCTCTTCTAATGTTTCGAACAACTGATTGATATTCACCAATAGTTGGTTTGATGTCAAGAAGTTTATTACCAATGCTGTTTTCCATGAAGTTTGCCATTCTTCTAAGATATATTTATTGATAGATGGCTTAAAATTGGAAAATGGAATTTTAAAAGAAGTTGTTTCTAATGAAAGCGATGTTTTTGCTTGCTTATCTACCATCTCATTCCCTTGGATACCTATATGACTAGGAATCCAACAGGGAACAATATCTTTTTAAGCTAAAAGCTCATGACATTTTTCTAAAAGTTTCTGAATCTGTGGATTCTTTGAACTGGTATGGTTCATTGCTTTCAATACAGAGAGCGAGTCAGAAAATATAATAAATTTATTGTTAGCATCACAATTGCTAATGATATCTAAAGCTAGATCAATTGCTTTTGCTTCAGCAGTGAAAATTGATGAATCGTCATGTATACGTTGCATATTATTATGGTTGTCTGATATAACAGGACAACCAACCTTTGAGTCTTCCTTTGACCCATCAGTCTAAATTTGTTGGTAATTATTATAACGACTTTGCATTTTTCTGAAATCATCTTTTAATATGTGTGGATTTGATTGAGATTTTTCCCTGAATGTAAATCAAAAAGTATTTCAGGTGGTTTCATACACCAAGCTGGAATATTTGGTGTAAAATGTTTTTCAATATTTTGTGGTTTGATATTGGCAGATTCCAAGAGTGGTGAAATTCTGATGCCAAATGATTTAATACCTTTAGGTTCTTGTTCATATAAATTAACATAATTTGGTGGGAATGTAACTTCATGAGCAGGATTTGATGGGTTAGCAGCAAGTCTTATAGCATATTGCAAAGAGAGTTTCTCTCTTCGTGAGTATAGTGATGGTTCATCTGCTTCCACATAGAGACTAGCGACAGGAGAAGTTCTAAAAGCCCCTAAAGCTAATCTAAGTCCTTGGTTATGTATAGGATCAAGCATTTGAAGATATGATTTTCGTGCAGAGCCATATATAATACAGCCATAGTCTAATTTTGACCGGACTAGAGACCGATACAGCTTGAGCAGTGTAGTTTGGTCTGCGCCCCAAGAAGTATGGGAAAGCACTTTTAAAAGATTCAATGCTTTAAACATTTAGCTTTGTGATATTTAATATGGGGTATAAAACTGAGTTTTCTATCAAATAAAATGCCAAGGAATTTAGATTCCTCAACAACTGGAATAGGTGATCCATATAAATGTAAAACCAGATCATCATGTTGCTTGCGCAACTGACAGAAATGTACACACTGTGTTTTTGATTTGGAAAACTTAAATCCATTGCTTGTTGCCCAATTTTCAATCTTATTCAAATTTTGTTGTTGACGTTCAATTGTCGCCATGCTTTTTGAGCGATTACAGATACAGAAGTCGTCAACGTATAATGAGCAATCAGTAAGATTACCTAAACATTTCACAATATCATTAATTTTGATACTAAAATTAAAGAGGTTTGACGAAAGCTAAGTTGGGTAGGCAGAACTATCCGATCGTCACTAATTCTCCGAATTAACCGTTTCCGACGATCCAACGCCGTTGGAATTGTCAGGCAGCGTTCCTTATGTTTATAAAAGAGGGGGAACTATCAGATGCTCTGTCACTCTACATCAAGACTTGCTGGGGGTCACCTCACTGATAGAAATCAAGATTTTCCTATAGACGAATAAAGTTTGATCATTTAGAAAAGGTAATTTGATACACATTTTATTATTTTATGCTTTTGCTTAAGCTTAAACTTAATCAAACTGAAACTCATGAGAGAAAAGCAGCGATAAAGAGACGACTTAAGGCCATCACGAGAGTATCTGCAGACGTCCAGGGATCGAGCATCTGTCCTGAGTCGTCACCCAAAGATCAGAAAAGAAGAAATTTTGCTTACTCTCAATCTCGTGAGTTGAAAACATCGAAATTTTCATTCGTGATGCCCACTCATGAAAATTCTTAGTTTTCAACACACTCGATGAAATATGTTTTGTTTTCACCTCAAAAAAGTAAATATTCTCTATTTCCTAAGTCCAACATTTCTCATATAGTGGCTCACTACTTTCCGAAACAGTAACTGAAGAAAGCACTGGCCAAGAAGTTAAGATGTGTTTCATATAACTTACTTCATATGTGGAAATACTATGCCCGCCTTGTCCAGTTTTATTAAGGAAAAGTTAGAAATTTACATTTATTTGTCCTGGGAAAAGTTAAAGAAAATTAATATGATACTGTATTTCATATTCATAAATTATAATGAACTCGCATGTTGTATGGCAAACAGTGTGGGTCCTGATCACCTGGCTTCTGAAACCAGCTGATCTAGATCTACACTGTTTTCAATAGTTTTATCTGGTTTCATACTATTAATACAACATACATATTGTTGACATGCACTTTCTATGGACAAATAGCTAATGGCAATTTACTTGACCCAGGGCAAATATCAACTTTTGCTATTTCCCTTTCGAAGGAAAATTTACAAACGCTGCAAAATGCTTCCTAATTCTTAACTTTCTAAGCTTTGTATTTGATTTTTTTGTTTGATATTCGGGCATGTGCAAACATTTTTAACCCATACCTTACCATTTCGAAATTTTTTTTGAAGATGTAGCAGCAGATGATCAAGTTTCTCTATTCAAATTTCAGGATTTTTAAAATATATTTCGGGAGCGCAATGGCTCATTGGTAGAGTGCTTGACTCGACACAGAGGGGCTGCGGGTTTCGAGCCTCACCATAGTCACTGCATTGTGTTCTTGAGCATGAACATTAATCCTAGCTTAGTACTGGTTCAACCCAGGAAGACCTGTCCCTTTATAACTAAAAGATTGTTGATGGGACGTAAAGAATAAAATCAAACAAACAAAAAACATATTTGGATATATCCATAAATTTATGAGTTTATGTAATCCTTTGTTTAAACAGAGATGGAATTCACCTCAGGGAAGCAATCCGGGGCACTCAGGACCTACTAGGGGATGACCAGGCCTTTGTTTCAGCTAGAAACAAGTTTCTAGTAACCATTTTGGAGAGTCTGAAGCAGAGATCATTAATACTTTTGGAGTGCTGAATCTGAAAGTTTTTCCTTCTAGAGATGAACTTGAGGTACAAGTTTTGAATTTCTACTAAATTCCAATATAGTGTCCACTTAACTCTTTGCCAAGTAGTGTCGTCTGCTGATAACTTTTGCAATCAGTTTGGACCCCGATCAGGCCCAACAAAACATGGGGTCTGATATGGATCCAAACTGTTTGATACTCTGAAACTTTTTTTTCGACAAAAATGATTTTGAAAGAAAATCAGTTGACAACTAAAAGTTAGAATTTTATACATTATATGGCTGTTAAACGTGGCTTCTTAGTTGGAAGCGTGTCCGCATCATAAACAGAGGTCCCAAGTTTGACTTTCGTGTCTAGCACAATCTTACAAGGAATAAATTCTAGAGCTGGGTACCATGAAAATGTTTGTACCATGGGTTTTCAGTGAATACCACGGTATGTCCCATGGTATACCACAATTGCATGTACAAACATGAGTCAAGTGAGGGAAGCAAATCAGCAAACTAATGCTTCTGCTTGGGGTTCCGGAGGCATGCTACCCAAAAAATTTTTTGGAAGTTTGATGCAATTTCCTGTATTCAGGAGCAGTTCAGACCATGATTTTTGCCACAACAAACAGTCACTTATGGAATGCAAATTCTTATTATAATGATTATGCTTCTTTCTCATAATATAATTTCCTAGTGTGGACTTATTGTCCACCTTACACACGCCTACCAAACGGTCAGATGAAAAACAATTCGAGTATAAAGAAATGTTGCATGTTCTGTACATTATAATTAAAAAAAGTTCTTGTCCTAGGAAGAGAATAAAAAATCGGGGAATGTCATGCAACCTCTTACGGGTCCCTACGTTTATGGTGTAAATAGGTCAGAGAATTTTCTCCTTTTGTCAGATTTAATTTTTGCGTGAGGAAGGTGTACCAGAAGCAGATATAAACGTGTAGAAATTCGTGTTGTTTTGGGGCTGTGTATTCAATTGTATAATGTGCTCGAAGGTGATATATACAGGCCTGATCAAGACTGAGATCAGCAACTGGAATTCAGAAGGTTATTTTCATTGAGCTTGTGCAACATGCCAAAAATCTTGGTGGAAAGTCCTGGAAAAATCTGGTTGAGCATCTGATAATAAAAAATGATAAGAAATTTTAATAGCTTCATTTGTTGTTTTTTTTCGCATCGCATAGTCAAGATAACGCATTCAGTCTGTTAATGTATGATTTGGTATCCTGGGACAGGTGTGGTACTTGATTGTATCGATTCCTGATCCTTGCTGACTTTCTTACTTTACATGTATGGTTTTGGTTTGGTTTATTGCTGTAAGTCTCAGTAAACAGCTATGGTCATGTCAGGATGGTCAATTTAACTGGTCACACTTTTTTCCTGGGCAAGCTTGACCAAGCGCTAAGCTCGACCAAGCAGTTAATAAGTACTTCGTGCACATACTTTCGCTTGTAACTGAATCAGAGGACGGGAGAAGAATGACTAGAAATTATTTCATGGTAGATCTCAACAAAAGTATGGGACCTGGCGGGGATCAAACAGTCAGACATGCATCTGTAATCACACACGTTACTGATTATACTACGTTTGTTTTGTTTGTTTTTGTTTGTTTGGTGCTTAACGACGCATCAACCCTTGTGGGTCATTAGCGTCAGACGGTATTAGCTAAACATGATGAGGATGGAAAAAATTAAAAATTTATAAGATAAAATAAAAGGAATGGTGATGATGAGTTTGTTTTATGAAAATAAGTTGCAATACGATTGTTGACAGGAGAGAACACGTACAATATCTGACAGTTTCAAAGAGCTATTCAGATAACTGTACATGTTCTTTAACTGAACAGAATACAACATAATATAATCTGTATTATGGTCTGATACAAATGTAAAACAAAACATGATTTTAAAAACAGCAATTAGATTTTGTTAAAAAGATTTATTTGTCTTAAAAATGTCATAATACTATCAATATGTATATCTTGAAATAATTCTTTCATGTTATTAACATGGAAGCAATTATTTCTTACTTGTGCAAAATCGCCACATTCCAAAAGGAAGTGACGTACAGTGAAAGGTGCGTCGCAACCAACACATTGAGGATGCTCTTCACCTTGTAGTAAGTATGAATGAGTGACTCTTGTATGACCTAAGCGGAGTCGAGCTAATACTACTTCTTCTCTTCTAATGTTTCGAACAACCGATTGATATTCACCAATAGTTGGTTTGATGTCAAGAAGTTTATTACCAATGCTGTTATTCCATGAAGTTTGCCATTCTTCCAAGATATATTTATTGATAGAGGGCTTAAAATTGGAAAATGGAATTTTAAAAGAAGTTGGTTCTAATGAAAGCGATGTTTTTGCTTGCTTATCTACCATCTCATTCCCTTGGATACCTATATGACTAGGAATCCAACAGAGAACAATTTCTTTATAAGTTAAAAGCTCATGACATTTTTCTAAAAGTTTCTGAATCTGTGGATTCTTTGAACTGGTATGGTTCATTGCTTTCAATACAGAGAGCGAGTCAGAAAATATAATAAATTTATTGTTTGCATCACAAGTGCTAATGAAATCTAAAGCTAGATCAACTGCTTTGGCTTCAGCAGTGAAAATTGATGAATCGTCAGGTATACGTTGCATATTACTATGGTTGTCTGATATAACAGCACAACCAACCTTTGAGTCTTCCTTTGACCCATCAGCATAAATTTGTTGGTAATTCTTATAACGACTTTGTATTTTTCTGAAATCATCTTTTAATATGTGTGGATTTGATTCAGATTTTTTCCCGGAATGTAAATCAAAAAGTATTTCTGGTGGTTTCATGCACCAAGCTGGAATATTTGGTGTAAAATGTTTTTCAATATTTTGTGGTTTGATATTGGCAGATTCTAAAAGTGGTGAAATTCTGATGCCAAATGATTTAATAGCTTGGCCCAATTTTTAACATACATGAATTTAGATTGTATCCTATTTGTGCATTTACAAGTTGAAGGTAACCAAACAATAATTGGCTTTGGCTGAAATAAGTTATAACCATCGTTAAATGAGTCTCAAAACCACAATCAATCGAATATTGTTTAAATTTTGACAGTCAGTTCTTTAATACCATACTACTTATTTTTTTACTACAGCAACGCTACACAAATCACCATGTATCATGATTTATAATTGTGGACACATACAACTGAAGTTGATCAATGCATTTTTCTTTATTGATTCAGTTCTGAGTACATTCTTAAAATAAAGAATAACTTGTAAAGTCAGCTATAGAAAACAAAAACAAATTAATACAGTTTGAGGTATTCAGTGTGACATTTTTACCCTTGCGCTATTTGTTGTTTACTGCTATAGATTTGTCAACCCCCAGGAGGCTACCTGGGAAGATGTTAACAGCAAGCTAAAGTCAGCTTGTCCAAATGGACTATATCTTGTGGACTTGGACCTGACTATACCGGCCTTATGATGAGAGGGGATTTAGTCGTTTAAAGTACACAGATTCAGATTCAAGAAGTCGTGTTTCTGATATAAATCTAACAGACCAGTTGTGTATAATGTTGGAGTCATGTGACATCAAGCACTTTGATCCAACTCATGCTATTGATTTTTGGAACAGTACTCTTGGAGAACTCGCTCAGTTCTTGACATCAAGGAAACCTTTGTGACACCATCTACCACAGCCATAACAACAGACATAGCCATGTCACTTAATGAAAAGCCAGTATTTGTGCTAGATGATGACATACAGGATCTGTCTTGCAAACTTGATACAAACAAAAATATTAATGCAGTTGTGCGTGTGTCCATTACCATTGATCTCAAAATAGAGTCTTCTAGTAAGGCAGCTGTGTCTGTTGCCAATACAGGGGAATTGTGCCTGTGTCTACTGCACGTGATATCGGCACAGGGTCTAATGGGGCAGTTGTTCCTCAGGGATGAGAAAGTTCTGGATTGATCAGGATTTCCTGATTGAGCACTGGCAAATGATGTGTATAATGTCAATGTAAATTTGATTGACATTTAGTTTTAACATTGTTGAATTGATTTTACCATATATTAAGCATAAACTGAGAGCTTTTATTGGTATTTTGTTAATTTAAGCTTTTAATAAGTGATCTAAAAATCTGTATGGCTCCATTCAGGATCCAACCGACATGTTTTCTGGATTGAGAATGTCTGACTGTTCTCATCCCTGGTTCCTGTGCCTACTGCAAGTTGTCTTAGTACTCGGTCTGATGGGCCAGTTGTGTTTGTGTCTACTGCAAGTTGTCTCAGTACTATGTCTAAGGGAGCAACTGTGGCTGTGCCTAATGCAAGTTATCTAAATACTAGGTCTGATGGGGCAACCGTCGCTACTGCACGTTATCTCAGTACAGGGTCTAATGGGGCAACTGTGCGTGTAAGTGTTGCCATTGTTAACACAGATTTTAGTACAAAGTCCAGTAATGATATTGGCGTAGATACAATTGATCTGTTTCAAGAACATGAGCCTAATATTACCAAGCATACTTTAGGTTCTAAATATATTGGTGTGAAAACAGAAGTAAGTAAGGGTGCAAAGATCAGGAAACGATGCAATCAAGTTCTACACCTGACTGCTGATGGGAGTAACAATCAACAGCGAATGAACAACAACAGAACCACCGACTTAGAATGTAAAGCAGCCTAAGCAACCGGGGGGCTTAAATGCATTTTACTGTTACCAAATCTTTGCCCTAGATTCTGCTGTTGTTGAAGAACAAAACATGTTCTGCTTGCATGACGGCCTTCTTACTATTGCAATGTATCATTATGGTTAAGGAACAGGTAGCATAATGGACAGAAGGATGGACAGACGGACGGAGGCGATTACAATACCCCCTTTGCTTCTTTAAACAAGCTTGTGGATTAATATTGAAATATGTTGGGATGGGTCTTTGAAGAAAATCTTACTCTATGGGTGATGGGTCAAAAAAGTGCCGTTCTCCCCCAACTAAGGCTAGTACAAAACTCTCAGAAAACTGAGGAGTGCAACCATTAAAGAAAGCGAAATAACCATTTATTTACGATACTTTTGCAAACAATGAAGACCAAGATAAAAAGAACTGTATAATGCAGTATTTCATAAGGGTCTACATTGTTTGTTTAGGAAAAAAGATTTTCAGACAAAAATACATTTTTTTTTAAAACTATAACTTGACCCCCCTTGATATGTTCATGTACAATAGACTATCTTTAGTATATTGTATCAAGCGAGAAGGAAGAATACCTTAGTATACAAAAGGTTTAAATGAATAGAATTTAATAAAACCAATAATGCAGCATCACTGGCGATGAATTTGTAGACCTTGAATATCCTAGAATGCGTTACATTTCACCATAATAGTGAAGATAAACAGTAAAATGATCTGACAGTCTGTTGATCGCAGACAATGGTTTCTTAAGTTTTCTTTCATATGAGGGCCGTCACAAGAAAACCTTTTTTCGACGTGTATGGCGATGTTTGAAACAACCCGGGGTGCTGCTAGATGTTTGAACTTTCAGATTTAGAAAGTGGAGGTACAATAGAATACTTCTCTATGTAACAAAATAAAAGCCCCTCGTCGGCGTTTGTATCCACATCTTACCTGAAAGGTGGGGAAGACCACATACCTTGGAAGGAGTACAACTACCCTGCCGTGTATATTGTAGAATTTGCAGGCTTAATGTGTGGCCCAATAGCTAAGTGGTCAGAGTGTTAGAGCGGTCTGTGATAGGTCCTGGGGTTCAAGTCCCCGTCTGATCATATGCTTTTTCTTTACCTGTGTCATTTACCCCCCCCCCTCCCCCATGACCCGACCCCGAACCGAGGACCCTCTTTGTGCCTGAGCGAAAGTTTCTTATGTCATCTTCAACATACTAAAAGTCCTCACAAATTATCTGAAAGGAAACGATATTATTATACCTTAATCTACTCCTCATACATCATTTTCTGCGGCGGCCCTGTAAGTCCACCGTAGATGTACTTTCTCTCCCTAGGAAACACTTCCAGTTTACAATATTTTGTACAACCGACTCGAATAAAATCTTTGTCGCAGTTTTCCTCTTACCATTACGCACAGGTAATTATCTTTGAGTAGTTTTTTGCCGAGAAACGTAGTTTTGATCATGGCCCCAAGGCAACTGACGCTCCAGTGTGTTTGTAAGAGAAAACTAGCTCAATATTCCCTGGCGTCACATATTTTCGTGGCTATAATTCTTGCACCACTTTTATTATTATTTCATTTTATATCACATAAAAATCGTCACGAATCATAGCAATTAGAATGAAAATATTAGATATACAGTAAATTGCAGGATTTTTTTTATTCATATTGTTAAAATATGTTACGCTCGAATTTTAATAGTAAGGAAGCAAGTTAGTGTCATCATGAATATACTTGTACAAAGCGTTTTTTGGCGATTTTCGAATCATTTCTACGAAAAACGTGGCAAGGATCAGGTTTACAGATTGATCTCACTTCTGAAGAGGCTTTTTAATTAAAAAAGATTCGTTTTTCATCTAGAAAATAGAAAGAATCAGTTGTTAGATGTCTCTAATAAGTATTTTTTTTTTCACAAATTTTAAATCGAAAGCAAAGCGATATATAATTTGAGTCTGAATCTTTTTTGTAATTTTTGTTTTACAGTGATCAATGTCATCATTGAGATATGATGAAAGAGACACAATGATAGTTAGAAAAACAAAATTCTAGCTTTCGCCCCTAAAAGTGCAAAATGGACAATCCCAAACTTAATCATTGCAACAATATGTAAGGGAAAATCCATCAGAATACAATGGGTTAATGGAAAGGACCGCAGCTCTCACTGCCTCTAGCAATGGCTAAAGTGGAAAATGTCTATCTATAATCAGAATTGTTTACGCAGCCTGTTGACTCCAGTTTTCCTTAATATACAGGATGGGAAAGTCAAAAGATAAGCCTTGCAGAGCAATCATTCTTGCATCCAATACAGTATTTGGACATAATATTCCATAGCAAGTATTATTACCCAATATACAGAGTAATTGTCTATGTTTTGCTCTCTCACGAGTCACTGAACTATTGCCCAGGCAATAATTATCTATATTGACTGGCACTATACCATGGCCTGGTTTCCTGCTTCACTGTTAATATACTCAGGCGCTTATCGACATGCTCGATGACGATGCTTGTACGGTTTGTTTATGCAACAATGGTGAAAATGAGGCATGGTTTGGCAACTTTAAACTCCAATAACTTTGTTGTTTATGGGCAGAAACATAAAGTGTGGATACTCGTTTTCTTAGCTAGAACGAATGGAACGTTTGAGACCAAAATTGAGCAGATTTGTTGAAACTTTCTGTTTTGCAACAAAACTGCATCGTCTACAGCAACTCCATTCAAGGAACGCTGCTAAGTATTTCATCAAATGGGTTGGGTAATAAAACAGTTATTTCATGCCTGTTTGTAGTTTAGTTAAACTATTACCCCTCGGTACCATGGATGATCTGAGGCACTATTGCACTCAATCTTTGGCCTCGTGCAATAGTACATCAGGTCGTCCACGGCACCTCGGGGTAATGGTTTTGACTATACTACAAACAGGCATATAATAACTGTAAATTATCAAACTACCTCAAAGGGTATGAGATATATTCAGATCACAAGTTTCTGCATTTGCCCATAGGAGATAACACAAGCAGTATGCAAAGGAGTGCAATTGATTTTGCATGTGACTCACTGTCTTGACTTGATATGCTTTCGTCTGCCATATGGTATTGATGTGTAATTGACTAAGACCAGAGAGGAGACATGTCTTATGTTTTGGTACCATACAATAGGTACACATGCTGACTATACCTGCTGGGAAAATTTATAAGTGGCTAGGTAGAGGCGTCCAAAGTTGGAGAAAAAGTCAAAACACTGCTTCTTAAAAAGCCATTTTCTACCCCTATCTATAAAGTGCTGTCAAAAATTAATACTATTTAAGCCGGCTCTAAATTGTTGGTTGCAAGAGATGTGTAGTAAAGTAGAGAAAAAAAAGAGGAAAAAAGAGAAAGAAAAGGAAAAAGGGAGGCAAAAATGGGATCTAAAGGGCTTTTTAAATTAAAGTCTACACGCAGGTTTTCATATGCACAGTGTTTTTTTTTTATTTTAAGAGCAATTTCTGGTATTGTCCATGCACACCATTCCTGCGGTGGGAAACAGGAAAGTTGTCTGGGTCCCATCATTTGACCAGTTCAAAATTCGCATCAATACGGTTTATAGATAGGCTGACGTCAGATGGATATTTCCGCATTTTCTGGACAACACAAAGTAATTAAAATGTGCCCGAAATATCTTTTGACCCATTATTAGAAATGATCGTCTCAGTACCAAATACTGATAAATAGATCTGTCGAAATCAAACAATATACAAAATTATCAAGTTTATGCCGTGTATGCGAATACGAATATGGGCGGTACTCGGATTGTGTGTCCAATATATGAACGGTTAATTTAGGCAGCGCACGATCTGACCTCCTAGCCTAGTGGTTAGTGCGTTTGACTCTTAAACCAGCAGACGAGGGTCGATTCCTGGGTGGGCACCTATTATACATTATTGTTAAGCTCACCAGAGCCGAAGGCTCAGGGTGAGCTTAAAGGCTGAGAGTCGAGCCGGCGTCTGTCTGTGCGTTCACACTTTCAAATATGAATATATCTGAGACAAGCTGGCCAACCCTGATCAAATTTTATCTGGAGCATCATCAGGGTAGGGGATAGGCTACATTCAGTTTTGTTTAAGATCGGTTCAGAACTCTGGTTCCCATGGCAACAGATAGCTCCCATAGGGTTGTAATTGGGAAAACCTTGTGACCACTCTAGCTCCTTCATTCTTGATTGGTTCTTCTTTATTCTTGCAGGTAACGAGGACAAACATAACATCTTGGGTTCGAAATTCAGCAAGATCTGACCTGACCAGGCACGTATGAGTTAGCTGCCCTTTGGCGTCTGGAAAAATCCCCATAGACTTTTTATTGGAGAAATGTTGTGACCACTCTCGTGCATTCGTTTTTGGATGGATCTTCTTCATTATTGCAAATAACAAGACCATCCATAAAAGCTTGAATGAGTTTTAAATTTTTGCAAGATTTCATCACTGACTTCGGAGTTAGCTGCCCTTGAGCGTCTGAAAAATCAATGGATAATGTTGAGACCACTTTAGCGCCTTTATTTTTGATTGGATCTTCTTCATTCTTGCAGGTAACAAGGACAACCATAAATTCTTGGATGGGTTCGAATTCAGCCGGATCAGAGCTTGGACTTTGGAGTATGGTGCCCTTGAGCGTCTGGAAAAATCACCATAGACTTATAATGGGAGATCTGTTGTGACAACTCTAGTGCTTTCAATTTTAAATTGATCTTCTTTATTCTTGCAGATAAGAAGGACAACTATTAAAGCTTGCATGAGTTTGAATTTCGTCAATGTCCCATCACCTATTATGGAGTTAGCTGCCCTTGAGCATATTAAAAATTGATGAATAATGTTGTGACCACTCTAGCGCCTTCATTTTTGACTGGCTCTTCTTCATTCTTGAAGGTAACAAGGTCAACCATAAAAACTTGGATGAGTTCGAAATTTGGGCAGATCAGACCATTGGACTGTGGGGGTTAGCTGCCCTTGAGTGTCTTAAAAATCCCCATGGTCTTATAATGGGAGAAATGTTGTGACCACTCTAGTGCTTTCAATTTTAAATAGATCATATTCATACTTGCAGATAAGAAGGACAACTATAAAAGCTTGGATGAGTCTGAATTTCGTCAAGATCCCATCACTTATTAAGGAGTTATAGTGCGACCAGGTAACGGACGTTGGGCGTGTCAGACAGAAGACTGCCATTCACTGTCAATTTAGGCTGGTCTACAGTAAATTGGGTAAAACAGCATAGGTACGCGTTAGCCCTTAAAACGCCAGCAAAAATCATCCGAAAATTCCGTTTATATTTGTCGTCTGCTGTAATTTTTTTAACATTATTTAACGAAGCTAAGTATAGAGACAAACAAAAAATGTGGACCTAGATAAGACTGCTCGTATAGGAGCAGTCTGATCTGAGTCAACACTGTTTGTTGGAAAGGCTTCTAAAACATTTCAGCAGACGACAAAAGCAGTCGAATTTTGCTGTGATTGGCGCTTTAAGGATTAATCGTGCAAAACAACTGAACCGCAGACGACAAATACGGTTAGTATGCCCGGTAAACGTTCGCAGAAAACTTAAGTCTTACTTATTTACAGAAACATTGGTTATATACTATTGCTCACTGGTCAGGGCCTCCTAGAACCTATGTGGATTTTAGTCAAGATCAGCAAGGCAGACTGGTCTATGTTAGAACGACTTTTACTGCTACATGTATAAAGATATAGAGTCAGGTTGCACAGCGTAATGAAGATCTGATTGCATGTAGCCTGCTTTTTCTGTAATTTCCTTTGTATTTACTATACAGTCATGTCTCCAGTAACCATCTAAAACGCAAAGTTGCATTCACTGGTACGGAGGTCGAAATGTTTTACACATGATATAGGGATATAAACGGCATACATGTAATATAGGTTTAGTGATTATACATTATTTAACTAACCCAACAAACAGGCTGGCATGAATGACGCCTTCAAAACCTGTAGTTATTAATAGGCTTTTGGGTCACTGTCTAGCCACGCCCACAACTGGTTCCTATCTCCGTAGCTTTAAATGAGACCGGGACATCGCATACCACGTGGCGATACAGTGACGAAATAGCTGTATAATACATGTAGAGTCAACCAGTGGTAGAGTGCTTGACTTAAGATTAAGGGGCCGTTGGTTTGAATCTCTGGAGGCACCATATTGTTTCCTTGTGCAAGACACGTTATACTCTATTTAGTACTGGTTCAACCCAGGATACGTCCCGACATGGCAGAAAATTTCTTGACTGGCATGGGCGGATCCAGAGGGGGGGGGGGGGGGGGGGGCGACAGGGGGTCCAGACCCCCCCCCCCCCTGAAAGATCACAAATGGCGTTTCGCTGGCGGGCCGATGATGGCCCGCTTTTAGTGGTATTTTGATCATCTCTCCTCCCATCAACTTAATTTTCTGGACCCACGCATGACTGGGATGTAAAGTATCAACTCAAATAATCAAGGTCCACAGTTGCTCAGTGCTAGTGTGTTAGACATATGATCGAAGAATCGCTATTTTGAGTAGGTTCAATGAAAGCACTTCGAAATGTCCTAAGCAAGACACTTTATTCTCTGCTAAGTACTGGTTCAACCTAGGTGGCCAGGAAACGTCGCGTCATGGCTACAAAAAATAAAATGTTAGCAGCCACGCAAAACAGCAATACAAACAAACAAAATCAACTCAAAATAACAAAAGAGACACTATATTCTAATTTTTGCTGCAGTTGTGTGCGTCTACTGGCACACAGGTTTACCTTTAGTATGCTATATGAAAATATTCGCATTAAAAATGTTTTCGATGAAAATATTCTTCCAAATTCTGTTTGTTTGGCAAGTTTAGCTCTGAATTCGAAAGAAGCATTAAAACAACAACAACAAACAAAATAGCCCCCTGCCCCCACACCAAAATTCAGGGTTCAATAAATGGATCACAGGGAAAGGGTACACATATCTTTTATAAAACAATAAAATGTGTGTGATTGTAGATTTCATTGTCGAAGAATGCTGTTTTGGTGGTATAGTTTAAGATAAACGTACGCGTTTAAGATACATGTATGTACATATTCCAAAAAAGGTATCTGGGCTGATTAGATTCATCTTCACTAATTCGAAACGCTTATTTTCCACGATACGGCAGCTATAAGACTACAGGTATATATACTTTTGGTGTGGAGAGTTTCACAGATGGGTGAATACGCGAACAATGCAACCTGACTAGCCGATTTCCAAATGTATTTGTCCAGGGGTTGAACTTAGCTAAGAACCGCCCAACGTCTCTTATCTGGACGGAGTATAGCTGCCTTTGAGCATCTTAAAAATTGATGGATAATGTAACATTGTTGTGACCACTCTAGCGCCTTCATTTTTGATTGGATCTTCTTTATTCTTGCAGGTAACAAGGACAATCATAAAAGCTTGGATGAGTTTGAACTTAAAATTGAACCAACCTCAGACTGGGGAGTTCACTTCCCTTTAGCATCGTACAGACTTACAATCGGAGATCTGTTATGACCACTCTAGCACCTTCATTTTTTAAATGGATCTTCCTCATTCTTGCAGATAACAAGGACATCTACATAAGTTTGCATGAGTTTGATTTTCGGCCACATCCAACCACCAGATACAGAGTCAGCTGCCCTTGAGCGTCTAAAATTAAGCTGTTTAATGTTGTGACCACTCTAGCGCCTTCACTTTTCGTTTGATTTTCTTCATCCTTGTAGAAACATTGTCATATAGTAAAACAAGGTCACCTAAATAAACCAAGAAGATGCTGAGACCAAATAGTTACAAGTTACTGTTACATTATAAATTACAGCATATAGGAGTACTCTCACTATATGTTAACCACAAGGGTCTTGATATAACAATTTATTATAAGAATTTGGATGACAAAATCACCAATATTGATTACAGTACCATTGAAATGAGTGGGTGGGGTAATCCTACCCACCCGCTGATATTTGGTTAGCCACTTTTATAGAAGACATGATACACCACATAAAATAAGCCTTCTTAAAGTTCTTGTATTCTGATGTTCATGAACTGCATATTGCTAGGTACTGTAGTGTCTTGCATATATCAACTATGTTTATTTACCAATAGTAACACACATTTTTTGTGGATTTTAGGTGCCTGACTCATATCAATATTATACAATTATTGACTTCAATGAGGTAGACATAAGGATTTATCTACCTGAAAAAGTGATAACTCACCGAGGCCGCTAGGCTGAGGTGAATATCACTTTTAAGGGTAGGTAAATCCTTATGTCTATCGGAATTGAAGTCAATAACTGTTTTGTTATATGACTTTTCATTTCAGAATGAAAATTTTGCTTCTTTCACTTTTGTTGTTAAAGACATGTTCAACCTTCAATCTTAAACATCTAAGGACTTTCTCATATGTTTAAGCAACTGTCATTAAAATATTTTATTGTAGTATTTTGCATTTTCAAATGTATATTAATTCTCCTAATGGGGAATATAAAATGTAATCATAAAACTGTTTTTACAGTTCATTTAATCAAACAAAGATAGATAAGAAAACAAAACTGTTGTAAAAATTCATGAAAGTCTTTAATTTACCTGTTGGGATTAAACAGCAAATCATGTCAATTTTAGAAGAAGACGAAGAAGAATTTTATTAACCTCGTAATAGGTCAATAGGGGTCGAGGCCATCCCCCATTAACCTTACAATCAAAACAAATATTATCTGCAATAGGCCATACAGGCCCTTGAGCAGATAATCATATATAAACATGTTTACTAAGTATCTGCATGGCGGACAGTGTAGAAACTATATGGCTCTGTATTTAGACCGATTTAATTCAGAGGAACTGACAAAATGTCGTGACGCACGACCTCTCGTCTTTTCCCTGAATTTAGTTCTGCAGTTTACTTTTATCAATATCTTTCAAGATTACATTTAAACCAGCATTTACTGTTGGTCGCCATAAAGATTCAAAAATACAAATTCCTATGTCAAATTACACAATACTGTGTATCTAGATATAATATTATGTTTCTACCTTACTTACAATGAGAACAACAAAAAGACGTAAATATATACATATATATACATATCAGATAGATAGATAGATTATTGATACTACCAAACTATTTACAAAATGGTAGCTTTAATAGCGCTCGTGTTTCCAGTGCAGTCAACTTAGCTCAATTACCACAGAAGACAATATGTCACCAGAAACATGATCGCCACTAAAGACAGACAAACAAAACGTTTATTCTCTTACGTCATGTACATGCCATACAGGGAAAAACATATAAACATACGTGAAAACAAGGTTGGTATTACAAAATAATGTTTTTAGGGATAATTTGCAGTCCAAAATTGATAATTGGATCGTTACAGCACATAAAAAATTAAATTGCCAGCATATTTATAGTGTGATAATTCTAAAATGGGAAACGCATTGAAATTTTATTTTGACAATATTGTGATATTTTCCTAGATCCGAAAGATGGGCACAAATATTCATGTTTGGTCTGTCTATTAAAACAGAGAGCGCACATGCTGATCAGTATATCAATACATGTCTACACAGGCACTCTCTGCTTTCGACCTATAATACTCAAGAGGTTGAACTCCTCCGAGCTTGTTGTTCAGACAATTGTTTATTTGGTCAAAGGGAGACAAATGCTGCAGAACTATCTAGCGGTGTGACAATCCACCTCTAGCCACATGCAAAGTGTTGAGATATTTGACCCAGATATAAAAAGGATGTCACTCAGAGGTGGCCATGCTTCCGTTTAGATGTTGGTTTTGGTGTCTAAAAGTTAGTATTTTATTATAACTTAGAATGCAAATGGTTGCATTTTTTGTTTCAGTTCACCTGTATCACTGTGCAAAGGCTAGCATGAGCTAAATGATTTATGCCAGGAGGAGCAAAATAAACTGGCATTCGATATTCGGTGACCGACATGGGTGCAGACCGGTCTACATTTACTGTGCAGGCCGATCTGCATCCATGCCTCTCACACATGGTTACAATACTCTCACTACCGTGTTAGTATATAATTACAATGATCAGCAAGCTATCCTGAGCGTGCGTAAATATTTTAAAGTTACTACTTTGAACAATTTATTTTGCTGTCCACCAACAAAACATGTATATACAAAAACGGCAAAAAGGAAAACAGCAAAAAGACAACAGGCGGTGTAAATAGCTATTCTTGGCGCGCTCTTAGGTTATTAGCCAATAAGGATATTCGTCTAACACTAATAGGATGTGTGTGTGTGTTTGGCATTGGATTAGATAGATAGATAGATAGATGGATGGATCGATGGATGGATGGATGGATGGATAGATAGATAGATAGATAGATAGATAGATAGATAAATTTTGAGTATTTCATTTAACCAACATAACTTTCGAGTATTATCTCAATACTATGGAACAACGCTCATGGTTCCAGCGCCGCCAACTTAGCTCAATTACCAAAGAAGGCGGTAGGTCGCCGAAAACATGATCGCCATTTAAGATACCCATTACCTCTGCTATATTGCATTAAATGGTATCTTATATCAAAGACAGATACACGCAAGCTTACACAGGTGTGCGTACCTGACGTGTCCCTGTAGTTAATGAAATCGCAATTAAGCTGTTTGAAGGAAAATAAACATGATTGTATGTTTTGTACAGTTTCCACTTCTTTATTTATAATAAAGAACATAGAAACTGCTCAAAACAGAGTAATACGCATGTATACCTTGATCCCAATCGCCGGCCTTTCCAAAAGCGAAAGTAAAAGACTGGCTTTAGGACACTATATAGCTACACCATACTGCTAATAGGCTAATCAGACTCAATTAAAGTAGTGTCTGCCTTCTTGTCCGCTGGTACTACTTCTCGACAAATATTGCAATCAATATGACCCAAATCAGACTGCTTTTATGCAGTCTGATCACGGTTCACACTGTTTGCTGGTCCGAATGAACGTAAAATGCAGTATACATAGTGAGCAGACGGCAGATACCTAGTCAACAACCATTCCGAGAAACCATTATTCAGACCTCTAGATAATTTCAAGATATGCAGATCTTAAATTGACATGTATATTAATGTTGTATAACTATAATCCAAGCATATATTATGGGCACTCAAAAGAAATCGCCTCAAAGAGACCACTCTGCTGAGTGCTCAGAATATATTCTAAACTTGATAATAAGTAATTACTCAATTTTGATAGTCCCTGAAAGGAAACCTGTAGCGCCTCATGAGTATTAGAGATTCAAACATACTGTTTACAGTATAAAGGCTTATAAGGAAGAAATAAGACAAGCAATGACAACCAATAAGATAAATCAACTATATAATCAAGTATGCAATGCTAACCAATAAATAAATCAATTAAGCAGCAGAGCTTCATTACGTTTTTCAAAACATTTAAAAATATATACTGCTATTTTTTTAATTTCATTTTTGTTATCGGACCCCAACAGTTGAACTGTTTTAAACATGCTTGTTCTTTTTACATAATACGGTTTAATATATTTCTTTCTTTCATCAGTAAAAAGGGAACACTCCAATAGAAAATGATGTTCATCTTCCAATTTGTTGCAAATTTGACACAATCGTTCATTCCTAGGTATTGGTTGCGGTTTATTCCACCTTCCTGATTCAATCAGCAGTCTATGTGATGATACTCTTAATTTTGACATTGCTACTCTATATTGTTTTAATGTTAATGTGTCGAGATATGGCTGAAATCGAAAATTGCAAATATGCCTATAAAATGAAGCTCTACTTGATTCGTTCAATCTTTCATGCCAATTTTGCACAAAGGTATCGCTTAATCTTTGTTTAATAACACTTAGAAAAATATTTACATCTCCCACTCCCTGGGCAATCCAAACATTAAAGAAACCAAGATTACTTAATGTATTTCTGACTAATGATGCCCAATTTTGGATATTAGGTCTGTCGTTGATATCGGTTAGCATCACATTGTATATTTTTTTTATATATTTATGTTCCTCAGCGTGTATTACCTTCAACCAATATCTAATTATAATATAAATTCTACGTGTATAATAATTTGTTCTACCTGATTCGCCATATATGAAATCATTTTGGGTCGAGGTTTTTACGCCAAGAAGTTATTTACAAAATAACATATGAACTCTTTCTATTTGTTTTCCATGACAAAACCCCCATACCTCGCTTCCATAGTTCATTATTGGTGTCACAAGTTTGTCAAAAAGTTCGAGTCTATGTCTTATACTAATGTTAGTGAAATTATAAAGGTAGCTATTAAGCTTATATATAGCTTTCAAGGCTTGTCCTGATAATGTTTTTTGACATGTTGAAAATGATCCTCCCGTAGAAAAAACAATACCAAGATAAGAAAATGTATTCACAATGGCAATTTCTGTTTCATTATAATAGAATTTTAAATTTTGTGATAAAAAGCCCCCTCGCCTAAATACCATATTTTTTGTTTTAGTTGTATTAACTACCAGTTTATATCTTTCACAGTATTCTGATAAAATATTTAAATTATTTTGAAGTTCTACTGCTGATGAGGCAAATATGATGATATCGTCTGCATAAAGTAATAGAAAAATCTTTAGCATTCCCAAATCTATACCCTCACTTCCCTTTAGATGAAATTCTTCTTCAAGGTCATTGATGTACATAGCAAAAGGAAATGGCGACAGACATTCCCCCTGCCTAACGCCCAGATTAGACTCAAATCCAATGCTTATACTATTATTGATCTTCACTTTTGATTTAACATGTTTATACATTGACATAATTATACTTAGTATTTTGCCCCTTACCCCAATTTTAATGAATTTATACCAAATTACTTCTCGAACAACATAGTCAAACGCCTTAGTAAAATCCACAAAAGCACAAAAAGTTTCTCCCCTTTATTTAATAAATGATTAATTACTCCGTGCATAACAAAAATATTATCAGTTGTGCCCATTGATGCCCGAAAGCCTGCCTGAGCCTCAACATATACGTGATATTCCTCTGCCCATGTTTTTAACCTATTGTTTAGTATACTAGTAAACAATTTACCTAAAGTGCTTAAAAGTGTTATGCCCCTGTAATTATTGACATCGTCTTGAGAACCCTTTTTATGCAGTGGAACAATAAAACCCTTACTCCATGATTCTGGAAAATACTCAAGATCAAATATTTTATTGAACAGCACATGTAAGTATGATACCATTTCTGTATTACCATGGATAAAAAATTCATTCAAAAACCTATCTGGGCCACCACTTCGTCCGTTTTTCAAATTTGTTATTGCTTTATTTATTTCTTGTACTGTGATTGTGCAATTTAATTCATCAAACATAATTTGAATTTCTGAGTTTAAGAAACGTTCATTGAAATATAAAATATCATCATCTGGTTGAAAAAAATAACTATCAGGATTATTGATTGCTTTAAAATATTCCTCAAAATCACTTGCAGAAGGGTGCTTACTTGTTTGACGTGTGACCGATTCTTTGAGGAGTTTCCAATATTCCTTTGCATTTTTGTACCTAGCATTTAATAACTTTATGCTTTTTTGTTGTTGTTTATTGTAATTAAAATTCCGTACAGAATTTTTATATTCTGTGCGAGCCACAACCATTTGTTGTCTATTCTCACTACTCTTATTTTTTCGAAATATGTTTAAACTATGATAAAACTGTTTTCTTTTATCAGCACATAAATGATCAAATTCAAAATCAGTCTTCTTCTGATCACGGTCTTTGGTTGAAGTAGAATACGATGTCTTACCAAAAAGTGGTGTGCAGACTGTATCTAGCAAGGCAGAAAATGATGAAATAGAGGAATTTATATCATTTCTCGCATGAGGCATCATCAACCTCATGCATTAATGACGTAATTTCCTCTTTAAATATGCCAGACGATATGCGGGCCTTGTATTCTTCTCTATGCTCACTGCTCCACTTGAAATACTGAAAATTACTGCCATCATTATCGCACTCAACAGGTGTCTCAAGATCAATGTTTGAAGACAACGAAAATTTTATAAGACAGTGATCAGAGAGGGGATTGGGGTCATGGACATAAAATGACACAAACAATTCAAATAAATCCACATTTGCGATACAGTAGTGTACCAGACTGCTACCTCTGCTACCTACAAATGTATATGCACCAACATCACGATCTTCACAAACACGCCCATTTGCAATCCGCAAACCTGACTGTTTGAGAAAATCTAATAAAAGCTGACCATTTGAGTTAACAGTATTGTCCTGTGATTTACGGGGTATTTTTAGATCAGGTACATAATCATCTGGTAATACATCCATGTGGGTAGCGTAGTCCTCAGTCACATAATCACAATGTTGACCTATCCTGCTATTCATATCCCCCAATATAATAAAGTTACAAGCATCAGCTGTAATGTGTTTAATATGAACTATATTTTGCAGAATTTCATCGTATATGCAGGTATCAATCAAACCCTGCCTGCTAAAAATTGGTGGGGGTATATAACAAAGACATAGGTAAACATCGTTTTCAAAACCAAGCATTGTTTTATTTAGTTTTAACCACATGTGAGATTCACTGCATTTTAAGAACAGTGTGTCGCTAGAAACGAAACTGTTTCTTACGTATATGATAACACCCCCAGAATTACGTGTGGTTGTTGCTTTCTTTTCAACCCTATGGAGTTCATAAAATGTGAAACCATCGTAATCAAAAACTTGGGACGGATCTCCCCATACTTCTGTGAAACAGACAACGTCATTTTCTTTAAAGACCCGGCGAAGATAATCTGATTGTAACTTATTGAATTTTTTTGTGATTAATCCCTGAACGTTCAGCAAAGCAAATCTAATGTTCGTGTGTTTTGTTTGATCAGTATATTGGTCAGACCTTAGACAATCATTATCTGCACTGTCCTGGCTGTCCTAGATATTTTCCGGAGCCATTTGCTCATTCACACTTTTCGGCACATTCGGTTTTCCCCCAACACGGGTTATACTGCTACCACGAGATTTTACACTTCGCGACCTACTTTTAGTCTTCGCAGGGCTATTTTTGGATATATTACGTGGCCGCCCCCGCTCTTCATGCCTTTCTACAGACTGAGATCGGTCACGTGTATCAACATTGATTTGACGGATTGGGCGTGAAATGTGTGAATTAGCTTGTGGCATATTATTTTGCATTCTGTTTGTGACGCCGGAATTAATGGATTCTGACCTTCGAACATTGTTACTGACATGTGCTAATAAGGATGGTGAATGTTGGGATTCATTGTTTTGATTGGAATTTTCAGTTGGTAAGTCATTTTTATTATTTTGTTGATTTGCCATATAAGGGGTTTGTGGGCGTAACAGCTGGTTCCCATTGACAGCGACTGATACACATGGAGAGTTAAAAACACTGTGTGTGACCGGTTGTGATGGTACTTGGGGAACTCTGAACTGGGTTGTTTCCGTATTCATGTTGTCAACCGATCGCTGTAAACTTATATTTCGACAGTTCGTGGATCTGCCTTGTTGGTCGGGAACAGAAAATGATGTCACACTATTAGTTGCAATATTGACCAAGTCATTACACGGAGTCCGTGGTTCGTTTGGCTGATTCATCCGAATTTGAG
Source organism: Loripinus fragilis (assembly GCA_964019695.1). Lineage (NCBI taxonomy): Eukaryota > Metazoa > Mollusca > Bivalvia > Lucinida > Lucinidae > Loripinus > Loripinus fragilis. The sequence goes on from OZ026514.1 coordinate 30,375,574, forward strand.
GTCGAACTGCACTGCCTATATATTGGAAATCTGCACCGATATTTGACTTGATTATTTCCTCCCAGTGCGGAAATGCATCCTTCACTGTCCGTCCATTGTGGACAATCTTTGCCGGATATTTCAACTGAATGCTATCACCTGTATTCGCGTCTCTGCGCATTTGCTTCACATCAGGCCGAAGTTTTTTTCTGGATGTAGCTATTTCAGGTGGATAGTCCCTATCTATAGCGCACCCAGTGTTTCTGAGCCGTCTGGTTAAACTCATAACTAGATCAACTTCCGAGTAGTGGCTAAAAGAACACAATATCGGCCGTCCTGGTGCCCGTCTCCTATTATTATCAACGCGGCCTAATCTATGAGCATAAACAATATAAAGATCGTCATCCTCCAATCCAAGAAATTCTGAGAAAAAGTCACGCAACACAACAGCAAGCCCACGCTCTTTCTCTCCAAGTCCGTACATAATAATGTTTTTCTCGCGAAATCGTGTTTCAAGATCTAAATATTTATATGCCAACAACTGATTTCTGTATGTGTTAATATCGACATGCAGTATTGTGCGCTCTAAACGGTCGGCTGTTCTGTCCACCTGCTGTTGAGTAGATCTCATTTCAGCTTGAGCTATCTCAATATTTGAAAGTTTTGCAAACATAGCACTCAGCTTATCATCCTAGGACATCGATTGAAAATTGTCAAAATCAATGTTTGTACTACCAGTATTGCATCGTTTCCTTTTATTTGGATAATTCTCATCATTCACTATGTCTCTGTACCCCACCTGCCCGCGCTCATTGAGCGCGGCAAACTGATTACTAGTTTCCACTGAATATTCTAAAGTTTGATCCATATCCTGATCCGTTACACCTCCAACCTCACACTGATCAATTGTTTGACTCATTGTCTCAAAATAATGCAATAAAACACATCCGAAATTGATAAATTAAATAAAAATTGAGAGCTGTCATTACGCGCGATTTTGCCTGTCCGCCATCATGAATTCACATTATGCAGCACATGCTAGTTTCACACTCATCATGCTATTTTTAGCTCTCTAGAGGGTAATATTGCAGAAGTGTCAAAAATATCAACTTCTGAAAACTATTTCGAGCTGGTTTACATACAATATTAACTTTTTGACCTCTTTAGACCAGTTTCCAGGTAGACATAGAGATTTATGAAGACAAATTGGGCCAATCAGGAGACAGGATTCTCTCCAGTCATATAACAATTTTTTTATATTTCCCAACATTTGAGGACTTATTTCTGAGATACATATGGGATTATATATTTCAAAAACGCACTTATCGTTTCTGTAGCAATTAGTGGTAGGTTTGACCCAAATGTTGGCTAAAATGACTGGCCTATAGGGTGTGATCCTGAGCCTTCCAGGTCCTGTTTGAGTCTATTGATCAATATAAAACATACGCATATAGCTCCGATATAGAGAAAGATCTGTATAAACTATTCTTTTCATTACAATCGTAATGGAGAAACATTCATTTTAGGCTGAGAACATGAATAAACATGTGAAAAAAGCAAACAAATGTTCATCGATTGCCAAAAACATCGATTGTTATCGTTAACCAATTGCCATTAATGGAGTTTTCGATTGCCATAGTATCAAACATTAACTTTTTTAAAATGGATACCGCGCTGATAGAAATTGTTTAATACACACAGGATATCCACAAATGATTTAATTTTACCCCTCTTTCTCTGAAACGTTCGTAATACGACAAAGAATGCAAAAAATATACATATTTGTCAATTTTGAGTTGAAATAAGTAATAAAATGTAATTGTTCAGCTAACTCTCCCATATTTTTTTGGACAAATAAACACAAAGCACGTCTTAGATCTTATCTAAAACTGGAATCATGCTTACTTTTACTGAAACGCCATGCATTCCAATGAGAAAAAAATATAAACTTACCCAAAACGGCAGCTGTATATATTGATCGCAGTTCTTGATTGTATTCAGCGTTCGATTTTGCCGCCTACCCAGTGTGATGATATTGGTCATAAATAAACTCAAATCAACATATAATTTATTCACTATACCCAGTAAGAGGCTAAAACTCATTCTTCAGGAGAACAATGGGGACAGAAAAATGAGTCTCCGTGTCTAACAACCCTGATATTTGTACAATATTATATCAAGTGTGTCCAGTGATTACATCCATCACATGATACCCACTTACTTACATTACTGACTCACTGTATCTTACAGCATTTGGGGTGAATTTCCCACAAACACAGCATTTTTCATCTTCATCCTCAGATGATACTCCTGATAAACTATCATTATTCAAAACATTAGCACACACCAGATGGACCAGGAGTAGGCTCAAATGGAACTTTTTAATGCTTACCACCTTTACCTGCTGACTTACCACATTGTGTAGGTGTTGACTTTAACGTTTTCTTGGGGTTTTTCTTACTGGCCTCATGTTCTTGAATGTTACTTTATACAATTATTGACTTCAATGAGGTAGACATAAGAATTTATCTACCAGAAAAAGTGATAATTCAATGAGGCCACTAGGCCGAGGTGAATATCACTTTTAAGGGTTGATAAACCCTTCCAAAACAACCAACTGGTGTGTGTAGGTAGAACAAACAATATTATGTGTTCTTTTTTAGCCCAGTAAATGATGCCCAGATTAATATGTGATTTGTGACCATCATATAACAATGAAACAGGGGTTTACTACATCTCTGTGGCAAGTTTTTCACTAAATGGTGCTCTACATATTCCCTAAAAATTTCATTATTACTCCATTCAGAGTCACTAACAGTCCCATGAGTCTTACCCTCCAGTAACTCTCCTTATTCTTGAACAGAAAATATTAAATAAGGTGGAACCTGATACTAAATGGCATTTCCACAATCTAAAACTGTAACTAAAACACGTTCCCAGATGTTACAGCAGAAGGTTTAGTGCCAACTGCTGCAACTACTCCAGGAGGTTTATGTGAAGTTGACAACCCCTTCTCATCTACGTTAAAGATTCTTTCAGGTTTGTCATGTAAATCATATTTAGTCAAGATTTAATTCATTGTAATAGTAAGTCACACAGTCCAGTAATGTGGTTTTTGCTCTTTGTGTTTCTAATCCTCTTGGTGGTCACAACTTCAACTCTGGCCAGCGAGACTTGAAATCCGCATACCATTGGTAGCTAAGTGGATGCTGCTCTCTATCTCTAAGCCTGAGGCTGGTGGCATATTCTGTGGCTATATTGAGTACTTCTGACCTGAAATTAGAGTGCAACTAACAAATATCTGGTATTTCTGACAAAAAAGTTAGTAAAGATCATACATCTGTATAATAATGTTTTAGATATAAATATACAATAATACTCTGACCAATTAAAAAAACACACACATACCTGCTAAAGCCATTGCCTGCTGAAGCTGTATACTTCTGAGTGGGCAGTGAGGTGAGCTTTTTTTTCCTTGAGTAAACAGAGGGGGTGGACCTGACCTTGTGGGCTCTTCACTCACTCTTCCGCTCAGTTTATGAAGAAGGGAAGCCTCTGGCACATAGCATTGCAGCTGTCCTATTATGGGCACAGTTCTCGAACTATATTTATGACGTTGTTCATTGAAGTGGGTGAGTATTGCATATAATGGAAGTTGGTTGCCTGAAAATATAGTTTTAATGACCAATGTAAAAAAATCAACTGTCTGCAATAAAAAGGGGTTCTATTCTGTTCTATTGGAAAGGAATTTTCATTTTATTTGAGAACATTTCTGAAATCGCTTAAAGATTGTCAAACTGGAATTGTGTCAATTGCTTTCATTTTATATAACGCGTACCACTATGCAAAACAGTGATATTTTTTCTGCCTCGTCTTGGCGCTTGAAGTGTAACATGACTTCTATATTTCGATGTCAACAAAACAGACGACGTGCATCTTGGGGTTCTAGTATTTTATTATCTTACTTTTTTCAAGGCTTTTTTGAAAGGAGAAAAGGTGATATAAAAATTTTGTAGTCAAATGAAAAGGGAACTCGAAATTGCGTTTATGAAACACTGTTCCCAACCATATGCTTGTCCATAAGGATTAATTCACCAGCTAATCTACTCACCATCCTGTAATAGCTGACCAAATATGAGGCTACTCGCTGTTATTGTTTTTGAGATTTATCTTTGTTTCAAATTTTCTATGTGCAAAGGGCAATAACCCGTAAAAATGCAAAGGTCAATAACTCGTAAAAATTAAATAACTTTTTATGCCCCCAAAGGAACTTTGGGAGGCATATAGTAATCGCACTGTCTGTCCATCCGGCTTCGTGTCCGGTGCATATCTCCTATATTCTTTGAGGTAGAAATTCCAAATTTGGTGTGTGGATGCATCTTGAGATGACAGAGTGTCGCATACCACTTTCGGGTCACTGTGACCTTGGCTCTGGCCTAGTTTTTAGAATAATCGTGTCCGGAACATATGTCTTATATTATTTGAGGTAGGAATCTCAAATTTGGTGTGTGGACGCATCTCGGGATGACGAAGTGTCGCGTACCATAATTTGGTTACTATGACCTTGAACTCTGACCTAGTTTCTAGAAACTGCATTGAGTCTGGTGCATATCTCCTATAAGATAGGAATTCCAAATTTGGTGTGTTAATGCATCTTGGGATGGGGGTGTCACATACCTTTTTCGAGTCACTGTGACCTTGACCTCTGACCTAGTTATTAGAATAATCGTGTCCAGAGCATATCTCTAATAATACTTGAGCTAGGAATCTCAAATTTGGTTTGAAATTGTCAATTTCCCATTTTTAGATGGTGATGTTCCTCGTTCTTCATCCTATGGAGTCTATATCTCTCAACTCATTCGTTTTGCTAGAGCATCTAGCTATGTTACTGACTTCAACACTCGCAATAAATTGTTAACTCAGAAACTTCTTAAACAGGGCTATCGGTATCATAAACTTCGCAAAACATTTTAAAAATTTTATAGACGATACTTTGATTTGATTTCTAAATTCCAAGTTGGACTTAAATCTCTCTTGCGCCAAGGACTTTCAGAACCTGATTTCTATGGTGACTTGGTGTATAAGTTGAAGAAGATTGTTGGCTCTAATAATTTTTCAGCGCAGTTTATTAAAATAATTTCCCATTATAAAAAGATTGGCTATAACATTAATGTATTGCAACAGACTGCATGCTTGGTAGTCAACCCAATCACAGTTGGCAACTTTGCTTTCCTCTTTAATTGCACGCCAGTGGGTCGGACTTCAGACTCTATGATGGTTCCGACTTAAAGACTTATCTATTGATGAGATGGTAGGGGCCTGATGCTTTGGCTGTTTGTCGGGCCCACCGGGGTTTACCTGTTGGATTTCTTTTGCTCCGGTATTCAGTTTAATTTACTGTTGAGTCCTTATCCTTGCTTTATTTCCTTGTTATATCTTGATTTATATGTTTTAGGAGATGATGCATTGATAAGTTAGGGGTCTTTCATGCAAACCAAATATCTATGTGTCTTGATCCACATCTGAATTAAGGGTGAGGTTGGCGCCGTTAAAACGGTTTAAGCCCTCCAGTAAAATATTTTACTGACCGTTCCAAGGCAGTACTTCTTTTGTGGATCTTTTATGTTTTTGTTCTGTCTTGTGTTTGCTATGTTTTGTGCGCGTCTGTTTATATGTGCTTCGTGGTCACCTGCTGGGAAAGGGCTAACCGCTTGGCTCTCGTTTGTGGTGTCTTCTGTGAGTTTGTCACTTTCCCATTGGAATCCTGGGTCAGGTGTGGTACTTGATTGTATCGATTCCTGATCTTTGCAACCTTACTTACTTTGATGATGCATCTTTAGATGACAAAGGAAAATAGGATGCAATTCTAGTAGATTGTCATTATGTAGCGTGTGTGTGTGTGTGTATGTGTGTGAAAATTCTAAAAAAAAAATTATTTTTTTTTGAGATTGGGAATTTTTTTTTCAAATTGGGAAAAAAGTCACCTAAATCCCATTTGTGAAAGGGGCCGAATTTCGGCCCCTGAGGACACCAAAAAAATCCCTGTCTATGACGTAGTTTCTAGAATAATCCTGTCTGGAGCATACCTCCTATATTATTTGATGTAGGATTCCCAAATTTGGTGTGTTGATTCCTCTTGGGATGGCGGAGTGGTGCATACCATTCTAGGTCACTGGTCTTGACATTGATTTCTGGCTTCACTTCTAGGTTTATCGTGTCTGGAGCATATCTCCTATATTACAGCCAACTTTCCTCAAATGTGTCTTATGCTTGACCAATTCATTTGGGGGTATTCGTCACGTGACTGTGACATTTCTTGTTCATTAATTTCTTGTTCATTAATTTTCACCAGGTAATCTACTCATTATCCTCTATCAGCCGGTGATTTTATTTGGCCATTTTTACCCCCTTATATGGGAGTCATTCCCAATCCAAAAATGGCCTTTATTTTCCCATTTCATGTATTCTAGTACTTATTTTCCAAATTTTTATGATATATTTCCCAAATGTGAAGGAAAAGGTAGCTTCCCAAAATTCCAAATAAAATCAGTCAGCTGTCAAAGTTGGAAGCTCCTAGCTGTAACAGTTTTTGAGATATCAAGCTTTCTGTGTCCAAATTTTTTCAAAGGGCAATAACCCACAAAAACACATTTTTTAAATCTTCACCAGGTAATCTACTCATTATCTTCTATCTGCTGACTAAGTTTGAAGCTCTCCTAGCTGTTATACTTTTTTAGATATCTTGATTACAAAATTAAATTTGCAAAGGGCAATAACCCGTAAAAATGCAAAGGGCAATAACTCGAAAAAATATAACTTTTCCTTGGATTTTAACCAGGTACTCTACTCTTCAACCCCTATCAGCTGTCCAAGTTTGAAGCTCCTAGCTGTTATAATTTTGAGATATCAAGCTTTCCATGTCCAAATTTTCAAAGGGCAATAACTAAAAAAAATTTTTTTTTCATTTTCCACCAGGTAATTTACTCGTTATCCTTTATCTGCTGACTAAGTTTGAAGCTCCTAGCCGTTATACTTTTAGAGATATCTTTATTACAAAATTTCATTGTTATCCTTTAAAATGGGCATAACTGCACAAAGGGAAATAATTTGGCTTAAAAATACGGGTCAGCTAGATCTATTTTTTGATGACAAATCTATTTATGAAATTTCAAAACTGTGACTTATTTTTTGTGACGGAGGCACAAACGGACGGACAGACAAGCCCAAAGAAATATTCCCCTTCAACTTTTTCAAAGTTGGGTGCATGGAAATAAAATAGATACATATTTACCTTAGGATCTTTGATTTTCCACATGGTTGAACACAGAGAAATCTCTTCTGTGAAGGATGACGTAGTAGTGGGTCAGTAGTCGGGAAACCCGCGTGAGCGCGAGAAAAAGGCGAAATAAAAAAATAACGTCAAAATACATAGCAGGACGATACACTGCATTTAAAAATCACAGCTTGTTGAAAATAATCCAAAAGAGCATCCGCTTTTCACATTGTCGCAGACAGCACTCAGACGCGAAAAAAGTATAACCACCTACGTAACATAATTTTGAACATTGTATTTTATTCAGTACGGAATATTCGAAAATTTCGCGGAATGCGCGACATTATCCCAGCAAAAGATGTTAACCTGTGTTTAGCGACAATCACTACAAATGCCACCCGCTTTTGTCGTCTGTCTGAATGTTTTCAAACAACCCAATATTTTAGTGCTTACCACTCCCCGAGGGGTTTTGTGTAGAAAGGCTATTTATTTTCAGGGAGCTGGGGAACACTGGAAATTATTTCAGGGGAGCTGGGGAGCAAGCTCATAGTTTTGGGGATTTAGGGAGCTCTACTTAAAAGGAAATAATTAATTTTAAAAAATCTCGACGTAAAGGAAAATATGTTATAAAAAGCCTCCATGTTAGTTGCTTTTTACCTGCGTCGCTTTAACGAAAGCAGGTCTAGTAGTAGAGTGGGTCCACTCTGTCCGTTCGTCCGCAACACTTTTGGGGTGTTTAGTTTGTGTTAGCGGTAACTCCAAAGTTTTTAGTCAAACTTTGCATAATGGCTGTTCACATATTGAAGATACGCAGCTTCTATTTTGGATATATACTAGGCCAAAAAAGAAACGCCGCATACAACATTTAAAAATATTGTGTGTTAAATGAGATCGGCGAAATTTCATCATCTGTCTACGTTTTGCAATTTTTTGATTTATTGAGGTGAGTCAATCAAAAACAGTGTACTGACCGATTTTCCATTTTCCTGTTTTTCGCGCGCACACTCAGTCCATTCAGATTTACATGTGTACTAACTACTGAAATCTCTAGTCGAACATCCCAAACGTCTAAAAACATTTAAAAACTTTGGAATTTAAGATTACACATTGCTGATTTACGATGACTAAATGGGCACATGTGGAACGTGAACATGCAATCGGAATGTTAAAAGCTAACGTGACGCCATCGGTAGTTGCCAAACGATTTCGGGATGGGGGGGGGGGGGGTGCCATGTTAGGACGATTGGACGTCTTAAGAATAGTTTCCACACCGTCCGCGTCCAGGGCGTCGACGTGTGTCGACGCGACGTCAAGATCGAAACATCCAGACGTCTCATTTGTGCAATCGATTTCATCTGGAGTCAGTCACAGCTAGGACATCACAAAGAACTAATAATCCAAAAATCAGGGCTCAAACTGTGAGAAATCGTTTCAAAGGATTTGATTAAGACCCCCCCCCCCTCCCACCTCCCAATGTTTGACGGAACTTTACTTTGGTGCGGTATTTACGTCAAATTACGGAACCCACGGTAGTATCAACGTCTTAATGAATTGAGAAACTGGCAAAGAGCATTCTCTAGTACCATTTTGCTCTAGCTTTTCTAATTACTGCATATTTTTTAATGAAATACATAACTGGTACAGTTAGCACTTTTCATACATAGCGGCGTTTCTTTTTTGGCCTAGTATATCTGATAAATATTTTCTCATTTTTACGGGTGTTGGACTTAGACATTATTTCATGCGGAGGGGTGTCTGGTTTGTGTAATCTGTAACTCCAACAGTTTTCATTCCTTTATATTCAAACTTTCCATTATGATTGATCACACATTGAAGATGTGCACTTCTTAAATTGTGCACATTTGATATTTACGGGTCTTGAACTTAGACATCTTTTCCATCCGAATTGCGTAGGGGGGGTTGTCTGGTTAATGTAATCTGTAACTCGAAAAGTTTTCATTGCTTTATATTCAAACTTTGCATAACGATTGTTCACATTTTGAAGATGCGCACTTCTCATTTTGTGCACATTTGATAAATATTTTCTACGAGCTTACATTGTTTATTTGTGTGAAATTCAAACAGATTCCATTCCTTTATATTCAAACTTTGCATAATGATTGTTCACACATCGAAGATGTGCACCAACGACGAAGGTCCAGAGCAGAGTTTGGTCTTGTTTTTAAAATTCTTTGGCTTCTGGGGAACTAGAACCCCCCTTGTAACTGTGTTTATTTTCCCTACTAACATGCGCATCTGGATCGATACTGGAGAAAAATATGGCAAATATTTTTTGCTGTTCTTGATTTAATATCCGCCGTCGCCGAAGGCGGAGGGATGTTGCATTGGCGTTGTACGTCTGTCCTTCTGGTTTCTCTGCCTTTCCGTCCTAAGTTCTTGCGGGTAAGGGGGGGGGGGGGGTTGCTCCATATATAGCCCCCCTATTCAGCGCCGTCAGGTATATAATAAACCCCTTTTTTTAAAAGAAAGTATAAGAATGGCCCCATTTTCTGATTTGGGTATGTGCATCAATGGCCCAAATTTTATGACACCCGTCTATATGCACCTATGTTTCGCTCGGATACTCGTCAAGTCAGTGTTTACACTAAGCCGCTCAGATGCAGTTCAATACAGCTTGTTTTAACAGATAATTTAAAACCAATCAGAGGACAGTATATGAATTGGTCAACTTTCTGTGAAATCAAGTATATGAATGGGCTGTTTACCCCCGAGCCCAAGCCATAACTAGGTAACCTACGGATGGAACTTACACTGAATATATATTACCATGGTGAGGTTATGCATGTGAAGTTTTATTGGGGTGTCGTCAGTTATATTGGAGCTCTTGTCCTTTGATTGCCTGAATTTCAATGATTTTTTCCGTCCTCAGCCATAACTAAGTAGCCAAGGATGGAATTTCATGAAACTTATACTGAATATATATGACCATAGTGTGGTAATTCACGTGAAGTTTCCTCAGGGTGCCTTGAGTTAAAGGAGTTATGGCACTTTGATAGTAAGCAATGGATGAAATTTCATGAAACTTATACCGAGTATATTTGACGATGGTGCGGTTATGCACATGAAGTTTTGTCAGGAAATCCTACGTACCAGAGTTATTGTCCTTGATTGCTTAAATTTAAACAGTTTATTCTGTATCTCAGCCTAAGAAATTGATCAAATTTCATTAATTTCATTTTGAGTTTATGTGACCATAATATGATAATGCACATTCAGTTTTGTCAGGATTTCCTAGGCAATAGAAGAGTTATTGCCCTTTGGCTTTTAGAATGTCAATGAGTGTTCCTGTCCTCAGCCATTAAATAGCAAGCAATAGAAGAAATTTCATCAAATTTATTTATGACTATAGATATTGATAGTATTATTACATTTTTACAAGAAAAAAATCTTTTTAACAAAATCTAATCGCTATTTTTACATTTGTGTTTTGTTTTATATAAAGCAATCCTCGGCTGGGAAGTATACTTACAGGTAGCATTCTTCCCTTGTAGGTTACTTCGTAGACAATGAGAACTCTAACACGTTTGTTCTCATCAGGCGCCCGATGTCGTCTGCCCCAGCGTCTCTTTCTTCCCGCCAGTGACTTCACGCCACGTGATACCCGAATCCTACAGCCTCAGCAAATCTACCACAAACTCTCACAATCTGACGTTCCATTTCCGCCTTCTGCTGGTTTACCACAAACCTACTACACTCCTCCCCACTTTATTTCAAAGGAGTGTGGCATAGGGTTACTGTTAGTAGAGGAGCCAGGGTTCAAAAATGTCAAAAATAAGCATTTAGGTATGTCCCCTTTTTAGCAGAATTTTCACTTGTTTTATCCTTTAGTACATAGTATAGGCAGTATGAAACCAGATATTGCAATCAATTTAAGTCTTGCAAACATACCTGTAACAGTGTGTTTAATACGTTACCCCTCATTTTCTTAAAAACAAAAATATGTAATCAGGTCTATTTAAGTAGAAGTTGAAATGTTTAAATGAACAAAACATTTATGCAATCTGTAAGAACATGCTATTTTCTACACATATTGATGTTTTTAAAAGTTGTTGGGTTCCATTATAATGTCATTTACGTTACATTTTCAATTATACCCTTAAAATTATTGATATTTTGTTAAAAAGTTTCATTTGACAAAATTTTCAATATGTGTTTAACTTCAAGATAACATGTATTTAAAAGAGCGCTAACTGACCATTTCAAAACTGAAAACAGATACGTTCTAACATAAATACTTTGTCAGTTATAAGCTGTTTAATTAGATGACCATAGATGAAACTTTATATAAGTTTAGAACCTCTTAAGTTTGAAATTAAGCATGCATTTAGCTTTTAAACACCTTATGATAATTGTTTTGATATTACCGACTTTAGAGTAATACTTAACATCATTTCTGAGGTAAAATATCATTTTGTTGTTCGATTTTCAATATGTAACGTATAAAACAAAGTTAAAGACAAACAGAAATTGATCAATAGCTTAAATCATACATCACTGAAAAGTTTATTTCATTAAAAAGGGGAGGGGCTGTGTTTGATAGGTATAAAAAGATCATTTGTTCCAAAAGAAGAAGTTATCAGTACTAATTAGGAGACTGTGTATATGGTTGTAAACTTTTCTTTTAAGAAATGGTATACTTCTTGACATAAAACAAAACACATTGTTTGCTAATTTTTCTATGTTATGTTATGCAATTTATAAACTTATAAAATACAACATCTCAACTAGGATACAACTAGGATACTTTACCTTAAGCTTGTTCAGTCAAATTTGCTAAAGTAACATATATAACTATAAATAAACGAAATATATATCATGATATATATATTTGTCTCAACCGTTTTCCGTATAAAACTGAGCATGAAAACCTAAAACAAATTTAGACATTTGCACATTTGTTTTCTTTTAATTGAACAAAACACTCTGATAAGCTATTCAGAAGCAGTCATAGCTTTGTGTCGAACCTGTTCACACTCATCTTAACATATAAATAACATTCTATCAAACCAGATTCATTTATGATAAAATATGTGGATGTTGGAAACTTTGTTTGTTGTTGTTCCTATTGGTTGTGGGAGTTTTGTATCGGGCCTTTGTTTTCTAATTTGTTTCTAGTTCAGCAATCATCTTGACAAGGAAAAGAGCTGGTTGATTCACTTTAATTATATTGTAGATATCTGTGTTCCGTGTCCCTTTCTTAAGGTTCAGTGGGTCAGTCAGGAGTCTATGATTGTAACATTTCCTAGTCCTGTTCACTTATAGAAAGAAGAGTTTGCTGGCAATCTAGACATCATCACTCCTTTATGTATATAAAAAATAAAAGGTTGTTTACGTTACATTAAAGTTAAGGAAACATAAGTGTTTGTTGTCATTTATTCTTTAAGACAGTGGCTCTGTTATGCAAATTGTTTAAGCCACATCCATTAATGCATATATCATAACTCAGAAGGCGACTTTTGAATTTATTCTAGCTATGAGCTTTAATATCAGCTCATTTTTAACATGGCTTTCTTTGTTTGATTGATGAAACTGATAGTCCTTTTAACTTAACACTACTATAATCATTTGTCAAAGTAATGCAAACTTTAAAACTGAATGGGTTATTCAAAATGAATTATTGTCGTTGAAATTGGGGAAATCATCCATAAGGATGGGTTTTACATGGCAAGGCAGTGATCATATCCAAGAAATCTAGATTCTTCAGTTGTAATTTACGATACCAAATTTACTTCAATTTCAACAGAGAGAAAATGTGTAAGCCAAATTTAACTAAGACGCATTGAAATTACCGTTTAAAAGATTATTTACGTTAATCAGAATTTTGATAGGAATTGCAATATCCTAGAGTAAAAATAGCACTCATAAGATCAAACTTAGTTTTAGCAATTAGTGCTAATATAGCTGATGTTAAGTTCTATCATAATACCATAGCGGTCATAAGACCCCATTTTAAACAAACTGTTGCAGGAATCCTATCAGTTGATTCCTTTTATGTGCGTTAAATAAAAGATGAGTTGTAAACACATCAGGGTATAGAGACAAAAAGGCAAACATTAAATTATCTACTGTGCTAATGAAATAATAATTATATGGACAATAGAGAAGGCACAATAGTTAGTATCATTACTTACACAAATAATAGATTTACATGTTATGCTAAGAAAGTATACATAAACATAACAAATAGTATGTATGCATGTTTAATTTGTATGTCGCTCTTTTTTAATCAATCGTCTGCATAAGAAATTTTATTTCTTTTGATTTATAAAAGTATCATGATACATATCACTTAGTGATAACATTTTCTCTATTACCAATTGCACTATATTTAAGTATGATACAGCATTACATTCGTTGAGTATACTATCTGAAAGTATTCTTTGAAAGTAGCATACGTATGGATTTCGTTTTATTACATGAACTATCAATATACCATGAATATAGCATCGTTTAAGAAGTCGGTACATGTTTATGGGTATTAATTAGTTAGTTTTAAGGACTGTATGACAGTTGTTATGATTACTAATTGTGAGTATACAAAATAGATAGTGTCCTGCTGAATAAAACAAACAATAAAGCAGATTTTATCACGTATGCTGATAAGCTATATAGCTAAAAAGTAAACGTCTGCAAACGTTCTTGAATATATGATCAATCAAGTCCTACTCTAGAAAGTTGTTTGCTCAAGGTCCTGATTATCGAAGTCTAATCATTTAGAAATGTCTATAATACAAACAATGCAGGGGAGCTTTTCCAACTTATAAAAAGACATGTGTCTGTTTCTAAAGTATTAAAATGGTAATTTAGAATACATGCTGTCCTCTTTCGTTGCTTCACAAACGTGTAGAACCAGGCAACACAGTGATTAAAGAAATGATCTTTAAATTTTTGTTAGATACGTTACCTACATAAATAATACTCTTTTTCCAAAACGGACACGCTGTAGATACTAAAATATTATAACCCCAAGGATAGCTAAGGCGGGTGCTAAATGAGAGACAGAAATCATCAGGATTTCCACAAACTTCAGTTTTGTTTCATATGACACCGATGAAGGTATCTTTAATGTTTCACCTCCTGATTTGGACTTCTGCTTGGAATATATTACATTTTTAGAGTTTTAAGGTATATTTTGTGCCTTATTGTTTTAAATATAACTGCTGTAACGAATAACTGTTTATAAATGCATATATTTGATGGCTTTTACAATGTGTGATGGATCTGATTATGTTACTGCGTGCTTTTTATTTATTCATTGAGCTGTTGACGGTGAAAGATAATATCTTGTATATGTCATTTAACGCCATTTAATGCATAAAAGAAACAAATACATGGTAGTGGCACAAATTTTAAAGAATCATTTAAGCTTTTTCAAACAATTTAGTTATGAATACTAAATATGTATCAATTATCCTATTTACATGATTCCTAAAACAAATACTTAATGACATTTATGTGCTTTATTTTCAAGTTTTTCCCTTTAAACCAAATATGATTTTGTTGATGTTGAATCTCATTCATATTTAATGTTAAAAATACAATATTTCCTATCTAATTTTGAGCACTAAGATGGTAGTCAATTTCATTTTCACCTTCTAGCTGTTTAAACGCATATACACATAACATTGCACAAAAATATTGTTTTAAAAGAAAGTAACGTATATAACAGAACTTCCAGGCGCCAAAACTAGTATTATAAATCTGCTATTTAGCTGCATCTAATATAAAATATCAATCATAACGATATGGAAGAAAACGATGCAAATGATATTAACACTATACTAGGAGTTCCCTTATCATCTAATGGTAACGTATTAGACTTAGCTATTGCATGGTAAATGCACATGTTCATCAAAAACTAACAGACATTTTATAATATTTAAAGTAGCTAAGATTCTTAATTTACAAAAAGCTCCCTCCACAGGTCTTTGGGCAGCCCATGGCCAAGTAAACAATAGTAATATATTTGAAAGTAATATATTTGAATTTGAATAAGTAACATATATAACAATTACGTGAGCGCAAGTCATTTAAACTTATTGTCAGTTTGGTGATTTTAATTATATTACTGTAAAGCAATATGCAGATAGTAGGAAATATGACCTATCTGGTCTAAATAACTTTACTTTTCAGTAATGTAGCGAATAGCCTACTACATGAAGCCTGCATGAGGGTAGCTATGGTTACCCCATAAATAAACATCTTTTGCAAGACTTAAAATTTGTGCAATATCAGTTTTCACACTTTTGAAACACCATACTAACTGAGGATATAGTCTAAAATTCTGCTACTTTCCGGCCACTTTTTTCCAATTTTTGAATCCCTGGCTCCCCTACTATGTTGTTCAACCGGTACCAATGGAAGTTTGACTTGAAATAGGAAAAAGGCCCTCTGCTAGACTTTGTTCTTCCACACGTGGAGATTTGACTTGAATTATGGTAAAAGCCCTTTGCTGGACGTTGATATTCTACCACTAGTCATAGCCCCAGTGGTAGAATATCAACGTCCAGCAGAGGGCTTTTACCATATTTCAAGTCAAATCTTGACAGTGCCCAATATGTTGCTCTTGGGTTTCTTCTAAGCTACAAAAAGGGAGCCCTCGCAAGTCCTATTTACAAATGGACGTAAGAAGCGCAGTGGCTCCGTTGGTAGAGTTTGAACTTCGGGATCCAAGAATTGCTACTTTTGTGACTCACCAGTCATAGTGTTGTGTCATTGGGCAAGAAACTTTATCAGCTAAAAGTAATGGTTGGAGACAGGAGTTTGTCCAACCATTACTAAAATTGTCGATTTTGAGGTAAAGGATCAACACAAACAAACAAAAATGGGCGTAAATTAGAGCATTCCCTGACTAGCCGTCGCAAATACTGAAAGGCATACACCAAAGACGACAAACATATGCTTCCACTGACTCTCTTTAAATGGTAACATTAGCAGCAACTTCTTATCTTGAGAAGTTGAGTCATGAAAAAAACAGACTTTCAAACAACGCTGTTTCCATGCATATCTGATAAGTACTGAAACCGCATCGACGATGACCAGGCTTCTTGTTTGCTGGGGATTTCCTCGTCAGATTCTGTTTCCTCTGTTTTTATTTCTTTTTTGTCCATAGTTAAATATTTTTGTCATAATGGTTGGGTAAATTAAAACCAGAAAACCCTGACAGATAAAGCGAAAAAAAAAACACACCCCAAACTAGAAGGACGTATTATTTGAAAACAGATGGGAAAGCAGATGCATTGATCAGCCTGCGCGCGTTTGCAGGCACATCAAGGTATATCCTAACCCATAATTACATTATACAAATAGTTTATTATTCAAACTCTCGCGTGCATAGCTTAACTAAATATAGAGACATGAGTGCCAGCTATCTAACTTCAATAAAACGTGGATGATGTGACAGACATTGACAACACATGAATATTAACTTGTCTGATCAGAATTGTCTGACCAGGTATAACTCGAACGTATTAAGGGGTGAAAATGGACTAGACGGTCAAAATATATTTGGTCATACAGATGTGTTGATAAACGTTAAGTATGTTTTGTGAACGCCAGTACTTGTACGTTTTAAGATGACACTGGGTTACCCGGTACGGTCTGGGCGTCTGTTGTTCGCATGCTACAAAACCAGGTTTTCTCGTTGTGAGGCGCATAAGAGAAAATTGTAGGAGAGGTAATGACTTTAAAATAAAAAAAAAAGATACAATCTTGTTATAGACCACGGTAAACTATCGCTAAAAAAGACGTAACTTTAACATATATGTTGACATAGTTTATAATCAATTTGAAGGATTGAGATTTTTAGTAAAAAAAAGTAAGTTGTGTGTTGTCTTTATAGCCATTTTGGACAGTCTAGAATACTGATGGACAGTCTCACACTGGATAGGCGGCAATCGAAAACGTTAATACTATCCACGAACATAGATAAAAATAGTTAGAAACAGAGTTTTTGATCGCCTGTCGTCCGAATGGCGACAAATGGCAATCGAAAACACTGTTTCTAGCGATTTTTAATCAGCGTACGTCTCGATTGCCGCCTATCCTGTGTGGCCTGAGAGAAAACTTAGTAGGTAGGAGTAGGTAGTTGACTAACTAATATATGTGATAGACAGTCTAGAAACAGATGAATTTGTTTGTTTGATTCTTTACGTCCCAGTCAACATTTTTTCAGTCTTCCTGGGTTGAACCAGTACTAAACAAGGATTCATGTTTTGCTCAAAGAAACGAGGCAATGATGCCTGTGAGGCTCGAACCCGCAACCCCTCGGTCTCAAGTCAAGCCCTCTACCACTGAGCCCTAGATGAAAAGCTAAAAAAGTCGCATTGCTAGCATTATTCCAGCACAGGTGATATTCAGTAAAAATTGTTTTGGGGCATGCATTACACAGAAAATTTTGACGCCCTGGATCCGATCCCCTGGGTGGACTCAGGCTAGGGGTTCGGGTCGCGGCCAAAATTCATTTTTTCAGAATGTCGTCATGCTGCATATCAAATTAAATGCAGTTAAGCGTACAACCTATGTTATCTAATATTTTGCCCTTACAAAAACCCTTTGCCTGTATTGTTGCCTTTGTCCCTTAAAATGACGTAATAGGCTGATGTGGGTTAAAAATAGTATAAACATGAAATGAAGCCGAGATTGAAAATATTTTTCTCCAAATATGGTAACCCGACCAGTGGCTAGTCTAGATATATAAATCATGCTAAGAGGTAGAACGTTAAGCTGGGAGGTGAAAGGCTGCTGGCTTGAAACTCACTACTGATGGAGTCAATGTTTGTGTCCTTGAGCAAAACGCTTTATCTGCTGCTCAGTACTGGTTTGACCCAGGAAGACCTGCCGTACCATGACTAAACAAACTATTGACTGGGACGTAAAGAATCGAAACAAAATAGATAGATTAATCTGCTATGATATCTGCAGTAACTTTATTTCAGAATTCTGAGTTATACACAGACGCACAATCCAGGACAATTGTGATGTCCAGTTGGCATGTTTCGTAACCACCTGCTGCTTCTTGCAAGAAATTCGAACACATTTAATTACATTCCACGTCTAACTTATAAACATATCGGAACTGCAAGCATTGCTAAAATACACTGCCAATATGTCGATTGACAAGATTCTGGATACAACGAACACTGATAAGTACTATATTCAGTACTGTGGATTTTTATCAAATCACGTGGCTCAAGTCACTGTGGCTCTCCATCGGCTTGGAGCAACAGAAGAATGGATTCAGAAATATGTGGACTGGTATGTCAACAGACTGGAGGCTCCACATCCAGACAAGGAGCCAGACTCAGACTTTGAGAGTTTAAAAGGCAAGCATCATTCATATTAAACCATTTTTCATCATTTTCTAGAACTGATGGCAAACAAGTATAACACTACTGACGAAATCATCGCTAGTGAGTTCCCAAAGTACACACTAGGTCTTGAATCATCTGCCTTGCATGGAACAATCCATACAGGATATGGCTACTCTGCTGGCAATAGCAGAAGAGTATGTGAGGGCCTAGCTTACCTGCACTAGGCCTTCAGATTTATGGAGGGCCCGCGTCATTGTCCCATGATTTCAAAATATGGCCCATCACTTTCCAAGGCAGTGGACCCATCCTTTTAAGTTGTGGAAAAATCTCATTTTAATATAAATATTCATCTTACAGGGAGTCTTTGAACTCATCAAAACAGAAAGTTCATGTAGGTTGTCGATACAGTAAAACCTGTCTTAAGCAGCCACTCAAAAGAAGACAAAACAAAGATCTTAATAACAAATGGTAGCTTAATGAAGGTCAAAAGGATTGCAGAATGCTCCCCTTGGAGCATTCTGCAATACTTTTGACCTGCATTAAGCGATAATTGGTCTTCTTTTTTGAGTGGCCGCTTAAGACAGATTTTACTGTATAATCAGTAGTCAATATACATATATGCATATCAGTTTGTAGGTAAAGTATACTACCTAAATGTCAACATATGCCTGGGCCCATTATTTCAGAAAATGACCCACCATTTTATGCTCCATGGGTCACTTCGGCCCACCAATTTTGAAAAAAATCTGAAGCCCTGCTGCACTACTCATACTCTCCTCTGGTCCATGAGAAACAGATACCTTCAGCCAAAGAGATTGGAAAAGGGACTAAGACTCCGCTTGAAATTTTTCAAATATAACAGGACAAGACATTTTATCATAAAATGATAAATGCCATTAGGAAAGAACCATGGGTGTTGATAGCGGTTTCATTCAATGTCCGAATGGCCTATCTCATAAGAGCTCATGGAGATCATTTTGTATCCCTACTATCCGATATGAAACTTGATGTAGCTCACACTGAAGAAGGTGACGTTGATGTCAATGACATTGGAAAGAAGGTTGTAGATATAGCGCTATCTACGTATGTAATGGTGGATAAGGTGAATGATTTCTTTTTGCTGCACGGAGTGACTTCAGCGTGGAGTGTTTTACAACTCTTACCAGTTCTTAGCACTGATCAGGCTCTAGAAGTTCTTGAAGTGTATATCATAGTCTTGATGGCAACTCATGTGATACAAGACTGTCCTAAACTGTCAGGAGCACTTAACTCACCTTCACGTGTTGATTCAAAACAGTGGGATGCGATCATTCAGAGGACACTATCAAACACAAGAAGAGACGAACATATCTACAAGCTGGTTCAAGTGGCAAATGATATGTGGAAACTGAATCCTAAGATGGGACATCTTTATGTTCAGGCCGCCGAAATCGCATTGAGCAACTCATTGTCGTTTTAACCCTATTTGGACCGATGAAATGTTCCTTAAAGCTACACACAATTAAGTCAGAATGATCCATTGTATATATTGAGGGGGTCACAGGTTGGATTTTTCAAAAGCTTTTTGTTTTTTTCTGAAGATCGATTTTGTCTCAGCGATCAGTGCAGACCCTGGTGAAATTGTGGCAATTCACTGTTTGCCTTAGAACCCGTTCCTTAAAGTATTAACAATGAAGATTCACACAGTTAGCTGTCAGCTGAACTTGAAGTCTCGCTGGACGAGCTTAAATGGGATTCGTCGCGGAAAAACCTGTTCTGCTTGCATGCGAACAACAAATTTGCTGACCAGCCTGACAGTCTTGTCACCGCTTTGTTGCAGCACGTTTTGAATAATTTAATAATTATTTCATTTTGTTTTTTTTTACTATCATTTTAAAAAAATATATTTTATTTCATTTTGCGTCAATCATGCGCAGTTGGTTCAAAATGAAATAATTATTTCATTATGCGCTGATAGTAGGCATACTTTTATAATTTCATTTTGCGTCCATTCCATCCATCCACACGTTTTGCCCGTCTGGAACCATATCTTAGTACCTATTGTTCAGATTTTAATCATTCTTTATACAAATAATAAGTACTATGTACTCTCAATATCCTATAAATTTCGTCAAAATCGATCTTTTTGCACTTGAGTTATGGCCCTTGCTTTAGTAAAGGCAATTATAATGCAAAAATAGTGAGTATGATCAGGAAATACCACAATCACAAACTGCAGACAACCCAATGGCACCGCGAAGAAGAGCGGCTCAACCATCACGAGACACCAGGAAGACAAATTAAGCAAAGCAACCAGCTCTCTCTTCCACATCAAGATGATTGCAATACTAGAATGGACATAAAGTAACGTACAACAAAACATAGACCAGTTACAGACTCCCACTATCAGTTTTTTGTGTGATGATCTTCACAATTCATAAAGCTATTATATCTAACAATTTCTCACTATAGACCATGATTGCTCAGTGTATGTGGCTAAGCATGGCAGTGTCCAAATTTTACCCCACCCCCTTTGACCACACCTTAGGGGTCAATGGTCAAATATTTAAAATTCGTAATATATAGGCAGTTGTCAATATTTTTGCTGAAATTTTGCATGCAGGCAGAGCAGCAATAGATATGAAACATATCAAAGGGGATTTTAGTTTAAATGCCTGGGTCTGATCCCCTAGGCTGAACATAGGGTGTGGGACCGAGGCCAAAATTAATCTTTTCGGAATATGGTCATGTTCCATATTAAATTAAAGCTGAAGGAGGATGCAGCAACATGGTAGAAAATAGTTTGCCTACATACACACCCTTGACCCTGGAATGGGGTCAAAAGGTCAAAACATATCTTTTTCTGAAAGTAGTCATATTGCTTATCAAAGTAAAGGAAATTGAGCTCAGAGCACCATGAAAGCAAAGATGCTGCCATAACACATTCCCTCGACCCCTGGGGTGGGATCAAAAGGTATTGTGTTTTTCTTTTCTGAAAGTGGTCATGTTGCTTATCAAACAAACTGGAAGAATTGTAGACCTACATGCAAGGTAACACTTTGAATTTATACACACCCTTGACCTCTGGGGCTGGGTTTGAAGGTTAGTTATTGAAATTGTGTAGATGTAAGCATACTTTTTCATTAAACAACGCACTTAAAACATAATTGACAGACGGTTGTTATGAGTTTAAATAATTGGGATTTATGTTTTGTGATTTACATGCTTTTCTAAAATAACACTTCGTCGGTGGATATAAGTTCGTCGAATTTGTATTATTAATTCTGTTGGCTAGAACTTTGAAAAAAAAGCAGATAAGGAGCATATTAATAGATCCCTGCCTGGATACATGTATATAGGTACATGGAGTCGGATCAAAGGTTAGATCAGTCTGCACACCATCACTGTCTTAAATAACCAAAATTCTTACAGTGGTTTAATCACGTCCATAACACCTATTTTTTTTTTAATTATGTCCGTAAATAAATTCGGTGAACTAAATTAATATGCAAAAGTATTGTATTATTTTTACAGTATTCAACCATCTAATAAAAGTATACTTAAAAAAGTAAGTTAGGCTTCAAAACTAGAGATAGATACAATCAAGTACTACACCTGACCCAGGATATCAATGGGAAAGTGACAAACTCACATTTAGACACCTAAAGGTTGATCATTATTTCATTTTGCATTCTCCTAGCACACCACTTTATGAAAAAATGTAATAATTCTGACAAGTATGAAAAACCGATTACTTTTTCTGATATCCATTCTTAAAAAGGCTTATTTGCATGCAAAATGCCTTTTAATTTTTACAATGTCCGTAAATAAATCCCATGAACTGAATTAATACATATTTATACAGTATTTAACTGTCTGGTGCTAACATACTTTAGCATACCTTATTAATATTTATTTCATATTATTACATTATTTCATTTTGCGTTTTCCTAGCACACCACATAATGAAGTAATGTAATAATTTTAATAAGAATGAACAACTAATTAATTTTTCTTACAGAGGTTTATTCACGTGCAAACGCCCTAATTACTTTAAATATGCTCTTAAATAATGATAAATAAATCCCATGAACAGAATCTATAGTGTAAATAGTATACAGCCATCTAATGCAAATGCACTTTAAAAACTCTTAAGCTTAATTTCATTTTACTACATTATTTCATTTTGCGGTGTCCTTGCACAACGCATTATGAAATAATGTTATAATTCCGAAATGTATGAAAAATGATTGATTTTTCTGACAGCAATTTCAGAAAACTAGTTTATCCACATAAAAAACGCCTGTTTTAATATGTCAGTAAATGAATTCCATAAACAAAAGTTATATAGTGATATCAACCATCTAACGCAAAATATACCTTAAAACCAGAAAATTCATTTCATATTATTACATTATGTTATTTTGCGTTTGTCCTAGCACAACGCATTATGAAATTATGTTTTAATTCTACCAGGCCGCGTAGTGCAGTCAGTAACGTGTCTGGCTACAGATGCGTGTCTGATTGCAGATCCTGGGGTTGCGAGTTCGAACCCGGCCCGGTCCCATACTTTCGTGGGGATTGATCATGAAACAATTTCTACGGTCATTCTCCTCCCTTCGGCTGAATCATTCAAGAAGGGTTATTGTCAGTTTCAAGTGAAAGTATGTGCACGAAGTACTAGTTAACTGCTTACCCAGGAAAAAGGGTGGTTAGGTGATTTGACTGTCCCGCCATGACATTAGCTGTTGACTTGGGACGTAAAGAAACAAAACAAACAATGTTTAATTTCTGAAAAGTATGAAAAATAATTGATTTTGTTGCACGTACAAACGCCTATTTTAATATGTCTGTAAATGAATACCATGAACAAAATTTATATAATGTTATATTTAAATAGTATACAGCCATCTAATGCAAATATACTTAAAACATCCATAAGCTTTATTTCATATTATTATATTATTTCATTTTGCGGTGTTTTAGTACAACACATAATGAACACATAATGAAATAATGTAATATTACTGACAAGTATGAAAAAAATGATTATTTTTTCTTACATCAATTCTAACAGTGGTATATTCACGTCCATAACGCCCTAATTTATTTAATTATGTCCATAAATAAATTCAATGAACTAAATTGAATATACACAAGTATTGTTATATTTATACAGTATTTAACCATCTAATAAAAGCATACTTTAAAAACCTTTAAGATTGATTTCATATTTTTTTTTGCATTGTCCTAGCACACCACTTTATGAAATAATGTAATAGTTCTGACAAGTAAGAAAAAACGATTACTTTTTCGACATCCATTTATAAATAGGTTTTAAATTATTTGCATACAAAATGCCTTTTAATATTTAATATGTCCGTAAATAAATCACATTTCAAACTCATTACTACATACTCACGGGAACCCATATTGGCCCTCCTGGGTCCTCCCACGCATCCATATCGACCCTCGCATGCACCGTCAGCATCATAAATAAAGTCATTCAGGTCGCTGTGATGTTCAGGCCAGCGTGTAAATAAGTAATAATTTTTTGGACTGCCGCCGCATTAGCAGGCATATCAGTCGGTGTCTCGGTAATTGCCCTCTGGTCTATTGAACCTCGGCCTTAAGGACCTCACTCAAATAAGGCGATACTGGTCCGATATATGGTATCACTGGTAATGCCTGCATTACACTCCAATGCATTGGAGTGTAAGTGTAAGTTTACACAATAGGGGTGGGGGTAGCTGAGCTATTTTGGTGTTTATTTAAACGTATTATACAGGAACTGCCCTACTTCTATCAACGGTAAAGAACGAATGCCTAAAGACAAGTTAACGACCAATCACTTGGTTTGGTAAGGTTTAAACACGCGACTATAATTAAATTAGATAGAATATATAAATACAGAGGGATATAATGAATCAACTGAGCCGATAGATGCGTAAATATTTTGCCTCCAGCGAGATTTGAACCCACGACCATGACAACTCCGCCTAGCACTACACCAGACATCGACACAACCAACTGCGCCACTGAGACACCCCAAAAAAGGAAGTTCAGAAAGCGCTGATGTTGACGACGACTGATGCAGTACACGTCGTATATTGGTTCCTTTTCAATGGATGGCATCTATTTGCAAATGAAAGCCTGATGGATACAAGTGAAATTAGATAAATATCAGAAGTGCAGGAATATAATTTCACAAACATCATTGCTTTCGAGCTACACAGGATCAGAAACTGTTGCAAATTCATACAGTAGATAAATACAGGGGGATATAATGAATCAACTGAGCCGATAGATGCTGTAAATATTTTGCCTCTAGCGAGATTCGAACCCATAACTATAACAACTCCGCCTAGCACTACACTGAGATATCCCCAAAAAAGGATGTTCAGGAAGCACTGATATTGACGACGACTGATGCAGTACACGTCGTATATTGGTTCCTTTTCAATGGATGGCATCTATTTAGTTCGCAAGTGAAAGCCTGATGGATCCAAGGATACAAGTATATATATTTTGCATACTTTCACCATGACAACCTATAAAATAATTCTAAAGAATGAAATGTACCTACAGAAATATCTCAGCAGCAACTCATCCAAGAATACCAAACGTTATATAAAGATTGGATATAACTTGGATGTCGTGCGGCAGTCTGTGTGCCCTGTTTTAAACCCAATCACGGTTTATAGCTATGGTGTCCTCTTTAATTGCACAACTTGATATAACTTGGATGTCATGCGTCAGTCTGCGTGCCCTGTTTTAAATCCAATCACAGTTTATAGCTATGGTGTCCTCTTTAATTGCATGGCGGTGTTTGACCTCAGGCCTGAGCCTGAGGAGGAAGGGGGGCCTTGTTTGTTGTAGTTTCAGAATCCATAGTCTTATGGAATATAAAACATAAGACTATGGATTCTGAAACTACAACAAACAAGGCCCCCCTTCCTCCTCAGGCTCAGGCCTGAGGTCAAACCCCAATCTATCACAACAAATAAACAATAAACGACAACGACCTGATTCCGACGATGATATAGCCTCCTTCACAACTTTTAAAACAACTGACAATTTTCCGAAAGTTTTGATCATAAAATCTGAAGAGGAAGAAAACCCAATTACAAAACTTTCACATTTTGTCATAGAAAAACAGATCGAAGCAATCATTGGTACACCAAAATCAGTTAAAAAGCTTAAAAATCAAAATTTTACTTGTGGAAACAAACCGAAAATCTCAAAAGGACAATCTTCTCAAAATTTCAAAATTCTTCAATCTAAAAGTGACTGTAACAGAACATAAAACATTGAACACATCAAAAGGCATAATAAGGGATAGAACTTTAAGAGGCGAAAGCGAAACTGACATCTGTGACTACCTCAAAAACCAAGGAGTCATCGCTGTAAAATGCTTCACGATCTTTTTTTCTTCAATCTAAAAGTGACTGTAACAGAACATAAAACATTGAACACATCAAAAGGCATAATAAAGGATAGAACTTTAAGAGGCGAAAGCGAAACTGACACCTGTGACTACCTCAAAAACCAAGGAGTCATCGCTGTAAAATGCTTCACAATCAAAAAAGATCACAAAACAATAGAAACAAACACTCTTTTGCTTACGTTCAACATGGTAACTGTTCCAAAATCTCTAAAAATATTTTATAGAATTATACCTGTTTACATTTATGTACCAAATCCAACAAGATGTTTCAATTGTCAAAAATTAGGACACCATGAAAGCAATTGTCCAGTTGATTACGCATCAGTTTGTGAAAAATGTGGCACAGGTGGTTTTAATCATGTGGAAAGCAAATGCCCAAACCCAGTTAAATGTGTTTACTTAGGCCTCAACCACCTGTCTAGGTCTAATGAATGGGAGATGTGGAAAAAGGAAAAAGAAATTCTAAGAATTAAAGTCACGAGAAATATCACATATCTTGAAGCCAGAAAAAAATTAGAACAACAGCCAGAAATTACATATTCAAAAATAGTTCAATCAGCTGAAATGAAAGGATTTTAATATAACAGCCAGCTGGAAAGTCCTAATACCAACAAAATACAAACAAGCCAAAAGTACAGCAACAACAAAAACATCAGTTTCCACATCTCAGCATAGTACATCCAAAACAAACAATAAAAATGAAAAACCAAGAGCTCGATCTAAAACCCAGACAAGTAATAGGGACAATAGCAAATCACCTAAAACAAGACGAAAAGAAAAACCAACTGTCAAACTTACAAGAGTACAAGACCAACCCGTAAAAATATCAAACAAGTATGATAACCTTGAATCTATGGAGACATAGATTTCATAAAACATAGAAATGGAAGTTTCCAATATTTTATTTTTAATTATTCTTTCATTTACTCTATTTGACATGGATTTTAAACATACAATTATACAATGGAATTGTCGAGGTTTAAAACAAAAGTTTGATGAAATCAAACTATTACTTTCACAACACAAATCATCTGTTATATGTCTTCAAGAAACATTTTTAAAACTTGATGATACAATTACTCTGAAAGGTTTCAATGTATACAATCATATACATTCTGAATGTCAAAGACCATCAGAAGGTACCTCTATCTTTGTTAAATCTTCCTGTCCTCAACGACATATAGACTTGTCTACAGAGTTACAGGCGGCTGCTGTTTCAGTAACTCTAGATAAAGAGATAACCATATGTTCTGTTTACATACCACCTTCATTTTCTTTAACATCTGAACATCTTAATTCTCTTATTCAAAAACTTACTACACCATATTAATTATTAGGGGACTTTAATGGTCATAATATTCTCTGGGGTAGTAAAGAAAATAATTCCAGAGGTGAACTTATTGAAAATATTATTACAATGATATATGTCTTATGTATGAGGAATCATACACTTATATGCACTATCCAACAGGTTCTTTCTCTTCTATAGATCTTTCCTTATGTCATCCATCCATTTTTCTTGACTTTAACTGGTCCGTTTGTACAACCGGCATCATAGTGATCATTTTCCTATCCTCATTGAAAGTAATACTTCCACAGTGGAAGATCATAATCCAAAGTAGAAACTAAATAAAGCTAATTGGGAAGTATTTCAATCTTTATGTACTGAAACAATTAATTAAGATAGTTTCAAAGATTCTTCAGACCCTTTGTCTGATTTCACCTCTTCTCTCATTGATATATCTACTAAATGTATACCAAAAACCTCGACAAATACAACAAAAAGTAATCCATTGTACAATGATGAATGTTAAGAAGCTATTAAACAAAGAAAAAAATCTCTAAATAATTTAAAAAAATATCCAACTAAGGACAACTTAAATGAAGTAAAAGTTTTTAGAGCAAAGGCTCGCAGAACAATTAAGATACCGAAACGAAAGTCATGGCGTTCTTACGTTTCAAAAATTAATCACAAAACCCCTATCAAAAAAGTTTGGGATATGATAAGAAAAATATTTGGCAAGACAAAGTCACCCAGTTAAACCCATTTAAATCATCCCGTTGCAGAAACAAAATCAACAACTAAATTTGATATAGCTGAAACCTTAGGAGAAACATTTCTAAACAACTCATCTTCATGAAATTACTCAGAAAAATTTCAAAAAGTAAAAAACGAACAAGAAAAAATTAAACTCAATTTCAAATCGACAAACACTGAGGAGTATAATAATCTTTTTAATTTTGATGAGCTTTTGGAAGCAATTAATTAGTCACATGATTCTGCAACTGGACCCGATGAAATACATTATCAAATGCTAAAACATCTTCCTGAGAGTTCCCTCCAAGCCCTCCTAAGTATATTTAATAATGTTTGGACTAGTGGTGATTTTCCTGAAGACTGGCGATTAGCCACTGTAATACCAATTCCCAAACCAGGGAAAGATCCTGTTGAGCCAACCAATTATAGACCTATAGCTCATACAAGTTGTCTTTGAAAAACTTTGGAAAGAATGATTAATAAAAGATTGATATGGTATTTAGAATCCAATGATCTTCTAACGCGGTATCAGTCGGGCTTCCGAGCTGGCCATAGTACAAATGATAATTTAGTAAGATTGGAAACTTTCATATGTGACGCCTTCGTTAAAAAGGAACACGTTGTAGATGTCTTTTTTGACTTGGAAAAGGCATACGATACCACATGGAGATATGGCATTATGAAAGATATTCATAAACTAGGACTAAGAGGTAGACTACCCACTTTTATTGAAAGCTTCCTTGCTGATCGCACTATGCAAGTGAGGGTGGGATCCACTCTCTCTGCTTTATATGATCAGGAGCAGGGGGTCCCACAGGGAGGCGTACTTTCTACAACTCTCTTTAATATTAAAATCAATGATATTGTTAATTGCCTTTACAATCTTGCGGACTGCTCTCTTTATGTTGACGATTTTTGTATTTGCTTTCGTTCAAAAAGTATGAGAACAATAGAGAGGCATCTACAACAAAATTTAAACAAAATTGAACATTGGGCCACAAATAACGGTTTCAAATTTTCCAAGTCAAAAACGCAGTGTGTGCATTTCTGCCAGTTGCGAAAGCAACATGAAGATCCTGTTCTTACATTATATGGATCACCGATTCCTGTTGTATAGGAATATAAATATCTAGGTTTAATATTTGATAAAAAAAACAACTTAGTTTTATCCCGCATATTAAATATATAAAAGCTAAATGTCATAAAGCTTTAAATATGATGAAAGTTTTGTCACACACCACATGGGGTGCCAATCGAACAACACTTTTGCAATTATATCGTTCTTTAATTGGGTCAAAATTAGATTACGGATCCATGGTCTATGGATCAGCAAGAAAATCTTATTTAGCTATGCTTGATCCTTTACATCACCAAGGCCTTAGATTAGCTCTAGGAGCTTTCGGGACTTCTCCAGTTGCTAGTCTATATGTTGAAACTTTCTTTACAATATGCTATTAGACTTGCTGAGAATCCATCCAATCCAGCTCATGAAGTAACTTTTCCACCAAAATACACAGATTTATATGAAAGTAAACCAAATTTTATTAAGTCATTTGGTGTTAGAATTTTACCACTCTTGGAATCTGCAAATATGGATCCAAAAATATAGATATAAACTTTACACCAAACATACCAGCCTGGTGTATGAAAAAACCGAATTTTTTTTTTGATTTACATTCAAGCAAAGTCTGAAACAAGTCCTATTATCATGAAATCTAGTTTTAATGAACTAAAGTCTAATTATACTAATTGTACACCTATTTATACTGATGGTTCAAAGGATGATATGAGAGTTGGCTGTGCAGCGATATCTGACAACTATTCAGAAAACATGAGAATTCCAGATGGCTCCTCAATTTTTACTGCCGAAGCAAAAGCTATTGATTTAGCATTAGATTTCATTGCTAATTGTGAAATTTCCAACAATTTTATAATATTTTCAGATTCTCTTTCCGTTTTGAAATCTCTAGACCATACATCCTCAAAAAATCCACAAATTCAAAACCTACTTGAAAAACAACATGAATTATCCATATACACTCACACAAACTTCTAAGCGGTCACCTAGCAATTCCAAAATTTTGGAGAAATTTTTAATCAATTTTAACTAGTTTTAATTTCATGTTTTGTCATATTGTATTGAGAGATGTCATACAAAAAATCATTCCATGATGTTTCACGTGAAATAAATGAAGAACCAAATGCCCGTGTTAATGGGACAAATACATGGTGATTTTAAGGTGACCGCTTAGAAGTTTGGGCAAGTGTATAATGAAATAATTTACTGTTGGATTCCGTGTCACATTGGAATACCTGGCAATGAAAATGTTGATCTAAAAGCAAAAGAGTCACTTAATTTACACCCCACAAACTTTCCAATACAGTTTTTAAATTTTAAACCCTTTATCAATAGATACATATTAAATAATTGGCAAACATCATGGAATAATAGTGTTGGTAATGAACTCTATGATATTAAACCTAATATAGGATCATCTCAATCAGTAGTACGTAATATTCGATTAGAGGAGGTTGTACTTGCACGTATTCGAATAGGACACACAAGGATAAACACACTCATATCTTTTAAACAGAGAGGAACAACCACAGTGCGTTGGATGCGATAAACCTTTTACAGTGCGCCATATAACTACTTGAATGTGTTGACTTTTCTAATGTTAGAAATAAATACTTCCATGTTAATACAATTAAACAATTATTTAATGATGTACCTATTGATAATATATTCTTATTCTTAAAAGAGATTAATCTTTTTAATAAATTATAACTACATCTTTATAAAATCATTTATATTTTAACTTGTGTAATATCATATCACCAGTTTCTACAGTTCAGGCGAAGAACATGTATATTCATCTGATTAGCCCTTTGTATTTATCAGATAGTGTATGTGATCTTCCCTGTTTATAATCATATTACAATTTTGATGTCTTTCAAATAAGAATACGTTTATTGCATTGTTGTGCATATTTTAACTAGTAATATTTTATTGTTTATCAGTATTATTTTAACCTAACCTTGGTGACGTTTATGACCCAAATCGGTTGATGCGTCGTTAAACACTAACTCATCATCATCAGCACGACGGTGGGTCAGGCCTCAGACGCTATGACAGCTCTGACGTAAAGCTTTAATCCTTGTGTTGGTGCCTGATGCTTATCTGTTGCTGGACCCGCGGTGGCTTAACTTGAGGTTTTCTTTAGCTCTGACTATCTGTCAGTCGTGAGCCCTTTTCTTTGTTTCATCATAGTGTGTTAATTTGATTTGATTAGAGTGTTTCTCCATGATGATACATTGCATTAGTTAGAAGGCTTCCATGCGAGCTGAATATTTCTTGTACTTCAGCAACAGCAGAATCTAGGGCGAAGATTTGGTACCAGTAAAATGCATTTA
Source organism: Loripinus fragilis (assembly GCA_964019695.1). Lineage (NCBI taxonomy): Eukaryota > Metazoa > Mollusca > Bivalvia > Lucinida > Lucinidae > Loripinus > Loripinus fragilis. Next base: position 30,407,037 of record OZ026514.1, read on the forward strand.
AGCACCTCGGAGGCTTCGGCTGCTGTCCGTTGAAAGGCGGTGGTTCTGTTGTTGTTGACTTTTTGTTTATTGTTACTCCCATTGTAGGAGTCTGTAATTGTTCTATGTTTTTGTACGTTACTTTATGTCCATTCTAATTTTGCAATCATCTTGATTGGGAAGAGAGAGCTGGTTGCTTTGCTTAGTTTGTCTCCTTGGTATATCATGATGGTTGTGTGACTCTTCTTCACGTTTCCATGGGTTTGTCTGTGGTTTATGATTGTGGTATTTCCTGATCATACTCACTTACTATTTTTAAAAGTTGTTTGCCATGTGGATCCCTTTGGGATCTATATATTGAAGTAAAGTACAAGGTTTAACAAATCAAGGCTTCTGACTTATTTATGCTAATGATACATATGTCACGGATACGAATTATGTCCCACTTCACTATAAGTAAAGCCTCCTGATCCTTGATTTCATCCAGTAAGCTAATTCTCAATTAGTTCTGGTTAATAGTTCTAAGTTAATTTGTTGGACAGAATCATCAACAGTTTCCATAGCATCCTCCTTCATTTTTTTTCAGATTATTTGATGATTGGAGAATCCTGCTGCTCTAATAAAACTTTAAACTGTTCACACCTTTCAAATGTCAATGTGTGTGTATGATTATATAAAACTAGTAGATTTCTGTTAACTGGATTACTCAATGGTCAATGTAAGCAATGTTCTCCACATAAGCTTGACTGCTCAATAAGAAGCTTTATAGACAGGCTTTAACCCTCTCACCCCTAAGTTTCTGAGGTGAATTCTTCCATTATTATTTTAGAAGAGGTCAATGTGTTAAAAGTGGTGTTAGACGAATCCTGAAAAAACTGCAAAAAAAATAGATTGGGTGTGTGATTAAGGTTGCAGTCTGAAGTGTGTTATTTCCTGATCATACGCATTTGTTTTGTTTTTTTAGAAAAAGGCAAAATGGGTAAGCAAACGGTTTAAGTCAAGACGAGATGGCTCATGAGCCATCTCGTTTTATTCTACACTGTTTGCAAGGATCTTTTTTCAGGCCTGTAGTGTTAAAAGGGTAAAATACAACCGAGTTTGCCAAACCTGTTTTGATGCCATCAACTAAATCATAGGATATATGTAAAACATCTCCCAGTGAAGAAACCAATTCTTCAAGCATGCCAAGTACTTCTATTCTTGGTGCAGTGATGTTGTCTAATCCTCTAAGTTTTTTTTTTCTTTTAGAAGCAGCACACTTTTTTAAGAATTTATGTAAGAATGTTCTGCCCAAAACGTTGTAAATCAGCTTCTTGACAATATGTAATATACATTTCAACAATTTTATAATTACACAGTCCTGACAACATCTGGTATTTCTAGTTTTTCTCCACTGTCCAACAGTAAATCGCAGATGCCATAAGAAAGTATCGGTTTAAATTGTTTCGTTCTCTGGCGTGGCTACTTCTGCTTTATATGAATAGAGAGTCTTTGAACACTTGTGGAGTCCAATCAAGCTCTGTCAGTCTGGTAAATTGTATGTCCTAGAGTGATTCGTTGAAGTTCTGTGTTTGAAAGCTTTGAAACTATTAGAGACAAAAGCTGAGTTTTTAAGTTATGTCTTTTGTAATTATATTTTCTTTGCTATTTCTATCTTCTTTTCGTGGCTTTTTGCCAAACTTTAAATCTGAGCTGGTCAGATTTACCAGGCGCTATCACATTTAAAAGATAGTCATACTTTCATTTGCATTTTTTTACTTTATAACAGTAAACTGCCGATGATCCAATATTGTTTGGATTAGTCCTTAACTGAGCCCTGAGGTGACTTACACTTCCTTAACCCATACTGGTTATTAAAACATTCGCATCAGCTTAGGATGAGCCTGGCTCTTATTCACTACAGTTTGAGATTTGGGAGAGGTGTGGCCACCCTGATAATTCCTGCAACAATATATTATGATGTGTACTATATAAATCTACAGAATAAATATGAGCCTTTTCATAAAACAATCGTTAATTACAGGATTTGTATAGGTTCTGTCGTTGTTGATTCATTGTTTAGTGTTGCTCCAATTGTGTGGCTTTGCGTTTGATGTTTGTTTTGTAAAACGTATTCATTATTTAGTGCCCATTATAGTTTTGCAATCATCTTGGCTCGTTGCTCTACTTCAATTGTCATCCAGAAGTATTGTGACTATAAGTGTTGAACTCTTCCTCACGATGTTGTGGGTTGGTCTGTAGCGTATGTGGTATTTTGTGGTCATACTCGCGTACATTTTAATCATTGTTTGGCTCTTTTTCACTCCAGTTTGTAATTTGGGAAAGATGTAGCTGCTCTAATGCTTCCTGATAATTCTTACAACAAAGTATATTATGATGTTATTATATAGATCTACAAAATTAATATGAGCCCTTATATAAGGTCATTGTTCATTTAAGGATTCGTATAGGTTATGTTGTTGTTGATTCATTGTTTTGTGTTGCTCCAATTGTTTTTAGTTTGTTTGTGTTTTGTTTTGTTATGCATTACTTTTTGTCCTAGCTAGTTTTGCAATCATCTTGTGGAGGATGAGAAAGATAGTTGCTTTACTTTAATTGCCTACCTAATGTCTTGTGATTGCAAGCGTTCTGTGTCTCTTTTCTCAGTGCTGTAAGTTGCAATGCAGTGTGTGATTGTAGTTGTTTTCTTGTCATATTCACTTAGTTTCTAATCTTTATTTTTTGGATTGTATCAATGTGTTAACTTAGAGAAAAAAAGTTTTCTTTTATTTTTTGCTTTGTTTATGTGTTGTGTTTCATCTACTGTAAACAGCTAAGGCCATGCTAGGATGTTCAGTTATCCTAGCTCTACTGTTCCTGGGCAAGCCTCCGTGAGGCAGTTAAACCAGTACTAAGAGTTCATTCTTTCATCATTAACCAACAACTGCTATTCTTGAATCAGCTGTAGGGGACGGTCGTAGAAATATTTTCACCACCAAATCTTCACCAAGAAAGTGCCAGGCTTTGGGTCGATCTTTGTGTTCATAAGGCAGCCACCGTGATCACCAGATACTCAACTCATCGTCCCCAATCATTTTCCTAAGTTTCAAGTCTCTAACTTAAATACTTGTTTTTCTATTTACACCAGCTAATTATGAACCGACCAATTTATAGGTCAACCGAAACCAGAGTTTCTAAAAATTTACTACTAATATTGGAACTTAGTAGTTAGAAGATACCATTATTTAGTATGACCTTTCTTGGTATCGAAATCTCATGTTCCAGACACCAAAGTATGTGTTTTAAAATTTGATCTATCATGGGGGTCACTGTATAATTGAGGAACATGTTCATAAGGTGCTTAAAATGGAATAGAAAAATATATAGATCTGTCTCTTAGAGCAGGTTCTGCATCTATTGAGTTAGAATAATGACTAGAACTTGCATTTCATAAAAAAACACACGTCTACCCCGCTGTGGTGCCAGGATGATCATCTCATCATGCTTTAACAAATGTGTGAAGCTGCATCAAAATATTTTTTATGAATTTCTAGTAATTGAGTGAACTCAAAATTGCATTTAAAATGGTCAAAGGGAACTGACTCTAAAATATACAAGCCATATTTGTAATTCTTGTGCATGACTCATTGTCTTATTATACTTAACAAATCCGTGAAGTGTCATCCAAATAGTTTTTAACCGTGCAGACTTATAATTGAATTTTCTAATGTTCTAATGCGAATAACTTGATTAATATACCAGCCAGAGTTATGGATCTTGAGCATGACAAGTCGTCCCATCATTCTTCAGATGTATGAATATCACGAATGTTTTTCAAGTTAATTAAAAAAAACAGACACGAATTTATGACAGTGACAGGCATACAGATGGACAGACAGACATGAAGATTGACACAGGGGGCGGGGGACAATATGTCTTCTCAGGGGGAGACGTTGGACAAAATTACAGAATCAAGGAAATACAGAGCATATCCTGTATACTCCCATTTTCCCAAAGTTCAGACCCCGAGGTTATAAAACTTTATATATTTCTGAATATAACGTCATGCAAATATCTCGAGGGTCATTTTTAAATTAAAGTTCAAACAGAACATGATTCTCCTGATTTGGACATGTTTTTCGTTCATTTGACAATGGGTTAAACAGATATACGAATAGGTATCTATGCAAGAATGACAGTTAAATAGTGTTGTCATGGAGAGAAGTCAGGCTAGAGAACCACTGTACTTAAATGGCGCAGTCATCGCGTTTTGGTTTTAGTCGACAAAGTCACAGAATAGTGAGCTAGCTGTTAAAAAGAGTAATATTTTAATCAATAGTTTACTTTAGAAAATTATTAGCGATGAATAATTTTAGAAGTAAAATATTGACCAAAAATCAACACTTTTAACAGCTGGATACACTATTTTGTGCACACATCAACTGCAACCAACACGCGATGACTGCGCCGTTTGAGTACAGTAGTTCGCACACGTGAACACGCGTTGTTTGCTGATATTTTATCTGGTAGATTTCTTTCCTCTGCCTTTTCCACGTTGCAGGCAGTCTGAACACTTCCATGCGCACCTTTCATTATGTAAAAAATCTAGTTTCTAGTTAGGGCGACGCACTTAAAGTGATACCAATTGTCACAACAATCACAACCAACGCTGTTCTCGTTAATCTTTGCACTATTCCTTGCAATTAGGACAGAAGAAGAGATTTTCAGCCACTGTCTTCTTTGCTTGTGCCCTATCCCCCCCCTCCGTTTCTTTTCTTTCACTTAACGCTGTGACTTTGCTTTGGAGAGCTTGTTTCTTCTGGAATTGCTGTCTTGAATAAATGCAAACCATCTATGATTGAAGTTCGCAGGAAGTGCTCAGCCACTAGCTCATACAGCTCAACAACAATTAAGTTGAATATGTCATTATTGTTGTCCTCAGAATCAGCGAACAAATCCATCCAGGCTAAAGATAGTTATAAGTTGTTGAAAATCTGTCCCCTGGCAACAAGATGAATAGTTTCACCGGCGAGATGAAAAGCTCCATGAGTGACGAATTTATGTGTGAGGTTGTGAAGTTTCACAAAGAATTTGAACACATCATCACTAACATGGAACAGCCCTCTCGATGGTCTCTGCCTGTATTCAATCTCACAAATGCTGTTTGGGACTCGAGTTTCTTTCAGCACTTGTTCTTCTGAGATCCGTAGCGACTTCAGTAGCCTGTGCATCCTGTAACTCCATGCACGTTGGACTTTTTTATGTAATCGGCCAAGGTTTTTTATACAATGCCTTGTAACTGGTAATTATCTTGTAGAGACAGGCCCCTGCAATGTAACGGATCTTTGATTTGGCCAACGATGTTAGTTCATTTTGCAGTAAAACATTTACACCCTCTTTCTCAGCTTGTTTCTTAGTAAATGACTCGCTGATCTGTTATATTTCTTTCTTCAGAATCCAGTTAGCTGTTTTGGATGATAGTTTCTGTGGTTTGGAGCTATCCCTTAGTGATGCACACACAAAATAATGTGCCTCGCTGGTGAGGAAGTCGTTCAGCTTCTTATATAATAAAACAAAATCTTCATTTTCTGTGGGCTGCTTCTGCATGTTTATTTTTCTTCAATAGTTTCAGTAAGGAAGTCCATGTACTTCTTTACAAGGGCCTTGGACTCCTGACTAACTGGTTCTGATGGAAAGAAGGATGCATTGCCATGCTCACGCAGGAAAGATTCAACTGTCCATGGACAATGCGTGGACCCAGGGATAGATTCAACAATGGTAGTTTCCCGATGATGGGAATTAATCCTTCCTCATTAAACCTCAGTATGTCTGAGTCTCCTCCTTGTGTGGGAAAGTCTCCTTGGTTGTGATGCAGGTCATTTGGAAATTTGTAATTGCAACAAGCAAGATCAAATCTAAAGGGCACTCAAGTGTACTAGTTAAAATCATAGACTGTGTTTGGGTGCTGGATTCTCGCAGCCAATGGATTATAATTTAGCACCCTTATACCCCTTGAGCTGATGGCCATTCCCAATGATACTCCAAGTTGCCCAAAGCGGGCGGCATGGTAGCAGTCTATCTCTGTTGTGTGTTTTGTCTGTCCTTGTGCACTATGAACAGTTAAAGCAAAAGCAAGATTAATTGCATATTGACAACGGACCTCTAAGACTTTCTCTTGCTTTGGATCATAGATCTCTAAACAAACTGGATCTAGGATACAATCCCATTGAAGTTTATGACTGGAGGCTTATCCTTTTTGGCACTAACCACTATGGTATAGTTTACAAAGTAAATTTCTTGTAAGGATAACCGGTACATCTGATGGTGATACTGATGAAGAAGCTGATGTCAATGAGATGAAAAGGGCCATGATGATGCTCTATCTAGTGTGCACGAAAAACCGTACCTAAACCGATAATTATAATGTCAAAAAATCATTACACGATTCTGCAGTTATAGATATACCATAATATGTGTTACGTAATATGGACTATGCACTGCTGAAATTATAATAGACACATACCTTTGCGCACCTTTCATTTACTCATCATCTGAGCTCAAGGTGAGATATTGTGATCGGTCTTCGAGCGTTATCCAGAAACTTTTTTCTTTAAACGACAGCTCCTGAACCACAGATCCAAATTTAAAATAGTTTCATATGAATGTTCCCCAATAAAGCCCTCTATCAAAATTGCATAAATGGTTCAGCTTCCGCCAAAAATGAGGGCTGCCATAGCTTTAGATAAGATATCTTTTAAACAACATCTCCTGAACCATTGGTCCAAATTCAAAAAAAAAAAAAATACAGAATGGCTCCTCATGATACTCTCCACCAAAATTGCACAAATAGTTCTGCTCCACCAAACAAAGGGCCGCCAGATCTCTAGATAAGAACTTTGCATCTCCTGAACCACGTGTCCAAATTGAAAATAATGTCATAGGATTGTTCCTCATGATGCTTTTTACCAACATGCACAACTGGTTCGGCTCCACTGAACATAGGGGCTGTCAGAGCTCCGGATAATAAATGTCTATAAGCGACATATCCTCCTGAACAACTTGTCCAAATTAAAAATAATTTTACAGAAATATTCCCTGTGATGCCATCTACCAAACTTGCACAAATAGTTCTGCTATGCGCAATAAAAGGGCCACCAGAGTTCTAGATAAGAAATGTCTTTAACAACATATCCTGAGCCACTGGTCCAAATTCAAAATAATTTCACAGAAATGTTCCACATGATGCCCTATACCAATATTACACATATGGTATGCTGCGCGGAACAAAGTGGCCGCCAGAGCACTAGATAAGAACTATCTTTAAAAAAACATCTCTGGAACCACTTGTCCAAATTCAAAAAATTTTCGCGGAAATGTTCTACATATTCCCCTGGCCCAATACTGCACAAACGGTTTTGCTCTGCTGAACAAAGAGACTGCCAGAGCTCAAGATAAGAAATGTCTTTAAATGGCATCTCCTCCAGAACCGCAGGTCCAAATTCAATATTAGTTCACAGAAATGTTTCTCATAATGTCTTCTACCAAAATTGAACAAATGGTTTGGCTGTGTCGAATAAAAGGGCCGTTAGAGCTATAGATAAAACATATTTTAACCTACATCTCTTGATCCACTGTTTCAAATTCAAAATATTTTCACAGAAATATCTTCATGAAGTTCTCTACCATAATGAGGCCAGGATATTAAGCCTAAAATGACCATTGACCCACCACTAATTCCTTGAGAAATGTTATCAACATGTTTTGTATCAGGAAGGTGTCTTGTTTCGCAGAAAAAAGTCCTCAAAATGCGCGGAGAAATAGTATTTTTAAGGGGTTAAAAAATACAAAAAATTGCTGTAAACAGGCAATTATTATCCTGTTACTGGGATCTAAAGTGACCTACCTTGGTACCCAAGGAAGGTTTCTATGGGTGTCTAATTGGAATCCAGGAATGCCCCCTCCCCCCCCCCCCAAAAAAAAATCGTCCCCAGGAAAAAAATATTCTGGCTATGTATCAATCTATTCTGCTGAATAGGGGTGTACCTACAAAAACAGCCATATCTCAGCTGCTTCTCAGTGAACTACTAATCTTGATACCAAAAAGCTTAAATATAGGCCTTACATTGCAAATTTAAATATTCATGAATATCAATGATAACAATAAAATGTGGGAAAATCGTAAAAAAACCCTGTATATTTACTGATTTCTGCCCCATAACATCACTGGTTTACTTCGATGTAACAGTTGTTATTTCATTAGTGATACAATTTGACAAGTTCTTTCATCTGGTGGTCATAGATCTACATGATCTCATTTGCATATTCATGAATATGAATGAAAATTTGAATAAATGACAGGAAAATAATTGTAAAGAAAAACAAGTAAGGAACGACTAGAAACTTGGACCCTGTGTTGGTAGACCTAACTTACACCCCTATGATAATTTATAGCGGATGCCAAATTGGTTATTCAGATCACCAAAATGCAAAAATATTGTCCTCAAAATGTAGCCCATAAGGGTTATGTGAAATTGAATGGTGTCTATGATAACCTATAAAATAATTCTAAAGAATGAAATGTGACTACAGAAATACTCATATCTCAGCATCAACTCATCAAAGAATACCAAACGTTATATAAAGGTTGAATATAACTTGGATGTCAAGCGACAGTCTGCATACCTGGTTTTAAACCCATTAACGGTTTATAGCTATGGTTTCCACTTTAATTGCATGACTGTGGGTCAGGCATCAGACTATGACGGCTCTGACGTAAAGCTTTAATCGGTGGGTTGGTGCCTGATGCTTACCTGTAGCTTGACCCACCGTGGCTCAACTCGAGGTTTTCTTTAGCTCTGACTATCTGCGAGTCGTGAGCCCTTTTAGTGTGTTAATTTGATTAGAGTGTTTCTCCATGATGATAAATTGCATTAGTTAGAAGGCTTCCATGCGAGCTGAACATTTCTTTTACTTCAACAACAGCAGAATCTAGGGCGAAGCTTTGGTACCAGTAAAATGCATTTAAGCCCCCCCCCCCCCCCCAATAGCTAAGGCTGATGTCCCTTCGAAGGCGGTGGTCTATTGTTGTTGAATTTTTGTAAATTGTTACTCCCATTGTTGGATTCTGTAATTGTTCTATGTTTTGTTGTACGTTACTTTATGACCATTCTAGGTTTGCAATCATCTTTATGAAAGATAGCTGGTTGCTCTGCTTAGTTTGTCTTCCTGATGTCTCGTGATGATGTTTGGCTCTTCCTCGCGGTGTCATGGGTTTGTCTGCGGTTTGTGATTGTGGTATTTCCTGATCATACTCACTAGTTTTAACAGTTGTTTGCCATTTGGATCCCTTTGGGATCTATATATTATTGAGGTAAAGTACAAGGAAACTTTAACAAATCAAGGCATACAACTTATTTATGCTAATGATACATATGTCATGGGTACGACTTACGTCCCAGTTCATCATAGGTAAAGCCTCATGATCCTTGATTTCATCGAGTAAGCTAATTCTAAATGGGTCCTGGTTAATAGTTCTATCACTATGGGCTTTCCAACAGTTGATTTGTTGGACAGAATCATCAACATTTTTTATAGCATCCCCTTTCAGTTTTTCAGATTGTTGATTGCAGAATCCTGCTTCTCTAATAATACTTTAAACCATTCACATCTACCACATGTCAATGTGTGTGTATGATTACATAAAACTTGTAGATTTCTGTTAGATAGATCACTCAATTATCAGTGTAAGCAATGATAATGATCTCCATATAAGTTTGACTGCTGAATAAGAAGTTTTATAGTCAGTATTTCACCCCTAAGTTTCTGAGGTAATTTATTCCACTTTATATTGTAGAGAAGGTAAATGTGTTAAAAGGGGTGTTAGAAAAATCCTTAAAAAACCCTTAAAAATCAAGATTGGGTGTGTTGTGTGAGGTCTGCAGTGTGGTATTTCCTGATTATACTCACTTGTTTTTTTTTAGAAAAATGGCAAAATGAGTAAGCAAACAGTGTAGATCAAGTCATATGAGCCATCTCGTCTGGATCTACATTTTTTGCCTAGGTCTTTTTCAGGTATGTGGTGTTAAAAGGGTTAAATACAACTGAGTTTGCCAAACCTGTTTTAATGTCATCAGCTAAATCATAGGATATATGTCAGACATCTCTAAGTGAAGAAACCAGTCCTTCAAGCATACTACTATTCCTGGTGCAGTGATGTTGTCTAATCCTCTAAGTATTTTTTTCTTTTAGAAGCAGCACACTTTTTTAAGAATTTTATATATGGGTGTTCTGCCCAAAACGTTCTAAACCAGCTTCTTTACAATATGCTATATGCATTTTAACCATTTTAGAATTACACAGTCCTTACAACATCAAGTATTTCTAGTTTTTCTCCACTGTCAAGAAAAGACTCGCGAACACCATTAGAAAGTATTGGTTTAAATAATTTCGTTCTCTGACGTGGCTACTTCTGCTTTATGGGAAGTTGAGAGTCCTTCAAGCTCTGTCAGTCTGGTAAATTGTAAGTCCTGGAGTGAGTCGCTGAGGTTCTGACTTTGAAACGATTAGAGACAAAAACTGAGTTTTGAAGTTGTTATTACTTGAAAAGTTTCTTCATACAGTCTCACAATGGCTTTTGTAATTACATGTTCTTTGATGTTTCTATCTCCTTTTCGTGGCGTTTGGTAAAAATTTAAATCTCCGAGCTGGTCAGATTTGCCAGGCGCTATCATATTTAAAAGACAGTCTATTCTTTCATAGGCATTTTTCTTATTATAGTTAACTGCTAATGATCCTATATTGTTGATGTTAGTCGTTTTACTGAGCAGAAAGGGGACTGAATTTCTTCTACCCATACTGTTTATTGAAACATTTGCATCAGCTTAGGGTGCGTCTTGCTCTTATTTACTCAATTTTGAGATTTGGGAGAGATGTGGCTGCTCTAATGCGCCCTGATAATTCCTCCAACACTATATTATGATGGGTTTATAGAGATCTTCGGAATGTATACGAGCCTTTTCATAAAATCATCGTTCATTACAAGATTTGTATAGTTTCTGTTGTTGGTTCTTTGATAAGTGTTGCTCCAATGGTGTGGCTTTGTGTTTGATGTTTGTTTTGTAAAACTTATTCATTACAGTTTTGCAATCATCTTGCAGAGGTTATGAAAGCTGGTTGTTCTACTTTAATTGTCTTTCAGATGTCCTTTGACTGTTAGTATTATACGATTGTTCCCCACCATGCTGTGGGTTGGTCTGTAATGATTGTGGTATTTTGTGGTCATACTCACGTACTTTTTAATCATTGTTTGGCTCTTCCTCACTAAATTTGGGAGAGATGTAGCTGCTCTGATGCTTCCTGATTATTCCAACAACAAATCATATTATGATGTGTTGCTCCCATTGTTTGAAGTTTTAATTTTGTTTGCTTTGTTTTGTTATGCATTACTAACTGTCCTTTCTAGTTAAGCAATCATCTTGAGGAGAAAGACAAATGTAGATGCTTTACTTTAATTGCCTTCCTAATGTCTTGTGATTGTTAGCATTCTGTGTTATTTCTCTCAGTGCTGTGGGTTGGTCTGCAGTATGTGTATTTCTTGTCATACTCACTTACTTTCTTATCTTTATTTTTTGCATTGTATCAATGTGTTATCTCTGCGAATCACTCACAACTGAATAAAACCATATTTTGTTATTATCTGTTGTGTTTCATCCATGGTAAACAGCTAAGGTCATGTTAGGATGGTCAGTTATCCTAGCCACACTGTTCCTGGTCAAGCCTCCCGGAGGCAGTTAAGCCAGTACTATGAGTACATTCTTTCAACATTAACCTACAACTGCTATTCTTGAATCAACCGAAGGGGAATGTCGTAGAAATATTTTCATGCCAAATCTTTACAAAGAATGTACTGAGCTTTGGGTCGATCTTTGTTTTCATAATGCAGCCATAATGATCACCAGATACTCAGCTCTTAATCCCCAATCATCTGCCTAAGTTTCAAGTCTCTAACTTAAATACTTTTTTGAGACATCTCACTTACAAAATTTCGAAATCAAAATTTTCAAAAATGGGACTTCCTGTAAACAGCATATTAAACTGCAACATCTGTTTTCACCAGCTAATTATGAGCTGACCAATTTATATATAAGTCAACCTGAGCCAGAGTTTCTAAAATTTACTGCTAATATTGGAACTTACTAGTTGGAAGGTGCCATTATCTACTAGACCTGCTTTGGGAGTCTGCAATTGTTCTATGTTTTGGTGTACGTTACTTTATGTCCTTTCTAGTTTTGCAATCATCTTGATGGGGAAGAGAGAGCTGTTTTTTTTTGCTTAATTTGTCTTCCAGGTGTCCCGTGATTGTTGAGTGGCTCTTCCTTGCGGTGCCACGGGGTTGTCTGCAGTTTGTGATTGTGGTATTTCCTGATCATACTCACTTACTACTTTTGGTATCGAGATCCCATGTTCCATACCACAAAGGTTGTGTTTTACAATTTGATCTATCATGGAGTCACTTTTCAATTGGGAAATATGTCCATAAAGTGCTTGGAATGGAATAGAAAAATACATAGACCATGGCTCTTAGAGCAGTCTCTGCACCTATTGAGTGGAAAAATGACCAGAACTCGCATTTCTAAAAAACACACGTCTGCCCCGTGTTGATGCCAGGATGATCAAAATGTCAATCAATCTTATCATGATTTTACAAATGTGTTTAGCTGCATCAAAATATTATTTATGAATTTCGAGTAAGTGAGTGAACACAAAATTGCATTTAAAATAGTCAAAGAGAAATGACTTAAAAATATACAAGCCATATTTGTAGTTCTTGTGCATGGCACATTGTCTTATTGTGCTTAACAAATCTACGAAGTTTAATCCAAACAGCTTTTAACTGTGCAGACACAAAATTTAATGTTCTAATGCGAATAATTTGATTAATATACAGGCCGGAGCTATGGATCTTGAGCATGACCAGTCGTCCCATCAGTCGTTAGATGTATGCAGTTTCATTGAATATCTCGAACGTTTTTTCAAGTTAATTAAAAAATACAGACACGAATTTGTGACAGTGACAGACATACAGATGGACAGACATGCAGATTGACACAGGGGGTTGGGGACAATATGTCTTCTCCGGGGGGAGACGTTGGACAAAATTACAGAATCAAGGAACTACAGAGCATATCCTGTATGCTCCCATTTTCCCGAAGTTCAGGCCCAAAGGTTATAAAGCTTTATATATTTCTGAATATAACGTCATGCAAATATCTCGAGTGTCATTTTAAAATTAAAGTTCAAACAGCACATGGAGGGAAGTCAGGCTAGAGAACCATTGTACTTAAATGGCGCAGTCATCGTGTGTTGGTTTCAGTCGACAAGGTCACAGAATGGTGGAACTAGCTGTTAAAAAGGGTAACATTTTGATCAATATTTAACTTCCAAAAATTATTAATGATGAATTATTTTAGAAGTAATTTATTGACCAAAAATGAACACTTAACAGCTAGGTACACTAGTTTGTGCACACATCGACTGAAACCAACACACGATGACTGCGCCGTTTGAGTACAGTGGTTCCCTAGTGTGAACACGCGTTGTATCCTGATATTTTATCTGGTAGATTTCTTCCCACTGCCTTTTCCACGTTGCAGGCAGTCGAAACCTTCCCATGTGAACCTTTCAGCATGTAAAAACATATCTGTTCTAGTTAGGGCTACGCACTTAAAGTGATACTAATTGTTACAACAATCACATACAATGCTGTTCTCGTTATACTGCTCTGGCTCTTCTTTGCACTCTTCCTTGCAATTAGGAAAGAAAAAGAGATTTTCAGCCACTGTCTTCTTTGCTTGTGCCCTATTTGCCCCCGTTTCTTTTCTTTCACTTAACGCTGTGACTTTGCTTAGGAGAGCTTGTTTCCTCTTCCATGGAATTGCTGTCTTGAATGAATGCAAAACATCTATGATTGAAATTCGCAGGCAGTGCTCAGCCACTAGCTCATACAGCTCAACAACCATTGAGTTGATTATGTCGTCATCATTGTTGTCCTCAGAATCAGCTTACAAATCCATCCAGGCTAAGGATACTTATAAGTTGTTGAAAATCTGTCCCCTGGCAACAAGATGAATATTTTCACCGGCAAGATGAGAAGCTCCAGGAGTGAGGAGGCTCTGTGTGAGGTTATGAAGTTTCAAAAAGAATTTGAACAAATCATCACTAACATAGAACAGCCCTCTATATGGTCCCTGCCTGTATTCAATCTCACAAATGCTGTTTGGGACTTGAGTTTCTTTCAGCACCTGTTCGTCGGAGATCCGTAGCGACTTCAGTAGCCTGTGCACCCGGTAACTCCATGCACGCTGGACTTGGGATTTTTTATGTAATCGGCCAAGGTTTCTTGATACAATTCCTTGTAACCTGGTAATTATCTTGTAGAGACAGGCCCTTGCAATGTAACTGATCTTTGATTTGGCCAAAGATGTTAGATCATTTTGCAGTACAACATTTACACCCTCTTTCTCAGCTTGTTTCTTAGTAGATGACTCGCTGATCTGTTATATTTCTTTCTTCAGAATCCAGTAAGCTGTTTTGGATGATAGTTTTTGTGGCTTGGGGCTATCCATTAGTGGTGCACACGCAGAAAAATGTGTCTCGCTGGTGAGGAAGTCGTTCAGCTTCTTATAGAGCATGTTTCTTTTCAATAGTTTCAGCAAGGAAGTCCATGTGCTTCTTTAAAAGGCCCTTGAACTCCAGACTAACTGGTTCTGATTGAAGGATTTCCATGCTCACTCAGGAAGATTCAACTATCAATGGACAATTCGTGGACCTAGGGATAGATTCAACAATGGTAGTTTCCTGATGATAGGAATTAATCCTTACTCATTAAACCTCAGTATATCTGAGTCTCCTCCTTGTGTGGGAAAGTCTCATTGGTTGTGATTGTGGTCATTTGGAAATTTGTTATTACAACAAGCAAGATCAAATCTAAAGGGCACTCAAGTGTACAAGTTAAACTCATAGACTGCCTTTGGGTGTTGGATTCTCACAGCCGTTGGATTATAATTCAGCACCCTTATACCCCTTGAGCTGATGGCCCTTCCCAATGCTACTCCAAGTTGTCCAGCAGCGAAAAGAGTAGCAGTCTATCTCTGTGTTGGCTTTTGTCTGTCCTTGTGCGCTATGAACTGTCAAAGCAAAGGCAAGCTTATTTGGATTTTGACAACGGACAACTAAGACTTTCTCTTGCTCGGGATCATAGATCTCAAAACGAACTCGATCTAGGGATACAATCTGTCCATTGAAGTTTATGACTGGAGGCTTATCCTTTTTGACACGAACCACTTTCCCAATCATGCCATTGTACAGTTTACCAGGCAAATTTCTTGTAAGGATAACCAGTACATCGACTTTAAGCGCAAGGTTTCTCTCAGCATCACTACTTTGAAGAAGTTGTCTTTTGCGTTGAAAAGAGTTAATGAGGATTGTTCCGGTTGTTACTGCTGCTGATGGTGATACTGATGAAGCTAATGTCAATGAGATAAAGGGGGCCATGATGATGCTCAATCTAGTTTGGATGAAAAACTGTACAGAAACCGATAATAATAATGTCATAGCATCATGATACGATTCTGCAGTTATAGATATACCATAATATGTGTTACGTAATATGAACTATGCGCTGCTGAAATTATCAATAGACACATATCTTTGTACACCTTGATTCAGTTAAATAGTGATACTTTAAATTACAGCTCCTGATCCCAATTTAAAAAAAGTTTCATATGAATGTTCCCCCATAACGCCCTCTATCAAAATTGCATTAATGATTCCGCTCCCGCCAAAAATGAGGGCCGCCAAAGCTCTAGATAAGAAATATTTTAAACAACATCTGAACCACTGGTACAGATTCAAAATAATTTTACAGAATTGTTCCTCCGAAATTGCACAAATAGTTCACAAAATGGCCGCCAGATCTGTAGAAAAGAAATTGTCCTTAAACAACATCCCTAAGCCACGCGTCCAAATTAAAAAAAAAATCATAGGATTGTTCTTCATGATGCTTTTTACCAACATTGCGCAATTGGTTCCGCTCCACTGAACATAGGGGCTGTCAGAGCTCTAGATAAGAATGTCTTTGATTAACATATCCTCCTGAACAACTAGTCCAAATTCAAAATAATTTTACGAAAATGTTCCCCGTGATGCCCTCTACCAAACTAGCACAAATGGTTCTGCTCTGTCCAGCAAAAGGGCCACCAGAGCTCTAGATAAGAAATGGCTTTAAACGATATCTCCTGAACCACAGGTCCAAATTCAAAATAATTTCACAGAAATGTTCCACATGATGCCCTCTACCAAAATTACACATATGGTTTGCTCCGCCTAACAAAGTGGCCGCCAGAGCACTAGATAAGAACTATCTTAAAACAACCTCTCGTGAACCAGTGGTCCCAATTCAAAACAATTTGGCGGAAATGTCCCACATTATCCCCCGGTCCAAAACTACACAAACGGTTTCACTCCGCTGAACTAAGGGACTGCCAGAGCTCTAGATAAGAAATGTCTTTAAATGGCATCTCCTCCAGAATCGCAGTTCCGAATTCAATATAAGTTCACAGAAATGTTTCTCATAATGTCTTCTACCAAAATTGAACAAATGGTTCCGCTGTGGCGAACAAAAGGGCCGTTAGATCTATAGATAAACGCAATCTCCTCTTGATCCACTGTCTCAAATTCAAAATATTTTCACAGAAATATTCCTCATGATGCTCTACCACAATTAGGCCAGTACATTTAGCCAAAAATGACCATTGACAAACAACTAATTCCTTGAAAAAATTTATCAGCAGTTTTAGTATCAGGAAGGTGTCTTGTTTCATAGAAAAACAGTCCTAAAATACGTGGGGAAATGGTATTTTTAGGGGTTAAAACATACAAAAAATTGCTGTAAAAAGGCAATTATTATCATGTTACAGGGATCTAAATTGACCTATCTTGCTACCCTAGGAGAATTACCATGGGTGTCAAATTGTTCATTGGAATATAGGCATGCCCCTCCCCCCCCCCCCCTCCCAAAAAAATCGTCTCCAGGCAAAAATATTCTGGCTATCTTTTAAGCCATGGTTGCCATGGCAAACCATCTATTCTGCTAAATAGGGGTGTACCTACAAAAACAACCATATCTCAGCTGCTTCTCAGTCTTGACTACTAATCTTGGTACCAAATTAAAGCTTAAATATAGGCATTACATTGCAAATTTTCTAATTTAAATATTCATGAATATCAATGATAACTTTAAAATGTGGACAAATCGTAAAAAGAGACCCGTATATTAACTGATTTCTGTCCCAATCATCACTAATGTACTTCGATGTTGTTATATCATTAATCAGTAGTGATACAATTTGACAAGTTCTTTCATCTGGTGGTCATATATCTATACTTAAACCAAGTTCTGATCGGTACATTTTTACGCTAGTTCAGAAAGTGAAACATATGGTATACAAAATTCATGTATTTTTAAGTGAAGCAATACTTTGCCGAGACTCTACAAGTTACTTCATTTAAAAATGACGTGTACTTCTTGCACGGACGAAGTTAGACAAAAGGTACCCTCATTTCAAAAAGTCACATTTTTCAACGATATAAACCATAACACAGAGCCCTTATCAATTAACGTTTTTGTTTGTTTGAAGATGTTACTGGCTACCGTGATATAAGAAGAATGAACCTCAAAAGGTTTGTTTCCATCGGGATCGTCGTTTTTGCTACTCAACAACATTAGACAAAACACTTTTAGCAGGCTAATCATTGAAATTCAGCTTTAAGCTTGCAATTTACATAGAGACTTTGTACTGCTCTGTACACTTTATTATCAGCAACACGGCATTGAAATTTTCATTGATTATTCATTATTCCCAGACGTCACTGTTCTTTTTTGAGAATTAAAAAAAAACAAAAATATAATGCTACCAAATCGATTTTTTAAACTCTCACATTGAAACCAAAATTTCACAGTAGTAGTAAAAATTTAATCGCCAAAAATGGACTAATCAATTTCAACTGTGTTTGGCCTACGGTATTCAAATATAATTATGTGCATTTAACAATTTTACCAGGAAAAACTGGTGAATTTAAAAAATCTAAAAAAAAAATTGAAAAGTGCAACATTTTAAAAATGCGTAAAAAATCCACTATAAGCATTTCAATTGTTGAGTGTTTTTCAAGTCGGACAGACCAGTTTGTAACCACCTAAACGTCAATTTCATAAAACTACTCTCAAAAACATTTTTTTTCTTAAAAAAGTCGATTTTTTTGTATTTTTAACCCAAAGAACTTTATAGTAAAAGAAAAGTGTTCAAAAACACTGCTAAACGTTTGTCCATTTAAATGCACATATATAGGCAAAAAACATTATAATTTTTATAGCGTTTGGTTAGAAATTATGAGTTTGAAAAGTGACCGATTAGAACTTGGTTTTAGCATACATGATCTCGTTTGCATATTCATGAATATGAATGAAAATTTGAATAAATTACATGAAAATCATTGTAGAGAAAAAGTAAGGAACGACTAGAAACTTGGACCCTGTGATGGAAGGCCTAACTTACACCCCTAGGATAATTTCTAGTGGATGCCAAATTGGTTATTCGGATCACCAAAATGCAAAAATATTGTCCTCAAAATGTAGCCCATTTGGGTTATGTGAAATTGAATGGTTTCTATGACAACCTATAAAATAATTCTAAAGAATGAAAAGTACCTACAGAAATACTCATATCTCGGCATCAACTCATCCAAGAACACCAAATGTTATATAAAGGTTGAATATAACTTGGATGTCATGCGACAGTCCACATACCTGGTTTTAAGGACATATGCTACTAAATACTTCCCATATTGAAATATTTTCAATACTTTGCATACAGTTTGTTTTATGCATGGGCTATCCATTTATGAAATAAAAAGGATATGTCACCGTGCTTATTTTTTCAGAATCTCATATTGAAGTTTTCAGCATTTGACCAATTTTCTAGAAATATAAAATAATAACACTAGTCCTAATTATCGAGTTAAAACGGTTGTAATCTTCAGCCAGCTTCATTCTTTTAACTTAGATTACTGCCCATGACCTCAAACTTTTAAGAAAATGTGTAGTTTACTTGTTATCCCATGCCTGTGACAAGATACTGCATGATATATTTTGGCAATTCGTCAAAAATTGGAACTTGTTTTTAGAATAAATCATGTATTAAAAAATCTGATATTGAAAATCTTGAAAATTTATTTTTAATTCATGGACTATTATAATACCTTTCAGAAAAAAGAATAAAAATCTGGGGTCACCGAACTAATTCTCTTTCTAGAGGGCCAAATTTAACCCCACCCCCATACGTTTCATGCCTAATTCAATATAAAAAGTTCAGGGATGACCACTTCGGTCGTTTTGATGATGCCATTTTACTAGTATATGAAGTAATTTAGCATTAAAATGTTTAAAAAGAAAGAAAAAAACACACTGAAAATATGTGCACATCCGGGAATCGATCCTGGTCCTCTGGCTTTGTAGCCAGACACGCTAACCACGAGGTCAGGTCGTGCGCTGCTCTAAATAACCATACAAATAGTATAGACTCGGCCACTATCGTATTCGTAACCAGGGTTATTATGTACGTCGTTTGATTTCGACTGAGCTACATTTATCTGTCTTAAGTGCTGAGACGATAAGTTCTGAAAAGATGTCAATAGTATTTCGGACACCCTTTAATTATTTATTTTGTTAAGAAAATGTCGGAACACCGATATGACATAAGAATATCAAAAGCTGTGTTGATCCGAATCCGTTAAGGGTCAAAAGACAGGACCCAGACAACTTTCCCTGTTTGCAGACGCGGGAAAGGTGCGCATTGGAAATAGCCGCATATGTCTTTAAACCCAATCACGGTTTATAGTTGTTGATGACGGCTCTGACGTAAAGCTTTAATCGGTGGGTTGGTGCCTGATACTTACCTGTAGCTTGACCCACCGTGGCTCAACTTGAGGTTTTCTTTAGCTCTGACTATGTGTGAGTCCTGAGCCCTTTTAAAGTGTTAATTTGATTAGAGTGTTTTTCCCTGATGATAAATTGCATTAGTTAGAAGGCTTCCATGCGAGCTGAACATTCTTGTACTTAAATAACAGCAGAATCTAGGGCGAAGCTCTGGTAGCAGTAAAATGCATTTAAGCCCCCCCCCCCCCCCCCCCCCACACACACACACATACACCCCCGTGGTTTAGGCTGCTGTCCGTTCAAAGGTGGTGGTCTGTTGTTGCTGATTTTTTGTTTATTGTTACTCCCAATGTGGGATTCTGTAATTGTTTTGTTGTACGTTACTTTATGTCCATTCTAGTTTTGCAATCATCTTTATGGGAATGCTCTGCTTAGTTTGTCTTCATGGTGTCTCATGATGGTTGTGTGGCTCTTCCTCGTGATGCCGTGGGTTTGTCTGCGGTTTGTAATTGTGGTATTTCCTGATCATACTCACTAGTTTTTTCAGTTTTTTGCCATTTGGTTCCCTTTGGGATCTATATATTATTGAGGTAAAGTACAAGAAAGCTTTTACAAATCGAAGCATCCAACTTATTTATGCTAATGATACATATGTCATAGGTAGGACGTATGTGCCAGTTCATTATAAGTAAAGCCTCATGATCCTTGATTTCCTCCAGTTAGCTAATTCTTAACTGGTCCAGGTTAATAGTTCTATCACTATGGGCTTTCCAACAGTTGATTTGTGGGACAGAATCATCGACAGTTTCCATAACATCCTCCTTCAGTTTTTCAGATTATTTGTTGATTGCAGAATCCTGCTGCTCAAATAAAACCTTAAACTGTCCACATATGTCAGTGTGTGTGTGTATGATTGCATAAAACTTGTAGATTTCTGTTAGATGGATCACTCAATGATCAGTGTAAGCAATGATAATCCACATGAGTTTGACTGCTGAAATAAGTTTATAGTCAGCCTTTCACCCCCAAGTTTCTGAGGTAAATTGGGCCGTAACATGTGATTTCCAACAATTTGACAAGTGTAAACGCGGACGAGTCTCTGCAGCCTCCTTTTAAACTTAGAAATTCCAAATTGTGTTTAGTCAGTAGCTTAACAATCATAGAATACTCAAGCGACTAGCAGAGGCTCTGATCAGATTGCGCGTATGCACAGGCTGATCTGATGCTTTGCTGGTCGCACACACCACAGTGTTGAAAATCTCATGCACTTGCTCAATTATTCCACTTTATATTGTAGAAGAGCTCAATGTGTTAAAAGGGGTGTTAGACAAATCCTGAAAAAGCTGCAAAAATCAAGATTGGGTGTGTGATTGTAAAATTTGAGGTTGAGCGCTGCAGTGTGTGATTGTGGTATTTTCTGATCATACTCACTAACTTTTTTGAGAAAAAAAGGCAAAATGAGTTAGCAAACGATGTAGATCAAGACGAGATTTGAGCCATCCCATCAGGATCTACACTGTTTGTCCAGGGTTTTTTTCAGTTCTGTAGTGTTGAAAGGGTTAAATACAACTAAGTTTGCCAAACCTGTTTGATGTCATCAGCTAAATCATAGGATATATGTCAGACATCTCCAAGTGAAATAAAAACAATTCTTCAAGCATACTACTATTCCTGGTGCAGTGATGTTGTCTAATCCTCTAAGCATTTTTATTTCTTTTAGAAGCAGCACCCTTTTAAAGAATTTTATATAAGGGTGTTCTGCCCAAAACGTTCTAAACCAGCTTCTTTACAATATGCCATATACATTTCAACTATTTTAGAATTACACAGTCCTTATAACATCAGGTATTTCTAGTTTTTCTCAACAGTAACTCGCGAACACCATAAGAAAGTATATGTTTTAATTAGTTTTTTTCTCTGACGTGGCTACTTCTGCTTTATAGGAATAGAGAGTCCTTGAATCCATGTGTAGGCCAATAAAGCTCTGTCAGTCTGGTAATTTGTAAACCCCTGAGTTAGTCGTCTCACGATTACATTTTCTTTGATGTTTCAATATCCTTTTCGTGGCTTTTTGTCAAACTTTAAATCTCTGGGCTGATCAGATTTGCCAGGCGCTATCACATTAGAGAGGCTATACATTCATTGATAGTAAACTGCTGATGATCCTACATTGTTGAGGTTAGTCATTAAATGAGCAGTAAGGGGGGTTACACTTCCTCTACCTATACTGTTTATTAAAACATTCGCATCAGCTTAGGGTTGGTCTGGCTCTTATTCACCCCAGTTTGAGATTTGGGAGAGATGTGGCTGCTCTAATGCGCCCTGATAATTCCATTTCTGCAACAATATATTATGATTTGTTTATACAGATCTCACAGACTGTATATCGTTCATTACAATATTTGTATAGTTTCTGTTATTGATGCTTTGTCTAGTGTTGCTCCAATTGTGTGGCTTTGTGTTTAATGTTTGTTTTGTAAAAGTTATGCATTACTTAGTATCCTTTATAGTTTTGCAAACATCTTGTCGAGGATATAAAAGCAAGTTGACCTCTTAACTGTCGTGTATGTTTTGTTTTCTTGTGTTTTGTCACTTTCCCAAATGTGTCCTGGTCCATACCAGAATTTAGGGCGTGGTTGACGCTGTGAAACTGGTTTCAGCCCTCCAGTCAAGTATTTTTCTGACCGTTCCAATGCGGTATTTCTTTTATGGAGCCTTTATGTTTTTCAGTCTAGTGTTTGTTATGCCTTTGTAAGCGTCTGTTTGTTTGTGCCTTGTGGTCACCTGCTGGGAAAGGGCTGACCTTTGGCTCTCGTCTGTGGTGTATAAATGTGAATTTGTCCATTTCCCATTGGTATCCTGGGTCAGGTGTGGTACTTGATAGTATCGATTCCTGATCTTTGCACCCTTACTTTGCTCTGCTCTAATTGTCTCCCAGTTAGTGGTATGCGACTCTTCCTCACGATGCTGCGGGTCGGTATGTAGTGTATGTGGTATTTTGTAGCCATACTCACGTTCTTGGCTCTACCTCACTCCAGTTTGAAATTTGGGAGAGATGTCGCTGCTCTGATGCTTCCTTATAATTCATACAACAAAGTATATTATGATGTATTTTATATAGCTCTACAGAATAAATATGAGCATTTTTATAAGGTCTTGGTTCATTTAAGGAATCGCGTGGGTTCTGTTGTTGTTGTTGACTCATTGTTTATTGTTGCTCCCATTGTTTGTAGTTTTTAACTCCCATTGTTTGTAGTTTTTAACTCACCTGAGCCGACGGCTCGTGGGTGAGTTAATAGTATACCAGTCCGTCTGCCTGTCTGTCCGTTAAAATTTTCAAACCACTGGGCTAATTAAACTCAAGTTTCATATGGTAACTCCTTAGGACGCGGGGACGAAAGTTTGTTCAAATGGCCCTTATCACATGACCAAAATAGCAGCCACGCCCATATATGGTAGAACCCTTTAAAAATTTTCTTCTCTAGAACCAGAAGGCCGTTGACCTTGGGACTTGGTATGTAGCATTGGGGATGTTCGGCCTACCACATGTGTTCAAATGATGATCCTAGGTTGACCTTGACCTACTTAACTTCAAGATCAAATTTGCGTCCTAATGTTTTTTTTTAAATGTTGATTTTTAAATACTGTTAAAGCCAAGGTTATTATTCTTACTTGATATGTTAAACCTAATGCGACAATTGCTATAGATACGTTTCAAAGGTCAATGTTGACTTTTCAGCCAAGGTCGCTCATATTTGAGTCTGATCAATATATTAAAACATGGGTTTCTGACAAACCATTGACCCAATTAAACACAAATTTCATGTGAAGTCTTCTGATGATAAGGTAGCCAATTTTTTTTACAAAATTATTTGGTCACATGACCAAGATGACCGCCACGCCCATATATGGTAAAAACTTTAAAATATCTTCTCCAGAACCAGAAGGCCGGTGACCTGGGAACTTGGTATGAAGCATTGGAGATGTGGGACCTACCAAGTTTGTTCAAATGATGATCCTAAGTTGACCATGACCTACTTAACATCAAGGTAAAATTTGCTTCCTAGTGCATTTAAATGGAAATTTTTTGAAAAGTTTATTTTTTGAATACTGTTGCAGCCAAAGTCATTATTCTCACTTGATATGTTAAACTTAATGAGACAATGACTATAAATAAGTTTCAAAGGTCAACCTTTCAGCCAAGGTCGCTCATATTGGATTCCCTTCAACATATTAAACACTTTTTTTCAGAAATCACTTGGCCAATTGAACTCAAGTTTCATATAAATACTCCTTATGCTAGGTCGAATTGTTCTGGTCACATGACCAAGATGGCCATCAAGCCCATATATGGTAAAACCTTTTTAAACATCTTCTCTGGAACCATAAGGCAAATGGCTTGGGACTTGGTTTGGAGCATTGGGGATATGGGCCGTACCAGGTTTGCACAAATCATGCATCTACGTTGACCTTGACCTTTAAGGCAAGGTCAAATTTGATTCTTATGCATGAAATAGGGAAAATCTTGAAATCATCATTTTTCTATAACTGTTTAAGCCAAAATCATAATACTTGCGAGAAATGTTAACAATGGTTTTATATTAGTACAAAATTTCAAGCTAACATGTGACCTTTTATCCAAGGCCACTCATTTGGACTACCACATACCTATCTAATCTTCTTTTTCTCAGAAATCACTGGGCTGTTTGGTGGAGTATTCATTAGATTATTTTAGGTCACTTGAACAAAATGGCCGCAACCTCCATCTATGGTAAAGTAAAAATGTTTCATTATAAGCTATAGTTGACCTTGACCTATTTTAACATTATTAAGGAGATCAGGTGAGCGCTTCAGGTCCTCTAGTTTTCTTTTGTTATGCATTACTTAGTGTCCTTTCTAGTTTTGCAATCATCTTTAATTGTCTTCATGATGTCTTGTGATTGTTAGCGTTCTGTGTCTCTTCTCTCAGTTCTGTGGGTTGGTCTGCAGTTTGTGATTGTGGTATTTCCTCGTTATACTCACTTACTTCCTTATTTTTATTTTTTTTAATTGTATCAACGTGTCATCTCAGCGAATCACTCAAAACTGAATAAAATCAAAGTCTTCTTTAATTCATTGGTTTATTTGTTTTGTTTCATCCATGTTAAACAGCTGAGGTCATGTAAGGATGGTCAGTTATGCTAGCAAAACTGTCCCTGGGCAAAGTAAGAAAGTTATCAAAGATAAGGAATCGATACAATCAGGTGTCACACCTGACCAAGGATACCACATCGGGAAGTGACAAAAACACAATTAAACATCACAAGGTCAGCCCCATCTTGCAAGCCTCCCAGAGGCAGTTAAACCATACTAAGAGTTCATTCTTTCATCATTAACCTACAACTGCTATTCTTGAATCAGCTGAAGGGGAAGGTCATAGGAATATTTTCATGGCCAAATCAACACAAAGAATGCGCCGGGCTTTGGCTCAATCTTTTTGTTCATAAGGCAGCCATCATAATCACCGGATACTCACCTCATCTTCCCCAATCATTTGCCTAAGTTTCAAGTCTCTAACTTAAATACTTTTTTCTACTTACACAAGCTAATTATGAACCGACCAATTTATGAGTCAACCGAAACCAGAGTTTCTATTTTACTGCTAATATTGGAACTTAGTAGTTAGAAGATACCATTATTTAGTATGACCTGTCTTGGTATCGAAATCTCATGATTCAGGCACCAAAGTATGTGTTTTGAAATTTGACCTATAATGGGGGTCTCTTTATATTTGAGGAACATGTCCATAAGGTGCTTAAATGGAATCAAAATATATATAGACCATGTCTTTTAGAGCAGTTCCTGCATCTATTGAGTTAGAAAAATGACTAGAACTTGCGTTTCTTAAAAGAAAAAACATGTCTTCCCGTTTTGGTGCCAGGATGATCAAAATGTCAATCATCTCATCATGCCTTTACAAATGTGTGAAACTGCATCAAAATATTTTTTATGAATATCTAGTAATTGAGAGTAGTAATGGGCGTCACTATGAGCCAATTTTTTTAAGCCTGAAAAGAACTTAGAATTTTTCAGGCAAAAAATTGGCCCATAGATGGCCGCCCTGAAAGCTTGATCCACATTGCATCCACATTTTCCGTGTGTAGGTCCACACTGCATCCACATCTCAAGCGATATGGGCACTTTCATCAACATCTATTCATTAAACCCCAATACTATTACATGCCAACGATGATTATCTAAGATATCAACAGAAGCTCTAACTTAATTATAAGATTTATACTAACTATCAAATACGACACCATGCAAGAACCTGAAAAAGTATAATCCTTAGAAACATTCAAGCAGACTTATCATTGCTAAGTACATACCTATTCTACATAAAAATGGGTCAGTAATTTTCAAAGTCCTAAAAAAAACTCCAGCTGATAAGTTTTTAGACCTAATTTTTCGCAACAATTTTTTTATCTTCTATTTTAGCCAAATGAGTTCGCGATGAAAAGTATTCAGGAACATCTCCGCCAAATTCTCCAAATGGTTCCAACATCCTAGATGTTGCAGGTTCCTCTGTGATTATATGCACTCTTTGAACATTTTAAGCAAAGCGCAAATAAACCAAGTCCAAGATGTCAGTCAAAAAGTTACATTGCACCGCCCTAATTCAATTTCTAAAGCGATGGATGGCTTGTTCAAATGTAATAGAAATCGCGCCTGATTCGCTCGTGCGTAAAACTGGTAGGGTCATCTCAAAACCGTTCATTTCAAAGCACGTGCATAAGAGAAAAATTGCACGTCATTCGATAACCCAGCATTAGTTCCTACAAAGGAGCCTGTTTTAAGTTGATTCTGCATATGCACGGTAAATTCTGAGTATGATGTTATGCACAGCCTTTGAAGAATATGCACCGCTTTCGAATATTTTTGAAACTAACCCTTTCTGTCACGCCTATACAAATTATACCTGTCAATAAAAGACTTAGAAATTTAAGACGAATTTAATTTATTGCAAAATTTTCATCTATATACACAAAAATCTGTTTGCGACACAAGCACAAGACCTTTTGGAGAAGTTGGCGGAAATTCTCCTCTACAACTTTCATCGCGAACACATTTTGCTAAAATTGAAGACAAAAAGGTTATTGCGAAAAATTAGGTCTAAAAACTTATCAGCTAGAGGGTTTTTTTTAGCTGATTTTACAGAGTAGTAAGTAAGGGTGCAAAGATCAGGAATCGATACAATCAAGTACCACACATAGGCCTAATACATTTAGGAGTTTGAGTTGAGGTCTTGAGATACAACCTCAAGCGACATTCTATACAACTTAACTTTTAGCATATAATTTCCCTTATCAACTATTAAAAGTACTAAGTTAAAATCAAGCTAAGAGTCTGACCAAAATGTAAAGCTAAAATAATATTTAAAAAGGCCCATCATATACACCTTTACTTTTATCTATTGTTTCGAAAAGTTATACTTGTTTTCGCTTTTAGAAGATACTACTTGCTTTTCAATGACGTCATATATAATCTATATGACGTAACTTATCATTGAAAGTCGTGAGAAGTGAAAGATTGTGTTAAATGTAATATTTCTAAGCTACAGAAATTGACCTTGAATATCTAAGGTATTTTCTAAGGAGACTATAAGATGCGCAGAGCTTCATGAACCCAAATTCCTAACTTAAAATATAATACGCTATTGCAACGTACTATATGTACGATATGCAAATTCGAAACCCTGTTATTTGTGATGCGACTAAAGTTAGTCTTTATAAAAATTAGTCTTTATAAAAAGATAACCACAATATGCCTACCAGCGAGAGAAGAGCAGGTAGGAATTTATCACAATCAGATCTTTTTGAAAATAAACTAAGTTATTCCCAATAGCCCAGGAAACTATCACAATTATAGAACCAACCAAAATACACCTAAAAATAAACTAAGTTATTCACAGCTAGTTACTCAAGCTTACAGGGCGGCCATCTATGGGCCAAATTTTGCCTGAAAAATTCTAAGTTCTTTTCAGACTTAAAAAAAATTGGCCCATAGTGGCGCCCATTACTACTATTGAGTGAACACAAAATTGCAGTTAAAAGGGACCTAACTCTAAAACATAATAGCTTTTAACTGTGCGGACAAAAAATTGAATTTTGTAATGTTCCAATGCGAATAACTTATACAAGCCAGAGTAATGGATATGGAGCATGACAAGTCGTCCCATCATTCTTTTAAGGGCCTTATTGGACACGTCAGCCATTAAGCAGTAACGTTACCCTCAAATCTGAAAACATTTGTTGGCATTACCCAGTAGGCACATGACGTCAGAACAACGTTTTATTAACGTCGATGCGACGTCATGGCGTAAGAACGACGTTGTAATAACGTCGATGCGACGTCATGGCGTCGCATCGACGTTATTACAACGTTGTTCTGACGTCATGTGACTTCTAAATAGTAAGAAGTGTCTCGATGAGACACAGCTAATGAGAACCCAGAACTTTAGTTTATGATCGAAAACAAGGATTGAAAACCCCTTGAACGTTTTTGCCTAACGAAATTTAGGGTGCTGATGGGTGGTGTGAGTTTTGTATGCTAGACACTAAATAAATAAGTACAAAATTTTTATAAATTTTCTTTTTAAAAGGAAGGCTTCCCAGGTTTTGAAAGTAAGGAAGAAGCAAAGATCAGGAAGGAATCAGTACAATCAAGTACCACAACTGACACGGGACACCAAATGGGAAAGCGACAAAACACAAGAAAACATTACACACAAGAGGGCCAAGAGGTCAGCCCTTTCCCAGCTGGTGATCACAAGGCTGCAAGGAACATACAAGACAGTACAACAAAGACTAAACACAAATAACAATTTCATCACACTATAAGTCTAATGAAAAATATACTCAGCGTCAGTGAAAAGTTTTCAATATTTTGGAAAATACATAATACAGCTCTATGGCTACATTTACGTTCAAGTTTCTGGTCAACGACAGACTGGTTTCGAGGGATAAAACAGTTCCACGAGCCCCAGAACTATAGTGCACTTGCTTTTGTATGTTTTTGGCTGCCTTTAAGAATTCGGAAACATTATTTTCATAAGACAACATGCCAGTACATGCCCTAGACGTTTTCGTTGAAAACGCCACCAAAATGGTTTGAATTATACCATTAAACACACAAAAGTGAGGATCAAACTTTAAGATAGCAGCAAAACTTTGCATTTTCCTATACAATGAAATGGGAACTACTCGGGTCCGTCTAGGAATTGGTATAATGCATTCGGATGTGAATGACCACTTTTTTTCATAGTGGTGAGGCATGGGCCTCAATGCTATAAAATTGAGTGCTGAAGTATCCGCAATTCTTGTATACAGCATGTTTTGTTGTAAAATTCTGTATTGCATGGAAACTAAAGTCTACTTATGCAAGATCCGGGTGAAACTATCAGCAAAAGTCAATTCACTGGAATATAAATATATACTGTCATGTATTGGTCTAGCCCAAAAACATGCATCCAAAAGGGCATGCCTGTTCGCCTCTCGATTTCTTTTTTCTTCTTGTTTTCTTTTACAAACAACTATTAATGGGGCAATAGGCAAATATCAAATCAAGGTAATATATTTATTTTACGAAATATTATCCACCTCTACAAAGGAGATTTATTTGCTGATTAATTAAAACAACCATTTTGCGCTTTTATTATACTGTCAAGCCTTATTAAGATAAACTTGGTGGGTGACGAGAAAGATTTGTCGTTACTGTGTTCGAGGACTTCATCCCCTAATAGACAAGCTGTAAACCGTGTCGGAAGATATTGGCACTTTTGGTCCTCCGTAGATTATTAACAATACATGTATACTGTAGTCCGAATCTTTGTGCAATACTGTGTTCGGGCAACCAGAGAAGGTCTCCGGTGAGCCTCGCCTTAGCCTTCGCTGGTGGTCAGCCTGATAAGTACCATTTGCAATTAACTGCCTCATATACATCCAGGCCCAGAGGTTATAAAACATGCTCAACTCAACTGAGCACGAAATTTAATCTGCTCATGAAAACTAAAATACCGACAAATGAAGAAGTGTCTTGGTTATTGCCTCTCAGATGTTGTATTTATCATGCTAATAAATGTCAAAATGCAAACAATGAGCATTTTAACATTTATGAGCAGGATAAATTTCATGCTCAGCCGAGTTAGGTATGAAAAAAAAGCCTTATAACCCCGGGACCAGGTAACTGGCCAATATCTTTACTGGTAATGTCTGAAAGTCTGGAGCAAAAAACAACTGAACAACACCATTCTTTAGTAGAAAGTTGAAGCAAGAAAGAGGGCAAAGATCAGGAAACGATACAATCAAGCACCACAGCTGACCCAGGATACCATTGGGAAAGTGACAATTTCACAATTAGACTTCCAAAATGCACCCAAATTGCTGAATTGTCACATGCTGGTGTTTCTGTAACTTCAGGTGGACAAAGGTTGACAATGACACGAGTTCATTTCACTTGAAGAGTGTGATACTATCTTTTCGGTTTGTATTTCTATACACATATAGTTTAGTCTTTTATTTATAATTGTAAACATATTCCATAAATAATCCCCAATTCAATCATAAAGATGAGCACTTTATCTTCTCAACTTAAATGTACTGGGAATCCTGAACTGCGTTATTTGACAAACAGTGTACATCTAAATAAGATGTAACATAATGGTATCTCTCATGGGACTCTGTATGTATAAGCTATAATGGGCTATGGTATACGGCAAAACAGTGTATACTGTGCTAAGTCCTGAACCGGTAGCATTTCTGTTGAATAGTTGATTTTTCATTGATCATGTTTTACAGACTGACCGGACAGCAGCCAATCCGCTGTTAAAGCACATAAATTGTTTAGTCTAACTTATTATTGAGTAAAGCATCAATACAAACAAATATTGCAAAAATAAAGCCTGACCATGCTGTATAAGCCTTGTCAGAAACACTGCTAGCATGGTATTCTATTAAGATAACAAGTCCAAACTCTGCTCTGGATCTGCGTCGCCAGCGCACATCTCCAATGTGTTAACAATCATTAAGCAAAGTTTTAATATAAAGGAATGAAATTTGTTTGAATTACAGATTACACACAAATAAACAATGTAAGCAATCCAAGGTGGTGTAGACCTAATAATGTCTAAGTTCAACAATCCCAAAAATGTTATCAAATGTGCACAAAACGTAGGGTGCACACATGTCCAATGTGTGAGCAATCATAACATATTAAGTTTGAATATGAAGGAATGAAAACTGCTGGAGTCACAGATTACACAAACCAGACACCCCCTAAGCATTTTGGATGGATAAAATATCTAAGTTCAACAGACCTAAAAATTGTGAAAATATTTATCAAATGTGCACAAAATAGAAGATGCACATGTTCAATGTATGTATAATCATTATTCAAAGTTTGAATATTAAGGAATGAAAATTTTTGGAGTTACAGATTACACAAAGCAGACACTCTCTTAGCATTTTACAAAAACAATTGTCTAAGTTCAAGACCCAAAAAATGAAAAAAAATATATAATGTACACAAAATAGGAGGTGCACATTTTCAATGTATGGACAATTATTATGCAAAGATTGAATATAACATAATGAAATATCTTGTAGTTATAGATTACACAAACCAGACAACCTCTATGCATTTCGGATGAAAAAAAATGACTAAGTTCAACACCCATAAAAAATGTGAAAATATTTATAAAATGTGCACAAAAGAGAAGGTGCACATCTTCAATGTGTGACCAATCTTTATGCAAAGTTTGAATATAATGGAATGAAAACTATTTGAGTTACAGATTACAAAAACTGACACCCCTACGCATTTCGGATGAAAAAAATGTCCAAGTTAAACACCCGTAAAAAATGAGAAAATATTTATCAAATGTGCACAGAATAAGAGGTGCACATCTTCAACGTATGAACAATCATAAGGCAGAGTTTGAATATAAATGAATGAAAACAGTTGGAGTTACAGATTACACAAAATAGGCACCCCAAAAGTGTTTCGGGCAGACGGACGGAGTGTACCCACCACTAGACCTGCTTTCGCTAAAGCGACGCAGGTAAAAACAAGCTGCACGCGGGTGTATGTGTTTATTGATTTGAATCCCCGATAAAGAATATACGAAAAGGAGACCATTTATCCTATCTGTCTGGTGACAAGCGCAATACAATCTAGCCACAATAATGTCTGTTGCACCAACTGATAAAACACGTGCACGTGTTTGACACGCTTTCGTCTGTAATGAAGCCATCAGAATAAAGAAAATATGACAAGAATATTAGTTTTTCTTTGAGGTCGGTGGTTAATGTTCCGATTAGTTGCCTGGTGGTGATATGATATCAATTTGATAAATTTATTACATTTTCTCATAATTTTAGAGCCCTAAACTTAGTCGACGGCACAAAAAAAAACTTGAGCGAGTCCTCTAAATGTGAACAACCGCGTTTTGTACATTTCTTGCGATGTGACAAGCCTTTTCATACGCTAGTGGTATACCTGATATGCATCTGATAAAAAGGTAAAAAACAGAGGACAAAAACATAATTATAAGATTTGTTTTACGAATTTAAGCCTACACGTACCATTTTCATAAAGCTTAAGTCAAATCGTGTGCACTTTTGAGGCCTTGTGTGTACAAATGTTTTTTGGCAGTATAATTTCCAACTGGCTAAAATGTCTACTTTAGCGTTTTTGGGCATATGCGTACTGCCGAGGCCCAATTGAATCTGTCTGAATAATCAGTCTGATTATTCTACACATAGTTTAATGCAAACTCAACATGAAGATCGCGGTATTAACGGCATTACTATGAGTACTTCATTGAATAATCTTGCAAAAATAACAGAGTAGGAGCATTTTGTCATACGGATGACGGCCCGACGTGGCCATAATCGTGCATACTGTTTACCGTGTTGAAACAGTCTTGTCCGACCAGCATCAGAATTACCCATTAACGTTTAAATTGCCCACAACGTATCAGACAACAGACAATATTCAAATTCCCTATTCTCAAATTAGATCATATTTGATTGTATTTTGTGACGATAGCTGGTTGGCGCATTGAGTGGAATAAATTTTCTGTCTTTAATTCAATATTCTTCAATGTGGCAATCGTGCATAGGACGAACATTAATTAAATCGTTTGGCCCACAGCAAAAACACAACGGATATTATAGGCCCTCCTGTGTTGAGCCGGGAAACAAATGGTGAAAGATTGACTTGAAGTGGTTCTTTAAAGGCTGGCAATTCGATTAAATGTCGAACCAATTTGAACAGAAAATTATTATTAACTTAGCCCTGCTGCTAAAGAACCGTTACGCCTCAAAGTGGTATAGAACGCATTTTTGTAGCGTCCTAAAGAGTCTGGAATAGAGAGGGTTACTTGATGCTTACACTTCAATCGCTCCAACACATAATGGTTTGTTTTACGATTGTTAATTTTAACTCCCTCAAAAAATTCATAGAGCATTTTTCTGCAATTCCAAATATCTAAGAATAAAGATGGTTTAGACAGTTTCCATCTTATGTTATCGTCAAAAGGTATGCTGGGTGTTATCATTTGAATCGCCTCATTGAAGCGATTCAAATGATTACATACAAGCGAAAGTATGTGGACGAAGAACTGGTTACCCGCTTAGTCAAGCTTGGCCAGGAACAAAATGTGGTAAGGTGAACTGACGGTCCCGACATGACCATAGCTGTTGACTGGGACGTTAAGCATCAAACCAAACAAACATACATCATACCTTTACTTTATTGAAGACCAAAATATTATCCTCATTATGCCTGTTGTGTTTCATGTTCAATCCTGGGCCGGAGGTAATTTCATTATGCCTCCCAAGGTTATACAACCTTTTTCATGCTCATTTTAACTGAGCACGAAATTTCAACTGCTCATAAAAACTAAAATACTGAATAATACAGACTTTTCTTGCTTTCAAACTCTCAGATGTTTTATTTATCATGCTAATAAATGTTGTTGTCATTTAACATTTATGAGCGTGATAAATTGTATGCTCAGTTAAGTTGAGCACAAAAAGATTTACAACCTCGGGGCCAGGTTTTGTAACGTATTGTGTTGTGTTCTTTCTAGCTTGACAACCGTCTCTCTGAGGAAGAGATACATGTAGTTGGTAGGTCTGCTTAGTGTCTTTCTGATTTCGTACTTGTCTGGTAAGCTACAGGTTGGCCTATGATCTGTAATTATGAGCTGTACCTGATCATATTAATTGTTTTTGCATTGTTGTTTAATCCTTTGTATACTGGAAACTTCTAAACGGGTACGTTGGCAATCAATGAATTCGAAGAGTCATGTGAAAATGCCACAAAACGCAATAATTTATCTGGCTCTGCACTGTTAGCTTACTCAAAACCTATCTTCAGAGAAATAAATACATTGTTTTACGTAAAAATCTGTGATTCCAAAATATATATACAATGAACATAGTTTGTTGTGATTTAGGCCATGTGGAAAATGGTTATTCTGATATTCATGTGACCTATAGGCCTGTGTCATATACATGTATGCATTTAAAATGTGATCGCTAACGTTTATTAAGCATTGGGCATTTCAATCGAATCTCGATTTGTCTTAAACATCAACAACTTAAGCTTAGTGTCAGAAATATCATTTTTAATGATTGATTTTCATTAAAAAAAAAGTTTAATCCTACCGACCAGTTTCACGTAAAACTGCTCTTTTGCTAGTGTTGACCATATAAAAAACTTCTAACGGTTATGGCCAAAATGCATACCCCGTTCCAATGTCTAAGTTGCAAAGAACATGGAGGTTTTCGGTAACGAATATGTGGGCCTTGTCATGAAATAATGTTAGTAAGCATTTCTTCAAACGTGGACGCTAATCAGTCAAGCAGAGTAAGATATCTACAGAGTTCTAGAGAGTGTGTAATAGAACATGTACAGTTAAACCTGTGTAAAACTGCCACTAAAAACAGACAAAACAAAGATCTTAATGACAAACTGTAGCTTAATGAAGGTCAAAAGTATTTCAGAATGCTCCCATTGGAGCAGTCTGCTATACGTTTGACCTACATTAAGCGATAATTGGTCTTGAAAACCAATTTTCAGTCGTTTTGAGTTTGGCCGTTTTACAAAGGTTTTACTGTATTATCTTCATTTCTCAACCAAAACATATGCTGTGGGCATTTAAAATAATGAGACGGTTCTTTTGAGCACCCAAAACATGTGTTTAAACTAAAATTTACGCACAAAAATATTCGTATCTTGACCTGGTTGTCCAGCTTTGGGCTTCACCCCTCCTCATTTTCCCCAATCCCAGTGAGCATCTTTGTCCTGCCAGCCAAGAGTGACAGTGAAGTCATATTTTGTTTACGAAGTTATCAGGCGGTGTAATTGATAGATCACTTGTGTATTAATCCTATCCTATGGATAGGATTAATACACAAGTGATCTATCGATTCGCGTTAGCTCAAGTGGAGTGTACAAGTTTGTGTTTTACTCAACAATTGTAAACAAAATATTGCGTCACTGCCACTCTTGGTAGGTACGACAGTATATGCGAAGAGTGGGGTCTGCGAGACTGGGCATCGTGACATCTACTCATAGGCCTTTACTGGTCATCTCTACGTTGTACGTACCATTTCCACGTGATCTGGTTCATTAGTTTCTACAAGTACCACACAAGTGGATACTAGTAACCCTACATGCCGCCATATTGGCTGATTGACACGGGTAATAGAAATCTTTTTAGTGAGGGATGCGGTGATCCTCGAGAGCTCAACAGACTGGAGAATTGAACCGTTTATTCTGCACCTGGGGACAAGGTAAGAATAATCGAAAATCATCTCAAGTATTTTGCTCATTCATGACTTGACGGGCACTCCATACTGCTGAAAGGTCCCGTCAGAATACCACTTGAGACGGTCACCGTTCCCATGGTAACGCGTGCCCATAGAAACGCGTTACACCTGCTTTATTTGTAAAGATTTCCTTGTATAAATGTTCAACTGGAACATCTTACGAGGAAAATGGTTCTTTATATAGGCGATCAGCAAATGTATATTCGAAAGCCTGCGTTTAAGCTCAGACTCACCAGAGTCCTCGCTGTATATCGTAACATAAATTATGGATATAATTGAAGCTCCAGACGAGAAAGGACATATGACCCAATCGATTAGCTGCGCATGCCCGTTTGTAGGCTGGCTAGCTCTGGGATAAAAAGTCTTATTTTCACTTGACAAGACTCATTAATGAGTATTTTGTTGCACAGTATTTGCTTACGTGTTATTTATGTTACGTGTTGGAGGGTTTGTAAATAAATTAAGGAGAAACTTATTTAAAATTAGTAAATTAAAAGTCAATCATGGCAACTATTTGAAAAAATAAATAGACGCAATGTAATCACTTCCAGCATTTGTGAAACAAATATGTTGGGCTAACTCGAAACATTTTAAAATGTGTCATTGAAAGTCCATTTACACTGATACTATTCACCTTGATTCCATAGTTTGTAGTGCGTCCGCATGATTTCTTGTTTTTCAACACAAACCCATCGCGATCCGTAAATCGCCACCATGGTATAGTTGAAAGATTGTGTTTGTTTCCGAAAAGCAAACGGTTTAAAACCACAACTACATTGGTACGCTTCTCGTCTGTGCACTACGAAACGAAATTTCATGCACTTGCTTGTTGCATGATATGTTTGCCTCTTTATCCACAGATTAGCCCTTAAAGCGCCGACAATAAAAATACTCTGAAAAATAACGTCAGCTGAAGTCATGTGCTAACATTATTGACCAATTCAAGAAGGGCGGCACACAATGTAGAGACAGATCAGACTGCTTCTTTTCGGAGCAGTCTGAACTGGGTCTGCACTGTTTGAACAAGAGGCTTCACAAAAATTTAGGCAGACGACAAATTCAGACG
Source organism: Loripinus fragilis (assembly GCA_964019695.1). Taxonomy (NCBI): domain Eukaryota; kingdom Metazoa; phylum Mollusca; class Bivalvia; order Lucinida; family Lucinidae; genus Loripinus; species Loripinus fragilis. The sequence goes on from OZ026514.1 coordinate 30,443,929, forward strand.
ACATTAGTTGTGATTGGCGCTTTAAGGGTTTGTAAACAATCAGTATACCATGTATACGGTAGGTACTCTCCAACACGACCGATTCCTCGCCATCTGTCTGTCCGTAATTGTGTACGCTATTTTAAGAGTATTCGATCCTGTGCTGCTCCATTCCAATTTTTCGATGACACACGGTACATACCAGTCGACAACCGGTCGTGCATTAAGAAAAATATACAATGACCTGTGACTGTTAGTGTTCTATGCCTCTTTCGCACGATGCCCTGTGGTTGGACTGCAGTGCGTGATTGTGGCAATTCCTGGTCAAACTCACTAACTTTTTTTTATTGCACCTCTAGGGTGTTAGTATACAAATTAAAGCCCTTTTTTAAAGATGGCATCAACAGTTTCTGTTTCTGTATTTGCTAAATGTCTGCATTAAAGGAAAAAATTTCTGTACTTGGTAATGGTCTACTTAACTTATGAAAGACCTTTTTAACGGTAGAATTCTGTTTCTGTATTTGGTAAATGTCTACTTAACTTATGACAGCCCCTTTAAAAGATAGTTTCTGTGTTTGGTAAATGTCTAATTAACTTATGAAAGCCCATTTAAAAGATAGTTTCTGTTTCTGTATTTAGTAAATGTCTACCTAACTTATGAAAGACCCTTTAAAAGAAAAGATTCTGTTTCTGTGTTTGGTAAATGTCTGCATAACTTATAAAAGCCCCTTTAAAATATATGTTTCTGTATTTGGTAAAAGTCTACTTAGCTTATGAAAGCCCATTTCAAAGATAGTTTTTGTTTCTGTAGTTGGTAAATTTCTACTTACCTTATGTAAGCCCCTTTAGAAGAAAGTTTCTGTACATGGTCAATGTCTCATTTTTAAAAGCCCATTTAAAAGATCGTTTCTGTATTTGGTAAAGGTCTACTTAACTAATGTAAGCCCCCTTAAAAGAACAGTTTCTGTTTCTGTATATGGTAAATTTCGACTAAACTTATAAGAGTCCCATTTAAAAGATAAGTATCTGCATTTGGTAAAAGTCTACCTAACTAATGAAAGCCCCTTTCAAAGATGAATTTCTGCTTCTGTATTTGGTAAAAGCCTAATTATATTATGGAAGCCCCTTTAAAAGATTGTTTGTATTTGGTAAATATCTATATAACTTATGAAAGCCCCTTTAAAAGATAATTTTCTGTATTTGGTAATAGTCTGCTTAACGTATGAACGCCCCTTTTAAATGTTATGTTTCTGTATTTGGTAAAAGTCTACTTAACTTATGAAAGCCCCCTGTTAAAGATAGTTTCTGTTTCTGCATTTGGTAAATGTCTACTTAACTTATGTAAGCCCTTTAAAAGATAGTTATTGTTTCTGTATTTGGTAAATGTCTACTTAACTTATGAAAGCCCCTTAAAATGATAAGTATCTGTATTTGGTAAATGTCTAATTGACTTATGAAAGCCTTTTTAAAACATAAGTTTGGTAAATGTCTACTAACTTATGATAGCCCCTTTTAAAGGTAAGTATATGTTTCTGTATTTGATTAATGTCTACTGTACTTATGAGTGCCCCTTGTAAATAAATGTTTATGTTTTTGTTTTTGGTAAATGTCTACTAAACTTATGAAATACCCTTTAAAAATAGATTCTGTATTTGGTAAATGGCTACTTAACTTATGAGAGTCGCTTTAAAAGATTATTTTCTGCCTCTGTATTTAGTAAATGTCTACTTAACTTATGAAAGCCCCTCTAAAAGAAAAGATTCTGTTGCTGTATTTCGTAAATGTCTACTTAACTTATGAAAGCCCTTTTAAAGATAAGTACTGTTTCTGTATTTGGTAAATGTTTACTTAACTTATAAAAGCCCCTTTAAAAGAAAAGTTTCTGTATTAGATAAATGTCTACCTAACTTATAAAAGCCCCTTTAAAAGATAAATTCGGTTTCTGTGTTTGGTAAAAGTCTACTTAATTTGTAAAAGCCCTTTTAAAAGATAGCTTCTGTTTCTGTATTTGGCTACTATTTGTCAAATGCATAAACAGAAAAATTATCTTTTAAAGGGCTTCCATAAGTTAAGTAGACATTTACCAAATACAGAAATTTTAAACAGAAACTATCTTTTTAAGGGGCTTTCATAAGTTAAGTAGACATTTACCTAATGCAGAAACAGAAAATTATCTTTTAAAAGGGCTTTCATAAGTTAAGTAGATATTTACCAAATACAGAAACAGAAACGATCTTTCATATGGGTTCTTAGGTTAGGTAGACATTTACCAAATACAGAAGCAGAAACTATCCTTTAAAGGGGCTTTCATAAGTTAAGTAGACATTTACCAAATACAGAAACTATCTTTTCAAGGGGCTTTCATAAGTTAAGTACACATTTACCAAATACAGAAGCAGAAAATTGTCTTTTAAAAGGGTTTTCACGACGGTGGGTCAGGCCTCAGACTCTATGACGGCTCTGACGTAAAGCTTTAATCGGTGGGTTGGTGCCTGATGCTTATCTGTAGCTGGACCCACCGTGGCTCAACTTGAGGTTTTCTTTAGCTCTGACTATCTGTGAGTCATGAGCCCTTTTCTTTGTTTCATCATGGAGTGTTAATTTGATTAGAGTGTTTTCCATGATGATACAGTGCATTAGTTAGATGGCCTCCATGCGAGCTGAACATTTCTTGTACTTCAACAACAGCAGAATCTAGGGCGAAGATTTGGTACTAGTAAAATGCATTTAAGCCCCCCGGTGGCTTAGGCTGCTGTCCGTTCTAAGGCGGTGGTTCTGTTGTTGTTGACTTTGTTTATTGTTACTCCCATTGTGGGAGTCTGTAATTGTTCTATGTTTTGTTGTATGTTACTTTATGTCCATTCTAGTATTGCAATCATCTTGATGGGAAAGAGAGAGCTGATTGCTTTGCTAAATATGTCTTCCTGGTGTCTCGTGATGGTTTAGCGGCTCTTCCTCGCGGTGCCAAGGGGTTGTCTGCAGTTTGTGATTGTGGTATTTCCTGATCATACTCACTTACTATTTTTCATAAGTTTAGTAGACATTTACCATATACAGAAACAGAATGTTTTATTTTAAAGAGGCTTTCATAAGTTAAGTAGACATTTACCAAATGCAGAAACAGATACCAATCTTTTAAAAGGGTTTTCATAAGTTAAGTATACATTTACTAAATAAAGCCTTATTTGGCCATGACGGACATTGTATAACAATTGCTAACATTTCACTTCAATTGAAAAGATATTCTTTCAACATCAACACAATATTTAACCATTCACAATGTTCACATATTTCTCAATGTTCAATATCAACAATAACAATTCACACAAACATCATCATTATTCAAGTTATAGCAATATCACTCAATATTATTCTAATTTTCTGTCTATTTCACTTTTGAGTTAGACTTGATAATATGGAGGGGTTCCAACCATATTACAATTTTGATTGAGACGGCCGCATGCTAAACCTAGCATACAACATGTTCGCAATATTCCAAAATTGAAGATCAATTTATGCATTCGCGCCACACTTACTTTATGTCTAATTAGATTGAATAATATGTTAGGTTTCCAACCTATCAAAATTATTCAAATGGCTACAGGCTAAACCTAACAGTAACATTATTGCAAATTCAAAAAATTGATGTTCAATTTATGCATTCACAAGCGAACATGATCCACAACACCATAGTGTTTTTCTGAGATTTATTGAGGGCTATCGTTCATGTTGAACATTTGTTGAAGGGGGATTCCAGCCTCAACAGTCTTTCATGGTTGCCCATTTTCAAATTATACATTTGTGTGCAAACATGATCAACAACACTATAATGTTCTACCATGATATATGGAAGGCTACTAGCCATAATTTCAATTTTGTTGAAGAGGACTTCCAGCCTCAACAGTCTTTCATGTTTGCCCATTATCAAATTATACTTTCATGTGCAAACATGATCCACAAGACCATAAAGTTCTGCGGTGATTTATGAAGGGCTACCAGCCATATTCAACATTTGTTGAAGAGGGCTTCCAGCCTCAACAGTCTTTCATGTTTGCCCATTTACAAGTTAAACATTCGTACGTAAACATGATCCACATCACAATAATGTTCTTGTGTGATTTAGGGAGAGCTACCAGCCTTATTCAACATTTGTTGAAGAGGGCATCCTGCCTCAACACTCATTCATGTTCCGTAATGTGATTTCCGTCGCACTGTGGCATTCTTCTAAAGCAGCTGATAGTGTCCGTCATGACAAAGTATTGGTAACCATGGTTATCACGTAAAACGCACCTGAAATATACAACAAAACAGCAGAAAACAAACAAAACATTTAAGGGGAGGGTCGAATGGGTGGGTCAACAAAACGTCCTTCGAACACCATGCTGTTCTTTACGTAGCCGAAACGAAAAAGGCAGATAAACATGTGTATGAACGTATCTTTGCAGCCTGGCTATTTATATATATATATCTGAAACAAGCGTACGCTTCTTAAACGTTTGCCACCCAATTGAATTGAAGTGTGATTTCTCAATAATAAATAAATTTAATTCAAATCGAATTAAATTGCATTATTCTTGAAGAAAATATGCGCAAGGATGTAAAAGGTTACTGGCAAGGGTGGCTTGTGTATTTAGACTTATGTTTAGAAATGTCTTAATTATTTTGCTGACTTATCTTTGTAAAACGTACTATAATGATAATAAACTACAATGCTTACTTAATATTGGCTTTATTTGGCCATGACGGACATTGTATAACAATTGCTAACATTTCACTTCAATTGAAAAGATATTCTTTCAACATCAACACAATATTTAACCATTCACAATGTTCACATATTTCTCAATGTTCAATATCAACAATAACAATTCACACAAACATCATCATTATTCAAGTTATAGCAATATCACTCAATATTATTCTAATTTTCTGTCTATTTCACTTTTGAGTTAGACTTGATAATATGGAGGGGTTCCAACCATATTACAATTTTGATTGAGACGGCCGCATGCTAAACCTAGCATACAACATGTTCGCAATATTCCAAAATTGAAGATCAATTTATGCATTCGCGCCAATGAGCGGAGCAACTGTGCAACAGTTGATTCGCTCACCGCCATATATAGCACAATTCTTATTTAACGTCATGACCAAGCCAATCTCTTAACATGAAGGGGAAATATAAAAAATATATGACGCATAAAAAGAAAACTTCTGTATGTTGGTGTTACAAATAACACCTCAAATACATTTTGGATCAAAACACCAAAATTGTCATTGCCAATGCATGACAAATGCGTATCCCCATAATAATAATAATAAAAAGAGATTCATCATTGAAAATCAGTAACGAATGGTCTTTGTACCATTCATTTTCAAACTCCAAACGATATATGACATGTACATGCTTGATATGTCACTTTGCATTTTACACTTTGCATTTTATGTTTTTTGGTATTACTTATATTATAAAACGTAATTTAAAGAGACCAATATCATTGCCCTTGCAATTAAGAGATTGAAGATTTGGTTCCTAGAATTTAACAAAAACAACAACATTCTAAGAATTATAACCAACATTCTCATTCCATCTTTGTGATCACAAGTTATGTATGTGTTGAACGGTGACATGTTATATTATAACATAAGATTCCCACGTGAGTGTATTATTTTCCATTGACCCCATTGTATAACTTTATTTTTTTAAATCGTTTTGTCTATTGAGATTTTTTTTTTTGTTTTACTATACAATAAGAGTGTAAATAATAATGTATTTTTATTTGTATTACAAACTTTTTTTTTTTTTTTTTTTTTTTTTTTTTTTTTTTTTTTTTTTTTTTTTTTTGCAACTGCATTAAATTGATATAACGTTCCTGGAGAACTTCTAAACGTGATAAAGAGCAGGCCCTTAACGTTTTGGTTAAGACTTGGAAATGATTTAAAAACTCATCAACCAAACAATCAGTACCGATAAGTTTGGTTTTTTGGTTTGGTTTTTCCTGGTGGAAGATTTTCGCAATTGTGACATACATCTACGTAATTATAACTGAATTCTCCGTTTCTTCATTAGTTATATCAACAACGTGCTATACTGAGTTTGTTAACTCAAAATAAACCTGAAAATACCAAAAGGTAAGCAAGAGAAAACATTGATGCTTCATACTATATCTGCGTTGAGCATTTATGCTAGAGACTCTATAATACGCCAAATAACAAATCGAATGATGCAGAAAACCTAGTATTCTCCGACTTGGATTCTTCTAATACCTTCTAACGTTTGCTTCCTAAAAAGTTTAGAGTTGAATCTCAGTACTTGTGTGTCTAACTGAAATAAATGATGGCGAACAAGTGACAATTTACTGATCTGTCAGAATACATCATTGACAGATAAATATGCAATACTTTTTACAGTATGGTAAAGTGCCTTGGCCAAACTCTGTAATAATTCATGCACTCCTCTACAAACATTAATTGATGTTAAACTAACTTCATATAATATATGTACTGTGTTGTGAAAGCTTGTCTACTTCAGGCTGAAAAGACGACAGAACTCTTTGGAGACAAGAGTAAGATTCCTTGAACGTGTCTTTGAAAGTAGATTGCTCAGATTTTACCACTGAAAACGACTGATATGTTATTAATGTTATTTCAATATGATCCGATTTGACCTGAATATCGTTCTTCAACAAAACAATACTTAATATCAAATGAAGGAAGTAACTATCTTTCCATATTATTATTATTATAATTATTATTATCATTATATTTCAACTATTACCATATTGTTGGACCTGAGCACTATACTTTTACGTTCTATCATTCACCCACTATACAAAATGTTAAAATCATTGGTACAAGCTCAAAATACGTGATGGCAAGTGAACATGTGTAATCAGTTTCCAAGCTTTTAGTAAATCTTGGTTGGTTGTTGTATGACCATTTGGCAACTGGTTACAAACTTCTCAAAGTAAAACATGTCAATATATTTAGCTTACTTTGGCACTTGACGCAATTATGAACTTGCAATTGCAAATGAGTTTAGAGCAAAAACCTTTAAAATTATATTAAAAGAACTGCATTTACTGGCGTACAGCGGTCAACACTGATAAATTAAATATTTTAAATACATAAATAACCAAAAATTCGCTTTCTATGGATGACCAGATTTAAGATCGATTACTCATTTTATTGAGCTACTACTGTTTGCAATAGTATACCCACTCTGGCATTCTGTGTGCCCTTGCCGTAATTGATCATATCTATTGCTACAGAATGATTACACCAATAATATGCATCAACATTATAAAAGCATCTATTAATAGTATATTTGTTTGTTTCATTGGATATTTAAGTCACAGTCAACATTTTTTTTTTCAGTTGTGTCAGAAAAGATCTTCCTGGATTGGATTAATGTGACTTGTTAAAGAAACTGACATTAAACCCGATTCAGAAACAAATCCATTGTGTTTGTTATTGTTTAATCGAAATACTAATTGTCTAGTTTGCATAAATACTAAAAGAGACTAAGTCTGCAACTATGAACATTTTTCAAAATTTTTACTTTCTTTTTAAATCATTTGTAAAAGTAGAATTAAATTATGTTTTCACAATAAATCTGTTCACTATAGCTGAAAACTGCACGGAAAAGTGAATTATCTTATAAAGACAGGTGTGTTGGTAATTATTTGCATCCTCCAACAACTATAGACAGTTAATTTTAACAGAATTGCTGTTGTTCTGATACTGATAATTTGTTAAAATTTACGAAATTGGTAAAATGTATACCTAAATTTTAGTGGGTTTTTTTTACTGCGTTCTTGAACAATAGAAACATTAGTTATAAAATTAAAAGATCAAAAGTTACGGACTAGGCAGCTTTAAAGACACATGGCCATATTCTGAATGCTTTTTACTTACCCATAAACCATTCAAAACCAATTATTATTTCGAATTAATAATGTTTGTGCTACTTCAGTGTAAATATATCTAAGTATGTATTCTTTATTTCGTGAACCCAGCAATGGATTTACTCATTTTTATATAAACACCTGTCTGCGTTGCCATTGTAACAGGTTTAATCTACATCTGTTGCTTGGGCAACAGCAACATTGGGCTTAGACTTCTAATTTGCCTACCAACAGCAACTGAAGTCAACTTACACACAAAAATGTAATGTGCGGACAACTAATGTGACATGCTAGCTATGAACAAGATTTCATAAGTCTAGTGTAAATTCTCTTTGCTATATAAGCAGTCTCATGCTATATTGGAGTACCCATCATTTCGCATTTTTATTTTCCATTTATATATATTTATAGTTATTATTCATTTATTTATTTATTTATTTATTATTGCCTGGCTGGCATGCAGAGACAAATCATCACGCACAAGCGATAAAGTGTGTGTCTTAATACTTGTACCTGCTTCCTCAACAGTGATTTAACTTGACTTGTAGAGGCTACAGAGTCTGATGGATCTTCCCTAATCTCAGAAGGTATCCTCTTTTGTGGCTTTTTACCAGTCTCCGTCATGTTGATGGATAATATGAAAATCAAATAAATAATGGTTAGACCAGATGTTTTAATTAAACTGACATGCACTCTTGATTAGTATGACCTAAACACATTTTTAAAATTGGCTTTGCTATTTTTACATGTTATTATTATAATTGTATTATTATTATTACCATTATTATTATTATTATTATTTTTATTATTATTATTAATATTATTATTATTATTATTATTAGTAGTAGTAGTAGTAGTAGTAGTAGTAGTAGTAGAAGTAGTTTTTGTTGTGTTGTTTTTGGTGGTGGTGGTTATGTTGGTCATTTAATGTGCAAAGTTGCATCCCTCTTATAACTCCAACTACGGTACGTATTTTATAATATGCCAGAGTGCAAATTCCCACGCTATATCCAATTTCATTGTTTAGCTGCAATAAATATACATACCTCACCTACTTTTCCTGAGCGTCTGCAATGTGTAAAATAAAATAGCTAACAGCATATGCTCAGTCTAGATAAAATCACCCTTGCAAGCAGCAGCTTATATTTGCGAACAGAATAAGATTCTGCTAACTATCCTGTTTGTGTCGATGTTGCGCGTCCAAATCGACTTTTTTCAGTAATTCCCGTTTTCTTGGGTTTGAGAGTGCTGACTAAGTTCAAAGACACAGCACAGTGACTCCATTGAGTCTCGAACAAGCAACCGTCGTTACAAACAACTATTCACAAAACAAATATATTTAAAATGCAGTAGCCTACATTTATAAATTCACCAAAACAATAATATAAGTATGCATATTGAATTTAACCGAATATCTGGGCTGAGACCTGTTTGCAGCGCTCTCAGAGCATATTACATATTTGATACTATATCGCTTGTCCCAAGTAGCGGATAGGGGTATTCTGCCTCTTCTGACCGGCTCTTGCTTGTCCCCTTAACAAAGCATGTATACAGGTCAAGTTAACTTAGTGGTAGTAGTAGTAGTAGTAGTAGTAGTAGTAGTAGTATTTATAACAAATACTATACTAAAATGTAAATAAGCATGTTAGTTTTATAATTAAAATATTAACGCAACAACTGCTTTTGCGCAACAATTATTTAACCTTCACTCACACACCCAATGTCAACTTATAAAAAAGAGCAACACTCCCTTGAACCTTTCTACAATTCACACAAACATCATCTAATGCCAAAAACATCATTTTCACATATAAACAAAACTATAAAATATAAATACTTATCCTATATAGGATTCCAGTCAACAAAACGTCCTTCGAACACCATGCTGTTCTTTACGTAGCCGAAACGAAAAAGGCAGATAAACATGTGTATGAACGTATCTTTGCAGCCTGGCTATTTATATATATATATCTGAAACAAGCGTACGCTTCTTAAACGTTTGCCACCCAATTGAATTGAAGTGTGATTTCTCAATAATAAATAAATTTAATTCAAATCGAATTAAATTGCATAAATACAGAAACAGAAAATTGTCTTTTAAAAGGGCTTTCATTAGTTAATGTCCCCTCTAGATCCGCCCATGAAATTCATCTTTGTGTGGATTGCAGATGAAGCCACTACCTTGGTGATGTATTATCAATATCCTAAAAAAGATGCAGGCGCATAACTCTGCTAAGACGAAAACAATTCTCAATGGCTGAAATACATCGTTTTATAAAAAAAATAACTGGCTACACTGTAAAATTCAAAATGAACAATTCTATTCTTATTGTATCAGAATGTATGGGATATTACATCAGAATAAAAAGGGTTGAACTCTGCATGTTTACATGGAGCTAAAAGGGGACGAGTATTTGTACACGGACACCATTACACGTGTTTGAGCATGCTATAAGTAGTGAATTATAATATGGTGTGAAAGTTGACACTCCACAAGTCCTGCAGTTTATCTGCTATAACATAATGCTCTCAGGTCACACCACCAATCCGAACCTATTTCTCATCCGGATAAATAAGTCAATATAATGTGTCGAATACTCGGAAACCAATCGTTAAATAATATCCTTATTTGCATAATTATCAATATGAAATTGACTTGTGAACATCACGCGAACCTGTCTTATTAATCACCTGAATACGTTATCAATATCGAACATATCTTTCGCCGACACACTCGATGAATAGGACGTTGAGCCAAAATGAAAAACAGCACCGTACATTTTACAACTACGCGCGCGAATGACGTTAAAACACAGATGCTTGCGGTGTTTAAAAATTCGCGAGTGAAGCTTTATAACATAGTACCAAATTTTCACATGTGTAAGCATCTGCATGGTACCAAATTTTCAATTGTGAAAATTGAGTACCAATTCTTCACATGTGGGAGGAATTGATAGCGGTTCTTCAAATTTGTGAAAATTGAGAAACAATACGTCGCATCTGAGAAAAATTGAACCAGTTCTTCACAGATAAGACGAATACGTAACGATTCTTCACACGTTAACAACATAAAAATGTGAAATTAGAGCACAGATTTCAGACCCCCAAAATTATCGAAATTGACAATATACAAATTTCACATTTCCAAAAGTGACGTTTTGGTACCAATTCTTCACACGGTGTGAAATTTGCGATGTGTGAAAATTGCGGTTCAACAAAGCCTCCATGCGAGCTAAACAAGTGTTGTGGTTTAACGACAACAGAATCTGGGGCGAAGATTTGGTACCAGTAAAATGCATTTAAGCCCCCAGTGGCTTAGGCTGCTGTCCGTTCTAAGGCGGTGGTTCTGTATTGTTGTTGATTTACTGTACCTCCCATTGTTCGTGGGTTCTGTGTTTGGTCCTTGTTTTGTTTTTCAGTCTTTTGTATCCGTCTAGTTTTGCAATCATCTTGATGGGGAAGAGAGAGAGAGAGAGAGCTGGTTGCTTCGCTTTCACTGTCTTACATGTGTCTTGTGACAGTCAGTGTTCTGTGGCTCTTCCTCACGGTGCCTTGGGTTGGTCTGCGGTGTGTAATTGTGGTAGTTCCTGTCATACTCACTTACTTTTTTGGAAGCTTTTCACTAGCTTCTTGTAGATATTGCCCAGCTTATATTCCTAGCTTACCTAGTCAACATATCGCCTAACCGGTGGTATCATTGCTATCTTGGAGAGAGTGTCGTTCATGTTACATAAATGCATAGGTTTAGATAAACACATTTTAGCGTAAAATTGTATTTTTCCTTACCCATCAGTTTTAACATATGTTTTGGTAGCTCAAAAGAACCGTCTCATTAAGACGGTTTTTTTGAGTACCCACAACATATGTTTTGGCTGAGAAATAAGAAAAATATTATTAGTATGGTACGCACTCTCATGATAGTACATGTATATGGTTTATAAACACAAAAAGCTCGTGAGCTGAGTCAACTAAAATTTTCACACCTTCCCATCTGAATGTTAACTTTCCTACAGACACATTAAATGCTTCTTTATGGTTTATTAATAAAGCATAATGTATCCTGCATCCCACCTTTGCTTCAAATTATATTGGTCATACGCGTGTAACACGTGGCATCAAGTGTGCTTATGAGAAATTGTTTCTGTAAACGAGTTAAATATTGTTTAATTGTTTTACGGTCGCGTTGTGTCACTTCGATCACGAGAATGCCACATAACATTTGCATAATATTCTCGTCGTTCTGTATCACCTCGGAGCTTTGCTCGTCGTCTTCGCTTCAGAAGTGTTAGGAAAGAACGCCTTAGTTTTGCATTAGATCATGATGTCAGAGATGTAACGTGGGCAAAATCATGAAAAATATTTTCCTGCAATATGCGCACAGCAATTGTTCATTGCCTGAAGGGTAGACATAACGGGTATAATAGCAAGAATAGGCAACTGTTAATGATTATGACGAGGTTCAAGTTTTAACGCGTATCCACAATAATAATCGTTTTGCTAAAAATGTTTTCTTTGTATTACTACACCTGTAATGGAATCATGCGCTAATAGCTTCTTTGGCAAACGCAAAGTTGGGTAGCTGTATGCATTGTTCGCCATGGCATTACAACGTGAATTTCCTTGTCAGAAGACGTATGTATTGGGCTTGCAAATCCATCATTTGAACGTTTGGATTCATGGCTTGTTTTATGTTAGATACGATGTCTATCTCATTTGGCGTAATTCCTACCAAAACCAACAACAAACGAAGATTTGGCCAGTTAAGTGACATAAATAAGTGACATGTATAATAAAAAAAAAATGGTTTCGGCCACCGCGGTATGACTGCCAAGTGCGTCGGCCGCGTGTACCTTATATATGTAGAAACCCTTATCCCCTCATTCGGTCACTGGCTGTTTTTTATTCTAATGATCTGACTGTGTTAAGTCATTGGTAGGCATTGTACCTATTGTGTTTGGTGTTAGTTGTGGTCATGGTTTAATGAAATAGTTTTAATTTGTGTCCTTTCGTGTTTCGTTGAAAATAGAGATACACTAAAACCCGAAAATTCGAACTCTGATTTATCGAAATACTGGCTAATTCGAAATAATTTCGCACCAAATGAATTCAAAGAAGGCTGAAGGCCAATTTATGAACTATTTTTTAGAAATACTTTAAAACACATGTTTTATGTGCATAAAAGAAACGTCTCCTATTGGCGTTTCTTTTACGCACACAAAACATTTGTTTAACAGGGTGAGGGGGAACAATAACTTTAAGTGTATTCTTGCTTTATGCTTTGTGGCTTTGTTAGTGTTCTAAAGTCTCTTCCTCGTGTTGCCATCAGTTGATCTGTGATTGTGGCATTTCCTGGTTACATCACTTGATTGTCTCCTAAGATGTTCAACCCTGACAACTGCTAGGGCCAATAAAGAAACCTGTATCGAATGCATAAAATTAACGAATATAAAGTCAACATTAAATTGAGTCATAAACAAGTTTTATTTCATTTCAATTAGCGGTGTGAAATGTGGTTGGTCAGCCACGTGTATGCTGTTTTATCTGTCTCGAGGCGGACACGCTTGTGCGGTTGACATAGGGGACTAACTGCTGTCAGAAACATAAAAGAGAATATAAATTACCTCTATTAGGTCAATTTAACTTTTTTATTTTAATCAAATGGGATTTTCCCACAGAATAGCCAATGGCTAAATCATGGTAAACCATTACGTTAGTTAGCCTTTGCTAAAGGGCTTATTCAAGGTGTGCGATTTTTTTTGATTCTGCGCTCAACCTTTTCTGTCCGTTTTGAAAAAAGGAAGTAATATGGCATGGCGCTGTCCGTCCGTCTGTGAGCAATCTTTAAATTTGATAGAAATGTGTATAATTGTGTGTGATTGTGGTATTTCCTGATCATACTCACTTACTTTTTTAGGTTAAACCAATGTGTCCCACACAAGAATGATTGTTCCCTCTTGGTTAGTTTTTTAGTTAAGTCCCTTTGATTATTTAAGAGAGAGAGAGAGAGAGAGAGAGAGAGAGAGATCTTGTACGCACCATAACTCAGTAACCGTTAAGTATATCAAACATATATAAATATACAATAAACCAAATCCAACCATATCACTCCAGTCATTCCCTACCACGGATCTTAAATTAAATATAGGGTCCGTGTTGCCTTATGAATAAGCTGAAGTAAGCATAATGTTTCGTTTCGTGTGGCATCTGATACCAGTTTACAGGGTCCGAGACCAATACTGGGTCAAAGGCCAATACTTGGTCCGAGACCAATGTAAGGACATTCTCGCGAGACCTGACGATACCTCATCTAGATCTCTCGCATTTCGCCCTTTGCATCATGGGTAACTAGCGATATTTGGCTAGTCCTGTTCAATTCTTGCACTGCTGTAATGACAGAATTTATTGTTAAAAATAGCAAAAAGTTAAATTTTTGACAGTTTATCATTTCTCTTTTAGTCAATATTTTCTGGATGTAAAGCACAGAGTCATGCAAGCAGTGATCGCATAATTTATTTTTAATAAAAATGGCGGCTCAATCCCAGTGTGCACCGAGCGAAGGGCGACAGGTTTGTTCGTGCTAGCGAGCTTCCTGTTTGCGACAATGATGTAAGGACGTAGTGCCAAATACTTGCTAAACGCAGGATCTGTTTTATCCGATTTTAGTATGTATGTCGTAATGTTCAGCCGTTGACTTATCGGCGCACCCCTTCAAGGTACAAGACAGGACGGGTAGCTTCACGACACGACCCGCAAGCAAAGTGCCTGGTTATAAAAATGTGATAAAAAGGGCTTACCAGCAGTGAAGACATTGTGAAGAAGGAATTGTCAAGTCAAGACCTACGCGATTGATTCTGTTTTAGATCACTTTCCAAATTCAATCTCTAAAATGCCCCGCCCTTTAGTTAAAACGACCAAGCGAGAATAATGGCGGCAACAGCCAAAAACTCTTTATATTTAAAGCATTTATGGGTGCATAAAACCAGGGTCTTTCTACACATGTATAGAAAGACCCTGATAAAACTGGACGAAGTGCGGGAGCTATTTCATGCTTAATGCCGTGGGTCCACACTGCACTATGCCGTCACCAAACTGAAAAAATCATCACCATTTTACCAGCATGCTGGCACAATACCAGCCAGGCGGTCGCGGCCTGTTAAAGTCGGAGTGTCCGGAGAAAAAAACACTGCAAGCTTGTACGGAAAGGGCAAAACCGGGTAAACACAACTTCGCACAAGTGCAAAGTTAACTAGATATTTCTTTTCTGTTTATATTAACGTTATTGTTTCAGACAACAATAATACTGTTTTATCACTGAGATTAAGCAATGACACTTATTAACATATTTGAATGTTTGTTTTTGCTATTTGAGGATACTTTTAGATATTTACATTCAAATGATTAGCATGATAATTTCAAATTTGTTTGGACCAATGAAATCATTCTATTTTTGATTAACGACAATCTATTGGTTAATAATTCTACTGTTAATCTGATTAAACATGTTAAGCTTGTTGTACAAATATTGTTTATTTTGTTGTTTCAACAGTAATGAGCAAATGAACCACTTCATGATATTTTGATGAATGCATGTGTCATATTTGCGACCAGAGAAGACTCAGGCGAGCCTACGCGTCCGCGCAGTCTCGCCAGAGCCTTCTCTGGTCATAATAATACAATATGATAGTATCTACTACTTCAGAACAAAACTTAGGCAGCTATCACCATTGATTAGCTGATCGTGCACGTTTGAAAATTTACTTTACGCATATATAACATTAATACCATTTTTTCATGGGTAGGTCCAAATATAGTTGATATTTTTTGTTTGTTTAATATGCTTTTTTATCGTCAAGAACAAACCTCTTGATAGCTGAAATTGACATGTACACGTATTACTCATTTCTCTAGAACTGCTCTCTGCTTTAACCCTATCAAGATGGATATTTTTGCCCAAGTCGGGTAGGCTACACTAGCACTAGAACTGATGGGACAGTAAATAATATCAATCGGGAAAGCCCGGCACAATTCGAGAATAAATCAAGCCTTTGATGAACGTAAGGCGTATTACGCGTAGTACTATGTGCGAAAAAAAAAAACTTCATTTAGCCGGAACTGGCGTAAGCATGGTAAGGAGAATTAGTTCTGTAGCATGTGGGTTCAGCCCTATTAAAATCCATTTTTCTGATTACGGTACCCGAAAAGTTTAAACAGCAGAATAAATGAAGTTTATATATTTTTTCAATAAAATATTGCTATTTATTGAAGAAAACATAAACTTCATTGGCGATATTTTATTGAAAAAAACATAAGCTTCAATTAGATCTATAACCGTTAGTTCTGCTACAATAATATTGTGTTCGCATGATTTCTGTTACGTCAGCGTCATGTTATGTAACGTCAGCGTGACGCTATCAAAGTAGAGCCTCGATGTACATCCGAGGTCTAAATCCACGGAGTTGGCCGAGGCAATTCGATTGTGAACAATATATACATGTACATGTTTTGTTTGTTGTTGCTTTATGTCCCAGCCAATGATTTTTCAGCCGTGCCTGAACATTTCATTGATTGAACGGATAAAGTACCTTGCTCAAGTACAATTTCACGTTATATAGCTCTTCGACACCATTATATGTAGTTATGGTCAAGGTGAAATAGCACATTGGCGCATTTACGTTATAAATGAGCAACCAATAAAATGGCATATGCTCGATGGACTCTAAGATCATCCGCCAAAAATCAACCAGTGTTACATTTAAGTGGACTGTGAAGACTGGCCAGACAAGGTGAATGTCCAGTCTGATCTGAATAATCGCTTGGCACACATGCTATTTGGTTGTGTGTGGCATGAGGAGACTCAAATGGTATGAGCCAGTTCGTGAGCCTTTGGTCATATGAGCCGCGACAATGTGGCATTTTGACAAGTGTATACTCAGACGAGTCTGTGCAGCCTCCTTTTAAGCTTAGAAACTCCAAACGATGTTCGGTCAGTAGCTTAATAGTCATAGAATATTCACGCGACTAGGAAAGGCTCTGAACAGACCGCGTGTATGTGCATGCTGGTCTGAGCCTTTGCTGGTTACACACACCACATTATTGGTAATCTCGTGTTGTCGCTCATATGTAAGTGAAGGCTCAGTCAAAACTAAGGCTTCTTATGCCACTAGATAGCTGTGCATGCACGTTTAAAGAGTAAATTTACGCATATACGATAGCATGGATAGGTACTACCCTGTTAAAAATAAGTATAAGTCAACGCCAAATGGAGGTGGCAGTTGAGCTGCCACCCCTTTTAGTGTAACCTTTCTACTTAAACAACTTGAGGCCAAGAGTTCTCCAGTGATAAATGGCAATACATTTCTACTTGTTATTATTGTGGTATTTCTCTTATTCTCTGGGTCAATACGATTGAAGAGAACGCAGATTTTTAAGCAGTTGAAGAGTTACACAAAAAAACAGTTGTAGTTCGGCTGCCACCAAATTCGGTGTAAAGCTACATTTATTTTTACAGTGTAAAATCTCAGATATTCGTATTGGATCAGCCAGCGTCATGTCATATTCAGAGATTGTCGAAGGCCTCTAGGCTTACAGGAAACTTTAAGTAAACAGGCATCGTGGTTACTGCGTAGCCAGTGACAAAACACCATTAAATTTTAATATCTGGCGCATAAAGAATAAGGACAGGTGTTTGACACGCGTGTAAACGTCAGTTTCTTTGGAACATCTTCGCACCTTTAGGGTAGCACAAGAAAACCCTTTTACCATTAATCTGAAAGGATTTACTCATTTCCTTATTGAGCTGAAAGGTACATGGGGGTCTTAGAGATTTTTGCCCGTTTATCAGTATTTGATAAGGTCATTGTGCAAAAATTAGAATTTGGCTTAAATACTTTAATTTTAAAGCAACATGATCAGTAATAAGAGCAATGAATATCATAAAACACAAATTAATATAAAGGCCTTTAATCAGTAATCGCTCATGTCCCCGCCCAGACCTTATACAGTGAAATTGCAAGCTCAACTGACGACAGAATGCATTTTTGTCATCCGAACGAGTATGAGATTAGATAGCCATATTTTGTGTCTACGAGGGGGGTTCAATATGTAATGAAAATCCAATCATAACTCCATCCATAGCCGCGTTAGGATTTTATGGCATATGCCAAACGAAAGATCAAAGCTCGGCCGTTATAATGATGTATAAAACATTATTTTATCTTTCCAAATTTAATAAGTTACAGACTTTTTAAAAATCACACTAATTTACACTGCATATATTTTCATCTGAATAGTAAAGACTTATTTTTACAAACGTAGAAAGGCATGCTGTATTTTCTGAAACAAACATTTAACATGCATGAATCACATATCCATAGTTTTCTGACCCTTTTCCCTTCTATCTGCTATAACGATACAAACTTTTGACCTCCACCGATTTCTCGTGCAAACGGTTTTATTACGTTGCCCCCTCTTACGTTGACGTCGTTTAAAGCAACGGACGTAACACTAAAATACGCACGGTTCTTGGACATCAGAAATATGGCTTTGTACCAAAAAAGGACAATTTTGATTGTATCGAAGTTTCAATACACACAGTGCATAGGCAGCAGACCAATTAAACAGAAACCAATATCCAGGGGTATCTCATCTGAGTGGTATACCATTTTCGTTTCCTATAATTTTATAGTCTGAAATTATCCAGCCAGATTATGTACATGTAAATACTTGTATCAATGTCCAAATAATGCATCAGAACGCAAACATCGATGAAACGCGGCATTTTGTGTGATCCATTTCAGTGTAAGCCAAAGATGGCATTCTTTTAAGTGATTTTCTTATTTCAAATGACGTATTTGGGGGTACTTAATGAGTGAGATTGGATATGGAAATTTCAAAATCGGCTGTATAACTTGCAAATGAGCACCAAAGCGACCAGAAGAAATAATACAAATGCTTTTCGTATACATTTTCACTATGTAATCGTTTACGCAAAAACGACTCTGTCATTGGAATGCCAGAGAATGTAGCATCAAGGAGGATTTTAACCAAATTGGCAGCCTCAGTATTTCATAGAATATTAAGCAATATCAAATTTTTTTGCAGTTATAAATCACCAATATATGGATATTTACCACACGAAGAAGCAGACTGAAAACGTTTCTCGTTCATGTGGTTATCAACTTTTGAAAACACTGCTTTATTTCATATCGCAGTGTACTTCAGAACACTATCTTGAAAGTGGCTTGTGTAAATTAGATAAGAAGCTGGACAACTGCAATTTTACATTTATTTAGCCAGGAAACAGACCTTTTAATAAAAGTAATTATGAAGTGTGTAAATATATAACTTTGGGATATACTGGGCTGTTTTCATTACATATTGAACGCCCCTCGTATCTGCAAAGTGCCATTTCTTTATTCTATTTTATATATCATTTGAAAAAATCGCTTGATGTGTTGAATGGTATTAAACGGTGAGTTGGCCAGATGCAATGCCAAAAACCGTGGGGTGCACCGTCTTAAATTGTGTTTTATTTATCACCATTCTCTCGTTGTTGTGGTTGTTGTTGTTTTTCCATATAAAATGGTGTGTTATATGACCTAGTGCGAAACTGTATTTTGCTTTGTGATGCTACTTGTCTCGTCTTGAAATCATGAAAGGAATATGAATGATGCCCTGAACCGATGCAGTTTTCCGAGCATAACCCATATTTCCATGTACAGGGCCCGAGGTTATAAAACTTTTTTATGCTCAACTCAACTGAGCACGAAATTTCAACTGCTAATTAAAACTAAAATGCCAACAAATGAAGAATTTTCTTGCCTAAGCCTCTCAGATGTTGTATTCATCATGCTAATGAGAGCAGGATAAATTTCGTGCTCAGCTGAGTTGAGAGTAACCTCGGGCCTGGTCATATACGAGTTGCATGATACTAACGACATCAAAATAAATAAATAAATAAATAAATAAATAAATAAATAAATAAATAAATAAATAAATAAATAAATAATGGCACCTTGATCAGTTATGCATGTAAATAGATTGACCCTTTGTATACTGGAATGATGCATTTCATCACGGTCTGTACCGTTCATGGACAGAAGTACATCTTAATTTGGAAGTTCATAACCGTTACCATTGATATATACAAGGAACCAAATCAGGCTAATTCTATCAAACCAGACGGAAAATTCATTAGAAAACAAAAAGGTTAAAAACTCGGATCGCTACTGATCTGTACATTTACATAAAATGTTTCACAATGGAATGGGCAGCTGAATTGCCCGATGAAACGTCGTACCACGGCCTATGCTGTTATGCTGTGTGTCGTTTTAAAATTGGCACAATCATGAGAAAACCTGATTTTGTTGCATGCTAATTCAGATCTGTATAATATGTGTTTTTCGTTCTCTGTGTAGCTATATGTTAGAAAATGTAATATTTAGCTCAAAGTTTCTACATTTGAGAATGCTGGTTTGAGCCAATTCCGGCGTTAAGTTCCCTTATGACAAGGTTTCTTTATGACAAGGCACAGTCTGGTCTGAGTCTGGCGCTCTTTTGGAAGCCGAAGGTCCAACGTTACTTCAGGCGGAAAACTAAGACTCTCGCCAGACTGTGCGGATATGCAGGATGATTTGAATCCTCGCTGTACAGTGAAACCTGTCTTTAGCGGCCACTCAAAATAGACAAAACAAAGGTCTTATGGTAGTTAAATGCAGGTCAAAAGTACTGCAGAATGCTTTCTACAATACTTTTGACCTGCATTAAGCGATAATTTGCCTTGAAAACCAATTTTTGGTCTTTTAGAGAGTTGCTGTTTACACAGGTTTCACTGTACACACCTGCATTAAGCGATAATTTGCCTTGAAAACCAATTTTTGGTCATTCAGAGAGTGGCCGTTTTACACAGGTTTCACTGTACACATACATGCTAACTTGTACCTTATTCTGGGTACCGGCTCAAGTTTTATCATTATCCTCGAGATGGCAACTTACATGTGTAATCGTTCAATGTCCACTTAGGGTAAAATCGTGATAAGCTCTCGAGATAATTAAAATAGTGTTTGTCCTTGTTTTAATTGCGATTTAATTCATAATGACTTATAAAACACAATAGATAGGTATTAACATTAATCGGGATATACTAGGAGCAGACAGGACAGCCACTCTTAATTGTTCTTCTTGATTTCTCTAGCAAATTATTTTTGTAATGAATAAGTCCAGATCATCACAGATATAAATGTAGTGTCCTGAAATCATCAACTAGAAGCTCACTTTTTTCTAAGTTCTAGATCTGCACGTATAGAGAAATTGAAGGATCTCGGAAATTAGGGTAAACATTGGACTATCACTCAAAGATGCAATAATACCATATAACAGTTATGGAAAGGAAAAAATCAAACGGACTTGTATAACATTTTGGCTGCTATATTGTGTGTGTGGCCTGGGTTGGCCCTTAAATAACCAAAGAATTGCTTTTTTTTTTCATTTAATTATTTTTATTGTAATACAACAAAGAACGGTTAATCAACAACATCAAGATAATCTGTAGTTTTTTAACGTTGCAGTTCGATTTTTGTCCACACCAGAAAAATGAAATTTATAGAAATTAGTTTTTTTTCTATCCTTGATGAAATCAGCCTGTTATCCACAATCGCCGTATAGGAACTTTTAATAACAGTACAATACGCGTTAAAACATGATTTTTTTGCTTGTCTATATATCCTCAAGTTTCCCTTTCTGTTAAAATTGCTTCTATTTGATAGGGTAGGGATGAACCATTTAGAAAACAAAAATATTGACATACAATTCCAGTTTGAAAGAAATGTTTATTTAGCGTAAAATTGACGGACACCCTATCTGGGAAAGCAGCAGGATATTCTATACCTTATTTAGCACTGCAATATAAAGGCGGGGCTTAAGAAATCCGATCAATGGAGACGCTTTCGAGTACATGATTATGTTAAAGAGGCGGGGCGTCATTATCCGATTATCCATGGTCATACCTTTTAGCCTAGCCAACCAAGGTATATTTACCCAGAAAAAATAGTTCAGTGTACTAGTCAAACTTTGAACAGACAATCGTTGTGTGTCTTCAGTTTTACGTGGAGTTACTTGGACAAACTTAATATTTTCTTCTAAATTTGGTGTTAATTAGTAATTGTGTATTCATGTATGAGAAGCAAGGACTAGGTGCGGACTGTCCGCAGCCAGGGGACTACCTGACAATGTTGTCAACAAAGTCTGCCTACGACCCAGTTGGTAACGGCGGCTACCCGATGAGTTCGATGCCCAGTATGAACGCCATGGGCTCAATGGGCTCCATAGGATCCATGGGTATGAACAGTATGAACTATTCATCTCACCAAGCGATGACAGGAATAACGACACCCCCGGGATACGGAATGACAGCACCCATGGGTATGCATAACACTATGCACAGCAACATGAACTCAATGAATTCCATGGGACACATGAACGGAATGCAAAATTCTATGTCGATGAACGGAATGTCAGGATCTATTTCACCTATGAGGATGGACCTTAATCGTGCCCAGGCCATAAACAGGGCCCGGGAGAAGACTTACAGACGGAGTTACACACATGCAAAGCCTCCGTATTCATACATCTCATTAATCACCATGGCTATACAACAATCCGCTAGTAAAATGTGTACATTGAGTGAAATTTACCAGTTTATCATGGACTTATTTCCATTCTACAGACAAAACCAGCAAAGATGGCAAAATTCTATACGTCACAGTTTATCGTTCAATGACTGTTTTGTGAAAGTGCCCCGGACGCCGGATCGCCCGGGCAAAGGTAGTTACTGGACATTACATCCGGACTCAGGGAACATGTTCGAAAACGGTTGCTACCTCCGACGACAGAAGCGATTCAAATGTATCAAAAAGGAATCAATTCGACAGACCCTTAACGGGGAGGACGAGGACGTCGGTTCAGACCAGGGCTCAGACTGTGAATCTCCACCCTCGTCGCCACTGCCGCACCCACCGCACCAGAATCACCAAAGTCACCCGTCGCAGATGTCGGGACAGCTTGAACCGCTACCCAACAAGAACGAGCCGATATCCGGCAGCACACCGACACCGGGTACAACCCCCGCACCGGACCTCCGTCAACAGTTACAGCACCAGCATCCAGACGCTTTATCGCTGGCGCACGCCGGTTACCCGGCGGGTATGCAACCGCCGCATTCATTCAATCATCCATTTTCTATAAACAATTTAATCACAGAAAACGCTAAAATGGACTTCAAGTTTTATGAAATGCAAGGAATGTATCCCGGATATAATAATCTCCCACCCATGAACTTACCCCACAAGGGTGACGGTTCACCCATGAACAATGACGGATATTACAAGACATATACACCACAGAGTAGTGCTAGCTTATAACATTCCGTGATTCTCTGAAACTTATGACGTTGAAACAACGTCGAATCAAAGTTGATGCAACGTGACGTTGCGTCAACTTTGATTCGTCGCTGTTTCAATCCTTTGTGATTCTTTCATGGACCAAGGTGTTCAAAGCATCATCTATCGTAACATGATTCTCCGAGACTTGTGACGTTGAAACAACTTCGATTCAAAGTTGATTCAACGTGACGTTGCATCAACTTTGTTTCGACGTTGTTTCAACATTGTGTGATTCTTTCATCGACCGAGGTGTTCAAAGCATCATCTATCGTAACATCAAGTGAGGATACATTGCTGTATTTTATACCAAACGCAGTCAGCACGACTCGGACCAGCCTATGCGAAAGCGTAGATTTATCCGAGTCTATCTATAAAGCTGAACACATTTCTATCCACTAAGCATGTGCTACCAAATAAATGTATATAGGGCCAGTTTGAAACAAAAAAGCGAGCAGATTTACTGAAAACTATTTATGAAAACTGAGTGATTCTCTTTTGCTTGTTTCTCTCAGTTTTTATTTTTAAATATCATTTAAAATCGTAAAAATTTATTCATGAGATTATGGTATTTCAAGCACAAGCGTAAACTCATTCTTTTTACCTGAATATACAGCTATATCATCAGTTTTAGGCTGAGATTTCATCTACTTCGATTCTTGTTTGTAAGTGCGAGCAGTGAAGACTCAGACGTGCCTGCGCTCATGTGCGGGCTCGTCTGAGCATTCGCTGTCGCATATGCGATAAGTACTAAAATCTCATGAGGTGAGATAATTTTATACTGATGCTTTAAACATGTGGTTCAATTTTTTATGTTGATCAAAAGCTTCAACCAAAGAATATAATTCCTGTTTTTAAATTCTGCGATACCGTTTCTGTCCATTTTCTGTTTCCTTAAAATCGAATTTGACATTTTGCTCGATCTTTGACTCGTTCTTTGCCGGGCGCCTCAAATGTACACTGTAAAAGTGCAAGTTAATACCAAAAAGAGGTGGCAGCTCAGGTGCAACCCTTTTGGTATAAACTTACACTTACTTTTCTTCTTAAAACAATTTGATGCAATTATGATAAACGGTTTATATTTTAAAACTGATTTCTTTAATTAAGGTTCCAAAGGGAATTAAGCTGAACACAAATATTTTTCTGTCACTCTGTGTATACAGACTGGCAAGATAGTTATTTGTATTTTAAAATACCACTATTTCAGACTTTATAACTCTGTCCTGAAGGCAGACACACTCAGCAGTGTAGACCATGATGAGTTGCTACTTTATGCGGCATATCGTCCGATCGGCAATGTTTGCAAGTGTTCCCGTTTGAAATGGGCAACACTCCAACATGTCCAAATTATCATAATGGTTTTATATATTTTTTCAACTCTGTTAAAAGCACTCTTGAGTACTGTCAACCCCTATTTTCAGGAAATATTAAATGGGAAATATTCCTCAAACTGCCGTTTGCATAAGATCATTATTATACCGCGCGTTACCAGGCCTTCGGTTAAGAGTGTGTAACAAAAATAATTTTCTTATTTCTCAACCAAAACACATGTTGTGTGTACTCAAAAGAACCGTCTAAATGAGACGATTCTTTTAGGCACCCCAGACATATGTTAAAACTCATGGGTAAGAAAATATTTTCAATTTTACATTCAAAAGTTATGTTTATCTACCTGTGTTATTATGCCGCGTGATTCAATTTCGAGTTTTTGTTTTCTGTGTTCAAAATTGTCTTATACCTGATAACAGAATAATAATCCTGATAAAAATTGAATTAAAATTTACAGTTAAATTATTTACGAAAGGATGAGTTTTAAGTTTCTGATACTTGTACTTAAAAAGTTTTAAAGGATTGTCGAAAATCATAAACAAGGAACCTCGATGAAAAGCTATTCGGCGTTTTAATTGCGGTGCGAAACGGGAAAAGGTACGAAGATCCTTGTGGCGGGAACCGAAAAAGTAGACTAAAATTAGCTACTGAAATTATCATATGACAGTTTGGCGCATTTTTAGGAAATTTCTGAACGACGTCGATTGCCTAGCGAACATAGAAGGCACAGATCAGACTATACGAAAATCAGTACAGTCCGCTTTCTGCTTTCTATATTCGCGCACAAACTTTTTGTACTTTTCCCCAGTTTCGCACCAAAGTTGTTTCGACGCATGTAAGTACCAGGCGTTCTCGGATTTCATGTGTTCAAATTACTTTTTAAATTTAACAAGTATGTGTCTTCACTCAAAAACAATTTTATTTGACGTTTTTCATGGACGATATTATTCATTAAAGGATACCTAGGATGCGTCATTTTTCATCATCATCAACCCATTAATCGCCTCATTTCACTTTCAATTTTGCACATTCATTTTCCCATTGATTTTGTTTCAACAATTGTCACACATGTATAGAAAATGTTTAAAATAGTTTAATTTATTTTAGACCGTAGTTTTATATGTCTGAATCAAATCGCTCTGATAATCATTAACAAACATGGTATCTAAACAATCACAGCAATGTAAAAAATACTGAAAATGCTACAAATATACAGGCGCGGATCCAGAAAGTTTTGTCAGAGGGGGTCCAACTTTGACAACTGTTTTTCCGTCTTATTTTTTTCTTTTTTTAGTTGATGAGGGGAGGGAGGATCCAAGTACCATTATAAGCGGGCCATCGTCGGCCCGCCAGCGAAACGCCATTTAAATGGCGTTTCGCTGGCGTGCCGATGGTGGCCCAACACTTAATGCTGGCTTGGCAGCTTTGTGATTTTCAGGGGATCCAGACCAGTATTGCTAAGAAATCCTATATTTTTGTGTGTTCAGGGGGGGGGGGGGCGACCCCCTGCCCCCCTTCTGGGTCCGCACATGAATAAATATAAATTTTGTACCTATTTGTTATTTGCAAGAGAAAACGGCATACTAAGTGCCTCCTCTTATCTACACTTACACTGAAACTTTACGATAAACAAATGAAACCAAGAAAAACTCGAACATTTGTATATTTAGCTTGGAAAATGTATCGCCTGGCTTTACAACGTGCACCAAACGATTCGTTGTATTCGCTAAACGTTTATTTCGTTCTTATTTTAAATGTTTTGACCAAAATTTTAGTTGCATTCTGTAGTCAGTAGTTTCATCATTGCTGTGATTCAGCTTAGGTATCGCGAAAACCCATGATCAAATCATTTTGTTTAGAGTTTTGTTATTGTTTTACGTTTTAATTTTGATGAGATACGTCGGTTATGTTCTGTTGTTTCGCATTTGAATCAATTATGCATGATGTTTAACTCTTTGCCTACTGGGTAATTTTTCCATGCTTTTTATCACCTGCTGATATTTTTCAAAATCAACATTTTTGAAAAATTCTTTCAGGAATACCATCAGAGTGTCAAACTGTTTGGGTCCAGATCAGGCCCGACGTTTTGTCGAGCCTGATCTGGGTCCAAACTATTTGCAAAGATTATCAGCAGACGACACTTGTTTCGCATTCGAATCAATTATGCATGATGGATAAATGAGTTGGGTGTCAATATGATTTATGAACTGATGTGGCCGAAGGTGCAGCTTCATGGGAACAGAGAAGGAAGTAACCGGACTGCGTTTGCGCAGTCCGGTTACGGGCCTTCTCTGTTTACTTTGTAACATTCCCGTCTATTGAAAAAAAACTAATTAATGAGCTAGCTCATTAAAACTGCTCATAAATGAGCAAATTAATCGGAGTCTACATGGTTGAAATACACAAGCTGCATTTAGGAAAAACGGTCACTATTATAAAAAATATGGATGCTGATGTTTTCCAGCATTTGGGCATGATATTGTCTTCGAATCTTGCAGCTTTTCAGCGTAACAATTTTTTATGGAAAAACTCTGTTAATAGTACCTTAAATGCAAACTTTGTATTCTCAGACGAGAGTGTATCGTTTGCAGTCCCGTCTGAATATACGCAGTTTTGTATCGATAATCTTCATATAACTTAAGAAGAAGAAAAAAAACCAGAATGTCGCAAGCAAACAGAAACCATTGTCTGATCAGAGCCTCCCTGTTCATTAATATGTACATTCCACAAAAGATCTAGCACGGGGAGGTTCTGCTCAGACTGTGCAGACACGCGGGCCGATCTAGTTGTTTCTGCTCGCATACGGCATTGAAAAAGAACTCTTTTAACGTATATACATTTGTACTTGTGATACCTTTTGTCGTCTGCTGATAACCATTGTAAACAGTTTCCATCCAGATCAGGCCCGATGTTTATCGGGCCTGATCTGGATTCAAACTGTTTGATGATTTGTAAAAGATTTCTTGAAAAAGATAATTTTGAGACAAAAATCAGCAGACGACAAAACTTGAAGCAAGGAGTTTTGAATTGAATCATGCAGATGTAAGAAATGATCTTGAGATGTTTATTTTTAAATTCTATATAACAAAATGACATAGTTATTAAAATATTAAAAAAATATTGAGATACCAAAATTTGTTCCGAGTTTTATTGTATGATTAAAGAAAACATGAGTCACGATTCAAGAAAATATACCTTCGGTTTAGTGCTTACCCGGCTCAGTTATACGCGTTTTTATTTCTTCCACGACAGTCTCAAAAATCTAGTTTGTCTTTACCCGACAGATCTCGATGTTTTAGATTGTTTCGTGTTAAACTACCCGTCTGGTAGCCGAATTTCAAAATTCTTAATATTGCCCTGTGCAAATGTGCCAGCTGACCAAGAACGATATTGCACGGATATGCTTGAAGTGATGTTTTCTTTGAATTGTGACTCATTTTAAGTGTTTTACTCAAACTCGCTCAGTGGATAGCTGGGATTTAGTTTTTTTTCTAAATCTATGAGCGGGCCCTCGTGGCGAGAAACCCACTTCTGATGCATGTTTACAGAAAAGGCGCTGACCAGACTGCGAATTTGCGAAGTCTGATCAGCGCTTTTAATTTGTAAATTGTACTCTGGAAAGTATAACAGACAATATGATGGCACAATTTCAACATTTTTTTAAATGGTCTCAATTTTAAATGAGCATTCAGACTGGTTTGAGTCTAACCATTGCTTACTCGGCCCCTAGGTTATAAAACTTTTTCACGCTCAACTCAACTAAGCATGAAATTTATCATGCTCATAAATGTTAAAATGCCAACAATTGTTGGCATTATAACATTTATTATCATGACCAAAACAACATTTCAGTGTTTGAAAGCAAGAAAAGTCGTTATTTTTCAGCATTTTAGTTTTATAAGCAGTTGAAATTTCATGCTCAGTTGAGTTGAGCGCGAAACAGTTTATAACCTCCGTGCCCGGTCTTAAACGCCAAAGACAGTGTGTCTCGTGACTATTATGGAAGTACATTCTTCTAATCATTCCTTATTTGAGCCCATCTGCATGGGTTGGCAAAACCAGTCCGCTCTTCTGCTAAAACAAATCCTCGAATCTTACAAATCTGAATAAAGCAAGAATCGCTTTTATTTGAATAAAGCTTGCTAGACAGTGAACAATAAGGGCGCTGTTCAGACTGCGCGAATGGGCAGGATGGCATGTATTCGGATTGGTTGTTTTAATTTACGTAATATAAAGAAGTCCCATTTTCTTCTTATGAATATTACAGAACTTAAAAAGCTAGCTAGCTTGTGCTTGTCAAATAAATGAATATTCATTATTTGAAAGCCAATAATGTTTCATCTATGTTTAATCAATGTAACACTTTAAGTGCTGATTTCAAAAATGGAATCTTCCAGTCACAGTGATAATATTGACCAATCCATCCTGCCGAAAACATATGGTCCCCAATCAGACTGCCCCCCTTAAGGAACATTCTGATCGGTGGCTATTTTGTTTATACATTCTTTTTGGGTTAATAATAAAGTAAAATGCCGTTTCCAGAAAAAAATATTTTTTATTAGTTCGTACACAGAGATGGTTTTTACTGTACGAACTTATACAAGATTTACCGTATATGCACTGTCATAGAGACCCAAAGTCTGGCAGAGAAAGCAACACTGAATTAAAACCGAATTCATCGTCCTTTACGGTGCTGCATCAATTTTGTTTGACCTTGATTCAAAGAATTAAGATGCGTTTCCATTTCAAACATATTACAGGCTTTCTAATGCCACATTTAACAATGATTCAGTCATATCATTACAGCCATTTTGGACCTATAACAGGCTATTTTGATGCCACTTTCAACAGGGATCCAGCCATATCGTTACCGCTATTTTGGATATACATGTATATATTACATGCTTTTTATTGCCATTTACAACAACGATTCAACCTGTGTTGTGGGTACTCAAAAGAAGTAGATGGTTGTTTTGAGCCACCAAAACCATTGGCGTATCCAGAGGGGGTTCAGGGGTTTCGCTCGAACCCCTCCCTGTCCTACGTTTTTTTTAATATCCTATGAAAATGAAATAATTTGGTCTCAATGAGACCAAATTATTTCACTTTCATGGGATATGTAAGAAAAATGAGATAAGATCAGCAAAGCGAATCCCACCCCTTTATACATATGGACCCCTTTTCAGAAATCCTGGATCCGTCCCGTTAAAATTGATGGATGAGAAAATGTTCACAAATTTTACTCAAAAAAAGTGTGTTTATCTCGAGTATATTCATTTGGACATATACCACCCCTTTTAATACTTCATTACTCAAAGTGAAACCTCTGGTTCCGTGTACTCCAAGCTAGCTAGAGTCTACTTTAATGTATACCAGTGAAAAACCCACTCCATCTACTACTTTATTCATTAAAATACTGCTTAATAATAATAATAATAATAATAATAATATTAATAATTAATAATAATAATAATGGAAGCCATTGATCACGGGATCCGCACTGTTTTCCATTCTGCTTAAAAACTTGTCTTAACTCAGTGGCGGATCCAGAGGGAATTGAGGAGGTTCTCTCGAACCCCTCCCCGTCCCGATTTTTTTTTTAAAATATCCTATGAAAATGAAATAATTTGGTCTCAGTGAGACCAAATTATTTCATTTTCATGGGACATTTAAGAAAAATGAAATAAGATCAGTAAGGCAACCCCCCCCCCCCTCCACACACACGAACAATATTATACATATGAACCCCCTTTCAAGAAATCCTGGACCCGCAACTGTTACTTGTACTCTGCTGCTTAATTGGGTAAAAGTTGGGGAGGTATGTAGAACATTAAAGATGCAGCCATTGAGGAGCGCAGTGGCTTAGTGGTAGAGTGTTAGACTAGGGATCGAATGGTCGCTAGTTCGAGACTCACTGGAGGCACTGCGCGGTGTCCTTAAACATCATGCTTTGTAATGAAAGGGTGAAAAACGTACCGCCGTTACTGAAACATTGTTGTCTAGGACGTAAAGCATCACCACAGGCAAGCAGGAATTATATGGCTATCGCATGTGCTATTTAGTACATAGACTTGTAACTTGATGAGGATTACTCAGTCGTGTCATTTTCTCTGATCTCGTTTCTTTCATGAACATTAACATTAGCTTATGATATAAACTTGATGAAAATGGGGTTAATCAGGATTTTCTACACCTGTAAAATCTAGCGTTGTCCCGCACCCTTTGTTTTTATCAGAAGTTTATCAGATAGGAAACCGCGTACTCTAGTCTCGTAGCAACGAGATTATAGAACGAGAGCGATAAAATGGCGTCATATTTTGAAATCAGGACTCATCAAATAACTGGGAGTTTTAAATAGCAGTTATAAATATTGATTTTATACATGTACGAGGGATAGACGCAATCTTATCAAAGAATGACAGAATTATTACGTCTATTTTGACTCATTGAAATGCAATTCCGGATTTTTATTGCATTGTTTTGAGTATGTGCAATAAAGTGCAACACCGGGTGCACTGCTGACATGCTGATAAGCGTCGTTTCAGACCCACTGACTTTTATATGTCTATCTCGAATCATTCCTCGTATAGATAAATATCCAGGCAGCATAAAGTCTTGGGCCACTATCGGCCCATCAGCTTAAACGCCTTTCGGATGGCGTTTTCGCTGGTGGGCCGATGGTAGCCCGCTTTATAAGCTTACTGGATAATTTGTGACCAAAAGAAATCCACTGAATGGGTACTTTGGCAAACAGTGAAGAGAAACATGTTTCCGGGATGAAACTCCCTTTGAGACATGTTAGAACTACTTTAACTCTTGTATACTGCAGTGACTTTGGACAACAGTGAAGACCAACATGAAATGCCACAGAAAGTGACATTTCATCGGATCTACTCTGTATGCTAATATAAAAAAAATCCTCAGGGACTGAAATTTATCTTAAATTGAATATTCTAACCCGTGACCCATTCGTATGTGTATAATGAACTAGCCCAGGCCCATATTAACCAAGTTTGCGACTTCCCTGTGGAAATAAAATGCAGTTTTCACTACTTTCAAGATTGGATTGGCAAAATGTTCAAAGAAGTTTTTAAAATGCCTGCGACGGTCGTGTGTTGCTGAAATTGCCCAGGTTTCGTATTTTGGACATTCCCACGATTGTACACATTAAATAACCATTAAACATTAAGTGGACGAATTAGTCCCTTATATATTACTAATTATACCAATTTCAAGCAGGAATTTCAGGTCTAAAAGAGAACTACACTACATGTTCAAGTAATCTATCACATGCTTGTAAAATTAACGTAGATGGGTAATATAAGTGTCAGGCTTTGAACATGGGGAAGATATATTTACAGCTTTTGGTCAATATTTATGTAAATAAGATTTCTTTAATCATATAAGAATAACATAAAAGACAGCCATATATGCGATATAATGTAATCCTTTGACCAATTCCATAAACAATATAGCAATAATCGTTTTTCGGGTTCTATGCTATTAACATCAATGAACGTTAAACGCCAGAAATTAGTTGTACCCGGTTAAAAGGGACAGTTTGCTGAAACTGTTCTTGAATTCGACACAAATTAGAAATCCCATCAAACCCATTTGTTCATTGCGTCCGGGACTCCCGACAAATAGGCATAGTAGACCCAGATGAGGCACCCAAGATTGCGATAATTCACCAGGATATACAGAATTTGTTTTAGCAAAAAAAGAAGAAAAGAAAATCCCAGAAAAAAGTGTTTATTTTTACCTGCTACTACTGACATAATATCAGTTTGTGATTGTATCATTTCCTGATCATTCACACTAACTTATTGAAAATGCAATAAAAATTGGGATATCTCGTTCTACATAAACTCATGCCGTAATTTTGTGTATGAAATAAGAAGCCTTTTCCAACGTGCCGGCAACTGGTTTAGCAATGACTGTCTCAGAGAAATATTTTAACAACATGGATTGGGTATAATGGGATTAATCTGCGCTTCCTTTCAGTTTGAATAAACCACAATACGCACATCAAATTCCTTGATTTTTCAGTTTTTATAGCAATTGCTTGGATTTTCACAGGTGTTTAAGAGAGACTTGATCGAATCGGAGATTATATTATCGAAGGACAATAGAAAACATTAGCGCCCGTGACACATGCGAGATTGTTTTCTTAAAACCGACAGAAATGTTGAGGGTATGCGTAAGATTTAACAAAACCCGGGACCACCGTATTAGCCAGCCCTCAATCTGTAAGGGTCGGTCTAATACAGACCATGGTCTTTCTATACACGTGTAGAACATGTAGAAAGACCCTGTTTCTAAAGGTGTGTAACTAAAATTTTGGTAAAATACGAAAATATTAATTGTGCCAGCACATGAGATTTTGCATCCTGGGCCCAGTAGTCAATATTTTTTGTCAATATTTTCTTATTCTAATATTCTAAAAAAATAATATAATAAACAGATACCGCATCAAAGGCATCGGTAGTCCGTTATTAATTTCGGTTGATATTGTCACTTTTGACCAAGAAACGGGAAAAAATGATCAGACTGGAACCGAGGGTAGAGATTTTGGTACTTAACCCATTTACTCATTTAACATGCGTGCACAACTATCTAATCGGGATATAGGCTTTAAATTTGCGTATCTGTTAGAACCACATCATGATTCTTTATAACTTCTGCCTTTTGTTTGTTTGTTTTGTTTGATTTTATTCTTTACGTCCCATCAACAATCTTTCAGTTATATAGGGACGGGTCTTCCTGGGTTGAACCAGTACTAAGCTAGGATAAATGTGTCTTGCTCAAGGACCACAACGCAGTGACGCCGGTGAGGCTCGAACCCGCGACCCTTCGGTCTCGAGTCAAGCACTCTACCACTGAGCCACCGCGCTCCCTCTCTGCCTTTTGTTAGAACATACTATACTTAGGAGAAGTACTACTAACCCATATAAGCCTAGCGTCCTTTTTGTGCGACGTAGGCAAATAGTGCAGACCCAGATCAGAACGCGGCGTCTGATCAGTGTCTCCACTGTTTGCTTACAGAATGTTCAATACAAATTTGAATAAAAACGAAAAATACATCCAACAACCTTTAAAACGGAAATGGACTGGTCCAATTGATAAGAATAGAAAATTCCATTCGGCGTCAATGGGTTAAGCTATCTATATGCTTTCGTTCGGATCCTCCATCTGATTCTTTATTACTGAATATAATATTGCTCAGTCATTTCTTGAATAAAAATGTTTTAATCAAATTTGGACTGATATTTTCTCTATGTCCATATTTTGTGTTCGCGAGCGGCTCAGGCGAGACTGCGCATTTGCGCAGGCTCGCCTGAGCCTTAGCTGTTCGCATAAGCGATAAGAACTAAAATTCAATGAACTTGTCCATTTATTTTTCCAACCAGAGTGGGCATTCTGAAAGATATATAGACAATTTGTTACGTTCCTGACACGGTAATATTGACAACTAAAGTTGACTTCAACCTTGTCAATATTTGTACCCATCTGTCAAACTATTGACAGTTCTACGATGAGTTTTCCCTTTTTTTCTTCACTATACGAACTGGACTGACCCAAAATAATCAGTCTGTCTTTTAGACCGATGAACCGACCTTTATTAGCAAAAACTCCCCAGCAGTGGTGTTTCCTTATTATCTGGAACAAGATGTCTAAAAACATAATACAACTTTGTTCGCAAATGGTTCGTTAAAATTCAACAAATAAATAAATATATATTACAAATACAGCGACACATTATGATTTGTATCCAGCTTTCTTATCAAACTGTTCATGAACGGACTCCCCATTAAGTGTGGGTGTTGATGAAGAATCCGACCAAACTTTTGATCTCTTTATATAGCCTCACTGGATACGTCAGTATAGGCGTTTAAAGCAGGCTTTTTGCGCAGATGCGACAATTGCCAAACTCTCACGAGCTGGCCCAATTACCGGTACAGTAAAAAACGGCCACTCAAAAATAGACAAAACGAATATCTTTATGACAAATGGTAGGTTAATGAAGGTCGAAAGTATTGCAGAATGTTCACTTTGGAGCATTCTGCAATTTTTGACCTGCATTAAGCGATAATTAGTCTTGAAAGAAAGAAATACAGCAAGGATCAGGAATCGATACAATCAAGTACCACACCTTATGGGAAAGTAACAAAATCACAATAAACATCACAAACAAGAGCCAAGAGGTCAGCCCTTTCCCTTCAGGTGACCACAAGGCAGCAATGAACAGACGCGAAAGCATGACAAACAAAATACATAAATAACACAAATGATCCACATTTTGGTCTTTTTGAGAGTGGCCGTTTTACACAGGTTTTACTGTATATTAAAAGAGCGAACTTTGTCCCTATCTAAGAAAGAAGCTTTGAGCACATGTGACGATTTTTACCTAATCTATATCTCCTCTGATTGCACGGGTGCGTTATTAAAGACTAGTTGTAAAACTTTATATCCAAGGCTATGATTAAATTAAATTAAAATTGCTTATTGAAGTCAAACTGTTCACGCTATTACAAATGTAGGTCATTTAAAAATGGTTCGGAACATTTCCATTTGGGGTTTTGAAATAGTTGCACCACTTATCCATAAAGCAGAAACTATGCTAGATGACGTGAACACTAACTGCTCAGACACAAAGAATAGCAAGTAAACCACAGTCTGGTTTGGATCTTCAATATTCTCTCGTATTTTTCAGCCCTCTATAAAAGACTGCTTGGATGCACAGACCGACTAGGATCAGATACAACGTATGATAGATCTACCATAAGGTGTGATTTTTCGAATATTGACCCACGTCCTCTAATCTTTTTATACTTTCGAAATTTTATAAATTTAGTGCGTTTCAATGGTTTGTCTGTCTGGCAAATTATAGCTATATATGTGTAATATGAAAATTCATTTGAGCAACCCTATCATTATTGAAAATAGTCTGAAATCTGAAGAAAATACGCCGTACCATTCAAAAGAGCCATGGAACGGATGCCGAAATTGATAGAGCGGCAGTTTACGTTTTCGTTTCAGACACACAATATGTCTCTGAACAGTAAGTCCTCTTCACCACACAGGCTGTTGTTAGTTTGTACTGCACACGCATCAAACTCCCCAACAGTGGCAACCTTCCTTTCAGCGTTTTCTGAAGGTCTCTGAACCGGAAGTACACCGCTGTGGGGAGCTTGCACAAGCATAAAAAAGGTAAAGAGACTACAACCACGTGAAATGTACAAAATACGAAACCTGTGCAAATTGCACAGGTTTCATATTTTGTACATTTCGTGCGCGTCTAACAGCAAAATTAGAACAATCGCGTTCATTAAAAATCTTTTAATTTTTGATATGTTGTCGATTCAGCCTCGAAAGTATTAGAATACACACCGTCCAATCCGATCCGTTTAGCACAGATGATGCGTTTACTAAAAACATCCTCGACCCGAGCCATCTGTGCTAAACGCATCATCTGTGCTAAACGAATCGGGTTGGACGGGTCGGAATAGTGCATCTGGATTTCGACAGCACACTTGTAGTGAATGGTAAGATACCATACTTGCATCAACTCTTAATTACTTTACCCCCCCCCCCCCCTTCTATTTCACAAATTTATTTGCTATTCTGTAAGAAGAGATATATTCAGGTCGTATAACGTTAAGTCTACTGTGGCCGCTTCTATGGCGCGTTGACTTTATCATCAAGGGAAAAAGCACTTCAACCGTTATCAGCGTGTAATGAGATGTGTAGAGTAATACGCACACGAACGGACAAACTTCCGTCATAAAGGGTAAATGTAGCGAACCTATTAATGTCATTTATAAGTTTCTTTTCACGGCCCATGTTTGATCCAGTGGTGCATTTCTGGTATGGCACCACTACTGCGGAGTTGCTGTTCAGATGTTGCCGTACAAGCACACTCCCCAGCAATGTTTTAAACACAGTTTGCCTGAATTTAATGTAATGACTGGCTACATATGTAAATAATTCGCACAGAATATATATTTGCCGACTAACAATGAACACACTGATCAGCCAGACCACCAGATATGAGCTTCTGTTAATTTTAATTTTTAAATACATTTTGCGAGACTGAATTCAATCTGTCAACGGCCTTTTTTAGGAAAGCTTTGAATTGCAGATACATTAATAAAACTGCTGTGTGAATATTCCACCAATAAAGATATATTTTATGACAAAGTATACATTGTGAGTGCCAATACGTCACGAGTTGTAACAACTTGATACTGGGAATGCAAATATTTTGCATTTTCAAGAGCGACTGTTTGGACGGTGGAGTTGATAAAGTGATACGTGTGAAAAAGATCAATAAAATAAAGAAAGAACGAGAAAACCAGAGAAGGAAAATAGAGATCCGAGCTAGAAGTTATAAACTCTTTTTATGCTCATCTCAACTGAGCATTAAATTTATCCTGCTGATAAATGTTAAAATGCCAACAATCGTTGGCATTTTAACATTTATCAGCAGGATAAATACAACATCTGAGAGTTTAAAAGCAAGAATCATCTATATTTTTCATCATTTTAATCTAAATGAGCAGTTGAAATTTAATGCTCAGTTGAGTTGAGCATGAAAAAGAGTTTATAACCTCGGGCTTATGTAGCGTTGCATGACCTTTCTTTCTTTTTTTCTTTCTTTCTTTTATCTCCCAAATTACTCCACCAAATATTTTTTTTCTGTTTAAACGTATCATGTGGCTTTTTGGGGCAGTATATATTTTTCACTCTACAACCGACGTTTCTACTAAGCACCCATAACCTGGGACACTCTATTGACATCCTTGCCAGAGCATAAAATGGTTCATAATTATACTATTTATTATCTGTATTAAACATATCCCAACCTTAGTTTGACTTAAGCATGTACTTCGAATTAGTAGAGTTCGAGCTATCTCAGTTTTACTGATGTTTATATACTTCTTAATGCAGTTAAACAAAGGCATCGTTTCTGTTTCACAATGCAGTGCGATGTCATAAGAGGATTAAGATTAACACCCGGCTCAGTTTTACCGTAGAAACAAAAACTTTTTATTAATGGGAAACTTTCCCGGGTCTATCCCTTTATCAGACGTTTATCTAAACTTTGACGGTTTGGACACATTAACGTTTTATCTCCCTAAACTCATACAAGCTTATTCCGCACAAATCGAATATATACTTGTACTAATGGAGAATGGATTTATTCCAAGATAATTTGACATCAACAGTTCAATAATATGAGTTTCTTAAGCCCCTCTTATACCATGTAAATGAAGCACCTGTCCCCGCTTAAAGAAAGCTTTCAATCAAAGCTTTGAGAAAATAGTTGCAAAATTTAGTGCATGTCTTAGTATGCTCAATACAAGAAATCCACGCGTATAATAATCCTGAGTAAATAAATTTGAGGGGTAATATTGAAATTGTGTTTCTTCTGATGGCAATTTTATCTATCTATGTATACATATCAGGCTTGAGTATGTTTAATGTTTCTAAACTGTGTTGACACTATCGTAGAATAAAAAGATGAGCTGTGGTGTCTTTCTTTGGTTTGAACATATTTTTAGCAAATTCATTTGACATAACCAAAACGTGTTAATAATACTAAAGTAACAAAGACTGGAATAAAAGCATCATGCTTATAGAATACCTTTCCTGATTACCAAGAGCATATTGTATGCTACAGGATAATGGCAGAATTTCTCCCATTAAAATAGCACATCTAAGGCGTACAGTGGGGATTTTGAATGTAGATGGTTGTTAAACATACAGTAAAACCTGTGTAAAACGGCCACTCAAAAAAGACAAACAAAGATCTTAATGACAAATGGTAGCTTAATTACGGTCAAAAGTATTGCAAAATGCTCTCCTTGGGTCTCTAAAACCAGATTTTGGTCTTTTTGAGAGTGGCCGTTTTACACAGGTTTTATTGTACTAAGTAACTCTAAAATTTAGAACAGTTCTTTTGCTAGTTTATTAAATGAACTTTAATTAACAGTTCCTTCCTGACACTAAGCTTGTCGTCTTTATTAATCTCTCGCCTTTTCACGTTGTCGTAAAAGTAAACAGAGAAGTCGTAAAAGTCGTGTGCCTTGAAAGCCATCTTTAAACTCATGGATGGGAAATGGTGTAAGAATAGATGCCAATAAAGTATATCTTTACAAATTAACATATCTATCTTATTTATTCAATTGAGCATTCATTAAACGGGCTCACACTTCAAGCAGGCGTTCTTTTATGGTCTATGTTTACTGTGTCAAGCGACCATTATGTTAGTTTCTGTCTGTTAATGTAGATGGAGCACAAAACAAACACACATGACACATCTTATTTGTCAGTCTGTAAATTAAGTTATAGAGCGCTCAGAAGTAACAAATGAGAACAAATTGCAGCTACATACTCTCTCTCTCTCCTCCCCCCTCTCTCTCTCTCTCTCTGCCAAAAAGGAGAACATACAAATCAAAACGATGGCCTTTACACAGTTGCCGAAAAGGAGAATGAGTAAAAACAAAAACAAAAATGATAAAACAAATCTTTTCAAAGGAAACGAAGCATTACCGTGATAACTTGAAGTTAAAGTTACATGCGCAGCTAAGCTATCTACTGAGGTTAAAGGTCTAATTAATTTAGTTTGCTTCATCTATCTCCTAACTTTGCGTATGCGAGGAGGTGCGCTCGTCTGAGTCTTAGCTGTTCATAGAGAGAGAGAGAGCGAGAGAGCACCATTTGATATTTTGCATGATTGTTTAATGTACTATATGACTTTTATATTAAATAGCTATTACATGCACCGTGGGAATCGACCCAGGGTAGTCGCAGAAACAAAACAAACATTAGAATAAAAATTTATAAAGAAAAAAGGAGGGAATTTTACTGAAATAAAGGAGCCTTTGTCGCCAGACCGCGGCACACAACATCCTAACAACAGACAATCTTGTTGAAACCGTTAATATAATCTTGAATAACGGACTCACACAAATGCATTGCTTATCAATTTTGAATGAAGAATTGAAAATCTTGCTCGATAATATGTTGATAATTTTACACTGAAATTGAATGGTCCTCAAAATGCTTGTGTATAATTATCAACTGAAGGCTTTTCTTCTAATACTGCCGCTGAAAGACGCGTACCGATATTTTCAAGATATAGCCATTTTTAACTGTAAATAGATTACATGTAACAGAATGGTGCAGTCGATGGCGTGCCGTGGCGAATCCTCACCCTGATCGTTTTGAACCCCACCAGGGTCCCCGGGGGCAATATAGATGTGATTTTGCACGTCCCACCTGCTTAGGCAAGTCACCCAACAGATTTGGTTGTATTAGGTCTATCGGTTTATAAGGAGGTAGCATAACGAACAAACGGAAGGAAATATGCTTTTGACACCTCCCCAGCCCCCCCCCCCCCTGATGGATGGCCAAAAATAAATGCGTTTGCACACCCCACTTGTGTAAGCAAGCCACTCAACAAGTTGGTTGGATTCGGAGATTCGGTCCAGTGGTTAGCTGAGATAGCATAACGAACAAATAACCAAAAGACG
Source organism: Loripinus fragilis (assembly GCA_964019695.1). Classification (NCBI taxonomy): domain Eukaryota; kingdom Metazoa; phylum Mollusca; class Bivalvia; order Lucinida; family Lucinidae; genus Loripinus; species Loripinus fragilis. The sequence continues at coordinate 30,484,117 of OZ026514.1, forward strand.
GACGCTTTCGACCCCTCCTCAGGACCCTTGGATAGAGGAGGACAAAATGTGTTAGCAAGTCTCTCAACAAATTCAGTTTGATTAGGTCCAGCTGTTAAGCGATAGCACAACTGACAAATGGACAGACAATGGCTTGTGCAAATTTAATTAAGCAAGTCATTTAACTTTGGTTTGATTCGGTCCAGTGGGCATAACAGACAAACAGATAGACGTAAAGATATGTTGGGGGAGTGGCAAAAGAAATGTTCTCTTGCCACCCTACTTGTGCAAGCAAGTCACTCAACAAACTTGGTTTGAATTGGTCCAGTAGTTTAGGAGGAGATGGCATAACAGACACATGAACAGACGGACAAATCCCTCCCCACGGCCCCTGGGTGGACAAGGCATAAAAAACCTCTCATACATACGCCCCACTTATGTAAGCAAGCCACTCGACAAATGTGGTTGGATTCGGAATAACGGTTAAGGAGGAGATAGCACAACGGATAAATAGGCAGACGGACACGTTTGTTTACTCCCAAGGGCCCGTTGGTGTGGTGGGGTGGTGAGACAAAAACTGTGCACATGCACGCCCCACTTGTGTTAGCAAGTCTCTTAACAAATTTGGTTGGATTGGACAGTTCAGGAAGAGATACCATAACGGATAAATGGACAGGCAGACGGACACTTTTGATCCCTCCTCTAGGCCCCATGACAGAGGGGATCAAAATACATGTGCCTTGTCTAGCAAGTCACGCAACAAACTTGGTTCGATGTGGTCCAGAGGTTTAAGAGGAGATAGCATAAGGGACAAATAAACAGAAGAACGGACCCTTTTTACTTCTCTCCATGAACCCTGGGTGGGAGGATCCAAAATCAAACGTGCTCTTGCGCATCCCATTTTGTGTAAGCATGCCCCCTTGAGGAAGCAAGTTGCTCAGCATATTGGGACAGACAGAAACGATCACAATATCCCTGACGCTTTTTAAAAGCGTGGGGATAAAATCAGACTGAAAGTTAAAGAAAAGAATGGACTAAGACTCAAGCATGTCTTGCATAATATCTCTTTGCTTTCTTTTTGCTATAATTTTAATCAAAAATATACATGTAAAGGGTGTAAAGAAAGTTCGTTCGTCAATAAAACTGTTTCCCTGTTAGTTGCTAGTGCGTTAAATTACATAGATGACACTGAAATTCTTTATAGTGAACTTTTTTTTTAATTTGAAAAGAAATAAACAATGGGATATTAAATCAAATACTTTGCCACGAAAAACATGGTCTGCAAAAACCAGTACCCCATTGGAATTATTGGGCTCGAGAAGCAAAATAGGGGTATACGACATACAGTTATTGCAATGACAATGGCTTAAGTGATCAGAACCTTTCCTAGTTGGTTAAGAAGCTCTCTTTGCACATGTATTCATTTTTTATAAAATATTGGAACAGCCATCCAAAATAATAAGTGCCATTGTTTTTGAAAATATCGGAGTTTTCCAGAACGATTGAAAGACAATGCCCTTAGAAAATATCATTTTATAGGGGTATATAGTTTTTGCCTTTTCTGTAATAATGTTTGTATGTTTGTAAACTTTTCTTTGTCAACGATTTCAACTACATATTGCTCATCAGTCCTAATATTTGTATAATTTTGTTCTCTCTAACAAAAATTTCTGTTGCAGATTTTCCGTCAAAGATTTTCAGGAACTCTGCACTTGACTTACGATTCTGAAATACGGTACAAAGCTTGATAATGACAAGTTGTACTGTGTATTAGAGAATCAGCTACATATTGCTAATTAGTCCCTTTATTTGTCCACTTTTCTTTCTTACAAAACATTCTTTTACAGATTTCTCAGCTCCTCTTTAGAGCCAGGGACTTCACATTTTGTATACACCAAGAGACTATCCAAGTGTATTTTCTTTTTTCCATCTCCCAGTCTCCTAAAGTGGTATGACCTCTGATGGTTACCTACGGGGTATGTGAGCCTTCCTCACTTTTTGTTATATTGGGGCGTCCTTGTATGTCAGATATGATGCCAAACGCTATAGAATATAAGCAACGACAAGTTCGTAGAAATTGCATATTTCAGCATCACTTCCTTTTCAATGATTTGAAATTTTATGATGAACTGCGGATTGAACTTTCTTAACACCCACTTATAATCGCTGAAGGTAACCAAATATGAAACCTGTAGAATTTTTCCGAGTAAAAGTTTGAACCATCCCCCTCCCCAACCCGGTGGCGATCTAAGTTGGTAGGGTAGTTCTATTGTTGTGTTTGCTATAGCTCCCATTATCTGTATGGCGTTTGTGTTAAGTCCTTTTAGTGACTATAGACTCGTTCTTTGTGTCCTTTCTAATTTGGCCATCTAGCTGAGGAAAAGAGCAAATATGTTTTTCCTATTGTATGTTTGTTTTTATATATGTGTGTCTTTGATTGCCTATGTTCTAGTGTCTCTTCCTCTTGGTGCTGTGTTCTGTGATTGCAAGAGGTTATAAAACTTTTTTCATGCTCAACTCAACTAAGGACGAAATTTCAACTGTTCATAAACACTGAAATACCAACAAATACAGAAGTTTCTTGCTGATGTTGTATTTATCATGCTAATAAATGTTAAAATGCCAACACTTGTTGACATTTAAACATATATGAACAGGATAAAGTTCGTGCTCAGCTTGAATGAGCATGGCATGAAAAAAGTTTATAACCTTGGGGCCTGGTCCATGTTCACTTGTCTTTTCACCGATTTTATATCAATTTCTTCGATTTTTACTATTATAACTTACTTAAATTATAACTTACTTATTTTGAATGTTTCGACTTAATTATATGCTGGAGTTTGTCTGCTAGTATATTGTTACATACATGTATATTAATTAGTTCTCTGGCAAATTGACAACTGCCTGAACACTAAAAGGGTGTCTAGTATCAACAATATAATGTAGCATTTCCACCAATGCCTCAAAAAGTATGTTTCAGCTCATCAAGATACATAATCTTTTTAGGATGTCATACTCTGAGACGTCATATGGCAACCAGCGACCTCTTATAATTGCGCATCGAAATTTCCAGACGTTACAGCACCGAACCATATGTCCCACACATGAGTATTTAACTGCAGTGTAGCCATGACATAAACTGTGTTGCATTGTATTCTTGATGTTGTAACTACACATGATGCGCAGCCTTACTTGCTATACAAAACCCTGCAAGATAAAGCCTTCCTCTCGCTCAATGTCCGAAGTCTATCGATTGCCCAAGGATTTATTATATCAAACCTGGGTAGTTTGTCACCTGAAATTTATAAATTAGACTTAAATCAGGCATTTAATAAATGAGTCTCTCACCAATATAAAAGGGTATTTGGGCCATCCTATCCCGTTGGGACAATGGAACTTCAAGATCGCATAAGTATATTGCCATAGTTCAAACTTGCATGTGCAACTCAGATTTCTAGTTATGTCTTCTTTCATACTATGCGTTTGTAGGCAGCGAATGCTCTAACGAGTTTGCATGGTTTGCGGTCGCCTATGTTAGTAGTATTGAATGAACCAGTGTCAAGCAATAGATACAAGATGGCATGTGCGTCCATTGAAGACTCAGATCAGCCTGCGCATCCGCGCAGTCTAATCAGAGTCATCGATGTGTGCTCTATGGGTAGCAAAGGGCCCGATGTTTCTTCAGGCGGAAAATTAAGATTCTGATCAGCTTGTGCAGATGCTCATCCGGATTTGAATCGTGGTTGTACATACGCACATGCCAACTTGTACCTGTTCAAACAGTCATGGACTGGCAGAGAAGAGTAATACCAAAAACTCTCTTGTATCTTTGCTTAGGCATTGGTTTGAATTGCCACCCAAACGTAAACTCATGGTTGGCTTGTGCTGATCCTTTCAGAAGGAACATGGTCTCGCAAGTACTATTGGTGCCCATTTCTTGTAAAACTATCCCAGATAAGCCCCATATATCTCTACGGGCAATATGTTTTATCGGGGTATTCTGAAAGGTTTATAACGGCGGTCCGACTGTGAATAACTTGGGAGTGGGAATTCTTGACATCATAATCTTACAGTCTACCACATTGACGCACAGCAGACGTATCTTGTGGTCCTTTTATTCCTCGAGAGATGCGTAAATTCTCATAGATTATAGACAATATACTTGATATACGGGTGGCTTAATTGCAAACAATGTTGTTGCACTCTTTCTTACATTGGTGCAATTTTTCATGTTGCCATTGATGATTGTGGTTACGTTATAGGTATGAATCGTGGCATTTCATCAGGCTCTAAGGGAGCACAGTGGCTCAGTGGTAGAGTGCTAGACTCGATACCGAGGGGCCGCGGGTTCGAACCTCACCGGCGTCACTGTGTTGTATCCTTCAGCAAGACACAATTATCCTTGCTTAGTACTGGTTCAACCAAGGAGGACCCGTGACGACATAACTGAAAAATTGTTGACTGGAACGTAAAGAATCAAATCAAACAAAACAAACAACGTTTGTTAGGACAAAAACGGTCTTCTGAAAATAAACTTGAACTTCATTTGAAAGTTATACTTTCTGTGTACCCTCCATATGTACAATGGACCATCATTAGCTTTGTATCAAGCCAGAATAGTCTGGTGGTCCAATCTCATTTTTTCAGACATGGGAGGCCGGTTTGTTAATGGATGCAGACAATGTTATTCAGCTTGCCCAATGTCTGAGTAACAGAGCTAGGCTTGTCTGCAGATTCGCAATTGATTATTAAGGTCAAGACAGAGGTCAAAGGTCATGGAGTGCAAAATGTGCTTAATTTGTTATTTTTCATGCAAAAACCTTAACATTAAAAAATGACCGGGCTAGTGCTAATTTTAATGTGAATCTCTACTTATGCTTGACCTGTTTGCAGATTGGCAATTGGTTATTAAGGTAAGGACGGAGGTCAAAGGTCATGAAGTGCAAAAATGCTTAATTTCTTAAATTTTAAACAATAATTGATTTTAAGCTAAGATAAGTTCAGTTACATGATCATTATAATGTGTATCTGTACTAATAAGATTATAAAAAATAGTGTGCTTCCTTTCAGCACCAAAAGTAATAAAAATAAGAATCAAAGTACTGAAAGTATTGAAGCATTATTGATAAAAGCCGAAAAGAGCATCACTACCTCCATGTAATGAGCCTAAAATAATTAATTTTGGATTTGAAATATATGTTTTTACCAGCCAGTAGTTTTGATATCATGGTTCTTTTCAGGTTACTTAGGATGTTTACCAAATATTCTTTGCAAAGTTTGAGACTGATGTAACTTTAATAAACTGCAATTGTCAATTGATATATTTATGTCCAAAGTACACACAAATTATAATCTTAAGCATCACTGCTTTCAATTTACCCCACTGCACATACAACCCTTTGAAATATGAGCCATTGCCTGAAAAAAAAATCAGCCTTGACATTCACCCAGTCTAACTAGAATCTTTACTGAAGGCACGATGAAAGCTTAAAAGGCCATTGGATATTCACTAAGTGCACAGAGAGGATATTTATTAGATTGAGCAGATGCCCAGACTGATCTGAGTGTTCACTGAGTGCAAAACCTATCTTGTTAGTTTAATTAAACAGAAGCCACATATGTAAACACAAGGCTCGTACAGGCAAGTGTGAGTAAAATTCAAGGACTTTTCAAGAACTTCTAAAAGCCTCTCCAATAGTTTTCAAGGACTTAATGTTAATGAACAATACTGATCTAAGTGTTAAAAGTCTACTTCAGAAATGCTAGCCCGAGATAATGGAGACATTAGTACTGGAAAATTAGTATAAAATTGTTGTGCAGCATATGCTGCACCAAATAATAAAGGCGTAACAATTTTATACTGATTTAGGTCTTTATCAACAGTGCTAAGTCCTACAGAAAATAGTATAATTCAAGGACTTTTCAAGGCTTTTGAGTGATTTTTCAGTACTTTTCAAGGCAGATTTAATTTTCAATGACTTTTCAAGAAAGCCCTCTAAATCCAAGTACTCTTCAAGCCTGTGCGAACCCTGAAACATTCCCTATAACATTATTTTACTGTTCATTATATGAGTTTGAGCACACACTGTCCACACACAAGAACATGCAGGTGTACAGGTCATCATCCCTGGCGACGTTTACATATCGCAATTGAACATCACTAAGTACATCCACAGGCCTGTAGGAATGGATCAAACAGAGGCTTTAATTGTCGACCATCTTCATCTCTCTGCCAGCCATTCTGAATAGGTGAATTTAGCTGCTGTTTTGAAATTAAAGAAGACAATTATCAGACTGTAGCCTCGTAATGGGCTCTACGAATATGTTGGACCATTTTCTGGCTCTAAGATCCCTTGACGAACAGTCGAGAGTACAAATCATTTATGAATATGATATCAGAGCTTTCTGAGACAAATGCTCAGCACCTAATAAAGTTTCTTCTGTTTGAATGCCAGCCGGGCTTCCATGAGTTCTGTTTGTGATATACTCTGAATGACTGACAGTGTCATGCTAGCATAATACTTCAATACATGTTCTTGCAGTGTATTCAAAGGCTGTATTCCTTTTGTGGATCATTTTTGTTATTTGTGTTTGGTGTTTGTCATGTTTTCTTGTCTGTTTGTTGTAGCCTTGTGGTCACCTGCTGGGAAAGGGCTGACCTCTTGGCTCTCTTGTGTGTGATGCTTTATTGTGATTTCATTACTTTCCCAAGTGGTGTCCTGGGTCAGGTGTGGTGCTTGATTGTATCAATTTCTGATCTTTGCCTTCTTTCTTACTTTTGAAACTACCTGTTTGCAGGACATGCCTTAGCACAATTATCTCAAAAAGGATGTTAATAGTACTGGCCCGAATGCCTAGTGGTTAAGGCATCCGCATCAGGAGTGGAAGGTGGAAGGTTCGAATCTCAGTGTCTGCAGTTTATTCTGATATGGCCGGTTGGTGAGCTGCCAGCTAGTTAAACAAATGGTTACCAATTCCTAACCTGGCAAAAGGATTGAACTTGGGCAGTAAATGTGACAAGTTGAATTTAAGTGTCTCATAAGTCAGAAATTGCTGGTCCTTTAAATATGGGTGACACTATAATAAACAAACACTTTACTTTAGTACATGCACATCTGTGTTCTTGCAACAGATGCAAAACCGTTCATACCCTACATCTGATGTGACTCTTGTAAGCTATTTAACCCATGTGCTGGCTTCTTTATAATCTGGCTTAACGAAGTAAAAATTGTGCCTCATGTCCGATGCAACTTTCGTCACTTCTGTATCTCCACATACGTCCAACAAGTAAGTGAGTATGACCACTATCATACACTGCTGACAAACCAACAGCACCATGAGAAGAGACACAGACCACTAGCAGCCACATAACAGTAAGAAGACACTTAACGTATAGCCACCAACTCTTTCATCTTTAGAAATATGATTGCAAAACTTATGAGTTTGCATTGCATATAAGAACATGGGCCAAACACTAATCCCTACAAACTATGGGAGCAACAATAAAGAATGAACAGCAGCCAGAGCCACAGGGCGGCTTATAGGCATTAAATTGGCACCAAAACTGTGGCATGGATTCAGCTGTTGTTACAACACAAAAATAGTTTAGCTCACATGGAGGATTTCTAGCTAATGCACTACATCATCATGAAAAAACAAAACAATTTATTCGAATTAACATGCTACAGCGAAACAAAGAAAAGGACTCTTGACCCACAGTCTGTCAGAGTAAAGAAAATCTCAAAATGAGCCAGTGTGGACCAATAATTCATTAGATAAGAATGCTTCAAGATTGGCCTTATTGTTTGAAATGCTCCAAAGTTTTCAAAAAAGGCCATCTCTGTTTTTGATCAGATAATGTATTGATCTCAGGCTTCCAGATCTCCAATAGTTGCACCTTTCATGGGATGGTTCTGGTATGTATCACAGCAAACATCTTTTCTTGGTTCAATATTTCTACTGGTAGCTTCAGTGAAGTCGTATGCGAAAACGCCAAAAGCATTTGCTTTAGTCTTTCTACAAACTGTGTGCATCATTGCTTGACCTTCAATTATTGTTATTACGAGATACCCCCAGCTTCCAAAAAAGCAGCCAGGTCTGATTTACTGTCACAGGGATGAAGTTTTCTGCCAGCATCAGCAATGAACAGAGGGGTATTTGAAAATTAATGACATGCATTCTTCTTTAAGCTTTTATCACGACGAGCTTCCTTGCTGACTAAACGTCTTTCAAAAAGTTCATGGCATGCCTTTATTCTCTGATGTCTGCAAAGTCACTTCGTTAGTTCATTAATTAAAGAGAGAGTATGAGATTACTTCTGTTTGATAGACTCATGAAACCTTTCCAGATTCTGCATCAGTCTGTTCTTTCAAACTCATTTATTTGTTAACTTCTCAGCACAAGATACCTGATTAATACTGCCGATATTTCATCAGGAGCAACAACACCAACCTTAGTCAGATTTACCAAGTCTGGAAGAACCTTTTTGACGCATTAACATGATCAGGCAGATCCATAATATTCTAAACGTCATGTTCATCACCATTTAGACATGCAGGGTTTAACTCTCTTGCTTCCCATATAGCGTACTCCCTATTAAGATGCCAAACATTTTATAAGTGCATACTATGTTGTAGGAAAAAAATCATACATTATGAGTAATGCCTACCCTTGTAAATGGTACGAGCCACCTACAGTTTTTGGTCTTCTCAAGGGTTTGGTCTGTTAACATTTGATTAAAATTATGCTTACATATTTTACCTTTACTTTGTCTGTCATGAATTGTTCATGTACACCAAATGGTTTGTTTTGTTATAACATTTCAAATGAATAACTAGCACCTGTAAAAACAATAAATACTTGTATAGGCATAACAAACATATTCACCCTACATCCACTCATTACATTTACTTTTGGACGAACACAGACTATATCTCCAATTAGAGTCCTTAAAATCTAACCTGAATTGGTCTTTAATAACAAAAAATGCCTGTAAATATATAAATACAACGAATACATACATTTTAGGATACGACTACAACACAAAAAAATTAAACATCCTTCAATCGCTAACATTTTAGTACTTTTAGTGCTTTTATTTTAACTGAAAACCCAGAAATCCGGGTCTTTTTTCTGGTAAACATTAAAAACAGCCTTAATCCATTTTCTTAATCCTAAGTCAAATATCAACTGAAAAATGAACCCCAAAGCTGTTATTTACATTGATATGACGCTACAAATGCTAAAGTGCACTTGGTGACCTTTGACCTCTGTAATTTGCATAAGGGCCATTTTCTGGAGTGCAGACAGGGCAGGTATTGTGCAGCATAGGTTACTGAACAGTTTCTAGCATATAACTTTGCATTAACATTCCGGCCTCCCAAAAGTGATTTCTAGCTGTTTCCTGGAAAATAACAACCAGTCTAGAAGGATTACACAATAAAAATTTACATTACAGTAAAACCTGTCTTAAGCGGCCACTCAAAAATAGACAAAACAAAGATCTTAGTGACAAATGGTAGCTTAATGAAGGTCGAAAGTGTTGCAGAATGCCCCCTTGCAATACTTTTGACCTGCATTAAGCGATAATCAGTCTTAAAAACAATTTTTGGTCTTTTTGAGGGACCGCTTTAGACAGGTTTAACTGTAGTACATAAATGGTAAACTTTGTAGGTTCTCACTATTTCTGAAGAATCGTTTTGTTAAGATAATTTTATTTGGAATTTAGAATAACTGTCGTTGTGCCACATGCTGTTTGTAAATCTTCTCTCTGCTAATCGATACAGTGTACAGCAAGCTCTTCTGGCTTCACATAGGGGTTGCTTTTGTCAATATTACTGAGGCTTCTCTGCTAATTGTGTTCTTGCTCCTTTACCTACATATACTACTCAAAACAAAAAAAGTTTTGCAACAGTTATAAACATATATTCATTTTTATATTGGTGAATAAAATGAAACTAGTATACATTTAGAGGAACCCTTTCAATTGCTCACAAAGACCTGAAAGTATGGCGGTTGTGTGTTTGGTCAAGAGGTTGCTGGATGAGCTCAAACAGAGTAACCCCCTAAATGTGATTTGAATAATAACTATTGCCTTTAGCTAATCATTATGGATGATTACATGCAACTGTTTGTGCCAAAATGACTCATTATGTGGGAATTATTGTACAAAAATTATTGTCCAAAATAAGAATTTGCCTCACGGAATCAAAGAAGTCTACAATTACATATAAACTGGTATCATCTGCAAAAAGACGTATATTTGAATGGATTTCTTTAACCTATCATTTATAAACATTATGAAAAGAAGAGGACCAAGTATAGTGCATTGAGGCACTCCAGCTGATATATCTAGCCATTCTGAAATGCCATCTAGTTGGCAATCCAAATCCAAAAAAGATGCATATTTTTGGTTTTGTTGGCATTTTTGAGTACATTTGTTAGACCACTTTTAACATAATATTTAGCATGTGTACAAAGCCATAGGGGTGGATGCCAAGTCTGAATTTGCATATGAAGGCCAGAAATTAGGTCAAAGGTCATTGAGTGCAAAAATGATTTAATATGTACTACTGTAAAACAACTTTATTTTTTTTTTTTATATGTAAACATATTTCATTTCAAGCCACATTTTGTATGCTTATAGTTATAAGTCTGAAAAACATTGAGAAAATAATTTTTATAACTAAATGTTCATATGTCGACTTTAAAATGGGGTCAAAGGTCATCAAGTGCAATAATCGGAGCATTTTTACAAACTGTGTTTCTTTTTTTCTCTGGTCCAACAACAAGATGCTTTTTAAACTCTAAAAAGGGCAGAAGTCTTTCAGAAGGCTTAAATTAACATGTTTATCATTAAAGAAATCCCTTTTAAAGCATCCTTTTATGGATTTTACAAAGACAAACATCGTAAATTTTTTGCAATTCTGATGGAATTTCTCCCTCAATAGGGCTGAACTGAGATATATGGGCTACTTTAAGAGTTTGCTAAACCTCTCAGAAAGTAAAACTATTTTCAGTTTGGAACATGTCTTGGGGCCTAAGAAACCCATAATTTAATAACTTTTCTGTGGTCATTTTTCTATAAATCACCTGTAATCAACGTTACCCTACTTGCATTGAAAATAACAGTACACACAGTACAAGGCTAATGTTGATTTATTTTAATAGTATTTGCGAAACAGTTTAAGCATTAAATGTTTAAACTAGACATAAAAATCAATTACATACATCTATAATATGTATTTCTGCTCGTCAGCGATACGTATGTTACATTTTATACTAAATTGCAGATAATAACTTAACAAATTACATGTATTAGAATAAACCATGATACCATACCTGAAATATACATGATATTGATCTGTATTCTATTTGAAAATGTTCATTTTCATATATTTGAAGTTGTTTATAACTTTTAACTTGCAATGAAGTGAAATCAAGTAAATATTTAATATGCTAATTAGTATGTAATTTGTACTGGCTCCAGCATGTAGCGCATAGCTGCTTACAGATTCATTTTTCTATTATTTGCATTGCATTGGAATTGGCAAAATATCTTTCATAATGAAATCAAATTATAACTATATCAACGATAATGGATCTTAAATTGCTGCACATATATCAATGAGGTAACGTAGGTAGCATAGGGTGCCTTACATAAATGGATAAAGGTAGTAAATTGTTGCTAGGCTTATATAAAATTTTGGTCTGCTCTCCACAATTTGCTTACATATACTACACACATTTAATTCTATATAAGACTTAATTTAAAAGAGTGCTATGGGTTGGTCTGCAATATGTGAATGTGGCATTTCCTGGTCTTACTCAATTACTATTTGTAATTTGCTTGGTTCTTTTACATTCGTATTGCAGTTTTCAGATTTCTACCAATGGTACATAACGATAAACATGCAATCTACATCATGATTTAAATATTGACTTTATATCAATAATTTACTAGAGTAGGATAGCAATATTTCATACATCTAGTGGCAAGGCAGGAATGAAGGCAGGGGTCTTCTATAGCAGGTATAGGATTTTTAAGATTGCAAATAAAACATCGTAGTACAGAACCAGCATGGTTTATGTCCAAATATAGTATGATACATAGATCTAGTATTAAATATTTTCCTTGTATGATGATTTCTTTTAATTTCACTTTTCACTGTTGACAATTACATTATAAAATTAATTTATCATCTGTCCCCATTATAATCGTCTATGTTTCGTTGAACTAGATTTCATATCATATTGTAATGATGATTATCTTATTACATTCTGCAGCAATTCTAATAGAAACTATTCTGCTTGTTAATTATCTTAGACTAAGGTTGGTTGAGGTGTGGCCCGGCGCAATTTAGTTCATATATCGCCTTTTTGTTTTGTCATGTTTATAACTCGCTTGGCTGTGAGGGTGAAATTAAAACTAAAGTCGGAGTTCTATTTCCAAACTTATAACTTGTTTTCTTTTCTTCTTCATCATAATGTCCACCTGGCAGTACTAATATTAAAACTATTTACAAGTGGCAAACTCTCTTAGTCCTAAATCTACATTTTTCAAACTCAATATTTTTTGGCGCCTAAATAATCATATTTTCTTTTCTCATTCAAAATACAGTCCTCTCTTATCAATCTCTAAAACCTGTCTGCCTCCAAGAATTCAAAATCCTGCACCCCCTGCATCTTAATTGATTCCCAGCATTCTCTCTTCCCTCTCTTTTTGTATCCACCAATCAAAATCTCTCTTACCACTCCATCTGAATAAACATCCTTAGAGACAGCCTAATTTGGGAGACCCCTCACTGCTGATAAGCTAACCCAGGTGCCAATTTCTTCAAGAGTGTCTAGACTCATTTTAGAGTTCACAGCTTACTAAGTCATTTTGTCATGATTTACTCGCTTGGCAGTGAGGGGGAAATGAAAACTAAAGTCGGAGTTCTATTTCCAAACTTATAATTTGTTTTCTTTTCTTCTTCATCATAATGTCCACCTGGCAGTACTAATATTAAAACTATTTACAAGTGGCAAACTCTCTTAGTCCTAAATCTACATTTTTCAAACTCAATATTTTTTGGCGCCTAAATAATCATATTCTCTTTTCTCATTCAAAATACAGTCCTCTCTTATCAATCTCTAAAACCTGTCTGCCTCCAAGAATTCAAAATCCTGCACCCCCTGCATCTTAATTGATTCCCAGCATTCCCTCTTCCCTTTCTTTTTGTATCCACTAATCAAAATCTCTCTTACCACTCCATCTGAATAAACATCCTTAGAGACAGCCTAATATGGGAGACCCCTCACTGCTGATAAGCTAACCCAGATGCCAATTTCTTCAAGAGTGTCTAGACTCTAGGGCCTCTAATTAGGAAGACTCTTAGGGTGTAATATGATCTGGCCAGACTGCAGCCAGGTCCAGCACTTTACACAGATATTAATTAAGAAATGCTGATTTCTGCATTTTAAAAAATATAAGATTACAAGATAAAAATAAGAATTAAACTTAAACAGTTATTGATTTAAACCTTTAAACTTATGTCTTGAGTGAATATATTTAAATTTTAATAAATTTAATTGAAATTCTAATTAAAGAATTTTTAACTTTAATTAGCCTGGTGATAGAGGTAAGGTTACCTGAGACTTGCATGTAGCAGTCTTGTAAACATCTGAACATATTTCATGGTAACATAAACAACAAATCATTCGAACGTTAGTGATACTTTATTTTAAAGATCAGTTAACTGTTTTATTCCTAAGCATAAAACAAAAACATGACTCCCCAAATTCACTAGTATGGTTTGCATCTCTGAAACCCACAGATTAAACTGAATGTTGAAAAAGTAGTGTCACACGCAACTGATTTCTTTGCTTTTCTTATTCACAAGGTAGTTTGTTTTAGTTTTGTTTATGCGCTATTTTATTTTGTTGAGCTATTTGTAACCCTAGTACATGTTTTATATATGTCCTATGAAAAGTGAGTTATGGTCTGTTTGTTGGTTTTAAAAGGTATACTAAATTAGGCTTATTGTGATAGTCTTAAATATATATGCAAAACCATCGATAATGTGAACAACATTGCTGACAACAGCTTGCAGAAAGCATTTTAAGCATAAACTTGCTCACTCTTGTACCTATACCCTTGTAGATATTTGTGAAGACTAACACTGATTGAGGACTGTCGTGTATGTAGTGAAAAGAAATTAGTTCAGTTTTATTTCAAGAGTAATGCCATATTAAAACTACACATTTCGAGTATGTTACCAGTTACAAGTGCTATCCAATCTGATATATTGCACTTGTATCTATGAGCAGCAGATGTATACATTAATGTAAGTCACCTACCCTATATGCAATCAATCCCTGTCTTAGCAAATTGTCACGGTAAACAGATAGATTCTACACTAGAACAGGCGAGTTAACTACCTTAAGATCTTATATACATCAAGCAAATCGGAGATGTTAAATCAATGGATTTTGCTAGTAAATGTACATATTAAATAACCATTTCAGGACGCATTTACTCTAAATACTAAGAAATGACCCCAAACTGATGGAAAACTATGAACACAATCAAATCATCAGGTGCTCCAATATGGTGAATGCCTGTATTCCAAAGAAGTCACCAGACATCTGTTTTGGGGAAATTTAATTTGGAATAAAACTTGCATTGGCATTTTACAGTAAAAAGAATAACATAAACAATCACATGCCAATAACCTCATAGCATTTGATCTCTATCATCATTGCAAAAAATAATAAGCAAAATATGTTTAATAACGATACTTAGAATTGAATTTATTGACACTGAAACAATTACAATGTATAAAAAGTGGCGCTGTGAAAGACATATATACATATTTTATGGTATCTTAAAATAAGGGGTTACCTTTAATATCATATCTATACTGCTTCTATATATGGATGAATACGTTTGCACAAGCAGCCTGATTTAAAAGAAATGCTGCTTTTGAATCCACATCAGATAATTAGTATGTGCAAATGAAAGGACACCCCTACAATTAAATGTTTAAAGTTATATGGAGGATTACACTTAATGTCAGGCCTATTTCCATGATATACCCCACAAAATGTTAACAATGTTTTCACTGGATGGTCATTATTAGGAATGTACCTGTATATTATTTTATGTTATACATGTTACCATCTGCTAACAGGCTGATATGAAGACCAATGTGAGGATATATTCCTTCCAGTATATGGTATTTACCATATTCTATCATAGTTTCGACACGCCTGATGTTTTATGAAAGGAGGCTTGGTCTTTGTGTTTCATGGAGCTATGCTTAGTATATGCAATTAGCAGGTAGTGGCCTTGTAAAAAGTGTTTTACAATTACTCATAGATGGGAACAAACACAACAAATGTGTGAAATGAGAAAAGAAATATATTTTAGTCCTATAAGCATGAGATCATGGCCCAAGTCCTTCATGAAAGCTGTAGCCAGGAACATATACCTTTGAGAAATGACTCAATTTCAGATGGTAAAATGTAACATAAGTCACAACTTAAACACATATTATGTATAAAAGGATAGATAATTGCATAAGATGACGTATTTATACAAAGCATTAAGCAAAAAAAAAAATTATTTCTTTAAAATGAAATGGTTATTTTTAGTTGTATTACATTTTAATTGATTTTATACAGTAACATACTTTACATGCCTATTATGAATATTTGACCGCGGTAAACTTGGTAAATCATTGCTTTCCAAACATGATAGACACACACCTAGCAGGATAGCAATAAAAAAATTCTTCCATTAGGATAGAAGGGAACTTAAAATTTGAATTTTGCCCCTATATAAAAAAATATTGCTACAATTTTCACCGATTTTGCTTTTAAATGACCTTTGATCCAAACACACATCATGCCTTGATGATGCTGTTTGTTTATATAGCATGGCTGTATTATCCAAGAGAGATTTTGCATTACTTTGAATCATAATTTTGGATAGCTAATTGATAAAAACGCTAAAATCTGACGTATATACAAGAATTTGCACTCGGTTGACCTTTGACCTAATTCTGGGACTTTGGGACATTTCCAGACTTGGCATCCACCCCTATCCTTCTTAAAACACATCAAGATACACTTTGAGCATGGATGCCAAAATGTACTCAAAAATGCCAACAGAATTTTTTTTTAGGCTCTGGATGGCCAACTAATCAGGGATAACAACTCTTTGAAACTGTTTAAACCAGTTAAGTAGTGGTCCTAAAATGCCATGATGTTTCAAGTTAGCAATTGAACCTTGCCAAAGGCTTTACTTATGTCCAAGAAAACAGCACGAACCTCTAAGCCTTCGTCAAGGGCCTGGCAAAAGGTGTTATACAATTCTACAAGCTGATTGACAGATGAATCTTAAGCTGTAAATCGATACTGAAAAGAATAATAATACCATTTTCTGATAAATAATTATGCCCATGTTTATGGACTAAGTTTTCCATTGTTTTTTTTTCAACAGAACTCAAGAAGGATATTTGCCAATAGCTATCACCTGAGCCTTTGTCATCTTTTTTTGTGGACTTGACTGGCATTTGCTGTTTTCCAAATATCATGTACTATACATTGCAGCAATGAAGCATTAAATAAGTCGGTTAAAGAGGAGAAAGTTCATCAGCTAGTTCTTTTAATTAATATTCGGTTTTTGGTTTGATCAGGCCCACGTGCTTTTCCAGTTGCGAGATTTTCCAGTTGCGAGAGACTTCAATGTAATTTCTAACTTAATCTATAGCAACTTCAATTGAAGTAAGGAGAAAGTTCTTGAACAGGAGTGTTACTATCATTCAGCTGTGTATGCAATGATTAAAATCCTTTGCTTATCGTTAGGGTCATTTATGGACTGGTCATTTAGAAGTAACGGGGGCATGTCATCATTTCTATCTTTTCCTAAAAGTAATTTTACAGTTTTCCACCAATCTGTACTTGAAAATTTCCCTATAGTTATTTGTTTGAACGGCTATCTTTAAATTCTTATTTAGGTTTCCTCATAGCAGATATACTTTTATTTCTGAGAAATAGGAATTTTCCAAACTGATTGGTGCATTTACGTTCTTAGCAGGTCTATGAGCGCGTTTTCTTTTCCTTATTATATTCCTTATTTCACTATAAAACCAAGGTGGAATTTGCAATCTTACGGTGATAACTTTATTTGGAATTGTGAGTTTGCAAAGTTCTAGTATTTGCGAGGTTACATCTTCAGCGTAAGTGTTAATATTATCATTTTCAAGCTACGACAATCAAAATCTCTAACATATTGTTTTAAAAGATCGTAGTTCCCATCATCGTACTTGCAAAAAGTTCTTTTAAAATAAAGTTGTGTGTACTTGTCAAAGTTAAAAAAGGCATATATAGGACTATAAGAATCTATCATGAGTACTAGGAAGGGATCGAAAAATCCGTCCCGATTGGCATCTTTCCCTAGGGCTGGTACAGAAGTATCGAATCATGCCTGGGGTGTACATAAGGAGCATTATGAGTAGTACTATGTACCAAAAAAGCTCCATTTTGTTAGCCAGAACTGGCGTATGGAAAATTAGTTCTGTAGCATGTGGGTTTAGCTCTATTAAAATCGATTATTCTGATTATCCAAAAAGTTTAATCAGCAGAATAAATGAAGTTGATAAAACATAAACTTCATTTATCGTTTGTTTTGCTACAATCACACTTGTTATTGTGTTAACATGGTTTCTGTGACGTCAGCGTCACGTTATATAACGTCAGCGTCACGTTATCACCCGCGTTATCAAAGTAGATCCTCGATGTACATCCATGGTCTGATTCCACGGAATTTCGCGGAATTGGCCGAGGCAGATCCGATTGTCTTACTGTCGGGTGGCTGTCTCGCGGTGCCATGGGTTGGTCAGTGGTATGTACTTGTGACATTTCCTGGTCATACAAACTCATTCGCTGTTTGGTCAACCTTAACGGAATTTAGCAATGAGATGTACTTCTTTCATGATTGATTGCATTCTTCCATAAGCATTGTATCCAAGGCAAAATTACATTCTCGGGCCAATATTGGCCCCCAACTAAACGTCATTTTAATGACGTTTTGTTGACGGGCCAATAGTGGCCCGCTGCTATATGTCTACTGAGGCTGCCACATTACATGTTTCTGCTTCTTCCTAACACATTTATAGCCATACCACAAAACAATGATATGCATGTATTAGAATAACTGTAACAAAAGTCGCATACATTTACGAAGTCGCCAGCCGCTTTATCATTTCCTTAGTGGGAAACAATAAAACTCTCGCCTTTTGAGACTTTCATACCTTCGACGCTGAAGAGCTCTCAAGATTGGATAAATGAGTTCAGCGCTAGCAATAACAACTTTTAATAGCTTCTTGAATTTATAGTTCAGATTTTTACGATGCACAGTAAATCCAGAATAGCTACATATACCCTGAAACAGTTGGGAGGGGCGATGATAATGAACACAATTGGCTATATTTGTAGAAATGAAAACCTCTCTAGCTCCGTAAAATGCTATAAAGTAAAGGTTTAATGACCCTCGTTATTCTTGGAAAAGCATGTTGTAAATTTAAGACTGGCTCACGTTCGTTAGATGGAATACTGCTGATCTGTTTCAGTTACACCATTAAAATACTGACAAATACACTGAAATAGTAAAAAAAAACTCGGCAGATTTGAAATGTATATTTGTTTATAGTTTTGTTCATGTGAGTGTGTGGAGGAACTGAGTGAAATTCAACCCGATACAATGACTGAGGGTCTGGATGGGGGGGGTCTGGTATTCACTATTCATTAAAAAATTTAGCCCATTATTCATCTCATTAACGTTTTGGGTTATTCATTAAAGCAAGACCAATTATTCATTAAAAGTAAGAAAGGTGGCAAAGAAATCTGATTATTCACTTTTCATTAATTTTTTCTTCGATTCATTAAAAAATAGGATTATTCATTAATTTTAAGCCCTCATTATTCACTATTCATTTTTTTTAGCTCATTATTCACTATTCATTATAAAAAGGGCCATCATTCACTAATCATTATACCCCATCCAGACCCACATGACTACATCTTACATCTGTTGACCAATCTTGAACATAACACTGAAATTATATTTAGAGGAACTAATAATATGTGGAAAAGTCATGTCTTGTTCGTTTAGTAACAGGACTATGACAAATTTACAGCTCTTCGAGTCCACTGTACATAGGCCTTTATGATTTATGGAATACATATAAGTGCTTATTCGCACATGATGACGTAATCACCATATAATACTGTTAAAGTATAAAAAATGTCACTCATAAATGCTATATTTTTGTTGATAGTTTCATACATGTTACAATTAAATTGTTTAAGTACCATAATGATCTCATGATTACATTTCAATCACATATTTTAGGGTATGTTCTCTTGCTATAGTACTATAACGATGACTCAATCACATATTTGAGGGTATCTTCTCTTGCTATAGTATCATAACGATGTCTCAATCATATTCTCTTGCTATAGTACCTTAAGGATGTCTCAATCATATTCTCTTGCTATAGTATCATAACGATGTCACACCCATATATTTGAGGGTATCTTCTCTTGCTATAGTATCATAACCATGTCATAATCATTTATTTGAGGGTAACTTCTCTTGCTATAGTGTCGTTAGCAAAACTATCGATTAGTGAAAAAAAATCTCAAATTGTTTCTGCAGTGGTATGTCTCAATGGTTTGACTGTCACCTTCCGGGTTGTGGTGGTTTCACAGGGTATTTCCCGACTGAACGCCAAGAACTCCACTGGTATTCCCCCACCACTAGACAGTAGGCGTCTTAGAAGCAGAATTGCTTAAGTCTGGCGTCTCTTTCAAGTAAGAAAGTAAATACATATTTGAGGGTATCTTCTCTTGCTATAGTATGATCATTTATATATTTGAGGGTATCCTCTCATGTTATAGTATCATAACGATGCCACAATCATATATTTGAGGGTATCTTTTCTTGGTATAGTAGCATTACAATGAAACAATCATATTCTCTTACTATAGTATCATACCGATGTCTCAATCATATATTTGAGGTAATCTTCTCTTGCTATAATATCATAACGATGTCACAATCATATTCTCTTGCTATAGTATCATAACGATGTCTCAGTCATATCTTTGAGGGTATCTATTCTTGCTATAGTATCATAACGACGTCTCAATCATATTTTCTTGCCTAAATATCATAACGATGTCTCAATCATATATTTGACGGTTTATTCTCTTGCTTTAGTATCTTAACGATGTCAAAATCATATATTTGAGATCATCTTTCATGCTATAGTATCATAACGATGTCTCGCTAATATATTTGAGGTATCTTCTCTTGCTATAGTATCATAACGATGTCTCAATAATATATTTGAGGGTATCTTTCTGCTATAGTATCATAACGATGTCACAATCATATTTTCTTGTTATAGTATCATAACGATGTCTCAATCATATTCTCTTGCTATAGTATCATAACGATGTCACACTCATATATTTGAGGGTATCTTCTCTTGCTATAGTATCATAACAATGTCCCAATGATTTATTTGAGGATATCTTCTCTTGCTATAGTATCATAACGATGTCCCAATGATTTATTTGAGGGTATCTACTTTTGCTATAGTATCATAACGATGTCACAATCATATTTTCTTGCTATAGTATCATAACGATGTCTCAATCATATTCGCTTGCTATAGTATCATAACGATGTCACACTCATATATTTGAGGGTATCTACTCTTGCTATAGTATCATAACGATGCCACAACCACATCGGCTGCGGATGCTTCACTGACCAGAATGTTTCGCTCAATACACTTCAGACTTTTTGAATATTGTTGTTTTGTCCTGGGATTGGTCTGGTGGCATGCTTCAATTTCTGTGTATAATCTTGAAACAACATGATTAACTGGGTCAGACGAAATCTCTCATAAGGCTATGAAACATTTTTTCCTGACTACACAAGACTTCGAGGGGCAGTGGAAAATCATTATAAATTTTCATTCCTTTCTTGTTGTTTCGTAGATGCTCAATTCTCAACTTGATAGTGTATTAACCCTTAAAGCGCCAAGAAAAAAAAATGCACCTGAAAATGTCGTCTGCTGAAGTCGTCTGCTGCAAATAATTGCCTAGCATTACTGACGAATTAAGTATAGAGGCAAGCAGCGTGGACCAAGAACAGGAGCAGTCTGATCTGGGTCCACACTGTTTGCCATAGAGGCTTCTTAAACATTTCAGCAGACGAGAAAAGCAGACGACTTTTGTTGCGATTGGCGCTTTAAGGGTTATAATCTGAAATTATAGAACACTACTGGACAGTTTCAAAGAGTGGCATTGAGGAAAATGGTTGCTAGGAGTAGACGGCTTAATGATCTAAATTGCACGCCTTCTTTCTACGTTGCCATGACCGCCAATGGATGAATGTAGTATCCGTTTGTCTGTAGCACAGGGTAATGATACAACCTTGTATTTAAATATATAGTTTTCTGTCCTTGTGTCAAACACCGAATCAACAAGGTCTGTAAAATTCAAACTGATTATGCTGACAAAGCATTGAAATAAAAACAAAACAAAAATAACCCATATAGTTCAGCACATGCGAGTTTGGTAAAGACTCTCTATAGCTGATCGTATACAGTTAAACCTGTCTTAAACGGCCAATCAAAAAGAAGAACAAAAATTGTTTTCTTTCTACGTTGCCATGACCGCCAGTGGATGAATGCAGTATACATTCAATGACACTCAAAAAGAAGACCAAATTGGGTTTCCGTTCCTTGCAGCTTTTAGGTCACCAGATGGGTGTGGGCTGGCCTCTTGGCTCTTTTGTGTGCGATGTTATCTTTTCTTGTGTTTTTTGTCACTTTTCCATAAGATGTCCTGGGTCAGGTGTGGTATTTGATTGTATCGATTCCTGATCTTTGCATTCTTCCTTACTTTCAAGACCGATCATGTCAAAAGTTTTGCAGAATGCTCCAATTTTTTCGACTATCATTAAGCTACCATTTGTCACTGTCTATCTTTGAGTGGCCGCTTCAGACATGTTTAAATGTACACCTAAAAAGGGGGATTAAGACTCAGACCAATATTTGACTTCTAGCCCCACTGGGTATATCGGCATGGTTGTTTAATAGAGGCCTTTGAGCATGTGCGATAAGTAACAACGTCTCATGCACTGGCTCATACGTATGTTGTTTCAAGAATGTTTGCTTGAAATTATAGCATTTATGGTACACTTTTACAAACATACATAATAATTGATTACAATGTGAAACAAAACATAGGAAAATTAATGTTGAGAATGGTTAACCCCCACCCAAAATCGTTGCCCAAATGACAATACTAAGATCACAAGAAACCATTGTACAAGTCATGGGCATAACATGTATTAGTAAAAAGTAAAAAATATATATCACATGGAGAAGTTACCTTTGAGACTTTTCAACAATTATTTCAGTGAGGCTACAGAAAGTAACTTATTTAGGTTATATCTGAAATTATTTAGTCCAAGGTCAAAATTGCATGCTCAAAAATATAACTGATTTAAGTAGCTTATTTTCTGATCTTCAATGACCTTGCGTACAAATTTCTAGACGATGCGTACAGAATTTTATTGCATAATTGTTTAGTTCTGTATTTTACCCACATGAACATGCAAATTAAGATAGCACCAGAATATGAAATTTCACTCAAACAGGTTACTTTTGTTTTTGTTGCAAAAAATAATAATAATAAATTACTGCTTTAATAAAATATATTTTTAACTTTTGGAGGTTATGCATCTGACTGTTTACCCACCACCCTAGCCCATAACATTGAATAATGACATAAAATGCGTTATAAATAGCAGAGGCGGATCAAGGATTTCTGGAATGGGGGTTCATATGTATAAAAAGGCGCTGGGGGTTCGCTTTGCCGTTTTTATCTGGCTTTCCTTAAATTTCCCATGAAAACGAAATAATTTGGTCTCTGTGAGACCAAATTATTTCACTTTCATAGGATATTAAAAATCGGGGGCGAGGAGTGGGTTCAAGAGACCCCCCTGAACCCCATCTGGATCAGCCACTGAATTCTTAGCGATGTGCTACGAAGCTATCAGTGTTCTATGGCTGTTCCGCGCGGTGCCATGGGATGGTACGTTGTCTGTGAATGTGGTATTTCATTGTCATACTCACCTTTTTGTTGTTTTCATTACCACCATCGTTAGTTTTAATTTATTGTCAACAAACGCGAAAATACGTGACCTTGTTCACAAGCGAAAACGACGCTTATATCATAAACAAGACAAAAATGCATCTATAACAAAACAATTACATCTATAAGGGTACAATGCAGTTAGATTAGGATCCCCAATAGTCAAGAAACTTGTATATATCCTGCCAATTCCAAACTCTTATTTGTGAAAGCAGAGCACTGCGGTACAAGTGGGTATGTTTTTTCTTGTCGCTTATGTACTCGTATTTAGAGCCTTTTCTTGGGTCACGTCATGAGTGATAAATTCACGTCAGTGTTTACTATTCTTTGCAGTTTTGTCCCTGCGCCATCTTTTAACAGCCTGTGCAAACACTGACAAAATCAAACACGCAGTAATAGAATGTGCTGAACATAGTTCATCTTTCGTTTGTTTAGTTTATCAAAGAATTTTTAAGTCAATCGAATGGGCGAACTTAATCATTTCTTGTCTTCCCCTCTCAAAGAGTACTTGGTGTTTAGTGTGTTTTCCATAAATACTATTCCTGTTATTTTCATGGATAAAGTATCATCAAAACATAAGGTTTGTTTTATTTTTAGCATCTGGTTTCATATAGTTTTTCTAATGTTAAAACTACTAAAAATCTAGACTCTGAAGACTGAAAAAGAATTACCTGAAACAATTTAGGCTCCACTGTTCATGGTTTTCCCTGACGTGTTATATTGAGTCATAAGCTCCTTAATCCTTATTTGGGACCCCTGGGAAAATATTTCTGCATTCTTTTGGATTCCAAAATACATTTAAGTCGTAACACTTATAAACCGTATTTAATTCAGGGACCCTGTCTGCAAAACAGTTTTGGCTTAATTTGTATGTGGTACTATCTATAAGTTTGTTTTTTATTTATGAAATGCTGTGAGTAGGTTTTGCACTTGTCTGAATTTCTTCTTGTAAATGGCAATCCGATCATTGCGAAAAAATATTAGCACCATTTTGATTAATGAATCAGAACAGGACACTTGATTTTTACCTGGGAACCCTTAATGTAAGGACATGAGAGACCCAGTGACTCTTTAATTCATTGCAAAGGGCAAACCCCTGGAACTTATTACAGAAACAGGGTGTGCAGTATCTTGTCAACCCTAGGTATACAGGTATTAATTATTCTATCTGGGTCGATACACAGAGCCCGGGAAGGTCCATTGTATCGAGGGGCCAATGACCATTGACCCCTTGATATCTACAATGGATCATCCTAGGCTTGGTCATTGGCCCCTTTGTATGTACAATGGACCATCCCAGGCTCTGTTCAAATTCAGATGTACTTCAGTCCCTGAAGATTGTTATTATCTAAGCAAACAATGCAGACCCAGATAAAATTGCGTTTCTATACTAGTGGGTTAACATTATGGACACGTTTTCTTCTCATCAGACTAGCCATGTTTGGTTGATGGCAAAATGCGCTCTTTTCCAAAACCAACCGTTTTGTCCGAACTGAAGCAGATTCGTGGACAATTTCACTCCATAAAAATGGAATATCATGGCAAGCACTGCAGACCCTATTGAGACGCTGCATATAGCGGTTTCTCTTATGAGTCGGCTCTGTTTTAAAGTGTTCTATTTATGGAATGTAAGGCATGGGCGGATAAATATTGCTCAAGATGTTATTCGTAACTAGACCCTTTCAACTCTACATAACTGAAAAAGGTCTGGGTAAACAGTGTAGCTCCAGATGAGATGGCTCATATGATCATCATTGTTTTCTGACTCATTTTTTTTTTCTCAGATTTGTCTAACACCCCTTTTTAACACAATGGACCTATCTACAATTTTAAATGGAAGAGTTTACCCCAGAAACTTCAGTAGGGGCGACAGGGTTAAAGTTTTCTTATGGTAACCATGTCATTCAAACGTAATCAAATGACACTCCTCTAGCATCTTCAAAATCTTACTCATACCAGAATTCCTTGGTCGTCCCTAAGAACCACAATGTAATTGGCTCGATTGAAGAAATACCTAATTAGTGACGATATAAGCGACCGTACTTGTTCGCTTTAAGACCACACTCGCCTCTTGATTTAAATGATAAATAAAATACTCAGCCTTTTTTCTGATATTTTGTTGATGCTGTTTCGAACGGCACTTTAATGTTTATTTTGAAATTATGCCTGTCACACGCACGTGTTTCGGGATTTGAGTCGCTTGTAGCATTGACAAGGAAACGTGCACGTGACAACATGGCGGGTGTTCTTTTGACAAACAATATGGCGATTCTTTAGAAGATTTCTACAAATGCCTCATTGTTTATTTCTTTTAAAAGATACCCTGCATTCATTTTCAGGACTGCTAGAGGAATTATGACCTTGTAAAAGAGTAAACTAGGCTAGCTAGTACTTTATACATTGGTTGATATAACGAGTATTTTCTTCTGAAAAAAAACTAGCTCTTTTATTGTCATAGCAACAATTCTATTTCTCATTGATAAATGAAAACAATATCTGTAGCGAGCACACTTTGTTTAGATACTGACAGGTAATTTGACAACATATCACAAATCAAAATACGTTGCCTGGCAATGCATTTAGAGTTATCTAATTTAAAATAGAAAATTAAGATGTTTAAGTTGATAATGCCTATTTGATGGCCTTTATCCCTTTTTCGTTTGGCTTACTCATTAATGATGGTTAGATAAGGTCTCGCGAGATTACAAAAATCTCTCCGGGATCGTGCGAGATACCCGATTCAGTTCGCTCGGATCAATTTGTTGTTGCACTCAATTTCTGATACCCGGTGACGCGCATTTATGGCAATCGGAAATGTCCCATCAATCACCTGGTGATAGAATGAGATAGTCTGTATGTTTCATGATAACGGGAATCACAGGTGTGCTTCTAATGACTTCCTACTTACCGTATTCGCTTCGCTAAGCCCATAGTGCGTTTGATTTTAGCATATGTAATAGATATACCATGGGTTGTCCGCCTGTACGTTGAGATAATCCACGAGCTTTAGCGAGTGGATTATCTTACGTACAGGTGGACAAACATGGTATAACTATTTTATACCACCTACATCAGTGTAGACCTTGCACATCATGAGATATTTCGTGCTAAAATTGGTAAGGGTAGTATAGACGAGTCCAAACACTACGTCACAGATCAATATCATCCGGAACACTACAGCATTTATCCAATAGCTGGTAAATACCCTGGTTGGCAGTAAACTGTTGTTTACCTGTATCGGCCATGGAAACAGCACATGTTTCATAGCGATTTAAAGCAAAATATATTTCATAAAAATAATTCTAATAACTGGTTCCTCATAGTTTGATCATTAACCTATCAAATGATGTGGTTTTTTTTCACATATTTTATCGTCATTTAACAAAAATATCGGACATTGAAACGGTCGACATCGGACCAAAATACAGGAGCGGGGGCCCGTCAAAAACAAATAATTACTAATACAATTAATTATTTTTTCACAAGAAAATTATTGTAAATCAATGTGTGATCATTATTCTACATATCCAAATCAAAACCTGTGGCTAAAATATCGTTTAAGATGATTTTTTATCACGTAAATGTTGGCTCAGCTCAATGGCCATTGCATTGAGCGGAAGGTTTTTTGCCAACCACAATAAAAAGTCACGTTGTCAAAATTGTTATCACTTGGTCAATAAGCCCGGATGAAAACAATAACATTGGACTGGTCTATGAAGTTTAGTATATGCCGGCAAGTCCGTGCAGTCAAACCTTGCATTAACACTATAGAGTTTCGGTTATTCTGAATTGAATAGGGTTTACAGATTATAGGAAATTCATTTTTAGTGCGCATATAAAAGCATGTGCGATGATCGTGTATTATACGACTCAGTTCATCTTGGATGGCTGTGATGACTCGTGCGTAATGAACGAGATTAAACTGCCCAGTAAGCACTTAAAAGCGGGCCACGATAGGCACGTCAGTGAAACGCCATTAAAATGGTGTTTCATTGGTGGTGCGACAGTGGCTCGAGATTGCATGCTGGCTCGGTGCACTTTTCAGGCCATAACATAAGGTATACAAAGTTTCAAGAAGGCCGGTATAAAACTGTAGGAGCAGTTACGCACACAATGTACCGCCTATATATAGACATTGACATCAAACAAAGCCGAAAAATGTTCACATCCTGGAAAAAGTGACAAAATTCAATCTGGAAATTGTACTCGTATAAAACCACACGGGCATCTAAAGACCAGGACAAAAACACCTGCAAAGTTTCAAAAAGATCGATATAAAACTATAGAAGTTACCCCTAACATTGGAGGCAAAGTTTCTAAGTTCTTGTGAAAAAAGTGACAAAATAATTTGAGAATTAAATCCAAACCACATGCACATCTTCAGACCATGATGAAACATCTGAAAAGTTTCGAAAGGCATACAACTGTAGGAATACCTACAATTTTAGGGGGCGGAAGTTAGGAAAGCGAAAGGACGGAATGCCTATTTTTTCTTTAAAAAGGCGGGGGACAATGTAACCGATCAAAATGTAGACCACTTTCGTTATACATGGAATAATGAAATATACTTGGGTTCTTACGACCTCTCCTAAGGAAACCGATCCCAGGCAAATAACTTAAAATACTCAAATCTGCTCTTAAACCACCGTTATCAGCCTTCTCGTGTCAGCACGATTGTAAATCAGAGGCAGTTCAAATGAGTAGTGCAGCGCGAAAAGGACGGGTATACCGGTTGAAGACAGCGAAGGCCCAGACCAGTCCAGACCAACAGAGCTGATCAGGACCCTTCAGTGTCTGCAACGCTCAAGTCTCTAAGCACGATGATTTGGTTTGATAGTGAATACATCGCCCCCAAAACAAATGAATGTATTTGTTTGGCTTTAATGGAAAGGCTGTTTTCGCAGATGACACTCAAACGTTGTAGTGCTTTATCTTAAGTGCTCTTCGGCAATTTGAAATATTTCCCAATAAAATTTTATTGGGGATTAGACATCCATTTTTATTGAATCCCGGCCTGCGGTGCTCAGGTGTCACCGTTAAGGTAGTTTATCTATTCAGGTAGAGCGCACACCATCTGACTCTAAGCCTCGCCAATCAACGGGTACCATGCTATCAGGACAAGCCATATGCCGCCATGTTGAGATGGATTCGGCGGTTTCCAGGATACTTAATAATCATTGCATTTTCCCAAAGCCAATATCGAATATGAAATCAATTGCATCCTATATAATATTAACCCATATAAGCCTATCGTCCTTTTTGTTGGACATAGACAAACAGTGCAGACCCAGATCAGACGCCACAGAACGTGGCGTCTGATCAGGGTCTCCACTGTTTGTTCACAGAATTTTCTATAAGAATTTGAATAAAAATGAAAAATAACACCCAACACCCCTAAAATTAGAAATGGGCTCGTCCTACTGATACGGGTAGGAAAGTTCATTCGGGTTAAAACTCAGAAATCATTTTTCCCTACAGTAAGATGATGGCAAGGTTGGAAAGGGCACATAATGAAAAGCATAACCAGGAACAAATAATAATTAAAAACGAAAGAAATAAACAAACAAAATCCCAAACTTAGTAAAGCCATAGCAGAACCATAACCCATTATAGTTAAGACGAAGCAGAAATTGAAACGATTTTAATTTTCTCTGTTCTGACGTCGCGCCTGGGAGTGAAATAACGCCATGCATTAAAATCGATAAACCACTAGTGGTTAACAGATTTTCGGGAAACGTTATGACGTCCATAACAACGTTGCGTACATAATGACAAAATTATAACTTTTTAAAGCCAGAAATGAGATTTCAAAGGTACCTTACTGTCATATGATAAGTAGAATCTAACATTCGTGCTCTTGTATTATTGAATTTTTAAACTCGTTGCGAAAAAGAGATAAAATGCTCGGCAAGCCTCGCATTTTATCTCTTTTCCTCAGCTCGTTGAATAAATTCAATAAAACATGAGCACTCATGTATGATCCTCTATAGTATAAGTACTGCAGTCAGAACAAGAGTCGAAAGTGACGCCAAACTTCAGCACAGTGGTCTACCATCTTACAACTGCGCTAAGCCGACAACGTAACATTTTAATGATAAAAGAACAAACTGTACACAATGAGCGAAACTGTGTTCTACAACAATTAGGGAATAACTGTCTTCAAAATGTTCATTTGGGGAGGTATATCGTCGGATATACGGTCGGAAATTTAGTTTTACGGCGACGCGCGAGCGTATATTCGACTATATACCTACCCAAATGAACATTTGGAATATGGTTATCCCCATTCCAGTGCACTTCTGCAGTTTCGTCTCAAATTGGAGCATTGCAAGCCGCATAAAGCTGTACGTCATCCAACGAAATGTGACGTAATAATGACATCAAACTATTTCCGACAGTATATACTGTCGCAAATTTTTACGTTATCCAGTCAAATGTCACGTTACAAAAGCAAGTGCATTAGAATGGACGATGACATGCTCTGAAGTCACTTTTAACTTATCTTCCGACTGCAGTAAGCGAATAGGAACATTTACATTCGAAAATGAAATCGGAGTGGTGTAGATATTGACGCATTAATCTAGGCTACCCATACGGCACTAAGATATCCAAAAACTAATTATCACCGATGCTTAGGCTGAAATATGCATAACTTGATTATTTATAGCACCTGATATAGTTAAAAATTGCATGGGCGCGCATTGAAATAATACATATTTACCAAAACGGACAGTGGGACATCTCTTTCACGTTTTCATTGGTCAAAAAGACGTTTGCCCATGCTCCTTCGTCCACCGTGTGAAACTGAGAACTGAATATTAAAGTGTAATCACTGCTAATTGTCAACTAAATCAAATGACAGATTTTTGGACTGATAGCTTTGATCTTGGAAATTGCAATAAAATTATTGTTCGATTCTGTTCAGCCTGGCAGACAGACTGTTTGGATGACTCCCATTTGGTTTCTGTGAGACTCAATGTTCTTCTTGTTTATAATAAACCCAAATATTTATGCTATGTCACGCACTGTAATCTTAAACACAAGGAAAAACGGGCTATTGAAGCGCCTTAAATAGGGGTCTCAGCCTCTTCAATGTCAAACGAAGATGAGGTGTACAGCTTTCTAAAATATGCAGAAAAATTTTACAATGAGAAGCTGGACTTTTTTCAACGATTGTTATGTACAACAAAAGAACGAAATGAGCTCTGGATTAAACGCCAATTGCTTTCTCATAAGTTGGAGTTGTGGCTTCAAAATTTAGAGTTGTCTCCCGTTAATGTTTTAATTCATGTTATTATCAAATGAGGGCATGACCATTTGCTGAACTTCTAGATTTAAATAATTAGAAACACTTTAGCTGATATGACGTTTTCTTAATTAAAATTGTCGCCATGATGTACAGACAATAAAAGGAAAAAATACATGTCAGCAACTATTGAACACGCACGCACGCACAATGATACAGTTTTAAATTGTTACTTCAAACATTATAAGGGCTGTGAAATGTTGGAAGCCAGTAAAATCTATTTACCACAACACCGATGGGAGCACAATCTTAGAAAAAATAATACTATAAATTCGGAAATTTTTGCGAGGGTTTTAATTTCGTGAAAATAAAATCCTCGCGAAATGGAAAATATATTCTGTCGTTTACTGATATAGGTAAATCATGCCCTAGTCGCGAATTTTTAACGTCACAAATATGTCTTTTAACGCTATTCGCGAAAATAAAATATCGCGAAAATTTCCGGATTTACAGTAACATTTGTAAATCGCAAATTTTACTGTTTGAAATACTGTAAAAAATTAACACATGGGGATGGTTTGAGACCAACTCAAGCCATGAAAGCATACCATTTGAGGACAACTTTGATACACCAGAAGAAATCTTGGCACGTCCGCAAACATGCACTATCTTTGTGTAAACATCCACTCACATTAAAAGCTTTAAAGGGAATTTTAACATCTTAATGGCTACTGTCATTTTGAAATAACGTCAGCTCTTTTTAGTCGTTTAGACGAAGGCGGAAATGATGATACGTTGTTACACTTTCACCATTCAGTTCCAAAAAACTTGACATTAACCTATTTGAGCAAAATAGACTCGCCTAACCTAATCAGCTGGAAGAGCCCATTTCCAATTTTAGGGGTGTTGGTGGTATTTTTCATTTTTTCTTACAACGTTTTGGATTGAACCTTCTGTACGCAAACAGTGAAGATCCTGATCAGACGCCGCGTTGTGTGTGGCGTCTGATCTGGTTCTTTGCTTTTTGCCTTTGTCCCACAAAACGAACGCTTAAATGCTTAAATGACTTACAGGTCTAGGTCTAGATTAAACCATTTTTAGATTAAACTTGTGAAGATTTTCTTTAACATCAATTTTAACACGTGTTATGGGTGCTCAAAAGACGGTTCTTTGAAGAACCCACATCATATGGTTTGGTTGAGATAAAATAAAATTGAATTTTCTAAAAGCCTGATATGATCATAAAAAATCATACATTTGAGATTAATTCATTAAACGTTTTGAATCACACATACATTTATTTTAATAGAAAAGTTGCATAAGATAACTAGGTATCAACATTTTATCAGCCGCTAAATTAAGAAACCCCAAACACAATGACCTGTCCTTCTAAATAAGACTTGACGTAAAGCGTTCATCCGTTGGTTGGTGCCTGATGCTTGTTTTTGGCTTGGCCCATCGTGACCCAACCTAAGGTTTCCTTTAGCTCTGACTATTGTGAGTCGTGAGCATTTTTCTTTTTTCATCATAGTGTGTTAATTTGATTAGATTGTTTTTTTTTGTGATGATACATTACATCAGTTTGGAAGCCTCAATGTGAGCTAAAGAATTTTAGTGTTCTTCTGCAACAGAGCATATCAGGACCTATATTTTATGGGTATATGGTTTATAAATTCAAAAGATTTTTTACAAAACCCTAATTTTAGCGATCAATGCAAAAAGATTATCAAACGTTATTAAAAAGTTGGATATAACTTTGATACCATGCCTGGTTGTAAACCCAATTACGGTTTATAGCTATGGTTTCCTCATTAATTGCACGACGGTGGGTCAGGCCTCAGACTCTATGACGGGTCTGACGTAAAGCTTTAATCAGTGGGTTGGCGCCTGATACTTGTCTGCAGCTGGGCCCACCGTGGCTCAACTTGAGATTTTCGTTAGCTTTGGCCATCTGTGATTCGTGAGCTCTTTTCTCTGTTTCATCATATTGCGTTAATTTGATTATATCTTTTCTCTATGATACATTGCAATAGTAAGGAATGCTCAATGTGAGCTTAACATTTGCGTGCTTCAACAACAGCAGAATCTAGGGCGAATATTTGGTACCAGTAAAATGCATTTAAGCCCCCCCCCCCCCCCCCCGGTGGCTTAGGCTGCTGTCCGTTCTGAAATTGTTCTATGTTTTGTTGTGCGTTACTTTGTGTCCATTCTAGTTTTGCAATCATCTCGATGGGGAGGAGAGAGCTAGTTGCTTTGCTTTCTTTGTCTTCCTGGTGTCTCATGATTGTTGTGTGACTGTTCCTCACGATGCCATGGGTTTGTCTGCAGTTTGTGATTGTGGTATTTCTTAATCATACTCACTTACTATTTTTGGACAACAACATAATCTAGGGAGACGATTTGGTACCATTAAAATGCATTTAAGCCCCCCCCCCCCACCAGTGGCTTTGGCTGCTGTCTGTTGTAAGGCGATTGTTCCGTTTTTGTTGATTCGTTGTTGATTGTAACTCCCATTGTGGGATCTCATTGTGGGATTCTGTTATTGTTCCATGTTTTGGTGTGTGTTACTTTGTGTCCATTCTAGTTTTGCAAACATCTCGATGGGAGAGAGAGCTGGTTGCTTTGCTTTGTTTGTCATCCTGGTGTCTCATGATTGTTGTGTGACTCTTCCTCATGATGCGATGGTGTTGGCTGAAGTATGTGATTGTAGTATTTCCTGATCATACTCACTTACTATTTTTGGACAACAACATAATCTAAGGAGAAGATTTTGTGCCATTAAAATGCATTTCATCTTTTCAGCTTATGCTGCTGTCCGTTCTTTTGTTGTTGATTATTTGTTCATTGTTTCTCCCATTGTGGGGGTTCTGTCTTTGGTTCTTGTTTTGTTATGCAATATCTAATGTCCTTCCTAGTCTGCAATCATCTTGACGAGGAAGAGATGACTGGTTGCTATTTACTTTGATTGTCTTTCTGATGTCTTCTGACTGCTAGTGTTTTGTGGCTCGTCCCCACTGTGTCGTGGGATGGTCTGCAGGGTGTGATTGTGGTGTTTTCTGGTCATATTCACTGCTTTTTGGATCAAGCTTGACATTCATCTATTGTCGGGATTCTGTGTTTGGTCTTGGTTTTGTTATGTGCCCTTTCTAGTTTGCAACCATCTTTATGGGGAAGAGAGAGCTGGTTGCTTTGCTTTAATTGTCATCGTGATGCCTTGGGATAGCTAAAGTTCGCCCAAGATCTAGTGGGTAGAGTCGCCGACAGCAGAAAATCCATTCTTTTTCCACTATGTGCAGGTTCGAATGCCATCAATGCTTTGTTTATTGTTGCCCTGATTGTTTGTGGGGGTTCTGTGTTTGGGCCTTGTTGTTTTATTCAGTACTTTATATCCTTCTAGTTTTGCAATAATCTTGATAGGTAAGAGAGAGCTAGTTGCTTTAATTAGATTGTCTTCCTGATGTATTGTGACAGTTAGTGTTCTGTGGGTCTTCCTCACAGTGCCGTGGGTTGGTTAATTCCCCAGTCGCTTCGGCTGCCGGCCTTTCTAAGTCGGTGGTTTTGTTGTTGTTGATTCATTGTTTATTCTTGCTCCCATTATTTGTGTGGGTTCTGCATTTGGTTCTTGTTTTGTTATGCAGTATTTAATGTCCTTCCTAGTCTGCAATCATCTTGATGAGAAAGAGATGGCTGGTCGCTTTACTTTCATTGTCCTCCTGATGTCTTCTGACTGTTAGTGTTTTGTGGCTCGTCCACACTGTGCCGTGGGATGGTCTTCCAGGGTGTGATTGTGGTGTTTCCTAGTCATATCCACTTACCTTTGGATCAAGCTCGACATCCATCCAGTTAGGTCAGAGTTTAATTAAGCAAACTTCTCATCATTTCTACATATTAACAAGGAATACTCTAACAGGATGTAGCTGTTATAGCATGTATAGGCTAATCTGAGTCTTAGCTGGGCGCACATCTTCTTTTGCATATATGTAATTCGTTTTATCAGGCACATACATTTTAAACTTTTGATTATCATTCTTATACAGTATGGAACTAACTGGAAAACTTAGCAATTATGAGCCTCAAGCACTCTGCGTCACCAATATGTGTTATACTTGCGTGGTTAAAATGATCAAATGTTTGTATTTTAAACGCTTATTACTAGTAGATACCCTTAGCCACACTAATTTTTGAGCGTTCAAACACTTACATGAGCCAAAGTCACATGCTTCTTTGGTGAAACTGACAACCCAGAGAAACTGTTTTGATTTTCTGTTCCAAACAACAAATACCTTTCTATGGCGTCGGTGTCGATATTTACTTGGGCTTGAAAATTGTGTTTTTGAACATTAATTTACTGGCTTTGAAGATCCAGCTGATAGAATATACTTAAACTCCTGGTGGCTTTGGCAGCTGTCCGTTCTTAGGAGGTGGTTCTGTAGTTGTTTATTCCTTTTTGTTGTTGCTCCAATTGTTTTTGGGGGTGTGGGTTATGTTTGGTTCATGTTTTGTAATGCAGTATTTTGTGTCCTTTCAAGTTTTGGAAATAATCTCGGTGAGGAAGAGAGAACTGATTGCTTTTCTTTTATTGTGTTATTGATGTCGTTTGGTGTTCGTGTTTCCTTTCCTTCCTCGCAGTGCTGTGGGTTGGTCTGTGGTCTGTGATTGTGGCAATTCCTGGTATTACTCACATGCTTTTTGCACTAAATTGTAATGTTTCACAATCATAGGATCCATGGCTGCATATAACAATTCGTCCACTACATTCATTTGATCTGAGAACTTGCTGAAAACTTATACGTTTTGCGACAGTGTTCGTAGCTGCAATAGAATGTCAGGTGGTACATTGTGATTAACTCTAAGCGCCAACTCTACTCTGAGTCTTCGGAGGCAATAATTTGTTGAGGTTTTAATATTCTTATAACAGTTGCTAGAATACACTTACAGGATCATTCTCATTTTTTTTCGCAAAGTTAAAATCCAAAACAAATTATGCAACTAATTGTCTTCCACCGCTGGACATTTATCAGGGTACTAATGTACCAAAGTTGCATTTTTTCTATGTTTTTTTTTTTTTTTTTTTGGGGGGGGGGGGGGTCGATCATGCGGACTTTTTGCAACCTGTCTATTACATGGACTAGCTAGAACATCAAACATTATTTTATAGTATCTTAACTGCAATTATTGTCCTTATTAAGCTTATCACAGATCTCGAAGTTTTAGAATATCCGTGTTTGTCTAATCAAACAGTGTGGATACTGATGAAATGTCGCATTATGCGTCATTTCATCTTGCCAAAGTAAGCATTTAGGAGTCACTAGTATACAACGGGTTAAACTTATCTGATGTTTCAACAAATGAATCTATGGTACAGAAGTGGCCAGTAAAAATAATTATGTGTAAACCATCCATGTTGCTTTGGTTACTGCTCGAGATAAGGCGATGCGGCAGCTATTAGTTGTGTTGTGTTTCAATGCCCCCTATGTTTTCAATTTGGTCGACGTTTTCGGAAATCAACTTCCAAAAAACTTGGACCTGTTTTTTTATTATTTCGCTGAGGAAGATAGAGCTGGACGTTTTGATTTTTTTACATGCTTGTAAATATTTCTCATTGATTTAGCACAGTTCATGTGTAGCAACCTCTTTATCTTGAAGTATGACTGTGACTTGTGATTGTGGCATTTTCTGGTCAATGAGCCGTGACATGTAATTTCCAACAATGTGGCATTGACAAGTGTAGACTCAGATGAGCCTGTGCAGCCTCCTGTTAAGCTTAGACACTCCAAATGATGTTCAGCCTGTAGCTTAACAGTCATAGAATATCCAAGCGACTAGCAAAAGCTCTGATCAGACTGCGCGTATGCGCAGGCTGGTCTGAGCCTTTGCTGGTCGCCTATACCACATTGTTGGAAATCTCATGTCGTGGCTCAAATATACTTATTTGGGTTTTGTTGTTGTTGATTCATTGTTCATTTTTTGAGTTTTTTTTTGTTTAGTCCTTCATACGTAATTAAATACTTAGTGTACTTGCTAATTTTGCATGAGTTATAATTTATCTAGTTCAGGAGGATAGAGCTGGTTGCTTTACTTTTAATTCCTTGCCGCCATGTTGCCATTAGAGTTCTGTGTCTCTTCCTTATGGTACCGTGGATTGATCTGCATTGCGTGATTTTGACATTTCCTGGTCATACTAACTTCCCTTTTTATGTAAAAGTTGAGAACTACAGTACGTTCATTACACATGGCTTACATTGTATATAAAGTATCATGGTCAATCTAGTGCTAAGATTTGCCTAGTATAATATATTCAAGACCCCTTCTCCCCACCACCAACACACATACACAGTGGCTCGGGAGCGCAGTGGCTCTGTGGTAGAGTGCTTGACTCGAGACCGAGAGGCCGTGGGTTCGAGCCTCACCGGCGTCACTGCGTTGTGGTCATTGAGCTAGACACATTCATCATAGCTTAGTACTGGTTAAACCCAGAAAGACCCGTCCCTGTTTAACTGAAAGATTGTTGATGGGAAGTAAAGAATCAAATCAATCAAACAAACATACACAGTGGTCGTACATTTAGATGCTGTATGTTCTAAGGTTATACTTCTGTTGCTGTTAGTTATTAAGGTTGTTAGTTGCTTCCACTATGTGTGAGAGTTTCGTGTTTGGTCCTAGTATTGAGATGTAGTTCTTTGTGGCATTTCTAGCTTTGTGATCATCTTGCTGAGAGAGAGAGAGAGAGAGAGAGAGAGAGAGAGAGAGAGAGAGAGAGGGGGGGGGAAGGGGGCGGGTTGTTTAACTTATGTTTTTTTTGTTTGTTTTATATGTGTGCGTCTCCATTCACTGTTTTCTAATGTTTCTCCCTCTTGTTCGCATTGCTATGATCTGTGGTTTTCCAGGCCTCGAGTCTCAGACTCAAAATAAAGCACAATGACTGGCTGCTTGCGGACACGTGTCCGCAAGCAGCCAATCATTGCGCTTTATTTTGAGTCTGAGAATGAATTCAAGTTTTATAACCTCGAGGCCAGGTCATACTTGCTTGGGGTTTTGATGTATGTATGTGTGTTCCAGTTCTGGATTGAATTTGTAAAGAGCGGAAACAAACAGTTTATGTTAAAACTAACACATCATCAAAGTTCCGAGTAATTTGTTTATCATTGTCGACAAATCACTAAAGTAATACAACTATTAAACCAGAAAAATACATTAGCCGTCCGGTTTTTGCATTATAATTTGTGAGACGCCTTGGAGATTCTATCTTCTTAAACTAATGAATAGACAGAGTTTATATCAAGTGATCTAAACCCAGGAGCAAACGTGTGGAATGTACAGAACTGGTCTCGATGTTATAAAACTTATAAAATAAAGCGCAATGATTGGCTGCTTGCGGACACATGTCCGCAAGCAGCCAATCATTGCGCTTTATTTTGAGTCTGAGAATGTACTCAAGTTTTATAACCTCGAGGCCTGATCACAAGCCTTTCTGTTTGTCACTGTTGTTGGACAACATTTCCCAAATTACGAATAAAACATTTATTTGCCAAAGCGAAGGTTCAGGTTTAATAATCTACCAGAAAATGTTGTTTATTATGGTGATATAATTCATGTCGCAGAGATCGAGATTCAAGAGCCCATTAGGAAATTTATGTTCTTTGCAATCTTGAATCTTCTAGTCCAATAAATTCTCCACGTATTTGAACAGATCCTATTAAACAATGGCAATATATTTTTCATGGGAACACTGATCAAGATCAAAGAATTGTTAGTAACGCTAAGAGGTCACTCAAGTAGACTCCAACATGTTCAAGAGATCATGAAAATATGCTACGTTTCTATCGAGTCCTTTATGTTCCTCAATGCAAATTCTATCCTTGAAGAGTTTTTCTATGTTTTTGGAACAGGTGTTTTCAAGGTAGAACAGGAAGTCGCCTTTGTTTCTCATCTCCTTCAAAATTCAGTAGTGATATGATCCTTGCAACTATCAATACATTAAACACAACTAACATAGAATAATACGTATGAGTTAGCAAATTAATCATTTACAATATAAAATTTGATATTCCTATCAAGACAATCTATGCATTGATGTTGATTGACAGCCTAACGTATTATAATCAGACACAGTATAGATTCGAGAAGATGACTGGCCAAATAAATTCCACATTTCCTTTTTGTAAAGACATCTTTTGGATTTGCTATGGAAATGCATATTTTAAAATTAAGAAACACGGCAAAGACCAGGAACGAAACAATCAAGTACCACACCTGACCCAGGATACCACATCGTTAAAGTTTGGTTACTGAAAGTTTGTCATATTATTCTCTGCAGAAAATTCTGAATACATGCGCGGATCCAGAAAGTTTTGCCAGAGGGGGTTCAACTCTGAAAACGTTTTTAGTTGATGAGGGGAGGAGAGAGGATCCAAATACCACTAAAAGTGGGACATAACCTGCCCAACATTGAATGCTGGCTTGTTAGCTTTGTGATTTTTCATGGGATCTGGACAAGTATTGCTAAGAAACCCTATATGTTTGTGATTTTTCAAGGGGGGGGGGGGGGGGGTCCAGACCCCCTGCCCCCTCTGGATCCGCGCATTTGAATATAAACTAAAACAAGTGAGTATTGTTTAAAAGATACAAATTAACAGATCACAGACCAACTGACAACACCTTGGAAAGGGTGCATCAGAACATAGTCAAAGACACACTTACAGAGCAAGAGTACAAAATAAGCAAAGAAACCTATTCTTTCTTCCATAATGAGATGATAGCTAAACTACAAAGGACAATGTAACTGCATTATAAAACTGGAATTAGTCCAAAATGTTTTGTATAATGTTTACTGCAATTTTACCTTCAGTTAGCAAGTTACTGAGTGAAAAACGGAGATTTTCGGCATGTTACCGTGTATACATGTATATTGACAGGAAGGTTCATGGTTGAACAAATAAAACTATAAGAAGCATCTCTCGATATCCAGTTTATCATAATACTATTCATCCCATTTGAAAATGAATTTTCATGTTATTTTAGCGTTTACCAATTTACTACAGATTTCCCATACATGACAATAATAGAAAAGAAAGAAATATATAACATTAAGTACATGTTATACAAAGACGTTGCTGTCAGAGAAAAGGAAGAAATCTCTTATTTGTTTATTATCGTATTGGTTACTGAACGCCTCTCAATTCGTTTATAAAATCACTTTTACTCCTAAGATAACCTCAAATGTTAAATATGTTTTTTGGTGACAAATGCCCCACCCATTAAATATGCGTTTCCATCTTACACAAATAATCGAATACACATCTGATATCATTTATATCATTACTTATAAGAATAATGTTAGTACAAAAAAATCAGCAAAATGAATCATAAAGTGCAAAAAGTATAATTTATGACAAATCTAGCATGGTGACACTGAAGCTTGTTTTTTTGCAAGGATAAGGCAAAACTCTTGCAAAAAGGTGGCGTATAAAATAGGCCCACTCTTTAAGAATAATTGCAACAAGCCAAATATTAACACTATATAACATACATCACCATACTCGAAAACTCTGTATAACAAATAAGATATACATCACAATACTGTAAAAATCTGACCTAGATTAGAACTGCTTAAAAATAGTTGCTAAGAGAGCGTTTTGAATCAGAATCTGTATCGGAAATATCTGAGTATCAAGGTGGTAGAAAGGGGTGGTGGGAACAAACATTTCTAAATATAATTGTTAACGGCTGACGCTTTTATCAATGACTAATGCTAACATCATGTGATTACATAATTTATGAAGATCAAACAAGAATAAGCTTTTCAAATAAATGTACGCCTTTAGCTTATATTTTTCATCATTAATATATCATTAAAATAATGTTCTGAATCTGTCATAAAGAGCAGTAGCTGCAATAATGATTATTTATGACAAATCCAGGATGGTGACATTGAAGCTTGGTTTTTTGCAAGGAAGAAAGCAGAACAAGAATATGCTCGATTTGAAACTGTCATTTATTTTAAATGACGGAATGATGAATGAATTACAAAAATATTTACACAAAACAAACATGGTATAAACAGTGAATGAAACATCATGTTCACAATATTTTTGCTTACTTGAAAAAATGGTGGCATATAAAATAGGCCAAAAAGCCAGTAAGAGTTTAGAAATATAACTGGCCCGAGCCGCAATGATTATATTTTGTTTGGAAACTGGATAAGCCTGAACATTTAAACGTAAAAATGCGATGGAAATGCGTTTCAAATAATTTTCTTTGAATATCCAATTTAACTTTTACAAATTCGTTTCGTGACAAAATGTATAAAATCCATATTAGAAGAAGTTAAAAAATATATCCTTATGCTCCACTACACCTTACAACTTGAACATGAGCAAGTATCATTCTGGAAAAATGAAGATGGCAGTTTAGAGTGTGCTTCTTACTTTCTAAAAACAGTGCATGTTTTGTTAACCTCATCGCACATGTTATATTAGTATATTCTTTCACACTTGAAATGCGATTAAATAAAACATTAATAATAATAATAATAATAATAATAATAATAATAATAATAATAATGTTTTTATTTAATGTTTACAAACAAGAAAATGTAAGCTAGGGCGAGTTATTGTATCTGATTTATGGATAGATTTGTCTTTCTATGCAATTATTCATTAAAAATCCATATGCACTTTACTAGTTCTTTCAAAGATATGGCGACAATATGTTTAACCATTTACTCCATAGGCCATTTTTAGATAATGACATAATTTTCTATTTTTAGACAAAATTGAAAATAATCGAGAAAATTTTAAGTTAAGTTTTGAAAATATTATGGAAATGGAATTTCCATTTATTTTGAAATACATGATATTTCAAAGGTGTCAAAATGCACTATTATAGAGTAAAGGGTTATGATATAAAATTCTTAAAATGCATGCGGTATCTCTAGTTGATTGTTACAACTACAGGAAATATACAAACATGAATGCACTTACTCTCATTGAAATTATGCTTATTCATTACAATTCAGTCTCTCATTATTTTTTTTGGAAACTGTTTAGAATGTGAGAGTAGCCATCCAAGACCATTTTGGATTCATATTTTTTTCTTTATTCTTTTAAAACTTATCATGCAGTACTCATTATTTTTTCTGCTATTCATTAAAAATACAATTATTCTCTTTTTGGACTTCATTATTCTCTAATTATTAAAGTTTTTGCTGTTTATTCTCTTATTATCATAAAAAGACCATTATTCACTGATCATTAAATCCCCATCCAGACCCTGGGTTCTATTATTTTGTTCATTTCCAGTGGTAGTATATCTAGGATTAGTTCTTACATGTATTTGCATTTAAACAGAACTCTTTCTTTCCTCATGGTAGCATAGACACACGCATGCTTTGCTGCGTGATTATATCATTTCCTGGTTGCTTAAAACCATGTAGAGATAGGGACAGTCTACCTGTAAATGATCTGTACTATGCCA
Organism: Loripinus fragilis; assembly: GCA_964019695.1. Classification (NCBI taxonomy): domain Eukaryota; kingdom Metazoa; phylum Mollusca; class Bivalvia; order Lucinida; family Lucinidae; genus Loripinus; species Loripinus fragilis. The sequence goes on from OZ026514.1 coordinate 30,526,040, forward strand.
ACCATTGTAGATGTCTTAATAAATCATGTTTCTTACCAAATCAACAAATTTAATCGAATAAAGCTGTTTTGTTCCTGGTAAATGTGCAGATTTATGACAATTCATTCAGACTATTTAAAGTTATAGATTGATCAAATTGGAGTCAAGGGAATTATGCAGATGACTAGCTAACACATAAATCAAGATAAACGGTTAATTCAAAAGGCAACTCTCTGTGAGCGTGATTAACGGTGACTGTGATCAGCCTGTGCTGCAGCTGCAGCACAGGCTGATCAGAGTCACCATTAACCAGAATTGGATCGTATGATATCAGTTGTATCCATAAACGGAAAATAGATATCATGACTAGAATGTGAAATATGGCTTGCTGAATTTGGTTCTCGTGTTTTGCTTATGTGTTTCGGAACCGTTTCGCATGGCGCGGCAGAGATAAAGCGACCGTCCTCTTCGAATTGTCATTACCATATTAATTTTCAACAAAGTCATATTCATAAATATCGCTTTTGATGTTTTTATTTGATTCGCTGCCACAGAGTACCTTTAATAGCGGCGAGATCAAAGAGTTGCCATGCATTGTACGGAGTGGTTGGAACATAATGGGCTAGATGAGGACCAGAGAGCCACAAATTATATCCCTATACTACTGAAGCACCGTCGATAATGCGAAAATTATCTATTCGGGAAGCAAAACATGTAACGCACAGATAACAAAGAAGACTATTTGCAATGAAGACCCTAATGTCAATATTGTGAAGAAAGGAATCTTAGCAAGAAATAAGATGGCTTGATTTTTTCATTGGCAATATGTGCTAAATCGTTCCTGCAATATCAGCACTTTTGTTGAACAAGACGTCTTTAATATTAGCGAAGATCGGTCTTACAATTTCATATTGAAAAGACATTGCCCTGGCATTGTCTGATTTTTCGAAACCAGTAGTCGAGGTACTCGTTAAATGTTTAAAGAAGATGAGAAATAAACTTGAGTATTTTCATTACTATTACCAAACAGATATTCATTGTTCCATGTCCCAATAAAATTTGAATGAATTTTAGTAGTATTCCTCTTCTGGTATGAGTGGTTGCTAGAACATATGGACCAGCACACGGAACTTGGACATTTATCGCATCGCCGAGAAGCGAAGACTCAGACGAGCCTGCGCATATGCGCAGTCTCGTCTGAGCCTTCGCTTCTCACATACACAAAGTATGGAAATAGATGGAGATTGAGGCCAAAAGTTAGCCCTCTAACCTATCTAGATACGCCAGCATGAGTGTTTAAATGAGGCTTTTGCGCACATGCGAAGCGTATCAAAATCTCGTGGCGTGGCCCATGTAAGTTCTGATATAGGTCTATGTAGTTTGAGGTTAGGCTAGCAGTAGCTTTTTTGCAGATAATAACGAGCTTGTTCCCTACATCATGATTTTTCAGCCCTCGGGTTACTTTGCTAGCCTATCAAATACGAGTAATATATACTACTCAAAACAAGTAAAGGGTCAATAAATTTAATGACAGTAACATTATGCGAAAACACTAATGACACCAAATAAACGTTTACTTGACTTGTACACAGAAACACATGCAACTAGTTCGAAGAATGCATTTAATTCATTTTCAAATGTTTTGTTTGTTTGTTTGTTTGATTTGATTCTTTACGTCCCATCAAGAATCTTTCAGTTATAAAGGGACGGGTCTTCCTGGGTTGAACCAGTACTAAGCTAGGATTAATGTTCTTGCTCAAGGACAAAACGCAGTGACTCTGGTGAGGCTCAAACCCGCGGCCCCTCGGTCTCGAGTCAAGCACTCTACCACTGAGCCACTGCGCTCCCTTCAAATATTTTACCGCCATATTTCCTAAACACGGTAGATATTAATATCTTTGGCGAAGTTGCCACCCCATCTCCGAAAAAACGTTGCAATGCCGTTTGACCCTTAGCTTGTTTTGGCTAGTATATATGGGTTGCAAAAAGTTCGATCTTATGTTTTACTAATGATTTATTGCTATTTACACATTGTGTTTGTGGCTTTTAAAAGTTTATTGTTCAAGAGATTGTTAAAATTAGTTTTCCCTTTATAGCAATGATGTAGCAAACCAATTAGAATCCTTGGTATTAGAAGGCAATGCTTATATTGAAACAACAATTTGTAACATATCTATCTGAATCGTTGAATTAGAGAGACAATATTTAATTTTAAAGCTACTACACACTACTTCAAATTTGTACAGCTCGTGCCGTTTATCAATGAATAAACAATATCTAACAAATATACAAATAGACACAAGACACATACAAACTGAAGATGTGTACCAAATTCGCTGATAACGAACGTTTGTGTTATTATGGTAAATATTGAACCAACGATTTCATCAAACTGATAGCTCCATAAAAATCTCTAAATGTTTGCGTACGTTTGACTTTATGAATGAAATAGTAAAGACCATCGCGTTTGGTGTTACTGTTTAACTTGTAAGCATTGTGTGTAAATATTTTGTTGCGATAAATTTGTTTAATATTGGTCTGTCTGTGTTTGCAGATGGTGGCTGATAAAAGAGATTGCATGGGATATGGACTAACAGTCAGAAAATGGTGTGTGTATGATACTGGATAATGGGAACTGAAATGAAGAAATTATGAAAATTGTTTGCCATGGCATTACACAGTGAAAATGCATGTTCAGAGAAAAGGCTGCATGTGGCATGGATAAACCATCATATTGGGCGCTTTTACTTCAACAAACAAAGAAGGAATACATGCACATTCTACTTATGGTTTTGTCAATGCATAAAACGTAGATACAGTAAAACCTGTCTTAAGCAGTCACTCAAAAATAGACAATACAAAGATCTTAATGACAAATGGTAGCTCAATGAAGGTCAAAAGTATTGCAGAATGCTCCTCCTGGAGCATTCTGCAATACTTTTGACCTGCATTAAGCGAAACTCAGTATTGCAGATGGTTGATAAAAGAGATTGCATGGATTATGGACTAACAGTCAGAAAATGGTATGACACAGGATAATACGACTTCCACAACAGAGAATGGAGTGTTTTTCATGACAGTGAAAATGCATCTTCAGTGAAAGGGCAGCATATGCCATGGATAAACCATCAGATACGGACGCTTTTACTTCAAGAAAGAGGAGGAATACTTGCTACTTATGGTTATGTTATGGCATAAGTAATAGATATACCATGGATTGTCCGCCTGTACGTGGAGATCATCCACGAGCTTTAGCGAGTGGATTATCTTACCTACTGGTGGACAAACATGGTATAACTATTATATGCCAAATACATTAGTGTAGACCTTGCACATCATAAGATATTTCGTGCTAATGTTGGGAAGGGTGGTATAAACGTGGACAATGTACATGTACTGGAAGGTTGTGTGTGTTAAGGATAAATACTAAGATACGTATGTGTTTACGACATCTGCTGCAAACGTTCAGAAAGAATGACATTCAGCTCAGTGGCATACCCAAAGCAATGTGAAACAAACAATATAACTGGTATTACTTGGTCATTGGAATTGGAATATAGACAGCTGAAAAGCATGGTTAACATAATACACTTAACTGTTCTATTGTGTTGTTGCACTCGCGGGAAATGTCTAACATTTGAAAGTTCTATATTTTGTACATATCACGCGGTTTTACACCTTTAAGTCGGGAAAATTATGTAATGGAACATTCAGTTACGTCTTCATATTGAAAACCCTGTATACATGCCAATGGTACTACATCCACTTCGTTCCAAACGCATGTGCGTATGGAACGAAGTGGACTTAGTATCATTGGCTTGCGTGGGTACAAATTATATACCTAAATTAAATTTCTGTTAAATTATTGGCAAGAACTACGATGAGCATGTATTGAGATAAAAGCAAGTTTCTTCTTTCTTTTGAAACATTGATGTTTCCAATTTTTATTAATGAAGCCGATAAAATGGGCTTTCATTTTTAACATGGGATGAAAAGAAACCATATTCACTGATCAATAGCACCGTTATGCTCTTTATCAAACATGCCGATGATTGCCAAACCAAACTTATGAACTGTATCTGTTCGCTACCAATTTAATCTATGCACTGAACTCGCCTAAATTAAATTCCATCTTAAAGCAAACGATGATAGACTATAAAGGAATCTTAGGGCGAAGGATAGATACACTGGTTGACCTGTACTGATATACAGGCTGGTCAGTCTTAGCAGTTTACAAGTGCTCTTTTGGTTAGGTTAGTTTTTTGTGCGGTGGCTTCAATGTGCCTACTTTTGTTCCTGTTATTAAATAGTTTCATGCTTATTAAAGGATTATTCATTGAATTTCAGCAAAAAACCAATAGCGAGTTCAGATTTCCTGAAACCCTTTACCATGGTATAATAAAGCGTTTATTTTCATGTTTTAACTGTCAAAGCAGCACGATTCAATTAGAAATTACACGGATGCTGAGCGCAATAATCGCCTCGTGCGGCGCCTGTCACCTAGACAATGGCGAGGAGCTTCTGTGAGCGCTGACGACAGGCGTTACCGTACTAACAGTACTTGAAGAATGCTTGAAATGAGAAGCTTCCTGAGAGTGGGTGTGTATGACCGCATCCTGCTTAATGCACGTGAGTCGTTAATTACAATCACGCAACTAACCAGGTTCATGAAATCAAACTTGGAGATATAGCTGTCATGCAACTAAATATAAACAGTTTGTGGTATAGAGACGGGTATTTTAATTATGGTTGTGAGTTTGATATGTTTAAAATGGACATGAAACGTGTATGTTTAAACTTATACATGTAGTTATTTCCCTTGTTTTTAGTATCTTGGTAGAAATTAACAACTTTTCATGAAAATAGTCATGCACCTTGTTGACAATAATAGGCTGCATATTTTATGCTTTTGGCAGCTTATCTTGAGACGTTTGGCATGCGCGGGTCCAGAAAGTTTTTTCAGAGGGGGTCCAACTTTGACAAGGTTTTTTTAAGTTGAAGAGTGGAGAGAGGCTCCAAATACCATTATAAATGGGCCATCATCGGCCTGCTAGCGAAATGCCATTTAAATGACGTTTGGCTGGCGTGCCGATGATGGCCAAACATTTAAGCTTTGAACAGTGAAACATTGGTAGCTTGTGATTTTTAGGAAATCCGAACCAGTATTGCTAAGAAACCCTATATTTTTGTGGTTTTCATAGTGGGGGGGGGGGGGGAGGACTGGGGGAGTTCTGGCGCCCTGTCTCCCTTTGGATCCGCGTATGTTTGGAATGCATTACTAAATACTATTGGTAGTTGTGTAGTTGTATAGTGATAGCGACATAAATGAATGAGTTAAAGAAATCAAAAAAAGGTAAGTGTGTATGATCAGGAAGTACCAAAATCACAAACTGCAGACAAACCCACGGCACCGCGAGGAAGAGCCGCACAATCACCGCGAGACTCCAGGAAGACAAACCAAGCAAAGCAACTAGCCCTCCCCTCCCCACCAAGATGATTTCAAAACACTGGTTTACAAATATTTTCAAATTGTTGTTTTCTTTAATAAACAAAAAAAGAAAGAAAAGAAAAAACAAACAAAAAACATACAAATAAAACAACAGACAATAAAACAGCAACACAAGATGAAGGCATTTGAAGACAGCAATATTTCTTTATAAACTATAAGCGAGTTGCTTCGAGCACCCAAAATACCACCCAAAAACCCTTAAAACGGAAATGAACTGGTCCTATCATTAAGATTGGGAAATTTCATTCGACTTCAATGGTTTAAGTGTCGCAATCTCAGTCAAAAAGAAACCTTTGAGCTGAGAGCATGTTTATAATGTTCGTATTTCTGCGCATTATAAATTTGCAAATTTATCGATAAAGGGAAGCCATATTAGTCACGGGTGCTTCTTCTATTGAATCTCTTAAATCTATGCCAGAAACGGAAGAATCGTCAACTGGACCAATTTTCTGAGGCGACACAGTGGATACTACGGTAGTAGCGTCATAAACGGTGGGATAGATTTACGGATGATTACCCTTAAAAGCTATCATTAAGTTACAGGGCGGAGCAAACAGGCTAGTTTCAATATTGTTTCCGCAAAATTCAATTGCTGTAAATAATGTGGGGCTAATATTGACAAGTATTGGCAATTATTGTTGATAGGGGGTGTAAGATGCACGTGCGAACAAGTTGCGATAACCTAATAGAGAGTTTGTCATTTTGTACAGATGCAATATTTACACTCGCATCCTCATAGGGTATAATTCATCTTGGTTTCTGTAAATTGATTATCAAAAAGAAAAAAACAAAACACCAACAAGTTAATCCATATAAGCCTAGCGACCTTTTTGTGGGACATAGGCAAGCAGTGCAAACCATGATCAGACGCCGCAGAACGCGGCCTCTGATCGAGGTCTCCACTGCTTGCTTACAGAACATTCTATTCAAATTTTAATAAAAGTGAAAAATACCACCCAAAAACCCTTAAACGGAAATGAACTGGTCGAATCATTAAGATTGGGAAATTCCATTAGGCTTAAATGGGTTAAAGTGTCAAGATCATATAGACCGACCTACAGCACTGCGAGGAAGTCAGCGAAGACACTAACGCAAATAAAGCTGTCAAAATTAGAACCAACAATAAATGTTCAGAACATGCCATATAAGCAAATCACAGTCCATCCAGGACACCCAGAGGAATAAAACAAGACAGGAGCATAACCAACAGACCCATATACTAACAAACACTTCCAAAATAAAGCTCATTTGATGAAGAAATCACAATATATAGATCATAGCCTACCGATTATGAAAAGAAGATAGAAAAAGAAAGACACAACCCGTTCTTCTTACAGACCAGATTAACCACAAGGAAACCCTATTCAACGCACACCTTCCTAGTTGAATGGGTGCAAAGTTTAAAATGATTTAAACATCATACTATAAAACAGAGCCAAATGTAGCAACAATGATTGGACAAATTTGGCGTCACAATTAAAAATACATTAAAAACAATGACTCGACGACATTTTTATTGAATAAAATATGTTTGACCAAGCAACATCGTAAAAAAGACTTCATTCCAAGTTAAAATCAAATATATACCCTTTAACTATAACTATGTTTCAAGTGCCTTCATTTAAAAAAAAATAGAAGTAATGCCAACGTAATTGATTTGAAAACTTTTAAATACAATTCAAAACGGGTTATTTATTTAAAAGATAAATCTACAATCGTCTGTAAAACTGAAGAATCTGGCATTCTTTGTTTTATCTGTTGTGATGTTGATTTTTTTAAATCAACATTTTATTCGTTTTCGTTCGACTGTCAATTCATTAGCTGACCAAGTCTATAGTATTTCATTGGTGGTAAAAATTCCAAAACACTTCTAGATCTTACAGTTTACAATTATGCCGCGGTATCATATTTGTATTGTCAACAACAAAACACTGGAACCATAGCCACTACTGCAGTCGTATTATTTAACCAATTTATACCTACAGCGTAATCTCAATTGTGGAGCTGCATAATGTGATATCCCAATCAGGGTTTGCACCGTTTGTTAACATAAAAACTATAATCATCAATTGACCTTACATGGACATTTCGATTTGTGAATGAACATTTAAATTATAAAAGGTTTCGCTAGGCACACATTTGTTTATATTATTCGACTACTCCGTGTGACCATTTGAGTAAGGCTGATATGAAGAGACGCTTCTAGCAGTTGCTCAAAATACAAATGAATAGTAAATACGACCTGGAATGGTATTTGATTGAATCGACTCCTGATCTTTGTCGTCTTTCTTACTTTACTTTATGATCAATACAGTAAGAATTGATGGTGAATGCAATAAGATTCTGAACCACGAAAAGCAACATAATTAATCGTTCAAGTCAGTGCTAGAAATTGAACTATTATATTATTCGACTACTCTGTTTGACCATTTAAGTGAGGCTGATATGAAGAGGCGCGCCTAGCAGTTGCACAAAATACAACTGAATAGTAAATACGCCCAGCAAAAGCAATGACGTAGCTTGTGCAACGATTTATATAGATCATTTGTATAACCCCCAACAGGTCATTTAGTTTGCTTGTAATACAGTAAAAGCAAGGCGAATACAATGGTTTCAGATTAGTTGTTTTGTTTCTTGTTGCAATGGCTAACTAGCGTTTAATAGCAAGCTGCCAACATGATAAAATTGAATTGTTATTGAGGACATCCAAATTCATTTTAACTCCTCCTTTAAACAACTTATTATCTGCAGATAACCTTTGTAAACAATTAAAACCATGACCAGCACTGACACAGCATTGATCTGATAGTGTTCCTGAAAGAACCCTTTGATTTATTGTTTTTGAAATAGTCAGCAAATGACAACAAAATTACGAAAAATTTCCCAGCATGCAAAGCGAATAAATGAGTAAACATGGCCTGGAAATGACCAAGTCACAGACCACAAGAACATATCATTGGCACCCAGAAGATGAGGTACAAGAATACAGGTCAACCACGATGAAGCATTAACAAGCAAAAGTACAATGAGGAAAGCAATCAACTATATTTTCTCCAGCGATATGAATTCCAAACTTAAAAGGACACAAATCAGTGAACTAGCAACAGCAGAAGCACCGCACCAGGACAGACAGCAGGCATCTGAAAACATAGCAAAAGAAATAATGAGTTGATTACTGTCAAGTGTATGGTTTGTCTGTTTGAGCTATTTAACCCTTTATTCCAAAGGCTAATTTTAGATCCTGACATAATTTTCCATATTAAGGCAACATTGGAAATTTTCAAAAAAAAAAGTTAAGTTGTGAATTCTTTTGAAAATATTATGGAAATCGGAGCATTAATTTTGCTCCAATAGAGCAAATGCTCTATTTTCCATAACAGTTTCAAATACATGATATTTCAAAGGCATTTAAAGGCGTGATTACGGAGTCAAGGGTTAAGTGTTTGAAAACATAATCTAGCGTTGTCTTCTCCATGAAGAATGATGGACATCAACAGTAGAGAACATACTTTCACTGAAAAAAAGAAATACAGAATTTCATTTAAAAGCAATACATAGAGCCCAATGGAAACATACAATAATCGATAATCAATTAAATCATCCACTTTTATCCTGAGGACTAGAGTGCAGAAAAGCATGTTGGTCTTATTCTTTGCAATGACTTCGTGCGCTAGTACTGGTGATTGCAAGAACCAGACTAATTCAATTCCAGTAATAAACGCAGTCAGATAGCATCTTGGATCCACGGTATCGTGACATTGACAGAAACCGCGTCAATTAAAAATGTTGCAATTCATGTGCAGAAAGTCTAGGTCAAATTTAGTCTGCACACTGCACAGAACCGTCCATTCAGTATAGCTCCTTAGACAAAATGTATATAACTAGAAAATGTCACAAGCACATACTCTTCAGTACACACACTGAACAACATATGAGCAAGTGCGTGAAAAAACAACAACGAACTAGTAGTGTATGATCAAGACTCAAGGCAACAAAAAACTCCTTTCATGCTTAACTCAATATTAAAATGCCAACATGTTTAGCAGGATAAATACAGCATCTGAATATTTAAAGCAGGCAAATACTTTATTTTACAGCATTTTACTTTCTATGAGCAGCTGAAATTTCATGCTCAGCTGAGTTTAGCATGAAAAAGTTTTATAATCTCGGGACTAGGAAGTGCCACAATCACAGCTCAGAGACAAGGCAATGGCACCACGAGGAAAACCCCCAAAAATGAGTCGCCCAGAAAAGACACCGAACTGCTTGGGAGCCTGCCCAGCCTGATCTAAGTATTTGCTATTCGCCTTTTAACACCTATAGAACTAAGTAACGAATACTCTGATCCCACTGGGTCAATGCCCAGACTTATTTAAGTTTTCGCTTAGCGCAAGGCTTCTTTTATTTGCCCATATTTTTAATTTCAGCTGACAGTGTCTTGTGTGCTGACAACCAGACCAAAAATTATAACAACGTTTCATGCTCAACTCAACTGTGCATGATATTTCAGCTACTCATAAACTAGAATGCTGAAAGCTAATTATAAAAAATTCTGGCTTTTTTAAACTTTTAGATGTTGTATTTACCATGCTCATAAATGTTAAAATGCCAACAACTGTTGGCATTTTAACATTTATGAGCATGATAAAATTCATGCTCAGTTGAGTTGAGCCTGGTAAGTCACAGATCAGTCTGTTCAGATACAGAGAATATGTATTGGTAGTCTCAAAAATAAGGACGTACCAACGACAGGTTTTAGACTATGAACGCACAATGAACAAGGATATCCTTTACCCCCTTTGTTGTTCGTATATGGCATTAAAATGTTTTCTCATGACATGTTTCACGTAGTCTCTATTGCAAGCCAATCAAACCTCAGCTGTAAATTTATCGTCTAATGAATTAATTGTTTATGGGCCAGGTGCTGTCTCTCTAACGGTGCTAATCCAGGGGAAATTAATAAAGCAAAACTTATTTTATCTAAATTTGATCAAATCCTGTGAAACTGTTGATCTATCGTGAAGAGAATGGAAATAGATTCTCGGCTCAATTCTAATAAATTCTGGAATTTCATTTCGTCTTATCTGTCACTTCAGGAACATTTTGTAATTGTCGCAGAGAACAGAATCAAAGGTTGCAGTCCAACAATGTTTGCAGATTTCAAATATTGCTAACTGGTCCTATACAGTGTTGACATGATTGACACATGCAGGATGTAGAGCATTGCAGTTCGTCTTTTTACAGTCAAGGAAACTATCTGTTGTTTTGATGTAAGCTCATTACATTTTATGGAACTCAATTATAATTTACACTAATACCTGTAAGACTTGGTTATTGAATGCTGGACTTTACCAATAAATTTGTTTTTGAAAGGGGCTTACAAACGAAGAATTTGTGCAAGTATGAAGACCCCTCCTCCTTCATATAGCAGAAAAAATAATTTTGAAACAAAATATAAAAAGTGGGCTATATCTCCCCGCTTAAATTGTAGTTTTGCTATAATAAAAATTCAATGCTCGAAAATGGCTTATATCTGGCCCCCGTGGTGTAGTGGATAAGCGCTATGCCTTGTAAACCAGGGGTCGCAGGTTCGATTCCTGGCTTCTCCATAAAACCACTTTCGGTTGAGCCTTCGGGAGTTCCCGTCATATTAATAAACACACAAATCATAAACCCTCCCGGCCCAGTACTGGTTTCTACCCATGGAAAAGCCACATTTTTTTTTATCTGGCCCCGGGGTTATACAATTTGAGTACAGTCTCAAACTCATAATAAAGCGCCGCCCAATAGTAATGTGGATGACCTGTTGTTTGCCTTTAATACATGTGGCAATTCTAGTTTGCTGAAATGTTCGAAATATGAAATCTGTGCAAAATTGCACAGGTTTCATTTTCTGTACATTTCACCTGGTATTACACCTCTAAAACAGAAAACATGCCCAGTAAATGCTAATATACCAGATTAAACGACCACGGCAACAATAGGGAAGAGACATGAAAACAGTGGTGAAATAAACAAGCCATATAAATATGATAGCAATGCTAAAATTAAGCCAAGCATCCATCTTTCTATTCCTCAGAGAAACTAGCACTTAATAGCAAAGCCTTCAATAAACATGAAAGGTCACACACAAGAGCAGCAATAACAACAATACAAACCCAAAGAATAAATAACAGCAGATCAACCATATATGAAGGGACAGCAGCTATATACAATGCACTGAGACGGGATGTGGTTGGTTCAAATTTTACTGACATGACGTCAGTGTCACACTCAGGTAGCACTACTGTATGTAGCATTATGCTTCAGAACTGATCAGCTTTTTTTCAAAAGTTGATTTAGAAAATAATAAGTTTTTAAACTTGATAATACCCCTTCTCCGAAGAAATTTTGTTGACTTCAATTCAGATAATGAAAAAGATGTATTTCCATCATTTACTTCCCTCTATAAGCCTCAGACAAATGGGTGTGTCAAACGATTGAACAAGAAATGAAGAGATAATGTGAGTATAATGTATGTATAACATTACACCATAACAAGTAGAGCTCTCGAAGTCTCTGGTGATTAGGAACCTGTTGAACATATATGCACACGATTCTAATTGCATCTACGAAAGACAAATAAAAACAATTAAGGTCTGCAGGATTACTTAAATGTTTGCAATGGCGTAAAATGTACAAACTATGAAACCTGTGCAAAACTTTGTACCTTTCTGCTTATTTTTTAATTCATGTTGTTGAAAGACAATTGTAGAATAAACGCAATTTTGGCGGTAAAGGCAACTTGCTTGGCATCAGTTCTAAATAGGTGTACACTCTTCTTATTATCAAATATATTTGCTATTCTGAGTATAAAGATATATCACTTGACGCTGCATCTGGGAGCGAAATAACGCCGTGCAATAAAATCGATAAACCACTAGTGATAGTGATTTACAGATTTTCAGGAAACGTTATGATAACATTGCGTACATAATGACAAAATTATAACGTTTTTACAGCAGAAATGAGATTTCAAAGAAATCTTAATGTCATATGATTAATTGAATCTAACATTCGTGCACTTGTATCATTGAATTTATTAAACTCGTTGCGAAAAAGAGATAAAACGCCCGACAAGCCTCGCATTTTATCTCTTTTCCCCAACTCGCTTAATAAATTCAATAAAAAATGGGCACTCATGTAAGATCATATATATTCACGTTGTATATATATATTCTTTTTATTTAAATCGTTTGCTTTCCTCTTCTGTTCCATTGCGGTTTTATATGACATTAATGGAATATCTCATGACATGTCTCACGTAGTCTCAGATGCAAGCCAATATATCGAATTAACCAGCATCAGTAGTCCCTAATTGTTTGGAAAACCCACATTTTCACTTTAATATACCCTTTGAAAATGTAAAATTTAATAACTCGCGTATTAAATGGACACAACACCTATGTAAGGTATACTTTTATCTAGCAGTAGTGTTGAAAAGACCACTTAATTGTTTGGTGTACCGTCACCTTGCAGTTTCAGCCTCGCATCAGAAACCATGCAGGTGTACCATTGATATCAGACGACAATTCACCGTTACCTGGAAATTTTAGAATTCTTCCAATTATTGTCCCGATAACAATCTGATTCCAATATTTCATATCTAAATACAAATGGGTCGTAAAGGAAACCAAATCCTGGATCATTTCGACTAGCATCGTGCAAAAAGGTCAATTACAGATAATTACAGTGGATGTGTGAGGTTATGGCAATTTATTTGCCCGAAGCGAGATTCAGGTGTAACAAACCATTTTAACTCTGCCTACTAGTGTCGTCTGCTGATAACCTGTGTAATCAGTTTGGATCCAGATCAGGATCCAAACTGTTTGACACTCTGATGTAATTCCTGAAAGTATTTTTTGAAAAAGTTGAGTTTGAAAAAAATATATATTTTAGGCAAAAGATATAAATGCAAAATTGTCCAGTAGGCAAAGTAATTACTATTAGTGATAAGCAGTGTTTATAGATAATAGCAAATAAATTAGTTAATAAGATTAAGAACTTACCTGTTGGATTTCTTTTGCCCCGTCCTGTTGAGTCCGTATCTTTGCTATATCTCATTTTTAAATCTTGATTTATATGTTTTTTTTTGCAGATGATGCATTGATAAGCTAGGGGTCTGTCATACAAACCAAACATCTATGTGTTTTGATCCACATCTGAACTAAGGTTGATGTTGGCGCCGTGAAACCGGTTAAAGCTCTCCAGTAAAATGTTTTACTGACCGTTCAAAGATGGTACTTCTTTTGTGGATCATTTGTGTTTTTTGGGTCTTGTGTTGCTCATGCTTTCGCGTCTGTTCATTGATACCTTGTGGTCACCTGCTGGGAAAAGGGCTGACCTCATGGTTCTTATTGGTGATATTTATTGTCCTATGTGGTATCCTGGGTCAGGTGTGGTACCTGATTGTATCGTTTTCTGATATTTGCCATCTTTCTTACTTTACTTATATCAGCATCACATCAGAATTCTTTACAGGCTATTTGTAAAAAAAACCCCTCTAATTGAAGACTCTAAACTCAGAAGTTGTTAAATATATGTCATATCCTTTATCAGAAGTTAGGAAAATTACTTTGAATACACGGATAAACATACGGATAGAAAGGCGGATGGGCAAACTGAAAGCACAAACACAAAATAAAGTTGTATCTCATGCATTTTTATATGATGCATTCAATAAACAAAATTTGTCATCGTAAAATTGCAAAATATTTTGTGGTCACCTGCTGGGAAAAGGGCTGACCTCACGGCTCTTATTGGTGATATTTATTGTTTTTTTGTTACGTTCCTATGTGGTATCCTGGGTCAGGTGTGGTACCTGATTGTATCGTTTTCTGATATTTGCCATCTTTCTTACTTTACTTATATCAGCATCACATCAGAATTCTTTACAGGCTATTTGTAAAAAAAACCCTCTAATTGAAGACTCTAAACTCAGAAGTTGTTAAATATATGTCATATCCTTTATCAGAAGTTAGGAAAATTACTTTGAATACACGGATAAACATACGGATAGAAAGGCGGATGGGCAAACTGAAAGCACAAACACAAAATAAAGTTGTATCTCATGCATTTTTATATGATGCATTCAATAAACAAAATTTGTCATCGTAAAATTGCAAAATATTTTCTTACCCATAAGTTTAAGCATGTGTTTTGGGTGCTCAAAAGAACCGTCTAAATGAGACGGTTCTTTTGAGTACCCACAAGATATGTTTCGGTGGAGAAATAAGAAAGTTATTTTTCTGTTACGCAATCTTAGCTAACGGCCTGAATTTCATTGTATTTGCACATAAACGGGGACAATGTCCAGAGTAAGCAAAACATGGAAAGCATCGTTAACATCCAAATGGTAATGAAACAGGGCGGGGAATGACATATTTTTGTGTTGATATGCTGCAAGGATTTTTGTTTTTTTTCCCATAAGTAAAATGCATTTTATCTCTACATCGATCTATCTACCACTTTCCAGCCCCTATTCGGTATCATTCAATACCTGATTTATAAAAGAAAAGGTTTGCACTTTGTGAGCAAACACTGTCGAGATCGTCCGTGCAGTATACCTTAGCATTTGTCACTTCAATTTTTGTGACAAAGTGTACGCACAATGTGGGACCTTAATAAGAATGGTATGATATTAGATTCGGTCAAAAGTGGGACGGATGGTGTGATACGATAGAACAAAGGGAATAGGTTCTTTAGCGTCTGGAAAAGATAAGAGTCCGTCAGAATAGCATAAACAAAACAACGTGATTCACCACCATGTGTAAAAAGACATATAATAATGGGGAAATGTGGCAAAAGCGAGCAACAATTTCATGAGTTTGTCCACAATTTATGTAATTTAAATGTGTTACTTTGTGACCACACGCTGCATGTTGACTTCTTTTTACTTCGACACACGTATTTAACTAGAGGGCATTGTGTCAACCGCCATAACAGTAGTATGATTTGCTTTTAACAGATATTACAGAGCATACAGTGCATGTGTTACCAACACAACAGCTAAAAAACTAGAGGACCTGAAGGTCCTGAGGCGCTCACCTGACCTCTTTAATAATGTTCAAATAGGTCAAGATCAACTACAGCTTATAATAAAACCTATTTTGTTTTACCATAAATGGGGGTTGCAGCCAATTTAGTCAAGTGATCTAAACAATCTAATGAATACTCCATCAAACAGCCCAGTGATTTCTGAGAATCCAATGTTTATATAGGTATGTGGCAGTCCAAATGAGTGGCATTGGATAAAAGGTCACAGGTCAGCTTGACATTTGGTACTTATATAAAGCCATTGTCTTATAAGTTTAAACATTTCTGGAAAGTATTATGATTTCGGCTTAAACAGTTATAAAAAAATGAACATTTCAAGATTTTTCCCATATAAATGCATTAGGAATCAAATTTGACCTTGCCCTCAAGTAGGTCAAGCTTGATTCATCATTTGTGCAAACCTGGTGGAGACCACATCCCCAGTGCCACATAGCAAGTCCCAAGGCCATTGGTCTTTTGTTCCGAAGAATAAGATATTTAAAGGGTTTTTACCATATATGGGTGTTCTGGCCTTGCCCTTTGAAACCTATTTATAGCCAATGGCTCATTAGGTTAAACATACCTAGTGAGAATAATGACTTTGGCTTCAACAGTATTCAAAAAATCAACTTTTCAAAAAAAATCACATTTAAATGCAAAAGGAAGCAAATGTGACTTTGACATTAAATAGGTCAAGGTCAACTTAGTATCATCATTTGAACAAACTTGGAAGGCCCCACAACCCAATGCTACATTCCAGGTCCAAGTATCACAGGCCTTCTGGTTCTGGAGAAGAAGATTTTTAATTGTTTTTTTTACCATATATGGGCGTGACGGTCATCTTGGTCATGTGACCAAAATATTTTGAATACATTTCGACTAACTTATCATAAGGAGTCTTCACATGAAATTTGAGTTCAATTGGGCCAATGGTTTGTGAGAAAACTATGTTTTAATATATTGATGAGACTGTAATATGAGCGACCTAGGCTGAAAGGTCAAAGATCTTGACCTTTGAAACTTATTTATAGCCATTGTCTCGTAAGGTTTAACATATCAAGTGAAATAATGACTAAGGCTTCCACAGTTTTAAAAAATCAATTTTTCAGAAATGTTCCCATTTAAATGCATTAGGAAGCAAATTTGACCTTGATGTTAAGTAAGTCAAGGTCAACCTAGAATCATCGTTTGAACAAACTTGGTAGGCCCCACAACCCAAATGCTACATTCTAAGTCCCAAGGTCATCGGCCTCTGGTTCTGGAGAAGAAGTTTTTTAAAGGGTTTTTACCATATATGGGCGTGGCGGCCATCTTGGTCATGTGACCAAAATATTTTACATACATTTTGGCTAACTTATCATAAGGAGTCTTCACATGAAATTTGAGTTCAATTTGGGCCAATGGGTTGTGAGAAAACTACGTTTTAATATATTGATAGGACTCCAATATGAGCCACCTAAGCTGAAAGGTCAAAGGTCAATCTTGACCTTTGGAACTTATTTATAGCCATTGTCTCATGAGGTTAAACATATCAAGTGAAATAATGACTAAGGCTTCCACAGTTTTAAAAAAATCAACTTTTCAGAAATTTTCCCATTTAAATGCATTAGAAAGCACAATTGACCTTGACGTTAAGTAGGTCAGGGTCAACCTAGAATCATCATTTGAACAAACTTGGTAGGCCCCACAACCCAAATGCTACATACCAAGTCCCAAGGTCATCGGCCTTCTGGTTCTGGAGAAGAAGATTTTTAAAGGGTTTTTACCATATATGGGCGTGGCGGCCATTTTGGTCTTGGGACCAGGACTATTTGAACAAATTTTCGTTCCCGCGTCCTAAGGAGTCTCCATATGAAATTTGAATTTAATTAGCCCAGTGGTTTTGGAGGAGAAGGTGTTTGAAAATATTGACGGACGGACGACGGGCGGACGCCGGAGTGACTGGTATACTATTAGCTCACGCATGAGCCTTTGGGTGAGCTAAAAACGACTCGTACACTCATCACTTCAATACGCAGAGTTGACGAATATTGCACCATCGAAGTGGAGACAAGCTTCAAAAAGGCCATGCCCACAATGTTGATACAATGACGTTAACAAACCACGTGTTCCGCCCCTGTGTTTAAGTGATTGTTCATGCAAACTGAACATTAAAATTAGAAAAGGTGCGCTAAATTTAAAAACGTGTATACAGAATAGCTCTACTGATCTATAAAAGTTGAAAGGAATCCATTTCATTACCATACATCTATTTAAGAGCCATTGACCAGTCAGCATGCAGTCTTGGGCCACTATCGACCCACCAGCGAAACGCCATTCGAATGGCGTTTCGCTGGTGGGCCGATAGTGGCCTGCATTTGTATACTTACTGGATACTGACAAACATGCACAGCTTCAATACTGCCGAGGTTAAAACACATCCAGGTCTGCATACTAGGTTTTGGTACGATGTTTTTATTGCAAAAGACTCCTTTCACCCCCTATGTCGAGGTTAGAACACATCCAGGTCAGCATCCTAGATTTTGGTACAATGTACTTATTGCAAAAGACTCCTTTCACGCCTATGCCAACAAATCCAGTTGTGTTCAGTGTCTAAGTTTTTAGTCAGGGTCTCCCTCTACAATTATACATTGCGTATGCGAGACGCACAGTCCCTGATTAGACTGCGCGCATGCGCAGGCTTGTTTGTAGCTACGCTGCTGGCCGATGCGATACGTGTGCCAAACACAAAAAAGTGAGTATGACAAGAAAATGCCACAATAACAGACCACAGACCAAACCACGACTCCGCAAGAAAGAGACACAGTAAACCAACATCTACGTGACAGCAATAACACAATTAAAGTAAAGTGACCAGATCGCTCTTCCTCAGAGAGATGAATGCACAAGAAAGTCCACTGCATGCCTTAAGATTTATGGTGGGCCTGGGTCATTGTCCCATGATTTCAAAATATGGACCATCACTTTCCAAGGCAGTTGGCTCAGTGGACCCATCCTTTTTAGCTGTGAAAAAACTCACTTTAATTAATAAAAATATTCATCTATATATTCATCATGTAGCAAGTCTACTAACTCCACAAAACAGAAAGAACATGCAGGTAGTCAATACAGTAAAAAATGTCTTAAGCAGCCACTCAAACAAGACAAGACAAAGACCTTAGTAACAAACGGTAGCTTAATGAAAGTCGAAAGGATTGCAGAATGCTATACTTTTTACCTGCATTAAGCGATTATTGGCCCTCCTTTTTGAATGGCTGCTTAAGACAGGTTTTACTGTCAGCAGTCAATACACATATATGCATACAAGTGTCTGTGTTAGTGTGTAGATAAAGTATACTACCCAAATGTCAGCTGTGTTTAGTTTAATATGCTTTGGTTTCAGAAAATATGACCCACCATTTTTTGCTCCATGGGTCACTTCGGCTCACCAATCTTGAAAAAAATCTGAAGCCCTGCACTAAATACGGCAAATAAGCACAAAATCAACAACAACAGAACCATCACTAGCTGAAGCTATCGGGGGTTTAAATTAATTTTACTTGACAAATAAAAAATCATCTTTCTCATGATCCGGTCCAATTAAAGGCTCATCCCAGATATCTTACGAAAGGTCTCGGGTGAATTAGAATCTTTGTATAACGGGAAATATGATCCAATAATTTTCATTTGTCTTGTTTCTACAATTGTTTACATAGGAAAATTTCGTGAGCGATGAATGGCTTTTAGATTGAAAATTCCATTTCTGAAGATGGGTCCTAATTAGCTGGGAACCGTAATTATAACCAATGTCACGAATGCCACTATCAGACGGGCCAAAATAGACTTCTCATAGGCGTGCGAAGAACCATAGAATTGATAGCTTTTTTGGGGGGATGGAAATACCAATTGCCATCTATTACTTCAGATAGACCACCCAAAAACCCACCTGTTTGGCTTAGGTAATATTTTATAAGAGTCAAAATATGGAAGATGTTTGCATTAGACAATCCGATCTTTCAAAATTATCCTTATCATGCTAGCGGAAGTGTGCATAAACTCATTTACACCCGGACATCCGAATATGACATTGTGTCATCTTGAATACCGACAGGATGATTCTTATACGAATCAGTAGTGGTGTTGTAGGATATCTAATGTTAGAGATGGTCTATATTGCATTTGACCAGAAATATATTCAAAAGCCCTTCAATCCCACCCTCCGCTGACATTGTATCACCTTGAATACTTGGATGATTCTTATACCATTCAGTAGTGGTGTGGTGTTCACTATTTTGTATGATATCTAATCTTAGATATGGTCTATATTATATTTGACCAGAAATATATTTAAGCCCTTTAACCCCAACCCCCGTTGGCTGCGACTGCACACCTCCGTTCTAAGGCGTTGGTTCAGACTTTCCAAAGTATGTTCATTTTTTTCTTCTGTCTTTTAGCCTTTTTTAAAAAAAGCTTCAGTTTCTTTTTATTCCCTTTAATACAATGACCAAATGAAGTTGAAGTCTAGGTTAAAGGGACTTTCGCTTTATTAAACAATTAAAGGGACCGTTCGTCTTAAATTAATTCTGAAATGTAGGGACTTGGGCAAGTCTAGCGTTGGGTTTCTTGTTATTGTGTAGGAGGTGTCGTGCTCAGTCCTTCTGAATGCTGTGGTTCTTTGTGCCCTTTCAAGTTTAGCAATCATCCTATCTCGCTGAAAAAAGTGAGAGAGCTGGCCCTGATGTTATAAATATTAATGCATGAAATTTATCCTGCTCATAAATGTTAAAATGCCAACAATCGTTGGCATTTTAACATGTATCAGCAGGATAAATACAGCATCTGTGAGTTTTAAATCCAGAAAATATTCACTTTTCACAACTTTACCTTTTATGAGCAATTGAACTTTTATGCTCAGCATGAAACAAGTTTTATAATATATATATATGTGTGTGTGTGTGTGGGGGGGGGGGGGGGGTGGGGGGGCTGGTTGCCTTGCTTATAGTATTCTTGGTTTTTATGTTTGTGTTTTTGCTTTTGGATAGGTTGGTCCGAGGTTATCGTATTACTCGTTTCTTCAAGTATCAGTAAAAATGTTGTTAAAACGAAACAATGACTTTGATTTCGCTTCCAAACTAAATCAAAATCATTAGTTGGCGGATGGAAGCTAATCATAATCATTGTTTGGTGGATGGAAGCTAAATCAAAATCATTGTTTGGCGGATGGAAGCTAAATCATAATCATTGTTTGGCGGATGGAAGCTAAAACAAAATCATATTGTTTGGCAGATGGAAGCTAAATCAAAATCATTGTTTAGTGGATGGAAGCTAAATCAAGATCATTGCTTGGCGGATGAAAGCTAAATCAAGATCATTGTTTGGTGGATGGATGCTAAATCAAGATCATTGTTTGGTGGGTGGAAGCTAAATCAAAATAATTGTTTGCTAACCATTAGGAAATTACAAGCTTAAGGCCTTTAGGCACATGCTATGATTCCATCCTAATTTTGACTTTAAGTATGGGAACGTCTAACGGTACACATAGGTTTAAATTCTATGCACATTCTTGCCATTGCTCTATGAATATAGTTCTAGGCGATCTCTTGTCTAAGCCTTTACTGTCCATTGTTAACCCAAGTGTTGAGTGTTCCATCAGCCGAGTGATATCACCAAGTACGTTAGGGTTCCCATATACACCATTACTTTTATTTGTTCTTTTTAAAATACAAAGAAATCTTTTGCAGATTAAAATCTGCAAAAGATTTCTTTACATTTTAAAAAGTGTACTCGTTAACGTCACCCATCTGTGTTTTGAAATACACACAGGAAATATTAGAATTGACAACCTTACTCGAACGTAAAATCTAATTAAATCTGAAGAAGCTTCTTTTGTAAATGATAAACCATTACATAGCCAGTACGTACAATAACCACAAAAAGCTAACCAAAAATATAAGAAAGACCCGGCCTTCTTTAACAGGTGTTAAAGTAATTACAACACCTAACATCAACAATGATCATTTTATCCAGGTTTTAAAGAAAGTCGTTCAAATTTCAGCAATAAGAACGGCTTTAGCTAAACGAGATGTCAATATCTAGTCGCCATTGTTGTCATTGCCCTCAAGTAACCTCGGGTCAAATTAGGCGGCGCAAGATTTTCGGACTTGCTGAGGTTTTCGAATACATTGCTACGAGCATTTGACTCCCATCACAATGCCATTCATTCCCAATGATCTCACTAATCAATTTCAAATAAAAGGTTTCTGTTTTCTCACCCCGCCACATAGGTTTGACACGTTCGGCGTGAAGGATAATTAGGTTTATTTGTGATACATACACAATACATCCGGGCATCCAGTAGCTGCCATTGTGGAAGGAACGCGTGACTTTTAACCTCAGAAATGATGCTATTGCTATTAAAAAAGAGAAGTGGGCAGTACTTAGAAATGATTTTGTGAAAGAATATGAATCTTCTTCAAATGTCAAACTCAATAAAAAATTCTTTCCTGGTGGTCATGCCTGCTAAGTTCAAGATACCGTTAGTTTAACTCTGCGTGCTGGGCAATGTAATGTGTCTTAATTTTTGTACAATGTAGTCTGCTGTTTTTGTTTCAAAATTAATGTTTTCAACAACAACAAAAATGTTAGTCATTGAAGAACTCCGTAAAACCATCTATGATATACCTAATGGCTGGTCTAAGGACATAAAACATGTAATATGATTTAATTTAGACATGAAAGACTGCTCTGGGCACAAAATGACAACAGTTTTTAATATATAGTTTTACTTAGTTAAGAATTAATATTTCAAATAAATATTAATGAGCGCGGATCTGAGAAAAGGGTCTTTAAGGCATTCCAGCAATTATTACATAATAGACATTTGAAAAACGCATAAAATGACGAAATTTCACATTCTTTTATATGACCACGAAAATGTTCCTATCGATTGATGTCATCAACGTAGCAAATGTTTCTGATTATATGATTATACTTTTAGGTTTTGGATGCTACCTGTTGTCATGGTAACAATTAGGCAATAACACCTACAATGGCTCATAATGAAGAGTGGGTAACTTTAATGTCTATCAAACAACTTAGAAAGTTTAATTTTATACATTTTCATTTGCATTTACTTTATACCATGGATAACGCTTGTGAATACATTTATTTGTTAGATGTTTATACTGAGTCAAAAATAACCAACAAGCAACTGGAGACCAGCACTCTGACGTCATATTAGTCTTAACGTTCTTCTTGACGTTACATTCTTTTTTGTTTGGCGAAGACTTGTTGTGATTTGATACAGTGCAGTATACCCAATAGCAATGACGACGTGCAAATCAACACAGCAAGATCTCTTGCTCGAATCTATACAAAATGTTGTGTGTGAAGCCGCCTTAGAACTGATTTTACACGACACTTCGTTCACTAATACCTGATTATTCTCAGTCCATGCATGACTGAGTAATAATATACTGCACAACCTTTGTTAATGCTAGTGCAGCCTAGACAAATATTCTGCTCTATTCGATGAAGCGAGCAGAATGTTAAAACCTAACGAGACCTGAAGCAAATTTAAGACCCAGTGTTAGAGGAACAATTGTTTTGTTAGCCTTCTCTGATAGAAGTACAACGCTAATTTCTGATCATACTCACTTGCTTATCTGAATTTTACAAAGAACTGTTCTGCAATTTTACATAGAAATAGAGGACTAGACTTTAGCAGTGGTTCTAATTTCCTGTTACATTTAGCAAACATCACCTGAAAATCTATAGTTTCTGGCCACTTTTTATACGGATAATTAACAATTTCAATCGCTTTTCAAACTGTCAACAAATATTCGAATAAATTACAAAATGTCAACGAGTTTGGACAAATATAGCTTGAAAGCCACAAGTTGTACAACGTTCATTATTACATAAGTTTAACTGACCGGACTAATGCTAGACACGAAGTCGCCTAATCGATTTCAACACCTTTGTTTACATATCATTTCCGGCTAAGGTGGTGTTAATGGAACTACGCTGGGAATATAGTTCGCTCGAAAACTTCAAATATTTGCATATCATTTTCACAGGAATGATGTCAATTTAACATTTTTCCTACACACATGTAAATATTAACAACACGAGTTTTGCCTTACTTAACCAGCCAAGGCTGTATGAACACTTTATCAGCTACCTTTGATATAAATACTCACATATTGCGCGCTGACCTAATAAACGTTGGCTATCTCAATGCATGTGTCTTCATCAGGCAATGATTATGTTGCACTTTTTGAATGGCGTCGCCAATGACGTTGAATCGACACGAAAATCGATAATTACGTCATAATCGCTAGTTTGAAGAGTGAACCAATTGGTAAACTGATAAAATAGAATACCAGGTTCGCGTCTTTTGATATCAAATTTGGTTTCAAGAACGCATGTCGAATCGCTCAGCAAGACTCGCACTTCAACAAGCGTTCTCAAATCCTCGCCTGGTAAACTTGATATCAAACGAACCTCACCTAGTATGCTCTATGTGTTTCTAAGGTAGAGATTTTTTTTCAAGACAACTCACCAATTCCTGTATTGTATCTACCTACGTAAAGGTATAGAGAATGCCAGGTGAGTGTCTTTTGATATCAAGTTCACCAGGTAAGGCTTTGAGAAGGCTTGTTGACATCGCGAGGCTTGCGAAAAGATGCGTACCTGGTAGGCTATTCTATTTATCAGCTTACTAAGTTGATTCACTCTTCAAACTAGCGAATATGACATAATTGTCGCTTTTTTGTCGATTCAATGTCATTGGCGACGTCATTCAAAAAGTGCAACGTCATCATGACCTGATAAAGGCACATGCTGTGAGATAGACAACGTTAACAGGCAATGTGCAACACCGTGTACAGTTAATATGAATGGTAACTGATAAAGCTTTTTATTTTTACTTAAAAGATGTTTTAAAGAAGCGAATTTTTGATCGCAGACATAGAACCGCAGATAAAAGAAGGTGGATAGTTTAAAGTGCCCGTCTGCTAACATTTGCACTATTTCCTCACATTTACCAACTTTAAAGGCATATCAGAACCTGTATTTTATGGCGATTTAGTTTATGAATTTAAAAGAATTGTTGGAAAGCCTAATTTTAGTGATCAATTTAAAAAGATTATTAAACGTTATAAAAGAGTGGGATACAACATGGATATCATGCAACAGTCTGCATACCTTGTTGTAAACCCAATCACGGTTGATAGCTATGGTTTCCTCTTTAATTGCACGGCGGTGGGTCAGGCTGAGGACTTAATGATGGCTCTGACGTAAAGCTTGAATCCGTTGGTTTGTGCCTGATGCGTGTCGTTGGCTGGGCCCACCGTAGCTCAACTTGAGGTTTTCTTTAGCTCCGACTATCTGTGAGTCATGAGCCCTTTTCTTTGTATCATCATTATATGTTTATTTGATTTGATTGTTTATCTGTGATGATACATTGCATAAGTTAGGAAGCCTCCATGCGAGCTAAACAATTTTGTGTTTTAACAGCAGAATCTAGGGAGAAGATTTAGCGCTGGTAAAATGCATTTAAGCCCTCGGTGGCTTGGGCTGCTGTCCGTTTTAAGGCGGTTGTTCTTTTGTTGCTGATCTATTGTTTAATGAACTTCCCATTGTTTGTGGGAGTTCTGTGTTTGTCTTTGTTTTGTTAAGCATTACTTTGTGTCCATTCTAGTTTTGCAATTATCTTGAAGAGGTAGAGAAAGCTGATTGCTTTGCTATTATTGTCTTACAGCTGTATTGTTACTATACGTCTTCTGTGGCTCTTGCTCACGGTGCCGTGGGTTGGTCTGCAGTACGTGATTGTGGTATTTCCTGATTTTACTCGCTTACTTTTTTAACACGACCTATCTCAAAACTTGCAAGGTCTAAACTGGTGTAAGTGGTATTAACAGGTAAACCATGCTTGTACATCTGTACATGAGATAATATACAGTAAAACGGGTGTAAAACCTGTGTAAAACGGCCATTCAAAAATAGAAAAAACAAAGGGCTTAATGACAACTGGTAGCTTAATGAAGCTCGAAAGTATGCAGAATGCTCCCTTTGGAGCATTCTGCAATACTTTTGACCTGCATTAAGCGATAATCGGTCTTTAAAACCATTTTTGGTCTTTTTGAGAGTGGCCATTTTACACAAGTTTTCATGTACGAGCTAAAGCAGTTCATGGATTATCTTGGACAACAGCAGAATCTAGGGCGAAGATTTGACAAGTAAAATTGATTTACACCCATCAGATGGCTTCGGCTGCTGTCCATTCTAAGGTGGTGGTTCTGTTGTTGATTCATTGTTTATTGCTTCTCCCATTGGTTGTGGGTTTTTTGTGTGTTGCGTCCTTGTTTTGTTGTGCAGTATTTGTGCCCTTTCTACTTTTGCAATCATCTCGCTGGGAAAGGCAGAGATGGTTGCTTTACTTTGGTTGTCATCTTCTTGGTGTTCTGTGTCTCTTCCTCACGATGCCGTGGTTAGGTCTACAGTTTGTGATTGTTGCTTTTCCTGGTCATACTCACTTTTTGGTATAAGTATAAAGTGTACAGTATGACCAATTGCTCCAGAACAATAACTCGCCTCAAACAAATAATAAGGAATGCAACATAAAATACAGTAGTAGAAGGGCTCAACTTTTCACTGGACATTCGCTTCGTGGACTTTTCACACTACGATGTTTTTACAGTATTGAATTAACAATTAAAATTTAGAATTTGTAAGAGTTCGCTTAAATCTTTTCAAGGGTGCAATGACATACTTATTTTTAATAAGTCTTGTTCCAGATTTCGAGTATCCTACATTTGTATGATTTTATAATCCCTTTCCTATTCAGGTTGCATTGTAATTAATAGAGGTCCATCTATGGGTATGCAATCCATGTTTTGGTTTAGCTGATATGCACAAAATTTTGGGGGCTGTTATTATTTGTTTCCTGAAAAGTGCATTTCCCAACCACTTTTTTAGTTTTATATAGTAAATGTACATGTCTGTGTCTTTATCCTTTGTTGGACCTTCAAAACTTTTAGCCTACTAGTGTCGTCTGATGACAACCTTTGGCTTTGCAAAGAGTTTGGACTCAGATCCAAACTGTTTAAACTCTCTGGTGGTACTCATGAAAGATTTTTTTTCAAAAAAAGTTGATTTTGAAAACAGTTAGCAGACGACAAAAACATAAAACATTTCCCAGTAGGCAAACCATTAACCCAAAATTTAATGACGCAACAGATTATAAACAATGTACGACAACTATGGCAATAAATGTTATTCTATTTCTTAATATGTTTTTCACAAAGTATGGATTTTACGAGGGTTATCACGAAGTATGGATTTTACGAGTGATGGTTGATGCAAAAATACTTGGTGGGGTTGGAAAATTGTGCATGTTTTTGTCGTCAACTGATTTTTTTTTCAAGATCAACTTTTTAGAAAAAATCTTTCAGGAATACCATCCAAGTGTCAAACAGTTTGGACCTTGGGTCTAAATTCTTTGCAAAGGTAATCAGCAGTTGACACTAGTAGGCAATGACTTTTAAAATAACTATCATCGTAAGATTTCCCAATTAAATTTCACGCAAAAATATAATTTTCACCCTAAAAGCCCCAATTTAACTATTTATACAAGGTTAAAACACTTCGAGACCGCTGTCCCAAAAACTTTTATATCGACATGAGCCTACGCCTTTCTTATTCCAATTTATATTTTCCCACTTGAGCTGAAGGAGTCACTTGAAAGTTTAAAATTGTGGTCAAAAACGCCTTAACCGTGGTTTAGCGAAACAAGGTCCTTCAAGCGAATTTGTAATCCACGACAGTTGTTTTTGCAATAGATAAAATTTTGACATGAATCGGAAATAGATGGCGCTGGATTAGAAAGTTTTGAGAAAACATTTATATTGAGACTGCTTATAGATAGGAAAAATATTGACAGTGAAGTGCTAAAATTTTCAAAATAATAACACTTATTGAAAAAATAAAACCAGATGTTAGATGTGTGTCCTTTCAATGAAAACTGAAAGAAAATAAAGCCATAATACATTAAAATGCCTGAATTGCATGCATACGCAGATATAAGGATATAGCAGCCTGTCCATTATACAGTTTAAGTAAGCTTTTTTTCTGGTATTCTATGGTCTAATATCATTTGTAGTCTGTCTTGTACCATTATCAGTTGTTGGGTCCCCTAAACATATTTTACTTTGCACGTGGACCAGTACTATTGTTATGGCGTAGGAGTATGTTAGTGACGCGGTCACAGCCTGCTCCGCTTGCTAATATCTCACTGCCAGTATCTCAGTTTGATAACCTAGACAAAAGTAGCATTAGGGAACCGTTACTACTGACAGTATTATAGAAGCAGCTATCAAGAGGATAAGAAGCTACAAACTGTCAGTGTCATTTGTGTAAGTTACTTTAAAAAGACTGTGCTTCTTTGCTCGCTGTTTTGCTTTTTGTGTTTTTAATCTTATGTGTGTACTCTTGTCTGAGTTTTGGGTTCTTTTACTTTTGGTGCCACGACTGCATCCTTCTATTTGCTGGCCGTATTCAATTGTTTAGAAATTTGTGTTATTTTTTGATTATTGAAGCTGCATACACCATTTACCACCACTGTTTGTCAAACTACCTGTTTACATGTACCTATCCAGAACAAAAAGGGTTAAACTATCATGTGATTAACAGAATATTACACAAGTGTACATATCAAAATGAAATGTATGAAACCATGCGTGGATCGAGAAAGCTTTGTCAGAGGGGGTCCAACTCAGTCAACGTTTTTTTAAGTTGATGAGGGGAAAGATCAAAATACCACTAAAATTGGACCATCATCTGCCCGCCAGAGAAACGCCATTTAAATGGCGTTTCGCTGGCAGGCAGATGATGGCCCAACATTGAATGCTGGCTTGGTTTTGAGGAGATCCGGATCAGTATTGCTAAGAAACCCTATATTTTTGTGATTTTGCAGGTGTGGGAGGGATCTGAACCCCCTGTCCCCCTCTGGATTCGCGCATGTGAAACGAACTAATAAATGCCCTATTGAATGACAACATATTTATGAAAAGACTCATTTTCAGGTGATTCGATTTTGTTTTCTTTTGAAATAATGCCTATATAGAAGCAAACTGTTCTGAAAAGTAGCCGTTATGTTCTTGTATATTTTTGAGGAGCCTATGAGAAGATTTTGTTTTCTTTTGAAATAAAAACATATTTAAGGTTTACATTCAATGAATAAAAGGTTTTATTTTGTACCAAAATATAGGTGAAGAGTTTCCGTAGATAGAGTACACGGCCCGAATTTTATGAAAAAATTGATCGTTATCATATAACGTGACCGTTATCTTATAACGTGACAGTGGTCATGATTGAACTCCTGGTCGCCCCCTCCCCACATCTGAAGTTCATGTCTATTCGAATACTTTGGCTTGGTAGGCCAATGGCTTGATCGGAGCGGGACTTTGACCGTTCTATTACTATAAGGCTCATCCGTTTTTTACATAGTTAATTTGATATTTTTAAACTATGCTATAATTCAACCATTCAATTAATTGCAGATGGCATAAGAATTGTCATATCAGACAAAGTAATGTTTAAATTCTGACTTAGAGCAGTCCGTCATCTATCCACTACTCCAACTCGAATGCAGCAAAATAGGTACATCTCCTTGTTTTAATAAAACTTAACAATCCATTCTATCTATAACACACGCCTTAATTGGTCTTATCTCGTCGAAAAATAAAAGGTATCTTTTCTTAAAAAAGATTGAAAATGGTATGCTCTTTTATCGCCTCAAGGGATACGTTGATGAACAAATACGATACAGAAGCCAAAATGTATTTTCAATATATTTCCGCTAGAAATATTCATGACTACTTTTAAAATATACTTATGCGTGTCTTACGTGACCATTCCATGCTGTGAAATAAGTCTGTGATGTTCAGAAATTGATGCAACAGACGGCCTTGGCAGACAACACTTTTATGCCTTGTCTTGTAGGAGGTGAATGATTAAACTATTAGCAGCATTCAGTAAATACCGCCACAACATACTACACTATATAGTACAATATTTAAACATTTGCTTGAGTAAAGTTTGCATGTGTCTGTACCATAATTTAAAGTAAATTTGAATTCAGAAGCAAATCGTTCATGTTGATATCAGAAAAGTGTCAAATATTGTTCTACAAATATTACAAAATAAATAAACCGTTATCTTCAATTTGTGTATCCCGATATAAATGCGTTTGTTTTGCTCTTAATGTTGTATATACAATGAAATTCCTAAATATTTGCACAAAGTCAACCTTATTCTAGATTATCAAAATTGATCCAAATATGTGATGTTTAAGAACTATGAATCAGGTTGGGAAAAGTGTTGCTGCTCAGTAGGATGCTGATCAATAACAATCTGACCAGGAACTTAATGGGCCAACCGTGGCTAAACTGGGGGAAGGGGTTCTTTAGCTCTGACTATCTGTGAGTTCAGAGCCATTTTCTTAGTTTCATCACAGTACAGTAAAACCTGTCTTAAACGGTCACTCTAAAAAGACCAAAAACGGTTTTCAAGATCAATTATCGCTTAATGCAGGTCAAAAGTATTGCAGAATAATCCAAGGGGGAGCATTCTGTAATACTTTCGACCTTCTTTAAGCTACCATTTGGCATTAAGATTTTTTGTCTATTTTAATTGGCCGCTTAATACAGGGTTTAATGTATGTTAATTTGATTGTTTCCCTGTGATACTACATTGTCTAAGTTATGAAGATTTCACAAAAGCTAATAGACGGATGGCTGAGAATGGGTTTGCTCCCCCCCCCCCCTAGGGAATTTTGCAGACATATCCTATCTTGTAGAGAATTGAAAGCCAAGTCTTTTAAGAGATGTTTGCACTCTGTGCTCCGGGGCGTTAGTCTGTAAGAGCCTGTAACATACGTTACTTAATCAAACTAAGAAAAAGTAAATTGAAAGTTTGGGCTACAAATTAAAGACATTAAAATATTTATTTTTACAAATCATTCATATAGTCTGCATACTGGATATCTTAACTACGTATGACAGCCATTTGAACAAAATTGCGGCTTTCTAAGGTGTCATATGCGTTACATAAATCAGATAACCCATTAAAATTTGCAAGTGTGGCTAACATCATTTACATTCACAATCTCTCTGTATGTTGTGCAAAATGTTTTTAACCATGTCTGACTAGCTTATGCAATTGGCTAACAGAAAAATTAAAGTTTGCTTCCCTAGCTAAAACATTTTTTTCTGAAAAAGGCAATTAAACAACCCTACCCCTACCCAGTTTTAAGGTGAAATGTTTGGTATTCAAACTAAAGTAAAAATAGTTAAAAAATATTTGCAGTTGATGAATGTGTTTCATTGTTTTTTGCTTATATGAAAAGACTCATAAATCTGCAAGTTTGTTGCAAAATTTTTAATATCAGAGGCTGTAGCATATGTTACCTGATGTAATAAATGGGCAAGCTCATTGTCTTTACGTAAGATATGCCTAAAAATGATTTAATCTCCTCGAGGGAATTTTGCAGACGTATTCCTTCTTATAGTACAACTCAAGCTGCATCGAATAAGGGATGTTTGCAGTCTCTATGTTCGGGCGTTAGTCTGAAACTGCTTGTTACATGCGTTACTATATCAAATAAAGGAAATCTAGTTTGAAAGTTTGAGCTAAAATTGTGAAAAAACTCGCAGCTGTTGGATATCTTACATTGTTTAGGGATTTTAAACTGGCTCCTACGATAAAGACTTATAGATCTGTTAGTTGTCATCAGGTTTTAAAGATCAAAGAGTGTTACATATGTTAGCGTGATAAGTAAAATCATCAAACAGTATTTTGACATCAAGCTGAGTAAGGTCCTGCTCCATCCTTATCCCCTTTGGAATTCTGCAGACAAATTATATCTTATGAAACCATTCAAGGTGCATTTAATAAGAAAAGTTTGCACTCTGTAAGTCGGGGCGTTAGCCTGTAACAGCTTGTTACATATGTTACTATATCAATTTGAGAATAAGAAATTTGAATGTTTGAGCTACCCTAAAGAGGACATTAAAATTATCTAATAAATTGACATTCTTATAGTCTTTATACTGGATGTCTTTACTACATATGGAAGCGGTTTAACATTAATACGGCTAACTGTGGTGTTATGTGCATTACATGAAGCTGATTATAATTTAAAAGCTATAATTGTGGCTATCGACATGTAGTTAAACAACTACTATGACTTGGTTTCAAACTGTTTTATTAGATTTTACAAACATATACTCAATTGATGAATAGGAAAAAACAAGTTTGCTTTTCTATCTTGAATATATTGTCTTATAGGAGCTAATACACAGCCCTACTCCCAGTTTTACAGAGAAGCGAATTTTGTTATTACCGTTTAAGTAAAATACATGAAAGCGATTACAGCGTGTGGATATTTTTCATGTTCTTAGTCTGTCTTGCTCATATATCTGCAAGATGTCATTAAGTTAAAGATCAGGACACTTAATGTGTACTTATAAGTCTTTGGTGCCAAAACACTAGAAATTCTATGCATTTCTGATTATCAAGCCCATGGACTGTTTGTTGTTACAGATGTTATCAATGACCTTATGGACACATTTCCTAATACTGTGCATATAATGCTAAATATAGAGCCACAAATAGAAAAGATAGTTTAACATTTTTACAAGAAAATACAATAAATAAAATGGTCCAAACTATTTCTCATCGATTTAACACTCGTTATAAACGTTTGTTGTTGCCTGCTTCTGTGGTAATCATTATTATCACACGCCTCCTTGCAACTAGTAGAAGCATCACACAATATTTCAATCATTTACTGTTATTCAATTTTACCACCAGTCCACTCAAAATTGATGAGCCATTATCAAGTTTCCAATTTTGCCATTTATGGCTTGGAACATTCGGAAACTGATATGAATTCTAATAGTTGGCTCTTTGAGTATGTGTTTCAAGTGATACTCTGCAAGTAGGAGAAAGACTAAAGCTTTACAAGGAGGAAAACTATGCCATTAAGAGCAATGAGTACCTGGACTGATGTACCTTGGTATTTCTGTGATAAAGAATCATATCTTAGCTGGTTAACTTTTATAAATGTAGCCTTTCCATTCATGCAACCCACACATTTTCATCTAATAATGTCTCTGCACTTATTATCTTTACCCAAGCATTCAAAAACTTATTTGAAGTCTTAGTACTTCTGAAGTGCTGAAACCGAGGTAACTCTTTCCCTTCAGATAAACGAACTAGATGTATCACAGCAGGTAAAGCAATGAATGGCAGGATAAACAGAGCGCAAATTAGACCCTTTCAATTCAATGATTCACTAAGTTTCTAAGATTAGAGCGCTTATTAAAGGATGTAACATATATAACTCGTCATAATAAATGAGCAAGGGCATTGTCGTGACAACCTTTTTGATTACACAGTCATAGGCAAGTGTTTTCAATTTCATTGTTTTCAATGGATCATGAAATGAGGCACCTTATCAACGTGTTTACTCTGTATAAATCTTCCATAGAGCATAATATAGAACTACTGGTTATCCCATTCTACCTATAGTCCACTTTCCTTCTTTTGAATGCAACAGCTAATGATATGGCTGCAAAAACTGAGAAATCATAGGTTTTACATTATTTTAAGACCTGCTTCAATGTACTGACATCAAAAAACAACCAACTGCAAACATAATTGATGGCAATGTCCAACTTCATATTCTTTCTCTTATACCAGATAACTTTCAAGGTGTAGCAGAAATTGTTTCAGACGGTCTGCCAAAACCATCAAGAGTCAACATTGTAACTAAAGAAAACTTATAAAGTTCTTTGGGCGCAGCAAAATACTATTGATCTAAGACCTGAGGACGTAAGCACCAAAAGACTGGATAGGTTCCATGGAAAATGATGCAAAAAAAGCAGCCTATCAAATTTCTGTTTGACCAATGTCAGAAATCTTAAAGTATTCTTAAAGGTACACTGTAGAGACATAGATTTTGCAAAATCAGAGCAAAGTTATCATTTGACTAGCACGGATGCAGAGGCAGCTGCAGTTAGATTGCTCTTGCCACTTCACAGGAAGAGATATATGCCAGAGTCATACTTCATTGTATGCATATATGTGAAATGACATTAAACCCATATTTAATCAGGTGTTTGATCCCATGACACTGACATGCTGTTTCTGCTTTTGAAGAATGCTAAGGATTCAAGTTTGGCTGAGTCAAGTAGTTTGACGCTGGCACTGGCCACACATACAAAGAAAATTAAGTCTTTTGATGGCTAAAAAGGAGGATCACACGAAATGCTCTTAAGTGATGTTTGTCACCATTACCAGTTTTAAAAAGTAATCTTAATTAATGTAACACATATAACACCATAGGAAGCTGCATATTTGTTAAAAAATCTTTTTTTATGTATCAAAGGTATTAAGCATGCAAACTACATGAATAATTCAAATAAATAGATAGTTTTATGTCTTCTTTCTGTTTCTCAGACTTTCAATTCATTTATTCTTAAATTGATACGGTAACATACGTATCATACCATTTCAGGCTAACCCCCTAGTTAATAGAGTGCAAACCATCTCTTATTTGATGCAGCTTGAATTGTTCTTTAAGGTAGGATATGTCTGCACAATTCCCAAAGGGGTGGAGAGGAACAGGATTGTACTAAGTTTGCATTCCTAATACAATGCCACGATTCTACTGGTTGTGATGAAATGGGTGATTATTTTGCAATAGAAGCAGACACAATGATAGACATTGTGAGGGTGACTTGAATAAAGATTGTTTTTGAATAATTTTATTTAATAGGAATATTTATTAAATTGTGTCATTTAAATGAGAACTATTATTTTCTATCTATATGTCTGTATATTTTAATATTATAGGCATTAGGAAATATGTGATTAAAAAGAGGTTATATATAACATAGGTAACACAATTCCATGGGCTTGTTATCAGCAATGACTGTAATTACTAAGACTAAGGCACCAGAGGCTAGAGATTAATAGGAAAACATGTGAAAAACGGTATTTTTCTGAAATATCATCTCTTACTTCCAAGAAAATTTCCTAGCTCATTCATTATGCCATGTAACATACGTTACATACTTTAATAAGTGCTCTGATCCTGATGTAAAACTTGCAAATGTATGATTCTTTATTGCATTAGCAAGACAGTGCCAAAAATGTACGATATCCACGAGCGTCAAATATTTTCATATATTTTTCTTCAATAATAGATACCAATATTGGATACTTAAAATTGGGGGTAGGGTTGTTTAATAGCTCATATAAAACAATGTATTTGAGATAGAAAAGCAAACTTTGTTTTTTTCTATTAGTCAAATGAGTATTTTAGTAAACTAAGATTAAAAACACTTGTAAAAATGCACAAATCGTCTGTAAAATGAATGATGTTAGTCACGATTTCAACTTTCAAAGGGAAATTTAATCTATATAACGCATATAACACCATTGAAGGCTGTAATTTTGTTTAAAATGCTGCTTTTATGTAGCTTAGGCATCCAGCTTGCAAACTACATAAGAAATTTGAATAATTAGATGGTTTAATGCCTTCTTTCTGTAGCTAAAACTTTCATTTTGATTTTTTCCTTAGTTAGTTACAGTAACATATGTAACAGGCTGTCAGAGACTAACGCCCCGGAGCACAGAGTGCAAACATCTCTTAAAAGATGCGGCTTGAAATTTTCTTCAAGATAGGATATGTCTGCAAAATCCCCTAGGGGGGGAGCAGGACCTTTTTTAGCTCGAAGTCTATAAATCATATTTATGTTTTTTTAACAACAGCAAAATCTAGGGCGAAGATTCAGCGGGTAAAATATATTTAAGTAATCTCACTCCTTGTGGCTTCAGCTGCTGGCCGTTCTAAGGTTGTTGAAACATTTTTTTTTGTGGTTGCTCCCATTGTTTGTGTTTTTGTTCTTGTTTAGCAATGCAGTATTTAGTGTCCTTTCAAGTGATGTAACTATCTCGCAGAGAGAGAGAGAGAGAGAGAGAGAGAGAGAGAGAGAGAGAGAGAGCTGGATCCGAGGTTATAAAACTTTTTTCATACTCTTCTCAACTGAGCATGAAAATTCAACTGCTCATAAAAACCAAAGTTTCTTGCGTTAACTCTCTTAGATGGTGTATTTATCATGGAAATAAATGTTAGAATGTCAACATGTGTTGGCATTTTAACATTTATGAGCAGGATAAATTTCATGCTCAGCTGAGTATGAAAAAAGTTTTATGACCTCGGGGCATAGTTGCTTTACTTAATTGTCTTCTTGCTGTCATTCTGAGTATCTTCCTTGTGGTGTCGTGAGTTAGTCTATGGTCTGTGATTGTGGCATTTCCTGGTCATACTCACGTACTTGTTTATGATCATTCTGTATTGTAATCAAAACTCAATTCTAATCAAAGAAGTCGACAAGTCAATCCGTATAAGAATTGTATTCATCAATTAACTGTGTACTTTGTCAAAAACTTTGTCTATGCCTGTATGTTGTATGTGCAAACGGGAAGGTTTTGAAGCACCTGCTAGAATTTGCAGCGCATTTGAACCTCCTCTGGTCGCTTTTGCGATCAGTACCATTTTCATATCAACCAACTCATATGATCATCAGAAATTTGTAAATAATTTATTGATATACTGGGGCTGATTATATTTAGTTTAGCTCACTGAAGTGTATTCAGTTTATGATTTAATCATAAAATAAATTTGATTGTGATAAAACCATTGACTATCATCAAACAAGTAAAATAAGTAAATAATTTAGACATGTGTAAGTAAATATTAGGATATTAATCAAATATTATTGGTGTAAATATATGTTGATTTATATCTTTCAATTGTTGAAAAAGATTTGCGCATTCGATAATGACTTTTTCATTCATAAAATGATACAGGCTAATTGTTAAAAAGCAAACTAAACGATCTGATTGTAGGCAACAAGACGGACAACAGAATAAGTGTGAGATGTAAACAAGAATAGTAAAAGAACTGATTATATACTGGAATCATTGCATGGTATACACACGCACAGAGAGAGAGAGAGAGAGAGAGAGAGAGAGAGAGAGAGAGAGAGAGAGAGAGAGAGAGAGGGGACAATACAAGCCAAGTCTGACCAATATGCCTTATTGCAGAAGTGTGGTCAAGCCAGCGTTAGCTATACGTTATACTACAATCAATCCATATTACGACTACATTTTTGTACATGTCACAAGAAATTGAGTATATATTTGTACTATTTGAGCCGCGGCATGAGATTTCCAACAATTTGACATTTTGACAAGTGTAGACTCGGATTAACCTCTGCAGCCTCCTTTTATGCTTAGAAACTCTAAATGGTGTTCAGTCAGTAGCTTAACAATCATAGAATACTCCAGCGACTAGCAAAGGCTCTGATCAGACTGCGCGTATGCGCAGGCTGATCTGAGGCTTTGCTGGTCGCACATACCACATTCTTGGAAATCTCATGCACTGGCTCTTTTGTTGTTTGTCGATAATACTCAAACACCAAGCCAAGTGCAACTTAGATAGATAGATAGATAGATAGATAGATAGATAGATAGATAGATAGATAGATAGATAGATAGATAGATAGATAGATAGATAGATAGATCTTAGTGCATCGTTACTGCAAGATAGATAGATAGATAGATAGAAAGATAGATAGATAGATAGATAGATAGATAGATAGATAGATAGATAGATAGATAGATAGATAGATAGATAGATAGATAGATAGATAGATAGATCGTAGTGCATTATTAATGCGAGTTAGATAGATAGATAGATAGATAGATAGATAGATAGATAGATAGATAGATAGATAGATAGATAGATAGATAGATAGATAGATAGATAGATAGATAGATAGATAGATGTGATTTTCTCCCATTTTATTTGCTGTCTCTCCTCTCTTGTCACCGATGCTTTTTGCACATTCTTGGTGTAGTGAACTCTTGAGTCGACGAATAAACTTCACCCTTTTGCAAAATTTAGGTCTGTATTGACGTCACATAGCCAAACCCCATATTGGAGTGACACAAAATCTTTATTTTGTGGTCACTAGATCATTCATATTTAATTGTTGTTTTAATATAAGATTAAATCTGATCTAGTTGTGGGCAGAAGATCAAAAAGAAAATTTTCTATGTTTTCAATCCAGAGGTCAGCGGGTTTATGTCCACTCAGAATGGGGTCTTAGTCTGTGTTTCTTCTTAAGACAATTTGTTTTGGTGATGCTACAAGACATAACTTGGTCAGTGAGGCTTTTATGTCAACATGACTGATGGCATTGGGTACATGGGCTTGGTGGTTTACAGAAAATGTAGAAAACTGGTAACAACGCTGACCACAAGTGCAAAAAAGCAAACAAGTGTATTACCCTTCCGCGTTACACTGTACATTGTCCAAAGAGAAACTGCATAGCACCACCAAAACTATCATGCAGAAATTATCAAAAGAGTTCTAAAAAGACATTCAGTTTTCCAAGTTGACCACAATTTCAAACACTAAATTTAAAATTGCCTAATATTTATTAAATTTGCCCACCCATCATTTCCAAATCCATGGAATATTGCGTTTTGTACTCCCATCCTTCATACTGAAGGCCGTTTCTATCAAATTATCAGTGAATGCATAAAATGATTACTATATAATAAATAATTTTTTAAAAATCCATAAAATAATAAGGATAGAAGTATCTATCTATTCCATAAGAGTATACTTTTAAGGTGTATTTACCATTTATAAACTTCTTTGAATAAAAATATTTAAGCAAATTCCACAAGTTTAAGGTCTTCTTCTAGCGCTTGCGTACGAAAAATGCATGAAACTATGACACTTTTCATTGGAAAGTTGAAATGTGTGTCTTTCCGTTTGTTTTAGATACAACCATACATTGGACCCAAGATGCCCTTTGACCAACGAAATTTCGCGACGTACAATATAAGTGGAATCTTGTAGAACCGACTGTACAAGTAAAAAAAAAAAAGCTCAAGCAACAGAAAAACTTAAAAACTTAAACCACTTGCAAAATCCTCATTTGTTTGATATTATATTAGGCATAAACTGTACAAATATGTAAAACAATGCTTTCATGGGTTTACCTATGATTATCGATAATTTTGCATGAATAGTACAAAACAGCATGTACATCAAATGATTACAGTGAGGCCTCATTCTAAACAATTCTGAGTATTTAGCATGGTAAAGCAGTAACCCCCCTACTCGTTTAAAACTGCTGAACAAGAGTGCAAGGGTGGCTAGTCTATATGTATTTGGTAAATGTATTGCAAGTCCAACAAAATAAATTAACCAGTGCATCTTGCACTTTGAAAAAGTAATTGAGTATGACCATGAAATGCCAAAACAACACACTGCAGACCAACCCACGGCTGCGCGAGGAAGAGACACTGAACACGAACAGCCACATAACATCAAGAAGGCAATTAAAATACAGCAAACAGCTCTTACTTTCCAGGTAAGATGATTCAAAACTAAAAGGACATTAAGTATTGCACAACAAAAAAGACCAAAGCATAAAAACACAAACAATGGAAGCAACAGTATAACATGAATCAGCAACAACAGAACCACTACCATAGAATAGACAGCAGTCGAAGCCACTGGGTGGGCTTAAATTAATTTTACTGGCTAAATCTTCACCCTAGATTCTGTTGTTGTCAAAACACGAAAAGTACTTATGCAATGTATCATGACGCAGAAACAATCAAAGTAAATTAACGTGCTGTGATGAAACCCTTTATTATGAGACAGTCAGTATATCTGGTTATAAACTCAATCACGTTTTGTAGCTATGGTTTCCTCTTTGGTTGCACGACGGTAGGTCGGCCTCAGACAGAATTACGACATTGACTAAGTTTTTTGGTGTCTGATGCTTGTATTTGACTGGACCCACCTCAACGCGGCCCAACTAGGGGTTTTATTTAGCTCTGACTGTGGGGAAGGACCCTTTTCTTTGTATCATCACTGTGAGTTAATTTAATTGCATTTCACTTCCCTGTGAAGAGTTCTATATACAATGTACCAGTTCGAAAGTCTCGGTGCTAGCCAACAATTTTGTGTTTTAACAACAGTAGAATCTAGGGCAAAGATTTGGCCGGTAAAATATATTATGCCATCTTGTTCCTGGTGGCGTCCTAAGGCGGTGATTATTGTTTGTTGTTGCTCCCATAATGTGTGTTTTTTTATATTTTGTCCTGGTTTTGAGATTTTTTTCCAGTTTGGCAATCATCTTGTTGAGTAAGAGAAAGCTGATTGCTTGCCTCTAATTTGGAACTCGACGCGACAAAACCTCTCTTCGGGGTTTCCGCCAAAGCAGGACTCCAGCCAGTCTCCTCGGCTACAGAGACTAGCTAGAAAAATTGAAATTTCACCTGTAGGAAGTTTACCAATGATGCTCAAAGCGAATAATAAAGATGCTGATACGACTGTGCGGATACACAGGCTGGTCTGCGCCTGTGTTGTTCGCTAACCCCGAAGACAGGTTATCTCGCGTCGAGGCCCATTTTATTCTTGCTGTCGTGTATTTCTACCTTTGGCGAAAGCAATATCGTTGTAGATACTTTCCAATGCCATAAAAGCATGTTAGAATGTTTAGCTACCAATAAAAAATTGTATTATTATTTGTATTTGTTTGTGTTCTGTGTCTCTTCTCCGCAATGAGCGGGGGGGGGGGGGGGATGTACATCACAGACATTGTTTTCCTTCACCCGATGAAATAAAAGTCATGTTAATTCCAAATTCTTAGTTACTTCGCCATATATTCGTGTCAAAATTGAAACTTTTTCTAAAGAGGCGATTAAACCAAATCTTTCCAGTATTTATTTATTGGGATATTTAGTAAAAATCGTCACATGAAATGCAACTAAATGAAGTAAGATGACGTAAACATGTCATCTGCGAATGTTGCAAACACGTGATGAATGAACACACTTGCCCAGTCAATATTCCAATCCACCAATTCCAATATACCTGCTTTTGCAAACTTGCTAAAGCCAGGGTACTATCTCGAGTCACTATCAGCTCGCCAACGTTTCGCTGGTGGGCCGATAGTAAAACGCTTTTATGTGCTTACTATGTGCAGCTTCCCTATCTGTTAGTGTGTGCGGCGCACGTCAAAGAAGTGAATAAAGTTAAGACCACTAATCAAAGAGGACAGCAACCCTAATGATAATTATGTTTTATTAGAAAGAGCTCTATGAACCATGAATTTTGATACAAGTATCATCAAAATTCGTTGAAAAATAGGGAAGTTGTGGGCATTTAAAGAATTCAATATGGCCAACATTTGGCCGCCATATTGAATATTTAATTAGTTTTCAGAATTTTCTCAACTACTTAATTTTTAGTTATCAATACTATCACATCAGCTGTGTTTCAGCAGATATGCAGCTTTATACATAAGGAAAATGTTTTATTTAAGATAATTGCAAGTAATCCTTTGGTTTGTCTTTTATTTTGATTACGCATATTTAATTAGGCTGTGTGACGTCACTAAGCCTACACTATGGCCGCTCTCATTACAACTTCAACGTTCTTCAACCGATTTAGATGAAACTGGTATCAAAATGTTTGGTTTATTTAGGTCTTCCATACAAAACAAATTGATCATCAGGTTGCCGTCCCCTTTAAGCATGTGATTTTTCCCCCAAGTTCAATTACAGAGCTTTAAGTC
The DNA here is from genome assembly GCA_964019695.1 of Loripinus fragilis. Lineage (NCBI taxonomy): Eukaryota > Metazoa > Mollusca > Bivalvia > Lucinida > Lucinidae > Loripinus > Loripinus fragilis. Next base: position 30,567,323 of record OZ026514.1, read on the forward strand.
CTGGTTCTGTCCACGTCTGGTAGTATATCTGTTTGTAGACGTAAAGAACATACTCAAATCATTCATCATACTCATTAAAAAGTGCCGACAAACATTTCAGTACACTAAGTCTATTAAAGTTTATGATACATGTGTCTTAAGAAGAATAGCAAATGTTAAGACTACAGCTCAACCAATCATTTTTCTGTAATATGTAACTTTGTATAAATATTGGCGAAGCTTTTTTCATTGCTTTTGCATTGAGTTAAACTATTTTAAAAACATCTACATTTTCACAAAACAAATTGAGAATCAAACAATTCTTCTGCGTTTACTATATTTGCTCTATGTGGTAATTTAACTTAATTAGATATAGGATTTTTACTCAAAATTATACTTTGACCACAAATGTTTGAAAATATTTTGTATTTCAATAAAATTGTTATCCCTAACTGCAACAACTGTGTTCTTTTCTCACGGGAAGAAGACAAATAAGACAACACGTGCAGTGGCGGTTCCAGGGGGGGGGGTTAACTCGCATTGACGTCGTTACGACGTTGTTTCAACTTTATGTGCCTGCAGGGATGCTAGTCCGTACAGACTCAACAGAGCTTTCGCTGCTCGCTTACATAAAGTACGGATGTATATGAATACTCAGACCAACATTTAGATATTGTGCCCACTGCATATGCCCGTATGGGTAAATAACGGTAGCTTTTGCGCATGTATGATAAGTGCAAAAATCTCATGCGCTGGACCAAATGCTTATTTATGTAGAAATACGAAACCACTAAAGCAGCAAATAGAGTTCATTATAATTTTGTCGTCCTCGTCAAAATTGCAGCTCTTTTTAAGTTTATATTTAAAAACAGCTAAGCTGTTTGTCAGGTAACAGCTGAGAGAGAGAGAGAGAGGGAGAGAGAGAGAGAGGGAGAGAGAGAGAGTTCAATTTCTGATTCACGGATGTTTAATGCAGTTTCTGCAGTCTACCGATTCTGCTTTTCCAGAGAGAGAGAGAGAGCGACAGAGAGAAAGAGAGAGAGAGAGAGAGAGAGAGAGAGAGAGAGAATCTGTACAATACTGTATTATACAATGTAGAGCTTATATTTTTCTTTGTACAGCGGTTCCTGACAGGTGTCTAATTTGTACCTTCATCGGAATATACCACCTAAGTTGAGAGGTGTGCGAGTCAACAAACACTCTGCCATCTAAACCCACAAAGGTGTCAGGTTAATAACAATCAAAGAAACCTCCGAAATCTTGATCCTTATTCGACACGGTTAATCCCTAATCTCAATTGTGATAATTAGGAGAAATGTACACATTAATATATGCGAAGTGGCGGTCTGAGACTTTCCAAAATTCCTAGCCCCTTGTTCAAACTAAAAAGGTAAACACTCCATGACGTCACACATGGTAATTTTTGACACGGTCTGCAATAGGTGTCAATGTTTGAGTAGCGGTGCCATTTATCTCCGTCTTTAACGGTGAAATATGATCTGCCATACAAAACATTATGAGCGGTACCAGAGCTTTGGCAAAGTCTTGTCTCATCTGCATCCGGGTTGAACCCGCAAACGGTCCATTGAAGCTCTTTCAATTTTTTGAAATTGCTCCTACGTTTACTTTCTCCGCCCCCGAAATCTTAAGATTTGGGTGGTCTTGTTGTTTACTATCGAGACGGACTAACGGAAATTTGGTTCCAGCAGATGTCAAGCTTTATACTAGTATTTGTATATTCCGAGATGTTGACCCATGTAATGATAAAATAAAGCGGCACCAAAGCTTTGGCACAGTTTGTCTCATTACATCTGGGTTGTACCCGCAAATGGTCAGTTGAAGCTAGCCCAAACTTTTGAAACCGCTCAGCCTAGTACGTTTACTTTCTCCGCCCCCGAAACCTTAATATTTGGGTGCTCTTGTTGTTTGCTACGGACTAAGGGATCGATTTGGTTCCAGTAGATATCTACATTCAAAGATTTTACCCATGCAATGATAAAAGAGTATATAATAAATATGAGTGTGAGAAATGGACAGAAATATCCGCCCTGAGTCCACGTGGCTTGCCGAATGGCCACAGGAACGTTTTTTCTATCAGGCCTTTACAGCAATGATAGATTCTTTTTATTATACAGTATATGATTGTAATAAATGATAGGTAAAGATGGCGAAAATGTTGGCAATACGCAGCAAGATGGCTATGGTCATACTCATGATGTACCAGGAATGGTCAAAACGTGGAAAATGCGGTAAATTATCGCCATTTTATTGAAATAGTCAGATATAAAGAAAGTTCTGAATTGGTTATGCAAAAATGTAGATCAATCTACATGTAGGTGTTCGGGCTGGAAACATTTTTAAAATGTTTTTACCGACCGATATGCCATAAAACGTAGTCGAATGATCAAAGTATGATGGGCAATTGATTAATAACTAGCTGGCAACTTTAACATCGACGCGTACTGATCTGATCAAATGCACCGTATGTGTGGGCGGAGGAGGCCCAGGGGGTACTCTAATATTTTCATATATGCGTAGGCTCGGACCATTTTTGGGGGTTCAAAATAATGAATTTCAGTATTTTTTGGATTTTCAGAAAAATGAATATCTTTTTGGGTATGAAGATTTTGTGGATATTTTTTTTTTGAGGGGGGGGGGGGGGTGGGGTCATCACAAAACGGGACTATTTTTAGAGGTCTCGCGTAGGGACGACTTAAGACTAAAACGCAACTAAGCTCGCTTATACTATTTTTTTTTTCCGCGGCTGGTATTTTCGCGGTTATTGGGGTCGCACTGTATTATATTTGGCGTGCTTTCGACAATGCAAAACCACTAAATATGGGTTATATTGATGATTTTTTAAACATTTTAAACTATTTTAGCGAAAATTAGAAATCTATTAACGATGAGTAGTTTGATTTCTTTAAACTCTTTTGTTACAAGCAAACAGCGTCCAACAGTTGTGTACCATTGATTCCCGTCCCCAAATATTGTATGACAAACACGACTAGGGCTAAGACAAATATCACTAAGTAAAGAATAATAAAATCAAGTCCACGGGTTGCTTTATTTCTTCTCATATTTTATGAAGCAGGTGTTCTAAGAGCTGCTTTCATGTAATAAAAAAAATCTTGTATTTCGTTAGGCTAGAATTATTTCATTTTGCATTCTACAATAAAGAGTACTGTTCTTGATCATGGGTTAAATTTTAGGGTGATATCATAATCGAGTTAAATTACTTTATAAATGGAATGTTAATTTAAATTTGGATTCTATTAACTCAAATGTACTGGATGGATCTCTATATTTCTATATTAAAGGTGTTGCAATGTGTTAAAATTAGCATTTGTTCTCATCATTTTCATCATACACAACGAATCGAATAAACATTTGATTGCATTAACATAAACATTTAATAGGATCAGGAGTATCCCTGCCAGCAATCTTGGGCCACAATCGGTCCACCAACGAAACGCCATTCTAATGGCGTTTCGCCGATGGGTCGATGGTGTTCCACTTTTATATGCTTAGTAGGATGATAAGCTTCTGTTTGGATACATATCGGACAAAAAATTAAACCCGTTTATAGTTGCAAAGAAACAACATTTAGTCATATTCTGTTAAAAATCCGCAATATTTTTAACAAAATACAAATAAATGTCATTTCATTTCGAAGACCAGTGGATCTCTTATTCCCTGTTTGCATTATCATTGTTCTTATACACGCAAAATGATCAAAGGTGTATTGGATTATTTATGTCTTCTGAAAAAATGTTTGTTTTTTTAGCATTCAATGTGCAATTTTGCCGGATTCTGTCGTGTTTGCAACAAAGTATGGAGATTTGTCAAATTATGGTGGTTTCGGAATTAAGATATAATTGCCGAAAAAAATAAATAAATGTAAAAACACGAAAAAAACATCTATTGTGTTTGAGTATATGTGAGACGTGTCCAACATTCCTTTTAGGGGATAACCCCGTCCATCATATCTATATTTGAGTCAGCACTAGATTTTGGTATTTGACGCAATGTCATCGGCATGGTTTGATTGTGACATTTCCAGGTCACATTCATTTGTTGCGTTTTGTGTGTTTTTTTTTCGCGTTCACACTAATATTTTTTCAAAATCAGCCTAGAAATGGTAATGGGCCACCATCGAGTCAACATCATGACATTGGGCTGATTCAGTGGTGTCCAAGGCATTGGATGCTTGTATAACGTTTCAAAGTTCTTTCTCTCTCTTTTTTCTATTTTTTTTTATTATTTCATTTTATTTTGGCGTTTAATTGCGCATTTTTAAAAGACGTAAAAACGTAGGTCTGTTTATTCAAGAAATGCACATAAATAAATGAATATATACTGTACTTTGTCTGATTTTTTTTAAATAATACTATATAATAGAGATAAATAATTAAATCTTTTTGAGCAAGTTCAATAGATTTGGTACTTATCGCATATGCGGGCAGCAAAGGCTCAGGCGAGCCTACGCAAATGCGCAGACTTGTAAGAGCCTTGGCTGCTCATATACACTACGTTTGGAGGTAGATAAAAACTCGGATCCAGTCAACATGGACTTTTGCGCATATGCGATAAGTACAAAAATCGCATGGGCCGGTCTAGCATCCAGTAAATAATTACTCGAATGCGAACGTGTACACTACTTGTATTGCATTACCATTTGTTTTCGAATAACACTTTTAATAATAATAATAATAAGAAGAAGAATGATAATGACTGAACTAATTTTCTAGTCAGTTTTGGAGTTCTAATATAATACACCAAAAAGTATTTTGTTTGTTAAAAACAGTACAACCCTTGAAAAAGGCTGACCAATTAAAACAAAATATTTTTTTACAGATTTGACAAGTTAGTGCATGGTATGTGTGTCTGTACATGAAGATACTGCAAGCGCGTTAACGGGAGGGTTTCTGCACGTACAGACGCACATACTATACAGTACAAAACGCTTGAAGTTTAATTTAAACTTTAATTCATTCAAATATAACAAAACAAAGTAACATTTAATACAACAATACAAACATAATAATAATAATAATAATAATAATAATAATAATAATAATAATAATAATAATAATAATATATAGTTTGAAACTAAATGTGTTACCCTCTTACAATAAAGTATTTTATTATTGTGATAATAATAATAATTATTATTATTATCATTATTATTATTATTATTATTATTATTATTATTATTATTATTATTATTATTATTGAGATCAGATCTTTATAGAAATGTGATTATTCTAAAACAAATCCTGGCTGTAAAGACAAAATGGAGAATATTTTTCTAACATGAAATTATTTTTGCTCACTAAATTGCTCTTGTAGACGCTGATATACGATGATATTTTTCCAAGAAATTATTATATACTTACTAAATTGCGCTTGTAGACGCAGATATTATGATTCTAAAATTCGATGCAACGACATATGCATTTTGTAGATTTTTGTAGGCCGAGAGGCGGGCCTATAGTTAGTATTTTAACTTAATATTACTCCATGAAAATGAATATAGCAAAGTATAAAACAGTTTGACTTTTACTGATCGAATAAGCGTGCGTTGATCATTTTCGGCAATTTAGAAAACATCTATACCCGGCCTTTTCACTTATTTTGTTTACCATCTCCCAACATTTACATTTCCACTGCGAGTCTTTAAATGAACCTTTACATTTGAGATGTGGTTCATACCTTCATGAACAAATCGATTTAAGCCACACCCACATATGCCCCATTTGAGCGGGCTAACGTCAAGTCCATCCAATAACGTTGCTGTTTACTGACGTTTGCGTGACGCTGAACACGTATCGCCATGACGTTTAGCGCGGAAATTTGGCGTTTTGGCTATTCCAAATTCTACGTTATGTCTGATTTAATTCAAAATATCTGGAAAACCAGCCAAGTTAGATGAAAATTGAAAATTGACACTTGACTGATAATATAAAATGTAAATATAAGTAATGAATTCAATTTTTGCAATGTTCATGGAATCATGAATACTTCGGGTCTCTTGCAAAGTTAACTTGAAGCCCTTCGGGCTTCACGTTAACTTTGCAAGAGACCCGAAGTATTCATGATTCCATGAACATTCCAAAAATTGAATTCATTTCTTAACTGAACGATTTGAGAGATGAGCAGTTTATGTTGCATTTATTTTAATCAAATAGATAAATTCTTTATTTGAGTCACATCTTTGTACAACATAGTATTAAGTACATATACATATCACAGTTCAAATACATCACAACGCCATTCACATGTGAATTATAAGAGACTATCACAGTTTCATATTACATATATCACACTTTACAACGTTATTTACATTCATTAGCTTAAAATATAAATCGTTGCCACTATTTGACTATCTATTGTACGCCATGGTACACTGGAAGCCTAAAATAGATAAATGCCATTGAAAATAAGATACTAATGAACAAAGTAACTTGGATACTGAGAACATTCTATAGCCAAACATTGCCACAGAAAAAAAGATAAGAGAATCACATATTAGTCTAAGAGACGAAATTGTAAGGCATAATAGAGCGTTTTCGCCTTCCAAAATATTAGCCTCAAAATGAGATTCTTTTATACTTTCCATGTCTTTTACTCAATAGGTATAGGAGGGGGCTAAATGGCTGGTAGGAAGAAAACAGCAAACACTATTAAAACAAAGCAAACAAACAACAGCAAACAACAATTAGACAGATATAGCCCACTCCACTCCCTAGATACCAGAATCTGTTTTTCTTTTTATCTTTTAACTATACTAACACTCTCCATCGCACTGTACAAACTCATTTCACCCACTTTTTCTATGTTTTTATTCCATTTAACACCCTTTAGCTCATGGTATATACCGGAACACCACCTTACGTCCTCCGCAGAGGTTTAGGTGTACAGGAAGATAGTTAGATAGATATGGTACTTTTACACTTACTTACAGGGGCAACAATGAATGTGTAATACAATGTAGTTATACCTTGGCGTGTCCGCCTGTACGTGGAGATATTCCATAAGCTTTAGCGAGTAGATTTTCTTTCATACAGTTGGACAAAAATGGCATAACTATTTTATACAACCTACATCAGTTTAGACCTTGCACATCACGAACTATTTCGTGCTAGTTGGCAAGGGAGGTATAAACCTGTACATAAGACGTACACAAGCATGCACACAGTAACGAAATCTAAACTTCTTTTGTGGATCATTTGTGTTATTTATGTCTTGTGTTTTTCATGCTTTCGCGTCTGTTCATTGCTGTCTTGTGGTCACCTGCTGAGAAAGGGCTGTATCCTGGGTCACGTGTGGTACTTGATTGTATCGATGATTCCTGATCTTTACCGCCTTCCTTTGTGATGGTGAACATGGTTTAGTGAGGATAAATAAAACAACAACAACACAAATACTGAGTGGTACAACGAACAATGAACAAACAACAACAGAACCACCAACTTAGAACGGACAGCAGCCAATTGTCACTTGGGGTTTAAATATAGCTTACCTATAGCATCTGCTGTCGTTAAAACACGTACATTATCTATTTAAGTATACGATATTTCTCTCTTATTCTTTGTTTAAATCACCTGAGCCTATCAAAAAGTTAAATCCGGAAATTTTCGCGAGAATTTTATTTTCGCGAATAGCGTTAAATGATATATTTGCGATGCTAAAATTTCGCGACTAGTACATGATTTAGCTATATCAGTAAACGACAGAGTGATTTTGCCATTTCGCGAGGATTTTATTTTCATGAAAATAAAACCCTCGCGAAAAAAAAATCCGAATTTACAGTAGCTTCTGGATATGCACGTAAACCAAGTGACATTAAACCACAATTTTCGAATTCGAATGCCAACAAAAATGGAGACTAGCAGAGAAGCGGATACAAGGGAAAGCAAAATAATTTTAAAAACTTCATGAAAAATATGGCTTCCGACAAAAATACATACACGTACGTTGGCAATACATACACCAATACATTCCATGTACGCAAAATTGAGTGCACTCTTGAGATTACGGGTCTGTCGGTATTATATCATAAAGATAACATACAGACACCTATAATATCACAATTTCTACCGACAAAAGTCAAAGATTAATCCGTCTTTAGTTAATGTGTTTATATATAAACTGTCAAATTTTGTAAAAGCCTTGTTTCTATAAGGGCCCGGTATTTAATGAAGATTTTGGCAAACATATAGAAAGAGGAGCGAATCTTGACACCCTGGGGCCGCACATATGTAAAACACAATTTTATCATTACAATAAACGATCTTAAATGTTGAAATAGACAGCAATAATACATCTGTAAATAAGAAAAACAAAGTTGGCGTTTAACGGTATATTGTGTTTGAAGTGTTTAAAACCTATAAAGAAATATTGTAGTTTGGATTAAGAAATCTGAAGAAAAGCTGTAATTATTGTTTTTATTTCTTCACAGCTCATTTACGTACTGCAAAAATTGTGAAACAGACATCAAAAGAGTTCGCTAATTGAAATAAAAATATAGTTATTACTGGTGATATACTGACTCAGTTTGATCAAAAATTAAAGATTCTCACACAAGAAAATATGGTGCACTGTGATCGCGCTAGCTCTGTTGTGGCGTAATATTGTTTTTTTTAAAAATCCGACAGATTCTTTGGTCTAGCACCGTTAAGATTATCTAATTGCGACTATAGACTCAGTACTTTTTGTCCTATCTTCGAAGGCTCAACTGGCAGTGGTGTTGGTTAAACACGTCGCAGAAGACGGTGCCACGACTAGAGTCTCATCCGACAGACTGTGAGAGCCGAAGATCAGAATAGGGACCCCTGGGTACAAGGCGCTCTAAAAATACGCCATCCCATGCGTTACATAACATGAAATGACTTGATCCATTCTGACATAAGATTACAAAGGTGTTTGCAAAATTCCAAAGCGCATTTCAAATGGCTCGCGAGCAAACAAAATTTGTCTGAAATCTAGGGTCGCGTTGCCGACGGCTTTTGACACAGCCGTATCCAATTTCCGCAGCTTTCGAATTTCCCAGGTTCATAAGAACCGTGCGCTTAGACAAAATAGCCCTTACCTGACGATCAACAGCATCCCAATTAGAAATATTCATGCGATGTAACAAGCAAAAAGGCTGTTTTGCCAACGAAGCATTCCGTTGTGTATGCGTGTTATTATAAGGAGCAGCAACGGTTCAGATCAGCCTGTGCCATAGGCACAGACTGATCTGAACCATCGCTGGACGCAGTTATTTAGCAATCTACATTTTTGCGTGGAAATAGACTTGCTAATGTGGTCATTGATTGACCATTGTTTGTCTATTATTAGCCTGTTTGTCTTAGTTAAACACAGAACTGGACAGTGAAAGGACAGCATTCGGTGTTACCTCAAAACAAAGTGTTGTGCAAATAGCTCATTATTGAGACGAAAAAGAACACAGGTATCGGCGGGCGAATTATTTAAAAATAATCCCTTTGTTTTGGGATTAGGGTGGGATATGTCATCATGAGAGCGACACGATGGTATTCCTAATATATCAGATTCTTCATTTTCCTCCAGGCTAAATTCTATGGTTAACATGTACCTTTTCAACGCCAGGTGCAACTTACGACTACACATAAGGAATCTTCTAACGCATACACTTTTGTCTTGACATTGCTTGAAATTAAAAAAAATACCTTGGGATACATTAGAACAATGTTTTCCGGTCACGCGTGCTTATTTTCAGAGAAAACTGACTCAGAACATTTAAAACATTGAAGTTTGAGTTGAAAACTTCAAAAAACGAAAGTCGCAAATTTTCAGTTTATTAAAGATATGAATTATTTTTAAAGGTAGGTCAGTCTGTATTCTATTATTCATAACTTATTTTATGAACGGGCATGTATATACGGTAAGAAACACATAAGCACTTACTGGTGCATACATCGCATTGTGCTATCAAAATAACATGATTGTTGCATAGCATGATACTACTGCGCCTTTTGCATCACAAGATAGTTCCTGTTACTCATCCCAGTTTCTACGAAGATGCAGTATTGTCACCTTAAGATGATAGTCGGCTCGCCTTTCAGTATACCCTTAGTATATTGAAAAATATAAAAATAGTTATTGAAAGTTTTAACATGATTCGGACAGTCAGACACTTGATATTATGAGATTTTCTCGATATACTGTTTCTCCCAATGAGCTGAAATTTTGTGTTGAATTTAATGCTATGGTCAGAATTTTGCTCCACAATCTTGTATTTGTTTGTTCGTTTGAGTTGATGCTGGCACAGTCAACAATTTTTCAGTCATGTCAGATAGTTTCCCACTAAGCCCTGAAGATAAAGTGTCAACACGGCGCCGATAGCCCATGGTAATACAACTTTTTCATGCTCAACTCAACTGAGCACGAAATTAAGCATGTTCATAAGTGTTGGCATGTTAACATATATTTGCATGATCAATACAACATCTGAGAGCTTAAACCAAGAAAGGTCTTTAGTTTCAACAGTTTAGTTTTTATAAGCAATTGCAATTTAGTAGCCTCAACCCAGAGCTACAGTGCTCTCACAGATCTTTGCACATCGTTTAAGTTTCTCGGGTGGTCCTAAGGAGCTATTCAAAAATTAATAGCTTATGATAACATCTCCACTGATCACTTCATGTACAATATACATAAAAACAATATTTTCATAGCAGTGCCCGAACATGTTATAAAACGATAATTGAGCTAGACCACGTGATAATGGCACTTATCACATGACATCGCGACTGGAAGTAATTTGACTCCATTTACTACATGTCAGTTTGAGACTGGTTTGTTTTGTTTGATTTGATTCTTTACGTCCCATCAACAATCTTTCAGTTAAACAGTGACGGGTCTTCCTGGGTTGAACCAGTACTAAGCTAGGATAAATGTGTCTTGCTCAAGGACCACAACGCAGTGACGCCGGTGATGCTCGAACCCGCGGCCTGTCGGTCTCGAGTCAAGCACTCTACCACTGAGCCACTGCGCCTCCAGTTTGTTTGAGACTGGACTCGATTGTTTTAACCTTTCAATAAAACGAAATAATTTTGTTTTAATACAAATGGACATAATGAACACCCAAAACAGAATGCACAATCATGCAGGGTTAACTCGGCCATGATAATCAGAGGCCCCTTTGTGTATGTTGGAGCATAAATATTATCCCAACAGTGGACTAACAGATTAGCCCTTAAAGCGCCACTTTTAATTTGCAGCAGACGACAATTTCAAATTTTGCGGCTATTTCAAAAATAACAAATAAGGCATGACATTTCATGAGAAATCGTCTGCTGGCAGACGATTCTCATGAAATATCATACCTTATTTTTGTCGGAAATTAGGAAAGATGTCGCAAAATTGGTCGTCTGCTGCAGTTGTGATTGGCGCTTTAAGGGTTAGAAGAGGCGGAAGAAATCTATCAAAAAAGGTGTTATAAGCCAGGACCACACAAATATTGGGGGTTTCAAACGCTCTAAACAATTGGTATGCGATTAACAAATTCGCAAAGTTTGGAATAGAGATTTAGATTCTATAATATTTGCTCCTTAGCGCTGAAAATGCCGCAAGGACAAAATATGATACTGTTAAGAAGTGCGAGTTGGTTTCGCGGGCGTAACGTGACGAATTTGCTATCCCCCCACCACTTCCAAACTCACACAATCTCTTTCTCTCTTACGATTGCTGGCCGACTCAACAGTGTCGTTCATCTTTAGCCCATCATCATCATCATCATCATCATCATCATCATCATCATCATCATCATCATCATCATCATCATCATCATCATCATCTGTGTTGTTTCCAGTTTGTTTGGGGGAGGTGTAAAATTTGAAGGGCCACACGTTGCTAAGATTCAGACTTAACGCATTATCCAAACAAAAAATAAGGCTATATCTCTTATTTCTTCATTGAAACATTGATTGTGGTTCGCACAGGATGATTACACACAACAAAAATCAATGAGAATTATATAAGAAACTTTGGCATTGCTTGATTAAAACCTCTTAGATCCACAAAGTAATATTCCTTCGACGATTATATAGGGACAATTAATAGCGTATGCCTTCATATATATTGCAAATAAAATTTATATGTTTAGTCCCTCTGTGTCTATGTCACAACCCTAAACTAAATTTGAGATAAGCATTAATATCACAGCCATTCCATTGGTGGCAGAGGACACCATTGACATTTAGCAGGAGGACCCATTGACTTTAAATACACTGCATGGCATAACTTATGGTATGAATATTTCTTCTTTGAATTAATCCCGCATGCATGCGCACACGAAAAATTAGAGAGTCTATTTCCCCTGCCAATTGAAGTTTGTTCTTTCATAACTCTTATAACATTAAAATTGGGAAATTATCTGGGGATTGTATTCAAACATTTAAGCCTATCGCCAGTAAAACAACACGTACACAAAAATCATGCTATATTTCATAAAGGATCTGCATTAAACCATAGAAATTGCGCAAACTTAAAAGGATGATCACTTATGTATACTCAGAAAAACAATTGGATGATATTTAGATTGAGTTCCATCTCTAACATTCAATAAAATATAAAGTGAACTATTTATGCATGCATTTCATAGTTCCAGATATCTGCAATCAAAACGAATGTTTGATTTAAGCCACACTTTAATGATTCAAGTACAGTACAGGTCCAAATGGTGCATCTATACTGAAGTCACAAACATTCAAAAATGATTGAAACCCATTTTTATCGTTTGTATTCCATTATGACTGGCTCAAAAATCATTGCTGGCTCTCAGTCAGAAGTATGACACATAATTTTGTAGTTGTTGTCAGTGTGTTGTCATATTTGCTGGGGTATGCCATATCTGTGCATTTTTGTAGATGTTGTCACGTTGCAATTACCAAGTGTGAACACGGTGCAATTACCAAGTGTGAACACTTTTCTGTGGTCGGAATTAGAACATAAGCAATGACCAGGTAACGGTTGCAAAAAAAAAAAATAGAAAAATACAAATGCTGAATATTTTGCTTGTGAACTTTGGGTATAGAGGGTTGGTTTTTTTGTTTGTTTGATTTGATTCTTTACGTCCACTCAACAATCTTTCAGTTATGCGGGACGGGTCTTCCTGGGTTGAACCAGTACTAAGCTAGGATAAATGTGTCTTGCTCAAGGACCACAACGCAGTGACGCTGGTGAGGCTCGAACCCGCGGCCCTTCGGTCTCGAGTCAAGCACTCTACCACTGAGCCACTGCGCTCCCATAGAGGGTTGGTACATCTGGTGTGGTACTATACCGAAACCAATGACCCGTAAATTTGATTTTGCATTTTGATGAATTGCATATTGGCAGCTCTATCAGATACGAAAATACCTTGCAAACTATTTTTTCAAATGTTATATCGTCAAAATAATATTAATATCCTTCAATTGTTTTTTCTGCGTATACTTTGGTTTAAACATATTTATTCATATTATCATTTACATAGTAATATACAAATAAACAGTTTACAATACAATCATGATGGGATTCAGAAAAAAGTCAAACGACTTATACAAATCTGTTTCCCTTTAAAGAAGAGGGTGCACAATTATGAGTATGTCCGGTGAAACTCAAAAACATGAGTTACATTCAAACCAATTAGCATTTCTTCTGTATAAATATACATAATACAGAGAGATTTCAAAAGATAGTGTAAAACGTTAAAAACTATATCCTAACCACACGAACAACTTCAGAACACAATAAAAGCACATGTATTTTAGCATCATCAACATTAACCTGCCGGAAGAGTTGAACACATAAGGTGCCATATATATGTACACTTTGATAGTATCGGGTCCCTAAATGATAAGGTTATCTTTTTGCAAAAATACGATAAAAAATCAATTTGAGAATTATTATAATGCAATGTACATTTTCAGACCATGGCATCAGTACATGCAACGTTTCAAAACGATCAGAGGAATTATCATCACCATAGATTCTGCAGACAAACAAAACAGAGACAGATTAAAATCAAAACTGTGATGAATCACAGAAAGGGACTCTTTAATTACAGACAGTTAGTGTTAAAGAAAAAACGCCATTTTAGCACCAGTGTGCCCAGCAAAAGACATTCTTATGAAGCGATCTTGGGTATCAATATCCTACAGGCAAATTCAGAAAAAAAACTTAATCTGAGAATCTTATCCTAAGCACATTCATATCTTGCTAGTAATTTCAATAAAAGCTTAAAAAGCGACTTAACTCAATTTGTGAAAAAAGTAATAAAGAATAATCTGAAGATAATATCCAAAACATATGTACATCTTCAGACCATGACCAAAACATCTGTAAAGTATCAAAACAATTGGGATAAAACTGTAGGAGTTGTATATACAAGCTACCTAGTATCTATTCACTTTGGTATACCTATCTATTCCTTTTGGGGGAGCGCAGTGGCTCAGTGGTAGAGTGCTTGACTCGAGACCGAAGGGCCGCGGGTTCGAGCCTCACCGGCGTCACTGTGTTGTGTCCTTGAGCAAGAACATTAATCCTAGCTTAGTGCTGGTTCAACCCAGGAAGACCCGTCCCTTTATAACTGAAAGATTGTTGATGGGACGTAAAGAAACAAATCAAACAAAACAAACAAACTATGCCTTTTGGTCAGAAAAATAACTAAGTTCAACTTGTGAAAGAACTAAAATAAAATAATCTTAAGGTTATATCCATACAATATGCACATCTTTAGACCATGACTTAAACACCTGTTAAGTTAGCATAAAACTGTAAGAGGAGTTGCATACACAATGCACCTAGTATCTTTTCACTTTGGCAGGTAAATGACGAAGTTCATTTTGTGGATAAAGGAACAATAAATAATTTCAGGATTATATCCACACAATATACATATCTATAGACCCTGACCTTAACATATTTTCAGTTTCAAAAGAATCGGAATAAAACTGTAGGAGTTGCATGCACAAGATACATAGAGTATCTATTCACTTTGGCCGGAAAAATGACTAAATTCATTTTGTGAAAAAAGTAAAAAAAATAATCTGAGGATTATACCCAAACAATATACATATCTTTAGCATCTGTAAAGTTTTGATGGAATCGGTAGGAGTTACATACACAAGATACCTAGTATCTATTCACTTCGGCTTCAAATATGACTAAAAAATAGTGAGTATTATCAGGAAATACCACAATTACAAACCGCAGACAAACCCATGACATCGTGAGGATAGCCACATAACCATCTCTTCCCCATCAAGATGATTGCAAAACTAGAATGGACATGTAGTAACGTACAACAAAACATAGAACAATGACAGACTCCCACAATGGGAGTAACAATAAATAATAAGTCAACGACAACAGTACCACCGCCTTAGAACGGACAGCAGCCTAAGCCACCTGGGGGCTTAAATGCATTTTACTGGTACCAAATCTTCGCCCTTGATTCTGCTGCTGCTGCTGAAGTACAAGAAATGTTCAGCTCGCATGGAAGCCTTCTAACTAATGCAATGTATCATCATGGATAAACACTCCAAATAAATGAACACACTATGATGAAACAAAGAAAAGGGCTCACGACTCACAGTCAGAGCTAAAGAAAACCAAGTTGATCCATGGTTGGTCCAGCAACAAATAAGCATCAGGTACCAACTCATCGGTTAAAGCTTTACGTCAGAGCCATCATAGAATTTTTTGAATTTTATGATATCTATAACTTTTAATAACTTAGCAGTTAAATTAAGTTCCTGTTGTTGAAGTCATCAACATTAGAAAAAACACTCTTGCAAAACGAATAAGCTTAGAAATATATACACCATATGAAGGGGAGCGAGGAACATCTCCATCAAGAAATGGGAAATTTACTATTTCAAAATTAAAATCATCCCTTTTATCATAAATTTTAGAAGAAACTATGCCATTTGCTATTGACAAGATCAAGTCCAAAAACGGAGCTTCAGTATCAGAAGAAAATGCCATATTTAACTGAAGTTCAGTAGGATATATCTGACCTACCATTTGTTCAAAATAAGGACTATCAATATTAGTTGTCAACTAAATATCTGATGGTGGAGTTAAAAACTTCAATAATATCAGTTTGATTAATGTCTGACAGAGACAAAATGAAGTCCTTCTCATAACAAAACAAAAACACATCCGAAACAAGAGGAGCACAATTAGTACCCATTGGAATACCTACAATTTGTTTATATAATTTTGAGCCAAATCTTATAAATATATTGTCCAACAGATAATGGAGAGCATCACACATTTTCTGACATGACCACAATTTATATCTTTTAGGTTTTTCAGAAGAAAAAGGGGCATTTTTATCATTACAAGCCAAATAAAGTGAGCCCTCTCTGTTAAATGTTTGTTCAATTAATTCTGTTAGCTTTTCTTTGATTAGATTATGAGGCAATGTAGTTTTGAGAGTAGAGAAATCATATTTAGACAAATACGTGCTAGAAAACCTCTAAGTTCATTTTGTGAAAAAGTGACAGATTATATCCAAACAACACGCACATCTTCAAACCATAACCTATACACCTGTAAAGTTTCAAAGGAATCAGAGTAAATGCATATACAAGGTACCTACTACTTGAAGGGGGCTGGACGGATGGACGAAATGGTGAAGTCCCTTCGCTTTTATTTGAAAAGGTGGGAGACAATAAACACTTTTATATTATAAGTATTATATGTTATGAATTTTGGATAATTATAAATATTCTTAAACTTAAAGCTGATTGGTAATAGGGATAACTCGATGCTCCTGTCTGGTATTGAAATAACGGAAGCCCATGAAATGCTGTTTTCTAAACATGTAGGTTCTCTCTATTTCTGAAGGATGTTTTTTCCAGAATATTTCTGGTACACTAATAAAGACACACAACTCATTAGATTCATTATTTTATTAACATTGATTAACAGTTAATATATACTATGTATAAGGCCATTATTTACCCATAAACCTTAAGTATAATTGGACCATGTCACAGAAAGTCTTTCTTTATGGTTTGCACCCAATTCAGCCTACTCAGCTTCAAAGACATACCATGAATATAGAAATTTGGCATGTTATAAGTTTTGCTTTTATACATTTAATAGATAACAAATATGCTAATGAGAGTCCGCACATGTGCAGGCTGGCCTGTGTCTTTGGTGTTTGCATGCAATATAAATCAGGCTTTCTTGTGACAAGGTCCATAAGGACCAGTACAAGATACTTTGGTACTTAATGCAACAGTGAGCAGCAAAGTCTCAGTTGACTCACCTTAGCCTTCACTGCTTTTTCATTCATGAAATATGGATGTAGATGAAGGCTCTGACCAAAGTTAGGACATCTAGCTTTGCTGGATACCTCACCATGGGGGTTTGTTAGAGACATTTGTGCATTATGCAATAAGTACCAAATTTCTTGTACTAGCCCAATTTGTACATTGACCCTTTGTAAATTAATGGAATCCTCCTGGTTTGATACAATAAACTTGGAATAGTCCATTGTACATATCTTTTGGTCTCAGGTTAAAATTTTCAAGAAAATATTCCATTCTCTAGCCTGAAAATCTTTTTTACCTTTTCAAACAGTGTAGACCCTAATGAAATGCAGCATTATGCTGCATTTCATCTGGGTCTACACTGTTTGCAAAATTACTCGTATAGGAGTTTCCCAAATACAAAGGGTTAAGATGTATATTTATTGATACTGCATTTTCCAAAGGAATCTTGAATGTTCAAAGATGCATTATATGATAGATCTCTTAAATTGGAAACAAACAAAATATGCTCATGATATGCAGTTTTTAAGAATGCTAATAGTTTCATTAAATTTATTTAAATATATGATATTAGATATCCATAAACCTTTCATATATGTATAAGTGTATATAAATATGAACATATAAATAAAGCTTAATTTTTCTAATGTTTTTAAGATTTACTATGGAAAATAGTTAAACAATGAACAATTAGAAACAGCTCAGAGTTTGTTAGTAGAAACAAACCAATATTCCACAATTGCCTTACTAACATGAATTCACAAAAGTACATAAAACTACGTTTTCCCTTTGATCGTTTTGGAAGTCTGGCTTATCTAGAGAAGTAAAGTTTCTCTTATAACAATAATCAACCATATAGGAATACAACAGTAGCCGTATGAAATGTTGTTGGCTTACCATTAAGTCATTAAATATAGAGATATATATTATATGAATTAGAAACAAGAATATTGCTCCACTATAAATAGTTGAATTTCTAAAAAAATAAATAAAAAATTGTAGACCGGTTCCGTTTTATCTTATATAGATTCAATTAAATCATTATAGGGGACGGAGCACATAATATACAAAACATATACTTTACAAAATGCTAATTATCACAGATAGTTAAAAAAAACAATTTAAGTAATTGTGTCTGTTTGTGTTGATGCTTTATGTCCAAGTCAACAATTTTCAGTCATGTTGGGGCTTTTTCTTGCCTTCCTGGGTTCAACCAGTACCAAGCAGATGATAAAGTGTCTTGCTCAAGGACACAACACAGTGCTTTTGGTGATTCTTGAAACAGCTACCCTTCAATCCTCAGTCTAACACGCTACCACTGAGCTCCTAGTCAACTTAAACTACTTCATAACAAAAATATACTGTTATTTTGTAAAATGGAGCAAATGTGTATTCTAAGCCTGCAAGATTTATTTTATACACCGTTTGGAAGTACAGTATAATCTGGTTAATTGGAATTCCTCAGGACTGGAAATATTATTTTGAATTTACAGTTGTTCGAATCATAGGTAGGTAGACATAGATAAGTATAAACCCCAAAAAATGATAAATATCAACTTTTTTCCTATCAAAACATACATTTTGGGTGTAAATCTTATGTTATTATTTAAGGAATGAATGTGATTTTTGGAAGGTTCATATAAAGACTCGCAGTGGAAATGTAAATATAGACAGTTATTAAAATATATCATAGATAGATCCTATTCTTTGAATCTAGTGTGACCCTAATTTATTTCAAAATAGCGAGTATTTCGAAAAATCGGAGTTAAAAATTTTCGAGGTTTTACTGTATCTTTTACTGATTGAGATTATAGTCATAATTCAGATCATATTATAAACAAAATATCACAATAAAATTATTTTATACAATAAACAAATGAGATCCAATGTTAAACAGATCATCTGAAACATGGATGGATGCAGCAAATGAGACATATTTATTTTGTAAGGCACATAATTTAATGAAATACTTCATTAACTTTATAAGCACATAGAAAGCTTAGAATTGTTATTTGAACTGTCGCATGGCAAAATGTTTACAGTCTGGGGCCATTATTGGCACACCAGAAAGCCACCATTAGCCAGGGAAATGCCATTTGAATAGCATTTCCCGGGCCAATGGTGGCTTTCTGTTGCTTTATCATGTACGCCAGCTGAAAAAAGTCCACAAATGTATAATATTAGACTCAGGTGAAATCATAAACTTAAACCCCCTTGGGATATCTAGAATATATAAAGTGCTTGGAAAAAACTGCTACGGAATGTCTCTATCATTAATACATAGACAGTGATGAATGAACACAAAATGAAATTTATTTGAACAAGTATTAATCTGAAAAATGTAAAACAAATGTTAGAGAGAGAGTCAATATTGAATTTATTGCACATTTAATATCTATTGGTGATGGATGAACAGATATTGCAAATCAAAGGTAAAGTTAAGGCAGTTAAAGAAAATTATTAGCCAGTTATATGACAATGGTAATTCCCAGATGGGAAACCAGCAAGGGCTCAAGTCTTGGCATCTACTTGATCTAACAAGTCTTGGCAGTAACACAGTTCCCATATACACACAATGCAGTCCTTTAATAACAAACCCTGTTGTAACATAGATTTGAACATAACACAGTCATGTAATGGCTCCCAATTTTTTACCATGTAATTTTACAAAGAAATTATAGGAAAATGACTATGCTTTGGCCATCCTAATAACACCAAACATTTAAGAAATGAATTCAAATTTTTGGTCTGTTCATGGAATCATGAACAAGTCAGGTCTCTTGCAAAGTAAGAAAGACCAAAAAATGAATTTATTACTTACATTTGCATTTTATTATAATTATCTAAAATAATGAAATTATTCATAATTTAGGAAACAAAACAATTCTGTATTTTAATATGTGATCACATTAACAGTTTTGTTGGAGTGTGAATTGGAAAAGTGGAACAGCCAATGTGAATGCCATCAGCCAATGAAGCAAACAAGAGTCTTATTTTGCATGTGTGAATCAAGTGTGGCTCGGTGACAATCACAACAACAATGTCACTTCTGCCATATGAATTTGATGTTCAAAGCATATTGCACGGGCAAGTGAGCTTGGCAGCTGTCAATCATATTTATGTCTTTCACGAGGCTTTGAACAGTTGCAAAAATCTAAAAATTCTTTAAAGGTTTGCTTTGAAAATGTAAATAAAGTGTTATGAAAGGACTGCATTGTATTTAACTAAACTATGGCAGAAGACAAAGTTTAAGATAACTGGTGAAAAAACTTTGTCATCTGGAATGGCCCACGTGGCTATAAAGATGGTTTTACTGAGAGCAAAAATACCATGGTCACATGACATGGCTGATGTACTGAGTTGTAATGGCATACAAAAAAGTTGTAAAAAGTAAAGATTAATATAAAAAAAAGAGAAATTTGTGAAGGTAGCAACAGATAATTACATCAGTTTTTAGCAGTAGTAAAATGTAACAAAAAATCCAACCACACTAATTCGAAGTTCTCACAACCAAGGTTTCTCATATCATCATCATATGGGCATTGAAACAATAAAAATGGTCTTCGGGGTTTCTTACAAAGTGAGATTTAAACCAGCCAGCTCAGCTATAGAGACTAGCTAGAAATTGAAATTTCCCTTGTATCAAGTCTAGATATGATACATTCGAAAAAAGCACATAACAAAGGCTCTGATCAGTCTGCCCAGATGCACAGGCTGGTCTGCGCCTTACTTGTTCACAAACCCCCGAAGACAGGTTTTCTTGCACCAAGGCCCTTATCATACTCAAGATTTTTTATTAATGTGTAGGGGCAGCAGCATCATCCACATCAGTGGGTCTCCTTTCAGTCAGCAGGCTAGCTGAACACATAGCAGATCTTACACCAGGCCCGAGTTTTTAAACCTTTTTTTCATGCTCAACTGAGCACGAAATTTCAACTGCTCATAAAAACTAAAATACTGACAAATAAAGAAGTTTCTTGCTTTAAGTCTCTCAGATATTGTACTTATCATGCTCATAAATGTTAAAATGCCAACAATTGTTGGCATTTTAACATTTACGAGCAGGATTAATTTCATGCTCAGTGAAGTTGAGCATGAAAAAGGTTTTATAACCTCGAGGCCTGATCTCCTGGTGTTCCTTTCTTGTGGGTCTACTGCCGTGAGCTTCTACTCATGGCAGTCATTCTCATTCAATTTCTTCCAATTCATCTTGCGTCTCACTGAACCTCACCTTTCATCAACCTGTATATCACATGTAGCTCCGACTGTACCACCAGACCATGTCTAAACTTTCACTTCAAATTATAAGTAATTCTAAATAAAATTTGAATATCATGAAAAGTTAATAATTCAAATTCAACATATTTACATGTAACTACATAAATATGGCATAAATAGATTCTAGAAAGACTGTACATATATAACAAAGAGACAGTTTAGTATCACAAAATAAATATATGGGCCAGTTCTTGAGATTTTGGTACTTATGGCAAATGCCCAAAAGCCTCCTTAACACTTTACTCCATAGGCTATTTTAGATCATGACATCATTTTCTATTTTTAGACAACATTGAAAAAATTCAAGAAAAATTTAAGTTAAGTTTTGAATACATTTGAAAAAATATTATGGAAAAGAGCAAATGCTCCATTTTCCATAATATTTTCAAATACATGATATTTCAAAGGCGTCAAAAGGCGGTATTATGAAATAAAAGGTTAAATGCCTATTCTAAGGTATCCAGAGAAGCTAGGTCTAATTTTTTTTGTCTGCAGCTTCTTCTATTTCCATACTTTGTGAATGCAAGAACTGAAGGCTGAGGTTTGACTGCGCTTAAGTGCAAGATAATCTGAGCCTTCACTGCTCACTATTGCCAAAAGTAACAAAATCTGGTGGGCTGGCCAATATAAGGATTTAGAACAGAAAATATTGTTCTTCTAACATATACCATTCAACATTAGCATTTAAAAGTGAGCATTTTTCATTGGACACAAATAATAAATTAAACATTTGCTTGTTTCTTTTCATGCTTTATGTCCCAGTCAACAATTTTTCAGTCATGTTGGGACAAATTCCTGTCTTCCTGGGTTGATTTTTTCTATTTGTGTCGGGTGGAATATGCTCATTTTAACAGATGTACTGCCTTTCAGGCAAGACTCAGAACACACAGATATAATCAATTATGATTGTCACATATATATAAACACAACAACACATAGCTCAGTACTTTTAGATTAGTTAAAGTGCTAGCATTAACCCTCTGTATACTGGGAACCTCTAACATCTAAACAGATGATTTGGTAAACAGTGAAGAAGAACAAAAATCTCATGTGTTGTTGAAATTGTTCTACAACTAAGAGTTATAATACTATAGATGTGATTTGCATATATGAAAAAATACAAAAATTGCTGTATGAAAATTCTGCACCAATAATCTAATGTATTGTGTCTTGTAATCTTACACAGCTGTCACTACTGAGAAGAAACTAGAATGCTGTAGATACTATCTGACCTACAGATTTTAACCGTTTTGAGACTGCATAAATAATGGGTGAATGTTCAAAATTTCCTAAAATTCTAAACTACTGGAAATGCAGAATGCCTACCAAATATAAACAGTAATGCATTTAAAAATGTCAACTTAGCAGCAACATGTGAACTTAGCGGCGACATGTGTTTTTCAACAATGTGGTATTTTGACAAGTGTAGACTCAGACGAGCCTGTGCAGCCTCTTTTAAAGCTTAGAAGCTCCAAATGATGTTCAGTCAGTAGCTTAACACTAATAGAATATGAAGTGACTAGCAAAGGCTCTGATCAGACTGCACGTATGTGCAGGCTGATCTGAGGCTTTGCTGGTCACACATACCACATTTTTGGTGATCTCATGTCGCAGCTCAACTGTCTAAACAAATCTAAGAAGCTGTACCAATCTGTGTAATTCAGTATTTTTAGACTCACTTTCTATGGAAAAATAATCCTGAATTCAGGAATAATATTGAAATCTATCACCTATGACAATTGCAGTTTCACTGTGGTGTTTCCATGAACACAATTGTTTAGAGACTTGGTTATATAATTCTAAAAAGTTGCCACATTTTATACAAGTTACATTCCATATCAGAAACATGTACGAGACCGGCCACAATGAATGCCCACAATCTGCAATGCTCAAGTGCAGAACTACTAGTCCTTTGTGTAGTACTGCAATCACACACTAATGAAGTGTGAGCTGCATTCTTTGCAAAGCAAGAATTTTTTTATTAGTTGCTTTATGAACCCTCCTACTGTAATTTTCCGGAAAGTAGAAAGAATTAATTTCTAAATTTTTTTTTTTTCATTTTATCCGCCGACTCTAAATATTATATTTTATGCTTTTCATCAGAAGCCAGCTGATCTGGATCTTCATTGCATTCCAAAGAGGGTAAAACATTTGAAATAGTTAGGCCAGAATTTTCATCAGTTGATTTACGGGATTTTTTTTTTCGATTTAGGGTCGGGGGGGGGGGGGGGGGGGGGGGGGGCAAAAAATGATCATTCAGTGTGGTTTTTTTATATCTCCAGAAAAGAAAACAGTAAAAATAAAAAGGTAAACCAAAAAGCTGTATTAAATCTTTAAATATTTCATCATTTTCCTAAAAATCTAGGCAGGACTATCATTTTTAACTGTGTCACTCTCAAAAATACACAGACAGAACCTCAAAAATATATTATTTTTTCAACAAAACAAATAGTATTTAGAGTGGATAAATAAAATAAAAAATTTTAGAATTTTTTTTTTTCTACTTTCCGGAAAATTACAGTAGGAGGGTTTGTAAATCAACTAAAAAAAAAATCTTGCCTTACTTGTATAGTGTGCCTAATAGGTCAAATAAGGTATGTGTTTTGTTTGTTTATCTATTATTGTGTCTCTTCCTCATGGTGCCATAAGTTGTTATGTGACTGTGGTCTTTTCTGGTCATATTTTCATGCTTATTTGAATACTATCTACTGATCTTGATACTCTTTTTGTTGGTCTGCCCTCTGTGTATTGTTCATGGCATTTAATTTCTTTCTTAGAACTGTTGCTAGCCTCTGTAACCTAATTGAAATAGAAAAAATAAATAAAATAGTTTAATGAGTAAAAAAATGATGAAAGGCTGATGCTGACTGACAACAGGAACAACTTAACTTAACCCATGTCCTGCTGAACTATTAATGTAAGAGAAGCTGTTTAACTATATACTTGTATATTTACATTTTCGAAGCAATCCTTTAATGAATCTTTAGATTTTTGCAACCATTCATAGCCTCATGAATTACACACATTTGATTACTAGCTGCCAAGCTCACTTGCCCATGCAATACCCTTCGAAATCAAACTCATTCGCCGAAAGTGATACTGGTGTTGTGATTGACAGCGAGCCACACCCAGTCGCACGTGCAAAACGAGCCTCTTGTTTGCTCCATTGGCTGTCCATGCTCAAGCTGGCTATTCCGCTTTTCCATTTTACACTCCGACTAAACCGTTAATAAGATTATATTTTAAAAACAAAACTGTTTTAATTTCTAAATGAAAAATAATTTTTGTATTTTACATGTTTATAATAAAATGTAAATATAAGCAAAAAATTCAATTTTTGGAATGTTCATGGAATCATGAATACTTCAGGTCTCTTGCAAAGTTAACTTGAAGCCCGCCCAAAGGGCTTCACTTACTTTGCAAGAGACCCAAAGTATTCATGATTCCATGAACATTCCAAAATTTGAATTCATTTCTTAAATAACTCAGTGCAATCTGGTTGAAGCAGTTATGAAAAATTTATTGTCTAAAAGTTGGCTCTAAATACTTTCTAATAGACACCAGTCCTCTATTTTGGTGGATGTCACAGCTTGATATTGTTCTAACAGCTGCAGCATGTTTTGCATTTAATATTTAGTTTGGAAAGTCTAAAAATTGTGTCTTAATAATAATATTACATCAAAAATAAAATGAAGAATGCTCCACCTATTTGCGATATTTTTGCATGTTACTGAAAAATGTAAAGTGTTAAAAAAGTTCCAGACCAAAATGATAGAGCCTTTTGACTATACATATCATTACTTATAATTAAAATAAAATGTTATCTGAAGACTTATACAATGTGTACTTTGGAAAATGTAAATCCATTCACCAAACCCACCAGCACAACTGAAATTGACATCTACGGTAAATTTTCTTAAAGTTCGAACACTTTTCTAGTCTTTCCTAAAATAAATGGTGATCAAGGCTGGAATTCGTAAAACGCTGGTCAGAATAGCAAACAGGGAAGAGCCTGATCAGACTGCTTCTTCAGAAGCAGTCTAATCTGGGTCTGCCTTGTTTATCTAGGCCTTTTGGCTGACAACTCTGTTGGAAATTTTAGAATATTTACCGTTAGAAATGAACAACAACTTACTTTTCTTTGTCGTTTTTAGTCATCTCTAGGGCTTCAGCGAGTTGTTTCTTCTCTATAGTGACAGTGCGGAGCTGTGCCACGAGACGATTGTTCTCTTTCTGAGCTAGCTCTACCTCAGAGTTGCTCACTTTTAACTGGTTCTCGTAGGTGACAAGGGTGTTGTTGGTCTGCTGTTTGAAGGACTCCTCTTGGCTAAGGGATTTGTGCAGGCTGAAAAATGTTCAAAATATGACTGAAAGGGCAGACCTCTTGGCTCTCGCTTGTGGTGTCTAACTGTGAGTTTGTCACTTTCCCATTGGTATCCTGGGTCAGGTGTGGTACTTGATTGTATCGATTCCTGATCTTTGCACCCTTACTTACTTTAGTCAGCAATCTAGAAACTTGTTTATTTGTTTGATGGACAACGCAGTCTTCTTCATGCACATTAGAACAAAAGATAGGCGTTCCACCCATATTTATTTGTTTGTATTGATGCTTTACGTCCCAGTCAACAATTTTTCAGTCATGTTGAGAGGATTTCCTGTCTTCCTGGGTTGAACCAGTACACAGCAACGGATAAAGTGTCATGCTCAAGGATATAACGCAGTGACCCTGCCGGCAGTGAGGCTAGAACCAGCAACCCTTAGCTGACCAGTCTAACACTCTAACAACTGAGCCACTGCGCTCAGCACTTCATTGTTTGCCAAAGTATGCATTTAGGAGTCACAAAGAGTTCAGATTTATTCACATGCCATGAAAGAACCAATCTCATAGACTCACCAAAGTAGGCTTAACCCTTTAAGGACCAATGTTATTTTCCATAAAGATACATACAATAAAGTTGGAATGGTCAATTGTATATATGAGGGGTCAATGGTTATAAGTTCAAAACAATAATTTGTACAATATTGTATTTCTTTCTCTGAAGATTGCTTTTTTTCTTAGCAAACAATGTAGACCCTGATGAAATGCCGCATAGTGCGGCATTTCATCTGGGTCTTCACTGTTTGCCAAAGTATGCATTTAGGAGTCATCAGTATACAAAAGACTTAAAATTTACTTTACTCATATGCAATCATAAACATGATCTCATGGACTCCCCGAAACAGTCCTTACTACAAAAGCATATTACAGTAAAGCACATCTATATTCCCATGGAAATATCTTTTTATTTCATCGCATCAAAAGATCTAGAAACCTGAATTACAGTCTCTGTCTCTTACATAATAAGAAAACTCCACAGTACAGATTGTACCTAATTAACGGAGAAATCTGATACTAAAATACTTTCGCCTAAAATAAATCGTAAAAGCATTATCCATCAAAAATTTCATTCCTGTATTTACATTTCTCTTGAAACCATTGCTGGTCTGTCATATTAACAATCGTTCAATATAAAACGTTGAAACTCGATATCTGAAACCTACTTAACAATGTTATGGAGATTGCTATTATGAGTGTCTGATCCCAAAGAATGACAAAATTGGCATGAAAACGTGTTTACCGAGTCTTCTCCCCGTTTATAACATGCCCTGATCCTGGTTTATATGACGCGACATGGCTTAATATTCAATCCCTTAATAACTGTCAAAGTTGGAGAGGAACATATTAAATTTGAAGAAAGCTATGTCAGCTGCTTGAAGCACCATAAGCTTATCAACGTTAGAACTGAGATTAGGGGATATTCAAATTTTTGAATTTATTACATTGAATGAAGTGAAAAATATATATTTCATAAACCCTTTGTATACTAATGGATTCTTCCTTTTGGTTTGATAACATATCAAAGGGATAGTCCATTGTACACATCTAAGGGTGTGAGTTTTAATTTTAAAAAATATTGTATCTTTTGTCTGAAGACATTTTACCTTTACAAACAGCGTAGACCCTAATGAAATGCCTCATAATTCAGCATTTCATCTGGGTCTTCACTGTTTGTAAAAGTACCCAGTTAGGAGTTTCCTGCATACAAATGGTTATTAAAATGGAGAAGGCACAAATGAAATATATACTTTTAATTTCACAAAGTTTAATACACGTCATATTCATGACAAAAAAATTTAAATTTCTACTTTAAGAAGTATATAACTGCATGCAATGTACAAAATATGAAACCCATGCAGGTATCATATTTTGCACATGGATGTGTAACAGCAAATGAGATTTCAAGGCTTTTATCTTTTAAAAATGTTGTCCATTTTAAGACGTATCTTAATTATTTTGCTTGAAAAAAGCACTTTTGAAAAACATGTTAACTTCAGATTGGTTTTAATTGTTTTGGATAAAAAGTATTTGAAACAGGGCTAAGTTCAGACTAAGGGAACATTTTGAAATTAATCATGCTTGCCCAATATATATTCATTGTGAAGTGATAATTTATTTTGTTTTTTCTTTATAACTTTCGTTGAGTCTTCTCGTGTGAAAACGCAGTGTAATATCAAGTTTTACCTGTAGTAAAGACGTATCTTCTGAATTTCGTCGTCAAGTTGTCGGGATTTGGCAAGAGCCAAGTCCCGTTCTTTTTCAACTGCGGCCACTTTTGCCTGAAAAAACAAATTTTTTTTTTAGCTCATTTGGATCAACATTATTTGTTTAAATCTCTCTTTGCTATGGGTGGCTTTTGTTGTATGCTAACCTTTACGACCAGTTTGGACCCAGATCAGGCCCCGACAGAACTGATATGGATCCAAACTGTTTAACACTCTGATAGTGTTTCTGAAAGAATTTTTCCAAAAAGCTAATTTTGAAAAAAGTCAGCAAACAACAACAAAAGCATGAAAATTTACATGGATGAAAGTTTTCAGGATAACTCCTGAATTCAGGATTTTGAGGCTGACTTTCCACAGAAAGTCAGCCTCAAAATACTGAATTAGGGAGATCATAATAGCTTCTCTGATTTAAATTTCTGTCTTTCTACGAACATTTGACCATTTAAACCTAAAATTGTGAATATTTAGTGGGCATATTGCAGGTTTTAAGATTGGAGTTCCAAAAGTTCAGGATTTTGGAAATTTTGAACTTTAATCCATGAAATTACCCAGTATGCAAAGAGATAAGTACCAAAATCTAAAGTGTTCTCAAATTTATAACAGCATAACCAAATAAATCACTTACTGTAACTATATAGGGCCAGTCAAGCAAAAATTTTCACAGTGAAATTGCAATAATTTTCTTATCCATCAGTTTAAACATGTGTTTTGGGTGCTCAAAAGAACCATCTCAGTGAGACAGTTCTTTTGAGTACCCACAACATATGTTTTGATTGAGAAATAAGAAAAATAATTTTCCGTTACACACCCTTATCAGGGGGGCCTGCGTAACTGTGCCCTACTTTTTTCTACTGAAATATCACAAGAAAGTTTGCTCTAGAAAAATATTGGCCTTTAAAATGTGTACTCAGCATTTAACTTGACAACATTTTAGACAATTTAAACTTGAAATTTTGAATATTTAGTGGGCATATTGCAAGTTTTAAGATTGGAGTTCCAAAGTTCAGGATTTTGGAAATTTTGAACTTTCCCCCATGAAATTGCCCAGTATGCAAGGAGTTAAGTACCAAAATCTAAAGGGACTCAAATTTGGGCCCCGTCACGACAAAACCTGTCTTCAGGGTTTCCGACAAAGCGAGACAAACCAGTCTCCTCAGCTACAGAGACTAGCTAGAAAATTGAAATTTCGCTTGAAGCAAGTTGAGATATGATACTTTCCAGTAAGTGAATAACAAGGGCGCTGATCAGTCTGCCCGGATGGGCAGACTGGTCTGCGCCTTTGTTGTTCACAAATCCCAAAGACGCCTTTGTTGTTCGCAAACTCCCGAAGACAGGTTTTGCCACCTGGAGGCACATACCAAATAAATCACTAACTGTAACTGTGCCCTACTTTTTTTCTACTGTAATATCATGAGAAAGTTTGCACTAGAAAAATATTGGCCTTTAAAATGTGTACTCAGCATTTAACTTAACACTATTTTAGATACAAATCAGTTGTAAACAAGCGAAGATGAGTTTTGGGCATGAATGAAGAAGTTGTAGTAGAATACTATTGTGTTGACAGTGTCTTAGTGCTGAAAGCTAGCAAATATTTTCACAACCTAAACACACAAATATATCACAATTTAATTTGGCTTTACAAACAAAAATACAAGATACCCGAGAGATAGCAGATAAAAATGAAGACTCGGAACACTGTATCATATTTAAGATTTCAAATTTATGTCGTTCATAATACAAAATGTGTTGACAAAGGAACAGGGAACTTCAAAGGCTCTTAACTCTTAACCCCTTAAGTGGGTGTGTTGAAATGTATTGATATAATAATAAAATAGGAACTAGAACATCATGTGAACTATCTATATAAGTATACAGCCAAAAAATGGTTCAGACGGAATTGAGTGACATTAGATTGTAAGGCAAAAAATATGAGTTTTAAAACAATATACGAGTGAGTCTTATTAATATTGCTACCAGATTTACAATGTGAAAATGGTCATTGTTCTAAAATCTTGAACACTTTATAATTTTCTTTTTTTAAAAAAATGGTGGTTATCAAGGCTGGAATTAACAAAATGCTTGTCAGAAAAGCCAACAGCAGGCAAGGAACATTATTGCAGGCTTAAAATTTCTGATGCAGCATTTGGCATGTGGCAGTACAAGTAGAAATGTGCTAAGCAGGGCTCAAGCTAGGAGGAGACTGGGAGAAATGGTCTCCCTAATGACGGCTGACACTTCAACCTACAATAAAACCTGTGTGTCTCAAAAAGAAAGAAAATTGGTTTTCAAGACCAATTATCCCTTAATGCAGGTCAAAAGCATTGCAGAATGCTCCAAGTGGAGCATTCTGCAATACTTTCGACCTTCATTAAGCTACCATTTGTCATTAAGATCTTTGTTATGTCTATTTTTGAGTGGCCTTTTTGCACAGGTTTTACTGTATATGAGAAGTAAAATGTATATGGGAAATTTAATATGGGAATTAAAAATTAAGACCAAAATTTCTCCGTTAAAGAGTATCTGAACCTCTCCTTCATAATATGAGAGCCTATTTTAAGCTTCGACCCCTGGTTATGCAGAACAACACATGTACATGGTAAAAATGAAACCATTTTTTATAAACAAGACCTGCCAAACTTTAAAATCAAATGATAAAAAGGCTAATATGAACCATTGATTAGGTTAAAAACAGAAACAAATTGATAACATTTTGCTAAGTTTTGTGATATAGCTTGGGAATCAGGGTGATTATCAAGTAGTTTTATCATGCTACTTCACATACCGAATGTACCCCACTGTTATCTGACAGTCCGGGTCAATATGAGAAAACAAACCTGACGTGCCATCCACTCATAGGTCTCGATAATCAAAATTTTTGAGGGTAAATTGTAATTATTTTCTTGTCTAAACATTTGTTTTGGGTGCTCAAAAGTACCGTCTTTTGAGACAATTATCGTCTTTTGAGACGGTACTTTTGAGTACCAACAACATACGTTTTGGTTGAGCAATAAGAAAAAATATTTTCAATTATGCACTCTTATCTGAAAGCATGATTAACCCTTTGCGTGCTGGGTAATTTAGCATGCTTTTCGTCGTTTTCTGACTTAAAAAAAATGTCTCAAAATTAACGTTTTTGAAAAAAAACTTTCAGGAATACCATCAGAATGTAAAACGTCAAAAAGCTTGGATCTAGATCCAGCCCGACGTAATGTTGGGCCTGACCAGGATACAAACTGTTCTTAAATGTTAGTCAACACTAGTAGGTGAAACATTAACAGTCAAAAAAGCTTCAGATCAGCCTACGCATCTGTGGTCTGAGTCTGTCATTGCTGTATGTCTCTTATTATGAGCAATGGTCTACCGTAAGTGAAAATTTATATATTATAATCTCTTTTGGACTGCCAAGGTGTATCTTAAGATGAAAAGGTTACAAATTGTTTAATTGTAATTTTCCTTATGTTTGGGTGTATATATCTGTGGTACATGTATAATCTATGACATTCTGGTTAGGGAAAATAGATGACATCAAATTTTAAACTGCACCCGGGTAGAAAACAATATTCATATGGGCCTCAATGCGAGAAAACCTGTCTTTGGGGGTTTGCAAACAACAAAGCCGCAGACCAGCCTGTGCATCCACACAGTCTGATCAGTGCCTTCATTATTCTCACCATAACTCACCTTTACCGAGGTTGTACCCAGCTGCTAGGCAACTTCTAAAGACCCATTTGGAGCTAATTGGAAAGTCTTGTATCAAAACTTGCTATGAGCGAAATTTCAATTTTCTAGCTAGTCTCTGTAGCTGAGCAGGCTGGTGTGAACGTGAGCTTGGCAGAAGCCCTGAAGACAAGGTGTTCTCACATTGCGGTCCATATATAGAGAGAGATTATCCAAACACAGCTTATGGTATAGTTGTACAGGCCTCCAGATAAGAGTGTATATTGGTAATTATTTTCTTTATTTTTCATCCAAAACATATGTTGTGGGTACTCAAAAGAACCGTCTCAATGAGACGGTTCTTTTGAGCACCCAAAATACATGTTTAAACTAATGGGTAAGAAAATAATTAAAATTTTACGCAAATAAAATTTCCTTATCTGGACCTATATGGTTGTAAACAAAATGATGAGAGTGAGAGTGAGAGGAGGAGGAGGAGGAGATTAATTTCGCTATCTTTGTTCTTATTGTGTTATCATGGGTCATTCACTTTCAAGTTCAAAAATAGTTGAACTTTAAGAAATCTGAAGGAGCAGTTGCACTTTCCATTTTTCTTCCTAAACATTCAATGAAACTCAGTCAAATACTTTTACACCATTTTATAATGTCTTTCTCTCTACATTGTTTAATTTCCAAAAGCCAAACAAAAAAATTTAAAAGGGAAAACAATGCAATATTCATTAACAATATATATAAAATGGGCCAAGGAGCGACAAAACCTGTCTTTGAGGTTTCCACAAAGCGAGACTCAAACCGGTCTCCTCAGCTACAGAGACCAGCTGGAAAATTGAAAATTTGCCTGCAGCAAGTTTAGATATATACTTTCCAGTAAGTGAATAACAAAGGCGTTGATCAGACCGTGCGGGTGCACAGGCTGGTCTGCCCCTTTGTTGTTCACAAACACCAAAGAAAGGTTTTCTCGCTTCAAGGCCCCAAATAAAAGGCTTTAGAGTATACATTTTAATGCAAATTTGATCAAATTCTGTTGAAAAATTAAAATTAAATCTAAACAAGTACTAATAATTTAAGCCAAAATTTAAGCTGGTGCCAATCTTGAATATTTAATAAATGTCCTGTATTTTTTGGAAGTCCAATAAACCTGCATTGCAAACTGTACAAATTGTTTTCTGAATACGGAATATTAGGTGGATGCAAACAGAGTTTAATGAATAGCAGGCAATTTAAGTTATTCTCAATATTTGTGGAAAATTATTTATTGCTGTGTGATGTCACTCATCCTAAAAATGGCTGCCAAATCAATCGCTTCTTATTCTCTACTGTACTTATATCTGTAACTGTCTTACTTTTTATTTGATTTTGATCTGGATTGTTGCTTGTCAATTTACAAATAAATATTGTTTAAATTCGAACGTCTCCTTAATTTGGCCACACTCTTAATTTGTATACATATGTTGTGGGTACTCAAAAGAACCGTCTCAATGAGACGGTTCTTTTGGGGACCCAAAACATGTGATAAATCTGATGGATAAGAAGATATCTATAATTTTACACACAAAATATTGCTTTATAACTTGACCTATGTCATTTCACAAAACATAATTTTAAAAGCAATAACCACCATATAGCTACCTGATTCTATCAGACCCAGCACTGTATACATGCATTGAGTTCCATATTCTATTATTTTATCTGACACACAAGTAAAATTAATTTCCATGTTGCTGGTCTCCTTGTATCCTGGAACCATAATCAGGCAAAATAATCTCAAAGAAAACAATACAAGCAGATATGCTTTTTCAACCATGCGACACAGAAGTCCGACCAAACAAAAACACCTAGCAAACACGTCTGATAGCATTGTTACTCTATCGGATGTAATTGTAACAGAACCAAAAATCAAAGAGATAATATACTTAAACTGTTTAAGTTGAAACAAGCAACTAAATAAATTTATTCAAGATACGAAAATCAAATTTATTCAAGATAGGAAATTTAAATATACACAAGATAACAGAATATGTTTACAAACTATTTATTTTGCAAGGTCTAACAGCACATTTCAATGAACTTAACTCATTCTTTTGACTGTGTTTGATATTGTTTTAGAGTCTTTAGTAAGTAAAATACAAGTTCTTGTTGGCCACCCATTAAGAAATATTGTAATATCAGTACTTTGTGGGCTCGGTAAACATTCATTTCTCTGTTATTTTATCTGAGCTTATTAAAATTGTCATCATGTCATATTGACGTATGATGTTTGTTTTTGAGATGTATTCACGGCTCGAACATTAAGCAAATTTACATAGTTTATATGAAGAGCACTAAAATGTCAACAATAGTCAAGTTATCGTGCATAAACAGCCCAACAAGGACCAAAACACAGACAAACACTCGCCGCCTGACAAGCTACAACCATTGACAATTACACAATTTGTATTAAATAGAGTCCTAATTAATGCAAAACCTTATCCCCCTAATGTGTGTATGTTTGCTTAGGTTAAAAAGAGAGAGTGGGAAAACATAATGCATTGTCCTCCTAACTTGGGATTTCTTTGCTTTACCATGAGCAAATATTTAAACACAATATACAGCTTACAGGGTTCTCAAGTGATCATGTGCTATATACAAATCAGAGCTTTCCAAAAATTAACTGACAGAGCATGGGAAAGAACGTCTATTGTCACAATGCAATTCAAGACTGAATAAGCATTGCTGTTCTATTTGCCTTGTTTGCAAGCATCAACTAAGTCGGGTAAATTCAGACATCAGGTAAACTCTGACACACATTTGCAAACAGTGTAAATCCAGAGTTAATTTATTTTTTATTCCAATATTTGAAATATGAAGCAAATATTTGGTCACTGTCCGAATTTAGCTGTCTGTCCGAATATACCCGACTTTACCCTAGATTTAAGCGCACTGATTACAGCTAACCAGATTGAAATCTTTTGGCATTATGGCTATTCATGTGCATGTACTGTGAGTTATCATCTGTGAAATGATTAAAAGAAAAATAACCTATTATCAGCACTTTTTATGTCATCTATTTAAGTTTAATGTAAACTTATTTACATATTATTACATTACCATACCGACCTTAATGTTAAACAAAAAATTATGAAATTTATTTAGTTTCTGCACAAAAACATTAGGTTATTATTACATTGTACTCATGAACCCAACAAAAAGCAAATGTCCAAACAAATAGGAGGTTTGAGTATAAAAGATGATAGTTTCCCTAACTAACAGAGAAATATCAAATTGTTTTGGTAATTTTCTTAGTATGGCCATTAAAATATACTTAAATGTACATCCTACAAAAGGCCCCACGAATAATTTGATACAGTGTTTCTAGCAGGTCTTCAGAACAATAGTTGTATTTTTATTTTATTAAATGGCAAAGAATAGGCCAGCTTATTACTATTATTCACTTCATTTTTTAGATTTTATCCTTGCAGAGTTTTGAAAAAAAATGTTTCTTAATTTTTATACCTAGCCACATATCATATCAAAAGATTTTTTTATAAATTGTGTTGGATAAAAAATAGCTTATTGTAAATGGGTAAACAGTGATCCTGGGCCAAACACAGACATGTGTTTGTTTATTTTTTTAAAAAATGCCATAATTTATAATAATCATTTTGTCAAATTAATTCAAATTTTGACCATTGTTTTCAAAAGATTATGTTTCTGAAAATTGCCTGATGATAAAGTATAACAAATTAGGTTGAACCTAAGGTTCAATGGTAATTAGATTTGAAAATTTCATTTAAAGCAATTGCTGATGACAGATCATAAACGCACTTTTTAAATAATTTCCGCTCAAATGAGCTATGAAAACGGAAAACAGAAAATATAAGAAAATATACCAGCAGTACATGTTAATTTATTTATAAATGAGATATTTATGGGAATTAAAGGGCAGTTCATTAAATGTTCGTACATATCATATAAAGCTGTACTTCAAACATGCATGTACAGCTATCTAGTGGTACTACAGCCCTTAAATTCTGGCCTAAGCATTCATCATTCTCCCTTCTTCATGTGTTACAAGCAGCTAATGCTCTGTTGAGACTGCACAAATGCTCAGGCTTGTCTGAGCCTTGGCTGGTTATCTACAAGTGTAAGATAAGGACCAAAATCTCATGTACAACTGGCCAAAATATTCTTCACAAGGACTAAGGCCCTGCAAATTAACCCTTGTCCTGCTGTTTAAATTAACTAAGTGGATAATTTACACCAATGTCTTATAATGAAGCTATATCTTATAATGAGGTCACTCCTGTTGCTGGGACCGGCTGCACCATTATAGGGCCAAAGCGAAAAACAGTGTCATTCCTGACCAGCTGGCTTCTAGAAGCCAGCTGGTCAGGAATGACACTGCTTTTTAGATGAGATATTTTTTTCAAGTTCAGCAGGATAAAAGTTAATACCTTCCTGAAAGAGAAACGATGATGCAAATCAAACACACAGTGTAAACCCTGAACAGTGCCACACTTCAACCCTCTTCAATATCTCACAGTGATCACTTAGTGACGTGACTTACCGTGGGGAGTCAGGTGGCGTAGGTATGTAATGGACATTAACTGGGTCATTGAGCTAGTAAACAAGGAAAAAAAGGTTATGTTCATCGGTTTAAACTGTCTCACTGTTTTAGTAAAACTTGCTAATGGATCTGCCCTACTATATTACAGCACTACTGTGTTTGCATGATGCTTAAAGTGATATGGTTAAAATTTTAGAAGTCATCAAAACTAAGAAAGACTGAGCAGTTATATGTGACAAGTTACTGACAACGGTGGAACCATGTGCATAGATGGGAAATGGTTTATCAAGTATAGGCCATTTTGCATGTACCCGAATTTGCTAATATATGCTTAAATTTTAATACATATGATGCTAAACTAGGTCTGGATATAACCTGTTTGAAAACAGTGTGATCAGTTGGCTTCTCTATTCAGCTGAGAAGCCATCAGGATCCAATCTGTTTTCCATTATGTTTGTAAATATATGCTTCTAGCTGTAATTCAGATTGTTAATTAACCTTGGGGTAGGGGAGTGTAGTATATAAAATATCCAGCCTTCTGAACCATACGTTATAGGTACAATGGAAGTGTTTCTATGAGACAATTTTAATGATCAAGAGGGACAATAACTATTTTCATATATATTAGAAGGTTAAAATGCCATCAATTCGAATTGTTTGGTTGAAATAAACTCTTCAGACATTATATGTAGTGACTTATACTGTTACATTGGCTTCTTTGCCAAAAAAACCTGCCCTAAGCCTATTATACCCATAGTCTATGTACAATATGTGGCATATCAAACAGGGTTGAAATGTAGAAGACACAAAATCACAAAAAAAAAACCCAACAACATGCAGTAACTCAGACAGGCACCAACAGTTGGATGTAGTAACAGTGAAGTTCATTATTAACATGACAATATAAGGACACTGGCAATTACATGGACATAGCAAATAGGATCAGCTAGAACCCTGTTTGGACAGAAAACAAATTTCACAAGACCTAAAGGACACATGTAAGTAATTAATACAATATGGGGATAACAATAATAACATTCTGGGTAAGATAAGCACACTAGTGGATAACAAATATCAAAGAAGACTGGGATGTAGGGATATATAACAATAATAACATACTGGGTAAGAAAAGTACACTTGTTCAGGCAAAAGAATTATATCTATCAAAGAAAAATACATACATTAGACTGTTTATGTGCATTTCAGTTTGAGTCATCATTAACCTTATATGCAACAACTGGTCAGTTCTCAACTCGATAAGTTGCAAAATCCAAAATCTGTTTGTCCCAACAACAAAACAGATAATATATAAACGAATGCTAATCAATGCAAATGTTGTTATATACACTACAGAAAACATACTTTTAGGCCAAAACACGAGACCAGCTATCTTTGGGGTTTTCAACCATGTAAGGTTTAAACCAGTCTATTCATGATTCATCTACAGAGACCAGTAAGAATATTGAAATTTTGTATGAACAAAGTTTGCTTGCTAAACTTTCTAGATAGCAAAAAACAAAGGCAATGATTAGACTGTGCAGATGCACAGGCTGGTCTGTGCCTTCGTTGTTGCCAGCCAAAAAGTCAGGTTTTTTCGCGGTGAGGCCAAATCATGATAGGTCATATTGCCCTCACTAATACTTTTGATAAAATATAATGGCATCCAAATCTATCTGGTTTGGCATTTCAATGTTCTCAATGATTCTTGTCCAATGAATTTCTACAGCATGGGCTCCTAACTCATCGAATATTTGTAAACCATGTACATGCACAGGTTAATCTTCAACTTCAATGTTGACATATAGTGCCCTTTCTAGTTTAGCAATCAACTTTCTAAAGAATAGAAAGCTGGATGCTTTACTTTGTGATAATTCCAACTCAATGTTTTTATCGTTTTTTCGGCGATTTTGATTGGTCCGTTGGTAAAATGAAATGGTTTTTACACTTCAATAAAAACCCGCGTATGAATATTTGATATCTGCCTTGATTTCACAGTGCTAGCGAACTGTACATACATAAAACTTCGAACACAAGTGACAAGTAGGGTACCATATTGTTGTGTCCGAGATGAAACATTCACCAGTTTAAATATAGTTAAACATGTTGAACTCTCATTTGAAAACCCTAACACCGTACGAGGCTGTATCTTTAAAGCAATAGGAGGAACTCTAAGAAATGAACCCGATGACGTGGTAATGTGACGTCACTTAACACAAACAGTCACGTCATCTAATCGAAGAGAATAAACAATGGCTACATCAACACCGGAATGTTTCAATACAGTTTGACAGCGTCAAGACAAACTTTTTAGGTTAACGCTTAGGGCATACTAACGTGAGGATTTTAGGCTGGGACTTGTGAAGGTAAACATGTGCTTTTTAAAACCCTGTCATTCCGTGGAAGGGCCTTAATCTAAATGCTCTTCAATGAGCCAAGCAAGCTAAAGAAAACAATTCCAAACTAAATGGAGTTGTTTTTGAGCTCATACTCATATACTCGCTCCAAATAGAGTGCAATTTTAATCATTATTTAGCATAACAAAGTTTTGAACTGACATAATTTTCAAGATGGCTGCACAGCGGGTACGAACTATTTTCCTTCAGTGGGCTTTTTAATTTGAAGTGTTGCCAACAAACCTTTAAAAATGTGCTGTTTTTTTTTTTCCAAAGTTGGAATTATAAGGAATGAAATTTAATTTTTTGGTTTTTATCGATGTGTAAACTCCGGCGAATCACTCACAAATTTAACATAAAGCCCTTTGGGCTTTATTCAATTTGTGAGTGATTCGCCGGAGTTTACACATCGATAAAAACCAAAAAATAAAATTTCATTCCTATAATGTGGCCCTCTGTGTTCTGTGTCTCTTCCTCGCGATGCCATATGTGGGTTGGTCGGCAATCTGTGAATGTGGCATTTCCTGGTCATACTTGCTATGTTGTGGGTACTCAAAAGAACTGTCTAAATGAGACAATTCTTTTGAGCACCCAAAACATAAGTTAAAACTGATGGGTGAGAAAAAATTATAAATTTTATGCTCAAAAATTGTGTTTATATAAGCCTTTTGGACATGGTTACCAATAAAGTATTCTTCACTAGCTGCATGACTTTTGTGCTATTTTCTTAATGTTCAATGGTAAAAGTTTTTTTTTGATATTACAAGGTACATTATGTAACCCTGCAAGGAATATCAAACAAAAAAGTTTCATTTAACAAGAAAGATATAACTTGTTCTATCATGTAACTTTGGCGTAGTGCAAAGAGTTAAGACTCAATACTTTGCTACATAGTAAATAAATCAAAACCAACCCACTTGTGTAAATAACAGATTTTCTAAATCAAGGGCCCCCATAAACAATAAAGTCAAGAATACAGTTTTACAATTCTCTAGAATACCAGTAAAATTTATGCAGCTGCCAAACTGCTAAACAAGTGTCATTGTTTTAGCTGATAGTTCAGTTTACAACCTCTCAACTAGCGGCCCACCACCCTCACCTGGCTCTTAAAATGCTCCAACAGATTTATATGACACAGAACTCTGGATAAGGGAGATGTGTCTTACATTTGTGAACATATTGCTCCTCACTGAATTAAGAAGGGGTATACAAATGAAGATTTGGAGCTAATACTGAGACCAGTCCTTCTCAGTTAGGATGTAAAATTATGCTGCAATTACTTAAGTTCAGACCACGTTTCCTTCCAAAATTGTGATTGGCTACAATAAAATTACAATGTTCAAAACTGCAGTTGTAGACATAACAAATGTTATAATACTAATTTTAAAACTAAAATTCATAATGTTTGTCCCTCAATCAAACTAAAATGCTAACTTTGTTTGACAATCTAATGTACTAAGCAGCGACATTGAACAACTTATCATATTACTAAAATGTAGAACGCATTTAGAACGCATTTAGAAATAAAATATACAACACCAAAAACATAACAGAACAGAACAGAACAGAACAGATTGTTTATTTGACATAAACCATACAGTTTCTAGTCAATCACATATAATTATTACACAATAACATACCCTTTAAATCAAACCTTTAGCAACTCTGTTAATTAGCTTTATTCAATTCCAACTGATGGGAAAAGTATTTTAAGACAAACAAAACATATGTAAACATATAGAAGCATTTAGGTCCGATTGCAAAGGTATAGGAGAAACTGACATGACAAGATAGTAGAGGAACTCACCTTCAAGCTATTTTCTGATGTACTTCCACCATCTTCTTGTCTCTGATAGTGTAGTAACTCAGCCTCTAACTTATGACACTGAAGTAAATAACAAAATGCCAGCTATAAATATCAATGTGAGGAAGGGCTTGACCCTTTGTATACTCAAAACCCCTAAATGGGTACATTGGCAAACAGTGATGACCCAGATGAAATGCAGCTAAATGCTGCATTTCATTAGGGTGTGCACTGTTTGCTATGATTAAAAATACCTTCAGGGACAGAAATACATCATACAATAGAAATACATCATACAATAGAAAATTCTATCGGTGAGCCCTTAAAGTACACAATGGACAGTCCCAAACTTATTGTATCAATACGAAAATCCAACAGAATACAAAGAGTTAACCAGAATGATAAATATATTTATACACACCAAAGGGAGAATAAAGTTGGTAGCATGTCACATAAGAACCATATATGCCAAATAAATTTCAAATTGGACAAGTAGAAATGTTTTAAACTTCTCCATTTACATATAGGAAAAAATGGTCTGACCCACTGCCAGCCATGCTTTTCGGACAGAGATCAGAATATATGTATAGGGAATA
Organism: Loripinus fragilis; assembly: GCA_964019695.1. Classification (NCBI taxonomy): domain Eukaryota; kingdom Metazoa; phylum Mollusca; class Bivalvia; order Lucinida; family Lucinidae; genus Loripinus; species Loripinus fragilis. Next base: position 30,608,491 of record OZ026514.1, read on the forward strand.
ACTTGCCCGCCACCCTGGCGGCCATGTTTCACCACAGATAACAATTATCTGAGGAACTTCAGAAGGTCACCCAAAGACTATTTGTGCCAAATAAATTTTCAAATCAGTTCAGTATTTTTTTGATTTTGACTAGAAGATTTAAAAGCTTTTAAAATCTTTCCTCATATATAAAGGGGACAAATACCCCGCTACCACCACCACTACCACATCCATAAGTGGCCATATTCTTTATGCATTAAATTGACCTGTAAATACCATTTAAGAATCTTTCCTGTGAAATTTGGAGAAGTGTAATCCGGAGATTTGACCTTCCAAATAACTCATCTTAATACTAATAATAATGATAATAGTCTTTATTTACAGAGGGTTACACATAAGCATGTTAAGCTCATGCTTTGAGATTGTACAACTTTTTTTCATTTTCAACTCAACTGGGTATGAAATTTCAACAAAAATGCTGAAAAATAAAGAATCTTTTTGCTTTAAAGCTCTCAGATGTTGTATTCATCCTGCTCCATTTGAACATTTATGGGCAGGATAAAAGTTTAATAACCTCAAGGCCTGGAGTGTTAAAAATACCAATATCTTACCCTAGTGAGAGCTGCATCTCTCTGTTCTATTATAACTTGCATCTCTTCATTAATGATCTCTTTCTGTCTCTGTCTTATCAACGCCATCCTACGGGCTAGTGTCGAAGCCTCGGTATCCGAGGCGGATGGGGAATCTAACCGAGACAACAAAAGGTTCAAATCCTGAAACACAAACAGATGCTTACATCAACATGATTTCAATTTCTTAACACTTATACTTAAAAACTTTTTTTTATATTGGAAACCAGCTTCTAACAGTACAATTTTATATATATAGATTGGAAGCCAACTTCTAACAGTTCTTTGGAAAACAATTAAAAATCCATTTTCAAGATGGCTGCAACGATCCCACAGATCTTTTTATAGTACAGTAAAACCTGTCTTAAGCGGCCACTAAAAAAGAAGACCAAAAATTGGTTTTCAAGACCTATTATTGCTTAATGCAGGTCAGAAGTATTGCAGAATGCTCCAAGGGGAGCATTCTGCAATACTTTCGACCTTCATTAAGCTACAATTTGTCTTTATGACCTTGTTTTGTCTATTTTTGAGTGGATGCTTAAGACAGGTTTTACTGTAAATAAGAAAAAAAAGATTTATTTATCCATTATCGACCAACTCAAACTACTGATAACTCAAAATGTGGCTTTGAGTTAATGAGAGTTAATTGTAATCTCTTAGAAAGGTATGGTAACATAATATTAATGTCGAGAAACAGTCTGTTTTCTGTTCCTGAACCAAAAAATGACATTTTTTTTTGCAGAATTGGCTGCATAAAACATGCAATCAATTTTCATGCCATGCCCAGTTTTGTGACAAAATAGAACAGGAAAGACATATATAGTATCATTAATTAATATTTTGTCTACCAGATTTCTGCAAAATATAAATGTGTCATTAAAAAGACATCTGGTAGTTCAGTCTATTTGCACTAGAATTAAATTGACACACTTGAATTTAACAATCAGTATTTCTATGACACTGAGCAAAAGTACAAACTAATAGAGAGTTTCTTTCTGTCTTTAAAGTTAGATTTGTTTACCCTTGCTGTAGTATTGGTACCTTCCAGCTACTTGATACAGTAAATGCTGCTGGATAGTCCATTATATGGGCCTCGACGCGAGAAAATCTGTCTTCGGGGTTTCCGAAAAAGCGAGTTACAAACCAGTCTCTTAACCTACACAGACTGGCAAGAAAATTGAAATTTCACCTGCAGCAAGTTTATATATGATACTTTCCACAAAGTGAAATAACAAAGGCGCTGATTAGACTGTGCGGATGCGCAGGCTGGTCTGTGCCTGTGTTTTCCTCAAACCCCCGAAGACAGGTTTCCTCGAGGCCCATATGTTTTAAATGGTCACAGGTAAGAACAAAATAATATAACAGCAACATTGAATTGCTGTCTGCAAACAATGTTTGTAGCTTCAGCAAACAGTGCGGACCCAGATGAGATGCCACATTGTGGCATCTCATCTGATCTACACTGTTTGGCAATATATCCATCAACAAGTTACCAGTCAGGCAGGAAAGGGGCATAAATCCAAATTAAGTGGCTTCAAAAGGCATATAAAATATGACCCATTTGACTATGGTTAGTGGTTCTGATAAAGGGATTTATAAATGGATGGAGTGCGCCAACACATGAGCTTTCATATTGTGAACAGGAGTTAAATTGATTGTTTGATTTGATTCTTTACGACCCATCAACAATCTTTCAGTTATAAAGGGACAGGTCTTCCTGGGTTGAACCAGTACTAAGCTAGGATTAATGTTCTTGCTCAAGGACACAATGTGGTGAAACTGGTGAGGCTCAAACCCGTGGCCTCTCAGTCTCGAGTCAAGCACTCTACCACTGGGCCACTGCGCTCCTAAACAGCAATTAAAGATTCAGGAAAGATTGCATTTATGTGTAGGTTGGCCTGAGCCCTTAGTGATCACCTGCATGAAATAAAAACTCTGCTGCAGCTTTTAGAGAGATGGCCCTGTCATATTCAGCTGGCTGACAGGATGAAATTTGCTTCACTTGAGGCAAATTTGGATGGGGTCGGGCCTTTTAGTCTATCCAATTCTTCCTTTCTCTCTCCCTCTCTCTGGGAGGAGTCCCAACATGACTGAAATATTGTTGACTGGGACTTTAACCCTTTACTCAATCAATAAATAGCATTTTTGTACCAGCTGGGAATAAGTACACTTTCCTGTGTTAATTTCCAAGCCATAAAGAGTGACATTATAAATGTCAAAAAAATGTTAAAAAATGTTGCTGTTATTAATTAACCATAAATGTTGCTATTAATTGGCAGAGGCAATACTTTTCATTTTAAATGGAAGCCGCATTGAGCTGAGGCGTTAATTACCGTCAAGTAACATTTCCTCTGACATTCAATGACATTCGAACTCCTACTCGCTTTACACCGACACTCCCCCAAATAGGCTGAATACCCCAGTCTTATTATCTAGCTCCAAAACAGTAATTAGAAATTCGATTAACCTGATTGCTGTCGATAATTTCTAACGCTTATCACGCTGAGCATGTATGTTTCACGTTACAAACAATTTAAATCCAGATCAGTCGGCTTCTGTGAAGCCGGCTGATCTGGATTTACAATGTTTGCCATAGCATTCTAAATATTAATAATTAGGTTATATCTTATTATCATGTGACTAGCTGAAAGTTGATCAACATAATTTTATGTTTATTTCACTCACAGGAGAATGGCTTTAATTGTATTCTATTCTATAAAACAGTCTAAAAGTGTCAAAACATATTTGAATTGACAAAGAAGCAATTTATGAATATGGACAAAACTACAGATGTCTTCATAATTACAACTTAATTGTCCCTCGTCAGGTGTTGCAGTTATGGTACACTATATGTGACCCCAATATTTGGACAAAATTAACTAAGCAAACATTCTAGATTCAGATCAGACTGCTCCTAAAGAGCATTCTGATTGGCACCTACACTGTTTTGTCACAGCATTATAGATATCTTAATTGAGCCTTAAAGAACTAGCTGTAAATTTGCAGCATGCACCATTTTTTATCACATGGCTTCACATCTGGAAGTGATATAACTCCATGTATTAAAATTGAAATACCACTAATGGTTTGCATATTTTGCAACATACTATGTAATGATGTGAATAAAAATGCCACATACATAATGACAAACTCTTAACTTTTTTGCACCAAAAATGTAATTTTAAAGTAATTTTAATGTCATATGATAAAGAGGAATATTATATTCTTGCTCCAGTGTATTATTGTTTTTGATGCTTTACATCCCAGTCAACATTGTTTCAGTCATGCCAGGATGATTTCATGCCTTCCTAGGTTGAACCAGTACTAAGAAGCGGATCAAGTGTCTTGCTCAAGAAAACAACACAGTGATTCCGGCGAGTCTCCAACTAGAAGCCCTTGCTCCCCAGTCTTATGCTTTACTAACTGGGCCACTGCACTCTGCTCCTGTATTATTGAATTTATTAAAATCATTGCAGAAAAGCAATAAAATGCTCGGCAAGCCCAACATTTTATCACTTTTCCTCAAGTTGTTTAATAAATTCAATAATACAAGAGCACTCATGTTAGATCTTATAAGAAAACAATAGCTTATTTCAGTATCTGCCCAGCAAACAATTCACACATTATTATAAGCCTTATTTTTTAGTAAGAAATAAATATGTGGTACCATGGCATTTCAAAGGAGGTAATACTGGTAAGATATTTTAACTGACTTACCTCCCCATCCAGCTCTTCAGCATCAGCATCAAAATCTTCATCTGAGGTGTTGGGGTAGTGGGGAGAACTGAAAATAAATGCGAAACTTGGATCAAAGAAGTGCAAAGTGGCCACACAGCATTTTCTATAATCTATAGTGGTGATTTAGACACAAAGCTGAGAAAATGTCTTTAACATCTTAACTGTGACCTACAGATAGAGAGCTAATTAACCCTTAAAGCGCCTATCAGGACTGCAGCAGACGACAAATTTTGCAACAACTTTCCCAATTTTTAAAAAAAAATAAGGTATGATATTTCATGAGAATTGTCTGCCAGCAGATGATTCTCATGAAATATCATGCCTTATTTGTTATTTTTGAAAAAGCGGCAAAATTTGAAACAGTTGTCTGCTACAAATTATAGGTGGCACTTTATGGGTTAAATATAATATGCATGCAGCTAGACAATAAAATGCAAATGGTATGGCCATAATGTTGCATATGATACCAATGTACTGGTTGCAATAAAGAAAAGAAAAAGAAACTTCTGAAGAAAATAAAGATTAAAGTGAAACACCCCTAAAATAGAAATGATTACAAAATATATGTTCAAAAAAGATAATCAAAACAAGTAGACCATGCACATACCCATCCAAGAGGGTCTGGATGGGGGTGGGGTTCCAAAATCACTAATCATTAAAATATGTGTCCCTTAATCACTACTCGAAAAAGACATTTTCGCAAAAATCAGCTTATTTTCGAAATCTTAAAGGCTTTAATAATTTTTATTTAATTTAGGTGACTAGAAACTATTAACCATTACAAATTTATGCTCAAGATAATTCCTTATCTGGACCTATGTAGTAAGAAGTTAAGGTGTACAAAATTTATTTTGGGTAAATATGGTAGGATCAGCTTTCAAAACAGATTATCTAAGTGCACTGGGCAATTATTGAGTTGATTATGATATACCTTTCCTCCTCAAGTCTTCTCTCCATCTCCCTCAAACGTTCTACTACATCCTCCTTCTCCTGGTTGATGACCTTCATTCTGCCCAGACTGGCATCATCTCTCTTCTTTTGAGCAGCATACACTTCTTCTACTATACCTGAAACACAGACATTTACCCTTTACCTCAAAATTACCGGGCCACATAGCGCAGTCGGTAACTTGTCTAGCAACAGATGCGAGTCTGCCTGCAGATCCAGGGGTCGTGAGTTTGATCCCGGCCTGGTCCCATACTTTCGTGGAGATTGATCATGAAATAATTTCTACGGTCATTTTTCCCTTCCGCTGAATCATTCATGAAGGGTTGTTGTCAGTTACAAGCGAAAGTATGTGCACGATTACTGGTTAACTGCTTGTTCAAGCTTGCCCAGGAAAAAAGTGTGGTTAGGTGAACTGACCGTCCTGCAATGACCATAACTGTTGACTTGGGACGTAAATCAACAAAAACAAACAAACAAAACTTCTACTATACTACTTCTACTCTACTATACTACTACTACTTCTACTATACCTGCAACACAGATCTTAACCCTTTACCTCATAAAAATGCCTTTGAAATATCATGTATTTGAAAATATTATGAAAAATGGAGCATTTGCTCCAAAAAGAGCAAATGCTCCATTATCCATATTATTTTCATAAGTATTCAAAACTTCTACTATACCTGCAAATTTACCCCATAATAATGCCTTTTGACACCTTTGAAATATCATGTATTTGAAAATATTATGAAAAATGAAGCATTTGCTCTTTTGGAGCAAATGCTCCATTTTCCATAATAATTTCAAAAGTATTCAAAACCTAAACTTAATTTTTTCTTGATTTCTTGAATTTTTTCAATGTTGTCTAAAAATAGAAAATGATGTCATGATCTAAAAATAGCCTATGGAGTAAATATACAATTCATTGTCTACATACACCATGCCATGTTTACAAGACATGCCAGATCCAACATTCTGATTCTGCCAGACATAACAAGCAATTTGCTTTCAAAAATCAACTCAGGGGGCCTGTCAGGGGCATGCTCCAAGCACTTTGGAAAGCAATGATGTAAGATTTCTGCAATCCATCACATTTGCTGAAATATCCCCCGACTTTCCTGAAATTTCCAGACTCTAGTGTTTTAATTTACGTATATCCTGACTGTTCAGTTAATACCTTGAAAAAATTAATGTTCAAAGCTTCCTTGACATTTTTGGCAATTTTCTATTACCTTGGATAATGCTAAAACTTCACTTATTGTTTAAAAAATCATCGAAGGGATATTACTTGGAAACTAAGAAAATAGTCATTCTTATGCACCACAGGTCGCCTTTACCTAATACATATTACTATAAAATTGCATGAAAATATCCTGACTGGTTACTGAGTTATGGAGTGTACGGATGAATGGATGGGTGACAGTGCCATGCCATGTAATAAAATTTGGAATAAAATTTGCTGAAAAACATTTCCAGACTTTCCAATGACCTTATAAATTGTTCAAGTTTCACTGGTTTTATATTTTTTGAGAGTGGGTTTGAACAAGCCTGAAAAAGAATTTATTTAAAATCTTACATTATTCTAAAAGTTTCTCTAGATGCCCTAATATTTAAGATTAATGTGGTAAATTGGTTTTATGATTGTCATGCCCTTATTAATCCCATAATGCAGCATTTAATGCATCTTGTAGGTCACTTACTGAACAAATTGCGACATCAAACTATTGCATCTGTGTCTCTCGATTCCATAGAATTACTCTTCAAAACACCTTTTATTCATTTCACTTTTAACAAAGCTTTAATCTTCGCCATTAATATACAACATGAAAGGGCCTCGCTCGAATTTATTGTTGAAATATGAATTTGTTATTTGATCAGGAGCGAGATAGCGAGTCACATCAATTAGATTTTCTAGATTTTTACGGGACCAAAATCCCAATTCCGTTATCTGTAGTGGTCTCTAATGCCTTTGTCTATAACGGTTATGAGTTTCTGAAGGGGAAAATTAAAGAGTAATTAAAATGTAAATCATATTTTATCAATAGTCAGAGACACAGGTGAAATTAATTCCGAGATAAATCATCTCACTGAGTTTCCCCGGAAACACATGCATTATGGGTACTCATTAGAATCACCACAAAGTGGTGATTCTAATAAGTACACATGATGCATGTCATATTGATTAATAAAGACATGCATCAAATCTCTTTTAGTACTTGTTAAATCTTATCTTTGGTCCTAAACAATGCCCATTGCTCTTCAGAGCAAGACAAGCCTGGAGGATAATTTTTTGTTTCAATTACTGAATAAATGACATGGAATTTCAGAATATTGCGAGAGACAAACAATCTTGTTTAAACAGAACACCCAACAGTAATTTTCATACGACTGTTTTTTTACCTGTTTAATGATCAACTACAAACATGCCCACACCATGTGCTTGCCAGTTGTCAATACAGAAAAATAACAATTATAGTTGATAAGCATGCAACATTTCGTGGTTGAGCTATTACTGTAATGTTTGTTTGCTCTAGCCCATGCCTGATTCAGGTACTTCTGTACCCTGAATCACCCTCAAAATAACTAAGTCTTGTACTTAAAAAAGTCTTGTATGCTTAATTAGAAAAAACTGTTCAATTTAAGACAGCATTGTACTTTTTGTCAATTTAAAAAAAAAATTCATTACATTTGAGCCACAAATTGATAAAAATGACAATACCATTGAGCAAATCCCAAAAATTTCATATTCTTAGATTAGCTCACATCTTTTAATTAATTTAATGTTTTATCACTCAAGGACCCAAACAATATAAATATATAAATGTTCACTGCATTCTCAGAGAACAAAATAGATATGAAAATTTTATTTTTACAAGAGGGGCTAAAATTTTAGAGTAAAAGGCTCTTCAATTAACTAACAAACAAACACATTCCTACCTTTAAGAAATTAGTAGAGCCTTCAATAAATTATAAGACATGCACTGCACATTAGCAGTAAATGAAAACCTAGATCAGCCATGTGCATGCAGATGCCTATGCTGGTCTAGGTCTTCATTCAGGCCTTTACATAAGAGTGTGTTATTAAAAACTATTTTTTTATTTCTCGACCAAAACATATGTTGCGGGTACTCAAAAGAACCGTCTCAATGAGACAGTTTTTTTGAGCACCCAAAATATATGTTAAAACCAATTGATAAGAAAATATTTACAATTTTACACTGAAAATTTTTGTTTATCTAGACCTACGTTCTTTGTCTAGAAACATGTGTAGTAAACTTGTATTACGTTTGTGGCTGATTTAATTTTAAATTGTATTAGTCTACCATGAAATCTCACTGTCGTGCACCTTGACATCGGGAAGGAAAAGGCAATATTTTCTGGTAAAAATCGTTCACTGTCGAAGATTATGTTTACATAGGCAGCAAACCAACTTCAAAGTGAAATATTGCCTCACAATACCACATGATTGGCTCAGCAATTAGTTTCCACCTAATCAATATCGCTAGATGAGACATAGATTGCGGCAAAACTCTCGTAACTTATTGCCTGTCATTAAAGAGCGGAGAAACTAATCAATGTCACTATCATAAAATCATGTACATTTCCTCATATTTCCGTAAACTGTCGATCAGTACCGGCTAATACCAGGATGCCGTTTCCATATATCTTCGCGGAGAATCTAGCTTTTCCTTGTTTAATTTAGCGTGCACGACATAAGTGTTTTCCTCCATTAAACACTAGAAATTAATGTAGAAGTTGAAAAGCTATCAAACAATAAACACCTAACAATTACTAATAGCATGCTTTAAGAGGAACTTTCTGAGTGCTGCAATGGAATCTCAGACTATATATAAGCTAGCAAATAAATAGAGGATCTTACATGAGTGCTCATGTTTTATTGAATTTATTAAACAAGTTGGGAAAAAGAGATAAAATGCGAGGCTTGCCAAGCATTTTATCTCTTTTTCGCAACGAGTTTAATAAGTTCAATAATACAAGAGCACGAATGTTAGATTCAATTTATCATATGACATTTAGATTACTTTGAAATCTCCTTTCTCGCATAAGAAAAAGTTATAATTTTGTCATGATGTATGCAACGTTGTTATGGATGTCATGACATTTCCCTAAAATCTGTAAACCACTAGTGGTTTATCGATTTTATTGCATGGTGTTATTTCATCCCAGATGAGACATCATATGATAATTTTTATGCCAATTTGGCACTTATAGCATAGGCAACCAGTGGAGGCTCAGGTGAGACTGCTCATGCGCAGTCTCACCTGAGCCTTCTCTGTTTGCACACATGAAGTATGGATGCAGGTACAGGCTAAAGCAAGAACACTAGACCTGACTTCCTCCAATGGGAAATGATAGCATTAATGTTAAACCCTTTATGTAATAAATGGATTCTTCCTTCTGGTTTGAAACAATAAACTTGGGAAAGTTCATTGTATATATTGAAGGGTCACAGGTTATGATTTCCAAATAAAATGGTATTTCTCTGAATATCAATTTTGTCTTAGTAAACAGTGTAGACCCTGATGAAATGCCCCATTATGTGGCATTTTATCAGGATCTTCACTGCTTTACTAAGTAAGCATTTAGGAGTCACTAGTATACAAATGGTTAAATGTAATTCGTTTTTATTTCTCCACAAAAATAGTAAGTGAGTATGATCAGGAAATACCACAATCACAAACTGCAGACAAACCCATGGCACCGCGAGGAAGAGCAACACCACAATCACGAGACACCAGGAAGACAAATTAAGCAAAGAAACCAGCTCTCTTCCCCATCAAGATGATTGCAAAACTAGAAGGAACATAAAGTAACATACAACAAAACATAGAACAATTACAGACTACCACAATGGGAGTAACAATAAACAAGGCAACAACAACAAGCCTTACTTGTTCAGTAAAATTAGAATGGTCTCATAGAAACAACTCGCATAAAATGAGCCTTCCAAGACTCAAACCTGGGCTTTAGGGAACAGATTAGACAAGGTTTGTGACATGGTAAGACAAAAATGAGCATGCTTAACTATAGACTTGATTTGTGACCAGGAAAGACACACATCAGGCAGCTTAGCTAAGCAACAGAGACTTAAAGTACATGTGTATGTGATGTGTTCAGACTTTTAACCCTTAAAGAGCAATCACGACTGCAGCAGATGACAAATTTTGCGGCATCTTTCCCAATTTTCGAAAAAAATAAGGTATTATGTTTCATGAGAATCATCTGCCAGCAGACGATTCTCATGAAATATCATTCCTAATTTGTTATTTTTGAAAAAGCAGCAAAATTTGAGATTGTCATCTGCTGCAAATTATAGGTGGCGCTTTAAGGGTTATGCAAGTATGCTCAGCTACAGACACAAACCAGCCAGCTAAGCTAAAGACACTAGGTGACTGCAACCAGATAAGACTCAAAATGAGCATGCTCTGATAGCTACAGTGTCTCAGTTAACCATCCAGCAAGGCTTTAACCAACCACCTAATTAGCTACAGAGACTAGGTTTGCTGCAAGTAAGACACAAGATGAGTATACTCAGCTACAGAGACTTAGTTTGTGACTTGGTAAAGCTGAAACCAATCACCTCAGGAATTACCAAAACCTGCATGCTTGAAGCTACTAGAGACTATCAAGAATAATGAAAATTCTAAATTTGCAAATAAAGATATTTATTACTGTTTATACCACCTTTACCAACTTTAGCATGAAATATCACTTGATGTGCAAGGTCTACACTGATGTAGGTGGTATAAAATAGTTATACCATGTTTGTCCACCTGTGCGTAAGATAATCCACTCGCTAAAGCTCATGGATTATCTCCACGTACAGGCGAACAAGCCATGGTATAACTATTACATGGACAGCAGACAACAATTGCACTGATGTGCATAAGCATAATTTCATTGTCATGGCAACCCTTGTCATGCTGACATTATGCTGCTTGTAACACTCTACAAAACACAGAGTTAATCGTAAACAGGCACCAAATTGCATTAGAATGGGATAGCCATATTGAAAATGTTCATTTGGGGAGGCATATCATCGAATATACGGTCAGAAATCACTCATGTGTCTCCGTAAAACCAGATTTCCAAATGTATCTGATGAAATAGTCATCCACAACAGAAAGTAAGCCCAACAAAATGTCAGGCCTGATCTGGATCCATATTGTTTGACACTCTGAAGGTATTCCTAAATGAATGTTTTGTAATAGCTGATTTTGAAAAAAAAATCAACAGAAGACGAAGAAGCATGCAAAACTACCCAGTTGGCAAAGAGCTAAAATCACGTAAGAGGAATGAGTTGAACTGTATCAGGGTTCATACAGGCAAGTTTGAGTAAAATTCAAGGGCTTTTCAAGGACTTCTAAAGACTATTGTACAGGTTTTCAAGGACTAAAAAGTTTATGAAAACTCCTGATTGAAGTGTTAAAATTCTACTTCAGAAATGCTAGACTGAGATAATGGAGAAATTAGTGCTAGAAATTAGCATAAAATTGCTGTGCCTTTATTTGGTGCAGCATCTGTTGCACCAAATAAAGACACAACAGTTTTATTCTGATTTAGATCTTTATCAACAGTGTTAATTCCTACAGAAAATAAAAGAATTCAAGGACTTTTCAAGGTCTTTGCATGCTTTTCCAGTACTTTTCAAGGCATATTTAATTTTCAAGGACTTTTCAAGAAAGCCCTCTAAATTCAAGTACTTTTCCAGCCTGTGCGAACCCTGTGTATTTTTATTCCTTCTTGAATACTCATATCTATTGAAAAAAGAGATAAACACAAAATTTGAAACCATGGCCTAAATGCAATTTTGAAAATTGATACTGAGGTTTGTCTTGCTCTTATAAAACTAGCAATATAAATGCAAGTTCTTGGAAAGGGGCTTGTTGTATGGATATTAAAAGCTGGTTTCATTTACCAGAAGACATCTGTAAATAACAGATAGCAATGCTGAGAAATATTATATGACCATTATAAAATGATTTAGCTCTTTCCATGCTCCCAGTAATGTTGCATGCTTTTTTATTGTCTGCTGAATTTTCTTCAAAATTAACTTTTTAAAAAATTCTTTCAGGAATACCATCAGAATGCCAAACAGATTGGATCCAGATCAGGCCTGACTTTTGTCTCTTAAGATGAATTTTGTCTTAGCAAATAGTGCAGACCCTGATGAAATTCCACTTTGTGTTGCATTTCATCTTGGTCTACACTTTTTGCAAAAGTACCTGGTCTACAATGGTTATTTAGAATACTGATAGTTATGTACAAACAAAAATACATAAACATTTTGCAATGAAAAGAAAAGACATTTTTGATTGTCAAATTTAAAATAAATGGTATGACTAAATGTGTTTTCAACAGACTTCTGATTATTTTATACCATCAATACACTTTTATGTCATCATATTAAAGGAGAACACAATGTTGAAATCAAGTGTAGCTGACATGCTATTCCTTATCAAACCATGCAATCTGCCGCGAAATCTAATGAAAAATAGAAAGTTACAGATATTTTTTTAGCAAAGAATGGGATGCAGTGTAGGGCAGACACTTTTATGCTGTGTGACATCACACAGGTTTTATTAAATATGCATAAATAGATTAACGAATTGCATGCTATATATTTTAACTCACTCTCCTATTGAAAATATATGATTTTGAAAACAATCTGTATGGTTTCTATGAAATTGGGGATTTTTATTGGACTTTCAAAAATTTACAGAAAGGTGATTAAATATACTTAAGGAATAAAGAAACGCAACAAACACTTCGAGTCACTGTAAGCATACAATATGATGCAACTTTTTAGTGAAAATGATATTTATCCATTGGAGCAGTATGTGTCCGTCAAATCACAGCAGGTTCAACGCAATTATCGATTACGTAACCATTTTGGTATGCGCGTAAACAGCCTGACCCCCCGTAGTAAACTGCTAAAACAGGGTCAATTGATGTAAAGTTTGAATCAACCATCGGTTTATTGTTTTGAAAAGTCTTCGCATAGATTGTGGATCAAGGAAATGATCAAATGGCGAAGTTTCTGTAGGTCACTGAAACGACTTAACGTCATTAACGTCAACTCTGAATACTGCGTGAAACGCGTAAACTTTCTGTTCTGCTTGAAATTTATTCATTACAAGGACGTTTTGATCAAGAATAATGACTTGAGATCTTCAGACGTCAAAAAAACTCAATTCTGACGTCAAAATTCGATATCCTACGTTTTAATGGTTTCCATAATGGTTATGTGTTTTTCTAATGATAAAATGGTCCAGTGACAAATTTTTGGTTACAGTTAACAAGTTTGGTGTTCACTCTCGGCATGCAATCAGATGCTTTCTCTTTCATTATGCCGTGTTTTGTTTGGCTAACGTCAAAATAAACACCTTACCAGCGTATTTCTACAGTATCTGAAAAGTCAGTTTTTCCCAAGAAAGCATGTTCTGATGTCACTAGGTTTATCTTATCCCGTATATCCACCAGCAGACCCAAACCCGACGGCTCTAAGTGACGTTTATCGCTTATTCACCACCATTGTGTATCTTGCCATTCAAGTAGCGTGTTTTGACGCAATATTTGACTGCATTACGAATTTGTTTGGACGTTTGTTTAATTTGCAAATTGTCAAGTCGACGCCAAATCACCAAACATGGCAAATATGGGGTTTCTTGATCTTTATTCTGACGTTAACGTCACATTTTACGTTTTCATATATTTTCATCTTGTAGCGTAAAATGTAGCGTTAAAATGACGTTTTGGTATTTCATCACATGCTATAAATACTCAATAAGGAATTTTTAAAAGAGATTTCACCAAACCTTCATATAAACACGCAAAATTTATATTTTTGTCTGCTGCGTTTCTTTATTCCTTAAGTATATTAATGGCAACCTCAATCCATTGGCTTTTTACGACTTTTGAATTGCTAGAACTTCCCATCAAATTTATCATATGTTTTGGGTGCTCTTTGAGACAGTTCTTTTGTGAAAACACAACATATGTTTTGGTTGAGAAATAAGAAAATATATTTTTTTTGAACACACTCGTAACTAAAGACCTGATTGTGATGGATGAAAAATACTTACATGCAACAAATATAGTGCCTTTCATGACTGGTATTATAACCAGCCCAAAGGTTACACATAAACTCACCAGCAGCCTTGTTTGTCTGTAGAATCAGTCTTAATGTCAACATCTTTAGCTTTCATAGTAAGTGTTAATGGGAAAGATTTTATAACTAGCCCAAAGGTCTATCATAAACTCACCAGCAGCCATGCTTATGTCTGTAGAATCAGTCTTGATGTCAACATCTTTAGCTTTCATAGTAAGTGTTAATGGGAAAGATCTTGTAACTAACCCAAAGATTACAGATCAACTCACCAGCAGCCTTGCTTATGTCTGTAGAATCAGTCTTGATGTCAACATCTTTAGCTTTCATACTCAGTTTTAATGGGAGATACTATAACTAACCCAAAGATTACAAATCAACTCACCAGCAGCCTTGCTTATGTCTGTAGAATCAGTCTTGATATCAACATCTTTAGCTTTCATACTCAGTTTTAATGGGAGATACTATTACTAACCCAAAGATTACAGATCAACTCACCAGCAGCCTTGCTTATGTCTGTAGAATCAGTCTTGATATCAACATCTTTAGCTCGTATACTCAGTTTTAATGGGAGATACTATTACTAACCCAAAGATTACAGATCAACTCACCAGCAGCCTTGCTTATGTCTGTAGAATCAGTCTTGATATCAACATCTTTAGCTTTCATACTCAGTTTTAATGGGAGATACTATAACTAACCCAAAGATTACAAATCAACTCACAAGCAGCCCTGCATATGTCTGTAGAATCAGTCTTGATATCAACACCTTTAGCTTTCATACTCAGTTTTAATGGGAGATACTATAACTAACCCAACTCACCAGCAGCCCTGCTTATGTCTGTAGAATCAGTCTTGATATCAACATCTTTAGCTTTCATACTCAGTTTAAATGGGAGATACTATAACTAACCCAAAAATTACAAATCAACTCACCAGCAGCCCTGCTTATGTCTGTAGAATCAGTCTTGATATCAACATCTTTAGCTTTCATTCTCAGTTTTAATGGGAGATACTATAACTAACCCAAAGATTACAAATCAACTCACCAGCAGCCCTGCTTATGTCTGTAGAATCAGTCTTGATATCAACATCTTTAGCTTTCATTCTCAGTTTTAATGGGAGATACTATTACTAACCCAAAGATTACAGATCAACTCACCAGCAGCCCTGCTTATGTCTGTAGAATCAGTCTTGATATCAACATCTTTAGCTCGTATACTCAGTTTAAATGGGAGATACTATAACTAACCCAAAGATTACAGATCAACTCACCAGCAGCCCTGCTTATGTCTGTAGAATCAGTCTTGATATCAACATCTTTAGCTTTCATACTCAGTTTTAAGGTCTCTAATTGTTTATCTTGCTCTGCCAGCTTTTCTTTCATCTGAAATAGTGTGCAATACATGAAAAGTTTGAGTATATAAGCATTAATATATATGGCAATTAAACTACATTGGGTCACATGCAAAGTAAGTGAACCCCAAATGAGTAAGCTTTTCAAGTATATGTATGGTAAATGTTCTAAAATTTCAAACACTTTTCTTTTTCTTTTCTCAAATAAAATGTAATCACGGCTGAAATTCACAAAATGCTTGTCAGAAGAGCAAACAGGGTAGACCCTGATCAGACTGCTTTTCAGAAGCAGTTTGATTGTGGTCTGCCATGTTTGTATAGGCTTTCTTGGTAGGTAAGAAGTGTTTGAAATTTTAGGACATTTACTGTAGCTAATAAGTGTTGTTCATGCTTCAATAATCTTCAGCAAAATCTATCAATTGCATTTATTATATTTAGCAATGAAATAGTGGAAAATATTAGTTAAATAAAACATATAAGCCACGACATGAGATTTCCAACAATGTGGTATGTGCGACCAGCAACGGCTCAGACCAGCCTGCGCATACATGTAGTCTGATCAGAGCCTTTGCTAGTCGCTTGAATATTCCATGACTGTTAAGCTACTGACCAAATGACATTTGGAGTTTCTAAGCTTAAAAAGAGGCTACACTGGCTCTCCCGAGTCTACACTTGTCAAAATGCCACATTGTTGGAAATCGCATGTCGCAGCTTATATGGACCAGCACACAAGATTTTGGTACTTATCACAGCATCGAGCAATGAAGGATGACAGGTGAATATGCGCAGACTTGCCAGAGCCTTTGCTGCTTGTATACACAAAGTATTGATATAGATGAAGACACAGCCCTAAAATTTAGACATCTTGCTCTGCTGGATACTTGAGCATGGGCATTTATTAAAGGTATTTGCACATACAGTAAAACCAGTCTTAAACGGCCACTAAAACAGAAGACCAAAAAATTGGTTTTCAAGACCTTTTATCGCTTAATGCAGGTCAAAAGTATTGCAGAATGCTCCAAGAAAGCATTCTGCAATACTTTCGACCTTCATTAAGCTACCATTTGTCTTAAAGACCTTTATTTTGTCTATTTTTGATTGGCCACTTAAGACAGGTTTTGCTGTATGTAATAAGTACTAAAATTGTGTGCGCTCGTAAGCCCCTATGACAATAGAAATTTACATTAAGAGTCCTTCAAATAAACACCCGTAAAAATTAAACTACGCCAATATGTCAGTCTTTGACATCGCCGAATTTTGATAGCGCGATTATTAATTGTTTGACAGTACCTTTCTGCATTCTTCTCTTTGGGCATCCAGTTCACCCAACAGTGAAGCCAGCTGCTTATTTTGTTCAGCACCAAAACTATGGTCCACTGGTAACCGTGACGACATGGGCACCATGAAGGGATCTGGTAGCAAGGAGGTCCCAGCTGCACCCATGGATCCATGCTGTGGCAGCATCATACTTCTGGGTGTTGGGGTATAAGATCCGAGCCCGGAGTCTAATAACCTTCCTGATCTTGCTGAGGAATTGGCTCCAACGAAACCTTGTGGCTCTGGTTTAGACGGGGATGACTCTTTTGAATCATCTTGCTGCGTAGATGAGCTATGGAGTTGTGTGGAAAATGTAGGAACCATTTGGGGTACCTCCAGTCTACTCGCATTAAAACTTGAATTCAAGACGGGCGCCGATGAAGGTCGAAATGAGCTGTGTTGGAACATTGAGGTGGAGTTCAATAATGGATTAGGGTAGCCAAGATGGCCACCAGGATAAGGCATGAAAGGTGTAGCACCAAAAGCGTGTCCATAAAATCCATGAGGTGGGGAAATGTTTGTGAAGGGGAATGTATGAGATCTGTCCAGTGAAAATGGCTGTGTTTGTGTTTCTGTTGTACTCTGGTCCCGAGACTTTGGTCTGACATCTTTGTGGTGATCTGAAATGATTGAAACAAAACTGCATGGGTGAAAGCTCAAAATTTCCAAAATCCTGAACATTCGAAACTCCATTCTTGAAATTTGCAGTATGCCCACTAAATATTCACAATTTCAAGTTTAAATGGTAAAATGTCCTTGGACAGACTGAAAATAAATCAGAGAAGCTATTGGTCTTCTTAATTCAGGACTTTGAGGCTGACTTTCAGTGGAAAGTCAGCCTCAAAATCTTGAATTCAGGAATAATTCTGCAAACTCTCACCCATAAAACTGTATTATTACACACTCTGTCTTCGACAGAAAATAACCTGTGCAAAAAATGGGTATGTGTGAGATTCTTGCTCAGTACCTTCTTGTGGTCAAGCTCTGAGGTTATAAAACTTTTTTCGTGCTCAACTCAGCTGAGCATAAAATTTCAACTGCTCATAAAAACTAAAACGCTGAAAAATATAGGTATTTCTTGCTTTTAAGCTCTCATATGATGTATTTATCCTGCCAACACTTGTTGGCATTTTAACATTTATGAGCAGGATAAATTTCCTACTCAGCTGAGATGAGCATGAAAAAAGTGTTAAAACCTTGGGGCCAGAGGTTGTCCTGAGCTGGTCTTATATTAATGATCTGACTCTATAAATGTAGTCTAGCTTTTACGTTTCATTTTCATGCATAAACCGAGACAAAAGTATTGACCTGACAAAACTAAAGCACAATTTTACAATTGCATCATTGTTGTCTACCTACCGGTACTTTTTATCAAGTTTAACATTTTCCAAAAATTCTTTCAGGAACACTATCAGAGTGTCAAATGGTTTGGATCCTGATCTGGGTCCAAGCTGTTTGAAAAAGGTAAGCAGCAAACGATGAAAAGGCACCGCAAGGAATTTGAGTTTAATAATTATTGCTCACCATGATGTTTTCTGGATGACTTTGGTGATGATTTTGGAGACTTTGGTCCCCCTTTATCTCGGATGATCTGTGCCTCTAAGGTCTGGATATCAGATGGTTTCATTCTTGGATTACTGAAATGATAAACAAAAACATTATTGAATAAAACATCTAAATTATGGCACCTACTGTCCTGCCAGCCGAGAGTTACAGTGACATGCTTTTTTTAAAAAGTTATTAGGGACTTAGAATCAATAGATCACTTGTGTATTTATCCTATCCTGTGGATAGGATTAATACACAAGTGATCTCTCGATTCGCATTAGCTCAAGTGGGATGTACACCTTAATGTTTTACTTAACAATTGTAAACAAAATATTTCTTCACTGTCACTTTTGGTTGGTACGACATTATATACATCACTGCATGTGCATGCCTACACATTTCAAATTACCTTGAAGTTCATAGGTATAGGTAAAGAGAGCTTAGAACAACATTTTGAGCATCAACATTGTGAATATTTCTCTTATCCATCGGGGGGATATGAGAAAGCTACCAAGTACAAAATTTATAAGCTCATATGAGCCGCAACATGAGATTTCCAACAATGTGGTATGTGGGACCAGCAATGCCTCAGATCAGCCTGCAAATATGTGCAGTCTGATCAGAGCCTTTGCTAGTCACTTGAATATTATAGGAGTGTTAAGCTACCGACTGAACATCATTTGGAGTTTCTTAGCTTAACAGGAGGATGCCCAGCCTGGTCTGATTCTACACATGTCAAAATGCCACATTGTTGGAACGTGTCACAGCTCATTTAATATTAACAAGATTGAATTATATTTACATAAAGAATACAATTTTGGGGGAATTCCCATATGCATTCACATAAAATATTAGCATGCAAAACATATAAAAATTGTCCCGCAATTAAACCCTACCTTAGATAGAATTCAAGATTTAATGAACTTTTTTGCGGAAATCAATTGTGTCTCTACATGCAACTCTATTGGGTAATTGATATTCATAAAATAAATGAATTACTTTTATTTCAGATAACTTAATTGTTAACTATTTGCATGCTAGGTAACTATGCTTTTGTTGATGTCTTACAGTCTACTATGCTGAACATTGGCTTAGCTCCATTACGCAGGTTACACATGTGCGTAATAAAAAGAATATTATTCAAGGGAGGTCATCTAATGTGATAAAAGTTCCCATTTGAAAAGGGATGCAATTGAAGAGAATCATTGCTTGATCCAGTAGTCTCCCCTTGATGTGCGTAATTTTTTCAGCATTTTGGCTACGCTGTTGCTGATTTTTTTTTTAAAAATCACATTTTGAAAACATTATTTCAGAAAAATGAATCTTATCAGAGTGTCAAATGGTTTAGATAGAGATAAAATTCGCTGCTAGCATGAAAAGAATTAAGAACAGATATTGCTATGGCAATAAATTCTGATTTTCCCATTTTTTTAACAAAAATGTGTTGTGGGCTCCCACTGGAATCGCTTCATTGAAGCAATTCTAGTAAGTAACCTCAACATATCATTTTATCGGAAAAAATGAGAGAGATAATGCCACAACTCCTTCTTCTTAACAATTACTCTTTTTAATTTCCCACCCAGGACTGAAACAACAATGTTTCAGTTCGTTTAACAACCAAAAAACGAATCTTTGTGTAAATACATATGCAAATATCGTATGCAAACATATTCATGATTGTCATATTTCATTAACACATCAATATAAACACTGGAAACAGTGATTTTATACCCATGAAATAAACATCGGCTGGTTTACATTGCGGAAAAAGCAAAGATACAAAGTGAATGAAATGTAAATCTGGCTCGACAAAAAATAAGGCAATTTTGCTGTAAAATA
Organism: Loripinus fragilis; assembly: GCA_964019695.1. NCBI lineage: Eukaryota > Metazoa > Mollusca > Bivalvia > Lucinida > Lucinidae > Loripinus > Loripinus fragilis. The sequence continues at coordinate 30,628,975 of OZ026514.1, forward strand.
TATTTATTTTTCCGACCATGACAAATACGCTGATTGCTGTGTCAATATTATAAGTCATATTTGTTGTTGTCTCTTAAAACAGAATTTGTTGATACGGTAAATTATGGAAACAATGTCGAAGATTAAATCTCGTGTTAGCTCTGTAAGCTCAAATGTTGAACTAGCCCTGTTTACAACTCCTGCTGTTCATATTTGCAATCAAACAAATTTGTGTTCAGAAGCATTCTCGACAATGTGGACACAAAAATAGCATGTCAATTGATATGATTACATAGAAAAGAGGCTTTTTCTCAATACAAAATATCGACATATTTTCCTTATTCTTTGACGAAAACATTTCTTATGGGGCTCATTGGAAGCGTCTCATTGAGAGGCTTCCAATGAGACCCTTAACAAATGTTTTGACACAGAAATAAGAAAGATATCACTCTGTGTATTTCTCTTAAATTGGACTATGAATATATCTTGGAGATAAAATCAAATGCGCAAACAAGTACGTGCTGATTATATGTGCATTCAGAAATGGATTCCAAAGATATCTTTTGTATATAAATGATTTATGACATTTGCAAACTACCTCAGGTTACTGGTAATTCTGTGTGGCTTTTATAAAAATGGTGATCTGGGAATTTAAGGCAAGTCTTGTTTCAGGCCTTACATTGAATCCATTTAGTATCCAGCAGATGTGTTTTGCTGAAGAAGTGAATTTTGAAAACATTCACTTTAGCTTAGTTATATTAGGCTTTTGAAAAGGAACCTCTTATTACTGTAAGCTCCGTGCTGCCACACTCAGGTAGCTATAGATTAGTGTGCTGAATTTTACATCAAGAGACCGGCAGATTCAAAGCTTTCTTGAGACTTTAGCAAGGCACATACTTAAATATCCTCATTGCCAAGAACTGGTAACTACTATAAATTAATTAAAAAAACTTTGAGAGGGTTTTATTTTTCGCAGAACATCGCTGAGAAATTTCATGAAAATAAAACACTCGCAAAATGGCGAAATTAATCACTCTGTCTTTTACTGATGTAGGTAAATCAGGCCCTTTAGTCACATTTTTAACATCACATTAATATGTCTTTTAACGCTATTCACGAAAATAAAATTCTTGCGAAAATTTCCCAATTTACAATATATACTGGAACTCAGGAATCTGTCACTCAACCCTACAATGACTAACTAATTTCTGTTAAAATCATAACTGGGATATGGCAGACTGTGAAACTTCTAAATTGAAATGTAGCTTATACCAACTTCTCTCTGCATTACTACATCAAATATAACAAAGTGAATTCTTGATAACTTGAATTCTGTTTAACAGCATGAAAACATGCTTATATATATATCTAACTTTGCATTCTTGGTAATTTTGCATGTTTTTTTTTGAATGCTGACTTTTTTCAAAACAAATGTTTTCAAAAAGTTATTTAGGAAATATCATCAAAGCCCTAATTGGGTTTAAATCTTGGGCATCGAAATTGCCTCATCCATGGCAAATAGCAAATAATTTCAAACACCAAAATAAAAAAAAAAATGAATGTAACCATGCTTGCTACTGTGTACCTATGCTCTGAGCTACTGGGTATAACCATGCTCAGAACTACTGGGCCTTTCTGTTGACAGCATTAGAAGGGTTTCAAAATCTAGATCAAATTTACTTTTCAAGAAAAGCGTAAACATAAAATTATCTTTAAGGTGAACAGTTTGTAAGCACAGAAACATCCCTATCTCCTAAATAGACCTTTATCATGCTAGATATTTTTATGTACTGCATTCCTCCCCAATTTATATCCAATTAACTTGAAGGATTCCAGTTATTAGCTTGTATTTACAGCTAGAATGGAAAACAGTGTAGATCCTGACCAGCTGGCTTCTTAGAAGCCAGCTGATCTGGATCTACACTGTTTTCAAAAGAGAATTTCTAGTTAGAGCATGGTAATTATGATATAACAATCCTGTCACTTTATTTACAGCATCTTTTCACATACACCATAAATGATTTTTCTTCTTCATAAAATCACATAGTGTGGATAAATACTCATCAAAATCGCCTCATGACAGAATTACCTACTTAGTTATAACTTAAAACAAATATATCATGATGATCTTAAACAATCTTTCTGTGTAAGTATTAATGAAGATAAAATAAGTCAGTTTAAGTAAGATTTTAAGTCTAAATAATATTCTAGCTACTGTTTACAAAGTTGATAGGAGAAAACAAGATCACACGGGAAAGGAAGAAATCGAAAATGCTAATGAAAATGCTACAGTCAACGAATGTAGACCAATAAACAGTTAGAAACACAGTTTTCAATTGCCATTTGTCGCCGACTGGCAACAATTTGCATTCTAGCGATTTTGATCCACATTTGTCAATTGCTAAAAGCATTTTCCATTGCCGCCTATCCAGTGTGATAAAGAATGCTGCTGCCAACACTGCTGACAATATAGACACGCATTGGGTACTTTTGTAAACAGTGAAGGTTGAGATTTCATCAGGGTCTGCAGTTTGCTAAGAGAAAATTTATCTTCAGAGAAAGAAATGCAATATTTGTTTTGAAATTATAACCTGGTACCACTCAATATATACAACGGACCATCCTATGACATTACTGTAGGTAGCTTTATGGAAATTCCATTGGTCTGAAAAGGGTTAAAATGATTCATAAATATGATATAGGCAAACCCGAAATAACCATAATACCTCATAGACGCCTGTGTGGCGGCGGTAGAACGTCTCCCTTCCCTTAACTATAGTGTAGATTTTATTTTCTTGTCCTCATGGGTTTCATTGTGGAACTTTGAAACTATTAGAGGGTCACTGATGGGGCATAAATGGCAGAAACTAGCTAGTCTGGCCCAGGAAATATGCACACTCTAGTTTCAGTTCTTTGGTGCAGTCTTTGCTTCTAAGATACGCTTTTAAGAACATATTTTGCAAACAGAGCAGACCCATATCTGGCAGCAAGAGCTGCCTGATCAGGATCTACACTGTTTGCTATTGAAATATAATATATCTGATCTTACACAACTGGACCTGACATATAGTTTCTTTGTTCTATGAACCATTATGATTTTTATTTATATAATTATTCATAGTGGGTGGAGCCTTTAAAGCATGAGTATTCATGAAGGAAAGGGTAAAATAAATAAGAACCTGGAGTGGTAGCTGCTGAAATTCTTTGCATTTTTATGACAAAGGTAGGTTAAGTGCCCTGCTGGCAAAATGTTCAGAAATGCAAGAGAGACTTAAAATGGCCAGCCATATAACATGTTTTGACCATTTGTCAACTGTCAGTTGCTTTAACTTCCTTTTTTCACAATACAGGTCTGAGCAAATAAAACGGGATTAACTGCCGTCAATAGGAAATAAAATTGAAATAAATGAGGAATCAAGTAATAACGGAATGCATAATTTTGCGACAAATGAAGGCAAAAAAATTTTCTGCAAGTTTTAAACAAAAGCTGAAATATTAAGGAAATATGAGGGCTCTATTAAAATTGAGAAAAATATGGAAGAAAAATGTGCTGGTTAAATTTACAATGTTTATCACTTCTAGCAATACAGTTAATGCAAGGATAAATTAACCCTTAATGCGCCAATCGCAACAAAAGTCGTCTGCTTTTCTCGTCTGCTGAAATGTTTAAGAAGCCTCTATGGCAAACAGTATGGACCCAGATCAGACTGCTCCTCTGGGTCCATGCTGTTTGCTTCTATACTTAGTTCATCAGTAATGTTAGGCAATTATTTGCAGCAGACGACTTAAGCAGACAACATTTTCAGATGCATTTTTTTCTTGGCGCTTTAAGGGTTAACCCTTTGTGGATTGGAGACCCCTTAAATGGGTACTTTGGAAAAAAGTGAAGACCAAGAAGAAATGTGGCATTTCATCAGGGTCTGTATACAATGGACAAACCAGTGATTTAACTGTATGAAACTTTATAGAAAATTCCAGTGGTCTACAATTATTTGCTAGATTTAGCCCATAGTTTCCTGTAGATCTAGATTAAAATTTCATCGATGGATTATGTTCCGAAAATCCATTTTCAGAATGTATTATGCTAAAGATGGAGTCAATGATATGCTATGAAATTCAATATTCAAAAATTAGCCAAATTTGCATTGCTTATTATTTTACAGGATCATCTTAAAGCCAGTGAGAAAATAGCCAAAATAATGGTATCTTTTCAAACAGGTTAATTAAAGCTTGTTCTTGGAGCTATCTCGACAAACAAGACCAATTTGTTCACTGTTTACAGTCATCAGCTTAAAGAAATTCCATCCCATATAATTGAATAAGCCTCTGTTTGCCTATGAAGAGCTGCCGTTAGATCAAACAAACAATCATCGAAAGCTTGTCTCATCCACTAATCAGCTAAAGAAACGTAACCTCATGGGAATAAATATGGAAAAATAATCAATTTTAATCACAACAAGTTTCGAACTCGTAGGAAATCATGTTTACTTAGTCTGTCTGAGGCTGCGAGCTTGTCCGAGTGATAGATTTGTGTGGAACCAAATCAGCGGCAAATCATCATGACGATCATAAGATCAGAATAAAACAAATTATCCTCCCAAAGGATTAGTTCTAAACGCAAATTAAATGTTTCAAAATCTGATGGATCCGTGCAGCTATTTGCATTCATTAAGTGGTCATAAAAAATCTGCAGCAAAAAGTATCGCTGACAGGCGAAATAAAAGCCCTCATAAAAGAAGAATAGCGAAGATTAATAAAAAAATAGCAGGCTGATAACAATGCTAAAGTAAAACAATGGCAATGCTGTACTGAGGCTACATTTTATCATACGATGACCCATCTTTGACGGCCATAATGTTGTGAATATATGGCAAAAATCTTAGCGTTTTATTTCAAAAGAATTTTAGGGTTATATAATAAATAGAATCTAATATATGTGCTCCTGTATTATTGAATTTATTGAACTCGTTGCAAAAAAGAGATAAAATGCTCGGCAAGTGATTTGATCAGTCTTCCCCCAACTGGTTAAATAAATTCAATAAAATATAAGATCCTTTACTTATTCTGTGCATAAGTCCAGATAAGCAAACTTTAGAGCAGAAAATTGTGATAGTTTTCTTTTGCACCAATTTAAAAATTTGTTTTTGGGTGTTCTAAAGAACCCTCTCATTGAGACGGTTCTTTTGAGCACCAATAACAAATGTTTGGTTGAGAAATATAATTAAGCAGCCTGAACAGCTTCCTGTAATTTAAAACTATAAATAAACAAAATTGACATGTTCCAGGTTTCCTAAAATATAGGATCTGTGCAGCTATTTGCATTCATTAAGCGGTCATAAAAAATCTACAGCAAAAAGTATTGCTGACAGGCGAAATAAAAGCCCTCATAAAAGGAGAATAGGGAAGATTAAAAAAATAAATAGCAGGCTGATAACAATGCTTAAGTAAAACAATGGCAATGAAGTACTGATGCTACATTCTATCATATGACATCCCATCTTTATATTGATAGCCATAATGTCGCATATATATGGCAAAAATCTTAGCGTTTTATTTCAAAGTAGTTTTAGGGTTATATAATAAATAGAATCTAACATTTGTGCTCCTGTATTATTGAATTTATTGAACTCGTTGCAAAATAGACATAAAATGCTTGGCAAGCCTTGCATTTTATCTCTTTTCCCCAACTCATTAAATAAATTCAATAAAACATGAGCACTCATGTGAGATCCTTTATTTTATTTATTTAGTACATAGGTCCAGATAAGCAATCTTTTTTGCACACAAAATATTTTCTTATCCACCAACTTAAACAATTGTTTTTGGGTGCTCTAAACAGGCTAGAGAACCTCTGTACTCGAACAGCGCAGTCATCGCGTGGTGTTCGCAGTCGACGAGTGCACAAAATATACTATTTTGGTTTACTGTGATCCATTCTATGAGCCAGAACTTTACAGCTTTTAATTTTCACGATGTTTTTTTCATTTGGAATTATTGCTTAGGTATTATAGTCCATTCTGGCCCAATAAGAGCATTTAAATTTTAAAACCAGCAGAGTACAAGTCAGTTTCTGGCTAGTCAATTGGATTTTTTGTGCCTGAAATGTGTTCAATGACTCATAAGTGTGCTATTAAAGTCATCAATTATCATGTTATGTCATAAAATAATGAAGAATACGTATAAGTGGAGGACTAGAAAGTTTGAAATGTTTCTGTTTATTATTTTTGAAGTGGCAAGCCATTTTTCTTCTGTACGCAAATTTTGAGTAGTCAAGTGGACTGTCCCATATGTCGAGTGCCTAATATTTAATTTGTGCGCATTCGTCAAGCTGTAACTGGACACAGTCAATGGGTGCACGAGCGGTTTTAACAAAGCCAGGGCGATTGAACTGCTGTTTATTTGTCTCCAGCGATGCCAAACCATCTCGGCAACAATTTCAAAGCAATGCCAATACATAAAACAAGCTGTGCCACACTCTCTTATAACCATTGCAAGGTTTGCTACATAATTTATCACTGCTGGGCAAGACATGCATTTTAGTGCATAAAATAACCAGGGTCACTAGCGAGTGATACGTAGATCAAGGTTAAAATTTTACGGATTTCATAAAAAAAAAGATATATGCGCTTTACAGAATATTAAAAATCAATGAAACATGCGATTTATGGCATAGTGCGTGCTTGAGGAGTATGCCCAGGACAATAATGACACTTCATATATCTCTGCTGCATACTCTACTGCAAATGTGGTGTTGATCATGGTATGGGGTCACAAATTACAGTGTATGTTTGAAGAGTATGCAAAGGACAATTAATATGCATGTTTTGACGTTCACAGCTGACAGTGCTTCAGAGACACAATTTAATATGACGTGTTGACAGACGGATGATCAGACAAACAAACTGGTGGATGGTTTGAAAATTGGAACGCTTATGAGACCCAACGCTCCTAGGGGAATAATCATTCCCTTGTTCCCCCGAAATAAATAGGCTTGTTTCCTTGTTCCCCAAGAATCGAAAATTGTTTTTTATGTTCCATGTTACCCAATATTGCCTTTGTATCCTGTTCCACTCAAAATTTGACCTTTGTTCCCTGTTCCCCTGGAATAAATGTCATTTCCCCTGTTTCTCAAAACCCCTGGGAGGTACTCCATTCTAAGTGGATGTCATATTTAGCCATATGCTTACCACATAGAATAAAAAAGAGGCCAATAGATGGCCGATCTGCAAATAAACAGATGGTCGGACGAAAGCTTGAAATGTCAACCCGATCTGGATTTAACTATTTGACATTAGCGGGGAAGAGTCGATTTTGGTATCTGATTGCTCCGGGGCTTTGAGACCAGGCTTTATGTCCATTCTAGTTTCACACTGGTCCAGGGGAACAGGGAACAAAGGTGCGTTTACATTGACCAGTGTGAGTTTTGCAATCAACTTGATGGGGAAGAGAGAGCTGGTTGCTTTGCTTAGTTTGTCTTCCTGGTGTCTTGTGATGGTTGTGTGGCTCTTCCTCGCGGTGCCATGGATCTGTCTTCGGTTTGTGATTGTGGTATTTTCTGATCATACTCACTATCTTTGACAAAACTTGGAGCCTGATCTGGATCCCAACTGTTCGAGCCTGTACCCAGGAAGCACTTATTATATTAGGAATCAGACAACTGGTGTTTCGCTGGCAGGCCGATAGTGGCCCGTGATGGGATGTTGGAATAGTATTACATAAATCTGGTGACAAAATAGCATGCGAAAAAAAAAAGAATCAGCATGCAAAACGTTCAGAATAGTGTGTTTCTGGAAGCATTTTAAAATGGAAATGTCTGAGATTGATCATACAAACAGTTTAGATCCAGATCAGGCTCAGCAAAACGTCTGACACGACCCGAAGGAGAAAGGTCCGTAAGATTTAAGAAATGTATTAGGACAAAAAAAAATTACTCAGAATGCAAAGAGCTGAAACAAAAACGTTGCTGTATTTGGAACACATCTACAGCAAGCTATACCATGAAAACAACAGTAAGTAATTCTGTTTACCCTTTGTACTTTCTCCTAAAAGAGACACTTTGGCAAACAGTGAAGGCCACGATGAATTGCCTCAAGCATAATACGACTTAATTTTCATCCGATGGTCTGTGCACTTTTCAGAGAAAAGCATTAGATTTTGGAAATAAACAAAATCTCTATTAAGGCCGAAAAAACGCTAATCACGATAAAACTTGTCTGTTTGAACATTTTAGAAATATGTCTTGCAAACAGTGTAGGCTCAGTCTGATCTGGGTCAATACTGTTTGCCGCTCTACTGACAGCAAAACTATTTAACGGTCGGCCTCGGCAGATGATATGCCCACCTAGTATCCAATCATGGGCCACTATTGGCCCGAAAGCGAAACGCCATTCGGATGGCGTTTTGCTTGCGGGCCGATAGTGGCTCGATTTTACGTGCTTACTGGGTATTCGCAGGCTAATTACAAATTCTTCTGGCACTAAGACAGCACAGGAAATTTTGGACGAACAGCCGAGGCTCATGCGAACCTGTGTATCCGAGCATTCGCTGCTCGCATACTCACAGCAGGTATGAAGATGCAATGTTTATCCCAAATTCAGGCCTATTCTCATTAGAGAGCTATACATGCATGCATTAAATATAACTTCGCGCCAAGATCTTGTGTGCTAACGCATTTATGCTGAAAAAGTAAAATATGTAATGCGTTTTAAAGTTCATTGTTAAATATTCTTGTTTTCTATCCTCCGAAAACTTTGGGGAGATATTTGGCGTTGTCCATCTGCTGATACATTTTCATGTAACATAATGGGGATGAAACCGGTTCTGCATGTGAGTATTAGATTATGATGTGGGTAGCTTGGCCTTACGGGGTTGAATACTATTGTGGGATTAACCCATAATTTTACAATGATCACGGACCATTAGGAGCTCCAGAATGTAGACCGTAGAGCATAGATCAACATATGTTCAGATTTAATACATGTATGATTAACAAGTAGCACCCTATATAAAATCGCCACCTAGCTAGCAACGCCTCATCATAGACTGTGACCCGTAGGTGAGTGTGTGTGTGTGGGGGGGGGTACTCTCACTTTTTCTTCATACGTAGGATTGGGCCCAGTATCTACCATTTGCCGCCAAAAAATATCCGGGAATATCAAGCATCCCAAAAATATTTGAAATTTTGCCACGCAAAAATACACTCATTCTGCACATTTACCTTAAGAACAGACCCTAAAATACATAGAAAAAACACCTAAAACTAGTCCAATTTTCAAATATCCACAAAATCTTCATACCCCCAAAAATATTCATATTTCTGAAACCCCCAAAAAATAATGTAATTCGAAAATTTAAAACAAAACCAAAAACAAAAAATGCCCCGAGCCTACGCATGTATCAAACTATCAGAGTACCCCCCCCCCCCTTTGTGGACCGTAATCGCTTTGTGGCTGTAAATTAGCAAAGGAATGCCAACAAATTTTCCAAAATGTGAAAAATATTTAGTTCAATGCGTCCTGACGCAAGGACTATATAAGGTTTGTTCCATTTTCTAGAAGTGAGATACTGGAAATTATACCTACAATTTTAAAGAGCTCTTGACTTGTCACCCCATTGTCGAACCGGCGCGAATTGGTCAATACCATGAAAGTGATTTTGGACTGCCCGGGGAGATAGTTGATAACGGCGCCTGACCACACTCTTTGTATACAAGTGCCGCCTGCCGATAACCTTAGTAAACAGTTTGGACCCAGATCAGGTAAAATTAGCAGATGACAAAAAGCATAGACAATATCCCAGCCTGAAACGAGTTAAATCCACTGGCCATGGGTTTGATTGGAGGATTGAACACGTCTGAATTTGTTAAGGGGGGCATGCCACCTGCTAAGGTGTCGTTGCGTTAGTCAGTTAAAGAATTTCGACGCATCTAGTTGGACTAGAGATCCAATTTTGTTCTGAGTCTTTATCTTCATCCATACTTTGTGTATGTTAGTAACAAAGGCTAATACGATTCTGCAAAGGCTTGCCTGGGTTTTCGTTGATCGAAAATGCAACACGTACCCCAAAACACATGTGCTGGCTCAAATATAGCATGGACAACCCGCGACATATGCGTACAATTCTCTTTTATCTAATCCAGACGACTGCGTACAGGAGCATCTGATCATTGGGCCAGAAAACCCGATATAGAGAACTGTGCCTACAGTATTAATTACATGAATAACTTTCAAAATGCTCTACCCTCAGATTTCAAACTTTTGCATATTAAAGCCATGGTATTTAGCGTTTTATCTAAAGTAAGCATAAATTTTAGAATATAAACAAAAAAATCTTTCATCCTTTTTTTTGGAGAAAAATCACCTTCTTTGTATAAATAAAGCGCTGCATTGACTATCGCTTAACCCACACTCGTATTGTTACGCAAATGCAAAGCTGGATATATTAGTGACAATAATCAGCAAAAAATACTCTCAGAAGTAAAATATTAAGAAATTTATTACCTTTTATAACAGCAAGGTGCACATAAACACACCATTTTTTCCACGCGCCGACTGTGACCACCACGGGATGACTGCGCTGTTCGAGTACAGAGGTTCTCTAGCGTGCTAAAGAACCGTCTCATTGAGAGCTTCTTTTGAGCACCAATAACAAATATTTGATTGAGAAATATAACTAAGCAGCCTGAATAGCTTCCCGTAATTTAAAACTATGAATAAACAACTTTGACTTTGTTTCAGGTCTTCTAAGGTATAGGGACTTCTTGATCTTATGGTATAAAGTAAATGTGCATGGAAACACAAAGTCAGATAAAGGGTTTTTCCTTAACTCCTTGTAAAATGCAAATTTTAGGATCAAACCGAACCCTTACTGTATAAAACTTTTACTTAACTCTTTACAAATAAATAAGCACATTTGACATGTTCCAGATTTCCTAAGATATAGGGAGTTCTTGAGCTTATGGTATAAATGCAAACTTTAGGATCAAATGTGTTATTACTGTATTATATTTTTTTTTATTATTTAACATTCTACCTGCCAGTGATAGCCTTTGTAGATTTGGACCCAAATCTGAAGACCGTCAGAATGTCGGGCATGGTCTGTATTCAAACTGTTTGACACTCTGATGGCATTTCTGAATTTTTTTCATAAATGTTGATTTTCAAAAAAATCGTCAAATGACAAAAAAGCATTAAGAATTTCCAGCATGTAAATTAAAAGTTAAAAATTGGTGGGTAAATGTATATCTAAACTGGGGATCATTGAAAACGCTGTCTTGATTTACTCCTATACAATGTAATTGACAGGGGGAAATCTGATAATTTTATAAATGATTCTATAATCTTGAGTTCATGGAGATACTCTGAAATACTGGAAGCCATTGGTTAGGATTGTCATTTACAAAGATTAGCTAGATTTGGGAACAAAACACTTTTGCTTACTTTAGGGATTGTTGTAGATCTGTTGCCGTTGTGCTATAATACTGTTCAAATCTAATCAAATTTGATTATGTCGAGGAAATGGTTCGAAGATAATCTAAAGGCTTATCTGTGGTTTTTAAAAGGAAATATTTTGAAGTTGACAAGTCTTCTAAAAATGAAAAACACTTGGTCTATCTATTCGTCCATCCATCTGTCAATCTGTTAACAATTTTACATCAAAGTGCATTTGTCTGCAGCAGTGACAGGGGTAACAACCTACGTCATATCATGGATGTTGCAAACATGTAGTATGGCGCCATCTTTGATTTACGGTAAGTTTTTCCCTTCTTAATTATAGAAATAAGTGTCTGTCTAAACTAAGCAGTGCAGGCGGTGCCTAACATTCCACTTGGACAGAACATATAATGATCATGCCCAGAAATGCCGTTGCCTTTGTAATCATTCACCCACAAGTATCGAAGCGGGAGACACAAGGATAATTTTAGCAGTCACCCGCTTTGTCATTGTGGGTGATTGATTATAAAGGCAACGGCATTTCTGGGCGTGACCATTATATATTCTGTTCAAGTGTGATGTAAGGCACCGCCTGCACTGCTTAGTTTTAACAGACACTAATTTGTATAAGTTTACGAAGGGAAAAACTTACCTTCTTAATCAAAAATGCGTCATACTACGTGTTTGCCACATCCATGCTATGACGTAGGTTGTTATAGCTGTGAGTGTCAAACCATTCATATGGTAAATGTTCTAAAATTTCAAACACTAGTTGCCTGCTAAAAAGGCCTGGACAAACAGGGCAGTCTGATCAGGGTCTTCCCTGTTTGCTTTTCTGACCAGTGTTTTTGAATTCCAGCCCAGCTAACCAGTATTTTATTGGAGAAAAGATATGAGAGAAGTGTTTGAAATTTTAGAACATTTACCGTAGTCATTTTCCTTCTCTTTCAGCATGCTTCAGTGATCTCGAAATAAATCTACATGGTAAAGTGAGTTTCTCTGCAGCAGTTATAGCTACGAATGTCAAACCTTGCATAGTGATTATCCTGGGCATACACTTTCAGCATGCACTTTGACCTGGCGACCTTGACCTACATTTCACAATCTACTTTGACATAAATCTATGCACTAAAGTGTGTTTCTTTGGAGCACTGACAGCTGTTTGGTCAATGCATTATGTCATTGTTCTTGGCATAAACACTCTTTAAGCACCCACTGTGATTTGCTGACCTTGACCTATCTTTCATGCTCCAGTGACTTTGATATAAATCTATGCATTAAAGTGTGTTTCTTTGGAGCACCGACAGCTGTTTGCTCAATGATTTATGTCATTGTTCTTGACATACTCTTTAAGCACCCACTGTGCTCTTGTGACCTTGGCCTACCTTTCATAGGAGTGACTTTGTCATTTTCTGTAATGTGCATTTCTCTTTATTATATGAAATCTGTTTAAAAATTATTTGCTTCAAAATCAAATGGGGCTTGCGTGACTTTATACTGGCATGGGTACACATGTGACACCACCTTCCACATCCGCTGATTAGTGTTGGTTCAACCAAGGAAGCTAGACTGGTTGTGATATGACTGAAAGATTGTTGACTGGGAGGTAAAGAATCAAACCAAACGAAACCAAATTCTGCCCAATTCTTATCTTTTATTCTAGTGACTCTTTAGCGTAATTTGACAGTGATGACCCATATGAAATGCTGCATAATGCAGCATTTCATCAGGGTCTACACTGTTTACTAAGACAAAAACAATCTTCATGGAAGAAATACACCTTTATTTGGAAATTGAGAGTGAGCTTTTATGTTTATTAAGTCAGATGTGGCAGTTTTTTTTGTACATCCTGATCAACAGGAAATTGCAAGCAATTCAAAAACATAAATTATCAATTAATTATTAAACAGGAAATTTAGGTGAATAACTTTCGGACAAGTCAACACTTTATCATAATATTACTGATAATTTTTCTAAACTTAGTTAAATAATTTTCCCCTATCACTTTCTCACCATAAATGCATTATCTAATCAAGCATCCAGATAAACAAAACAAAAAAATTGGGCATAAAATTGTTAATATTTTCTTATCCATCATTTTAAACATTTGTTTTGGTATTTCTCTAAAGAACCGTCTTAGTGAACCATCTCACTAAGATGGCTCTTTTGAGTACCCACAACATATGCTTTGGTTGAGAGATAAGAAAATTAACTTTTGATTATGCACTCTTCTAGAAACCTCATGTCTAATATTCACATTTTCAAAGCATTGGCCTTTAATAAATACTTAGATCAAATGTTCAAAACCTTATGAACAACAGAAATATAAGTGACATCTAACTGAAGCCACTAATGCATACGATACCAGGCCTCCAGATAAGAGTGTAATTGAAAATTATTTTTCTTATTTCTCAGACAAAACATATGTTGTGGGTACTCAAAAGAACCGTCTCAATGAGACGGTTCTTTTGAGCACCCAAAACAAATGTTTGAACTGATGGGTAAGAAAATATTTACAATTTTATGTTAAAATAGTTTGTTTAACTGGACATATGCGATACACTTCAAACAGAGAAGGTACATTTGCCGGCAACAACAATGTCATGGGTGAACGTTTTAAAATTTCCAAAATCCTGAACTTTAGATATTCAAATTTTTAGACTTGCAGGATGCCCACAAAAATTAATAATTCATGTTTAAATGGTTAAATGTGCTTAGATAATCTGAAAATTAATCAGAGAAGCTATTCTTATCTCACTAATTCAGCATTTTGAGGCTGACTTTCTATAGAAAGTCAGCCTCAAAACCCTGAATTCAGGATTAATCCTGAAAACTTTCACCCATACAATGTAGCTGTGGTTGATGGCAAACCCACGCAATGTTCGCATGTGCAAAAGCATGTGCACAAGCCTCGTGTACCAAGTGAAGTTTTTGACTCTGCCTTATCTCCCAGCAATCTCCTATCAGTGAAGGATATGTTTACACAAAACGGTAATATTTCACTCCTCCTCTCATTATCAAAGGAAGAAATAAAGACTACTTGATATTTGTAAATAGGACTTGAAAATAATTATCATTTTTTTCTTTCCTGTACCCTAGCAACAGACTTTCACTGATAAATTTTGAGTTATGTACAACAGACATGGTAAGGAAAAAAAACGCAGCCATTATAACCTAACTTGTACTGATGGACTTTTCCTTTGTGTCCAGGACCTTCTGGTTTAATACAATAAACTTGGGATGGTCCATTGTATATATCGAGGGGTCATACTTTCCAAATAAAATTGTAGTTTTCTTTGAAGATTCACAGTTTTTGCCTCTTGCAAACAGTAAATACCCTTATGAAATGCTGCATTACCGGTATGCGGCATTTCATCCGGGTCATCACTATTTGCCAAAGTGAACCTTATTTAGAAGTCACTATTAACTCATGTTTGAAAAACATTAATTTTGAGCACATATATCTTCACCCTGCATTTTATTGTTTTCTCATTCAAGTCACACTCAAATAGAGTAAGCCTATGCAAGCTTCCAGTAGGAGTGTTTCAGTGAAATTAATGGAAAATTAAATTTCTTATTCCTCACCCAAAACATACATTGTGGGTACTCAAAAGAACCTTCTCAATGAGACAGTTTAAACTGATGGGTAAGAAAAAAATTAGAATTTCACCTGAATTTGGATCTATGATTGTTTAAGACATATGATGTACTGAAAAAGTTTCAGCCGACCATACACTTAGTAAGAATGAAAAAGAAAGCTTTGCACTCAGACTCTGAATATATCCCCATGGCCAGAACAACTTTTCTTAACCACTCTAAACTCATACTACACAGTCCTTTTACAGTGCTCTTAGTAATAGTGTTGACTATACCTTCCCAGGGTTTTTGGGAACAGGGGAATGTCCATGAAAACATAAGCCAACAATGGGGAGTAAGGGAAACAGCTGGGAGTAATAAAAAAAATAGTATAAGGGAAATAACCCAAACTAAACCTCATCTCATTTTTTGATCAATGGTAAAATCCCTTGTTTACTCTTAGTCATCTGCACACTATAAATGTTCTTGCTATCTCCCCAAAGCATGTCTTAAGAACTTCAAATGGTAAAATGCATGACCATGATAATTATCACATTCTACTAAATAAACATGCATGTTCAGAACTTTAGTTAAGAGTGCGTAATAGAAAAATATTTTCTTATCTCTCTACCAAAACATATGTTGTGGGTACTCAAAAGAACCATCTCAATGAGACCGTTCTTTTGAGCACCCTAAACATATGCTAAAAAAAAGGGAAAGAAAATATTTATAATTTTACGCTGAAACTTTTGTTTATCTAAACTTGTGCATGTTCTAAAAGAACATCATGGGTTGATATGGCTGTATGATTTCAAGTCAATTCAGTGGTGCAATTTCATTAGTAATATTTATCACATGACTTCAGGTCTGGGAGTAATAAAACGCCATGTATTAAAATTGAAAAACCACTAATGGTTTGCATATTTTGTAGTGTTGTGTAATGACGCTCACAATTACAATATTGCACAAATAATGACAAATTCTAGCTTTTTCACATCAAAAATGTGATTTCAAAGTATTTTTTATGTCGTATGATAGGAAGAATCTAACATAATGTTCCTGTATTATTGATTTTATTAACGGCATTGTAAAAATGTGACAAAATGCTCAGCAAGCACCACATTTTATCTCTATTCCCAAGCTTGTTAAAATAACTTCAATAAAACAGGAGTACTTATGTAAGATCCTCTATGAATTCATTGTGTGGATGAAAAACAATGTGGTTCTGATCAGCTGGCTTGAGCAGAAGCTGACTGATTTAGTAAACCATTTCAGTCATGTTGAGAAGTTTTTCTGGGGTTGAATCAGTACTAAGCAATGGACACAAACTTGGAATTGTCTTGCTCAATGACACAACACTGATCAGGTGGTGTATTTTGAACCATTGACCTCTTGGTCACAAGTCCAGAGCTCTACCAGCTAAGCTACAGTGCTCTCAATGAAATGAGAAATAATGCTGTTATCCCAAGTACTGAGAACATAGGTTCAGCTAAGCAAAAATATATTTGCATAAAACTGTCATTGTTTTCTTATCCATCAATTTAAACATATGTTTTGGGTACTCAAAAGAACCGTCTCAATGAGACGGTTCTTTTGAGTACCCACAGCATATATTTCGATTGAGAAAAAAAAAAATTTCAATTATGCACTTTTATCTGGAGACCTGTAAGAACACATGAATTTTTAATACCTCATGACTTTCTCATTAACCTCCACCACAATCTGCTCCTCGATGGAACTTTCGTCGGTGTCCTGGGGCTCGGGTTCTTTCTTGAACGGGTCCGACTTGGAGCTCTCGGAGATGTCCCTCAACTCCTTCTTCAGCGGGTCAGTCTTGTTGGACCTCGGTAGACGCTCTCTCAGTTCTTGGTTCACGTCAGGGTTCTGGTACATATCTTGCAGATGGGACTCGAGACGTTTCTCAGCTTCTTCCCGTAGTTTTCTCTCTGCTTCAACTTCTTTTTCCCTGAAATTCAAGAGAAAATTGTTCTTTCATGATGACGGTAAATGTCCTAAAATTTCAAACACTATTCCCTATCTGATGTCAAATAAAATGTCCAGGTTATATATTAGGGCTGGTCATAATTTCACATAATGCTGTCAGAAGAGCAAACAAGGAAGACCCTGATCAAACTGCTTCTTCAGAAGTTTGTCTTGGTCTGTTTGGAAGAAGCAGTCTGATCTGGGTCTGCACTGTTCATAGTAGTGACAGTCAGGCTTGTATAGGGGTTTTAGGGATACAGAATATTTGCCATTTTACTTCCAGGGATATAGGATACTATCCATTTACTTCCAGGGATATGGGATACTGTGTTCAATATTTTGGTTACTAAATTCAGGGAAATTGAATATTTAGGAAAATTAATAATGGGGATATTTGCCAGTTTATAAGGGATACTTGCCTGTTATATTTCAATGGATATGGGGTATTTGGTACCCCCCTATACAAGCCTAAAATTTTAGAACATTTACCATGACCAATTGTGAACTTATAGATTAATTGTTCCTTCTGGTTTGATACAATAAATTTTGGCGATCACAACTAGGTTAAAATGCCCAAATAATATTGTTTTTTTTCTCTTAAGAATGTTTTGTCTTAACAAACAGTGAAGACCCTAATAAAATGTTGTTTTATGCCACATTCCATCTCGGTCTTCAATGTTTGCCAATTAAAGTGTGTGTACTAAGTATCCCGCCAATATCTTTTCTCCCTAAAATTTTGTCAACACTATGAATCCTGACCAGACTGCTTCCTTTGGGCAGTTTGATCTGAGTCCATATCATTTTTTCTTATATACCAAAGAACATAAGCAGACAAGTGGAGCAGACGACAAAAGTAGTGACTGGCAGGAAAAGGTTTAAACCCTTAGTGTAAACTCAGGAAACCTGTAGACTTACAAATTGGCAAAGTTTTAGTGAAGACCAGGATAAAATGTTGCAGAATCTGGCATTCCATCAGGGTCCGCTATGTTTGCTTAGACAAAATCAGTCCTCCGAGAAATACAATACTATTTGGAAGTTACAGTAAAATCTGTCTTAAGCGGCCACTCAAAAATAGACAAAGCAAAAATCTTACTGACAAATGGTCCACCTAACCTTAATGAAGGTGGAAAGTATTGCAGAATGCTCTCTTGGAGCAAAAGTATTGCAGAATGCTCTCTTGGAGCATTCGGCAATACGTTTGATCTGCATTAAGTAGAATCGGTCTTGAAAACCAATTTTTGGTCTTCTTTTTGAGTGGCCGCTTAAGACAGGTTTACTGTATAATCTGTATATAATGGATCACCTTCAAATCTTATCATATGAAACTTTATGGAAAATTCCATTGGTCTAAAAAGGGTTATAATTTTTTTAACAAATGTAAAATAAATCTAGCTCACCTTTATTTCAATATTCTGTTGTCCAAGTATTCATAGCCCACTTAAACAACATGTTGAGTACCATTTGCCAATGCACAGGTATAAAAGAATTAGCTAAGATCAATGAAAGAAACAATGAAATCCCAAGTGCACAATTATCTGTTCTATCATGCAAAAAGATACCATAACCTTTTCTTTATGTTAAAACACCTTAACCCTTTTCCTGCTTTGCTCAGCAATTGCCAAAATTTACCCATCTGAAATCCCAAACCACTCATCACTGAATAAAAATATGCTAATGCCAAGCTTTAAAATTTCTGACAATACTTATTTGACTTTGATTAAACTAGAAATGTGTCCATGGGACACGGATGCCCCCGCTATTGCCAAATTCACATAAATAGGGCATTGTCATTAACAAAGGGCCATAACTCTGATAATAAATGGTGGATTTTATCCGTAAAAGAACTTGACCTGTATATTATGACCATATACCTGTGTATGAAATATGAATCTAATACGCCAATGTATTCAAAAGATATCACCCGGAAACCTTTTTACATACCGAGATCAAGGGCCATAAACTCTGATGATAATTTGTGGATTTTATCCGTAATCGAACTAGACCTGTATTTTATGATTATAAACCTTTGTATGAAATATGAATTCAATTCACCAATGTATTCAAAAGATATCGCCCGGAAACCATTTTTCGTACCAAGATCAAGGGCCATAACTCTGATAGTAATTGGTGGATTTTACCCATAATTGTACTTGGCCTGTATTTTATGATTATATACCTGTGTATGAAATATGAATCCAATACATCGCTGTTTTCAAAAGATATTGCCCGGAAACCATTTATCATTCGGAGATCAAGGGCCATAACTCTGATAATAATTGGTGGATTTTGTCCCTAATCGAACTTGACCGGCATTTTATTATTATATACCTGTGTATGAAATATGAATCCAATACATCAATGTATTCAAAAGATATCGCCCGGAAACCATTTTTCGTACGTACGGGACGTATGTACGGACGTACGGAAGTACGGACAAGGGTGATGCTATATGCCCCCCCCCATTACAAGTGGCGGGGGCATAAAAAAAAAGTGGTCACAGACTGACGGGCAACACACAGACAATGCCCAGGATTATAAATTAACACGCGGACACTTACGTGTCGTGGTATAAAAAGCACTTAGTTTTTTATGCCTAACTTTTGTTCTTGAATAATCCCCAGTATTCCTGTAAATAAGGTTTTGATGCTATCCTGATGATGCAGAAAAACTGTTCTTGAATACCACAATATTTCTGTAATTTATAAAGATTAAGATTATATACAGAAATATTAATGTTCTAAAATTTTGAAAACTTTTCTCATTCTGCTCTCAAATAAAAAAAATTGGCTATCAAGGCTGGAATTCACAAATGGCTTGTCAAAATGGCAAACAGGGAAGACCTTGATCAGACTACTTCTTCTGAAGCAGTCTGATCTCGGTGTGCACTGTTTTCCTATGCCTGTTTGTCAGGCAACTAATGTTCAAAATTTTAGAACTTTTAATACTGCATTGATAATGGAGAAAAATTGTTCTTTAAACCCAAGAGTATATTCCTGTAATTTATAAACTATAACTGTCAATATACATCCAATCATTATTTTAACAGTTTTCAAGATTCAACAGTTACAAATCAATTCTGCCAATAAACATATCAATAAATGATTCATACAAAAGTATATACTTCATGTGCACTCCTATCAAATAAAACTTAAAACTACTTTGATGATGGTTCTGTCAATAAATTCCAAAAGATACTTTCACATGAACAATAAAACATCGGCATCAATATACCCATGAAACTAGCGCACTAACTATATAAAATATATAAAAGTAGACAAAAGGTCCTTTCAGTATATGCTATCTTAACTTCCTAAAGAATTAATATCATAAAAAAGAACGGCAACTTTTTGCTTCCTATCAGGAGTACCTGACTACCTGAAGCACTATATAAATGTAGAGACAGAATGACACATATGTGCAAGCTGATCACGGGTGCTATTCCATTCCAAATATGCTCAAATGGCCATTTTCTAGCATGACATCTGGAGCATATCATTCCATCATTTTCTAACCTAAATCTGTGACATACTCGTACATGTAAGTAGCAATAGTATTGATGTTTTCAAGTTCATGCAAACTTACATGCTTAGGCCAGACTGCACATGTGCAGTCTGGCCTCAGCATGTAAAGTTTGCATGAACTTGAAAACACATCACAGTGAATCACAAATACTGATATAGCATACATAAACAAGCATGTGCAGCTTACATTAGCTGGAAGAAGCCCAAAGGTAGGTTTTCTCTTAAATGTCCTAAGCTTGTATTTTCACCTGGTGAAAGTAAAAGTGATAAAAGAAATTGACAGCTAAAATATTCATAGTATTGCTGATAATTACAGATAATTTCTCCTTCTATGCCATCAACTCATCCGCAACACAAGAAAAGGAACCATATGCAGCATTTCAAATGTGCCACGTACTGCCCCTGCGAAAATCTAAAGAACAGTTCAAGAAAAGTTCTTTCATTATTCAAGAACAAGGTTCAAGAACTGGACATGAACTGCTCTTAAAGTTTTCAAGAACAGCAAGTACATTTTATGAACGTAAAATTGGACAAATTTTTAAGAACAATTGTTCTTAAAACAGATGTTCTTGAAAAGTTCAAGAAAGTACTGTTCTTGAAAAGTTAAAAAATGTACGGTTTTTGAAAACATAAGATTGGACAAATTTTTGAGAACAATTGTTCTTAAAAACTATTCTTAAATAGTTCAAGAACATACTACTCATGTTTCCATGGAAACACAAAAACTAGTGGAACTGGAATCTTGATAAACATCATATTATTAAATTCTGTGTTAAAAAGAAAAAAAATCAGATTCAATGACCCATGTGCCTGACAGTCACTTATCATTGGGTCACCCATCAAGCTTTAGCTAACTATCTTGTTGCTTAACTTCACAGATTGATCATCAGCTTAAATGGAAGAGAAATAAGATCTTTCCCTTAGTATTACCCAAAATTTGTAAACAAGTGTTTAGATATCACAATGTAGGTGCAACAAATTAAGTTAGACACATTATGGTCAACAAAAGCCTTTGAAATAATCAAGAACAAATTTAGGAACAGTTCAAGAACACATTATGTTCATGAAATGTCTCTGAAATAATCAAGAACAAATGTACGAACAGTTCAAGAACACATTATGTTCAAGAACAGTCTTTGAAATAGTCAAGGACAAATTTAAGAACAGTTCAAGAACACATCTTGTTCAAGAAAAGTCCTTGAAATAATCAAGAACACATTTAAGAACAGTTGAAGAACATCAGAGTCAACTCATTATTCAAGAAAAGTCTCTAAAATATTCAAGAACAGTAAGTTTATGAAAAATTCAAGAAAAATCTCAAATTCTTAAAAACTTCTTGATTTGTTCCCAATTTATGTTCCTGAACAGTTCAAATATAATTGTTCTTGAACTGTTCAAGAATTCTTTCAAATTTACAAGAACTGATCTTGAACTGCTCTTGAGTTAAGAACTCTATTTTGCAGGGGAGATCACAAGAAAACCTGATTTGTCGCATGCAAACAACAAAGGCACAAACCAGCCTGCACATTTGCGCAGTCTGATCAGCACTTTCATTATATGCTCTCTTGATAGCACAATATAGCTATTAGCTTGCTTAGTGACATACCAAATTTCAATATACTTTCTACGCTACTCTCTAAACAGACTGGCTTAAACCTCCCCTGGTCACAAAGATATGCAGGGCCGAGTTGCATCAGGTGAGTGCTTTTATTTGGCATTAAATTGTAGCACTTTCTTAAAGCTACATGTACATGTATGCAACAACTATGCAACAAAAAGGGCTTTTCTGTACCTGTGAGTCCACTGCGTATTGACAGATGTTTCATTTGTTCTCCATATACACAAAAAGCGCCACTGTGAGAGCGCAAAATTGTCTATGCAACAATTTCACTCAAATCGCTTTCCAAAAGTCACTTAGTCATCACATACAGTGAGCCACTTTAGTTACGCACCATTTTTTCAGGGCCCACATTTTTTGACAAAAATGCTGGAATCGAACATTCTCTATGATAATTAATTTATTGACATTTTATCTGTTTGATGACATCGAAAAAAATATTGGAATCACTCATGCGAATCATTCTGCTACGTCAAAGGCAATTTTGACAAAAATGCACATGCAAGCTGAACGTCCATATTTTCTATTTTTGTTTTGCGCTAGTCATTATCCATGTTGATCGTTGTGACAGAAAAACACCAAAAACAATCATTTTATTCAAGTAAAACCCCCTTTTTTGGTCGTTGAATTTAGTAACACCGTTACTTTTTGAAGAAATGCTTGTTTTGACGTAATATTAACGTCAGTTACAATAATCAAACAGGGTTTTCTTCGCAAATTGTTTTGTTATGAGTCACAGTATCAAAACACTAAACCATCTTATCATTGACACATCTTATAGCCTTGGTAGTAGTGACGTCATCACTAACTTCAACACCATGACGCCAATAAATCCAATAATTTTTTTACGAAAATAAAAGGTGGATACATGGTTGTTTAAAATGAAATTATAAAAGAAGTGTTTTGATTACTAGTTTACTCAGAATCATACGAAATTTTAACTAACTTTAAAAAAGTACTAAAACCAACTTTTTTCAAACGGAACCAAAATAGTAAAACACAAACACATTTCAGTCTTAGATATTGCTAAGAATAAATTGGCTCTTATCTCTGGAATAGCAGAAATTCGACCCTGAAAAAAGTGCAATGTGATCTGAGTTTAATTCGAGATAATGCAATGTGAAATGGTGTTTTGAGGGTAATGCACTTAAAGATCCATTTTCTCATTCGTTTCTAATCTGATTACAATAAAATTTCAATGGCTAATTCAAATATAGATGCTCTTTACGCTGGTAGTCTCAGAATAAAAGTATTGAATTTCTTTTCCGAGTAATTTTACATTTTATAAGTGGTGCGTAACTAAAGTGGCTCACTGTAGAGCTATGAACGCCTTTTGTATTATACTGTTGCAAAGCAATTTGATACAAAGCTCTCTGTAATGCTCCCCTCATGCAACACTGTCTTGGGTTTTCTAGCGATGCAGCCAAAATTTGAACAAGTGTTTGGAAGGGCGCTCTGACTTGATCTAACTTTATGGAAAATTCCAATGGTCCTAAAAGGGTTAATTGGTAAGAAAATAGTTACAATTCTCTGCAGTAATGCTTAAAAAAAACTGTAACTCAGGATCTATGAATGCATGGACTACTTTTTGAAAAAGTTATGCAAACAGTCTGCTCAATATAATTTGAGCCAGTGCATGAGATTTCCAACAATATGGTATGTGCGACCAGCAAAGCCTCAGATCAGCCTGCGCATACGCGCAGTCTGATCAGAGCCTTTGCTAGCCGCTTGAGTATTCTATGAGTGTTAAGCTACTGACTGAACACCATTTGGGGTTTCTAAGCTTAACAGGAGGCTGCAGAGGCTCGTCTGAGTCTACACTTGTCAAAATGTCAAATTGTTGGAAATCTCATGCCACGGCTCAAATTTTATCTATATCTATAGCATTAACTCTTTGCATGCTGGGTAATTTTTCACACATTTGTTGTCCTTGTCTGACTTTCTTCAAAATTAACCTTTTCCCCAAAAAATTCAGGAACACTATCAGAGTGTCAATCGGTTTGGATTCTGTCGGTCCTGATCTGGGTCCAAACTGTTTGAAAAGGTTATCAGCAGACGACAAAAGTCGCCGCTAGCAAGGAAAAAGCTAAATATCTTTTCATTTGTGTGACCAGCTGTTGCTTGCTGTATAACATATCATTGATTGTCCTACAAGTTGATGTTTGTGGGATGTATTTTGTTGTTATTGTACCTTGCCTATTCTTAGACTAACCCTTAAAGTGCCTGCAAAAAAGTTCATCTAAAAATGCTGTCTGCTGAAGTTGTCTGCTGCAAATATTTTTCTAACATTACTGACTAATTTAAGTATAGGAGTAAACAGGATGGAACCAGATCAGACTGCTCCTATAGCATTGATTTTATTTGGGATTTTAGAAAAGCTACCTTTTTCCTTCACATTTGGTAAAATATTTTGTTAAAATCGGGAAAATAAGTGCTAAAATACATGAAATTGGGAAAATAAAAGCTATCTTTAGATTGGGAATGACTCCCATATCAGGCCCTCAAAATGGACTAATAAAAACACTGTATACATAAGAGCAGTCTCATCTGGGTATACTCTATTTGCCCAAAGGACTTCTAAAGCATTTCAGCAAACAACAAAAGCAGATGACTTTTATTGTGATTGGCGCTTTAAAGGCTAATAAGGCCAGAATTTTTTTATAAGTTGATTTACGAACCCTCCTACTGTAATTTTCTGGAGAGTAGGAAAAAAAATAAAATTCATTTTCTAAAAAATTTTTTTTTATTTTATCCGCCTACTCTAAATTTTATTTGTTTGGTTAAAAAAATGATATTTTTTTGAGGTTCTGTCTATGTATTTTTGAGAGTGATACTGTTAAAAGTGATTGTACTGTCCATATTTTTAGGAAAATGATGAATTATTCAAAAATTAAAGTTTACCTCACTAGTTTTACTGTTTTTTTTCTGGAGGTATTAAAAAAAAAAAAAAAAAAAGCTCTATAAAAAAAAAAAAGCTCTATAAAAAAAAAAAAAAAAGCTCTGAAAATGACCAGTTAACTGGTCATTTTCAGAGCTTTTTTATTTATTTTTTTTTTTCGTCCCCCCCGACCCTAAATCTGAAAAAAAATTCCCGTAAATCAACTAATAAAAAAATTCTGGCCTAAGCATATATTTAATCCTTTCTTAATTGATAGAATCTTTCATCCAAACTAATACATTTTTTTCTAAAAATAATAGCACATAAAACATACCAGTCTTTCTGAATTAAAGTCAAGGATTTTTGAGAGGGGGTACAAAGTTCTTAAGCTGCGTTGGACCTGAGATGTATCCATATATATAGCTTTTCTGACAAGCACTTTGTGAATTCCTGAGTCCCGATAATCAACATTTTATTTGAGAAAAGAAAAAAATGTTTAAAATTTTAGATTTTGTTTTATTTACCATACATTTTGCACTTCTGTCATTCAATTTGTAAGATACACTAGAATTGTCAGAGAATCTGACTATAGCTCCACTGCTGCGCTTTTCATGGTGTAAAAACATCAATTAAGGCCAAAATTCTGTTACAAATGCAAAACATGACAGGTTACAGCCCCAACATGGATATAGCCAATACAAATGCATATATAAAATTTGCTGAAATTCTATCCATTTGTTCTTAAGATATTGAGTGGAAACTAAATTCTGATATCAATCAAGGGCCATAACTCTGTTACAAATTTGAGAAAACTCAAACCTAGATATTGTAAATATAAAAGTTAAATATAAAGTTTGGTCAAATTGTGTACATTTGTTCTAAAGATATTGAGCGAAAATGAAATTCTAAAATCAATCAAGGGCCATGACTCGAAGCCAATATACGTGTATATTCTTTCGAGTAAATGAGCGAAAAATGACAGGTAACATTCCCAATCTAGGTTTTGTCAATATCATTCCATATGTAAATTTTGGTGAAATTCTGTCCATTTGTTCTAATGATATTGAGCGGAAATGAAATTCTGACATCAGTCAAGGGCAATCTATTACAAATGTGCCAAAAATGATGTGTGATCACCATAACGTAGAACTTGTCAATATAAATGCAAAATTCTATCAATATCAGCCAGAACACTACCGTCTATATTCGATAGCTGGTAAATACTCTGGTTGGAAGTTAACTGTTGTTTACCTGTATTGGACCAGGAAATATTACATGTTTTATAGCAATTAAAAATAAATTTCTTTCATAGAAACAACTGGTTCTCATAGTTTGATCATTGGCCTATCAAATAATGTGTTTGTTCACATATTTTATCATCATTTAACAAAAATATCGGAGATTGAAACCGCTGTCATAGGACCAAAATAGGGTAGCGGGCGCCCTTCAAAACCGAGTATAAACTAATAAAATTAATTATTTATTTCACAAGAAATTTATTGTAAATCAATGTCCGATGCTTATTCTACATATCCAAATCAAAATCTCAGAGCTTAAATATCGTTTAAGATAGATTTTACTCACGTTTTTTCTCACGTAAATGTTGGCTAAGCTCAATAGACATTGTATGGCGCTGTAAGTTTTGTTTGTTTGTTTGATTTGATTCTTTACATCCCATCAACAATCTTCCAGTTAAACAGGGTCGGGTCTTCCTGGGTTGAACCAATACTAAGCTAGGATAAATGTGTCTTGCTCAAGGACCACAACCCAGTGACACCGGTGTGGCTCGAACATGCCGCCCCGGTCTCGAGTCAAGTACTCTACCACTGAGCCACTACGCTCTCATGTTAGTTTTGTGCCAACCATGATAAAAATCATGTGGTCAAAATCGTTATCACGTTGGACTTTCTTTCTTCATACACTGCAACACCCCCTCGCGAGGACGTGCAGGTGGAATGCGTCTTAAAGCCACGGTACAAAAAGTGTTCGCAGAAAGAACTGAATAAAAGATGAAAGTGTTAAAAAGAATGTACAGGAGATTAAAAGCAGGTTAAAAACAGATCTTTGTTAGGTTCGAACATAGGGTGGTCAAGTGACCGCACTACCACGCTGAATGTATCCAACGTTGGCAGTGTTACAACAGAACATGGCAGTCTATTCCAATATACAACTGCTGCTGGGAAAAAAGAGTATTTGTAATAGTTCACAGATGTGTGAATTTGACGCAGTGCGAGGGGGTGGCTATGTCTTGTCATTCTGGAGGGTTGTTCAAAATATTGTGGCAGGGGTATTGCGACTAGTCCATGTATAATTTTAAAAAGCATTATCACTCTAGCATCTGCTCTCCTCTGTTCCAGCGTTCTTAGCCCTAGTTGATTTTGCATTTGGGTAACGCTAGCATATGAAGAATATGAGTTTTGTGTCCACCTAATTGCCCGTCGTTGAACCATTTCAATTTTGTTTATATCTTTTCTTGTATATGGGCTCCAAACAGTACTAGCATACTCTACCTGAGGGCGGACAATGGTCTTATACGCTGCCTCTCTTATAGCGGGATTTTTGGTTAAGATATTGCGTTTGAGATAGCCGAGACTTTTAGTTGCATTTGCAGTAGTGCGATTGATGTGTTGAGTGAAGCTCAGGTCTGATGTTATGTCTACACCCAAATATCTGGCGCTGTCCACAGAATCAAGGACCTGACCATGCATGGAATATGTTGTATTGATAGGTTGTCTGTATCTGGTGATGTGCACAACCTGACACTTAGACGGATTGAACTCCATATCCCACTCCCGTTCCCATTCCTGCAATATATCAAGGTCGTTTTGGAGCTTTTGATTATTATCTTGTCCTTTAACGGTCAAGTACACTGCAGTATCATCTGCAAAGAGACGAACTTGGTTAGTCATTGATATAGAGCAGGGATAGGATGGGACCCAGGACTGACCCATGGGGGACCCCTGATAAAACCTGTAGCTCATCTGAGCTATTCCCATTTAGGGACAACAGTCTGACTTCTCCCCATAAGGAAGGACTCAATCCATCCGAGTGTCTTGCCCTGCACACCATGTAACTGTCTATAAGAAACCAGGTAATTCTTTTGGTTGGCAGAAAAATGTTGTTTACCTGTGAACACATTTTTATAGCGCTTTAAAGTAAATTTACATTATAAAAAAAATAATTCGAGGAACAAGATTCCAGAACTAAAATGAATGTTATTGAGGTTCCAGTATAATCTAAATAAATTGTTCAGATCTGATCATAGTTCTGGGACCATAACGTAGTTTGTAAGTTTGTTCTAGGCTCAAACTACGTTATGGTTTTTATGCACGATAGAATGAAAATTAAGTCATGTATTTTAATCAATGCAATTCCAGCTTGCGTGTACTGCTGTGCACTTCTGGCAATTAGTAGTCATGAAGAAAAATGTTGAAATATTTGAAATACAATAAGTATGTCGTATATTGACACTTACGATGTGTTAAAGAGTGAAAAAACAAAAGTGTTTTGTAAACAGAGAGATGTTGTTGTCCTACATCATGGCGTGTGGTTCTCAGTGTCATCAGCGTCAGTATAGGAGGCAGGGTACCAAACTTGACAGGTATTGGGGTATAACTAAACACCGGAAGGAACGTTCCTTACGCGGAAGAATGCTCCTTGTTACTCTTCAGCATGGCTTAACCTCCACATTGGACAGCGGCGTACAGGCAGACACGATTGTCTTGGAATTTTCTAAGGCTTTTGACAGAGTTCCAACAATTCAGTTTACCCGGGAGGCTACACCACGATGGCATCAGGGGATACCCAACAGTAGATCACATACTTCCTTTTTGGCAGAACCCAGTGTGGCTGTTGAGGGTTGTTCTTCAGAAAGCGTGCCCGTCTTAAGGGGGGGGGGGGTCCTGTATGTGTCAGTACTGGGGCCCTTGTTATTTTTGCAATTTATTCTGTATGTGCCAGATACTCCAAACACCTCTAGGAGAGTATTTACTATTACATGGAGTGCACACTGAAATGGCTATGAATTTTTAGTCAAAATAATCAGAATATAACATGAAAAGGACAATCAAGAAAGATGTGTAAATGAATTGACAAAACGTAAATTTTGGAATTTTAACTGTATTTCGAACTATAATTAATTATTGTTGGAAAGGGGGGACGGCATGCTGTGAGACTGACACGACTAAAAATTCTAGATGATATTATGTGTGAATGATTGATGATAGATGATTAGTGTCATTAACGACCTCAAGACAATCTCATCTCCAGACATGTTTGTTTGCAGATGACTGCATAATGTATGGACCGTGATTATGTCGTCCTACAGCAAGACCTTGATGCTTTAGCAGAGTGGGAATCCAAGTCGGGTGGTGAATTCCATCCTCAGAAATGCAGTGTCCTGAGTGTATCAAGATCCAGACCCCCTTCAGACCCCCTCCCACAAGCTAATAGGACACATCATGAATACTGAAGATGCAACAAAGTACCTGGGTGTCAACCTCAAGGCTACCGTTTCTTGGAAGACACACATAGAAATTATCTCCAATAAGCCCAACAGCATGCCCAGGATCTTAAGACGCAGCCGCAGGTCTTGTGGTGAGGATTAAAAAGCAAACACCTACTTCAGCATAGTCCGCTTGAACTTTGAATACTGCTCGTTTGTTTGGACCCAGCACAAGAAGTGTCAGATTCGGAAATTAGAGATAAATCAAAGAACAGCTGCCTGGTACACAACAAACCGAAACAGGAACACCAGCAGCCTGCCATCAATTCTCAAGCTTCTCCAGTGGGAATCTCTCGATTCCAGGCGTTCCAAAATTCAACTGATACAGACAGATAGTATAATGTGTCCTTATTATATGTACAAGGGAGTATGCAGGTTTATTTGTGTTGTTATTGCTTCTTTGGCTTTTATATAGTGGTTTTGGCTGCATTTTCTTATATCGTCTTTACAGTTGGTCAGGCCTTTATAATGACGATTGTGGCATAAAACTTTCATGGGTGGGTTAGAGCCTGGTGTTTTAGTTGGTTGTACTTACCGTGGTTAAACTAGGGGGTTTCTTTGGCTCTGGCAGAATGGGACTTAAGAGCTTTTTACTTTGTTTCATCTAAGTATGTTGATTTGATATTATTGTATGTATTAGGTGTCCATAGAAAGGCAACTAATGCAGCTGGTACTTGAAGGCACAATAGAGGATTTGTCTGCAGATTGTGATTATGGTATTTCCTGACCATTCTCACTTACTTTGATTTATTCGATTGTTTCTCTGTGATGATACATTGCATTCCCTAAGAAGACTCCATGCGAAGTAAACAATTTAGTTTTAATGACAACAGAGTCTTGGGCAAAGATTTGCCCCCGGTAAAATGAGAAACAAAACATTTTTGCATCTTGATCCACATCTGAACGAAGGTTGAGGTTGGTACAGTGAAACTACTTTAAGCCCACCAGTAAAGGTATTTTACTGACCGTTCCAAGGCGGTGCTTCTTTGTGTATCATGTTTGTTATTTATGTTTCATAGTAAGAAAGAGGGTGAAGATCAGGATTCAATACAATCAAGTACCACACCTGTCGCAGGATACCACATGGAAAAGTGACAAACACACAATTAGACATCACAAACAAGGGCCAAGAGGTCAGCCCTTTCCCAGCAGGGGACAACAAGGCATCAATAAAAAGACGCCCGCGAAAGCATAACAAACACAAGACAGAAATAACACAAATGATGCACAAAAGAATTACCACCTTGGAACGTGCAGTAATAAAATCATAAATAAAGTTGCCATATCACGTGACGTCGGCACTTTTCAAAAGAATATCACAGCAGAAGTGAAACGATATCATATGATAACGATATTTTATCACATGTTACCTAAGAATCCATTGATCCATCTTCAGGATTCAGCTTTGATTAATTTATATCTGGTGCGACACGCTCTAGCTCCAATGACTTGCTGACACCTCTATCTCATTGACAGAACGTAGGTCAGTATGAATGCCTGTAGGATGTTTCTCCATTCCTGAATGAAGGACTGTTGCAGCTGTTGTTGGTTATGCTGAGCTTCGGTTTATCTCATTCTATAAATATTCAATAGCACTAATGTCAGGTGTCTTTGTCCATGGTAGCCGATGACTATTCTGCAACTGTACCAGTGCCTGTCTGTGATATTCTTTTGAAAATTGGCGCCATTATGTGATTTTGTGACTTTTACTTATGGCGTGATATTTTTATTTTCTATGATTTGAATTTATCATTGAATCGATTGAAAATAAATTTATGCCAGGTATGTATCATGCTTATTCCCAATTTTAACGCAATCTGTACACACATTATTAAATTACATAACTTATATAGTAAGTATTGCATTAGCTGTGGTCTGGAGTGCATTTTATCTCCGTCAGGTCTGGTACTTGATTGTATCTATCTGATCTTTGGATAATTCTTTACCTTTCCTTTAGCTGCAATCAAATACCTATTTATGCAGATATACTATTACTTACACACCTGAGTGCTTGTAAGTAACAAATGCTGTTTCTAAAACACGCATGGCAATAAATAAAGAAGGGATGGCTAGGTATGGAATGGTAACAGATGTCAGTCATATAACAGAGCAACGCAGCATAATATTATATTTCCATATGCCTTATTTGGTAGGTAGGTAGGTGGTGGGTGGGTATATAGGTAGGTGGATGGGTGAATGGGTAGGTAGGTATGTTGACCTGTAAGAAGGTATCTAGACCTGCATGTAGGTGGGTAGATCTGTATGTAGGAAGGTAAATATTACTGTAGGTAGATAGGTAGACCTCTAGGTACGTAGGTGAATAGATAGATAGGTAAGAAGGTACAGATAGATAGGTTTGTACATAGACCTGTAGGTAAATAGGTAGGTAGACCTGTTGGTAGTCAGGCCCGTAGGTAGGTAGGTAGGTAGGTAGATTGGGTTATGCAGCCCTTTGAAAATTCGTGGAAGAACAATTTCGGTATTTAGTATATCCCTAACAACCTCTTTCTCAAAATCATGACCGGCCATTCAAAATGTCCACAGAATGTGTAAACATATGATTGAGGTTGAATAAAACCGATCAGGTGAGGTTTTTCCAAAAAACATTCCTAGCGGCGTAAAGATAAGTATCTAAGGAACATTTCTATATAAGTTTTATAAGGTTACGTCATAAACTGAAGTGAAAATTGAGTCCACTCTTATCAATTAGAATTTTGAACAAAATGAGCACATAAATATTACGCCGTAGAATGTGTCAAAACCAAAAATGACATTCGGAGGCGTAATCTTACACCTAATCTGATCATGCAGTTTTCCATTGGGCATAAATAAAGTACTATAGATAGCACAGACCCTGTTCCTTGGAGTCGGAATGCTGAAAAACTTTAGATAAGATACAGAAGCACATGAGCCAAGAATCCCACCCTCTTAAAAAACATAGGCCTGCTGGCATTGCAGGCTGCAACAAGCACGCACCTTTCCTCCACTTCATCACGCAAACAATTGATTTTACGTCTCGCTTTTTCGACTGAGGTTCTCAACAAGCATGCGTCTATCTTCGATTGATCATTACGTTCATGGAAATCTTTTTCAGGAGACCTATCGGAGGGTCGAATGTACTTTATTTGGGTTTTCGGAGAAGGAGCTCCGCTCTGTTCCTCCATATTGTTTCGTTGGTAAACAAAATGGACTTATGGGTAAAGTTCTTTTGATTGGTTTGTTGATTTTTACTCAGAGCGTTTCACTTTCAGATGTTAAAAGTGAAACCCGTCTATAAAATTATAAACGGTAACCAAGCCAATTATTTGCAGCAGGTGCGCGCTTTGGTTGTTTCCCTTATACCGTCAAGTCCGGGCCTTTCTTTCTTTCTATCGTTACTGGTTTACTAAATTAGCTCAAACTTGAGCAATACACCAGGGAGTGCGAATTTAGAAATTTTGATAAATGAAAAAACAAAACAAAAAAAACAAAACAACACAAAAAAAAAACACAAAAACCTTTGGCTGAATTTTTGTTTAAATAAGGAGTGCCCTAAACTCCTCTGAGACTGTGGACTGGGTATTGGCCACAGAAGGAGACAGAGTATTCCAATGAGGAATAGTTCGTGGGAAAAGGAATTCTTCAGCGCATCGCTGTATGTCTGGTGTCTGCGGTATTGAGCACTATGTGATGACCTGGTAGTTTTCAAACTGTGAGCAGGGGTCATATATTTGTCTTTTTCAATAGACACTGCTTCACAATGAATCTAGTGAAAGAGAAGCAAGGAGGACTGGTCCCTCCGGGCCTCAAGAGATGGCCATTCCAGCTCGTCCAGCATTTCGCCGACACTACTCGTGTTTAGCCATCTCCTGCAGGTCCAGCGGGCTGCTGTCCTCTGAACTTTCTCAATCTGATTAATCTGAAGTTTCAAGTGAGGGCTCAAAATGGGTGCTGCATACTCTAGTTTAGGCCGAACCAAAGTTTTGTATGCAACTTCCTTAGTACTCCTAGGTGCAAAAGCCAAGTTCCTGCGAAGGAAACCAAGTGTCTTAGTTGCTTTGGAAGAGATTTCTGAGACATGCTGATCCCAATCCATGTTATCAGTATTGGTAATACCAAGGTATTTTGCCGACTGAACATTTTCCAAAGTTTGATTGTGTAGTGAGTAGTCGAAGAGAATTTGTTTGTGATGCTGATGCCGAGTCACTCTCATTGAGTGACATTTGGCTACGTTAAATTTCAGTTGCCAATCGGCTTCCCACTGTCCTAAGCTGGTGAGGTCTTCTTGCAAGGTCAAACAATCCTGAAGTGAATGTATATTCATATACAGGACACAATCGTCTGCGAACAGGCGAACAGAAGACCTGATGTTATCCGGCAGATCATTTATGAAGATGAGGAACAGGACCGGACCTAGGACCGATCCTTGGCGCACACCGAATAGCACTGGGACTGGATCTGAGGCTTGGCCATCTAAAACAACTTGTTGAGTGCGCCCAGAGAGCCACGAGTTGATCCACTTGTGGGTGGATCCTCTAATCCCATAATATTCCAATTTGTGTAATAGCCTCCTGTGTGGAACCTTGTCAAAGGCCTCAGCAAAATCCATTATGATTAAATCTGTCTGTTTGTGCCCACGATTCACAGCCCCATCCAGGTTGCTGATGATGTCGTGCACAAACTGGATCAACTGGGTTTCGCAAGACCTCTGACTTCGGAAACCATGCTGGCAGTCAGCAAGTATGCTATGTAAGGCTAAATGTTTATTGATGTTGCTGACTAAAATATGCTCTAGGGTTTTGCAGCAGATGCATGTGAGCGACACCGGCCTGTAATAAGCAGCATCGTATTTTTCACCCTTTTTAAAGACCGGAGAAACATTTGCTTGTCGCCACTCATCTGGTACATCGCCCCGAGCTAAAGACTCATTGTAGATGAGTGCCAGTATTGGAGAGATCTCATTGCTACACTCTTTAAGCACTCTGGCATTCAGTCCATCCGGGCCAGAGGTATTATGGACATTTAGTCCGTCCAACAGTTTGGTGACCCCTTTCGGGTCAACTGTTATGTCCCCCATGGAGGAGAACGGAATAGCCCCTTTCGAGGGCGGGTCAGAGTCGTCTTCACGTGTGAAGGCTGATTGGAATTGCATATTACAAATGTTGGCTTTTTCCTTAGAATCTGTCTTAAGAATTCCGTTTTCTCTGAGTGATGTGATCCCATACGCGTCTTTTTTAAGTGATTTGATAAATGACCAAAACTTTTTAATCTTTTCAGGCTTAGGAGTGTCGGGATCTGAGCTATCGTTCTCGAACGTAAATATATTGGAAACGTGTTTCCAATAGGCATTTCTCAATACCTTCTGAACATGTGCTCTGAACCGCTTGTAATGAATCTTGACATCAGGGTCCTTTGATTTGCGAGCACGAAGGTAAAGCTTATGTCTCTTTTTTACAAGCCGTTTGATCGTTGCATCGATCCATGGCACAGAGTCATCATCATATTTCAGTTATTGTGACGGTGTGCCGCGGTCCCTGCGCACTAGGCATATATAGCACACACGGCACACCCAGTTTTATGCACCCACTATGGCTTCAAAAAAGGAATTCGGGCTGTATCCTGCCCTTATCCTACGCCTATTTTGCATTAAGTGAAAGTGTGGGGCATTAGTTAGTTTGAATTTTGGAAGTGATAATCTTGTGGGGATCGACGTGACAATTTCGTCTGCACAGTGTCACCCCCACTGTTCCTGAAAGTGTAAGATTTTATTCCGCCTGGAAGGGCAGGGAGTTTTGTTATTGTTTGTTTATGTTTTCCGCTCCCCCTAATGGTGAGCTGTACCATGGCACAGAGTATTTTGTTTTGGTCATTTTTGATGGGATAAACCTTTCTACAGCTTCTACAAAGCCTGTTTTGAATTTGATCCACATGTCATTTACTGACATGTGACTGTGGTCTTCAGAAAGGTATGCGTCCTTAAATTGGGCCATGTGGTCTTTAAGGCCGAACATGTCTGCACGTTTATAGAGATAGATCTTGCGTGATGCCTGTTTTATTCTTTTAGCCTTAATGTCATACTCAACATATACAATGTCGTGATCAACTTTGCCGATCGGGGGCACCCCCTTGACTCTATTCACAGGGGATGGGGCATTGGTAAAAAGCAGGTCAAGAGTTTTATCATTGCGCGTTGGTATGTTTACAACTTGAGTTAGACAGTGCTCTCCTATAATATCCAAAAGTTGCTGCTGAGACTGTCTTTTGTGTACCCCGTAAGGTACTTGCATATGACTCCACTCTATGTCGCCGCAATTGAAATCCCCTCCAACCAGGACATGAGCGTTTCGATTCGACTTAATCCGAGATAAGGATGAGTTAAACTCCTCAAGATACTCATTGTCAATCTTGTCAGGGGGCGATAAAAAGAACCAAGGTACAGTGTCCTACATCCAATAATGTTCAACTTACATCAAACTATTTCGCAGTTGGTGTCCAGTTCCGGAGTTTCAGTACAGAGCAAGTCACGCTTAAAAGCAATAAAGACACCAACATTGGCATCACTTGCTCTGTCTTTCCGAACTGCATCTAAGGAGTCGGGGAAAATTTCAGAGTTTTTAATATCAGGGGTTAACCAGGACTCATTCCCCAAGATGATGTCTGGTTTTGCCGAGTCGATAATTGTATGAGGTTCAGCCTTCTTATTCTTTATTGACTGACAATTCATAATCAAAATTCTGAGGGGATGGTTTAAGGCAGCCTTGGCTGCCTTCCCTTTAGCTTCCTTAGGCTCCTGTACTATAGGAGAGGAGGCTGCAGTGGGGGGGGGGGGGGGGATGATATCTGGTATCGGACTCTCAGGATCGGACAGGGAAGAAAGCGAATCAAATCGGTTATGGGTTTCCAGATAAGCTGTGGTATCAAACAGTGATGTGGAAAAGTTTGGCATTCCACATTTCAAGCATTCCCATACAATGTTCTTACCCGAAAATTTATTAATATTACTGTACATAGTTGATGACATACCCTGACAGTCTATATGATACCAGATATTGCAAGTATCGCAACAAATCCCGCGGTCCTCCCATCCAACATCAGCATCACACACCCCACATGGGAAGTGTGATGTGCTATTAAGGGAGTTGGGACCTGGATTTGATTCGATGTCCCAAGAATTGCCACACAGGATAACAAATATATATAAATAGGTTAGACGGTTGGAACCATGAAAATCCTTAAACCGAGTTGATCTATTTAGGATGGAGATAGTACAAAGGTGAGGGATGTTTGAACAAAGATTCGTTTGATTTGCCGTGATCAAGGTTGAGGTTACTTGGAATATCGTGAAAAGTCTCTCCTTGCTAGCAATCACGATCAATCGCCATGAAACTATGGGGCCGATCCCGGACCGGCCCCATAGTTTCATGGAGATTGATCGTGAAAAAGTTTTTACAGCCGCTGATTCGACATCCTCTTCGACGGTTCGTCATCGTGACGGATGCTGAGCATGTGCACTGAATACCGCTTAGCCTAAACTTGCCCAGGAAAAGGTGCTATAGGTTAACTGCTCAGCGAGTCTGCAACTATGAACATTTTTCGAAATTTTTTAATTTCTTTTTAAATCATTTGTAAAAGTAGAATTAAGTCATGTTTTCACATAAAATCTGTTCACTATAGCTGAAAACTGCACATAAAAGTGAATTATCTTATAAAACAGGTGTGTTTTTCTCTTGTTGGTAATTATTTGCGTCCCTCCAATAATTATAGACAGGTAATTTTGACATAAATGCTGTTGTTTTGATACTGATAATTTGTTAAGATTTACGAAATTGGTAAAATGTATACCTGAATTTTAGTTTTTAGATTGTGTTCTTGAAAAATAGAAACATTAGTTCTAAAATTGAAAGATCAAAAGTTACAGACTATGCAGCTTTAAGACGCCAAAGAACACGACTTTTAACCAGTGCCTGCACTACATAGGGGATCTTACGTGAGTGCTCATGTTTTATTGAATTCATTAAACGAGTTGAGGAAAATAAATAATAAGCATTTTATCTTTTTTTCGCAATGAGTCTAATAAATTCAATAACACAGGTGCACGAATCTATTTCTATTAATCACATGCCATCAGTATTACCGTGCACTCATTAAAGTCTATTTTTTTTTGGCGTGAAATTTTGTTTTGTTTGGTTCTTTACGTTCCAGTCAACAGCTATGGTCATGTCGCCGGGACGGTCAGTTCACCTTACCACACTAGTTTCCTGGGCAAGCTTGGTATGAAAGCGTGGTAGCTCAGTGGTTAGGCACTTGCCTCTGGTGCTAGAGGTCCCAGGTTCGATTCCCGCTCGCGGCGAGAAAAATTTCGGTGACCGAACACGCTTTCTCTAGTGTCATTTGCAGGGATGACGCTAGATAAGTGCATCGTCCTTCGGATCGGGACGTTAACTGGATGTCCCCTGTGCAGGGAAAGTCACCCCCTGTGCAGGTTAAAGAACCCTACGGTAATTTCGATATGGCTACTTGTAGGCTTTCATCCTGCAACCCGGAGTGTACAATGTACACCTGCCGATAATGCTCGAAAGACCGCTTGTAACTGACCGTGACAACCCTTCTTGAATCAGCGGAAGGGAGGAGAATGGCCGTAGAAATTATTCACCAATCTCCGCGAAAGTATGCCGGGGACCGGACCGGGCCGAGATCAAACTTGCTTCTGAAAATATTCTTCGCTAAATATTGTCACTTATATAATGCTCAAAATAAAAATGATAGTGCTGCAAGGCTGCCAGAATCGCAGAAAACGTACAAAATATCAAACCTGTGCAAAATTGCACAGGTTTCATATTTTGTTGTACATGTACATCTTTGACGCGAGCCAGCTGCTGTTGTCTGAATGTGAACACATACCATTCGGGAAAAAGATTCACCCAAAACCTCCTTTTATATAATTGTCGTATTTCCTCAACATTGTCTTAACCAACTTTCATATACATGCGTTATTAAAGTGCATGTTTATGAAATAAAAGCCCCTGCAGAGATTATAACAGTACCGTATCATTAGAAAATATGTCTTTGGGGCTTGCGAGCAGGTGCGGCTCAAACCAGCAGTTCAGCAACTGAGACCAGCTAAAATTTTGAAAAATTGCAGTTAGCATGTAACGCCTTTCATTCTTATTTTGAAGTGAAAAGCAAAGGTGCTGACCAGTCTGCGCAAATATTTGCACAGACTGATCAGTACAGTTGCTGTTCGCAGGTGTCATCAACTGTTTTCCCCAGGGCTCATAAATTTAAGCCGCACCAGGCAAAAACAATTCCATGAGTAAGAGATCAGCTTATAAAATATTTGCCCATGTCAGTACTTTTCTAGTACTCGTATACTTTTAGCGGGCTCTATCCCCACGCCTGTGATTAGAAAATAACCTGACTTCGCTGAATATTTGCGCAGACTCATCTAAATCTTCACTGTTCGCATTTACAGAAACTATTTTGCTGCATGAAAGAGGTGGTGCAAATCTTGTAATACATAATCCCTTTAAATCCTAAGTTGTACTCGACCTTTCCGACGCCGAATTCATGTACATGACCTGTTCGAGTACTAGTGTAATATGAAAAACTTTAAAATATCTTCATTAAATTTATTATTTAAAGATATTCATGTGCGACGTAAATGAAAATAGTTAATCAATATGTTTATCATGATGTAAACTTATTACATTATTTATTATTCGAATTGAATTTTCTTAAAAACACAACCCAAGCACTGACTGAAGTTCACTGATGCTGATGGCTTGATCGATGAGAACCTTGTGATTTTCTCCGATTGTCCGCAAATAGGCGATGGTAGGACGCCCCCTGGTCTCTGTTCATATTTACCAGTCACTCAGCCGAGTGAGATGTGCTCGTGCCATACTTCGAATGGCCTTATATGCTTGCTGGGTCTTGACTAAATTTTGAAATCTCAATTCACAATAATTATCGCGACGAGCGTGGTGGCTCAGTGGTAGGGTGCTAGACTTGAGATCGAAGGGCATGGATGTCTTTAGACTCACCGGGGCCATTGTGTTGGATTGTGTCAATGGGATCCTCTGCTTAGTACTGGTTCAACACAAGAAGAGAGGAAATCGTACCGACATGAATGAAAATATGTTAACTAGGACGAAAAGCACAAACACAAGCAAACATCGATTATTTTATTGTTTTATTGTAGTAGTCATTTGATTATATGTCAATGTGCCTCCCAGCATCTCATTTTGTTACCGCTGGCCGAAGAGAGGTCTGCTATGCTTTGAAAATCGGATGCGTTTCCCCAGTCATATATTCCTCCACTTTTGTTTTCTGTTAAGTTTGATAGTTTTCATTCGTGATTCCCATTAAATCTGAAGTTGAACGAGACCAGCAAGTCTTCCCAGCCAGCATCCAGTGTTATGTTATGTTATGTCACAATCAGCTCGCCAGCAAAACGCCATTTAATGGCGTTTTGCTGGCGGGCCGATGGTGGCCCGCTTTGAGATGCTTATATATTCGGTTGCTATCGCAGATTTGGGTGGAAGCCATTTTCTTGGACCTGCATACTTGTTCCATGATTTTTGCCTTCATGATCTGGCTTGGCAGTCACGCTTATGACCCGCATTTTATCAAAGGTGAGCATAAGCCTTGCTAACCGTCAATTTTACCTAAAAATCATTGTTCAAAAAGAATTTCTCTTCATAAACAGTGTACAGTGAACTTCGGAAGTGAGAATCTTCCAAGACAATTTTGTCTTCGAAACTTATTGTGCATATTTTAATTGAGTTTGTGATAGTCTTTGGGATAACTGGCAAACGGGCACATTTTGAACTAAGGCTTTAATGCACGTGATATAACTTAGGATTCTTTTTGGTTTTCAAACGCTACCAGCATTCAGAAGTGCTTGCCTTGCAGCCCATTATTCTCAGAAGAAAAGCAGTCTTCAACATGTTGTTTCTTTATACTATACTATTGCCATAAAGTTAAGCATATTTTTTATTCGATCCCGATTTTCGAAGTAATGAAAAATAATTTGAGTTTTGGGTTTTATTCGACATGTACACTTGTATTTTGGTTACCAAATTTTGATAAGCAAGGCCGTCGTCGGCGGTACGGCCGGTCCGGCCATGGCCGGACCACTTTTTTTGGCCAAAAAAGGTTTTAGCCAGACCACTTATTTTAGGCCGAATATGCCTTTTTGTCTGGGTCATTTTTTCATTTTTCTATTGACTTTTTTACCTTGATTTATATTAACTCGGACATGTATATGTCTAGATAAGCACAATTTTCCAGCGTAATATTGTGAATATTTTCTTATCCATCAGTTTTAACATTTGTTTTCGGTGCTCAAAAGAATCGTTCTCATCGAGACGGTTCTTTTGAGTATCCACAATCGGGTCCACAACATATGTTTTAGTAAAGATTTAAACATATGTTTTGGGTGCTCAAAGAACCGTCTCATTGAGACAGTTCTTTGAGTACCCACAACATATATTTTAGTTGATAAATAGGAAACTTGTTTTTAATTACGCTCTCTTTTCTAGAGGCCTGGGAATGTATGATCATGTATGTATCGAACTGAAAAAATCAAAACAACAACCCCCCCCCCCCCCCAAAAAAAAAAAAAAAAAAAAAAAAAAAAAAAAAAAAAAACAAACAAACAGCAACAACAACTAAAACAACAACAGATATCTGTATCAGAATTACTAGCAAACTGTCAAGTTTGATGCCATCGCTTGATGAGACCCACCGAGGGGTCAAAACAGTTGTTAATACATTGCCGGTTGGGGTTCAAAAAGCTGTCGTCAGCATCTGAAATGCAGCTAATGAGAAAAATAAGCTTGTAAAATAAGCTTGGTATGACAAGAAAGAAATGCCTCAAAATGCATTAGAATCGCTTCTACAGACATCTTGAATTAGAAAATTTTCTTGGGGCTCCCCCCACACCCCCTGACAAGAGGGGTCATCCACCTCTCGTACCCCCCCCCACCACCACCACCACCCCACTCATGCCTTCGACACTCAGAAAAAAACGGCTACGACGTTCCATGGCCGTACCACTTTTCAAAAGCCGACGACGGCCCTGATAAGTTCGATTAGATTCATTCACTACTGTCCATGAACGGGAACTTACGACACAGTAATGTCCAGAAGTTGATATGCAAGAATGCATTTCGTTTGCTGTTGAGTCATGAAATACCCTTAAACGCGTTTGTTGGATAAATCTGCTAAAAAGAAAAAGAACAGATTGTGTAAAAGTGCCATTATGAACGCTGGTATGAAACAAGATGACTTGCAAGGGTATTAAACGTGTCTCAGAGTGTTGTAAGCAGACCTTTGAAAGAACATAAAGAGAGTGGCAGTATTAGAAAACGGAAACGATCTATATTGATTCTTGAGTGCAAGGAATTGTTACTGAAACCTTATGGTACATGGTGCATTATCTGACGACCACCTGATACAGTTAAAGGTGGTAACTGGGACTTTGAACGCTCAAAAGTACCAGGACGAAATCCTGGAATCTGGTGTAAGGTCAGC
The DNA here is from genome assembly GCA_964019695.1 of Loripinus fragilis. Taxonomy (NCBI): domain Eukaryota; kingdom Metazoa; phylum Mollusca; class Bivalvia; order Lucinida; family Lucinidae; genus Loripinus; species Loripinus fragilis. The sequence continues at coordinate 30,670,982 of OZ026514.1, forward strand.
CTTGGACTCGTTATACCCCTATTCCACACAGGCCCCGAATCCGACGAACTGACACGAATTGACAAATATTTGGATTCGTGGCTGAATCGTACTCAGTTCGTGATGGTCTTAACTGATTCGCATAGTCCGTAGTGAGTTCTTGCAATTCGTAGGTCTATCGGGAATTCGGCTCAAAAGTTTTGAACTGTTCAAAACTTTGGCCACGAATTCCCCGATTCGAAAAATCGTGCGTGATTCGTACCAAATTCCTAAGGCATTCTTGGATATCGTAACTGAATCGTAATCGAATCGTGGGCGTTTTTACATTGTTTTGGGCATTCGTAGCTACTCTTGGCTCATTCGTGGGGAATCGGGAGATTAAGCCAAGCAATAAAACCAAGGAAGCAATAGCAGAAGGATTTTCCCTAAGGTTAATTACCCCGTCTCGCGCATGTGAGCAGTCCTAGAAGTTGAAACAGATATGGCAGATTCTGGGGCACAATCAGGATCAGTCAGTAGCTCCTGGCTGGCGATTTTGCCAATGGCGAACTGCCATATTTTTCCAAGTCAAAGAGTCTGGGCCAGAGCCTCTCGACTTTAACGTAGTTGTTTTCTTCTAGCTATATAAGAAGCCGTTTTCAACACTCAAGTTGCAGGATCAATTCTACTGCTGCTTTACGAGGAACATTCATTTTGGAACTGATGCCCCGAAGCATGTACGGGCCTTTTTTTATAGCTATAGTGAGAGAAAATCTCGCGAATCGTGTCGAATCGTCGCGGATTTCTGTTAATTCGTGCCCAATTCGTGCTGCATTCCGCATATTCTTAACTGATTCGTAATTGATTCCTTAACTTTCGTGCAGCATGTTCTAATGTTATTTTCTAATCGTAATGAATTCTTGTGCGATTCCAGCCGAATTGAGCCGATTCCCCCGAATATTCGTACAACATCGTATCTGAATCGGGAATGACTCGTAGCTCATCACGATTGGAGAAAAAAAATAATGAAACCTCACGAATCCCCCCGAATAAGAAAAAAATCCATCCGTGGCGATTCGGGCGATTCGTGGCCTGTGTGGAATAGGGGTATTAGATGGCCAGAACATGGTGCTCCGATATGACATTGCAAGTCGCATCATCTAGGAATACAAAAATCAACAGAATATCAGTAGTCTTCCACCGCCGAGCTTGTTGCCGGACTTGAACCCTATCGAACCGCGTGTGGGACAAGTTCGGCTGACGTGTTTAAACCAGGAACCAGCCATATCAAAACCATTGTGAATTTTGCTGGACTCTACAGCATGAGAGGGACAGGATTTCATGTCATGAACGCATGCACCCAGTGAATTTAATGATGAAAATGTGCCAAGTTGCTATTCGACAGTGTGAAGGCTACACAACATAAACCGGAAGTAGTGGGTTATTATGAGCCATTTCGTGACTTTTTGCACCAGATCCTTAAAGTGTATGCTCCAAAGAGAACGTTTTGAAGAAATTACAACTATCGCGGCGTTATTGTAAAAGGTTTGCTGACTCTTGGCCTCCATGCTATTTTCATTTAATTTCGTAAAATTTATGGGTATTTTTTGTAAGGTGTTTGCAGCCTATAAACAAGTCTAAGATTCCACGGTTTTTCTTTATCACATCGCTGGTATTCTGCTTTTGTTGTCTACCACAATATTTTTCCGTTCTTACCGTTTCTAAAACCTATATAAGTGGTGTTATCAAATGGAATATGCTCAACTTTATGGCAATAGTATATAAATTCGGAAATTTTCTTGCACAGTGGTTCGAATCCAGGAATAACCAATATTTTTTCTTTATTTTTTTCTTTTCTTTGTCATTTACCCTCCCAGTTTCAAAACATGTATAGTTTAACATGTTAAAAGTATACAAAATCCCCGTCTGAGAATCTACAGGGTAACTGATAATTTCGGAAACTTAAACAAAGCTCCGTACCAAAGTTCAGCCGGTGTATCGGTACTTGTCCCGTCTTTGCCTGTCATTACATGATCATAGAATGGATTGGACCAGATAAAACATAAATGGGTTCTCGGATCTCGATATCATAAGGGCCCTTTTATTACAAGCTATGAATTAAAAACTACGTTATAGCATTAAGAATAGAACAAAAGTGACCAGAAATGGCTAACCTTAAATGAGGACATGCTATTTAGAAAATGACAGCTGTTTGACATGAATTAGTTGCACAATAATAAACTAGAACACTTATATATTTGAATAATGTAATTAATACATAAACGGTTAAGAGTACTTTTCTTAGTAATCTTATGTCAAATTTACGTATGCTAATTGAAAGTTCAAACCGCGTAAGATTTTGAGCATTTGTGCATTGCTCTAAAACGAGAAATGTGCCCAGTTGATACGCATGCCCCCGCCGTCGCAACAACAATAAAACAAACAAACAAACCAACAAACAAAAAAAAAAACAAAAAAAAACAATAAAAAAACAAACAAACAAAAACTACAACAACAAAAAACGGGCACCAGGGCAATAGCTCTGTGAAATAAGGGCGATATAGACCATAATGGTACTCGATGATGGTACTGTGGTGTATTAAGCATCTTGATCAAGTTTCAGAAAGGTCAGATTATAATTCTTTACACAAAAAGAAATACAATTTTAAGAAATGGAATGATTATTGCATTATTTCTAAATGCGTGGTAACAACCCGCTCATACCCTCTTTACATATGCATCATACTTCTTTTCAATTGTTCAATAGAAATACCACGCTGGAGAACCACAGTACTCGAACATCGCAGTCATCGCGGGCTGGTTTCAGTCGACGAGGGCTCACAACAGTGTACTTAGTCTTATAAAAGGGTGAAAGTTTTGTCTATATACATGTATTACGTCTGAGAACATTCTTCGAAGATTATTGTCACTTATATATCTAGCTGTATATCGGCTAACAGTATTTATGTGAGTAGACGATAGCTGATACAGCGCCTGAGTTATGCCACAAAAAAGTGATTTTTTTCTGAAAAAGAGGATGAAAGGAATTTTTGTTTATGTTCTGGAATCTATGCATACCTTAGATAAAATGCAAAATATCAGCACTTTAAAGTGCAAAAAGTTCGAAAACTGAGGACAGAGCACTTTTAAAGTTATTCAAGCTTTTCATAATGTACGCATAGTTCTATATATAGGTTGTCAGGTCGTCGACTGCAACATATTGATTTTATTTAGACCCTCGACGACTGGTACAAAGCCCTTAACTACTCAAATGCTGCGTACAGCTACAAAATTGTGTGCATCTCCGCAAATAATAAACAGAAATATTTCTTTAACTCATTTATATTCTGCATTGTGTGTGTCATCAAACCATCACTAGTAATTTACATAGCGCACTCGTTCGTATGTTAACACATTTAGGGCACATATATTCCCACTGGCTAGCCATAAATCGGCTGGCTTGAATTTAAAGGCTCCAAATAAGCTAAAATAGAATATTTTGTGCCCTCGTCGACTGCATCCATATCCGCGATGACAGCATTGTTCGAGTACAGTGGTTCTCTACAGCCAATCCAGTATCTCAAGAATAAGCTTGCAAATATGACAGTTTAAGAATAACTAACTGCACGTGATAGTTGTATTTAGCCATTTTGTCAGCACATTCTTGTAAGTATTGGTAAAGTGCATATTGCATGCTGGATATTAATGATTTTGTTGTCGTCTGCTCACTTTTTTTCAATATTAGCTTTAAAATCTTTCAGGGACATAAAAAGAATATCAAACGGGTAACATCTCGGTCTTGATCTGGGTCCAAACTGTTTAGCAGATAAGTCGCCGATAGCAGTGACGTATATGTTACTGCAGATAGCAAGGAAACGTTAATTGTAAGAAGCGATTGCTCACTGGAAATCTTTAACCCAAGGCCTACTTTGGCAAACAATGGAGCTCCAGATAAAATGCCGCATAACGCGGCATTTCAACTGGGGCTTCACTGTTTGCTAACGAAAACGACCTTTATAGAAAGTAACAATAATCATATATAATGAATTAAAACAAGTTTATAGTATAAAAACAATGGCAAGTTTCCATTAGTTCACAAAGGGTACATGTAGAAACACACTATTCTAACATTTACCAACAACATACGATTTGACCAAACAACAACAACAACAACTTCTTCTTCTACTACTACTACTGCTGCTGCTGCTTCAACTACTACTACTACTTCTACTACTGCTGCTGCTGCTTCAACTACTACTACTACTACTACTACTACTACTACTACTACTACTACTACTACTACTACTACTACTACTACTACTCCCTACTACTACTACTACTACTACTACTACTACTACTACTACTACTACTACTACTACTACTACTACTACTACTATTACTACTACTACTACTACTACTACTACTACTACTACTACTACTACTACTACTACCCCCTTCTACTACTACTACTACTACTACTACTACTACTACTACTACTACTACTACTACTACTACTACTACTACTACTGCTGCTGCTGCTTCAACTACTACTACTACTACTACTACTACTACTACTACTACTACTACTACTACTACTACTGCTGCTGCTGCTGCTGCTGCTGCTGCTGCTGCTACTACTACTACTACTACTACTACTACTACTACTACTACTACTACTACTACTACTACTACTACTACAACAACTACTACTACTACTACTACTACTACTACTACTACTACTACTAATAATAATAATAATAAGTAGTAATTGACATTTCTATTATTCATGCTTACTCTCTGTGTGCGGAATGCGATTGTGTGTCTGTACTTACCGAAACGTTACTCCGCCGTTTAACGAACACTTGAAATCAAATTTCTTTTACATATCTCAGCAGATAATTTAAATAAACGAAAAAAAAAAATTACATCCAAGATAAACAACAAAAATGACTGAATTTTACAAAATATTTATCATATCCACGAGACGCTTTATATTTTCTATTTAGAAATCTTCTTGTCTAAAATTGTTTTACCCCATGGCGGGTTCGTGGCTCGATGAATCTTCTATTGTTTTAATGAAAGTTTGAAAAAAGTCTTTTGTTGGTCATTGGTGCAAGGAATTGTCACATTGTTCGGTGTTTTTGTTTTGTCTTGTTGTTTGTCAGAGAATCGATGAAAAGGCAATTATCCTTGCTCTAGTTCAGTATAAAAAGGTCAAACTTTTTTTTATAGAAAAAAAAATATTTTCTATATGTGAGTCTCAGAGTCTAATATGGCAACGTAGTACATTTGCGAATAAAACCGTCGTTTTTGGCAATCGGATACTGTGCAGTTTTGCTTACAAGTTGCATTTGGGTTTGCTGCTTACCAAGCCTGTTGGTAATAATACTAATTCATATGTTTCGATAAACAAAAAAATGAGCGCAAAAATAAATAAAAAATCTTTCCCACCAATGTTAACATATGTTGTAGGTGCTCAAAAGAACCGTCTCATTGAGACGGTTCTTTTGAGCACCTACAACATATGTTTTAGTTGAGAAATAAGAAAATTATTTTTTCGTTACCCACTCTTAACTAAAGTCTATGCCCTTGCGAATTTGACCAGCTTGAATGCATGTTATATTTATCACTGTTTATATATACAAGAGGACTTTGAAAACGCATCACTATATTTTTGCACTTTTCTTGCAAACAGTATATGCGATTGAAAACATACTCGCAGGTTATAATGTGCAACCAAGAACTGGTTTGTTTGACTGCACTATCACGCGACGCTGCTGATGACGTCACATGGGTACATACAGCATCCAGCACCTTTCTGCACAGTCATTTGAAGCCTTTTGATTAATTTGTGTGTTTAAACTGTGGCGTTTATGATACCATATCAGCAACAGAGTTTATAGACTTTTTCTAATTAAAAGTAATTGATAACTTCAATATTTTGAAAATAAACGTCAAATTTGAACATCAATTTACAGCTTCTTTTTAGAAACATCTCCATCAGTTACCTTTATGCACGCTTTCATCACTGATATTGGCGTATGGAAACAAGCAAATGTGTCTCCGCTGTATAAAAAAGATGACCCTTCTCTGGTATGTAATTATAGACCAATATCTCTCTTAAGGCCTCCTCACACATAAGCGAATCCGTTCGACGAAGCCTTGCGAATAGAGTAAATTTGTGAATTCAAGCGAATTCCGAACGAACTTTTCGAAAATTTGTTACATAATCTTAAAATTTGACGATCAAGAACTATTTGTCACGATGGTTTACGAACACTTACTGTAATTCGCTAGAATGCGTTTGCTCGCGCAAACCATACTTTTTGCGCCCATTAACGATGAGGAGCGATTAGATAAGATTTGATGCGCAGAGATACGAACGTAAGCGCATCATCGCGAATCTTCGCGAATGGCTCCGAATATTTCAGGAACGGCAATACATGTACCACATCCGTTCAATACTAGACGAGCAACGCATTGATTGCGCCCCCTCCCCCGCACACACCACCACAGTACAGGGTATAGGTCAAGTTTTTAACATATATATCTCCAGGTGAAGACAACATAAAAACATGAAATATAAAAATCATCAACAAAATCTGCACCGCCTTGGAACTGTCAGCAAAAGAAATACATGTACTGGAAAGCTTAACAAGTCTCACTCGTAATTCTGATATGGTGACTTGGTGTATAAATTGAAGATTGTTGGCTCTAATAATTTTTCAGCGCAGTTCATTTAAATAATTTCCCATTATAAAAAGATTGGCTATAACATTAATGTATTGCAACAGACTGCATGCTTGGTGGTCAACCCAATCACGGTCGGCAACTTTGCTTTCCTCTTTAATTGCACGCCGGTGGGTCGGACTTCAGACTCTATGACGGTTCCGACTTAAAGACTTATCTATTGATGAGATGGTAGGGGCCTGATGCTTTGGCTGTTTGTCGGGCCCACCGGGGTTTACCTGTTGGATTTCTTTTGCTTCGGTATTCAGTTTTATTTACTGTTGAGTCCTTATCTTTGCTTTATCTCCTTTTTATATCTTGATTTATATGTTCTAGGAGATGATACATTGATAAGTTATGGGTCTTTCACGCAAACCAAATCTATGTGTCTTGATCCACATCTGAACTAAGGGTAATGTTGGTGCACCGTTAAACCAGGTTTAAACCCTCCAGTAAAATATTTTACTGACCGTTCCAAGGCGGTACTTCTTTGTGGATCTTTTATGGTTTTTTTTCTGTCTTGTGTTTGCTATGCCTTTGTACGTGTCTGTTTATATGTGCCTTGTGGTCATCTGCTGGGAAAGGGCTGACCTCTTGGCTCTCGTTTGTGGTGTCTAACTGTGGGTTTGTCACTTTCTCATTGGTATTCTTGCTCAGGTGTGGTACTTGGTTGTATCAATTCCTGATCTTTGCACCCTTACTTACTATGGCTCTCATCTCTGTCTGAGTAAAAACTTTGTTATGCATAGTTGTGCTAAAACAGGGCTTAATACGATACAATAATATCTCATTGTGCTGGAGTGGGGCAGATACCAGAGCACTGGAAAATCAGAAAGACATCCGGCCCACTTTTACTCATAGGGGAGGGGTAGTGGTTACGGATAAATAATGCATAATTTAGTAAGGCTAAGTAAGCTAAGGTTTACCCAGAACGGGATTTAGAGTCCCAACAAAAGACTTGAAATGCCGGGTATCAAGCCCGGGAACCCTAGTCAGCTGGGACTACACCACATATGTTGAGAGAGGGAGAGACAGACAGACATACAGACAAATGCATGTATAGACTTAGACAGACAGACAGACACACAGACAGACACACACACACACACACAGAAAAATGCAATAGACACACACAAAGACATTGTCCTCATCTGAGGGTGTTTAACATGCGCGGATCCAGTCCCCCACACCCTGTAAGGGAGCGCAGTGGCCTAGGTGTAGAGTGCTTGACTCGAGACCGAGGGGCCGCGGGTTTGAGCCTCACCGGCGTAACTGTGTTGTGGTCATTGAGCAAGACACATCTATCCTAGCTTAGTACTGGTTCAACCCAGGAAGACCCGTCCCTGTTTAACTGAAAAATTGCTGATGGGACGTAAAGAATCAAATCAAACAAAAAACACACCCTGTAAAATCACAACGCTATACGGTGACCCGGAACCCCTAAAATTCACAAGGCTACCGAGCGAGCATTCAATGCTGCACCATCAAATGGCCTTTCGCTGGCGGGCCGATGATGGCCCGCGTATATCTCTCTCCCCTCATCAACTATAGATTGGATTTGGATCAAAAACGTCGTAGGAGCGCTTCAATTCGCATCAATTCGCTTTTTGTAGTTACAATTACGCATTGATTGGTATGTAAGCGTATACCGTTCGTTTTCCGAACGTTATAATTCGCTTTCAAGCGTCGGATTCAAAACGCTTCAATGCGCAGATATTCGCTTCATTTCGCAATTCATCGCAGAAGTGCGTCTCTTGATCGTCATCTTTCGCTAGATATGCAAATTAGCTGATCACGATATGCAAATTTGTTCACAGCTGCGATCTCTAACGTATGTTGACGAAGACTTACGCTTGATAAACGTATTGAAGCGAATCGTTACGAATAACTGTGACGAACATTTATTCGTCAGAATTTTTTAAACATGCTTAAAACTTTCCGACGACCAACGCTAATTGTGCGACCACAAACGAATGCAGACGCATCCATGCGAACATCACCAACGATTTAAAACGTACATTTACGAACGATAACGAATTGGGCTTTAGTCCTATTCGTCAGTATGCGCATGATGACGTTGGGTCGTTTTCGTCTATGTGTGAGGAGGCCTTTAAGTTCGATTGGTAAAGTTATGAAAAAATAGTTCATAAGCATATGTTTAATTATTTTAATGACAATTCTACAATAACGTGTTTGCAATCCGGTTTCGTTCCTGGAGACTCGACTGTAAATCAATTAGTTGATATTTATAATACTTTTTGTAAAGCCATATACAACGGTTTAGAAGTATGGGCTGTTTTTTGCGACATAAGCAAAGCTTTTGATCGCGTTTGGCATAAAGGTCTCATATACAAACTTAAAAGGGCTTGTATAAATGGGTTATTACTAGATTGGTCAAGTGACTATCTTACAAATAGAAAACAAAGAGTTGTCATCCAAGGGGGCACATCTGATTGGCAGTTTATCAGAGATGGCGTACCTCAAGGATCTATTCTCGGCCCACTGCTTTTTTTTTATTATACATAAATGATATTGTTGCTGATATACAATCATGTGTTCGACTTTTCGCTGACGATATTAGCTTGTACATAATAGTAGACAACCCTATCAGTGCTGCAGAAATGATTAATACTGACTTAGAAACTATTTATAGATGGGCGGAAAAATGGTTAGTAAAATTTAATCCCTCTAAATCTGAATCACTTTTGGTTTCCCGAAAAAATAATAGAAACATGCACCCACCATTAATAATGAATGCAGTTTATAGCAATGAAGTTAACATCATAAACACTTGGGTGTTATCTTATCAAACGATGGCACTTGGCATGAACATATTAACTTAATAACTTCTAAAGCATGGCAAAAGATATATGTCATGCGTAAACTAAAATTTATGCTTGATAGGGACTCTCTGAACAAAATTTATATTTCATTTGTACGACCTACTCTTGAATATGCTAATATCGTTTGGGACAATTGTACACAACATGAGACAAATGCAATTAAAAGAATTCAAATAGAGGCAGCCAGAATTGTTACTGGGGCAACCAGACTTGTCTCTTTAGATATGTTATCTAAGGAGACCAGCTGGGAATCATTACGGGATAGACGCTACAAACATAAAATGTGCCAATTCTACAAAATGATAAATGATTTAACAGCTACCTACTTAACGTCTTTAGTTCCTTCAACTGTTGAAAACACATCAGCGTATAATCTCCGAGACTCTCAAAACATTAGGCCTTTGCTTACAAGAACACAGTTATATTATAAATCTTTTTAACCGTCATGCATTAGAGAATGGAATGAAATTCCTCTTAATATTCGAAATTCAAGCTCTCTCTCAAATTTTAAACAACAGCTTAACAAAAACAACATTAAGATACCAGTATATTACAGTTCAGGCAACAGATTGCTACACATACACCATACTAGGTTAAGAACTAAATGCAGCTCTCTAAACCAGCACCTACACTCTAAAAATATTATTGACGACCCATTATGTGCTTGTGGCAGTGTAGAAACAACAAACCATTTTCTATTAGAATGTCCACAATATATTCAAGCTAAAAGAAATATGATCACTGCATTGTCTACTTTTTGTGTTCCGAGTCTAAATAACTTATTATATTGAGACACAACTCTTAATAACCACCAGAACAAGTTAATATTTCTTACAGTTCAGAAATACATTTCTGACAGCAAACGTTGTGTTTTAGATTAAGGAGCGTCTCTCTCTCTCTCTCTCTCTCTCTCTCTCTCTCTCTCTCTCTCTCTCTCTCTCTCTGAACTTCTATATTGACCAATATGTGATGCATATAGAGTAGTCAAAATGTTTTGTTGTGAATATGCCATACGAAAAGACAGTATGTTCTCATAGAAAATTTCTATTAATATGATTGATGATCATTTGATCTTTAAATCCATGTAGATACTGTTTTCACCAGAAAATATATATATATATATATATATATATATATATATATATATATATATATATATATATATATATATATATATATATATATATATATATATATATATATATATATATATATATATATATGTTGGGAAACAGATTTGAATAAGTCGTCAAGACTTCTTTCTGAATCCCAGTTTATAAACTCTGTAATAGATTAGTGTGTATGCTCATGTAAAGAGTTTATAAAATAAAATATGTTTAAACTGATATTGACTACACACACTGAAGACGTTTTTATGTAACTCATTGCATATAATCTGCTGTCATGTGATCGAGAACGTCTTAAAACTACGTTAACGTCACTTGCACAATACAAAAAACATGTGATACAAGCGTAATTTGTCATTTGTGTATACCCTTAGCCTCTTCCAACAAAACCAGACATAAAAAATCGAAACCTTGAAAGGCCCAAGATGTTGAATTTTATTACTAGACTATAGTAATCTGGGTGGGTGGGGTATGCCGGTATCTTTAAAAGGGTGTAAATTCGAGCATGCCGAACTGTCAATTCATTTCGAATCGTTCAATGATGAATGTACAATTGTGAAAGAAGCCCAGGACGCAAATCTGTTGTGTCATGAATAAAAACTAACGCGTGCTAACTTGCAGCTGAATTGGTGTCCTTCAAAATCGACCACCCCTGTCTTTAAACGAATACTTTTTCAATACCTTAAATGATATTTTAGGACACAAGCTACAAGTTGGCCAGACTATTTTATGCAATAACAATTATCTCGCTGACATTCTCATGTTTGTGAAATAAAGGATTTAATTTGGGTGATGCGTTTTCAAAGTCCTTAAGTATATTAGGAAAGTTAAAAAACGATGAACCCTTCATGTGCATTTTTCATAGTTGGTGTGCATTTAATGCGATTGCACATCTCTAAAAAATACAATTTGAACAATTTCTCAACCCATTCTCAACCCATTCAAGAAAGTCCCACAAAAAGGGGATTAACGTGAAACCGAGAGTCCACATAAAAGGAACAACCGCTACAAACAGTATATTTTCGGGATATAAAGGGGTTGGGGGGGGGGGGGGGGGTTAACGTGAAACCGAGTACTAATAAGGTGACTGAAGAATGTATGTGTCTAACATCATGAACATGAGCAAATTTGATATGTATTTTTAAAAGAAAATCGGATCCCATTTCGGATTAACTCATGAACGCAAAGCTTTCCCATTTACTTGAAATTGAATATATGGGCCTCAACGCGAAAAACCTGTCTTCGGGGGTTTGCGAACAACACAGGCGCAGACCAGCCTGCGGATCCGCACAGACTGATCAGCGCCTTTGTTGTTCGCTTATCGAGAAGTATCATATGTAGACTTGCTACGAGCTAGGTTTCAATTTTCTAGCTAGTCTCTGTAACTGAAGAGACTGGTTTGAAACTCGCTTTGTCGGAAACCCCGAAGACGGGGTTTCTCGCGTCGTGGCCCAGTTATCACAGCCAGCATTCAGTGTCGGGCCACCATCGGTCCGCCAGCGGAACTCCATTAATGACTCATTCATGGTGTGTCGCTGGCTGACTGATGGTGACGCCATTTTCGATGTTTACTGGGATACTTAGTATGCGTGTAAAACACGGTTCTAATCTCAAATTATCTCGCTTCCGCCCGTGGTCTTCGATTTTCAAAGACAGGCTTGGGTTTATAGCCCACTGGAGTATTATTAAATTTGATAACAATTTAGAAGCATATATGCCGTGAGCTTGATAATAATTTCATTTGGACCGATTAAAATCAGATACGCATTATGGGTATCTGATTTCAATCGGTCCAAATGAAATTATCATCAAGCTCAACAAGAGGGTCCATGGGTCTTGGATCGCTCACTTGAATCCTTGTCAGTAGGAGAGGATAATTTACCACAAAATATAATTCCCATCCTCCAACACTTCAGTCAATCTTGGGTATCACCTAGATCATAACCAAAGCCTATCAAGTCACTAAGTTCAATCAAATTATACTTATCTGCACAATTTCAATGTCTGACCTTTTTACCCAGCCCAAAAGATCAGGGGCGTGCATAAGGTCAAACATTTTAATTGCGACATAACCTTCTTCAAAAAATGTTTTGACCTTTTGACCTCATACAGGGGTCGTGACTGTGTAAAAGGGCACAACATTTGCTTGCATGTAATTCTATGCTTCATCCCAGTTATTTTGATATGCAACATGACTACTTTCAGAAAAGAAAACAAATTAACCTTTTGACCCCACCCAGGAGTCAAGGGTAAGTGTGAGAGCAAACTATTTGCTAGCATAGTATTTTATGCTTCATTCCCTTTAATTTGATATGCAACCTGATCATATTCTAAAGAAAGTTGATTCATATAAGCCTATGTGACCCTATGACGAGCCCATTTTTAGCTCAAGTGGCATAATTTGTACCAACTTGGTAAAAGTCTACTAGGTGATACTACATACTAACCATCAAGACTCTAGGCCTTGTGGTTTTAGACAAGAAGATTCTCATGTTGTCCCTATTCGAGGGCTGTTCAAATATGAATGCAAGTGGCTTCATAACTTTCTTCACATATATGCTACGACAAAATGGTAAGCGTTTATATAAAGGACTGTATGTCACCTTTAAACTGGCACCAGACTTAAAGACAAACACAGTATACTTATCGAGTTATAGCCCTTGGAAAAGGGGTCACGTTAGTATACTAACGAACTTAATATTTTGAACATATACCAGTGATAGACGAGCTTGTAATTTTTCGATAAACTGGTGAAATTTCTTGAAATTTTGAAGGAAGTATCCCCATATTCTTATAAAATGATTCTGTGAAGGTTGCGAAAATCAGACATGCTTTTGTAAAATTAAAACGAATCCTTTTCATTAAAGTCTCTTTATGTTTGCAAATAAATGGTAAACAAAACATCATCTTGCAGTTTTCAGTTAAACTTATCACTAATAAAATGCACGATGCAACATTTAAACTTGTTTGAACTCAAAGACAATATGTTGATCGCTCATACTGAGTTGTTGCTACAAATTATTCATGGATAATGGGTAATTTTTAAACGCTGAAAAGCATTTTTATTAAGTCAAAAATGCCTAAAGTGAAGGGGTTATAGAATTTATTCTTAATTTTGTTTTCATAATATTGCGACTTTATTCTAAATTTGGACGTAAACTTTGAGTTTGGCCTCTATAGACGTTATTTACAATAAAATTACTCAGCTAGTCTTGAGAAGTAGACAGATTGACCATATTTCAATTAATGTAAACACGTCATTAAGAAACAGAAAAATGCTTGAAAAATGATATAAAATATGATAACTCTGTAAATAGAGGACGGTGCGTTTTGAAAACTCCCTTATGGCATATTTAACATGTTTTCGGTAAAATGCAAAGAAAAAGACACAGCGATGTTCATTATTACATCAACAGCAGATAACTCAAAATGACGTTGATCATAAAATTAATGACGTCACAAACGTACCTGTTTACTCGAGTTAGAAGCAGGATTATATAAAGTTTTTCCTACAAGCAACTTTGGGATTGTTACTTAGACTTGCAGCTAAAATTTGGTGTCATTTTGTCTCAAATTAACAAAGATATGACACTATATCCGCACTAGTACCAAAACGTATGTTGCAATTTGATTCAGAAAAATTTCAGTATACTAGAGCGGCCTTTATATAAGGGTCTGTAACTCGAGAAAAATAGTGAGTGTTTCTTTATGGTTGGTGCCATTTGAAAGGCTAGAAACAGTTCTTTCCAGAAAGGTATGACATTATGTCGTAGCATATACGTGAAGAAAGTTATGAAGCTACTTGCATTCATATTTGAACAGCCCTCGTATAAGCCTATGTTAAACGTGTGACCCACGGGGCGGGCCCTTTTTTGACCCTTGTGGCATAATTTGATCAAACTTGGAAGAGGTTCACTAGATGATGCCACCTATCAAATACCAATGCTCTATGCCTTGTGGTTTTAGACAAGAAGATTGTTTTTCATGTTTTCCCTATATAAGCCTGTGTAAAACATGTGACCCCCTAGGTGGAGCCATTTTTGGTCCCAGGGACATATTGTTATGTACACCCATTTTTATATTAACAAGTATATATTTACTCCCCTAGCATTTGTTTTGCTCTCTGACATATCTAGACACACTAATTGTTTGGTGTATTTATATATATATTGATGTTCAAGCTTAGATCATAAAATAGGATTGAAATTACCTCTTGTTAGTCCAATCAGTGATTACCTTTTTCATCCAATCAGAAGCCAGGTGTGGACCAATCAATGATTACCATTTTTATCCAATCAGCAGACAGGAGAGTTAATTATCAGCCAATCAGATATTTGTTTAATGGAATAGCCCTTGAAATGAACTTGTCCATATATAAAGCATTGAAAGGAGTGCATTGAGTCAGTTGGCTTATGACTGCTGAACCGAAAGGTCTGAATAAGATCAATTGGAAGGCTACAAAGGCTATTGGACAGCTAAGAAGATATAATATACTGGTAATTTATCTACAAAGTGAGGAGTTGACTGAAACATGTCTACCGAGCTTTGTAGTTTATTTTATCACAGTATATAGTGACTGAGCATCAGAGATCTGGCTCATTGCAGCTCATTGTCTTAAAGGCTATTTGACAGACAAGAGCAAATATATATATTTAGTGGCTAGGCCTCTCATGAACCCTGTATAAGGCGATTGCGAGACCTAGCTCACTCTAGCTCATTTGTTTACAAGACAACTTTGTGGCTGCTCACATTGTGACAGCCTGTTTTATATATTTAACCTTGTGGTTGCTCCGGCAGTGCTGTAACTCCGGTAAATGTTGTACAACACAGTATAATACTTATTTAGCTTTGGTTATTCCAACGGCTAGCTGCTTTGACAGCGTATTGATACTTATTTTCCTATATAGGATATAGACTGCTCTTGCAGTATTTGTCATAGTGTTGTACTTTTGTAGTCTTTGGGCTCAAATAACAAGGTTGTTAAGGTTGTTTTGAATATGTCAGTTTGAGTTGCTCAATATTGCTCTGATAGTACTTTTGTGCTCACTGTGGCTCACTATATATATATAAGTGATCAAGGGTTTACATTTTACTACTTAGACTGCTTTGATTATAGTTATTGTCAACTTTTGCTCATGTCATAATTTGTGAATGGTTAGGGGTCTTTCATGCAAACCAAATATTTATGTGTCTTACTTTGGCTGTTTGTCGGGCCCACCGGGGTTTACCTGTTGGATTTCTTTTGCTCCGGTATTCAGTTTAATTTACTGTTGAGTCCTTATCCTTGCTTTATCTCCTTGTTATATCTTGATTTATATGTTAGGAGATGATGCATTGATAAGTTAGGGGTCTTTCATGCAAACCAAATATCTATGTGTCTTGATCCACATCTGAATTAAGGGTGAGGTTGGCGCCGTTAAACTGGTTTAAGCCCTCCAGTAAAATATTTTACTGACCGTTCCAAGGCGGTACTTCTTTTGTGGATCTTTTATGTTTTTGTTCTGTCTTGTGTTTGTTATGTCTTTGTGCGCGTCTGTTTATATGTGCTTTGTGGTCACCTGCTGGGAAAGGGCTGACCTCTTGGCTCTCGTTTGTGGTGTCTACTGTGAGTTTGTCACTTTCCCATTGGTATCCTGGGTCAGGTGTGGTACTTGATTGTATCGATTCCTGATCTTTGCACCTTTACTTACTTTTATCATTAAACACCAAGTAGGTGACTCAATCATTGTTTGGAGCAGATAGCTCTGTCTTAATTGGGAAAAATCATTTATAGCTCATTTAAGTTGAGCTCTTTTAAATTGTATTACTTTCTTGTTGCACCTAGGCTTGCACAGCATACCGTGGGCGTAACAATTGGGGGCTCGTCCGGGATACATTCCCATTGATAACGATAAGTGTATTTTTGTTTTCCAAGTAGTAAACCCTCATACTTTTGCTTAGTGGGACATTTTATTGAAAATGGATCCACAAGTTGAAGACTTTGTTAGTGAGCCAACTATTGATAAGTTGTTAAAATTGAAAAGGGAACACCTGATCTCTTTAATGAGCCATTATGGCCTAGTGGTTGACAAATCAAAGCGAAAGGCTCAGATCAGGGATGCATTGATCGGGCATATGGTTGAGAATGATATTTTGAATGACAATGCTCTGGAGTATATCTCCAAAGAAGAAAAGTCAGAAGCACTGAAGATAAAAGAAATGGAGCTAGAGCATGAAAAAGAAATGAGATTGAGACAATTAGAGTATGAAAGAGAACAAGAGAAAGAAAGGCTAGAACACGAGAGACTAAAACTAGAATGCGAAAAAGAGCTCAAATTTAGGGAGTTGGAATTAATGGCAGCTGAGAAAGAAAAAGATAGGGTAATGAAAGTAAAGCTGGAGCGATCAAAATTGGAACATTTTGATGCTTCCAAATATGTGAAGTTTTCCCACCTTTCATAGAGAAAGATGTTGACAAGTACTTTCTTCTCTTCGAGAAAGTAGCGAAAGATTTGAACTGGCCTTTGGACAAGTTTACTATTCTTCTCCAAAGTGCTCTCAAAGGTAAAGCCAGTGAGACGTATACTGCTTTGTCTCCAGAGCAGACGTCTGATTATCAGTTTGTTAAGGAAAGCATCCTTAAGGCTTACCAACTTATTCCTGAGGCTTACAGGCAAAAGTTCAGGAATTACAAGAAAGAAGGTGACAAAACACATGTGGAATTTGGTAGAGAGAAAGAAAGATTATTGGATAGGTGGTGTGCTAGTGAAGAGATAAGGAAAGATTATGAAATATTAAGGCAGATGATTTTGCTGGAGGAATTTAAAAAAATGTGTACATCCTGCCATCAAAAACTATATTGCTGAGCAGAAAGCAAGCACACTGAGCAAAGCAGCAGAGATGGCAGATGAATATTTTCTCTCCCATAAACATTTGCTCCAGAAAGGTTCTCCTCAACAAACATTTCAGAGAACCTATCACTCAAATAAGAATAGGTTTGAGGTTAGCTCGTCTTCCCCTAAGACTACTGATTCAAAACCTTCTGATACAAAATCGCCATTTCAGAAGTCTCAATGGAACTCAAGTCAAGATCACCGTCCAACTTGTTTCTATTGTAGGAAAAAGGGTCATGTTATTTCAGAGTGTATTACTCGGCAAAGAGACCAAAAGGCAAAAGGCAAAGAGGCCTTCCCAAATGCTCTAAGACTTACAACATTGAAGACTGAGCCCAAGTCTTTCATACCTAAGAGTGTAGTCTCAAAAGACAAATGTAAATCTGACTTTATACAAGAGGTTTATGAGCCTTTCCTCTCTGAGGGGACTGTCTCGCTCTTATATGACAAATCTATTACAAAGCCAATTAGGATCCTAAGGGACACTGGCGCTTCTCAATCTTTGATATTGGCTGAGGCCATTCCTTTGTCAGAGAAGTCGCATTCTGGTAAGAGTGTTCTGATCCAAGGTGTAGAATGTTGTTTGGTCACTGTACCTCTCCACCCGGTTAACCTTAAGTCAGATCTAGTATCGGGTCCTGTAACTGTGGGTGCTCGACCTTCATTGCCAATAGAAGGCGTGCACTTAATATTAGGCAATGACTTGGCGGGTGATAAAGTAGTAGTAAATCCAGTTATGACAGAAAAGCCTGAGGTGACTACTACAATTGACCCCATTGAAGAAGAAATACCTGACCTGTACCCTTCCTGTGCAGTTACAAGAGCAATGGCCCAAAAAGCCATCTTAGAAAATGCTCAGGTAGGAAAACCTACAAACTCTGACTACATATATGATCTTAATGACACTTTCTTATCAAGCATGTATAATGAGAGTGATCAGCAAACATCCAGAGTTTGTCTTCCTGAAAAACAGGACATTGATCAAAATGCTCCTTTGACTCAAGATAAGGACTTAATTGAGCCAAACGTTCATGTTTCAAATAAACAAGACCTTTCAACAAAGACTTTAATCTTGGAGCAGCAAAAGGACTCTACTCTTTTGTCCTTGTTCCAAAACACGGTGTCAGAAGATGAGATATCTTCTGTATGCTGTTGCTATTACAAAAAAAGAATGGTGTTCTCATGCGCAAATGGAGACCACCAGATGTTCCTTCAGATGCAGAGTAGGCTGTTAAACACCAAATTGTATTGCCAAAATCATATCGAATGGAGCTCTCTCTATGGCTCATGAGACTCCTCTAGCTGGTCATCTTGGGGTAAGCAAAACTTACAACAAGATATTGAATCATTTCTTTTGGCCCCACATAAAAACAGATGTTTCAAACTTTTGCAGGTCATGTCATACCTGTCAAATGGTAGGGAAGCCAAATCAGAAGATTCCCCGTGCTCCTTTGCACCCAATACCAGCCTTTGAAGAACCTTTTAGTAGGGTCATAATTGATTGTGTAGGCCCATTACCAAAAACTAAGTCTGGAAATGAGTTTCTGCTCACTATAATATGTGCCTCCACTAGGTTTCCAGAGGCAATTCCTTTAAGAAACATTAAGGCCAAGAGCATTGTAAGAGCTCTAATAAAGTTCTTTACTTTAGTTGGATTACCAAAATCCATTCAGTCTGACCAAGGCTCAAACTTCATGTCTGGCCTCTTTCAACAAGTTATGAGTGAGCTAAACATTGAGCAGTACAAATCGTCTGCATACCACCCTGAAAGCCAAGGTGCTTTAGAGAGGTTTCACCAGACACTCAAAAATATGATAAGGACATACTGTTTTCAAACAGAAAAACACTGGGATGAGGGAATCCATCTATTGCTCTTTGCTTCTAGAGAATCTGTGCAAGAATCTCTAGGATTCAGTCCTTTTGAGCTTGTTTTTGGACATTCAGTTAGAGGTCCTCTCAAACTCATGAAAGAAAAGCTTCTATCTGATGAACAAGTTCCAACCAATCTTCTCAGATATGTGTCTGACTTCAAGCTCAAACTTTCTACTGCTTGTGAGCTTGCTCAAAAGAACCTTCGCTCTTCCCAGGCCAAGATGAAGGCTAGATACGACAAAAATACTGTTGATAGAAATTTTAAAGAAGGAGACCAGGTTCTAGCTCTTCTGCCTATTCCTGGCAGGTCTTTACAGGCCAGATATTTTGGTCCGTACACCGTGGCTAGAAAGATAAGTGATGTGAATTATATTGTACACACCTCAGAGAGGCGGAAAAGCAAGCAGCTGTGCCATATTAAAATGCTGAAGAAATATGTTAATAGAGATAGCTCTCTGGAATGTTCTGTGGGTTTGGTAACAACTGTTTCAATCCCGGATGTTGAAAATGAGCAACCTATTTCTGATGATTCCATGGTGAATCTAAATGACCCTGTCATTCAAATCAATAGCAAAATGCTCAGCTCGCCAAGACTGAATAATTCAGATATCTTGAATAACTTAGATTCAAAGTTGGGTCATTTAAATCCTGAAGAGCGTGACCAATTGGCACAGCTCATAGTTGATTACAAACACTTGTTTCCTGATGTCCCTTCTAAGACAGACAAAATATTTCATGATGTTGAAATTGGCGACTCAATGCCAATAAAACAACATCCTTATAGAATGAGTCCAGTCAAGAAAGAGTGTTAAAAGGAAGAAATTCAATATTTGCTGGAGAATGATTTCATTGAGCCCAGCAACAGTGACTGGTCATCACCATGTATTCTTGTACCCAAACCTGATGGTGCATATAGATTGTGCACTGATTACAGAAAAGTAAATGGTGTAACAAAAACAGACTCCTTTCCCATTCCAAGAATAGATGACTGTATTGACAAGATTGGGAAAGCCAAATACGTCACAAAGTTTGATTTATTAAAGGGATTCTGGCAAATTCCCTTGACAGATAATGCCAAAGAAGTATCAGCCTTTGTGACACCAGATGGGCTATTCAGATACAAGGTTATGCCATTTGGTATGAAAAACTCTCCAGCCACATTCCAGAGGTTGATTAACAGTTTGATTGCTGGAATGGATGGGATTGGAGCTTACATAGATGATGTGATCATCTACAGTGACTTTTGGAAAAACCATATTGGAACCATAGAAGAGTTCTTTGACAGACTCACAGAGTACAGGTTAACAGTAAACTTAGTCAAAAGTGAATTTTGTCATGGTACATTGACATTTCTTGGCCATGTAGTTGGACAAGGACAAGTTAAACCTGTATCAGCTAAGGTTCAAACCATTTCTGATTTTCCTATACCTACAAGTAAAAAGGAGCTCATGCGATTCTTAGGCATGGCAGGTTACTACAGAAAATTCTGCAGTAACTTTTCTACTATATCTGCTCCTCTTACAAACCTTTTGAAAAAGAATATTAAATTTATATGGACACAAAGTTGTAAAGAGGCTTTTGATAAATTAAAGGCCATACTAAAGAGTGAACCAGTGCTCGCTGCTCCAGACTTTCAGAAACCTTTTAAACTAGCTGTTGATGCTAGTGATGTAGGAGCAGGAGGCGTTCTCTTACAAGAAGATGAATGTGGGGTAGACCACCCTGTTTGCTATTTCTCTAAGAAATTCAGCAAATGTCAGAAAAACTACTCCACTATAGAAAAAGAGTGTCTCACTTTGATTCTATCAATTCAACATTTTGAAGTGTACATCTCTTCTTCATCTTCTCTTGTGACAGTTTACACTGATCACAATCCACTCACATTTCTACGGAAAATGAAGAACAAAAATCAGAGATTGTTACGCTGGACTCTCCTATTACAGGAGTATAACCTGGACGTCAGACACATCAAAGGTAGAGAGAATGTTGTGGCTGACGCTCTTTCAAGGATGACATAGTTCAGCACTGTACTACGGTACATTTGTAAAAGATTTTTTTTTTATAAAATATTTCTTTTTCTTTAAGGGGGGAGGTGTTATGTACACCCATTTTTATATTAACAAGTATATATTTACTCCCCTAGCATTTGTTTTGCTCTCTGACATATCTAGACACACTAATTGTTTGGTGTATTTATATATATATATTGATGTTCAAGCTTAGATCATAAAATAGGATTGAAATTACCTCTTGTTAGTCCAATCAGTGATTACCTTTTTCATCCAATCAGAAGCCAGGTGTGGACCAATCAATGATTACCATTTTTATCCAATCAGCAGACAGGAGAGTTAATTATCAGCCAATCAGATATTTGTTTAATGGAATAGCCCTTGAAATGAACTTGTCCATATATAAAGCATTGAAAGGAGTGCATTGAGTCAGTTGGCTTATGACTGCTGAACCGAAAGGTCTGAATAAGATCAATTGGAAGGCTACAAAGGCTATTGGACAGCTAAGAAGATATAATATACTGGTAATTTATCTACAAAGTGAGGAGTTGACTGAAACATGTCTACCGAGCTTTGTAGTTTATTTTATCACAGTATATAGTGACTGAGCATCAGAGATCTGGCTCATTGCAGCTCATTGTCTTAAAGGCTATTTGACAGACAAGAGCAAATATATATATTTAGTGGCTAGGCCTCTCATGAATCCTGTATAAGGCGATTGCGAGACCTAGCTCACTCTAGCTCATTTGTTTACAAGACAACTTTGTGGCTGCTCACATTGTGACAGCCTGTTTTATATATTTAACCTTGTGGTTGCTCCGGCAGTGCTGTCACTCCGGTAAATGTTGTACAACACAGTATAATACTTATTTAGCTTTGGTTATTCCAACGGCTAGCTGCTTTGACAGCGTATTGATACTTATTTTCCTATATAGGATATAGACTGCTCTTGCAGTATTTGTCATAGTGTTGTACTTTTGTAGTCTTTGGGCTCAAATAACAAGGTTGTTAAGGTTGTTTTGAATATGTCAGTTTGAGTTGCTCAATATTGCTCTGATAGTACTTTTGTGCTCACTGTGGCTCACTATATATATAAGTGATCAAGGGTTTACATTTTACTACTTAGACTGCTTTGATTATAGTTATTGTCAACTTTTGCTCATGTCATAATTTGTGAATGGTTTTATTATTAAACACCAAGTAGGTGACTCAATCATTGTTTGGAGCAGATAGCTCTGTCTTAATTGGGAAAAATCATTTATAGCTCATTTGGGCTCATTTAAGTTGAGCTCTTTTAAATTGTATTACTTTCTTGTTGCACCTAGGCTTGCACAGCATACCGTGGGCGTAACAATATTTTTAACAAACTTAGTAGAGGTTCACTAGGTGATGTTACATTCCAACTACCAGGGCTCTAGGCCTTGTGGTTTCAGACAAGATTTTTTCACGTTTTCCCTATGTAAGCCTGTGTAAAAGACTTTACCCCTGGAGTGGGAACATTTTTGGCTACAGGGACATAATTTGAGCAAACTTGGTAGAGGTCTACTAGATGATACTACATACCAAATATCAAGGATCTATGCTTTGTGAATTCAGACAAGATACTTTTTTTCATGTTTTTCCTATATATGCCTATGTAGAACATGTGAACATGTGCCATTTGTGGCCCCAGGGACATAATTTGAATAATCTTGGTAGAGGTCTATAAGATGATGCTACATACCAAATATTCTAACACACCTCGCCTATAGAGCTAACGGTAACAAACTGTGATATATCGGACAATAATTCACCACAAAAGTGTGTGATAGCTGACGTCACTGGAAAATGACGTCATTCATGGCGTTAGACGGTGTAACGTCGTTTTTACGCTTGAAAGACGTTACAATTATATGTAAACGTATGCGACGTAGTCTAAGTATTGGCGGGAGTTCTTCATTGCAATGGCGGAAACTTGGAAGAAACTGAAGACTTCGAATGTGTTTTCGTCGTTTATTGAGTGTTAGAATCGAAATAGATCAGCTCCAGTGCGTGAATTGTTGAGTAATAATTCACTGTTTGTCGGTAAGTTGTACGAAGATAAATCACTCGCGCTGCGCGCTCGTGATTTGATCTTCTTTACAACTGACCTCCAAACAGTGAATTATTACTCAACAATTCACTGCTGGAGCTGATCTATTTCTTAATTCTAACACACCTCGCCTATAGAGCCAACGGTAACAAACTGTGATATATCGGACAATAATTCACTGCAAAAATGTGTGATAGCTGACGTCACTGGAAAATGACGTCATTCATGGCATTAGACGGTGTAACGTCGTTTTTACGCTTGAAAGACGTTACAATTACATGTAAACGTATGCGACGTAGTCTAAATATTGGCGGGAGTTCTTCAGTGCAATGGCGGAAAGTTGGAAGAAGCTGAAGACTTCGAATGTGTTTTCGTCGTTTATTGTGTGTTAGAATCAAAATAGATCAGCTCCATTGCGTGAATTGTTGAGTAATAATTCACTGTTTGTCGGGCAGTTGTGCGAAGATAAATCACTCGCGCTGCGCGCTCGTGATTTGATCTTCTTTACAACTGACCTCCAAACAGTGAATTATTACTCAACAATTCACTGCTGGAGCTGATCTATTTCTTAATCAAGGCTCTATGGCTTGTATTGTGGTTTCAGACAAGAAGATCTTTTCATGTTTTTCTAAAAAACGGATCCTTTAGAAATATAGAGAACCTAAAATATACTCAAACAAAAAAGAAACGTCCGATTTTTATGGTACTGTATCTTTCGATCAAGTTAAGAAATTTCAACAAAAATAAAACCAAACTGTTTATCAAACGTCCGACACACAAAAAATGGTAATTATATGATTTTATCGCCTGGTCTTGAAGAGTTAATAAACCTAATGTGCACTCAGCTTTTCCCCTTATCATTAGGAAGTTAATCATCAAAACATGACACATTTTACGTTAAATGGCAACTAGAAGAAGCATCCGACGATGAAAAAACATCTAAAAATCCCAAGTCTGCTTATTGAACGAGCGCAATTGCAGTTCCAAATCTTTCATTTACGAAAATAACTAAAATTACCTCCCTTCAAATTAAACAAATTACAATTTAAGAACTTCTAAATTTCCTTAACCTAACATCATTTTGAGACCGTTTTTGTTTTAATTTGTTGTGTTTGTTTATGACAACAATTACACAATAGAGAAAAACAAAAACTATGGCTGATGTCGGGCATCAAAGATTCACTAACTCTGTGTTTAATACCCCACCCCTTACTGCAAGATCATCAGAGATTTTCCATTATCAATTGTTTTGATGCTGATTAGTCTTAAATGCCAAATGCTTGTGATGACAAAAACATCAAATTCGTTTGTTTTTCTTGATTAACAAAATGCTGGACCAATAATGAATTTTCTGAGTGTATTCACGCACGCTCGTGATCGATGTTTTGTGACGTCAGTGTATGTAACAGACTAATAGCTGTCGCCGTAAAAGCAATGCATACAACTAGCCAGCTTATCTTACTAGAGAGTTTGTTCAGATATCTTTAAATGTGCTTAAACCGTTCGGGATTATGACGGACACACAAGCTATAGATGCTGGGACTTAAGATTTTAAGGGTACTCGTTTTCGCTGCTTTGCAGCGGCTACACTGATTATCAAATTGATTACGCTTTGGTGCAAATCATTTCTAAATGATCAAAGTTTGTAAGGTGAAAATTTGAATGAAATGCGTTCATATTTTTGAAACTGGCAGACATAAACGTCAGGCGGACAAAACTTTATTGTTTGAGTATATAAGAAAACAGCAAACTCGATTTTATTGAGTCTGTTCATGAGAACTAATAGAAAGTGCAAAATTTCTCAAGCCCCCTAGGACCGGCTTAAGCGGTATTCTGCTTTCCGTCAGAACCCAATATTCCTGAAGGACCCGAATATGAAAAAAATATCAACACTATATCGATGTATGGGGAGAAGTTTTACCTACGCCAAGCGGTACAATGTCAGCTGTTGCAACCTCTCAATAATCTGGAAAAAACGGATCCTTCAGAAATAGAGAGAACCTATATTCTAACACACCTCGCCTATAGAGCCAACGGTAACAAACTGTGATATATCGCACAATAATTCACTGCTAAAGTGTGTGATAGCTGACGTCACCAGTAAATGACGTCATTCATGGCGTTAGACGGTGAAACGTCGTTTTTACGCTTGAAAGACGATACAATTACATGTAAATGTATGCGACGTAGTCTAAGAATTGGCGGGAGTTCTTCAGTGCAATGGCGGGAAGTAGGAAGAAGCTGAAGACTTCGAATGTGTTTTCGTCGTTTACTGTGTGTTAGAATCGAAATAGATCAGCTCCAGTGCGTGAATTGTTGAGTAATAATTCACTGTTTGTCGGTCAGTTGTACGACGATAAATCACTCGCGCTGCGCGCTCGTGATTTGATCTTCTTTACAACTGACCTCCAAACAGTGAATTATTACTCAACAATTCACTGCTGGAGCTGATCTATTTCTTAAATATAAGAAAACAGCGCATACGTTATTCCCTTTAATTTGATATGTACATGAATATTTTCTGAAAAAGTTGAAATTTGACCTATTGACCCACCCCAGGGTCGGGGGGATGCAAGCAAAATATTTGCTACCATGATGCTGCATGCCTCATTCCCTTTAATTTGATATGTAACATGACATTGTTCTGAAAAAGTTGAAATTTGACCTATTGACCCACCCCAGGGTCGGGGGTTGCAAGCAAAATATTTTCTACCATGATGCTGCATGCCTCATTCCCTTTAATTTGATATGCAACATGACCATGTTCTGAAAAAGCTAAAATTTGACTTATTAGGGTCGGGGGGGGGGGGGGGGGTCCTTCGGGCAAAATAGCTGCTACCATGTTACTGCAATTGTGATTCCATTTAATTTGATATGCAACATGACCATGTACTAAAAAGTTGAGTTTTGACCTGTTAACCCCACCCCACAGGGTTGGGTAGGTGTCTGCGGGCAAAATAATTGCTACAATGTTGCTGCAATTGTGATTCCCTTAAATTTAATATACAACATGGCCATGTTCTAAAAAAGTTGAAATTTGACCTATTGACCCCACTCAGGTTCGGGGGGGGGGGGGGATTGCGAGCAAAATATTTGCGCCATGTTGCTGCATGCGTAATTCCCTTTAATTAAATATGCAGCATGTTAATGTTCTGAATAAGTTGAATTTTGACCCGGGGTTCATGCGGGCAAAATATTTTCTATCATGTTGCAGCAATTGTGATTCCCTTTAATTTGATATGCAACATGATCATGATATGAAGAAAGTTCAGTTTTGACCTATTGACCCAACCCCAGGGTCAGGGGGGAGGGGGTGTGAGCAAAACATTTGCACCATAATGCTGCATGCGTCATTCCCTTGTTCTGAAGAAGTTGAACTTTGACCCGAAGGGGGTGGGTCCCGCTGGCAAAATATTTGCTACCACGTGGCTGCAATTGTGATTCCCTTTCATTTGATATGCGAAATCACCATGTTCTAAAAAAGTTGAATTTTAACCTTTTGACCCAACTCCACAGGGTACGGGGGGGGGGGGGGGTCTGCGAACAAAATAGTTGTTACCATACTGTTGCCTCGTGATTCCGTTTAATTTGATATACAACGTGACCATGTTCTAAAATAATTGAATTTTGACCTTTTGACCCCACCCCCTAAGTCCAACAAGGGGGTCGGACCCAGCCTTCGATCTTAAATCCCGTTTGATATGTTTCATACTTATTGTACCTCTGTCTGCATACGAAATTGTAGTAAAAAATATTGACAATTAATTGAGTTATTCCGAAATTTAAATATTTGACCTGAGGTCAGGGGGTGGGGTTAAATCTTAATCGATGTCATTCTTATCTACAGGTACTTGGTAAGCATGGCCTATAGTGAGAAGTTATGAGATATAAAAGCTTTGGGGAAATGGGAAGTTTATCACATATTAAAGCCAGTGTAGCTTTAGCACTAGCCTAAACCTAAGTAAAAATGGCCATAGCTCACTTGAAATTTTGTGGACGACGTCCAAATTCACACTTGACCTGTAATCTACGATGCTATACCCTCCTGTAAACTTTGAATGAAATTGAGCACCCCTTCAAAAGTTATTGATCGGAATCCACAATTTAGCCAAAATCTAAGTTAAAAAAGGGTCATAGCTAAGACAAAATTTGGCCGATGACCTCCCTTTTCGAACTTGATTTGTAAACTTTGAATGATATTGATTCATCTCTTCAAATGTTATTGATCGGAAACCAAAAGTGTGACGCCCGGACGACGCCGACTCCGACGACGACTACGCCGACGGAGTCATGATCCCTATGTGTAGACCATGCTTCGCAGGTGACACAATAAAAGAGAAGATCAGCATTTCTAGATTTAGTAATTCAGTAATTTCGAACACTAAATGCCTGTCAAATCAGGTCAGACCTAGATTAGATTGCTTCTGAAGCAGTATGACTAGGGTCTTCCCTGCTTGCTCTTCTGACACGAATTTTGGACAAATACAACCCTGAAACGCAACATTTTATTTGAAGACAGAAAAAGAAAGGTGTTCGAAATTTTACTGGAAACAGTATGCGTTCAAACAATCTCAGAGAAATGAGCCAGTGCATGAGATATCCAACAATGTGGAATGTGCGACCAGCAAAGCCTCAGATCAGCCTGCGCATACGCGCAGTCTGATCAGAGCCTTTGCTAGTCGCTTGAGTATTCTATGATTGTTAAGCTACTGACTGAACGCCATTTGGAGTTTCTAAGCTTAAAAGGAGTTTGCACAGGCTCGTCTGAGTCTACACTTGTCAAAATGTCACATTGTTGGAAATCACATGCCGCGACTCAAATTATCAAGTATGCTCCACATGTTTACTCAATCGATATGACGATGTTGATAGAATTGAATGAGTCGGGATTAAAAGGTTTGAAAACAATGATTTTATAGATTATTTCATGTACAATATTTATGTTTAATTAACAACCCTATATTCATATTGAATTATTTTTGATGTAGCAGAAAATTTGACATCCCATTTAATGGACACTTCGATTAATAAATGGACCGGATCATGAAATTTTGTAACGCACAGTAAAACCTGTCTTACATGTAAGTGGCCACTCAAAAAGAAGACCAAAATTGGTTCTCAAGACCGATTATCGCTTAATGCAGGTCAACAGTTTTGCAGAATGAACCAGTCGTGGGCTCTCTATTATACTGCTAGAACAGCACTGATACAGTGACTGAACCCTTTATTAGGCAATGTCCAATGGATCACAGAATAGAGCCAGCCTCATGCGCGGATCCAGTAAGTTTTGTCAGAGAGGGTCCATCTTTGACAGCGTTTATTGTTTTTTTCCCCTTTTTATGAGAGGAAGGAGGATCCAAGTGCCACTATAAGCGGGCCATTATCGGCCCACCAGCGAAACGCCATAAAATGGCGTTTCGCTGGCGTGCCGATGATGACCCAACATTGAATGCTGGCTTGGTAGCTGCACTTTTTAGGTGATCCGAACCTGTATTGCTAGAAAACCCTACATTTTTGTGATTTTTCAGGGTAGGGGTCCGGATCCCCTGTCCCCCCTCTGGATCCGTACATGAGCCTAGCTGAAAGTCCTGATTCATACTCTAAAATATAACTTCTAAAAGTAGCAAAGAAAAAAGTCTGCTATACAAAAGAGAGAAAATTCATTAAGGGCAAAGCGAACAAGAATTCCTTTAGATAACTAGAACAAAACAAAAGAGAAACAAGACCAATAGGAATTCAGACAGTGTAATAGATAATCAGGTAATGATGGCTCCTAGGGCCCATCAGGACCACAGCAGACTAACCAGCCCCCAGGGAGAACACACACGGATCAACAGGGCCACCCAGGGGCCAGGGAGACTCAGAGGATATAGGACCAAAGGCCTGCTTTGATCAACCTTGGTATCGGGCCAAACAGGACAAGAAGGGGACCAACGGACCCAGCAGGGTCAGTGGCTGATGGTGGCCCAACAGGACAACCCGGGTCAAAGAGGAATCGGAGGTTCACAGGCCCACAGGCCCAGCCAGCAGACCGGATATCCGCACCACCAACAGACAAAAGGGAGGGGAGCAGGCATAAAATCATAATACACTCAGAACTCCAAAGGGAAGCAGAACAAATGTATTTCTGCAAAAGGAGTAAATTCAAAGGGAAAAGGGACTCTTTAAATTATGACAAAAATACAGATGTCCTATTAGGGTACTAGATAATAGGGAAATAAGTTTTACAGATAACACACGAACCTGCAATTTCGCTAAAACCGTTACAATACAACAACCGAGAAAACAGCATGATTGTGATATCAGCAAAGCTTTTGATAGGGTCTGGCACAAAAATTACTTCATAAGTTACGTGGAAAAATAATTGAGCCGCGACATGTGATTTCCAACAATGTGGTATTTTGACAAGTGTAGACTCAGACGAGCCTGTACAGCCTCCTTCGAAGCTTAGAAACTCCAAATGGTGTTCAGCCAGTAGCTTAACACTCATAGAATATTCAAGCGACTAGCAAAAGCTCTTACCAGACTGCGCGTATGCGCAGGCTGATCTAAAGCTTTGTTAGTCGCACAAACCACATTGTTGGAAATCTCACACGGCGGTTCAATTATGTTGTTTATGTAAAGTTCTAACATGGTTTTCTAGTTATATCTCAGGGCGCAGACAACGGGTGGTCCTCAATGATAATTTCTCTAACTGGGTCGAAGTCCTAGCTGGGGTCCCACAAGGATCTACTCTTGCCCCCTTCTCTTTATCACCCATATCAATGAAGTTGTCAAGCGTATTGATGGCTCTTTTTGATTGCTTGCAGATGACACTTGCTTTTGCATTAACGTTGACCTGCCCGAGTAAGCACAAGGGTCCTAAATGCTTATTTGCAAACAATTTCTCAATGTGCAAATTATTAACGAAAACAAAACTCTATCTATGGTCATGTCACGTATATTAAATCCTGTCCAGCATCCTCCTCTTTTCACGAATGAAACCATCATTTCAGAGACTACACGTCATAAGCATTTAGGTCTTACTTTTTCAAGTACATGCACATGGACTGAACACGTGGACAATGTATCTGGAAAAGCTTGGACAAGGCTAAATCTCCTAAGAGTCTTTAAGTTTAGAGTTGGTAGGAAATCACTGGAAAATTATATATCTCATTTATTCGACCATTACTTGAATATAGTGATTCTGTATGGGGCAACCGCTCACCAGAATAGGCAAGAAACAGTTGGAAGCAATGCATACAGGAGCAACAAGAATTGTCTCAGGTGCAACCAAACTTTGCAGTATTTAAAAAAAAAAACTTTTCTGTCCACCAACAATGCGTGGATGGAATGATATTCTAAATGACACAATGAAAGGAACATCTATAGCCTCAGTCAAACATTGACTTAATGCCACTCCTAAGTATTACAATGTAGGTACACGTGAAGGGCAGCTTGGAGTTGAGTGCAGTTCGTTGGATTTCAATTTCTATCGAAAACATACTGTCTTTAGTCCTTTTTGACAGTGTGATGGTTTCAAAAATGCTGCTCATTTCCTCCTGAACTGAACAATCTATACAATAGAAAGGCAAACATTATTACATGACAACCTCAGAACCTAAACAGATAAATAATTATGTATCTTCTGTTTGGACGTGAAAATCCAGCAGAGCAAGATAATCTTTTTACAAGTTCAAGATTTTATTGTCAAGTCGGGAAAATTTCCTTATCTCTGCACAGCCATAATTACACCTCTTCCATGGTCCCCAATGGTAGGAGTTTAGTCATTTCTCATCTAATATGTTCATTCATGTTCCCGTACTATTATTGTTACCACTGATTGCGCCACACCATTGGACACAGTCCTCAATCATGGGTAAACGCATTATTATAGATCAACCTGCACATCATCTCATTTTGTTCAGGATCTTCAATCCTAAATGACTTGGAAGCATTATAGTTATACATGTACTTGCTGAATTAAAATACTATCAAAATATAATGCCTTTGCATCTTATCATATAGACCCAGGATTGCCTGGTCACATACCATTTTAACTAATATTTCCTGCGACGTGGCTTATTTAGTGGTACCTACTGGATATGGTTGAAACTTGATGAAAAGTAAAAGGGTTGGCAGATTAAAAACAATGCCGCATTTCAGCAACTTGGCCCGCCATAGCCAAACTTGAGGTTTTCTTTAGCTCCGACTATCTGTGAGTCATGAGCCTTTGTTACATCATAATGTGTTATTTTGATTTGATTGCTTCTCTGTGATGATACACTGCATTAAAAAAATAATTAAGACGCCTCTATGCGAGCTAAACGATTTTGTGTTTAATAATGTACCTGCTGGGAATGGGTATGTATGTATGTATGTATGCATGTATGTATGTATGTATGTATGTATGTATGTATGTATGTATGTATGTATGTATGTATGTATGTATGTATGTATGTATGTATGTATCTATCTATCTATCTATCTATCTATCTATCTATCTATCTATCTATCTATGTATCTATCTATCTATCTATCTATCTATCTATCTATCTATCTATCTATCTATCTATCTATCTATCTATCTATCTATCTATCTATCGTTTGAACGGTTTAGACTATTATACCATTCATATATGTTGTAAGATATGTAAGTAATAGGTGATGACCACAGCATGCACAAGAACTTAATGTCATATCCTACTTCTAATATGTACTCCAATAACATGTCACGTGATGTTGTTTAAACAAAACGGCATGATTTCATTAAAACGGACAAAAATAAGCAATTTAGTCCTTATTAGTGTCATTTCTAATATGTGATTTCCAACAATTTGGCATTTTGACAAGTGTAGACACAGACGAGCCTGTGTAGCTTCCTTTTAAGCTTAGAAACTCAAAATGATGTTCGGTCAGTAGGTTAACAATCATAGAATAGTCAAACGACTAACAAAGGCTCTGATCAGACTGCGCATATGCGCAGGCTGATCTGAGCCTTTGCTGGTCGCGCATACCACATTGTTGAAATCTCATGTAGCGGCTCATATCACAATCCGAATTACCAAACGGTCATTTATAAAGAGTTTCAGCCAATGGACGTATTCTAAAGAAAGATAACGCCAGCGATAACAGAAACCAGAATACAGCACGAAATGGGTCAGATTAGGGAGACTCCCGGTTGCATGAGAGTAGCATTAATGTAACACATATTAATGTTGGCGGATGGACCGAAAATAATAGCACGTTAAGGACAGAGATATTAAAACACATGGACTCTGATGTCATTTGTATAAATGAGACTCATTTGCAGGGGAACGCTACTATAGAATTACAAAATTACACTTACTACGGTTTTAACAGACAATTGACGCACATACATGCCCCCAAAGGCTCTGGAGGAATAGGTATCTTTGTGAAAGACAAATTGTTATCAACATTTAATGTTTCCGTTTTTGACAAATCTTACGATGGCATACTCGGCATCTCTCTCATATCAAAAAAACACTGACTACTCATTGGCCATTTTTGCTACATATTTACCTCCGGAATCTTCTTCGTGGGGACGTGATGCAACAACGTTTTATGCACATTTATTGGGAGAAATATATATGCTCAATGACTTTGATGCTATTATTATCTGTGGTGACATGAATTCAAGAATAGGTCAACTGAGTGATTCCATTTCAATGTTAGACGAAATCCCACAAAGAAGTGCTCTTGACAAAACCACAAATCAGCACGGTCATACTTTTATTGAATTTCTGAATGACGCTAAATTTTGTGTCCTAAATGGCAGATTATGTACGGAAAATGATAATTTTACCTCTGTATCAACAAGAGGTAAGGCTGTGGTAGATTATGTATGTGTCCCTCATGACTGCTTCAAAAACTGTTCTAATTTCAGAGTTATCTCCCCGGAATCACTTGTGCACAAATACCAGCTTCAGCATTTACTTGGTACGAGAAGCAAATTACCGGATCACTATTTTCTGTCATTTGACTTTACTTATAGCTACAGTGCTCAAATATCAGATGATTGCCACAATCAACCTATCCAAGATCACCCACATGAACCATTCATAGCGCGCAGATATAAAATGAACAGAATGCCACCCAATTTTATGCAAAGTGATGTCTCAAGAAGTGCATTGTTAGAGCTTATTAACAAAATCGAAAGCTGCAGAGAAACACAAAATAACGTCGACTCAGTGTACGATTCCTTCTGTGATACCGTTATACACGAGATGAATGACACTATACCATATTTCGATTGTACGAGACAAGTACGGAAGCGCTTCAAGTCCTTCAAACCATATTGGAACGAATCCCTAGATCAACATTGGAATGAAATGCGTCTTAAAGAAAGAGTCTTTGTTAAATGTAATGGTACAAGAGAACGGCGGTCATCATTAAGACAACAATTCCTAGCATGTAAGGATAAGTTTGACAAACTTTTGAGGTCAACTGAACGCGCATATAGGAGGGGCTTAATGATAAATATTGAGAAGTTGAAAAAGTTGTACACCGAGCAAAAAATGGAAAATCTGTTGGCTTTGACAAGATTCCATACGACGTGCTGAAGTCTCAATCTGTCATTGACTACTTGCATTCCTTATTCAATCTTTGTCTGGATAGTGGCTTGATACCATCTATCTGGAGAAAGGCTATTATAACACCATTGCCCAAAGACAATACGAAAGACCCACGTATACCGTTACACTATCGTGGTATCAGCTTATTGTGTGCTGTGAGTAAATTGTATTCGTCTGTCTTAAACAATCGCTTACTCCCGTATTTAGAAAATAACGGTCTTCTTGTAGATGAGCAGAACGGTTTTCGGTCAGACAGATCCTGTCAGGACCATGTGTTCACAGCCTGTACTATTATAAAAGATAGACTCGCACAAAAGAAAAGTACCTTTTCGACATTTATTGACCTGCAAAAAGTATTTGATTATGTCGACAGGGATGCTCTTCTGTATAAACTTTTGATCAATAAAGTAGACGGAAAGTTCTATAACTCTGTCAGGGCTATGTACACAGGTACTGAAGCATCTGTGAAACTGAACAACTCATTAACTAACTGGTTTCCATGTACTTCCGGTGTAAAACAGGGAGACAATTTATCTCCGACGCTCTTCGCTCTGTTCATCAATGACTTAGCCCTTGAACTAAAATCCATGGATTGTGGAATTAAAATTAACAACACACATGTATGCTGCCTGTAATATGCAGATGACATTATGTTGCTATCAGAAAATGAGGACAACATGCAGCGTATGCTAAATCATATATCAATCTGGTGCAGGAAGTGGCGCTTAAGAATTAACTACGCTAAATCGGCAGTGATACATTTCAGAAACAAAGGAAAAAACAGAAGTAATCATGTGTTTCAAGTTGGAAATGAAACAATTGAATATACCACCACATACAAATATCTAGGTATAGTTTTACATGAAAACCTTGACTTCACTGTAACTGCTGATACGCTCTTTAACTCAGGAGGCAGAGCCCTTGGATCAATGATTTCAAAAATACATAACTTTAAAGATATAGGCTTTGAAGCATACTCTAAATTATACAATTCATGTGTAGTTCCAGTAACAGACTATTGTTCAGGTGTCTGGGGCTTTCGGAACTTTCCTAAGAGTGACATGGTGCAAAATCGCGCAATACGCTATTACCTGGGCGTTCACCGTTTTACCCCTAGCCTCGCATTGAGCGGTGACATGGGGTGGACTATTTCAGTACACAGACGTTGGCTAAATATTATCCGTCTCTGGAACCGCTTAGTAGATATGGATGACGATCGGTTGACCAAAAAAGTGTTCGTTTATGATTTTAACAAAAATGCAAACAGTACTTGGTGCTCAGAAGTGAAATCAATCCTAGAAAAAATAGGTCTTAGAACACGATGCTTCCAAAATATGATTAAATGTGATATCAAAGTATGTGAACAGTCATTATTCGATAACTACTGCAATGAATGGTCAACTAAATCTAGGGACGTGTCAAAACTGCGAACATACATAACATTTAAAACGGAGTATAAAACTGAAGAATATGTGAAAGCATTTCTACCAAAACAAGAACGTTCATTCTTAGCACAATTACGCTGTGGTGTTTTACCTCTCAGAATAGAAACAGGACGCTTCTGCGGGCTAAAGCCTGAAGAAAGAATCTGCCAAGTTTGCGATAGTGGTAAAATAGAAGACGAAAAACATTTCGTACTGGAATGCAATCAATACACAATTTTTAGACAGTCACTGTACAGACAAATAAATACCCAATACTTCTATGCGTTACCGCCAAACGATCAACTCAAACACTTGGTCACTCAGAAGTATCGAAAGACAGCTAAATTCATTTCACAGTCCTTTATGCAAAGAAAAACTATTTTATATAACTAAGATGTGCTTGGCGATAGTGGACCAGATTCTAAGTTTCCTAACCGTATGAACTCTAGCAGGCACACGGCGCTGGTTCAGCGTAAACAAAGCGTCATGACGTTGCGTCGACGCTGATCAGCGTTGTGTGCATGATGGATTTGTGCGTTTCATAAGACTGGACCCACTTTCACAAAAGACAGCTTTGTTCCTTAAGTTTTTTCCCTCTCCACATCAATCTTAATACAAACTCACGTTAATATATAAGCTTGAACTGCATTCTTAGCCATTGCCGTGCTGAGTCTGTATGCCGTATTCCTCGAATTTGAACCAGTGACCTATATATCTTATATAGGTCACTGTTTGAACCAATCATGTCATAACCGACTTTTGCCGTGGATGCGGAGGCCAAATTGAAGACAGTATAGATGCCGATCAGCTGACCTCTCAGAAGCCAGCTGATCTGGATCTACACAGTTTTCAAAGCGATATATGTCCGTGATCAGCATGGTAGGGGTTAATTTCCGTTATGCTTCTTTATTAATGCCATTACTATGGGCTAGAGCACGGAAACAGCCTATGCCCATGCGCGGGGCTTCAATTTAAGTGTCGCGCATGAACCTATGCTGTTTGTTGCTCAAAGTTTTATTGTGAAGTCTA
Source organism: Loripinus fragilis (assembly GCA_964019695.1). Classification (NCBI taxonomy): domain Eukaryota; kingdom Metazoa; phylum Mollusca; class Bivalvia; order Lucinida; family Lucinidae; genus Loripinus; species Loripinus fragilis. The sequence goes on from OZ026514.1 coordinate 30,707,490, forward strand.
TGAGACCAGCACAGTAGACTCAGATCGAGAAACCACGCTGTGGATCTGATCTGGCTCTGCGGTGTTGAGTCAAACTAGTCCTATAACGGACAAGGCAGTGATGGATCTACTTTTGACACAACTAAGGCTCGATATACGTTTTAAAAACGCTCATTTTGTACAGAAATATTACAAAGTTTGAAGTGACTTATAGGCCCATGCGGCCGGGTGTATTAATTATGTATATTTATTCCTATTTGTATTACGATGTTACACAAGTCACTATAATAAAAGATTACTTACTTACTTACTTACAATCAAAGAGAGCTGGTTACTTTACCTTAATTGAGTTGCTGTCTGTGTTGTGTGCACCTGCATTGCGGCGACGTAGGTTGGTCTGTGGTCTGTGCCTGTGCCTTTTTCTGGTCATTCTCATTTGTTTTGTAAATGCTATAAACACAAATACGTGTTCCATGCACGTCATTTGCTGGTGAAAGGTGTGGTTTTGTGTGTGTTTTGTGTTATTCTTCAACGTTCATACACTCTTTTATGAAAGGATCATTGACGGTTTGGGCCTTATATACGCCTATTTTACTGATTTCCAGAACGCTGCTTTAGAACTTCTGGTGTGGTGCATGTAGTATCTGTGCAATAGGTGAATCTAATGGCAAGAGCCAGCTAGCAAAATATTTTCTAAATACCTACGCACTCGAGAGTTATGGCGGGTAGAAAGGGGAGGGGATCTGAAATTACATGACAATAAAAAGTTCTTTAAAAAGTGATTTCTGCACGTTTTCTTGATTTATTTTGTAGGCATGGTGATATCTATTGAACACTTCATATGCAGAGTATTAACGAATCACGATAATTGATGAAATTGTTTTATAAACAAAATATGTTTTGTAACAAAATTATTTTGGGGAGATAATTTAGAAGTTACCTGTACATTTTTGACTACATGCACCGTAAATAACACAAAACTGAAAGCTCAACAAAAGAAATAAATAGTTTTGAAGGAATGAAAGTGTCACATTTAGCATTGGAAAGTAAAACTGATTCTAACTAGATCCTTTGACTATTTCTTTTGCTTTGTTTAAAGGGCATAGCATGTCAAATGTATTTAAAGTACCCGAATATTTACGGTATACATATACATGTATATCCAAGTTGAAAGCTGCCTATATGAGACAATATATTGAACACTAAAGTATTTACCTGTTATAACTCTTTTCATGCTAGCGGATAATTTTGTCGTCTGCATATAGCCTTTTGCAAACAGTTTTAACATTGATGAAGACCAACAGAATGTCTTTATGATCTGGATCTAAACTGTTTGACTCTCCGATGGTGGTCCTGTGTGGTTTATTTGCAAAAACGTAATTTTGAAGAAAGTCAGGAGACAAAAATAAAAACATGAACAATTCCCTAGCATGCAACGAGATAAGTACAGGACATTTGCAAAATAATGTGTCATTTAATTAAAATTGAGCCTTTTTCCTATGAAAAAATGCATAAACCTTGCTAATTCTACTTTTAATCTTTATGTACTTTATATTAAATTAGCACAGACTACAAAGCAATTTAGGAGGTTGGTTCTAGAGAACTTCATTACTGTCATTAATTTCTTATTCGGTAGAAAAGGCATTTTATGGGCTTAGGCCCTGGGTTTTGGGGCTGCTGAACATCTCCCCCAGCCCCCCCCCCCCTTTGTGCCAGCAAGCCACTTCCATACAATGTGTAAAATATGGTAACACATATACTGGCAAAAGCTTTTGCTGGCACACGGGGGGAATGATATTTTAAAAAAATCTGATTTCTATATATTTTAATGTTAAACTGATTGTTCTACCCAAAATTTTACACATTTGAAGCATTTAATATCGAAAATGGATTTCACTGCCATACAGTACTCAGGTGAGGGTAGCTTCAAGGTGAAGAAAGGGACGATTGACCTTATTTTTACTGAAAACCATAGGCATTTACCCATAGCAAGTGTCAATGATCCTTTGCACAGTTGCAATAAAGAAGAATCGTCCCAGAAAAAGTTAAGTTAAATTTAAATAGTCGTTGTACCATTGTGTTTTCATTTAAACTCTTTACATATATACCAGTGACATCTTTAGTCGTCCGCAACCAATTTGAACCTGTTCAGACCCGAAGTTTTATCTGGATCCAAACTGTTGATCATTCTGATAGTATTCCTGAAAGTAATTTTAGGGGAGAAAGATAACAATCAGCGGACGACAACATACTGCAAAATTACTCAGCATGCAAAAGGGTAAAAGTAGGCAATAAAATTTAAGTCGATAATGTTGGCTATACTTGACAGTCAACAATATTTTCTTATATTTATGTGTTCAAAAAGAATTAAAATCGTAATTATTATCTCTGTAAACCATTACCTAACTAACAATTTCATTTCAATAGCTTTCTATAGTTAAGATCGCTAGATAGAAGCAACCTCGTAACAAGAAAATGAACTTACTTATAAAGCACAATCAGAATAAAATGACACAGTCCATTTTTGTAAAAGAGTGGATTTTCAGAAGTCTTATCCGGAACAGAATACCAATGCCAATGCACAGTCGCGTTGCACAGGCTGGTATTAGTCTTGCACTTACATGTAGCATTTAATTGAAGACTGTCCATTTTCAAAAGACTGAATTCCATAAATTAAAAGTTGATCGAACGACAATTTTAGCAGGTCAGATAACGTCTTTTAAACCCGCAAACAATAAAACTGGGGATAAATTTACTTGGCTCAGCCTAATAAGGTGATTATAATAAGTTTTTACAAAAATATAGTTTCTTTAATATAGCCTTATCAATATATCTTTTCAAAACACCCATACAAACGATAGTTGTTTTGTTTGCTTAGTGAGCAGCGAGAGTTTAATGGAGAAAAATAAAGTTAGGTCCCAAGACATTTTGAGGTCATGTGTTACGAGGGTCATCCAAAAAATAGATGGAATACCCTTATAATGCAAGAGTTCGTACCATTAAAACATCGCAAATGCAACCATTACGTAGCTTAAATTGTTAGGCATGCAGCAGCGTATCCAAAAATTGTGATGAAAAGTGAGGTTGCTTGCCGCTAAGCAACGAAAATGTGATACTAAAGCAAGCCTGGCCAGATTTTCCTCACACAAAAACTTATGCTAAAGAAATATAGTCTGACATTTAATTATTATCATTTATCTGAACAACGAGTGTCCTTTAGTCAGTTATAGTTTATTGTTCTCAATGTTACAATCATATAAAATATGGTCACTAACATGTACAAGTTAGTCACGGTTGTCTACCAACCAGGCAATGGTGGGAAATTGGACTGTTTGTAAAGTCTATATTTATCTATTGCTAGGCAACAATGGACACTTGTGAACCATTTTTTAAAGATACTGTTTTAAAATAATTAAGATATTCAATAATTTTAGGGTAATTTAAAACTTATATACATCCAACAAAAATTTAAGGGAGAATTCATGACCCATACCCCCATTTCTGATTCCATAATTTTGCACTTTTGTCGCTTTTTACGCTAAATGTACCTGTCAATTTTTCATTTTTAAGCCAATGAACTTTACATAATAATTACCTTATGTTGTAGTTCTTAGAATATATACTTTTTGGAACACTGATCTGCACATGTCAGTAACCATGGCAACATTTTAAGGCATCCGGCTAGGTAAGCTTTATGTACGTGTTTGTGTTGCTAAGCAACAAGCGGAATCACATTCCTTCAATTTTTTGGATATGTTGTTGCATGCATAGTAAGTTATGCCACCTTATGATCATATGTGTGATATTTAAATGTTACAAACTCTTACATTATAAGTAAATTCCCCCTTTTTATTGGATGACCCTCGTACCTGCTTGTTGAAATAAGAGTTTATGGTACCAACAACGAATAGCCCCTGGGCCGACCTTATACTAGTACAACTAGTTCACTGAGATGGTTAACGTATGTATATAGCATGTTTTATATGTAAATCGGAAAACAGTTCATAGGCCTATGGCCAGTAGGAAGGCCCCCAGGGGGGTCTTAGCTCCCATGCTCACTAAAAGTTATGCGGTGATCTCCACAAGTCCCTTAAAAACATTTTCTTAGCTCCCTGAGACAGCTTCTGCAACGATGTACTGATATCTGAGACTGTTCTACCGGTTAATATATCAGCTGACAACAATATTGTTTTGTATTTGTGATGGGACATCTTAGAGTTAAATGAAGAGAAGCCCTCAGACTCTGGCATAACTAAGACAACACATCGAATAGCTATTCAAGAAGTAACAGTACGAGATACTTCCTCTGGTGTAGTAATTCTAGGTGTTGAGTGTCAGTCCATTGTGCCAACAGAGAACAATTAAGCAATAAGAAGTTGTAATTAAACCGGTTAATGCTAAAGCTAAAGTCAAAATGAGTTGTAACTTACACGAACCAGACTACAACTTAGACAAACAAGAGGGTCAAAGTGCGCCTGAATCGCTTACCTGTACCAGTCATATAAGCTTATGTGACCTCCAGAGAGGCCCGTTTTTGGCCCCAGGGGTAATATTTGAACACATTGGTAGTGATCCACTTGGTGATGTTACATATAAAATATCAAGGTTTTAGTCCTTGTGGTTTTCCCTATGTAAGCCTATGTAAAACATGTGTCTCCCGTGGCAGGCCCAATTTTGGCCCCAACAAACTTGAAAGTGGTCTACTAGGTGATGATACATACTTAATATCAAGGTTTTAGTCCTTATGGTTTCAGACAAGAAGAATTTTATCATGTTTTCCCTTATGTAAGCCTATGTAAAACATGTGACCCCACGGGCGGGCCCATTTTTAGCCTCATGGGTATAATTTGAACAAGTTTGGTAGCGGTCTACTAGGTGATGCTACAAACCAAACATTAAGACTCTAGGCCCTGTGGTTTCAGGCAAAATGATTTTTTATGCTTTCCCTATATAAGCATATGTAAAATATGTGACCCTGGAGCGGGGCCATTTTTGGCCACAGGGGCATTATTTGAACAAACTTGGTAGAGGTCTACTAGGTGATGCTACATACCAAAAATCAAGGCTCTAGGCATTGTGGTGTTTGACAAGAAGATTTTTTCACATTTTCCCTATATAAGCCTATGTAAAACATGTTACTACCGAGGCGGGGCCATTTTTGGCGCCTGAGGTATAATTAGACCAAACTTGGTAGAGGTCTACTAGGTTATTCTACACATCAAATATCAAGGCTCCCGGCCTTCTGGTTTCAGACGAAAAACTTTTTAAAGTTTTCATCTCGAAAATTTGTTTAAGCCTCTGTGACCTAGATATGCAATGGACCAATTTATTGACCATTTGAACAATTTTGGTAGAGGGCCACCCAAGGATCATTTTTGTGTTTTTTTTTTCTAAATTCGACAATTAGGTTTAGGAGGAGTTCTCATTTAAGGTAATTGTTAGCGGACGACGACGGACGAAGACTGATCACAAAAGCTCACCTTGCCATTGCGTGACAGGTGAGCTAAAAAGCACTTCCAGAATTTCACTTATAAAGAAAACAGAAGTGCTTTTAAGCCTTCATACTCTGGCTAGCTTTCAATGACTGACCTTGAAACATGCATTAGTAAATCAGTTGTAGAGTACATGGCTCCTCTCAATGAGAAATCCACTGTACAGCTAATTCATGAGACTTCTCTAGCAGCCAGTCCAAAAGCTGACCAGCAGTATAAATTCGTAGTATTTGGTCTAGCCATGGATAGTATTGTTAGATTTGTTACCCTCGTTCATAAAGCTCTACTTCCGTTACGCATATAACACATGTTGACAAGCTATTAAAGGGAGACCAGTCAATAGCTTGGTTTGGTTTAAACAATATTTTATTTGTAGTCATGGTAGTTATACAAGTATATTACAATACACGAATATCATTGTAAAGATTTGGCATCTTCTCCATCTAAAAATATCACTGACGATTGGTGCTTTCTAAGACATCTTATCCATGTTTAGGACTATTGGCAAGATGATGAGGCTGAACTTGTGATAGAATCATCATTGTGTATATGAATGTGGGTCGCTGGACCAGGTGTGTGTTTGTATAATTTGTTGCTTTACGTCCCAGTAAACAGCTCTGGTCATGGCGGAACGGTCAGTTCACCGACCTCCTTTGATACATAGGCTGCATCATCTTCGTTGCCACACCTACGAATTGACATAATGGTCAAGATCATCTCTATACTACAGAAAAATCGAATTTATTGTCATGACAACTTAGCATTTTGTTATTTGGTTCATTAAAAAAAGTTGACTTACCGTTTTGCATTTTTCACAACACTGCATCATTTACTCATCGTGATATTTCAAAATCTGATGGCTATTGTAGAAAGAGAATCGATTTCATGTTTCGTTTTTGCTGATGTGGGTGGTGTTGACGGTAAAGGAAAGACATGTCCTCGAGCGTTTCGTTCCAAATATGATGACATGATCTCATATAGGCATATTCAGTTTGCGTTAGCACGAGGATCGATCGTAACATTTTACATGATGTCAATGTTAACAAAAGTGCTTAAGTCTCACAGAACTTTTCATTGGGTTCGTGAAGGTTATCAAATTCTTATGTTGACATAATTATCGTTTTTAGAATCATGTCAAGTGGGTTGTTTATGATATCGATAATCAAGAAACATTGACAATGCTTTGTATACACATTAATGGTTAATGTTAATAACAAACATCTGCAAGTGTTGACCACTGCTATAGTTTTTCATGATTGAATACCGCCATTATTCGCTGACCTAATTAAGCTAGCACATGAGATGTTGGTACTTATCGCCATGTTGAGCAACATATTGCCACGCGCGGATCCAGAAAGCTTTGTCAGAGGGGGTCCAACTTTGACAACGTTTTTTTTTAAGTTGATGGGAGAGGGAGGATCCAAATACCACTATTAGCGGGCCATCACGGATCCGCGTGTCGCTGGCGTGCCGATGATGGCCCAACATTGAATGCAGGCTTGGTAGCTTTGTGATTTTTCAGGGGATTCATACCAGTATTGCTAAGATACACTATATAGGGGGGGGGGGGGGCTGGACCCAGCGCCCCCAGTACCCCCTCTGGATCAGCAGATTATTTATCGCATTTCCTTAAAATTATTCTTTACACATGCATGTCATTTGTATCTAGTGGGGATATAGGACTTAACCTTACCTATGTCCCTTCCCTTTGTGTGCGGGTAAATAATGCTCTGGTGAGGATCCACTTATGCGCAGGTTCATCTAAGCAATCACTGGTCGCATATGCCATCACTACCCAATCCCATGTGCTTTGTTGGAGAGCGGCTAGATTAGTCGCATTTCAACAATATAATGACGATAGATAAATACATGCAATTCACTAGAATTTATTTGAATGTGACATATTTTCATATATTTTATAATAAAAAGAAATTAAATAAAGAAAATTGTACAGATGTTAAAGACAATAGCAATACGTTATTTGAACAGGCAATTATAATCGTTAGCATGTATATGGAAACAAAAAAACGAGGCATAATACGAGTGAAAATATTTGAATTTTTTTAAATAATTCACTAATAAATGCACATTAGCATTATTTCTAATTGATAATACACATAGTGTTACAACTAAGATGACACGTGCTAACTTGCAACTTCAATGATTGTAACATGGCATACAATGCCATGTGCTACATTGCTAGTTTTACATTAACATTTTGTATAATACCGTGTGCCAACATGTCACTTCAGTGGTTGAAAAATTGCATTTCATAACATTTGCTGCTAACACGCTACTTCGGTGGTTTTAACATTGCGTTTCAAACCATTTGCTGCTAACTTGCTACTTCAAATGTTGGTTGTAACATTGCATATTTTACCATTTTCTACATGTAACTAACTACAATAGTTGTTACATTGTGTATTATGTCATGCGCTTGCTCTCTCTACTTCACTGGTTGTGCCCATGCATACTATATGTACCGTTTGCTCACTCTGTAGCAATTCGTATTATACCATATGCTAGGCTGCTACTTCAATTGTTGCAACATTAAATATAAACCGATGCGTTTAGTTTCTGTACGCCAGTGGTTGTAATAATGCATAATTGCTATACCATGTACTTACGTGTTACTCCAGTGGCTGTAACATTGCGTATTATACCATGTGCTTATTTCCTTCTTTAAGAAATATTCTGTATTTAACAAGATGCTTACTACTTGCTTATTCAATGGATGTTGCATTGCGTATTATACCATGCGTTAAAGAGCTACGTGCATTAAGAGGCTATTTTGGCCCCCCTTTGATGCCAAAAAATGAAATTCGCTTTTCACCAAATGCCTCTATTATTAGAACAATGGCCCAAGTGTATAAGTCTGATATTAGTTTGACTTTTACCATAGCTAGGGTAGCAAAAATGGCAGTCAAAATAGGGTAAAAATAGGAAATTGACCGTTTTGACAGAGAAATTAACATAGAGCACAAGCAAATACCAAAAAGATATTTTAACAGATGATGAGAATCATCATTGCACACATTATATTAAAAGTTTTTTTTGTATTTAACTGTGCAGATATATAATTCTTAAAATATTGGTCTCTAAAGGCCTTAAATTTGTTCAAAAATGGCAATTTCTCTATTTTAAGCCTATTTTGTCGACCAATTTTGTTACCATAGCAACGGTAAAATTTAAACAAATGACGAAATTTTACACTTCAGTAATTCTTCTAATTAACCAGTCAAAAGAAATTTGTGAAAAGCAATTTTCAGTTTTTGGCTCCAGAGGGGGCCAAATTATCCCCTTAACGCACGTACCCCTTTTCTTTTGGTATGCGTTGTATCATTGCGTTTTATTCCAGGTGAGTATTCTCTATTTCAACATATATATTATATCATTATATATATCATATCATTATTTTAGTGAAGAAGTCAAATTTTCAATCTGTGATTTTTGCAATAGTTTCGGACATACATATATACTATTCAAAAACATACTAAATGATGTTCAAACTTGCAATAATGTTACAGTAGCTGTGCTAAGCCATATGTATCTCCCCTTTGCCCTTGGTTTGAACATCATTACATATTTTGACTCCGCATCTATATCAATTGAAGAGCTAAAAAGTATGTTTTTTTTATTAATTCTGAAACGATGCTTTACCATTAAAGAATGTAAAATAGAATTTTCTAACATTATATGATTCGATCTGTCAGTTTAGTATGCCAGTGCATTTTTAGCGTGCAAAATGCAGATAATACGTCCTATTATAAATAGACAAATGGAGATTCTTCAATGTTTTTCGAATGAAAGTATTTTTCCCCACCTTGACCCAGCTTCCTACAAACATATATTGTGTAAATTTAAAACTTGCATTTACATTTTAAATGATTTGCTGGGTCAAGGTGGGGCTTTTATCTGAAAAAAGTGTCCTCATTTGTCCATTTACAACCAGAGTTATTAACTGCATCTTGCACGCTTAAAAAGTCTGCAAGCATTCGAATCAGATATTGTGAGATAAATCTATTCTACATTGTTTGATGGTAAAACACAGTTGTGGAATTAATAAAATAACTTACTTTTTAGCCCTTCAATTGATAAAGTATCAAAATGTAATTTTTTAAGTAGTTAAGTTAATCCATAATTATCTCCCCTTTGCCCTAAGTGTGAACATCATACAATATATTTTTGAATTATTTAGATGTATGTCCAGTCATAGTCATAAAAAGTATTGCAAAAATCACAATTTGAAAATTTGATTTTTCACAGATGACTTCTAGGGAGAGTTCACGCCTTAACAGGGCAACTCCTTCAATTTTCTGTGCATTGACAAACACAGCCAGGAAAATAATAGATTTGCTAAACTAGAAAAATATAAACAATTAAATGCCAGTCTATCGTCATAACAACAGAATATACCCATCTGGCATGATCTTAATTAAAGTATAAAGCATTTAAAATATTTTCTATAACTGTTATTTGGAATATTAAAACTGAAACCTTTATAATATTGTGAGCACCGCCATAAGTCATGGTTAAGGATTCAGAGACGTGGTTCAATAGGCAAGTCCGTTTATCTGGAAATGCTAATTAAAGCTCTGTTCGAAAACAGATCGAAACATTCAGAGCAATACGGTGCCTCAACATCATCACAAATCATGAGGCAAGTGTGTGTGTGTGTGTGTGTGTGTGTGTGTGTGTGTGTGTGAGAGAGAGAGAGAGCTCACTCACATCCAATGAAGGATGGACACTAAAGTATAAAGAACTATAATGGTTGTCCAGATGCCCATACCCCATTAAGCAACACCCCGAAGCGTCTTTATAGCCCAGTGTTAAATGCAAATTTCCTAATACTAAATGCTCAGTAAATTAAATTAAATATACAAACACATAAGACGTCGGAATTTATCACATATATTATGGAAGATTATGATTCATATTCTTATGGATATCCAAAATGATGTACCCCAAAACTGAATACCAATTTCGACATAATAAGCACGTTGTACACAAAATGTCATACTCTTTTAGCCCTACTATTTTGGGAAATAATGCAGATCCAGATCAACTGGATCAGGATCTATAATTTTCCCATCACACAATGACTCTATATCAATTATGCAATTGCGCCAACTATACTACTGACTAGGCCTCCAGATAAGAGTGTATATGAAAATTTTGTTTTCTTATTTCTCAACCAAAACATGTGTTGTGGGTACTCAAAAGAACCGCCTCAATGAGACGGCTGTTTTGAGTATCCAAAACACATGTTAAAACTGATGGGTACGAAATTAATCACAACTGTACGCTTAAAATGTTTGTCTTTATGGACCTATGTATACGTTGGACTGTCTTGAAATCAGAAGCTGATATATGATTCACAACTCCAAAAACCTCATTTTGTTGTTATATAAGAATTGCGCCTATTAAGTCGTACATGTATACGTTACTATAGAATTAACACTAAGAGAGCTATTGCTATACATCCTGGGTTTCATAACCTTTAAGATCAGTCTTGAGCGCACCAGTGCGCAAGTAATCAAAATCTTCTGATACTGATAACATCCCATTGTCCATTTCGGAAACGTTTCTAGAGCGTCTCTTACGTTTTGTTTGAGTATCATGTAGATCTAAAATATGCTTGCTTGGCTTGGTTGAGATAGCCTCCAGTCTTATACCCGCGGTTGATCGTCTCGCCTCTCCAGTACTGTTACCTATATTCTCAAGACCGATTTTCAAAGCATTCACAACTGAACCACGTACTGGTATATCACTTAATTTGCTTAACTTTGAAATGCTTCTGGATTCAGTTTTACTTAATTTTGACTCACTTCTTGATTGATGTGGGGATTTAGGATTTTCAAACACATCCTCGTCTAGATCATGTAACGTATCTGTCGAATCCTGTAGTATGTCTCTGCCATTTCCTGTTAAGCTATCATCATGATCCAGAATACTAGGAGGTGTATCTGGTATATCACGATCGTAGTTCGAATACCTTACCATATTCATGAAGAAATATCTTAGCCTTGAGTTAAAATAGTCAGTTTCAACTGGTTTCTTTGTTTCTTCTTTCTTCTCTAGTCGATCTTTAATGTTAAAATGATGTGAATAATATCTTTTACAGTAACTGCAGTCACTAGTTTCACTGAGAGATCTTGGTTTACTCAACTTACTCTCAGAGTCATTTCGAGTACGCCCATATTCAAACTCATCAATATAGTCAGGTTTCTTCTTTCGAATCTTTTTAATCTCTTTATGAATCTTCCTGTATTGGTTTTCATGTACCTTCTCCGCCTCTCTTTTGTACTTATTCAAGATTTTCTCCTGTATTTCTAGCCTTGAATTCAACTGTGAATTTGCAACACGAATTCTTTCAAACGTGATGGCATCTATCCTATTGTAAATTGATGATTGGAGATTGTTATTAACAGGTGGGTCTACTGGAAGATTAACATCCATTTTGTTTCTATGTATACTCAGATTAACAGTTGTATCACTCTATATAGCATTTATCTCTGAAATATTATTCTCAATACTGTCTTTAGTTTCCACACGTTTCACTCAATGGCCATTGAGCAGCCCTAGTATAATATTAGCCATGACATGTGATTTCAAACAATGTGGTATTTTGACATGTGTAGACTCAGACGAGCCTCTGTAGCCTTCTTTTAAGCTTAGAAACTCCAAATCAGCTTCAGTAGCTTAACAATCATAGAATACTCAAGCGACTAGCTAAGGCTCTGATCAGACTGCGCGTATGCGCAGGCTGATCTGAGACTTTTCTGGTCGCACATACCACATTGTTGGAAATCTCATGCACTGGCTCAATTATCCAATTCACTCAAAACTTAGTAGCACTGCTGAAATTTTGAATATAAACCCGAAAATAGTTGATAGGTTTGGCCACAAATTTCACCTAACCCTAATTGCCAGGGTTTGGAAATCAGCTCTTTACTGTGACCTTTTTTTTGTCCGAATTAGGTACTCCTGTCAGTAAATTTTCACCAATCACTTAGGCCTAGTCGTGAGTAAACCTCTCTCCTGGGTTTGCGACTAGGCTGGGCTCAATCCAGCTTACTCAGCTACAGAGACTAGCTAGACTAGTGAAATTTTGCATGTAGCAAATTCAGTTTTAATTCTTTCCAGAGAGCGAATAACAAAGGTGCTGATTAGGCTACGCGGATGCGCAGGATTAGCTGCGCATTTCAAAGTCAGGTTTTCTCGCGTGTTGATACCCACTTATAAACTTTTGATACGGATTGAATAAAAATTACAATCAGCTGGAGTACATATTGAAATGATATATATCATATCTCGTTATGAAGGAAATAATGTGTCAATAATGATTTCAATTCCGTGTCACGCTGTTCCTTGTTTACTCACTATGATAAGGCATCTATAGTAGAGCAAACGAGAGCTCAAAAGTCGCCTCCTTAAGGACTTTTAGGTGCCCTCTCTGTTAACAAGTAGTGTTATATACCAAATTGTTCGTTAGCATCCCTAGTTTCAGAAAACCAATGATGTCGGTGTCGGAGTCGCGTACTTACAGAGTTATGGCCCTTGAAAGTTACCTACCCTTAACACACTTTAGACTGATTTAAGGGTATAAAATGAGCATAAAATATGCTTGTTTTGCTAAAAATAACCAGTTTTACGTATGTTCGTCTAAAGATTGAATCAGAAACGGAAAATATGTTATAGTTCTATTCATTTTACCTGAAAAAAGAGGGGATTGGGATGAATGCCTTTTGTAGCGGGCCCTGACGGCGCCGGCGTTGGTGTCATCACTAATGTAGGTGTGGCCCTTTGAAATATGTAAAATATCTCCTGATTGGGTGATCGGATTTTATCAAAATTTTCAAGGATACAGTATCTAGGTATGATGAATAGTCGACCAGGGTAAGGTGACCTTGACCTCATTTTCAAGGTCAACTCAGAGAAAAGTTTGCTAAATTTATGCCAAAAAATACTTAAATTCACGTTATCTTCGGAGTATGTCAGCGGATTTTAACCAAATTTGCACGATTTTAATAACTAGACATGGCAAAGTAATGATAAAGTTTATGAGACCTTGACCTAATTTTCAAGGTCACAATAGAAAAAATTGCTAAATTTAGGCGAAAAAACACTTAAATTCACATTATCTTTGGAGTGGGTTAGTGGATTTTGCCCAAATTTGCATGAATCTAATACATGGACATGGCAAAAAGTTAAAAAAGTTTTGGAGACATTGACCTTATTTTCAAGGTCACATTAGAAAACCCAATTGCAAAATTTAGGCCAAAAATACTTAAATGCGCATTATCTTCGGAGTGGGTCAGTGGATTTTACCCGAATTTGCATGAATTCAATATCTGGACATGACAATAAACCGATAAAATTTTGGAGACCTTGACCTTATTTTCAAGGTCACATTAGAATAAAAACTGCTAAATTTAGGGCAAAAATACTTAAATGCACATTATCTTCAGACTGGGACAGCTGATTTTGCCCTAATATGCATGAATCTAATACATGGACATGGCAAAAAGCTGATAAAGTTCAGGATTTTGACCTTATTTTCAAGGTCACATTAGATATCGAAATTGCAACATTTAGGCCAAAAATACTTAAATGCACATTGTCCTTGGAGTGGGTCAGTGGAATTTACCCAAATTTGAATGAATTCGATATATGGACATGAGAATAAGCCAAAGGAAAAAATTTAGACCTTATCCTTACTTTCAAGGTCACATTAAAATAAAAACTGCAAAATTTAGGGCAAAAATACTTAAATGCACATTATTCTCAGATTGGGTCAGCTGATTTTTCCCAAATTCGCATGAATCTTATACATGGACATGACAAACCTCATTTTCAAGGCCACATTAGAAAACGAAGCTGCTAAATTTTAGCCAAAAATACTTAAAAACACATTATCTTAGCAGAGGGTCAGCGGATTTTACCCAAACTTGCATGATTTTAAAATCTGGACATGGCAATAAGCCGTTAAAGTTTTTGGGACCTTGACCTTATTTTCAGGGTCACATTAAAAAATGGCTTGATTTAGGTGAATAATTACTTAAATGCACATTATCTTCAGACTAAGTCAGCGGATTTTACCCAAGTTCACATGAATCTAATACATGGACATGACAAAAAGCTGCTTAAATGTTTGGGACCTTGACCTTATTTTCAAGGTCACATTGGAAAAGAAACTTCTAAATTTAGGCTGAAAACCTTTAAATGCACATTTTCGTCGGAGTGGTTCAACAGATTATACCCAAATTTGCATGATTTAAAACCTAGACATGACAAAAGTTGATGCGGTTTTGTGACCTTGACCTTATTATTCAAGGATACTAAAGAAAAAAAGTCAAATTTAGGATAAAAGTAATTAAATACGCATTATCTTCAGAGCTTATACATCAGATTTACTAACACCGAAAGCTCAAATAAATAATAGAACACTTAGATCGTCTGAGGATGGTTCTCTATCACAGCCATGAAGGACTGCATTATATAGAGGTTCTTTTACTTTCTCAGCTCCAAAACTTTGGAACAGCCTCCCTAGAGCTGTAAAATTAGCACCATCTTTAAATGCATTCAAAAAAAGCTGCCAAAGAAGTCTTCTGAATGAATATCTGTTGTTTTAAAACCACTTCATATATTTCTTTTTAATGATTTTAAATGATATCATGCAATTCATCCTTTTTAATAGTTTTAAATGATATCATGCGAGATGTTTTATATACCCAGGTTTAAAATAATTGGTACTGTTCTTTTTCTGTGAGCATCCATTTTGGCAAATATGAACTGTCTTTCATACTCGTCCATTCAGAATCGACCATTTTCTGTTGAATTATGGTCGCATGCGATAGCAAGAGGTTCATTAGACTTATAATCTATGTTAACTGACCATGGGTGATGTTATATGTGAGAAACAGGGGTGTGACGAATGTGCATTGTCTTTCTGTCACATTCCCTGTTCCCGGTATACAGCACAGGCAGGAGAACATATTAATTGTTTCATATTTTAAATAATAGTGATAACTTAAACAGTATGCACTGTTTGTTTTTGCTATTTGTATATATGTATATAGTTTGTTTTTCATATGTTTTATGTTCAGAGGGCCACATGGTAGAATGGCTTTCATGCCAAACGTATCACCCTCTTGAAATATAGTATAAGTAAATTTAATAAAATAAGAAGTGATAAGTTTTTAATCAGGGGATAATACTAATCTTCAAAGATATGAGTCCTACCTTTGGTCGTTCACAACAACAGATAGAATCAGGACGCAAATGTTACGTGATACAAGAGTTTAAACGCCTTTGTCGAGAATGACCTTGACATCAAGGTCATATAAAGTATTTTTTTTTTAAATCAAAATATTAATCTAATTAGATATTTACATGTACATAGGTAGAAGAAGATTCCTTTCGCAAGTCCGAAAGAGTTAAAAAAGAATTTTATTATGGTATGCACAAATAAGTGGGTGGGGTATTTCCATGTTCTCCTTGCTCTTTTGGGGCGTTTTAACTTGCCATCATAGGTAACGGCTATGATTTTGTGTAGCACAGATTGTGGTCCCACTACAGAAATGTAACTTTGAAACTTTGGACCGAAGTAGAGTCTGTTTTAAATTGAACTGCCATTTCTTCTGAGTTTTAAACATAATTTCAATGTTGTACGTAATATATTTTGATTGTCAGCTAATATAGTTATAAATCTAATTTTGTGGTGTAATTCGCCTATTACATATCTAAAGTGTTTGTTACAAGAAAAGGTGCAAAAAACACGACTTTGTTTTAACAATAACAATTATTTTCATGTTAGCACAATAATCGCTTCTACAGCTTAAAAGTGGGCGGGGTACTTTCATGTTGGGGGGGGATGATATTTTAAAAAATGTTTTCGGATTTCTATATATCTTAATGTAAAACTGATTGTTCTACCCACAATTTTACATCTTTGAAGCATTTGATATCGAAAACGGATTCCACAGCCATAAAGTACTCAGGTCAGGGTAGCTTCAAGGTGAAGAAAGGGACAATTGCCAAACTTTTATTTTTACTGAAAACCATAGGCATTTACCCATAGCAAGTGTCAATGATCCTTTGGTATTTTAAATGCCTGCTAACATAATTATAGACTTCAGTTTGTGATAAAATTTGCCTATCATACATTTAAAAGTATCTTCAACAAAAATATATGCGAAAAATTGTGGGTCCGTTTCATAAATCATAATTTGTTTTCCCTTGAGCATAATAATCGCTTCTCAAGCTTTGAAAATGAGTGGGATATTTCAAGGGCAGATAACTCGATAAGTACACGGAACCAAATACGACATCATTGGTTATTATAAACCGCAGATATTGGCTGTAACTTTGGTATATGACTCAGCTTGTTGATAGAGAGGGCACCTAAACTCCCTCTCAGTGCATTGATATTTGCAGTACAGAAACGAGAGCTCAAAAGTCATCTCCTTCAGGACTTTTAGGTGCCCTCTCTGTCAACAAGTAGTGTTATATACCAAATTGTTTGTTAACATCCCTAGTTTCAGAAACTCTATGATGTCGGTTTCGGAGTTGCGTACTTACAGAGTTATTGCACTTGATAGTTACCTACCCTAAACCATTTTAAGACTGATTTTAGGGTATAAACATAATTAGAATTAAAAAGAAAGGTTTCCTCGTTGAAGTTATCAACATTAGAACAAACTCTCGCAAAATGAATAAGTTGCGAAATGTTTACACCATAGGAAGGGTAGCTAGAAACATTCATCTAGAAATGAGAAATTAACTAGTTCAAAAACTATGCTATTTGTTATAGACAGGTCCAAGTTCGAAAAGAGGGCTTCAGTATCAAAGGTATTTGCCTTATTTAACTGAGGTTTAATAGGATATATTTGATTTACCATTTGTTTTGAAATAAAGATTATCTTGATTTAGAGTTCATTGCTGCAACATCAGCTTGATTATTGTCAGAAAGAGACAAAATCAAGTCTCTCTGATAACAACACAAACATAAATCTGTAACAAGCACATTAAGTACCCATTGTCATATCTTAAATTGGCCCATAAGATTTCAAGTTAAATCTTGTCAAAATATTGTTCATTATGGAGAGGAACTCAAGCCCTCTAGAATGACATTGAGGTCAAGGTCACATAAATCTATTTTTGTACGCAAAATTCTGATCCATTTATATATTCATAAAGGTACAAGATGGTCCTTTTTAATAAAATCCATAATGGTAAGAAATAGAATTTTCTTTTTTTTTTATACATAAAAAGTGGGTGGGGTACTTCCATGTTCTCCATGACCCTTTGGGACATTTGATCTTGCTATCATATGTAAATTTTATAACTTAATTAAGCACCAATTGTTGTGTCACTATAAAATGTGGCTTCGAAACTTTGGACAGAATTGAAGGAGAGTCTGGTTAAAATTGGAATAGCATTTTTTCCGGCGCATTTTCTAGAAATAAATGTGTACTTTAAATGTTAGATGATATGGTTAAAAACATCTTTGTGTGATGAAATATACCTATTACATACCTGAAAGTATATTTTGAAAGAAAATATGCAAATATTGACGATCAATTCTAACAACCACAATTGGTTTTCATTTTAGCACAATAATCGCGACTCCAGCTTAAAAAATGGGTGGGGTACCTACATGTCCTCCGTGCCATTTTGGTGCATTTAAACTTGCTGTACTAGGTAACTGTTACAATACTTACGTAGCAAAGGTTTTGGTCTCGCTATGGAAATGTGATTTTGAAACTTTTGACCGAATTAATAGAAAGTCTGGTTAAAATTGGAAGAGCATTTATTTTCTGACAGTTTTTTAAGCCTAAGTTTTGTACTTTAAATATCAGGAAATATACTTATAGACATTATTTTGTAATCAAATTTGCCCATTATATACTTAAAAGTATCTACAACGAGAAAATATGTAAAAAATGTGGATCCGTTTCATTAATTTCAATTATTTATCCTTTTAGCATAATTATCGCTTCTCAGGTTTAAAAAGTGGGTGGGGTATTTCAAGGGCAGATAACTCGATAAGTACACGGGACCAAATGCGACATCATTGGTTTTCATAAACCGCAGATATTGGCTGTAACTTTGGTATATGACTCAACTTGTTAACAGAGAGGGCACCTAAACTCCCTCTTAGCACCTTGATATTTGCAGTACTATTACATGATGGGTTTGTAGATCTTAAGCTACACAATCCAATATTTAGGATCTAACATGGGTTCTCATGTTTTATTGAATTTATTAAACGAGTTGGAGAAAGATATCAAATGCGAGGCTTGCTGTATGTAGGTATCTGACTTTATTCTACAGAAATATATAGCATCTTACTTGCAAAAGTCAACTGTGGTCATTGACGCAGGAAATCCAGACAGAGATCCAAAATCCAGACTTGCCAGTCCTGTTCTGTGGGAAAGAAGATCCCGGAGTGTGAGTTCTTTGGTTCGATATGGATCGACAAACTGGAAATCAGGGCCAAGGATGGCTGTAACTTTGGCCGTATTGTCCAACCTAGAAAGAAAATTAACAGTTACATGGCCCTCCACTGTAAAATAAATCTTGTAATTTAACACTAAAAGAGGTGACAGTTGAGCTGCCATCCCTTACGTTCCACTTACTTCACACTTACTTTCCTACTAAAACAACGTGATGTCAACATTTCTCCAGTGATAATGTTAAACATTTCTACCTGTTATATGGGTTTTTGCGGGTCAATACGATCGAATATATAACATACAGTAAAGCCTGTATAAAAGGGCCACTCAAAATAGACAAAACAAAGATCTTAATGACAAATGGTAGGTTAATGAAGGTCAAAAGTATTGCAGAATGCTCCCCTTGGAGCATTCTGCAATACTTTTGACCTGCATCCAGCGATAATTGGTCTTGAAAACCAATTTTCGGTCTTTTCGAGAGTGGCCGTTTTACAAAGTTTTACTGTAGTTTTAAAGCAGTAAAAATGTTGCACAAAGACATGTGGTAGGTCAAGGTCAGCTGCCACCAAATGTTGTATAACGTTTATTTTGACAGTGTAAGAATGTCCATCGATTCTTAGGGTTTTTCAAAGTGTATGTTTTGTTTTTGTCACTGCATGGCAGTTTATGAAGATTTTATCCATCACTGGTATCACTGTTACTAGTAAACAAGGAAATTCCGTCATAATATTTTTTATACTAAATTTACATCCGTGTTGATAGTTATAACGGGTAATAATGAGTAATTTGGCAAACAGAGATGACCCAGATGAAATGCCACATAATCCGACATCACTGTTAACTAAAAGAAAATAGATCTTCTACCGGGCCTTGTAGCCCTCGGTAGCGTGTCTGACTGCGGTTCCATACTTTCATGGAGATTGATCATGAAATAATTTCTACGGTCATTCTCCTCCTTCCGCTGACTCAAGAAGGGTTGTTGTCAGTTACAAGCGAAAGTATGTGCACACGAAGTACTGGTTTACCGCTTAGTCAAGCTTGTCCACAAAAAAAAGTGTGGTTAGGTGAATTGATGACCGCCTCGGCATGACCTGGACACGGAATTGCAATGCCTCCTTAAAGTTAAGCAAGACTTTTAAAAGTTAAGTATTGATATTTCAGCATACTATATTTTATGCTAAATGAAATGCCTGGACCGATGTGGTATTTGTGATTAAAGATATTGTGATCTTCAGAAAAATTAAACTATTATAATTTTAAACAGTTTTAAGCGTTATTTTTTCGCATTCTGAAAAATCAATACTTAAATGTAACTTAAGTCTTCCTTAACTCTAAGGAGGCATTGTAATTCTGGGCCCAGAGCTATTGTCTGAGACGTAAAGAATCAACTCAAATAGCAACAAAAAAAGATCTTCTGAAAAAGAAATATTTTTATTTGGAAATGACATGTATAACGTGTGACACATCAATATATACAGTGGACCATCCCAAGCTTAGTATATCAATCTTGATGGGAAAACCCGCTAGTATTTTTAGGAGAATTGCACGTACCCTTTCTCTGACAGAAGCATTTGAAGCAATGTTCCTGTGAAAGCTTTCGTTACAGATGCAATGATAAATTTACTGTTGGAATCCACCTCTCTGCCTGTATCAAAGTTTTCCTTTCCAAATGCTGTCGTCCAAACCTCG
This sequence comes from Loripinus fragilis, assembly GCA_964019695.1. Taxonomy (NCBI): domain Eukaryota; kingdom Metazoa; phylum Mollusca; class Bivalvia; order Lucinida; family Lucinidae; genus Loripinus; species Loripinus fragilis. Next base: position 30,728,110 of record OZ026514.1, read on the forward strand.
TCGTCTATCAAAGAAATAAATGAACAACAACTGATGTTGCAGCATACATTAACCCATATAAAATATCGTCATTTTTGTGGGACATAGGCAAACAGTGCAGACCCAGATCAGACGCCACAGAACGTGGCGTCTGATCAAGAACTCCACTATAAGCCTACAGAAAATTCTATCGAAAATTGAATAAAAAAACCCCAATATATATGCCACCCTACAACCCTTAAAACTCTAATAGACTGATCCAGTTGATAATAGATAGAAATTCCATTCGGCTTAAATGGTTTAAATCTTCAAAAATGGACATTTTCATCAGACAAATAATCAAATATTAATTATCAAAGTAACTGACTGTATTGTGCACGTTTCGTGGTGAACGTAATTAATCAGTATCCGGTGCCAGAAGGATTTAGAGAAAAGCTTGGATGGACAGACGGACCCACACATTAAATATAGTGCACACCTGCGAATCGTGCAAAATTTCGATACAATTTACCAAGTCTTTAGAATATTGTTGTTATACCCCTATTCCATACAGGCCACGAATCGCCTCGAATTGATTTTTATTTATTCGGGGGGATTCGTGAGGTTTCATTAATACCCCTATTCCACACAGGCCCCGAATCACACGAATTGACACAAATTGACAAATATTTGGATTTGTGGCTGAATCGTACTCAGTTCGTGAAGGTCTTAACTGATTCGCTTAGTCCGTAGTGAGTTCTTGCAATTCGTAGGTCTATCGGGAATTCGGCTCAAACGTTTTGAACTGTTCAAAACTTTGGCCACGAATTCCCCGATTCGAAAAATCGTGCGTGATTCGTACCAAATTCCTATGGCATTCTTGGATATCGTAACTGAATCGTTATCGATTCGGGGGCGTTTTTGCATTGTTTATGACATTCGTAGCTACACTTAGCTCATTCTTGGGGAATCGGGAGATTAAGCCGAGCAATAAAACCAAGGAAGAGATAGTAGAAGGATTTTCCCTAAGGTTATTTAACCCGTCTCGCGCATGTAAGCAGTCCTAGAAGTTGAAACAGATTTGGCAGATTCTGGAGTACAATCAGGATCAGTCAGTAGCTCCTGGCTGGTGATTTTGCCAATGGCGAACTGCCATATTTTTCCAAGTCAAAGAGTCTGGGGCAGGGCCTCTCGAGTTTAACGTAGTTGTTTTCTTCTAGCTATATAAGAAGCCGTTTTCAACACTCAAGTTGCAGGATCAATTCTACTGCTGCTTTAAGAGGATTATTCATTTTGGAACTGATGCCCCCGAAGCATAGATGGGCCTTTTTTATAATTATTGTGAGAGAAAATCTCGCGAATCGTGGCGATTCGTCGCGGATTTCTGTTAATCCGTGCGCAATTCGTGCTGCATTCGGCATATTCTTATCTGATTCGTAATTGATTCCTTAACTTTCGTGCAGCATGCTCTAATGTTATTTTGCTATTCGTAATGAATTCTTGTGCGATTCCAGCCGAATTGAGCCGATTCTCCCGAATATTCGTGACGAAATCCTATCTGAATCGGGACTGACTCGTACACCATCACGATTGGAGAATTTTTTTTAATGAAACCTCACGAATCCCCCCGAATCAATAAAAACTCAATTCGTGGCAATTCGGGCGATTCGTGGCCTGTGTGGAATAGGGGTATAAAAAAAAAATCTCCAATCGTGTTGTTCTAAGAGTCAGTCCCGATTCAGATACGATGTCGTTACGAATATTCGGGGGGGATCGGCTCAATTCGGCTGGAATCGCGCAAGAATTCATTACGATTAGCATTATAACATTAGAACATGCTGCACGAAAGTTAAGGAATCAATTACGAATCAGTTAAGAATATGCGGAATGCAGCACGAATTGGGCACGAATTAACAGAAATTCGCGACGATTCGCGAGATTTTCTCTCACGATGGTTATAAAAAAAGACCCGTGCATGCTTCGGGGCATTAGTTCCAAATTGAATGTTCCTCGTAAAGCAGCAGTAGAATTGATCCTGCAACTTGAGTGTTGAAAACGGCTTCTTATATAGCTAGAAGAAAACAACTACGTTAAAGTCGAGAGGCCCTGACCCAGACCTTTTGACTTGGAAAAATATGGCAGTTCGCCATTGGCAAAATCACCAGCCTGAAGCTACTGACTGATACTGATTGTGCTCCAGAATCTGCCAGATCTGTTTCAACTTCTAGGACTGCTCACATGCGCGAGACGGGGTAATTAACCTTAGGGAAAATCCTTATACTATCTCTTCCTTGGTTTTATTGCTTGGCTTAATCTCCCGATTCCCCACGAATGAGCTAAGAGTAGCTACGAATGCCCAAAACAATGCAAAAACGCCCCCGAATCGATTACGATTCAGTTACGATATCCAAGAATGCCTTAGGAATTTGGTACGAATCACGCACGATTTTTCGAATCGGGGAATTCGTGGCCAAAGTTTTGAAACAGTTCAAAACTTTTGAGCCGAATTCCCGATAGACCTACGAATTGCAAGAACTCGGTACGGACTGTGCGAATCAGTTAAGACTTTCACGAACTGAGTACGATTCAGCCACGAATCCAATATTTGTCAATTCGCGGGATTCGGGGCCTGTGTGGAATAGGGGTATTATTGAACATTTTCAATTTAACATAGATTTTGTGATTTTGGGCAGTTTTCTACTTTCTAAAAAAGTATTATCCTACAAGCCTCGTCACCGTTTTGCATACCAGTGGATGGAAAATTTAAAAATAAATAAGTATGCAAAATTTTATCATAATATACCGTGTGGTTCAATAGTGATTAGCATCTACAATAACCGGACTGATGCACAGCAAGGCCTCCTCCATCAAAAAAGGTTGTCACGCATGCCCGTGGTTAGACAGTGCTATTAGACTATTGTTTTCCTATTAATCTCTAGCCTCTGGTGCCTTAGTCTTAATAATTACAGTCATTGCTGATAACAAGCCCATGGAATTGTGTTACCTATGTTATATATAACCTTTTTAATCACATATTTCCTAATGCCTATAATATTAAAATATATAGATATATAGATAGAAAATAATAGTTCTCATTTAAATGACACAGTTTAATAAACATTCCTATTAATTAGAATTATTCAAAAACAATCTTTATTCAAGTCACCCTCACAATGTCTATCATTGTGTCTGCTTCTATTGCAAAATAATCACCCATTTCATCACAAGCAGTAGAATCATGGCATTGTATAAGGACTGCAAACTGAGTACAAGCCTGTTCCTCTACACCCCTTTGGGAATTGTGTAGACATATCCTACCTTAAAGAACAATTCAAGCTGCATCAAATAAGAGGTGTTTGCACTCTATTAACTAGGGGGTTAGCCTGTAATTGTATGATACGTATGTTACCATATCAATTTAAGAATAAATAAATTGAAAGACTGAGAAACAGATAGAAAACATAAAACTATCTATTTATTTGAATTATTCATGTAGTTTGCATGCTGAATACCTTTGATACATAAGAAAAGATTTTATAACAAATATACAGCTTCCTATGGTGTTATATGTGTTACATTAATTAAGATTACTTTTTAAAATTGGTAATTGTGACAAACATCACTTATAAGCATTTCGTGTGATCCTCCTTTTAGCCATCAAAAGACTTAATTTCATTTGTATGTGTAGCCAGTGCCAGCGTCAAACAACTTGACTCAGCCAAACTTGAATCCTTAGCATTCTTCAAAAGCAGAAACAGCTTGTCAGTGTAATGGGATCAAACACCTGATTAAATATGGGTTTAATGCCATTTCACATATATGCATACAATGGAGTATGACTCTGGTATATATCTCTTCCTGTGAAGTGGCAAGAGCAATCTAACTGCAGCTGCCTCTGCATCCGTGCTAGTCAAATGATAACTTTGCTCTGATTTTGCAAAATCTATGTCTCTACTGTGTACCTCTAAGAATACTTTAAGATTTCTGACATTGGTCAAACAGAAATTTGATAGGCTGCTTTTTTGCATCATTTGCCATGGAACCTATCCAGTCTTTTGGTGCTTAAGTCCTCAGGTCTTAGATCAATAGTATTTTGCTGCGCCCAAAGAACTTTATAAGTTTTCTTTAGTTACAATGTTGACTTTTGATGCTTTTGGCAGACCGTCTGAAACAATTTCTGTTACTCCTTGAAAGTTATCTGGTAAAAGAGAAATAATATGAAGTTGGACATTGCCATCAATTATGTTTGCAGTTGGGGTTTTTTTTTATGTCAGTACATTGAAGCATGTCTTAAAATAATGTAAAACCTATGATTTCTCAGTTTTTGCAGCCATATCATTAGCTGTTGCATTCAAAAGAAGGATAGTGGACTACAGGTAGAATGGGATAACCAGTAGTTCTATATTATGCTCTATGGAAGATTTATACAGAGTTAAGGTAGTGCGGGACCCATGTCAAAAGATAACCTTACTTTTACTTTAAAGTAAGAGTGTAAGAGTTATCGTTCCTGAATCTTGTTTTTAAAAGAGAATACTTATTTGTAAGACGGTAGACATTATTCTCCCCTGACAACTCTTTGATGCTTGAAACGTAATTCTGTAAGTATTTTGCTTTCACAAAAAGAAGGAATGCAAGTATTAGCTTTTAAAAACATCACCCAGAGTATGAAGTCATTCAGTATTTTGATGGTTAAAAGTTGCGGACCGTATAAATATACATACTATATACATGTCTCGGTTGCTATTTCTGCATGCTGCCACTAACCTAAGACCCACTCCCTCCCCAAAAGGGGGGGGGGGTTGTAGACGTGCACATGCCTTGTATGTGACATTTTCATGTTTTAGGTCCCATGGAGGTACATGGTCACTAATGTTTTATGGAGAAATGACGTAACTATTTCAATTCCCTTATCACACTGGATAGGCAGCAATAAAAAAACAGTCAAAACAATCGATGAATGCTGATAACAAATTGCTAGAAACAGTGTTTGTGATTGCCATTTGTTGCCAAACGGACTACAAACAACAATCCAAAATTCTGTTACTTACAATATTTAACTACGTTCGTCGATAGCATTAACGTTTTCGATTGCCGCCTATCTAGTGTGTTTTTGATATACTGAAGACGTAGCCAAAACAATCTGATACAAGGGGCTAGGAGTTATTTCATGTTTCTGTTGAAAAAAATATTTTGTTTCCTTGCATGTTTCATGATGATAAAATGGACATTTCTGCAAACATTTTAATACAATTAATTGGAACTGCATGTGCCTGAAAGGAAGATATATGACAATATAACATTCTTTTCTGTATATTAACGGTTGGCAAGCATGGTACAGATGCGCGGATCCAGGAATTTTCATCAGGGGGGGGGGAGGGTCCAGGTCAGTCTGACAAAAAAGCTCTGACAACGATTTTTTTAGTCCTCAGCTTATTTTACAGAAGTCAAATGGTCAATTTCAAAGAAATCTATCGTTTTTCAAGGCTCATGATGGGGTCCAATTTTTTCCAGGGGGTCCAACTTTTTCCGGGGGGTGTCCAATTGCTTATTCCCTATAGAAACCCATTTAATTTGTGATTTTCAAGAGGGGGTCCGGACCCCCTGCCCCCCCCCCCCCCTCTGGATCCGCACTTGGTGCAGCCCTTACAGCTTCATGGTTAAGGCTACAATACATTATCTCATTTGGGCTTGGCAAACGTTAATAGACAGAAGAATGTATCATCCTTTTATTGTTATATACCTTATAATTAGTGTTTACTATAGAAACTTGAGGTGTTTCAATCGCTGACAATTGTACATTTTATTTAATAACGTGTCATATTTTGGTTGATCGTTGACCAATCACTGACCGCGGTCTTTATTTCCGATAAAACATGACTGCAGAGGGCTTAATTGCCATTTCAACCTGCTCACGGATATCCTCTGCGAGTTAAGATACCGTCGCTTATGCTTTATTGGGAAATGACCAAAATATTCAATTATCATAAGATACGAATAGTCGGATAGGCGACAATCGAGAAGGCTCTGAACAATCGATGAACATGGATCGCAAATCGCTAGAATTTACCATTTGTCGCCAGTCAGGCAAACAAACTGCAATCCAAAAAGTCTGTTTCTGACGGTATTTGATCTACGTTCGTCGATAGCATCAACGTTTTCGATTGCCACCTATCCGGTATGTGTATTGATACAATGAATACGTAACCAAAACAATCTGAAACAAGAGCTAGGAGTTATCTACATTTTTTCAGTCATGTTTCTGTTGAAAAAAAGTTTGTTTCCACACCGGATAGTGAGCAATCGAAAACACTCTTAACCATTGACGAACGCGGATCAAAACTCGCTAGAAACAGTGTTTTGATTGCAAAGTGTCGCCTGTTCGATGAGTGATGGTGATAAAAAAAACTATGATTCTAACTATTTTTGGTCTATAATCGTCGATAGTATTGATGTTTTCGATTGCGCCTATAAGGTGTGGTTTTGTTGTATGCTTCACGATGTTACAGTGGACATTTTTTTGGAAATGCTTTTTGCTTGAAAGGAAAGTATTCTAGAACTTTTTGGATACTGTAAAGGCGGCACCTCATGACTGCCTTATTAGTCTACTTTAGACATAGGTAAAATCTGAAAATGAGGCGTTATAACTACATTCGAAAGTGTTTGTTTATTGTTTAACATTAGTATAGAGGCAAACAGTGTGGACCCAGATCAGACTGCTCTAGATCTACACTGTTTGTTTAAGAGGCTTCATAATATTTCAATAGACGATAAAAACATACGATTGTGTTGTAATATACGCTTTAAGGGTTAATAAATGTGGGTTCAGTGCATTAACGGACAGGACTTTCATGAAATGCACGCAGACCTGCGCGGCTCAAGCAACTTTTAAACGCTTAACCAATGGATAGAACCTGATTTCCATTCTTGAGCAGTTGAAATAACCGAACCACGCCCAGATATGAAAATTAAAGTTGCCACCTTTACAGTACCCAAAAAGTCCTATAATATATAACAATGACAATATATCATTCCTTTCTGTATATTAACGTTTGTCAAGCCCTTGTGCGATAATGTGTTGCAGGCCTCTGGTTCTGGTTGCAACACATCACATTCAGGCTTGCCAAACATTTATCGAGGAAAAAAATGCTTTATCCTCTTATTGCATATTTGTAAGTTTATTCTTTAAATGACATTTAGATCTATGCATCAGGAATAAAGCTATAATTTTTAGCTTTTATCTACATAAATCCTACGTGTAAGAAAGCATCAAAGTATCAAGACATGCTATAGCCATGCTTTAATGAGAATCATAATGTTATGTGCTGGGTCACATATGCTAGGTCAAAATCGTTTTTGTCATTTTCTACGCCCATTTGTCAGTGCTTAATCAATAATAGCTATGTCTCCGCCCAGTGATATAAATAGGGCGTAGACAAACAAAAATATTGGTTGAAAGGGGAGACAACACTTATTACAGTCTTTATTTTTTTCAGGATTTTTCAGAAAAGTCACCAAAACAAAAAAAACGAGCACGGTGACACATATTTTTTATTCAATTATTAGATTCTTCATGAAAATATCTTTGTAAAAATATGTTTTTTGTTGTTCCAGTTACATTCTCTAATATGTTTATTTTGAATATTAATTTTTTTTGGCATTTATTCGTTTGACTTAATTAAGATGTTGCTTTATAAATTGTGTAAATACATGCTATTTCACTATTTTTTGTTTTTATTTATATCTCTGGTGTGAGTAGTATTTGTTCTGAAAAAACTGTATTGCGTTTCTTGTTAATTTGTTAATAAAATCTGTGTTTGTTTATTTCAAAAACCTGCGATTTTGCGGTTTTTGACATCAAATAACTTTTTAAAAAGAACGGTGAGGTATTGTTTTTTTTGTCTTAGATTATAAGTATAAGTCTATATTATAATATATTAAAAGATGAAACACTTTTGGACATATGCCGGTGAGTCCGATACTACCTTAACAAGTTGATAAGGTGCCTCATTTCATTATCCATTGAAAACACTGAAATTGAAAACACTTGCCTCTGAATGTGTAATCAAAAAGGATGTCACGACAATGCCCTTGCTCATTTATTATGACGAGTTATATATGTTACATCCTTTAATAAGCGCTCTTATCTTAGAAACTTAGTGAATCATTGAATTGAAGGGTCTAATTTGCGCTCTGTCCATCCTGCATTTCATTGCTTTACCTGCTGTGATACATCTAGTTCGTTTATCTGAAGAGAAAGAGTTACTTCGGTTTCAGCACTTCAGAAGTACTAAGACTTCAAATAAGTTTTTGAATGCTTGGGGAAAGATAATAAGTGCAGAGACATTATTAAATGAAAATATGTGGGTTGCATGTATGGAAAGGCTACATTTATAAAAGTTAACCAGCTAAGATATGGTTCTTTATCACAGAAATATCAAGGTACATCAATCCAGGTACTCATTGCTCTTAATGGCATAGTTTTCCTCTTTGTAAAGCTTTAGTCTTTCCCCTACTTACAGAGTATCACTTGAAAGGCATACTCAAAGAGCCAACTATTAGGAATTCGTATCAGTTTCCGAATGTTCCAAGCCATAAATGGCAAAATTGGAAAGTTGATAATGGCTCATCAATTTTGAGTGGACTGGTGGTAAAATTGAATAACAATAAATGATTGAAATATTGTGCGATGATTCTACTAGTTGCAAGGAGGCATGTGATAATAATGATTACCACAGAAGCAGACAACGACAAACGTTTAACATGAGTGTTAAATCGATGAGAAATAGTTTGGACCATTTCATTTATTGTATTTTCTTGTAAAAATGTAAAACTATCTTTTCTATTTGTGGCTCTATATTTAGCATTTTATGCACAGTATTAGGAGATGTTTCCAAAAGGTCATTGATAACATCTGTAACACCAGTCCATGGGCTTGATAATCAGAAATGAATATAATTTCTAGTGTTTTGGCACCAAAGACTTATATGTACACATTAAGTGTTCTGATCTTTAACTTAATGACATCTTGTAGATATATGAGCTAGACAGACTAAGAAAATGAAAAAAATATCCACCCGCTGTAATCGCTTTCATGTGTTTTACTTAAACGGTAATAACAAAATTCGCTTCTCTGTAAAACTGGGAGTAGGGCTGTGTATTAGCTCCAATAAGACAATATATTTAAGATAGAAAAGCAAACTTGGTTTTTCCTATTCATCAATTGAGTATATTTTTGTAAAATCTAATAAAACAGTTTGAAACCAAGTCATAGAAGTTGTTTAACTAAATGATGATAGCCACAATTATAGCTTTTAAATTATAATTAGGTTCATGTAACGCACATAACACCACAGTTAGCCGTATGAATGTTAAACAGCTTCCATATGTAGTAAAGACATCCAGTATAAAGACTATAAGATTGTCAATTTATTAGATAATTTTAATGTCTTCTTTTGGTAGCTCAAACATTCAAATTTCTTATTTTCAAATTGATATAGTAACATATGTAACAAGCTGTTACAGGCTAACGCCCCGACTTACAGAGTGCAAACATTTCTTATTAAATGCACCTTGAATGGTTACATAAATGTAATTTGTCTGCAGAATTCCAAAGGGGATGAGGATGGAGCAGGCCCTTACTCAGCTTGATGTCAAAATACTGTTTGATGATTTTACTTATCACGCTAACATATGTAACGCTCTCTGATCTTTAAAACTGGATGACAACTAGCAGATCTATAAGTCTTTATCATAGGAGCCAGTTTAAAATCACTCAACAATGTAAGATACGAGTTTTTTTTCACAATTTTAGCTCAAACGTTCAAACTACATTTCCTTTATTTGATATAGTAACGCATGTAACAGGCTGTTTCAAACTAACGCCCCAACCTAGAGAGTGCAAACATCCCTTATTCGATGCAGCTTGAGTTGTACTATAAGAAGGAATATGTCTGCAAAATTCCCTCGAGGAGATTAAAACATTTTTAGGCATATCTTAAGTAAAGACAATGAGCTTGCCCATTTATTACATCAGGTAACATATGTTACAGCCTCTGATATTAAAAATTTTGCAACAAACTTGCAGATTTATGAGTCTTTTCATATAAGCAAATAAATCCCAAACAATGAAACACATTCATCAACTGCAAATATTTTTTAACTATTTTTACTTTAGTTTTAATACCAAACATTTCACCTAAAAATTGGGTAGGGGTAGGGTTGTTTAATTGCTTATTCCAGAAAAATATTTAAGCTAGAGAAACAAACTTTAATATTTCTGTTAGCCAATTGCATAAGCTAGTCAGACATGGTTAAAAACATTTTGCAAAACACACAGAGAGATTGTGAATGTAAATGATGTTAGCCACACTTGCAAATTTTAATGGGTTATCTGATTTATGTAACGCATATGACACCTTATGAAGCCGCAATTTTGTTCAAATGGCTGTCATACATAGTTAAGATATCCAGTATGCAGACTATATGAATGATTTTTAAAAATAAATATTTTAATACCTTTAATCTGTAGCCAAAACTTTCAATTTACTTTTTCTTAGTTTGATTAAGTAACGTATGTTACAGGCTCTTACAGACTAACGCCCCGGAGCACAGAGTGCAAACATCTCTTAAAAGACTTGGCTTTCAATTCTCTACAAGATAGGATATGTCTGCAAAATTCCCTAGGGGGGAGCAAACCCAGTCCCAGCCATCCGTCTATATCAAGCATACGTAAAAATACAAAATTTGATGAAAATATACCATGAGGTCAAGAGTTATGAACATTTTTACTAACTGGTAACGGCCGTGCAGGCATATGGACTTGCAAAGTGAATATAGCGCACACCTGCGGGCCATGCAATAATCACTTTTTATAACCAGGCACTTTGCCTGAAATGCGTTTCGAACGTCCCATCAACAGCTGAGGTCATAGAGAGACGGGGCCACTCATCCGGCAAACTGATGAAGCCGGTAATCGAACTGTGACCTGCGACCCCTGGTTTACAAGGCAAGCGGTTTATCCACTTCACCACAGCGGCTCCTAGCCTGAGATGCGTGTCATGAAACTACCCTTCCTGTCTTGTGTCTTGAAGGGGTGCGACACACATATCATATAGTATGACGAATCCTTTTAAATATGGAAATGTGTTCAGCGTCGAAAAAAAATACATTTAGACATATTTCCGAAGATTTTGATTAGATCTTATCGAAGCAATTCAGTATGTGATAGATATGACACTATCATTATAACTTCGCGTCTGGGAGTGAAATAACGCCATTCAATAAAATCGACAAATCACTATTATTGCATAAAAAGCCGTGTCGCACGCCATCAACATCCATGTTTTAACCGGCAAAAAGCCATGTATTAATCAGGCAGTTCACGTGTTGTTGATGCTTGGTTTTTGTACTTTACATATACGCATTCTAGGACGCCACAAAAAGTGACAACATCAACAAAAACGTGCACAGAATTAACGCAAGTAAGTGACGTTAGGTTGACGTAAGTCTTTGCTCTGTAACAGGCGTTTTCAAAACCTGCGAATCCTTCATGCTTTTGCAGATGTTTTTCTGATAAATTAACATCTGCTAGACTCCTAGGGGTCATTATAACCCTCGTCTTTCAGGCTTGGGTTTCAACATCACCCTCGGGGTCCAGCAGATGTTAATGCATAGAAAAACATGTTTGATCCCTATAGTGGTTTATGGATTTTCGGGCAACGTTATGACGTCCATAACAACGTTGCGTACATAATGACAAAATGATAACGTTTTCACGGCAGAAATGAGATTTCAAAGTAATCTTCATGTCATATGATAAATAGAATCTAACATTCGTGTTTTTGTATTGTTGAATTTATTAAACTCGTTGCGAAAAAGATATAAAATATTCGGCAAGCCTCGCATTTTTAATTCTTTTCCCACACTCGTTTAACAAATTAAATAAAACAAGAGCACTCATGTAAGATCCTATATTTAATAATGATAATAATAATTTTCTTTTAGGGAAATCAAAGTACACACTCATTACTAACCCTTTTTTTACAGTGAAAGATGTCCATATAATTTTTTGTCCTGAAAATGTCTTCTGCTCTTTACGTCTGTTGCATAGATTCAAGTAAACTTCAGCATAGATTTTATTATAGAATCAAACACTATGAACCCTGATCAGACAGCTCCCGGCTGGGTCCATATTGTTGCAATTTAGACTATCTTAGTGAGACAAAGTAAGGAAGAGGGCAAAGATCAGGAATCGATATAATGAAGTACCACACCTGACCTTATTATGAGTATAGAATGTAGGTCGCATGACCAAAATGGTTGCTATGCCCATATAAGGTACAAACTCTTTAAAATTCCAGAACAAGAGTGTCAATTACCACGAGTCATGGTTTGAAACATTATTGGTGTAGGCTCAAATGACGATCCTAGGTAGTCGTGACTTGGCTCAAGTTGTATCCCTAATGCTTTCGTGAGCATAGTAAGGGAATTTATCTTTATTTAATATGATGGAGCCAGGGCACAGCGAAAGGTGCAACATGGCATACCCGCCGAACGAAGACTCAAAATAGCCTGTTCATCCACGCAGTCTTATCAGAGCATTAGTTTTCACCATAAAGAACCATCCATTAAGCGCCTAGAAAAGACTCTGATCAGACTGCGCGGATGCGCAGGCTGATCTGAGTCTTTGCTAGGTGCAAAACTATGTTGCCGCGGCTAATTTTCGCCAGGCCTTGTGATGCCAAACGATGATCCTCGGGACGGATATTTCTACCCCACCCGATTCATATTGGCTTACCTTCCACTATTGACAGCGTCATTCCGGGTATATGGTGACATTCCATGCTGGCTTCTATAAATGACTGTACTCTGGCCTTGACCTCTGGTTGAAGCAATGTGCCATTACTTACGGAAAGCAGTAAAAACAAGCCTAGATAGCTGCCCATAATGTCGTTTAAATGTCCCAAACGCAGAATGTATACATTTATATAAATAACTTTTTGCCTACTAGGTTTTGTCGTCTGCCGACTTTTTTCAAAAATCATTCTTTTGGAAATATTCTTTCATGAATACCATTAGAGTGCCAATCAGTTTGTATCCAGATCAGGTTCGACGTTTTGTCGGGCCTAATCTGGGTCTTAACTGTTTGTAAAAGTTATCAGCAGAGGACACTAGCAGGCAAAGAGTTTTTAACAATGCGATTGCAATAAACGGGCCTCAACGCAAGAAAAACCTGTCTTTCGGGTTTCTGACAAGGTAAGACTTAAACGAGCCTGGTCAGCTACAGAGACTAGCTATACAATCAGAATTTTAATTGTAGGAGGTAGAGCCATAATATTTCCATAAAGCGAATAATGAAGGCGATGATCAGACTGCGCGGATGCGCAAGCTGGTCTGCGCTTTTTTGTTCGCATACAACAGCCATGTTTCCTTTTGTCGAGGGTCATTTATCCTCGACTCGTGCGCACTTGAGCACTATTGTATCATACAATATACAGGAAATAACTTATCAAGTTGCAGTGTGTACGTATTATTAATAGACTGATGGCTGAGAATTGTTTTGCCCCCCCCCCCCTTTCCCACCCCTAGGGAATTTTGCAAACAGATCCTATCTTGAAGCGTCGAATAAGAGATATTTGCACTCTGTTCACCGGAGCTTTAGCCTGTAACAGCCAGAAACATATGTTACCATTTCAAATTTTGAAAAAGCAAAATAAAAGGTTGAGCTACAAAAATAAGGCATTAAACTCTCTAATTATTTAAATTACTCATATCTTAACCCTTTAAGCGCCAAGAAAAAATGCATCTGAAAATGTCGTCTGCTGCAAATAATTGCCTCACATTACTGACGAATTAAGTAAAGAAGCAAACAGCGTGGACCCAGAACAGACTGCTCCTATAAGAGCAGTCTGATCTGGGTCAACACTGTTTGCCATAGAGGCTTCTTAAACATTTCAGCAGACGAGAAAAGCAGACGACTGTTGTTGCGATTGGCGCATTAAGGGTTAAAATGTTTTAGATCTTGTTGTACTACTCATTTGGCTTATAGAAAACTCATAGTTTGCTTTTCTATCTTAACTATATTGTCTTAAATGAGCCATTAAACAACCCCAGTTTTAAGGAGCCCATTTTTATAGGTACTATTTAAGTAAAAATATATGGAAAAAAATTGCTGCTGCTTGGTTGTCTTACATATTTGGGATTGTCTTGCTCATATAATAAAGAGTCATAGATTTGCAGGTTTCATAATAAGACCAGAGGGCTTGGTAAACGCTGTAACCTATTTTACATGGCATAAAAAATCAGCAAGAACATTTACTTGATGTACATGATGTAAGGGATGGTATTTCAGGAAAAATGTATATTTTTCACATGTTTTCCTATAAGTCTCTAGCCTCTGGTGCCTTACTCGTAGAAATTATGGTCATTGCTGATTATTTAGCTCATGCACCTTTGTTACAGATGTTATAAAAAACTTTTTTTAAATATTTTCTAATATACTTGACAAAAATGAAACGCATACAGTAAAAGTTGTCAATTTATCTGAAATTAGTATAGCCTCAATATAAAGTAAGTAAGGGTGCAAAGATCAGGAATCGATACAATCAAGTACCACACCCGACCCAGGATACCAATGGGAAAGTGACAAACTCACAGTAGACACCACAAACGAGAGCCAAGAGGTCAGCCCTTTCCCAGCAGGTGACCACAAAGCACATATAAACAGACGCGCACAAAGACATAGCAAACACAAGACAGAACAAAAACATAAAAGATCCACAAAAGAAGTACCGCCTTGGAACGGTCAGTAAAATATTTTACTGGAGGGCTTAAACCGGTTTAACGGCGCCAACCTCACCCTTAATTCAGATGTGGATCAAGACACATAGATATTTGGTTTGCATGAAAGACCCCTAACTTATCAATGCATCATCTCCTAAAACATATAAATTAAGATATAACAAGGAGATAAAGCAAGGATAAGGACTCAACAGTAAAATTAAACTGAATACCGGAGCAAACCAGATGGGGGTCACTTTGCAAAATCACAAAATCATAGTGTCTGCAATACCAGTCTCTTTCAGCCACAAAACGAAGGAATGAGACAAAGATCAGGACTTGATTTTTAGCTCATATTGTGTCATACACGCGTATTGGCCATGTTGTAGACTATCCAAAAACAGTTGCTTACAAACTGGAAAATAACTTTATGATATATCAACAGACTAAAACGGCTGTATCAATTTTGATTATCAAAATTGGTGTCCAAATGCAATCATACTTATCTGGATTGACGGAAATAAGCATACATAACTTGTTTTTGCTGTTCAAAACTGTTATAGGAGACAGAAAAACACATTACTTGCAGTAAAGTAGCACACTGAATTGATGGTTAAACAAACACTCAGCACTGTAATGGCTCAAACCGTTTCAAGGCATCTCATTTTACATTTCACGTGTAAAACCAACAAGGAAAGCACAGAGCATACAATACCATATGCTGATACACGTGTGACACAGATTCCTTCAGGAAATATGGCATTTAGGATGGACGTTTGAAAAGCTGAATATGATTTGAAACATCAACTTTTTTATGCATCATGTAAGCTAACTATTCGCCTACAGTTTACAAAAATCGCTATCGATTTTATTGAATAATTGACATTTAATTGGCAATACTTAAATAGCTAGAGTTTTACCAACTGTACTGTATGCGTTTCTTGTTTTGCTGGGTATATGCATTACTTTAAAATGCAGATAGCCGGATATAAAAAAAAACGTTTCACATTTAAACAAGAAAAGTTGAATAATGTTCCTGTTAAATGTTAAGTATTCTAAACTAATACTCATTCAAGTTATATACAATGTCTATCATTGTGTCTGCTTCTGTGGCAAAATAATTATCCTACCCATCAAAACTTGTAGAAACATCACATAGTACTTTGACCGCAAATTGAGTAAGGGCCTGCTCCATCTCAGCCCCCCTTTGGAATTTTGCAAACATATCCTATCTCTAGAAAAACAATTCATGATCCATCGAATAAGAGATATTTGCAATTTGTAAGCTGGGGCGTTAGTTTGTATCAGATTGGTACATATGTTATTATATCAATTTAAGAAAAAGAAAATTGAAAGTTTGAGCTACAGATGGAAGACATTAAAACTAACCATTTGGCATTATATTAAGAGACTGCATACAGCATGCCTTTCTACAAAAAAAGCTTTCCCTAAAAATGCTTCTTGTGGCGTTATATGCGTTTCATTAATTTAATTACAATTTAAAAGTGGTAGTTGTGGCTATCACATTTAGTTTAAGACCTGCGCTATGTAGTTTTCAAACTGATTTGGATATTTTTTACTACCATTCTCAATTTGCTTTTCGATCTCCAGTATATTGTTATACAGCCCTAATCCCAGTTTTAATGAGGGGCAACTTTTTGGTAGTACCGCTTACGTGAAAACACGTGACCGCTTTAGTGAAACACATGCAAAAACAATTGCAGCTGGTGGATATATATTGTGTTACATGTAAATGAGTTTCTCTAGCAACTTACTGCTTCTTACATTTATGCTAAAAGCTATTGTGCGATGATAAATTTGCACCATTTATATGACATTAAATGCAATCTTCCCACTTAAATCTGTTTTGGAGCAATGTGTTTTCTTTGGTGATATTTTGCCAAACTGTACAATTGAAGCCTTAAAATGCAACTTTGAGTTACTATTGAACTAAGTATAGTCTGCCAAAATTGACCTTAGACTGATTAATTTTCGCCAAAATCTTCGTGATATTCGTGCCGTTTCGTGGAGTAGTCCGACCTTGGTCACGCTTTTACAGAGAATATGGAGATAATGTCAATACGTTAATGCAAATGGTCTGATAGCCTAGTGGTTAGTTGACTACTTACAAATCAAGCATACCTGGATCGAATCTTTGAAGGAACCTTTTTTTTATATAACTGTCAAATTGCTTTCTTTTTAAGTTAATATTGTCCATATATTTTACATCATCTTGTTATGATCTTTACATCTTTCATTTGTGTTTAGCCACTTTTGTATTTATTGTTCCCTAAGTTCCCCACTATTTCTATGTCAGCTGATAATATTTGCAAATAGTTTAGAACGAGTTCAGTACCAACAGAACGTCGGTTCTGATCTGGATACAGACCATTTGACACTCTGATAGTGTTCCTGTAAGAATTTTTGAAAAAGTTAATTTTGATTAAAAGTCAGCAGATGATAACAAAAAGTTTTCAAAAATTATTCAGCGTGCAAAGAGTAAAATCACATGTGGGCTTATTGAAATTATTCACGGTGCTGTATTTGTTACATTAACGCATGCCAAATTCAAACAAATTGTATCCAGTTATGCACAAAATCAAGAATATAGACAAAAAAACTAGCAAATCGAAGAAAAAAAATGAAAAAAAAACTGAAATGCTACTGGACTCGAACCTACATCTTTTGAGTGCTAAAATATTCGACTATCCACTAGGCTATCGCGGACTTCTGATTAATTTCATTCAGATTAGTAATTGTACAACAATCAAAATCGCGCTTTTTACGAAGATTCACGAAGACTGAGTGAAAGGTCATTGAATATTCATATGTCTCGGGTCAATTTTGACAAACAATACTCTCATGAACATTACATATTATAATCTTCTTTGGTTTAAAATGTAATAACCGTATTTAGATTTAGACAAATAATGATAGTTATGATGTCTTGATAATTGTAACTGTATAGTAACCATAAACTAATTCAAAACCAGTTTGAAATAGGAAGTCTCTGCTCAAACGGTATATATTTATGAATCGTGTAACCAAACTTTCATAAACAAATTGATACTTATGTATCTAATGTTTCAAATTGTGATTGCAAGCCATGCAGAAGTTTTGACTTGTCAGCCTTGGCGGGAATTCTATCAGGAATTGACAGTGACCATGGTACAGGTCCCAGAAGGAACGGCAGTGTCAACTCAAGGTCAGCATTATGTCCAATAGAAAGAAGGTTATGCTGACCAAAGACGCTTCTTTAAGCTCTCATCTGGCTGGCAACGTTTTGTAATGACAATTTCTTCTTGACCTTGCAAACCTCAAAACTTTATTAGCTAGTAGCATTTTATGGGGTTGTGACAGATTTTCTACTAAAAGTTAGTCAATGAAGTCTGCAACAGCCTTCCTGCTAATGTCATCAGCCTCAATAAGATCCTTAGCTATGCTAGGCTTGGTACTTGATTGTATCGATTCCTGATCTTTGCAAGCTTACTTACTTAGCAGGAACATCGAAAGACAAAAAGTACAGTTCATTGTCTTCAAAAACTAGAACTCAAAGGATTGGTGAAGCCAGAAACTGCCTCTAGTACTCGTTCTACTTTGCATCTGAGCAGATTGAATATTTCATTTCAGTGCATTTAATATTTGTTTCAATATATTGAGCTCTGATGTGATGAGTGATACACCATTCTATCTGTAGTATGAAGCGTAGTTCTAGCTGCTGAAGCCTATAATACCTCCTTTGACTTGGCATGGGGTTTATTTTTTGCCTGATAGTTATGTCAAAAACATTTCTAACGCAAAGAACCAATGCTTGTGGCACACTAAACCCATATTGTTCAAGAAGTTCTTTGCAACTGCAATGTGTATCAGACAAATTTATGAGTGTAATCAGTTACACAGGCATTTATTGTGCGTAGTTGTTTGTATCGTGTGCAATGAACATTGGGAACAGATCATACAGATGGAGCTGACGTGCAATTCAAAGTTGTTTCCTTGTAGCACTATTAGGCTAATCAGTGTCAACACCATCTGAATTATATCCATATACCTTGTCCATAACTTAGCTGTTTCACAGTGACTGTCTTTCAGAACTTGCGATTTATATGAGTGAGTATAATCTACTGTTTATGTGAGCAAACAGAGGCGTTAATAGATCCCATTATAATAATAGCCTTAATCGCGATTTATTAATAAGGAACTTCAATTTGTTTCAGCCTTATAAAATTTCTAAATTATCTGACAGACTTTATACATGTATAGTCAACAACTGCTATACAGATTCTCAGAATAACTTATGTATCATTTGGTAACACACATAACAGTGAAAACTCAAGGCATTCTTCAAATGAATACTTAGAATAGGTAAAACTGGTTAAAAGAAGTATATAAACTTGTGCCCGCATGCAAATAAGTATAAATAGGGCTTGTGAGAGGCATTAACTTGAATGATAAAATGCTATTTTGAGGGTAACATACGTAACATTGGTTTAAAAAGTAGTGAAAACTGCCAATATATAGAGCTTTAAATCATTTAAGTAGCAGCCTTATAGATTTACTATATTCTGTGACAGATGTAATACACGTATAGTCAATAAATACCAAACTTATATACGGAAATAACACAGGAAACACTAAGTAATGTATACATTGGTAATAACTCTAGACATTTAAAAAATTAATATTAAAAATATGTAACTGTGTTATATGAGGCTCATATATCTGTGTCAGCATGCAAATATGTACGAACATGTCATGTTTAAGACATTATCAGGAACGTTTAACGTATATAACGTGATGTTACATGTGTCTTATATAATGTAGTTTCAGAAAATCATAGTGTACAAAATTCCCCCTGGGGTGATGTGTCTATTATTCAGCTCAAGGCCTATTACTTTGAACATTCTGACCAGTTCTACGTATGTTCAGATGTCTCACTGTTATTTGCATTAACATGAACAGAACCCTGTTCAGCAAAAAAAAATACTTACCACTTGCATTATGCCATAGATATCTTAGTTCTCTACGTATGTTCAGATGTCTCACTGTTATTTGCATCAACATGAACAGAACCCTGCTCAGCAAAAAAAAAATACTTACCCCTTGCATTATGCCATAGATATCTAAGTTCTCAGAATCTGGACCTGAGAAAAACGATTCTACAACGCCTTTTGTGGCGTGTTCATAAAGTCTGCATTACCGCGAGTCAAGAATTCAGGTCTTTGTGACTTTTGTTCCATGACTCCTGCAAAATCTCATATCTCAAAACGCCTTCTTGCTTTGCTTTTTGGCGTATTCTCCACCTCACGTGGTTTGTCCACGTGAAGTTTAGATATCGTCTTGTCAAAACTAATCCGACTTTCAAGTCCTGTCATTGCCACAGAAAAACTAGATAGCACCTTGGAATTGAACAACAGCCGGTAGACGAACTATATCACAAAAGGACTTATTCAAATAAGCCCAATAACAAACTTCTTGAGAGCTCAAAACAGTGTCTGACTTCAATGCGCCAAAATGTGAAAGTGAAAAGTAGAAGTGGAACAGACACCACACAGTGAGGAGGTAAAAAGTCTCTTCTGGTAGTGAGAGCAAGCTAAAAGCCAGGACTTCCCGAACCCCCCAAAAATCCATAGTGTATGTTAGGTAAGTTTGTTTACGAAGTGAAATCACAGAGCTACCAAGCGAGCATTCAATGTTGGGCCAGCATAGGCACGCCAGCGAAACGCCATTCAAATGCCTTTTCACCGATTATGGATCAATTTTAGATGTATTTGGATTCACTCATTAACTAAAAAAAATGGATCCCCTCTAAAATAAAAACTTTCGGGATCCTTTGTTTTGTTTGTTTGTTTGGTTCTTAACGACGCATCAACCCTTGTGGTTCATTAGCTTCAGACGATATTAAACTAAACATGATTTGGATCGAAAAAGTAAAAATATGTAATAAAAAAATGGATGATAATAATGAATTTTAAAATGACATCGAGTTGCTGTACGATTGTTGACAGGAAGGATCATGTACAATATCTTCAGTTTCAAAGAGCTATTCAAGACGACTGTACATGATCTTTGACTGAACAGAATATAGCGATAAACGATCGTAATGATGCGATGATACTATATATTGGGTGTTATAGGTCAATACAAATATAAAACAAAACACGATTTTTAAAAAAAAAAAATAGCTTATTAGATTTTGTTAAAAAAGTTTATTTCTTTTAAGGGTGTCATAATACTATCATTATGTATATCTTGAAATAACTCTTTCATGGTATCAACATGGAAGCAATTATTTCTTACTTGTGCAAAGTCGCCACATTACAATAGGAAGTGATGTACAGTGAATGGTGCATCAAAACCAACACATTATGGCTGCTCTTCACCTTGTAGTAAGTATGAATGAGGGACACTTGTATGGCCTAAGCGGAGTCGAGCTAAAACGACTTCTTCTTTTTTAATAATTCGAACAACTGATTGATATTCACCAATGGTTGGTTTTATGTTAAGAAGTTTATTACCAATGCTGTTATTCCATGAAGTTTGTAATTCTTTCAAGATATATTTATTGATAGATGGCTTAAAATTAGAAAACGGAATCTTAAAAGAAGTTGGTTCTAATAAAAGCGATGTTTTTGCTTGTTGATCTACAATCTCATTCCCTAGAATGCCAATATGACTAGGAATCCAACAGAGAACAATTTCTTTAATTGCTAAAAGCTAGTGACATTTGTCTTAAAGGCTTTTGAATCTGTGGATTCTTTACACTGGTATGGTTCATAGCTTTCAATACAGAAAGCGAGTCAAACAATATAATAATTTTATTGTTAGTGTCACAAGTGCTTATAAAATCTAAAGCTAGATCAACTGCTTTGGCTTCAGCAGTGAAAATTGAAGAATCGTTAGGTATATATTGCATATTACTATCGTTGCCTGATATAACAGCACAACCAACCTTTGAGCGGTCTTTCTAGATCCGCGTATGGTATGTCAAACAATTTTGAATTAGGAACAACGGTTCAGGTTATATCTACATTGTTTATTTTATTATTAACATAAACCGATTTAAGCCGAATGGAATTTCCTACACTTACCAGTTGGGACAGTCCATTTCCATTTTTAGGGTTTTTGGGTTCTATTTTTCATTTTATTCAATTTTTAATTGAACATTCTGTAAGCAAATAGTATAGATCTTGATCAGACGCCACAGTGGCGTCTGATCTGGGTCTATACTGTTTGTTTATGTTCCACAAACAGGACGCTAGGCTTATAAGGGTTAATATAAGTCCACAATTCAATAGCTATAATTGAAAAATCACCCCTAGTCATTGCATTATTTTAAAGAACAGTTTCTGCAGTTTTGAATATTTCAGTGCTTGAGGTTCGAAAATCATTGGGCCGCTATTCGATTTCTTCGGCTGATCCGCATTATCAGGGAACAGAACGCTAGTTTTCATTATCTGTTTTGTATATGTGACGTCTACTTCTAAATGAACTTGGAGCCCATTAACGATTTCAGTTTCTTCGTCTCTTAGAAACGTGATATTTATCATCTGAGTAATGTTGTCATGTGGAGCGAACTCCCATGGGTAAGTAATTTCAAACGAAAATGTGTCTGTGTCTTTGGTAGGATGTAATAAACCATGGATATGGTTTGAATTGAGATGAAGATTACTTGAGTTTGAATACACATTCACTTCAGGAAATAGCGGGTAATTGTAGGAACCGTCAAACTCGGTAGCATCTTGAACCATATCAAGTATACCTGTGTCTGATCTGATTTCTTCTGTGTTTATGCTCTTCGCATTGTTGGAGTCTAATGGCCTTTTGCTGCCAAGCCGAAAGTGGTCAGCTTTTAGATGCTTAGTAGTGGGTTTTGTGTCTTTCTCCTTCTTCCATGGTTTTGGAAATGTACATGCTGTAGTCTGGTTTAGCCATGGCTCAAGTCCAAGAAGATGGTCGACAATGTAGTAGAATGAGACTATGTTATGAATTCCAGAATAAGAGCCATACCCTGGGCCATTAACACTCGCATATACACCAATATTAAGATCAGGGATTGTCCATAATAGTGTTATATAAGAAAATAAACCGCCACTGTGAGACAAAGTCTTGTAACCTGGAAAGTAATACAATCCTTAGCATTTAAGCATGACACTTTCAAAAATGATAAGGCATTAAAGTTAGGTCAAATATAATTTACTTGAATTCAGAGTTTAAAAAAAATCAAACAAATCGTTGAGGTTTGTAGTTCTTTGATTAGCAGTTTTTTTTCTGCCTAGTGTTTGATATGCCTTTGTGCATGTCTGTTTATATGTGCCTTGTGGTCACCTGCTAAGAAAGGGCTGACCTCTTGGCTCTTGTTTGTGGTGTCTAACGGTGGTATCCTGGGTCAGGTGTGGTACTTGATTGTATCGATTCCTGCTCTTTGCACCCTTACTTACTTTGATTGACATATTTTTTTATAGTAGGAGTGTATTTTTGGATGTTTCTAATGGGTTGTCCTTGGCTGATCCAGCTACAAGGGAGTTTATGTCAGAATAAATTTATTATCTTGAATAAAATAATAAAAAAAAAAATCTAAGTTGGAGACCATTCATAAAGTCCATTTATCATTTATTAGTGTCACCAGAAGAAAACAATAAATCTTTCATACAGTTACTGACAATAAGAACCACTTTTCATGTGCCATTTCTGTTAACTGTTAAAATATAAAATGACAAATGAACTGTTCTTAAAAGTGTGGCAATTTTGTCATATCTTTGTTGGTTGTCAAATATTTTATCTGAATTTTAGAAACGTCAAGGTACATAGGTAAGCAATGTATAAGGTAAAGTAATAGTTACACCATGGGTTGTCCGCCTCTACGTGGAGATAATCCACGAGCTTTAGCGAGTGGATTATCTTACGTACAGGTGGACAAACATAGTATAACTAGTTTATACCACCTACATCAGTGTAGACCTTGCACATCACGAGATATTTCGTGCTAAAGTTGGTCAGGGTGGTATAATAAGAGATAGGTCATGAAATTGTGATCTTTATCGCATATGCTTAAAGTCGTTTCTTGTATATGCAGTTGATGTGTAAAGTTTGGTCGGAAATTTTATCTGCATCCCTACTGTGCATTTATGAAAATAAATGTCAATTTGCTTCAAATTTGGTGGCAGCTGAAATGCCACTGATTTTGGTATAAGGCTTTCAATGGCTTCAAAAGCTATACTCTGTTAGAATGTATTGACACCGAGAATAAGTTCAACAATAATCAGAAGAAATGTGTAACATTTATCACCAGATAATTGTTGCATCGAAATGTTTTAGAAAAGTAAGAAGCTTACACTAAATGATGTGACAGCTGCCACCTTTTTTGGAGTTAACTTACACATATGAGACTTGACATGAGATTTCCGACAATGTGGTATGTGCAACCAGCAAAGGCTAAGACCAGCCTGCGCATACGCGCAGACTGATCAGAGCCTTTGCTAGTCGCTTTAATTTCCTAGGGCTGTTAAGCTACTGACCGAACAAAATTTGGGGTGTTTAAGCTTAAAAGGAGGCTGCACAGGCTAGTCTGAGTCTACACTTGTCAAAATGCCACATTGTTGGAAATCACATGTCGCGGCTCATATTTGGGCCTCGTCGCGAGAAAACCTAGGGTGGTTGCGAACTACACAGGCGCAGACCAGCCTGCGCATCCGCGCAGTCTGATCAGTGCCTTTGTTATTCGCTTTTTGGAAAGTATCATATGTATACTTGCTACAGGTGAAATTTCAATTTCTAGCTAGACAATGTAGCTGAGGAGACTGGTTTGAAATTCGCTTTGTCGAAAACCCCGTAGACAGGTTTTCACGCGTCGAGGCCCATTTGTTTTACTGGATACTATTGTCCATACATACCTCTGTATTCGGACACAAACCACCCATACCCATAACCACTGGTTATATCATCTGCGGGGAACTCTGGTTTTCTTATGTCGGAAGGATTGTCTACAGGGGTGGTTAACCGATGCATTTCCTCCATAAGTTTCCGGTCAACAAGCTGTTCACCAGATTCAGTCTTGCCAAGCCTTAGGTTAAATTTAATCCATTTCGCCATGTCGTTAGAGGTAGAAAGAATTGCACCTGCTGATCCAATGGGTCTCAGACTGTAAACACAAAATGTGATTACCCACGTTGCGAGCAAACTGTCTTTGAGGTTTGTGACAGGTTAGACTCGTATCTTCATGCTCAGCTGCGTAGACTTGTTATGTATATATTTGTGTTTCTATAGTGTATATATTTCTCAGCTTATTCGTTTTGCAAGAGTGTGTTCTAATGTTGATGATTTCAACAACAGAAACCTATATTTGACTGCTAAGTAATTAAAACAAGGTTATAGATATCATAAAATTCGTAAATCGTTTTCTTAATTCTACCACAGACACTCGGAGTTAATTGTTAAATACAACATTGGTAAAAAAAAACTCTTCTGCAACAAGGCATATCAGATCTTATATTTTTAATGGTGATTTAGTTTGTAAATTCAAAAGAATTGTTGGAACGCCTTATTTTTGTGATCAATTCAAAAAATAAAAGCTTTAACGGTGGGTTGGTGCCTGATGCTTATTTGTAGCTGGGCCCACCATGTCTCAATTGGAGGTTGAGATTCATGAGCCATTTTCTTTGTTTCATCATGGGGTGTTAATTTGATCAAAGTGTTTCTCTATGATGATACATTGCAATAGTTCGAAGGCCCCCATGCGAGCTGAACATTTATTGTACTTCAACAACAGCAGAACCTAGGGCGAAGATTTGGTACCAGTAAAATATATCAAAGACCCCCGTGGCTTAGGTTACTGTCAGTTCTAAGGTTTGTGGCCCTGTTGTTGTTGATTTTTTGCTTATTGTTACACCCATTGTGGGAGTCTGTAATTGTTATATGTTTTGATGTGCGTTACTTTATGTCAATTCTTGTTTTGCAATCATATTGATGGGGAAAAGAGAGTTGGTTGCTTTGCTTAGTTGTCTTCTTAGCCCCTCGTAATTGTTGTGTGGCTTTTCCTCACGATGCCATGGGTTCGTCTGTAGTTTGTGATTGTGGTATTTTCTGATCATACTCAACATTTTTTGTAAAAATCTTGAAAATTTGGATGAAATAAGTATAGGTGTGGCACTGTTAAGGCGGCAAACGCAGACTGATCTGTGTCCTTTGCTTTTCGTTGACAATAAAGACAGATTTTATCAATATATGGTGCACATGCATTTGAACACTACACAAGCAAATCCAAAGAAATAAACAGCTTTGCCAGCGATACAGTAGTTTTTAATAGAAATCTTATGCTGGAAGAACGTACCAGTCAGACGTCTCTTAAATAATAATGTTATCTTAAAACAGATATGGGACAAAACGGTCCATGCCATTTTGCCACCCCAGACAAAACATACCACATCGATTTACCACCCTAGACAAAACGTCCCATGCCATTTTCTGCCACACTAGACAAAACATCCCACATCTCTTTGCCACCCCGGACAAAACATCCCATGCAGTTTTTGCAGAAGAAAATGCATAAAACATCCCATTTTTTTAATTGTTACTATTTGTGACAAAACCCATTGAAACGATTGGAGATCAAAGGTCATTTGACAACGTTCGCAAGCACTCGTAACTAATTTACAGTGAGGATAATTTTCAACCACATGCACATCTTCAGACCATGGAAAAAAACACCTTAAATCATCTCAGTTGCACAGTTCCTATTTATGACCTTATACAGGATTCATTAAAGATTGCATCAGGTAGGAAGCCTCCATGCGAACTAAACAGTTTTTTTGTGTTTTAACAACAACAGAATCTAGGGCGAAAAATTGGATTAAGCTTCCCAGTGGCTTAGGCTTTTGCCCATTCTAAGACGGTGGTTATTTTGTTGTTGATTTAGGGGATAACTGTGTTCAAAATTTCATTTGGGGAGGTATATCGTCAGATATACGGTCGGAAATTTAGTGAAAATGTACTTTGTTTCGCCTATACGTCCAGCGGCTGCCAGCTGCATAAACTCGCTTGCCAGCTGCATATATTCACTTGTCAACCAATGAAAAGCGACGTTACGTAATGACGTTGGGTCTCCTACAGTATATCGCAGGATATACTGTCGCAAATTTATGACGTTATCCAATCAGACGTCGCGTTACATTTGCAAGTGCATTATAATCGTTGTTTATTGTAATGCTTACATGGTTTGTGGGGTTCTGTGTTTGGTCCTTGTGTTGTTATGCAGTACTTAGTGTCGTTTTAGTTATTACAATCAGCTTGATGGAGAATAGAGATGTTTGCTTTACTTCAATTGTCAGACTGTTAGTGTTCTGGGTCTTTACCTAACCGTGCCATTAAAAATTAGAACATTTTTAAGTATTCAGTATGTGCATGGCGATTATGTAAGCATTTAGGAATAGATTCGAGTACCGATCATTCAGATCGGTACTCGAATCTATTCCTAAATGCTTACATTAATCGCCATTTGCATGCCGAATACTTGAAAATGATCAAATTCTATAGTCCTTTAGGCATATAGCATGATTTTCTATATAGTATTAACACCAATATCTACCATTTCCGGTCTATGAAGTACCCGCAATACGCGTTAATACCAGCAAATCGACGTATACATTTACCAGCGTGTATCGACTGCCTTGCAATAGAAGCCGGCTTTAACAGCGGGGTGGTAGAGTGTTTGCCTGTAGGTCCAGCAGCCCAGGTTCGATTGGCACCTCCATCAGTGGGTACCTTACTGCACCCTTGAGACAGGGCATATCAGAGCCAGTATTTTATGACGATTTGGGTCTCGTCGCGACAAAACCTGTCTTCGGGGTTTTCGGACAAAGCGAGACTCGAACCAGTCTTCTCAACTACAGAGACTAGCTAGAACATTGACATTTTGCTTGAAGCAAGTTTAGGTATGATTCTTTCCAAAAAGCGAATGACAAAGGCGCTGGTCAGTCTGTGTGGATGCGCAGGCTGGTCTGCGTCTTGGCTGTTCGCAAATCCTGAAGACAGGTTTTCTCGCATCGAGGCCCATTAATTAAAAAAGATAATCAAACGTTATAAAAAGTGGAATATAACATGGATACCATGCAAAGTCTGCATCCCTAGTTGTAAACTCAATCACGGATTTTAGCCCATGACCCGCCCACTTCATTTTGTTTTCAGCCAATATGTATTTTTTCACGGTGTGAAACCTGCTTGTCAGCAACACAGGAAACAGCTGGGCCAGGGCTAAAAGGTTATACAATGTGTTGTGTTGGTTATGAAATATTTGCTCCCTCGTTTGTATTCCATAACCAACACAAAACATTGAATAACGGTTTCCTCTTAAATTGCATGATGGTGGGTCAGGCCTCGGACCAAATATCGCAGAGTTCATATTTTCATTTTGTTTTCTATACTAATTCGAAATAATCTTGCGGACATAATTGCCTTAAAATAAACTCCGCCTTTCTGTTTAAATGACCAATTCTATTTACAGCACAATGAAAAAGACAGTTGTGGATGTGCATGTTGATTCCGCCTCGCTTTCAAACAGGCATAAACTAGACAATGCTACGTTATGAGGTAAATGTACTGAGAACTGAGGTACTGAGAAGGTGTCGCGGTCGTCTGTGATCGTGGCATTTTCCTGGCCATACATGTATAGGTAAACAAAATTAAACCGGCATTCATGCATATGCCGTATGAACTCGTATGAATCCATTATTCTAATTTTAGAATTCCGAACATAACTAAAAGTATTGGTTTCAGAATAATACACTTTCTCATGTAATCCTCTTTTCATCACTGTCCCAATTAGCGCTGTGGACAGAGCGTATAGCTGCTTAGGTTGAAATGGTGAGTTCGAAGCTCACGTCATGCCTATTTATTTTTTTTCAAAATTAAAATGCCTTTCTTTTTTTTTTTTTTTGTTAATATTACGTTGCTAGTAATTTGCTCGTGAAATATACGCACATGCACATTCATATCAATATATGAGTCGGTGCACGAGATTTTGATACTTATTACACATGCAGGTTAGACGTAGATGAAGGCTCGGACAAAAAAAACACTTTTACCTCTAGTTGCCATCATGCGCAGATCCAGGATTTTTTGTCAGGGGGGGGTCCAGGCCCGATGGCCAGAAAACAGCCTGGACAACGTTTTTATTTTAGTTCTCAACTTATTTTACAGTTTAAAGAGGGGGTCCAATGGTTTTATTACGGAGAAAACTTTTCTTTTCCAAGGAGGAGGTCCAATATTTTCCAGGGGGGTACAACTTTACCAGGGGGAAAATGCATATGAATTGTGATTTTCCAGGGGGGTACACACGCCCTACCCCCGCCCCCTCTGGATCCGCACATGGCCATGGTAGGCGTTATAGTCATTTGCGCATATGCAATGAGTACCGACTGATTCAGACGACGGTAGCAGCACATAAACAGCTAGTATCTGTACAACCGTACTGTCTGTGAAACATAGTGAACTGAATTGTCATTTTATAAAATTTCATAGAACATAAAGCATGCATTTTGCAGGTTAACAAATATCAAAATCTACAAGAAAGAATGCATAAAACATTATCATAGCTTAAAAATCATTTAAAATGGTGCTTAAAAACTTTACTACATCCACACTGAAAATCGAACCCTCGCACTTGCTGATACATACTTGTTCCATATATCAATCAATAAAATAGCCGTGTACAACCCGAACGTAACCGAATGATGTCGAAGATTAATGAGTGCCAGTTTAATAAAGTTTATCTATACTTACATGTTTTCTCTATAATGCTACAATTGAATTTTGTCATGTTAGACATGCGGTTCACAAACGCGATCTGCATGAGCTTACCATGACCATAACCTTGAGTAAAGCATGGGATTATATGTGTTTATCAGGCATGTTGGCTTATATACATGAATATTTTAACCGCTTTCACTAATACTATTTCCTTCTGAGTAATTTAAAGAAATTTTGCATATAGCGGGTTTTTGCGATTCTTTTGTCCGTCAGTACATATAATAATTCACAGGTTTAGATGAACAAAATAATTTAGCGTAAAATTGTAAATAGTTTTTACCCATGAGTCTAAACACATGTTTTGGATGCTCAAAAGAACCGTCTCATTGAGACGATTCTTTTGAGTATACACAGCATATATTTTGGTTGAGGAATAAGACACTTATTATTTGGTAACTAAAGACATGTAATGCTATGGCAACACTATGTCCCCGGCGACCACGGCAGTCACGATTTCGGCCACCGTGGACGAAACGGGGTGACCGTAACACAACGTAGGGGAACGGGGTCGACACACGTAGCTTGCCGTGATCGCCGGGACAGATTTTTAAACAGTCAAAAAATTTGCCACGGCAGCCACGGCGGGATTGACCTACTTAAATGTGCCGTAGTAGAACGGGGAGAACGCAACACAACGTGACGGAACGTAACAGACCTTAACACAACGTGGAGTATGTCCGTAGCTAGACGGCTTGTTACGAGACGGCAACGCAAGGTCTGCCAAGGTCTATCAAGTTCGGTTGCGGTCTGCCACGTTGTCCTAACCCGACCCCACAGCTCGAACCTGAAAATGGAGTCTAAGAATCTCAGATAGATGCACCTGAGGAGGAAAGTAGTGGCAAGGGTAGAAATAATCATTACTGAATGGACTTGGGTAGTTTCATTGTATTATAGAGGTGTCATAGGTTATAATTTCCCATGACAGAATATTGCATTTATTTCTCTGAACATCAGTCAGTGTAGACATTGATAAAATGCTGCATTGTGCGCCATTTCATTAGAATCTTCTGTGTTTTAAAAAGAAATACTCTTAAATGAGTCTCTAGAGTACAAAGGGTAAATGCTGATACCAATGACTGGTGTTTTTGTTTCAAGACTCTCATTGTACAGTTTCGAAGAGCTTTGGAGGCCTGAAATGCGTTAACATCTTCGATGCGAAGCTCTCTTGCTATAAAAAGTGAGAAATATCCCAATTGTTGCATTCGTTCATCCGAAAACCATGCCCGCAGTTTGCATCAGTCTTTAACATTCCTGCTAGACGATCATTTTTCTATACAGCTGCTGGTGGCCTCTTTGCTGCCACAAAGGCTAGATGTACGCTCCTAGCAAATTATATAAATACGAAATCGGCTTCTTCATTGCCATTGCATGTAATGATGTTTTTTTTTTATCAAGGGTGCATAGTATAACGATTGCAGCAGCTTTGTGGACCTCCTCTTTATACCGTGGGTATATTGGGGCTCAAACACCATTCATCGCCCACGTTTTATCGAAAAAAACCTTGACAGAACTTGATAGACGTAGCAGAATTTTATCGTAACGTAACAAAACGTGAGAGGTCCCAACAGAACGTGGCAGGCCGGGATGAAACGTAGAACCATCCGTGACAGACCGTAGCGCGCCGGCGAGCCTCTGTCACGGCAGACCTTGACAGACCGTGAGAAAACGTAGCGAGACTTAACAGAACTTGAACACAAAGACAATAAAAGCACCGCGAGCACTGCATAATACCCCGCCACTGCTGGGGGCACCAAAAGCTATTTTGTGAGATATATAATGCCTAAATAGCAACAGAACTGAGATAGACAGTGATATGACGTCCTTAGTCACAATATGTAACCTTTGATGGTCAACATATCTGTGAAGTTTCATTCAGATACTCCATATAGTAAATGAACTACAGGTCAAAAACCATTTTTCAGATCAATCAAGGGTGGATAACTCATGAACTGGAAAGGTAAGGGTGACGGTCCTTACTAAAAATATGTAACCTTTGATGTTCAACATATCTGTGAAGTTTCATTCAGATATTCCATATAGTAAATGAACTACAGGTCAAAAACCATTTTTCAGATCAATCAAGGGTAGATAACTCATGAACTGGAAAGGTAAGAGTGAAGATCCTTAGTCACAATATGTAACCTTTAATGATCAACATATCTGTGAAGTTTCATTCAGATATTCCATATAGTAAATGAACTACAGGTCAAAAACCATTTTTCAGATCAATCAAGGGCAGATAACTCATGAACTGGAAAGGTAAGAGTGATGGTTCTTTGTCACAGTATGTAACCTTTGATGTGAAACATATCTGTAAAGTTTCATTTAAATATTCCACATAGTAAAGGAACTACGGGTAAAAAACATTTTTTAATTCAATCAAGGGCGGATCACTCACAAACGGGAAAGGTAAGAGTGGCGGTTCTTAGTCACAATATGTTACCTTTGATGTGAATCATATCTGTGAAGTTATATTCAGATATTCCACATAGTAAATGAACAATAGGTCAAAAACCTTTTTTCAGACCTATCAAGGGCGGATAACTCACAAACTGGGAAGTTCAGAGTGACGGTCCTTAGTCACAATATGTAACCTTTGATGTGCAACATATCTGTGAAGTTTCATTCAGATATCATGAACAGTAAAGGAATAACAGGCCAGAAACCATTTTTCCAATACGAAAAAGGGCAGTAACTCCGTTAAAAATGGACGGATTTTGCCCATTAACAATCCCATACCACTCATCGCCGATAACAATATGTATGCAAAATTTGAAAAAAATCCGTGAATAAATACTCAAGTTATCGATCGGAAATGGTGAGCACGGACGGACGGACGGACGGACAGACGGACAGACACCGAAGGGTATAACATAATACCTCGCCACACTTTAGTGGCGGGGTATAAAAATGACTAAAAACACCACGGCGAGCTACGTTTCTGGCTACCGTGACTGTCGTGGCTGCCGGGAACATAGTGTAAACCTAGCATTATATGCCTTCAAAATACTGACCTGAGGAAAATAATTTACTGAATATCAAGTATTCTGAATAACCATGCAAATGGACGTTTAAACACTTCTGCGAGCAGTGGATGCTCATACAAGCCTACACATTTGCGCAGTTTCTCTAGAGCCTTCGCCGCTCTCACACACATAGAAGGAGCATAGATAAAGGTGGTGAAAGCATGTTTTAAGAATGATTTTAAGTGTTTGCGAAAAATACCTAAATATGTCCCCGAGGTTATAATACTTCTCGATTGAGAATGAAATTTGTCCTGCTCATAAATGTTAAAATGCCAACAATTGTTGGCATTTTAACAGTTTTAAGCAGGATAAATACAGCATCTAAGCGTTTTAATGCAAAAAAACTCTCTAACTTTCTGTATGTTTGTTTTAATAAACAGTTGCCAGTGAAAGTTTATGCTCAGTGGAGTTGGGCATGAACAAAGTTTACAACCGCAGTATCTGTTTCTTCCATAGTTCATAGTACAGTTTGAGTTTTTAGGTACCTACTCGTATATTTCGAGAGTCCCATTCTGAAACTTCCCATCCTTGTAGATATATGGTCTAGCAACGTGTGGCCCAAGAACATCGGCTGGTTCCATCAAAAATGTTGTACTGTCCATGCCTAGTGGCTCTAAAATCCTTGCCTTGATTAGGTTCTCCCACGTGTCATTACCCAGGACCTCGACTACGTACCCGAGCATCATATACATGTAGTTATTGTAAATGAATCCATCTCTTATAGGCAGCTCTTCTGGTAAATATTTGAGATTTCTAGAGAGTAACATATTAATAAGCAAAGTTAACCCGTTTCAGCCTAGCGTCCTTTTTGTTGGACATAGGCAAACAATGCAGATACAGATCAGACACTGCATAATGCGGTGTCTGATCAGATTCTCCATTGTTTGCTAACCGAATATACTTATAAAATTGAATTAAATTAAAACTCACTACCCAACACCCCTTAAATTTGAAATGGATTCGTCCAATCGATAATGGTGGGAAATTTCATAGGGCATCAATGTTTTAACCCTTTATGCCCAATTTATGCTGAACAATGGAACTCCCACCGTTATCAATTGGAACAGTCCGTTTCTGTTTTAAGGGACGTTGAGTGGTATTCAAGTTTCGTTTAGATTCAAATTTTAATAGTGGAGACCCTTCTGCGGCGTATGGTCTGGGCCTGCACGGTTTGCCTATGTCCCACAAAACGGACGCTAGATGGTAATTCAACTCTGCAAAGTAAGGGTACTGTGTCCATTAACCGTGTTAATTCTGATAGATTTTCCCAAACATATTGATACAATAAGTATGTGTTTTAATGGGTCACAGGTCGAAATTTCTAAATCATAATGTATTTATGTCCCTATTTTTTGTCTTAGCTAACAGTGCAGACTCTGGTGAAATGCTACTTATGCGTTCGTTTGGCAACGCTCCCAACAGCTATGCCCATAGGTATTTATAGTAAAACAAATCCAGTAAATACGTGGGTATCAGAGCTGCATTTCACGAATAATCTTAAAACTTATTCTCATTAATAAAATAAAGCATATTTAATGTATGGCATCAACTTGAGCCAGTCATAAAACATATCATAAATTGTTTCACTTAACTCTTTTTTTTTTTTTTTTTTTTTTTTTTTTCAGTCTTCATATTTTATTTGTAATCATTTACAATCACATATATATATATACACACAATTACTGATTTAACAAACATGGTTTTGAATTTCCTTGTTATGTACTCTCTCACCAGCTTTCTTCCTTCTTTCGTTAATTACATCAGGTTGTGCCTAAATATATTGTCTATACCATATGTCTCCTAATAATTTAAACATCAGAATATTATGAATTTATTGCGCAAATGAATAACACTGTATATTCTACCTGAGTCACTGTCTAAATATTTAGGAAAATATGGTATATTATGGCAATTAAAATGTAGTGTCTATAATTATGAAGTTCCTTTATCTATGAAGACAGTTTCATTCTGACTTGCTCTGCGTGACCTGTCAATACATGTGGCTCTATAAGTTTTGATGACTTATGATTTCATTTAATTTTATCCTTAACTGCACTTTCATTTCCACACAACAATCTTTATCTTGAGGAGTGGTTCAAGGGAAAATAACCTAGTTGTGGAGTACTATGTATCTTCTAGTACTTGATGTAAAGCGGACCATTTAGCTTGAAATTTTTCTTGTCTATTGTGAATCTTTGAAATGTATTTTTCATTTTTATATTTCCTCTTCAAATAGATACAGAAGTTTTCTAAAATTATACGATTGGCATAAAACTTTGTTTTGTATATAAAATACTTTGCTAAAAGTAGTATATGATTCAATAATCCATTTTTTGTAGGTTTTAAAAACAGAATATTTTTTGCTGTTAATTCAAGTTCAATATTAGCTTGAATTCTCAACCAGTTCTGAAGAGCTACCCAAAATTCTTTTACTTTATTGCAAAGAAAGAGGACATGTATTATTGTTTCAGATTCTTGATTACAAAAAGAACATCTATCATTGTCTACCTTTTTAATTTTGAGAAGAAACGATTTTGTTACAAGTATATGATTATTGACTTTGAATTGAAATTCCTGTAATTTTACCTCTTTAATATTTTTAGTCATAGTGTTATAACTATTCCAGTCATTTTCTGATATATTTCCAAATATGTTCACCCAGTTTCACTTAACTCTTATGACGATCCAACATTTAAACATATGGCAGCCTTGAACAAATTTGGCATGGCTATCATAATTCTATTCCACGAGTCCAACTCTACCATCAATGGTGGTGTAACGGACATGACCTCTTAATTTTGGTACCAACAGATAATCTTTGTTCTATCATTGTTACATGCCCTGGTCATATTTTATTGCTTTTTTTTGTTATTTTATTATTTATTTTATTTTGTTAAACTGCGCATACTGCATTACGCTTCTATTTAGATCATCATCATCAGTAGCAGCAACAACATTGCAATCGAAAACTATTATTGTTGTTACTAATGTGTGTAATTAGTTTGCTTTTCTGTCACTGTAGTAATAGTGAAAGCAGAGTAGTAGTAGCAAAGTGGTATTTTTAACCATAAAGCCAAGCGCCCTTTTTGTGGGACATAGGCAAACATTGCAGACCCAGATCAGACGCCGCAAAACGCGACGTCTGATCAGGAGGGTAGCGACTGTTTGCGGCTTATACAGAATGTTTCAAAATTTTAATGGAAATGAGACATCTTAAATTCGAAAAATATTCGTCCAATTGATAATGTTGGGAAAATCCATAAGGCATAAATGGGTTAATATGTAGTTGTTGTTTTTGTTGCTGCTACTGCTGTTGTTATATAAAAGCAGTAGTAGGAGAAGTGGTAGTTGTTGTTGTTTGTATGTTTGTGTTTACGTCCAAACAACAGCTATGGTCATATGAAGACGGAGCCAATCCAAAAGACAGGTGCCTCCCAAAACATTGGTTAACAATGCGAGTGGTTTATAAACTCCACCACAGCAACTCCTGTAGTTGTTATTATTATTGACGGTGTAATGTTAGTAGTGAATTAAGAAGCAGTAGTAGAAGTAGTCACCTTGTGCGTGCAACGTTTGCTCCCGTTGCATCAACGTTCGGCTACGTTTCACAATGTAGCTAAACGTGGCGGGTTTAACTCATTCCTGCGGTAATTAATTTCACGTCGATGTCCTTCATAGTATGATCGAGAGATGCCTACTACACACATAATCACACACAATTTCGCAATGGTCTGTATAAAGTAATTTGACATTATTCTATCCAAATAGCATCTTACTTGCAAAAGCCAACCGTAGACATTGACGCAGGCAATCCAGACAGTAGCCCAAAATCCAGCCTTGCCAGTCCTGTTCTGTGGGAAAGAAGATCCCGGAGTGTGAGTTCTTTGGTTCGATAAGGATCGACAAACTGGAAATCAGGTCCAAGAATTTCTGTAACTTTGGCTGTATTGTCCAACCTAGAAAGAAAATCAAAACCTAAGAAAGTCAACCAAAGCTAATTTGACTTTCAGAGTGTGCTATAATCATGACGTTGTCATTGGGTCGTACATGGGAATTTTGTCTATGCTCGCAATCATTTGGAATTATACCGTTTTCGACCTGATAAGCGTACATGCTCCTATAAGCGCACATTGAGTACTTTAAGGATTTTTAGCACTCCATGGCCTAAAATTGCATTTGAATTTAAAGAGACTAGATCTGTAACTAAGAACATTTTTCGAAAAAAAAAATCTTTTTAAATCATTTGTAAAAATAGAATTAAGTTATGTTTTCACAATAAATATGTTCAGCACAACTTAAAACTGCATGGAACAGTGAATTACCTAATAAAAACAGGTGATTTTTCTCGTGTTAGGAATAATTTACGTCCCTCCAATAATTCTAGACGGTTGATTTTTAACATAAATGCTGTTGTTTTGATAGATATGTAAAAAATTATGAAAATGGTAAAATGTTTACCTAAATTTGAGTATTTTTACTGTATTCTTGAAAAAAGAAACTTTATTTCCAAAATTAGAATATCAAAAGTTACAGACTATGCAGCTTTAAGTACTACCTTATTTAATCATTGTTATTTAGGATACGAAAAACAACATTTCAAACTTCTTAAAATCAAAATTCTTTAACGTATTCTGTAGATCACAATGCCATCTTTCACCATAAATACAGCACCGAGCCTGGCAATATATTAAAGATTTAAAATAACATGTTGAAAAATTAATACTTTAATATAGAAGTACTTAACTTTAAGGAGACATTGCAATTTTGGGTCCCGTTTTATAGTCAATCCAGCGGTGTACATTCATTCTTAATATTGATTCACCGTGTGGATGGAAAACTGTGCGGATCTTGATCTACACTATTTTCAAAAGATGGTATAGAATCGTGAAAAGAAGTTATGCGAACATTGCGCTTAATAAGTCGAATAAGACATGATGCAATCACAGGCGACAACTGGATTAGTGTCTTCCGTTTAGTACACCATGCACCAAATGTATGAAAAGCACAATTAATGAATCAGCAAGATGATGTGGTTCAATCAGGGGAATAACAAACATGACAACAAAAATGCACACGCAGTGTGGCTCTGTGGTAGAGCGGAAACTAGAGATTGAGCGGTCGCTGGTTCGAGTCTCACTGGAGACACAGTTTTGTGCCATTGAGCATGATCCTTTATACTCTGCTAAGTACTGGTTCAACCAAGGAAACGTTCCAACCTGACTGAAAAATTGTTGACTGAGAGGCAAAGCACCAACTCAAAGCATACCCCGAAAAACAAACAAATATGAGGACATTCTCGGAATACCTCATAAATACCTCTTTTAACACTTTTGCGAACAGAGCAGGCCCAGATCAGACAGCTCTTGTAAGAGCTGCCTGATCAGGGTCTTCTCTGTTTGCTTATGGAAATATGATTCGATATGATCCTAAACTAGTGGACCTGACAAGTAATGGCTTTGTTCTATGTACAAACCTGACCGTTTATTTAAATGGTGGAGCTTAGCATGGATATTCATGAAGGAAAGGGTTAATGTTCATACCCTTTCTCTGACAGAAGCATTTGAAGCAACGTTCCTGTAAAAGCTTTTGTGACAGACCCAATGTTAAATTTACTGTTGGAATCCACCTCTCTGCCTGTGTCAAAGTTTTCCTTTCCAAATCCTGTCGTCCACACTTCGTCATCTACCAAAGAAAAAATGAACAATTACTGGGATTGTAGCATATATAAATCCTTCAGAAATGAGCATTTTCAGTCCTAAACGAAATACTTAAGCAAACGTTTTATAGCATTACTAAGATGAATCAGTTTAAATACAATACGAGGGTCATCCAATAAAAAATGAGACTATCTACACATTCTGAAAATCTGTGTGTGCATTTAGTTAAAATTCACCATAATAATAGTATAACATCTTAGCAAATCAGGAATAGAAACAATATGTTGTGATCGATCAGTTGCCATAGCAACGGGCTGTTTTGTGGAACGACTTAAAGATAAATGACCACGTTTACATTATTTTTTGCATACCCACGGTCTTTCAAAGTATTTTATTTTCGCTCATAGATAGCATTCAACCTCTTGATATCATTTTCTTCTACTGGACATTTTTTGTCTAACAACGAAAGTTTGAACTGTGTACTCGTTGAATATGGTACTTGTGAATAGCCAAGAAGACATGCTAGCTTTAATTGAGATTTCATAAGCCTAGCATCTAAATTCACTGCGCTATAGATAAAGTCTCATTCTTTATTGAATTACCCTCGTAGTACAAAAAATGGAAAAATATGTTTAGCGCCGTAAAAAGTCATGTATTCAAATTCTGAAAGATTATAAAAAGTTTTTTTTTTTCAGAGAAATTCAGAATGTGAAAAATATGCCATTGATAATAATAATAATAATAATAATAATAATAATATCTTTTTCTTAGAGGCAAAAAAGTACACACTTTTATTAACCCTTATCCGCCATAATATTTTCTTTTGAAAAATGTGTCTGCTCTTTACGTCAGCTGCATAGATACAAGTGCACTTCAGCCAATATTTTATCATGAAATCAAACAACATGAACGTTGATCAGACTGCTCCCAAAGGAGCAGTCTGATCTGGGTCCATATTGGTTTTAATATAGACTACCTTAGAACATAATAAGAAGAGATGAGCAGATCACAAAAGTCGTGACAGGCGGAAAAGGGGTTAACTGACCTTTAATACATCAAAGGCTCCAGCGTCCGTACGTCGTCCACACGTTTGTCGTACGTTTGTCTGTAAACATTTTCAAAACGACTTCTCTGTAGTCGCCGGACAATTGAAATTCCATAAAGATATTTCTCATGATTGTCAATCGAAAGTTTTTTAAAAAGGTATTTATCGCATAGTCAAGATTGTCGACATGCCCATGCACTTCAAAATCTTCTCAGGAACGTAAAAACTAATGTCGTTAGACCTTGTTATATTTCATTGGGGATATATAGGGCATTACCAACCTTTTTCAGCTTATGTTGATCCTACTTTACGACAAAGTCAAAGGGGTACGTGCATTAAGGGGCTATTTTGGCCCTCCTCTAGAGCCAAAAACTGAAAATTGCTTTTCACCAATTTCTTTTGATTGATTTATTAGAAGAATAACTGAAGTGTAAAATTTTAGATATCAGCACAGCTATATACCAAAACATCCTTTTAATATGTTGTGTGCCGTGGTAATTCTCATCTTCTGTTATTTTGATGATAATATAGAATGTAAATATAATGATTGAAATCCATCTTCTGCTTAAATATTTTTTTTATTTTCTTATGCTCTAAGTTGGACCAAATTTAAGGCTTTTGGAGACCGATTTTTAAGAATTAGATATCAGCACAGCTATATACCCAAACATCCTTTTAATATATTGTGTGCCGTGGTAATTCTCATCTTCTGTTATTTTGATTGATAATATAGATATAAATATTTTTTTTATTTTCTTGTGCTCTATGTTAATTTCTCTGTCAAACCTCTCAATTTTACTCCAAAATGGTCAATTTCCTATTTTAGCCTATTTTGGCGGCCATTGTAGCCATAGCAACGGTAAAAGTCAAAGTATTTTGAGGCTTTTACACTTTGGATACTGTTCTAGTAAACGAATAAGAACAAATTGGTGAAAAACAATTTAATATTTTGGCCTCATAGGGGAGCGGGCAAAAAAGCCACGTAATGCACGGTGCTATTTGTCCTAATATGCTTTTATATAAAAAGAAATCTTAAAAAGTTGATTTTTCGATAATCATTATACGTATATTACTTACATGTATTACTAGATAATGTATTCAACTGATTGCGACACTGGCTATATATACTGTTTGTAAGTACCTAATGGACTGCCGTAAATATATTGAAACATACATTTTGTATCTTATGAAGAAAGCACACAGCAAATGGAAGTAAAAGTTCATATTGAGCATCAATTAGATTAGACAATCTTAGTTGCATGACCAAAATGGCTGCTATTTCCATATATCTTGAAAACTACTCTCTAGAACAAGGTAAAGCATTTGAGATATTGACTTTTTAATGTTCGTTCAAATGGCGATCCTAGATTTACCTTGACTTTATTTATGACAATTGGATAAAGTTCAATCCATACTGCTTTTTTGCGAAATTTCTGTCGCACCCTTACACTCATGATATAATAGATTCTTATAGTCTTACCTTGGTTTATTGACAGCGTCTTCCAGGTATTTGCTGGCTTCTAATGACTGTACTCTGGACTTGGACAACTGGTTGAATCAATGTGCCATTACTTATAAACAGCAGTATTAAAATCAAGCCTAGATATCTGCCCATGATGTCGTTTAATTGTCCCGGATGTTTTGCCTAATTAATTTTCGATGATAGCGTAAACTGTATAGATTTTTATTGAACAAAGGGACTCATGGGGTTTGGCACACTCTTAGGAAAGTACGTGAGTACGAACAGAAAATGCCATGATCACACACTGCAGACCAAAAACAATTTATAATAAACAAGAAAAAGTTTCCATTATTTGTGTCAGTATTGGGTCGAGGGGTCACCGGCAAGCCTCGTGATGCCAAACGGTGATCCTCTGGACGGACTTTTCTACCCCACCCTCAAACCCTTGATTAATTCTTATAATCTTACCTTCGACTATTGACAGTGTCATTCCGGGAATATGGTGACATTCCATACTGGCTTTTATAAATGACTGTACTTTGGCCTTAACCTCAGGTTCAAGCGATGTGCCATGACTTACGGACAGCAGTAAAAACAAGCCTAGATATCTGTCCATACTGTCGTTTAATTGTCCTATTTTTTTTTACCTAATTTATAAATATAAAGTGTTCGATGAGATTATAGAGTAAAACGTAATGATTATGAGTAAGCAATATCAGTGAAATTTATCTTGATTTTGTGTTTATAACTCAGTCCAAGTGAAAATGTTACTTATAAATATGACCAGCTAAAGTGAGTTTAGTGCTGATTGCACTCACGTGTAATTTCTTAACCCTTCACCTCATAGAGACTATTTTAACGCTTTTTCAAACATAGTAGACCCAGATCAGGCAGCTCTTGTAAGAGCTGCCTGATCAGGGTCTAATCTGTTTGCTTATAGAAATATGATGCATGTGTATCTTATCAAGTAGACCTGACAAGGATATTTTGTTCTATGTACCAACATGAAAGATTATTTATATTATTATTCATAGTGATGGAGCCTAGCATGAATATTCATAAAAGAAAGGGTTAAACACACATGTAGTTATCTAAAAGGTCTAGACGCCTAAATGTTTGGCCTGAGCCTTTGCCTACTCGCGCCTGTGCACATTGATGGCCCTGGCCGAAGCCTTCGTTGCTGGCATATGCGAAACGTACCAAACTCTAAGCAAATAAAAAGTTGATGTCGATATCGAGGCCCTTCTAAGGTTTGAGGGAAATGGGGAAACACAGGCGCGGATTCAGAATTTCTGAAAAGGGGTTCATATGTATAAACAAGTTGGGAGTTCGCTTACACATCTTATTTTTCTGAAATATCCAATGAAAATTAAATAATTTTGTTTCAATGAGACCAAATTATTTCATTTTCATTGGATATTTAAAAACGGAGGGGAGGGGAGGATAAAGGGTTCAAGGGAACCCCCTGAATCACCTCTGGATCCGCCATTGAAATAGGGTATATACTTTAAAAGAACAAATGCAAAAGTTTGAGATCATGAGGGAAATAAAGGCAATATTGGCGACAGCGAAAAGGAGGTAAACCTTTTTTCGGAGGGGGAACAGGGGACCAAGCCGATTTTTTACAACGGTGACAAGGGACAGGTGCCCTCGAGAGGACCTCCGTATGAAGACCTTGTCCTTAGTCAAACAGAAAAAACAATGATGAAAATTATCAAAGTTGGGCCGTAATTCCCGCCAATACAGCATTTTTCCACAATAAAAAATACACTTTCCAATACACTGTAAGAAGATAAGTATAAATTTACACCTAACTAAGTGGCAGCTGATCTTGATGTTACTGCCTTATCAAAGTCAAACAGAAAAAACAATGATGAAAATTATCAAAGTTGGGCCGTAATTCCCGCCAATACAGCATTTTTCCACAATAAAAAATACACTTTCCAATACACTGTAAGAAGATAAGTATAAATTTACACCTAACTAAGTGGCAGCTGATCTTGATGTTACTGCCTTATCAAAGTCAAACAGAAAAAACAATGATGAAAATTATCAAAGTTGGGCCGTAATTCCCGCCAATACAGCATTTTTCCACAATAAAAAATACACTTTCCAATACACTGTAAGAAGATAAGTATAAATTTACACCTAACTAAGTGGCAGCTGATCTTGATGTTACTGCCTTATCAATTGTATTAATCTAAAGATAACCTACAAAAATAGCAGGCAGAAATATTTAACATTTGTCACTTGAGAATACATTGGCCTCAAGTTGTTTTAGTTAGTAAGTGTAAGCCATACAAAAGGACGCTATGCTTATATGGGTTAAAATACATAAAACAGTTCTAAAGTTGTTTGGACGGCAGGAAATTTACAAAACTATGAAACCTGTGTATTGTTGCTCAGTTTTAATGGTTTGTACATTTTTCGCGGCTGTACACCTTTAAATGCAAGCGGTTTGTGAACCCTTTGTGTACCGGAAACCCCTAAATGGGAACATTGTAGATCCTGATGAAATGCCGCATAGTGTGGCTTTTCATCAGGGTCTGCACTGTTTATTAATACAAAATCGATCTTCAGAGAAACGAAAACACTATTTTTTGGAAATTATAGCTTGCGACCCCTCAATATATACAAAGGACAATCCCAAGTGCATTATATAAAACCAGAGGAAGAATCCATGGTAAATCTTTGTTATAATGTCTTTGCCTCTACCAATTCCTGAACATAGTATTATTTTGTCGATTTTATTCCAGAGATAAACACTCCTAACGGAAGTCAAATTATAATTATGAATATTTTATATGCTATTCAAACATTAGCAATGCAAAATGTTACTTTTTCGAAATATCAGCCAAAAAATCAAGGTTATTTTTCCCTTATTTCAAAAGATCAGAAACCTGAAATGTCTTTGAGGAACACATTTTTAACCTTTCAATATGCGTTTGAAATCCGTGTGTTACTGATATAAGTTCTGGACCAAATAATCACCAATTAAAGAGTTTGCACTTTTCTGCAAAAAAATGCGTTTTCCGACAAACCACCGTCCGTCCATGGCACCGTTAAGTGAGTGATTTGCATAAAAAAAACTGTAGCCCACTGCATTTTTAATTACAACTGAAAATTTCGCTGAATTTGAAGAAAAGCCTCAGAAGGTATGGGTAGGCTTAGTGTATTGTGCCTTATGGGAATTTGTATAGTGATGCTTATCAAAATTTGAGTAGTATAATTACAATAGATCGTTCACTTGGAGGCACTTTTGTCAAGTCAAATACAATTCTTTGAGCAACTTTGGTAGATGCATCCAAGTAGATTCAAGCGATCGGAATATTTTTGAATCTGGGCCGATGGCTCAAATTTTGTTTAAAACGTAATTATTTTTAACTCTGGGGGCCATTTTGCTCAGTCTAGCAGAATCTTCTAAGCAAAGAGCTACGTTCATTAAGGGGCTGTTTTGCCCCCCCCCCACCCCCTATGAGGCTAAA
Organism: Loripinus fragilis; assembly: GCA_964019695.1. Lineage (NCBI taxonomy): Eukaryota > Metazoa > Mollusca > Bivalvia > Lucinida > Lucinidae > Loripinus > Loripinus fragilis. Next base: position 30,772,320 of record OZ026514.1, read on the forward strand.
ATATAAAAACTGTTTTACCAATTTGTTCTTATTAGTTTATTAGAACAATAACCAAAGTGTAAAAATTAAAATCTCAAATTACTTTTACTTTTACCGTTGCTATGGTTACAAAAATGGCCGCCTAAAAAGGCTGAAAATACGAAATTGACAGTTTTGGAGCAAAATTAATAGGTTTGACAGAGAAATTAACATAATGCACAAGCAAATACCAAAAAGATATTTTAACAGAAGATGAGAATTACCATGGCACACAACATATACTCATGCTAAAAAAGAAGGCCACCCTGAGCTTTGTATAAGAATCATTTAATTTGCATAGTAATTCGGGGATCACTTACAAGCCAACGCTATGTAGATGAATTCCTTCACCCACATGTCCTGCAAATTTATCAGACTGTTGGAAACAATTTTCTCTTCCAGCAATACGATGCCAGCATACCTGCAATATGGCAAGGAACTGTTTGCAAGCTTGTCATGCCATACCCCTTGACTGGACTTTCGGGTCCAGATCCATCTCCGAACGGCTACCCCTGTGATATTTTAGACCGGTGGATACATGGCTGAGGCCTTCCCAGCTACCGCTATTCCCCGCTATTCCCGAATTTCAACACTGGCTGGTTGAGCAATGGCAATGTATTCCACGAGGGGGTGTGGGGTACACCCACAGGCTTTTTTAAGCATGCGCAAAAGCGTCATAAAATGCATTCATAAAGGTGATGGTCAAACAGGATATGACTAACAATATATAAATTTATAAACATAACATGTTCATGTCTATATTTATTTTCAACAAAGCCAGCGAGTTTAGGTGGCCTTTTTACTAGCATGAGTATATTAAAAGTGTATTTTGGTATTAAGCTGTGCTGATATCTAATTCTTCAAATTTCGCTCTCCAAAAGCCTTAAATTTGGTCAAAAATGGCAAATTCTCTGTTTTAGCCTATTTTGTCGGCCATTTTTGTTACCATAACAACGGTAAAATTTAAATGCCGAAAGTTTACACTTCATTTATTCTTCTGATAAACTAATCAAAAGAAATTGTTGAAAAGCATCAGCCGTTAAGAGTATTTCTATTATTTTTTTTCATTGGTGGCCACTTTGCTCAATAGAGCGAAACAGTACGAGTTATTTTGGTAGTGACCATTGTTGGGAGTTGTTTGAGGCCAGTTTTTTTCTATTTATAGCTCCAGTGGCTAATTTGGTAGGCGGAGCAAAATTGTTTGGGCAATTTTGGTAAAGTGCCTAATGAGGAACATTTCTGTGAAATTATTTCACATTTGTGCCAGCAGTTCATGAGGAGATGTTGTTTGTTGTTGTTGTTTTTTTCTATTTTTAGCCGTGGTGGTTTTTAGAGCTGAGTGAAACCGCTGAACAATGCTGGTAAGTGGGCATTGGGGGGAAAACGAAATATTTTTCAATTTCGCCCAGGGGTTCAGATGATGTCGTTTAAAGAGTTTTTTTTAAATATACTTTAGCTATGGTGGCCATTTTGTTCAGTGGAGCAGACCCATTTTAAATTAGAAACTTTGGAAGGGTACTATGGGGAACAGATGTGTTGGTCTGGTTTAAGAGAATGTGTTTGAAAAGTTATCAAGCTGTATGCGCATGTATCACACGTTGTTAGTATCGAATCTTATCAAATTTGAGTGACGATTCCATTGTGTTAATTTTATCTAAAAAGATATAGTTGGTTTCTCATTTGACAATGAGTCATATACGTGTAAATACGCGACAGATATGGAACAGCTCACGTGCATACGATTGCCGTATTTAATCTCGTTATACCGTCAGGCTGTCAGTGCAAACTGAAAATATAGAAAAAAATCAGGAGATTGAACTAAGCGCTATTGGTTGTCAATTTTATTTGTTTTGTTTTGTTTGTTTGATTCTTAACGACGCATCAACCCTTGTGGGTCATTAGCGTCAGACGGTATTAAACTAAACATGATGAAGATGTAAACAGTAAAAAATTATTATAAGATAAAATAAAAGGAAAGATGATAATGAGTTTATATAATGATAATTAGTTACAATACGATTGTTGACAGGAGAGATCACGTACAATATCTGACAGTTTCAAAGAGCTATTCAGATAACTGTACATGCTCTCTAACTGAACAGAATACAACATTAAAAAATCTGTATTATGGTCTGATACAAATGTAAAACAAAACATGATTTTAAAAATAGCAATTAGATTTTGTTAAAAAGATTTATTTGTCTTAAAAATGTCATAATACTATCAATATGTATATCTTGAAATAATTCTTTCATGTTATCAACATGGAAGCAATTATTTCTTACTTGTGCAAAATCGCCACACTCCAAAAGGAAGTGACGTACAGTGAATGGTGCGTCGCAACCAACACATTGTGGCAGCTCTTCACCTTGTAGTAAGTATGAATGAGTGACTCTTGTATGACCTAAGCGGAGTCGAGCTAAAACTACTTCTTCTCTTCTAATGTTTCGAACAACTGATTGATATTCACCAATAGTTGGTTTGATGTCAAGAAGTTTATTACCAATGCTGTTATTACATGAAGTTTGCCATTCTTCCAAGATATATTTATTGATATATGGCTTAAAATTGGAAAATGGAATTTTAAAAGAAGTTGATTCTAATGAAAGCGATGTTTTTGCTTGCTTATCTACCATCTCATTCCCTTGGATACCTATATGACTAGGAATCCAACAGAGAGCAATTTCTTTATAAGCTAAAAGTTCATGACATTTTTCTAAAAGTTTCTGAATCTGTGGATTCTTTGAACTGGTGTGGTTCATTGCTTTCAATACAGAAAGCGAGTCAGAAAATATAATAAATTTATTGTTAACATCACAAGTGCTAATGAAATCTAAAGCTAGATCGACTGCTTTGGCTTCAGCAGTGAAAATTGATGAATCGTCAGGTATACGTTGCATATTACTATGGTTGTCTGATATAACAGCACAACCAACCTTGGAGTCTTCCTTTGACCCATCTGTATAAATTTGTTGGTAATTCTTATAACGACTTTGCATTTTTCTGAAATCATCTTTTAATATGTGTGGATTTGATTCAGATTTTTTTCCCGGAATGTAAATCAAAAAGTATTTCAGGTGGTTTCATACACCAAGCTGGAATATTTGGTGTAAAATGTTTTTCAATATTTTGTGGTTTGATATTGGCAGATTCTAAGAGTGGTGAAATTCTCAATTTTAGTCCACCTAAATAGCACACACATGTTTATAAATAAGAATTGATGCGAGGTTTATATGGCTCCTTAACACAGTGTTGTAATTCCATTGTTCAAAGTATTGGTTCACCGTGTGCTCCGGATATGAACCTACTTAAGCATGTTATTTTGATATTATATCAAATAAAGGGCTAAAAAGTTAGCTCATGAGCACGAATTGCTCAAAGTGAGCTATTGAGATCGTTTGGCATCGTGTGCCGTGATTCGTCAACAATTTGTTTAAACTCCTCCTATACCACACATATTAAAACCAAACTTCACAGAAACGATGTGATCCTCAGGTGACCCTCTACAAAATAGTTTAAATAAATGCGATCCGTTAAAAAGACGGCCTCCAGGGGGCGTGGCCTATCGCGGTAACAAAATTTAAAAGATCTTCCTCTGAAACCAGTAAAAATAATGTTACAGAAATGGTCACTATGTGACCCTCTACAAATAAAGCTAAAATAAATTTGATCCGTCAAAAACTGACCACCAGGGGCCAGTTTCATCATAGCATTTAAGGCGTATTTATGGCTTTAAAATGTCTCCGGACATGTTTAAGAAAAATATCGTGTTTCATCAAACTTTTGATATTTAGGAAGTTCTCACTTTTTGTCCTATACGTAGGACAAATAAATCGGTGTCCCAGCCGATACATTTGTCTTAAATTGTATAACGATGGCTGCTGCTTTTCAAGTGATATTGGAGGCTGACGAGGACGATAATCAGCCGAAGCTAAAACAACCTAAAGTGTTCAGAGACAGGTATATGTGTCGCTTTACAATTATGCTTTTTACTGACCTGCATCTATATTGTCTATTAGTTTCGGAGTTGGAAGCATACCTCAGCCCCTCCCCAAGCATCTGGCTCTACTTGTCGCCACATAGCCATGTCAGGAAGTTGTTCCTCTTAATTTCATTCACCATTATATGGCATTGTCGTAGGTATTGCAGAGAAAACTTTTCAGTATCGCTATGCACGTACCGATGCGTTGTTCATGATTTCCGTCCCATGAACAGCTAAGGTCGTCGGTTTCAAGAACGAAGAAGGCCGTAAGCTGACTGATGATACCAAAAGGTGAAGGAGAAGACTCGTAATATAGGTCAGATCAGTGAACTTAAAATGGCAATTTATATACTATTTTTGTCGTTAATTTTTTTCTGTTTGTTTGTTTGCTTATTTTTCGTGTTTTAATATAGATAAACAAAGTTAAACTGGCACTCATTAATCTTCGACATCATTCGGTCACGTTCGGTACATCATTCGGCCACGTTCGGTGTGTATTAGCTATTTTGATTGATTAATGCATGGAACAAGTATCATTTAGCAATGTGATCTGACAATGCTGAGGCAGTGGTGTAGTGGTTAAACGATTAACTCATATTCCGGATTGCGAGGGTTCGATTCCCACTGGGTATAGTTATTTTAGGCATCATATTTAAATTCTTTATGAGTTATGATCATATTGTTTCTTGTTTATTTTGATTTGATGGATAGTTGACATGATGTCTGTTTTCAAGACTGATAAGAGATTATTTATGGTAGGAAGCTGATGGCGGCAGGTGTAAAACTCCCGCACATTGTTTCTGATAACAACCTCATCAAAGTTGTCCACAGGTTTGTATTGTCCCCGTTTCAAACTTTGCGGCGACGAAAGTGTACCGGTTTCTCAAAGTTCTTTTCGTACTTGGAAAACGGTTCATCTGCTGACCCCAGTTGCCTAAACAGTATATGTTTCTCGAAATATGTTGAAACATTAGCTATGAGAAATTTGTCTTTCGATTTTAAATGTTTTAAAGATTTCTCAGTAGACATCATAGTTCCTAACTAATATAATGCTTTAAAATGAATTCTATTACATTAACTTTTACACACGAAAGTCTTTTAAAAATCGTGCAAGTCATGATTTATGATAAAAATGAAAATATTATTAAACAAAATATATTTTATATGTCGTGAGACTCGAACCCACGATCTCAACCTTGACAGCTATGCCCTCTATCCAAATGGCTAAGCGGGACAGTGTTGGATATGGGATTAGAGAATACTTCCGTCTGAAATCAATACTTTTCATAATGTTTGCGAATCTAAAATTAGTTTTACGGAGTTATACCAGTTTATACGGCATATTCATGAGTGCCAGTTTAACTTTGTAAAGCTATAGTAATAAATGTGTATTGATTACGTCTTGATGAGCTGCACAGTGAACAAAAGTATTCCACTACCCGCAGGTGTGCACTATTACATGTATCTCTATATGAGTCCGTCCGTGAATACATTTGCAGTTTGTGACAATGCTAATAACTCTTGAACCACATCTTATATTTTGATCAAATTATGCATCATTCTGCAGGAAATTACCAATTTGCTATCCACACATTCTTTCTGACGCCAGATGCTGATTAATCTACGTTCACCATGTGTCGTGAACATTACGGTCAGTTGGTTTTGAGCTATTTTCGCTCAGAGAAGGCTAATGTCGGTCAAGGCATCTGCATAGACGATTCAGAGCCTTCGCTCTCCACGTGATGTAAGTTGGTAAACCACTCTTGGTTTATAGACTAACTATAAATCTCACACAGTAAGAGTATAGTCCCTCATGGATAGAGTCACATAGAAAACAGGTGTAGCAGCTTAATACTGTTATTTATTCATTCAAGATAATAACACTGCAGGTAAAACGATTGTAGAGGTAAAATTTGTATAGAGTACAGTGACGTCACTTATTATAACTGTAATCGGAGAGGTCTATTGACAATAAAAGGTAATCCCGCATTTAGACAGGTAAACAAACGAGGATATTGGTAGTTATATCCTAACTAATGCACTAAAGCTACCATTGGGTGTCACAGACCAGTGGTCCAGTGGTTAAGTAGCGATGTTAACATATTCGAACCTGTATTTTTTCTGAGGGTTCGAATCCCTGAGTTTTTATTTTCATTTTTTTTTCTTACTCCTTCAGTTTGAATTACCTAGCGCTGTAACAAACAGTGGCGGATCCAGAAGGAGTTCAGGGGTCTTCGGAACAGATTATTTCATTTTAACGGGATATTCAAGAAAAATGAGAAGTCATCTGCAAATCGATCCCCCTCCCTAAATTATCTGAATCCCCTCTCCTGGAGTCGTGGATCCGCCTTTGAACAAAAAGGCTTATGTCGATATTTTAGGCTTTACAGGAAAACCAGTTAAAGGCGAGGGTTTTAACGACCCACGAAGGGTCTAGCAGACGTTAGTGTATCAGAAAACTATGTTTGATCGTTAACGCTTCGATAAGTTCATTTTTGCATTACTATAATGGCGCGCAAAAGCATGAAGGATTCGTAGGTTTTTGAAAAAGCCTGTTCCAGAGCAATAACTTACGTCATCCTAACGCCACCGAATTACATTCATTTCTATACACGCTACTGTTGATTACGTCAATTTTTGTGACGGCCTAGAATGCGAATATGTAAAGTAGAAAGCCCGTGCATCAACAGCACATAAATTGCCTGATTAATACATGGGTTTTTACCGGTTAAAACACGGTTGTTAATAGCGTGCGACACGGGTTTTTAATGCAATAATTAAAGTTAAAATGAGTCTTCATCTACATCCACACAGTACGTTGTGTATGCGAGCGGCAAACGCTCTGGTGAGTTTGCGTACTTCTGCATGCTCACCTGATCCTTTGATGCTCAGTATTGCGATCAAAATCTCACTATGCTAGCATTATTTTATGAACTTTTTATATCATATATATATTGAAATAAAATACTATTCGTTAAAAAAAATAAATATAAAAATTGATAAAATAAAATATTAAAAAATATAAAGAAAAATACACATTATAAAAAAATATCTAGAACAAGAAAATACACAATGGAAACGAATGGAAAAAAATTAGAGCATATCAATAAGCCTATAAAATGCTAAACAATGGTATTCGAACCCTTAACTTTTTACATAGCTCACGTGCATATTATTACAGTTGCCTCTCTACCTACTGAGCCACCAAGGATTTACATGCCATGATCATTGATTATCTCTAAATCCGTACAATTGTTTTACCTGCAGTGTTATTATTTTTTTCTGAATGAACTTAAATGATTGAATAACGGTATTAAGCTTCTACACCTGTTTTCTATTGGACTCTATCCATGACTGACAATACTCTTACTGTGTGAGATCTATACGGATATAGCGATTGATAATGATCTGGGTTGTGCAGCCTCGGTAGCTCAGTAGGTAGAGAGACAACTGTAATAATATGCACGTGAGCTATGTAAAAAGTTAAAGGTTCGAATCCCATTGTTTAGCATTTTATAGGCTTAATATTATGCTCTATTTTTTTATTTGTATCCATTGTGTATTTTCTTATTCTAGATTTTGTTCTTGTTTTGTGTATTTTCCTTTTTTTATAATATTTTCTATTTTCAATTACTATATTTTCAAATCTTTTTTTACGAATAGTATTTTATTTCAATATATACATGATATAAAAAGTTAATAAAATAATGCCAGCATAGTGAGATTTTGATTTTTATCGCAAAGCTGAGCATCAAAGGATCATGTGAGCCTGCAGAAATACGCAAACTCACCAGAGTGTTTGCCGCTTGCTTACACAACGTACTGTGTGGATATAGATGAAGACTCATTTTAACTTTAATAATTGCATAAAAAAAACCGTGTCGCACGCTTTTAACAGCCATATTTTAACGGGCAAACCCCCATGTTTTAATCAGGCAATTCACGTGCTGTTGATGCACAACTTTTGTATTTTACATTTACGCATTCTAGGACGTCACAAAAATTAACGTCATCAACAGTAGCGTGTATAGTAATTCAGTGATGTTAGGATGACGTAAGTGTTTGCTTTGGAACAGGCTTTTTTCAAACCCTACGAATCCTTCATGCTTTTGCGCGCACTTTATAGTAATACAAAATGGACTTTTCGAAGCTCTTTTTCCAAAGTTTTCAAGTGACAAAATGATTTTATACGATAATAACGATCATACATGGTTTTCTGATACACCAACATCTGCTAGACCCCTCGTGGTCGTTAAAACCCTCGCTTTTCACTGGTTTTCCTGTAAAGCCTGAAATATCGACATAAGCCTTTTTGTTCAAAGGCGGATCCATGACTCCAGGAGATGGGATTTAGATAAATTTGGGAGGGGGTCGATTTGTAGATGATCTCTCATTTTTCTTGAATATCCCTATAAAAATTAAATAATCTGTTCTGGACCCCCCTGAACCCCTTCTGGATCCGCCACTGTTTGTTACAGCGCTATGTAATTCAGACTGCCCACTGAAGGAATAAGAAAGAGAAAAAAAGAAAAGAAAAAAAACTCAGGGAATCAAACGCTCAGAAAAAATACAGGTTCGAATATGTAAATATCGCTACTTAACCACTTGATCACTGGTCTGTGACACCCAAAGATAGCTTTAATGCATTAGTAAGGATGTACATGTAACTACCAATAGCCTCGTTTGTTTAGCTGTCTAAATGCGGGATTACCTTTTATTGAGAATAGACCTCTCCTATTACAGTTGTGATTAGTAACGTCACTCTACTATTATTACGTTATGCCTATACCATCATCTATATAAGATGGCGACTTTCCGCAACATATAGTCTCTTTGCAGGAAATGGCCAATAATACATTTAATATAAGTGTTTATTATATAACCAAGTAAAAAGACCGATTTTCATTGGCTTTGAGCGCTCACGTGGCCAGTCTATATAGTGTCATATTCACTGGCTGGCGCGCGCTTGCCGGTGAATATAAGTTATTAAAATTAGACTTGAAGAATTCCTGCCAATACTTAGACCACGTCGCATACGTTTACATGTATTTGTAACGTTTTTCATGCGTAGAACGACGTTACACCGTCTAACGCCATGAATGACGTCATTTTCGAGTAGCAAATGACGTCAGCTATCACACATTTTCCCTGCGCTTTCAAAGCTGTGAATTATTGTTTGATAAATCACACTATTTTAACATTGGCTCTACAGGCGAGGCGTGTTAGAATTTTTGTGAGTAAATGTTGAATGATGACACTCATGCACAAAATATATACAATAGTAAACGGGTGGTCTTATCTAGGTCTGCACTGATTCTGCTATATGCTTGACTTTTCCAAAACTCGTATATAAATTCAGTATTTATTCCAGGTGCAATGATACCTGTACATCTTACTCTAAATGTTATATAATAAAACAGTTATTGATTAAGCCGAGGTCAATATTGGTATTCTCTGGTCGATATCACATCATATCCAATGCCTCATTAGTCAATAATTGTATAATATTGTATTCCCTCAGGTAGATTAAAATATCCCATCACCCATTCTTACATTTAACAACTTACCCACTTTTGTTCTGAAACAATAGTTTTCTTATATTTTTGCATTTTAAAGGCTGAATCCACTAGATGGCTTTGGTGATGTGGATCCTATTACCAAGTACCGCCTCAGTCGGGAATGTAGTCTGTATATTGGATTTGTTGGAGACCCTTGTCCCAGACTTACAAAGAACAACCCATCGGACAGAAGCTATACAACCAATAGTCCAACTTACATGTACAACAGCTTTACAGTTTTACGCAACTGGCAGCTTCCAGCGCGAGTGTGGCGATGTCCATGGCCCTTCATATTCATGCGTGTCGCGATGTATAGGTGCAGTCTCAAAGAGATATGGGTTACTCTTTTCTACCTCCTCAAGAAGGACGGCAACTTCTTCCCCCGTCCAATTTTCCTTTTTTGTTTTCAAGTTTGTTGAAATTTTGTGTGTACTACTTTACACATCTACAATAAGCTTGCACGTGGTTAAGCATGTGGTGTTTGTGGCCATTGTAAAATAAATTGGACAATTTTGATGAAACGCAAAATTATGTCGTAGGATCTTTTTAAGACGTTTTGATGAAACTGTCCTACGCTTATCCTAGAAAATGTCCCAGGACACTTTTAAGATTTGTCCTAGGAACTTTATTGATGAAACTGGCCCCAGGCTTGCATGGCTTATCGCGGTAAGGCGAACTTTAAGAATTCTCTGAAATGGGTGGTAAGAATTCAAAAGGACTTGCTAGAAATTATAATTAGATGACCTTCCACAATTAAAATAGCTATATCGAAATTGATCCATTAAAAAACATGTCTGCCAGTGCGTGTGGCTTATCGCGGTGAGGCAAACTCTAAAAAATCTTCCTCTGGAGCCAGTGGTCAGAATTCAAAACAATTTCATAGAAGTGATCATAGGATTACCTTCAACAAAAGCTAAAACGAATTTGATCAGTCAAAACCATGGCCAGTGTTACTTATAGGAAACTTTTAACATCTACTCCTCTGAAACCAGTGGTCAGAATTGAAATGGATTTGGCAGAAGTGGTTATTAGGTGACTCCCTACAAAAATAGCTAAAAATTGATCTGTCAAAAACATGGCTACCAGGGTCGTGGCTTATTGCCACAACAAAGGTAGACTTTAAACATTTGCGACATTGGTGGTCATAATTAAAAAAATGTTAGAAATGATCACTGAATGACCTACGATTATAGCTAACAAATCGGATCCTTGAAAAACATGGTCACGGGGGGGGGGGGGGGGGGGGGGGGGGAGTGGCCAGTTTCTCTTATGTAGCTATTTCATGTGAACGATTAAGGAGGGTCTGGATGGGGTATTTTTGTTTTGTTTGATATGATTCTTTACGTCCACTCAACAATCTTTCAGTTATGCGGGACGGTTCTTCCTGGGTTGAACCAGTACTAAGCTAGGATAAATGTGTCTTGCTCAAGGACCTCAACGCAGTGACGCCGGTGAGGCTCGAACCCGCGGCCCTTCGGTCTCGAGTCAAGCACTGCGCTCCCTCTGGATGGGGTATAAGGATTAGTGAATAATGGCCCTTTATAATAAATAGTGAATAATGAGCAAAAAATAGTGAATAATGAGGGCCTAAAATTAATGAATAATCCTATTTTTAATGAATTGAAGAATAAATAAATGAATAGTGAATAATCAGATTTCTTTGCCACCTTTATAATTGGTCTTATTTTAATGAATAACCCAAAATTTTAATGAGATGAATAATGGGCTAAATTTTTAATGAATAGTGAATACCAGACCCCCCCATTCAGACCCTCATTAAGTCATCTTGACCCTCTTGTTAATAAAAGAATGTAAGATAGACAGATCGAATCAGTATGTCTGAACTATTGAAGCGTGGAAAATGCAGTTAACACGTCCGATTGTTTATAGCAAATGTGGATGCTTCATTTTCGTATAAAAAATTGTGTTCCACATCTCGACCCAGCAATTTTGTAGACCATATTTTTCTTAAAGCCCAATGTCTTGCAATGATTTTGCAACATGTTAGCCCTCTGACAATGGCAGCGTTAAGCTGTAACAGCCTGTTACATACGTTACCCTACAAAATATTTGATAATTAAAATTATCTTTAAGACTTCAGAAAAGTGCAAAAGATAAAGTAAGATTTCCAAATTGGTTATTTTTTCAAAATAAGCTATTATTGGGCCACAGATAATGACATTTTAAAACAAATATAGTCACCTCCGATGTAGTGTATGTTACATTTTTTCATTGAACCCCCTTTTAAATGATAAATGCATCTAATATAGTTTGTCTTAAATTTTATTGAACCCAGTTTATGTTCATTTTAAAGAAATTTTAATTACCTTTTCAAAACTGCAAGCATTACGTTTCTATCTTATATACTTTGAGTTATTAGATGATGAACATGGTACCCCCATATCACAGAAAAATGTAAAATGTAATTATATAGGCCTCGCGCTGGCTATAGAACCCACTTCCCCCCAGGGGGAATTTCATACACTATAATTTCCAGATACTACATTATAAAGGCCACAAAATGAAATATGTTAGCCCTCTGAGAGTGGCAGCGTAAGCGGGTAACATCATGTTACGTACGTTACCCAGAAAATAACATTAAATTTTCCTGATAATGTATCCAAGATGACATATTAACACTTTTTTTGAAGTCTGGCACAGGTTTAAGAACTTTTTATAGCACAGTTACATTCTTTTATCATTTATTTTATAAATGTCTTGAGATTTTGCTGTTGTATATGTTACTAAGTGCTTCATATGTTATTTCCAAGTATCAGTATGGCAGTTATTGAATATACATGTATTACATCCATCAGTTAATATAGTAACTCTATAAGGCTGCTATTCAAATGAATTAAAGTTCCTAATTATGGTGTCTTACACTTTTTTACTGCCCAGGCTACATACGTTACTCTCTAAATACCATTAAACATTCAATATATGTTCTCCAACACGACCTGCTTGTACTTATTTGCATGCAGGCACAGGTCCATGTACTTCTTTTTACTCTGGCTCATTTGCCGAGGAAGTTACTCAAAACATAAACTACCATAAACCCTCTTTTCTTATATAGATACATCAGATATAGTTGACATAATACTCATGGAAAATTTTTAACATTCAGTTCAATGTGCGAACAACTTAAAAGATCAAAGAAAACCCATCAGGTAGAAGTTATAGAGCAAATCTTCATATATTATCCAAGGGTTTTAAAGAATTTTCCTATACAACTTATAACTCCTCTATCAGATTTATCTTGCAAGGATTTTTTCAATATGCTAGCGCTCTGGTAATAGCACCATTACCCTGTAACAGCCAATTATATATATTACCCATCAACATCTTTGATAATTTTAGTAAATGACATGACTTTTGAAAAGTGCAAACCATAAGGTAAGATTTCCAAATGACTATATCATCCAAATAAGCTATTTTTGCAACACAGTTATGGACCTTTGAAAACAAATATGTACCCCAAAGTGTTACGTATGTTACTTTTTTCATAATTCCTGTATAAATGATTAATGAAACTCATATAGTTTGATATTTTTGAATGTGAATGTGCTTTCTAACTCATTTTTGTATTAAAGAATGTTTATGTACCTTTTGGAAACTGCAAATATTATGTTTTTATCTTTTATATGGTTTGAGTTGTTGAGTTTTGAACACGTTAACCCCATACCACATAAGATGTGAAATATAATTCTGTGGCTCTTTTGTTAGTGTACAATCAAGTTTTCTTTCACCCAGAGGTACTCAATTTCCTTCCCATTTATTTGCCACACATTTTGTCCATATCTGGAAAGCCTCACTTGTTTTCATGGGAAAGACTTGATAGTTCAATCTTTGTATCTACATCTTAAGGACAGAAAAGCAGGGTGGAGGTAAGCTCATGGTCATGCCATTTGAAATAGTCAGTATATGTGTATGGCTTTGGTACTTTTTTCAGAAACATGTCGTACTGCAGCTTATTCACAATTACATAAATAACACATGTTAGGGCTTTATATCACTGATGAGTGCCTAGAGCAATTCTTTATTTGTTTTCCGGCTCTTCTTAGAATGTTGATGAACTAGTGGGGGAGGGGTTCTCTATCAGTTTGATAGGAACAACCTTTGCTTGGTACTAACACATCGGCACATTGATAGTGTAGCAATCTGTTTAACAGTGTATGACTGTAGATCTCTTCCCCCATATTCTGGCCAATGCTGTTGACATTCAGAAGGTGCACCTTTTGTTACATACACCATTGTTGAACAGAACACCCCGGTTTGTAAGACTTTATAGACTGCTGCTTATACATTGTATATATGTATCAGTGACAAAACCAACATGCCCTGCCTTTAGTGCCTGGTTGAATACTGGTGCCATCAGATCCATGAAGGTGACAGGAAAAGCTATTATGCTCCGTAGTTATGGCATAAACATCAACGTTATGTGCAGCACTACATGGTCAATCTAATGTTGGTTCAATGTGTGATTGCAAGCCATGCTGAAGTTTGGACTTGTCAGATTTGGTGGAAATTCTATCAGGAGTTGATAGTGACTATGGTACAGGTCCAAGAAGGAACGGCAGTGTCAACTCAAGGTCAACATTATGTCCAATAGAAAGAAGGTCGTGCTGAACAAATCCTTTAAGCTCTCATTTGGCTGTTTACGTTTTGTAAATTGGACAATTTCTTCTTGCTTGACCACGCAAGCATCAAAACTTTATTAGCTTGTAGCATTTTATGGGGGATGTGAAAGACAGATTTTTTAAAACTAAAAGTGAGTCAATGAGGTCTGCAACAGCCTTCCTGCCAATCGCATCAACCACAATAAGATCCTTAGCTATGCCAAGCTTAGCAGGAACACCGAAAGACAAAGTACAGTTCATTGTCTTCAAAACTAGAACTAAAAGGATTGGTGAAGCCTGAAACTGCCTCTAGTACTCATTCTTTGCATCTGAGCAGATTGAATATTTCATTTCAGTGCATTGAAGAGTTGTTTCAATATATTGAGCTCTGATGTGATGAGTAATACACCATTCCATCTGTATTATGAAGCGTAGTTCTAGTAGCTGAAGCCTATAATACCTCTTTATTGTTTGCCTTATAGTTATGTCAAAAGCATTTCTCAAGCAAACAACCAATGTTTGTGACACACAACCCATTTTGTTCGAGAAGTTATTTGCATCTGCGATGTGTATCAGACAAATTTATGAGAGTAATCAGTTACACAGGTACATATTGTGCGTAGTTGTTGTGATCATTTGCAATGAACATTGGGAACAAGGCATACAGATAGAGATGACATGCAATACAAAGTTGTTTTCCTTGTAGCCCTAATCAGTGTCAACACCATCTGAATCATATCCATATACCTTGCCCAGAACTGAGCTGTTTCACAGTGACTGTCTTTCAGAACTTCCGATTTGAATGCATGGTATCTATACTGTTTATGTGAGCAAACAGCGAAGGTTGATAGATCACATTATATTATTAGTTTAAGTCACCATAAATTAATAAGGAACTTCAATTTATTTCAGCCTTATAAATTTTCTAAATTCTCTGACAGACTTTACACATGTATAGTCAACAACTTCTATACAGATACTCAGAATAACTTATGTATCATTTGGTAACACATAACAGTTAAAGCTCAAAGCATTTATTAAATGAATACTTAAAATAGGTAAACCTTGTTAAAAGAAGTACATAAACCTGTGCAAGCATGCAAATAAGTATAAACAGGGCTTGTTAGAGACATTAACTTAAATGTTTAATGCTATTTTGAGGGTAACATACATAACATGGACCTGGCAAATAGTGTAAGCGACCATAATAACTTTAAATCATTTAAGTAGCTGTCTTATAGATTTACTATATTCTGTGACAGATGTAATACACGTATAGTCAATAAATACCATACTAATACTCGGATACACCTCAGGAAACACTTAGTAACGTATACAACGATAATTACTCAAGACATTTATAAAACTAATACTAAAAATATGTAACTGTTATAAGAAGTTCATAAACATGTGTCAGCATGCAAATATGTACGAACATGTTATGGTTGAGACATTATCAGGGACGTTTAATGCTATTGCGGGGGGGGGGGGGGGGTAACGTATATATCGTGCTGTTACATGTTAACGCTGCCACTCTCAGAGGGCTAACATCTTTTTTTGTGTCTTATATAATGTAGTTTCAGAAAATCATAGTGTACAAAATTCCCCCAGGGGGGAGGGAGTCTATAGCCAGCTCAAGGCCTACTATTTCAAGGCTCTTGCAATAGCATATTATCCGACAAAATACTTGTATGTTCACAATTAATTGGTTTGACGACTATTCTGCTAGCTGGGTACATAGAGGCAACGACCATACCCCCGCCCCCAGAAATGATCATCTCCAAACCCTGTGGTGACAACAAGGATAACTGTAATTTGTAAAATATTCATTCTTCTTGTCAAAAGTCAAAATTTATACTTTGTATTAAACAGCAGTTTTGACATTATAATATACTCCTCAAAATAATTAAAGGACCAAGATTTTAGAATGCGATTATAATTAGCTCAAACATTTAAATTCTGTAAAACTTGGCCATAAGCTTTCTATTCTTTATGCTCATAAATCAAGAATCATTATTACTGATTTCCATGCCTAATTCTGCCATGACTGTGTCTCAAATGAACATACCCTCAAAAACACACTTTCAAAAGGCAGTGGGTGGGGTAAAGAAATTCTTCTGTGGTCATTCGAGTAGAATGAAAGCGACATCAAATTAAACTTTGTTTTAAACAGTTCAGCTTACATGCAAAACATTTCTTCAGTTTCAATATACTGGGAAGCAAGCATTTTCATCTTTGACAATGGAGTTTTGGCATTGTTGTGTTTTCTGACAACAATGTGTGTACTTGGCCTTCAAGAATCAGATTTTCAATCGCCATTCTATACCTTTGAGTGTTAGAAAGATGTCCCGACGAATTGTTTAAAGATTGTCACAGACAAATGCCAAAACCAGTTGTCTGAACCCATAGTCTGGCCATTACTTTGCAGCCAAAAGGGGCAATTTTCTCTCACAGGAAGGGGTGGGTGGTATCGACGGGATTAAAACACCATACAATCATGTGAAAACAGAGAGTTCATCATCTAAAAGCATTTTTCATTCATTCCATGCAGTTCTGTGGTCCAAGGATCACACGCACAAAAATGGCATTCCTATGAATTTAGGTCAAATTTTAAAATGACAAAAAAATCCTTGTTAGTAACATTTTCTATCCATTTTCTTTTTGCCGTTTCACTTGGCAATTAGGCGTCAAAGATGTCCGAAAAATTTAGGCTAGATCGCAAAATTGGTTTTCAAAATACGTTCTACACAAAATGCATCAATGTTGTAATTGATAGCATTGGTCCTTCAATTATTTTGAGGAGTATATATACAGCTAAACCTGGTTAATTCCAATTCGAATTATCGAGTTTTTGCTGTATTGTTTATACATACTTATGTCAATTCAAGTCATACGTTTATTGTATTTCTAATATTGATAACTGGGAAACAGATTTACAAAAGTCAATAGACTTTCTTCTGAATCCCTTTTTTGTATTTCGAAATGATCTGTATGTGAACTTATTGCATTATATGTACACATGTTGATATACAAAAATGAAATGAAAGTTTAAACTAAATCCTTTAAAAGGTAAACGTATATAAATTTACATATTGGGTGAGGGTGGGGAAAAGGTCTTAATACGAAAAACATTGAGACGTCCATTTGTCTATTTCAATTGAATGTATGAACTCCATTTTGCATGCTTAAATAGTGCGCGGGCATACTGATCAGACAGATTGGATATATTCAGATAAATTTCTTACATTATTCTTTCGATGGCAAAACCGTTGTGGAAGTAAACAAGATGGTCAAGATGACCCTTATCGGTCACAGGAGATAGATCTATTAGGTAGTGTATAGGGGGTCACCTAATAACCATTTCTGCCAATTTGAAATTTAATTTCGACAGCTGAATTCAGGAGAATTCTTGTAGTTTTTTTCATAAAGGTGTACACATGTGAGGGAAACTGGCCACGTCTCCTGTCGGTCATGTTTTTCGAACGATTAAATTCGTTTTAGCTATATGTCGAGGGTCGTCAAGTGATCATTTCTACTAAATTATTTTTAATTCTTACCACAAATAGGTCAGTTTGAGCTGTGTATGCACAGAGGAGCTAAAGCGCTCACTTTTTAGCCATTCAACTGATATTGTACTAAAGTACACTTCTTAGAGTGATTATTTTCAGCAGTATGTATCTCCCCTTTGCTGTCGGCTTGATCATTAAGTATCAATGTGTATCACGAAAAATATTGCAAAAATCGCAGTTTGAAAATTTGACTTTCATAAATTACTTAGGGAGATTTCACGCCTTAACAGGACATCTTGCAATATTTTATACTGAAATGTTGCATGTAGACAGGGGAACAATAACTAAAAACATGTCGGATTAGATTTTAGTTAAAGCCCTGGATCCTATCCCTTGGACTTTGGGGTGGAGGTGGAGCCAAGACAAAAATCCAATTTTTCGGAATAATATGCTATATGTATATACATCACATTGAAGGGAACAAAACCTACCCACCTCAAGGTCAGTTTGACCCTAGCTGAAACTTAAGGTGTTTAGACGGCATGATTTTGTCAGCCTGACTTAGTCATACATTACAAATCAGCTCGTGTAAACACTGCTATTACAGAGTTACATATGATTCCAAGAGTCAGGACGACATGTCATGGGGGGAAAGAGCTGTTTTTATTTGTCATTACAAAATCATGGCGAATTAGCCAATCAGCTTCGAGGTCACAGGGGTTAATTTCTCTCGGAGCAAGATAAAATAGATAACCCAAAACATGCCAGTATTTTGTCCTGAAAATGGTGTTTACTTATTAACCTGCTGCATATATTCAAGTGCACTTCAGAGGAGATCTTATCATGGAAGTAAACACTATAAACCCTGAGCAGGAAGCTTCCAGGGAACAGTCTGATCTGGGTTGATATTGTTTGCCATAAAGACTACCTAAGAACATAAGCAGATGAGATAGCAGATGACAAAAGTCGTGACTGGCAGGAATGAGCTTTAACACATGTTCTTAGCTATAGCAATGCAACGATGTAGAGCAGGATGAGATAGCTTAAGGTGCCCGGCCAGTTTCCTTCACTGTTGAAAGAAATCACACATGACACTGTAATGCCGTCTAAACAGAAAAAGCATACATAATTTTGTCAAGACGACTTAATCATGCCGTCCAAACACCCCTTTACTTGTATTGTTCTAATCACTAGAAACGGATTTCGATTGCCATTTGGCGCCAATAGGGCGACAAATGACAATCGAAAACTGTTGCTTAAAATTTTGATCTACGTTTGTCGATAGTATTACCGTTTTCGATTGCCGTCTACCAGGTGTGATTTTGGTATTTCAATTATATAATCTGTGGCAATCTAAGGACATTCACGCTTAGGGATGTCTGTTACAACGCAAGGTGGTTCTGGACGACAGTACGTTACGGGTTCCAGACGAAATATTTCTAAATATAGGTTTGTGCTATTGAATGTGTATCGTTTTCGGGAGACTTAAGACACAATTAACCGCAAGCATCTTATTTTGTCTTTGTATATTTGTCCACGACACTTATCTAAACTTAATCAACCATGTAGAGCATGGCAACTGTATCCTGTTAACGCGTATATGATACATTATCATTCTTGAAACTGTTTTTTACTACTACACATGTCCTCATATCCTCATTTAGTACATTCACTTTCGTTTTCTTTGAACTTTTTATGACTTTGTGATTAAACATTGCATTGTCCATTACATAGAACAAGAAAGAACTTTCTTATAAATCTGCTTACTTTAGATGAACGCGTTGTACTGCAGTCATTTTTCCATGTTACAGATGTGTAACGACTGCAAATATTTTGTTACAGGTTAATGTCGACAGCGTAGCAGGTGGAGACGACAGTGATGGATTTATTAAATATATCTTACACCAAAGAATCTTCTGTTTTGACCAAGGGTGGAATATCATTTACCCTGTATGAGAATACGAATATGGCCAATACTCGGATTATGTACTGTAATTTGGTGACGCACATGACTTGACATCGTGGCTTTGTACTTAGCGTGTCAGACTTTGGAACCAGAGGACCAGGGTCGATTCCAGGGTGGGCACTTATAACATTTTTTTCTTTTCTTTTTCTTTTTTCCTCTTGTAATGCAAAATTACTTCATACAAGAAATATGGAATTATATAAATGACAAAAATTACACTCCTTAAATTTTTAAATTGAATTATCCTCGAACTTTGTGGGGGTGAGGATACTTTCGCCCTCCCACAATATAATTAGTCTGGTGACCCCATTTTTTTTTTTAATGTCAAATGATAGTCCATGAAATAATAACATAAATAAGATTTATGTCAGATTTCTTATATATAATTTACTCCAAAAATCCAAATCCTTCATGGGGGAATAACCAAAATATATCATGCAGTATCTTGACATGGCTTGGGAAAACAAATACATTTTCACATTTTCTAGAAAGCTTGAGGTCATGAGCAATAATTAAAATAAGGAAGCTGGATGGCGATTACAAATATATTAGCTTAATATTAAGGACTTGGATTGTTTCAGAAAATTTGTGAAATGCTGAAAACTTCCATGTGAGATTATAAAAAATTGAGTGTAGTGACATATCCTTTTTATTTCATAAATTGACAGTCCATACATAAAGCAAACTGTATGCAAACAATTAAAAAAGATGTTAATGTGGGAAGTATTACCCTCAATTGCACTAAATAAGCTCCAGGTCTGACAAAGTGTAAGTCACATATCATACATGGTTGAATAAAAGAACGTTTGAGCGTACCAAAGCTGAAGGCTCCGAGGTGAACTAATAGTATACAAATGACTCCAGCCTCCATTCGTCTGTCTGTTCGTCAACATTTTCAAAGATCTTATTCACCACAATGTCAATCAAATTTCATATGGAGACTCCTAAGGATGGAGGGAAGATAGTTATTCGAATGATCTTAAAATGAATTTAAGCCCCCACATCCTTGCTTAGGCTGCTGTCCATTCTGAGGCGGTGATTCTCTCATTGTTGATCTATTGTTTAATGTACTTCTCATTATGGGGGTTCTGTGTTTGTCTTTGTTTTGGTATGCATCATTTTGCGCCCTTCCTAGTTTTGCAATCATCTTGAAGATAAAGAGAGAGCTGGTAGCTTTGCTTTTATTGTCTTGCGATTATCTTGTTACTGTAAAGGTTCAGTGGCTTTTCCTCATGATGTAGTGGGTTGGTCTGGAGTTTATGATTGTTGTATTTCCTGATCATACTCACCAACTTCTTGGTCTTGTGACCAAGATGCCGCCATGCTCAAATAAGGTAAAACACATTTTGAATATTCTCTGGAACCAGAAGACTAAAATTCCACCAACCCCATATATGGAATTAACCTTTAAATTCTTCTGATTAACTTGGTATGCACATTCAAAGGGAGGTCGCACAATGCTGAACTACTTCTTCAGGAGTTGAATAGGCTTCAGAGCAGTATTTTCATTTACTCGAGTGTTCATGAAAAAATGTCGTCTCACATCTGTTACAGAAAAATTGACGTCGTCTATTGCCTGTTACACAGTCGTCTCTAACCAGTAACATTAGAAAAATGAAATTTTTGAGGTTTTCAGTTTTCTTTTAAGAAGGACATGTTACAATTGACTGAAAAAGCATGCGAGGTCTATTGTATGACCATGTATGCTTATTTCATGACGAGAACGCAAGTAATTAATCACAAATTACACATTTCTGAAGTTTCTTTTCCAGACCAGAGTTTTACAATTTAACTACAAATATCTATGGTGTTTGTACTTCTAATGTCAAACTTACAAACACTAATATGACAGGAATTATTCAAAATAGCCAAACACACTATATTATCATTTTCTACGACGTCTGTGTGTGTGCCCCTCTCCACTGTCGTCCAAAACCCTAAATCTGTCATCTAAAACCCGTTACCTGTCGTCCAGCACAGGTAAGCAGTCGTCATAGGCCCGTAACGAATTGTCGTCCAGAACCACCTTGCGTTGTAACTGACATCCCTAAGCGTGACATTGGCAGACTTATGCATTTGTTTCGAAGCAGGCGAAGGGTAAAACAGCGTGTGTACATGCTGAAGAGACCAGATTCATATTTATGTGTTCGAGTTGATGTATACGGGGCTAGATGGGACTATTAGATAAGGAAATACAAAATAATGATTACATTTTAATCCACTTATAAGATATAACATTAATCAATTTCTGTGCAAGAGCACCAGAACCCCAGCTCCAATTGCAAACCATAGATTTCCTGCAATGAAAGTAAAACTTCTAAGATATAACTATTATAGGAAGAAGCCAAATTATCTAACTCATAAATTAATCTTTATACAATAAAGAAAGCCAACAGTCGTTAATCTAAATTATTCGTTGTGTCCTTAAGCAAGACGCTATCTGCTGCTTAGTACTGGTTCAGAACAGGAGTACCCATCCCAACATAACTGAACAAATGTTAACTAAGACTTTAAGAATCAAGCCAAAACATATTTTGGTGAAAACTGTATTGTTTGTTTGCTTTGCATGGTTACATCGATTGCTTCCAAAATAACCACATGTACGATTTTAAGTTAAAGAAAGCCACGATATGGCTAAACTAACACATCACTAACATGGTATGACGCTGCAATAACGCCATGCATTAAAATCCATAAACCACTGGTGGGTTACAGTTTTTCAGGAATTGTTATGACGTCCATAGCAACGTTGCGTACATAATGACAAAATTGCAACGTTTTTTACGGCAGAAATGAGATTTCAAAGTAATTTTAATCACGTATAAATCTAGCATTCTCGTGCTCTTGTATTATTGAAATTTATTAAACTCGTTGCAAAAAAGACAAGCCTCGCATTTTATGTCTTTTCCCAAACTCGTTTAATAAATTCAATAAAACAAGAGCACTCATGTAAGATCCTCTATGTAATTCAAAGTGAAGCCTTGGATCAGAACGGGCTTATGAATTTTTGTGCACACAGTAGGGAACTAAGAATGCAAGCTTTTGTGGGGACAGCAAAGACTGATTAGACTGAGCTGATGTCTAGGCTGGTAGAATCTATTCTGTAATAGTCATAGTATTGGTTCTCATGTCGAGGCTCTTTAACCTGCAATGGCTCACAATGAATAAAATACTATCCCAATACGATAATTATTTTATATGCGCTGTTCAACAGTGGGGAACTTGGGGTCTGGACTCCTCTTGAGAATATCAAAGTTGTAGGCTTCCTTATGGAAACTGGCCCCGAGATAATAAAACGTTCTATGCTCAACTGAGCTGAGCACGAAATTTATACTGCTCATAAATGTAAAAATGCCAACAATCGTTGGCATTTTAACATTTATTAGCATAATAAAAACATATGAGAGGCTTACAACAAGAAACCTCTTTGTCGGTTTTTTAGATTTTATGAACAGTTTGAATTCCGTGCTCAGTTTAGCATGAAAAACGTTTTATAACCTACTAGGCCTGGTATGGACCATACACTCCTGTAAAATCACAAAGCTACCCAGCCGGCATTCAGTGTGGACCCGCTTTGTTTATTGGGTTTTGATTTTTACCTGTATCTGATAAGGCCCGAGTAAAATAAGTTGATACAAAAAAAATGACAAAGGTATGAACTAGATGAAACTGGTTTTGGACACGTTTCACAAATTTTCCAAATCTTAGAGAAATAAAATAGGGCTGTACCTAGTGCAACCGTTGCACAGTTGGCGCTATACGGTATGTGATTCTATTCATTCCAAATCACATCATAATCAGATTTTTGATTAACATGCAGGTGCAGGGGCATCATCCACATCAGTGTCCCCCATCCAGATAACTGGCTAGCTTCACGCATAGCAGATCTCACACATGTGTGCTACTCAATTCTTTATATGTTTTAGTGAAAAATGAATATGGATATGCGTTGTGTGGCTACCACGATTGCTGCCAAAATAGCAACTACATGTTGTATTTTTAAACAAAAGCAGCACATGTTAACCTGCAATCCCTTTCTATGATTAATTTACTTCCAATATGCGTTTCACTGCCCACGCAGGATGAAGTGGGCCATTATCAGCCCCCAGCAAAACGGAATCTAACTGGCGTTTTACTGGCGGGCGGATAATGACCCGAGACTTCATGCTGACAGGTCACATTGTCTATTTAAAAATGGAATTAGTCCTTTACCTTTACCTAGTGTAGTAGTTGCACTGTTGACTCCTGGTAGAATATGCAACATCTTGGAAGTAGAGAAGACCCGGTCATCAGTATTGGTTAATTGCTGGAGTCCAGCACTTCGCTTTTTTTTACTGCAACTCTGAAAACAAGAAATGTCACAGTCACGTGACGAATGCCCCCAAAGGAATTGGTCTAGCATAAGACACATTTGAGGAAAGTTAGCTGTAATATAGAAGATATGCTCCAGACACGAAAGACCTAGAAATGAGGCCAGAAGTCAATGTCAAGGTAAAAGTGACCCAAAATGGTATGCACCACTCCGCCATCCAAAGAGGAATCAACACACTAAAGGGGGAGTTCTAAATCTGCCCACGCATGGATTTCAATAATATTTTAATATTTTGTATGTTGAATACCTACGTTATAACTACAAAAATGAAATTATTTCATTCCTCGAAGGCTGTTAGGCCACGGGGGGGGGGGGGGGGGGGGGGGGGAGGGGGCACCTTGATGTACACACTCTTTGTACTAATATATGACCTATAAAATATCAGTCTCAAATCATTAACATTATTTACTGCTACATTCTTTGAATGGAATATGAAAGAAGACTTCCCAGGGTATACCTTAATACCATTAATGTATATGAATACATCTAAATATTTTTTTCTGACCCATCAAAATTTGAATTATCCCCATATTGAACATTAAAGTTAGTGTCTATAGGGGATTCTGTCCTAATATTTACCATGTTCCAGTTTTTGTCAACCCATAATATTTTCAGAAAAGTAGCTCAAATACATCTTTATGCATGTAAATTTTCATAAAATTTGGACACCGGTAAAAGTGTTATAATTTGCCTAAAATGAGTTAAGTCAGTTTTGATTCTTAAGTGATTTCAAATAAAATATTCAAGTTAGGTCTTACAAACGGCAGTTTTTCCAGTATTATTCTAAAAACGCATTGACTCACTATTTTGTATCTTCATCCAAATTAGGTCCAAAATAGTTTTGGTGTCAGAAGTTTTAGCTAATTCAATAGCATAATAGCATAAAACTGGCATTTTTGTAAGCAGCACTTGATAAGTAGCACTTGGTCTAGAACTTAGTTGCAGGGTGGATGTCCAGCAGATATTATTTGCGAATAGATCTTCCACTGGTTTTGAAATTATTTTTGGACTGAAGCCAACAGGTGTTTATGCTCTTAATGTCTTTCAGCCATTGAAAAAATCAAGCAGATTAGGATTTATGCTAGGAAATTTATCGTCTCCATCAACATGCCTCGGAATCAAATATTGAGAGTAAATTGGTTCAGGACTATGTGCATACTTCTCATTAACTCATATAAACTAAGTGAAACCAGGTCAAGTGTTTAAGAAATTGTGTATGTTCTCACTATTTTGGTAGGTTCTTTTCACACCAGCTGTCTTTGTATTGGATTAAAATATCCCCCGTATATTGATAATGTTGTATTTTTATATTCTGGTCTTTTTGGAATATTTAGTTTAAGCAGAAAGTAGAAGACAATTTAAGCCAGTGCTAGGAGGCACGAGAGCTGCAATACTTTCCATTTAGTGTCATGCAGAGGCTGAGTGAAACGGAGTCTTAAGTTTTATAACTATAGTTTATTTTTATTATGGAATGATCCGTTTTGCCACATTATTTAAATGGTATCCTTATTTTGCAGTCCCTTATTTACTCAATGTGTACATTTTAATGAATGGTTTACAGAATCTTATTTGAATGGCAATGCGTTTTTATTGGTATTGATTGTTGTTATTTCTCCTGCATTAAGTTCTATCCGCCAAACATTTCAAAAGGGTATCCAAAATACTTAAAATAAACTCAATTTAAAATCATTAATATTCCAACGAAAGCTTTTAAACTGCTTCAATAAATAGAACTGGAGTTGATGAAAATAAAAATGATACTTTTTAAGATTATAAATGGATTTTCAAATATTAAGAAACACTTACCGAATTTTTTAATGTATACATACTGAACATCTGGCATAAGACGAGGTGACACAGTATTTGTGCTGTTATTTCCATCGTGGCTATAGAATCATGAATTCGATTCTCGAATTACCTCATAATCATAATGCTGACATACTAAACAATTCTGTAAAACTGGGCATAAATATTTATGATGAATTCAATAATATTTATTCATTTAACAAAAGTCTGACTCATCATTCGAACAATATATATTTCCGGGCTTCAAATCTTGTGAATATTATCCTTATACATATAGTCAAATTATATATAGATGGGAAAGGTTGACAAGAACTGTAACACACCATAATTAAAACCCAAACATTGTTGATATAATTTGTACAGCTGATTTTGAGTAAATATGCTAAAAGAAACATTATTTTAAACAATTTATGTGATAGATATGGTAACGTGTTTATCGCACACATAAGCTAGAACTCACAGATTATTCTAATAATTATCATTTATAGACATTCTGATTTCGGATAGATGCAAATTTGGCTGATTTGGGGGGTACCCCTATAATCAAATACTACACAATACCAAATGTTGTAGCCAACCCATGAAAAGCGAATGAAAACAAAATACTTATAAGCCAAACAGTCAATTTGCATAATATCATCAAGATCTATGCCTGTGCAAAACAGAACTCTATGTAAATAGAGCATACTGCTTGAAGTTTACATAAAATATTGATATTTACATTCTGTAAAATTTTGACCATTAAGATTGAAATTCAGAAAACTCCATTTTACCGGTTTTATTTTTTCTTGAGATTTTATGATTATAACAAACACATGTGTGGACAAATTTGATATAAATTCCATAGGTTGACAAGAACAGCTACTTGGCAAAATTGACAATTTAATTTGTTGAAAATATTTTCAAAATGTTAAATTCAGGGATAATTTCAAACAAAATTTGATGTGGACTTGTTTATTTTATACATTGAAAAACATGTATGGTACATACATAATTACAAATTATTAGGCAATATGTTGAGAATAAATTAGGTCAAAAAATCAAAAATCGTGTCGCCTAGGGCCACATTTAATTAAGGTGTCCATTTTTTTTTTAATTTTAAAATTTAAAATTATTTAAATTTAACAACGGAAATAGATAAATGTGTAAATATCTCACAAATAGAACACATGTAATAGACAGTCTTTCTACAAAATTTTCTAAAATTTTGTGCGTTGGCAGAACCCTATGTAAATTTCATTTAGGGTGGAACTCCACCTTTGGGATTCCTACAAATAATATAGGAGATATGCTCCAGACACGATTATTCTAGAAACTAGGTCAAAGGTCAAGATCACAGTGACATAAAAATGGTATGCGACACAGCATCCAAAGATGTATCCATACAGCAAATTTGGGGTCCCCATCTCAAATAATATTAGAGATATGTTCTTGACACAATTATTCTACAAACTAGGTCAGAGGTCAAGGTCAAAGTGACCTAAAATGGTATGTGACACTCCGCCATTTAAATCGGCATCAACTCACAAAATTTGGGATTCCTACCTTTAATAATATAAGAGATATGCTCCGGACACGATTTTTGTAAAAACAAGGTCAAAGGTCAAGGTCACAGTGACCCATAAATAGCACAAGACACTCCACCACCCAAAGATGAATTCACACACCTAAATTTGGATTGCTATCGCAAATAAAATAAAAGATATGCTCCTTACACAATTATAATTAAAACTAGGTTAGAGGTCAAGATCACAGTGACCCGAAATGGTGACACTCTGTCATCAAGATACATTTAAACACCAAATTTGGAATTCCTATCTTAAAGAAAGTAGAAGATATGCACCAGACTCAACACATTTTCTAAAAACTAGGTCAGAGGTCAAGTTCAAGGTCATAGTGAACCAATTGTGGTATGCAACACTTTGTCGTCCCAAGATGCATTCACATACCAAATTTGAGATTCCTACCTCAATTAATATAAGAGATGTGCTCCGGACACGATTATTCTAAAAACTAGGTCATAGGTCAAGTTCAAGGTCACAGTGAACCAATTATGTTTTGCTACAGCTCCTCATCCCAAGATGCATCACACCAAATTTGAGACTCCTAGCTAAAATAATATTAGAGATATGCTTTGGTCATTGTTATTCTAAAAACTATGTCAGAGGTAAGGTCACAGTGACCTGAAAATGGTTTGTGACACTCTGACATTCCAAGATGCATTTACACACAATATTTGGAATTCCTACCTCAAGTAAGAGAAGATATGCACCAGATTCAATGCAGTTTCTAGAAACTAGGTCAGAGGTCAAGGTCAATTATGGTACTGGACACTTTGTCATCCCAAGATGCATCCACACACCAAATTTGAGATTAGTTTCTCAAATAGTATAAGAAATATGATCCGGACACGATTATTCTAAAAACAAGGTCAAAGGTCAAGGTCACAGTAACCTGAACTCGGTATGTGACACCGCCATCCCATGTTGTATTCACATACCAAATTTGGAATTCCTACCTCAAAGAATAGAAGAGATATGCTCCGTACACAATAATTCTTAAAACTAGGTCAGAGGTCAAGGTCACAGTGACCCTAAAATGATATATGACACTCTGTCATCCCAATATGCTTTTACACAACAAATTTGGAATTCTTATTTCAAAAGAATATAGGAATATGCACCAGACTCAATGGAGTTTCTAGAAACTAGGTCAAAGGTCAAGTTCAAGGTCACAGTGACCCAATTATGGTACACGACCCTTTCTCATCTCAAGATGCATCCACACACCAAGATTGAAATTCCTACCTCAAATAATATAAGAGATATGCTCCTGTCACGATTATTCTAAAAAATAGGTCAGAGGTCAAGCTCAAGGTCACAGCGACCCAAATAAGTTGTGCGACACTCCGCCATCCCAAGATGCATCCATACATCAAATTTGGAATTCCTACCTCAAAGAATATAGGAGATATGCACCGGACACGAAGCGGGACAGACGGACGGACGGTGCGATTACTATGCCTCCTAAAGTTCCTTTGGGGACATAATAGAATATATGGGCGATCTTTTTTCCAATGTGTTCTAAATGATAAGTGGTCATTGTATGAGATTTTTATAGTCGTGTCAAGTTGCCATTTTACCATCTTCACCAGCGAAGGTTTCGTCGTATCTACCTTTCGACAAACCCTTCGCCTCACGACCCTCAAAATTTATTATTAGCGCAGGCTAATCGACCAATGAAAAGGCCAGGAAGGATTTTTTCGATAATCCCTTCCTGCCAATCAGATTAAACGAAGCAGTTTATCGGCATCTATTATACACCACCTGTTAAGTCTCCATAAGTCCAGATAAACAAAGATTTTGGTCGTAAAAATATTTATTTTTCTTCTATTCTTCGGTTCAAAATTATGTTATGGTTGCTCTAAATAACCATCTTAATGTGACAGTTCTTTTGAGCACCATAAACGTATATTTTAGTTGTTAAATAAGAAAACTGAATGTAAATTAATTACGCCGTCTTATCTGGAGTCCTTGTGTTTACCAATTTTTTGTACCGCTTTGTGATTGATCATATTACTTGTTACTATTTTCGTCTTATGGCAAACTCAATCGGTAGAAAGTATCCTTGTGAGGCCAAGGGTTAAGATAGCGAATCGTAACCCTTGGTATGACAAGATGCCATTTTACAGTCAAGGACCAAAAGTAATTACACAAAATTGATTTCCATGGTGGTACTTTAGTGTATCGATTCCTGGTCTTTGCACCCTTACTTACTTATAATGCATTCTCGGGTTTACAAGAGGTTTATTGTGTGATAAAGATTAAATGACAATAACTTTAATTGTTGTAAAGGTAAATAATAGATTCATATTTTGTGATAAAGATCCAGAGCTCAGGTGACCTGGCCATGTCCCTAGAGGCCTCTTTTTTCACAAACAGGCACCCAAATAAATTACAGGTCATAATTCAAAATGAATTTTAATAAACAGTAGACATGGTTTCTGGGTGCGTTTCCGCTGCCAGTAACATTTCAAAGTTTATTAAATAATATAAGCCTTGCGTCCTTTGTGGGACTTAGACCAATAGTGCAGGGTCTGCACGGTTTGCTTACATAGTTTTATTAAAATTTGAATAAAAATGTAAAATACCACCCAACAACCCTTAAAACGGAAATAGACTAGTCTAAATGATAACTGTAGGGAATACTATTCGGCTTAAATGGGTTAATACTTACAATATCACAGCTGGATGAGCCACTTGGGCATACAGTAACTGTACAGGAGAAGAAGATATCGTTACTGTTGTAGAACTTGAAGACATAGAGAACAGCCCAGTAACGTTTGATACTGGGAACACCAGACTCTTCATTGTCAAAGTCGCTGCCCATTAAGTTGCTGTCTTGTTCACATCTGAAATTAAAAGATTATTGTACAGCCAGTTTAACTTTACTGTAAAACCAGTGTAAAACCATTGTAAAACGGTCGCTGAAAAATAGACAAAACAAATCTTAAATAGGATGCAGTCGATGGTACACCACCGCAAACACCCGTTTTTTTCACTTTTGACCTTAATCTTAGGGTCATGGTTACAGAAATTGTTGTCAAGTTCCCTCCACATCACGTGACCCATATGCCAGGGAAGTTTAAAGTGGCTATGTCAAACGGTAGAGGAGATGCATTCAAAAGAACACACATTCTTTGACCTTGGCATTAAGGTCACTAAATATAGCCCAGCACCCTCTACATCATGTGACCTATTCACCTGCAAATTTTTAAGTTGTAATGTCCTACAGTTTAAGAAGTACATTTAATGTCTGGGTCAAGGTCACATGAAAAGTTGCCCAGTATCATCACTTTACCTATGCAGCTGCAAATTGAAGCTGCTACGTCTAACGGTTAAGATGTATCTTACAAAAATACATATGACTGTTGAACTTGATTTAGGGGTCATGGTAACTAAATGTTGCCCAGTACCCTCTACTTCATGTGACCTAATCAGGTACAAAGTTTGAAGGTGGTATGTCTAACGGTTTAGGAGGAGATGCATTTACAAGAATGCACATTTATTTGACCTATGACTTTGACCGACGGGTCAAGGTCACACGAAATGTTGCCCAGTAACCTCTACTTCATGCGACCGAAGAAGGTCGAAAGTTTGAAGTTGGTATATCTATCGGTTTCGGTGGAGATGCATTTACAAGAAACGTGACGGACGGACGCATATACGCACGGCGGACCGACTTTGGTACAAAATTAATATACCCTTTTTTCTAAAGAAAATAGCGGGTATTATGACAAATGGTAGCTTAATGAAAGTATACAAGTATTAACTATTTCAATAGCAGTCACGCCTTGAAGCTTTAAGTTATTATACCACACCAAATAGGCGGTAATCAAAAACTGTTACCAAAGCAACGGATCAGGATCAAAAATCGCAAGACAGAGATTGATTGCCATTTGTAGGCAAATGACAATAGAAAACTGTTTCTAACTATTATCTAAGTTTGATAGTATTAAAACGCTTATAATATACTCCTCAAAATAATTAAAGGACCAAGATTTTAGAATGCGAGTATAATTAGCTCAAACATTTGAATTCTGTAAAACTTGGCCCAAAGCTTTCTATTCTTTATGCCCATAAGTCAAGAATCATAATTACTGATTTCCATGCCTAATTCTGTCATAACTGTGTCTCAAATGCACATACCCTCAAAAACATACTTTCAAAAGGCAGTGGGTGGGGTAAAGATTTTTTTCTGTGGTCAATCGAGTAGAATGAAAGTGGCATTAAACTAAACTTTGTTATAAACAGTTCAGCTTACATGAAAAAAAAAATCTTCAAACAGTTCAATATACTGGGAAGCAAGCATTTTCATCTCTGACAATGGGGTTTTGACATTGTTTTGTTTTCTGAAAACAATGTGTGTACTTGGCCATTAAGAATCAGATTTTCAATCGTCATTCTTTGCCTTTGAGTGTTAGAAAGATGTCCCGGCGAATTGTTTAAAGATTGTCTCAGACAAACGCCAAAACCAGCTGTCTGAAACCATAGACTGGCCATTACGCCACAGCCAAAAGGGGCAATTTTCTCTTACAGGAAGAGGTGGATGGTATCGATAGGATTAAAACACCATACACTCATGTGAAAACAGAGATTTCAGCATCTAAAAGCATTTTTCATTCATTTCATGCAGTTCTGTGGTCCATGGATCACACACAAAAATGGCATTCCAGTGCATTTTGGACAAGTTTCAAAATGACAAAAAAATCTTTGTTAGTAACCTTTTCTACCATTTTCTTTTTGCCGTTTCACTTGGCAATTGGGCGCCAAAGATGTCCGAAAAATTAAGGCTAGATCGTAAAATTGGTCTTCAAAATACGTTCTACACAAAATGCACCAATGTTATAATTGATAGCATTGGTCCTTCAATTATTTTGAGGAGTATATGTGGATACTGTCACTGGGTAGGGGTGTGGATGAATCATTTTTAAATTACAGACTAAATCTTCGTCCTGCTAAAAATCCGGCTGTTAAGTTTTAAGCTTATGTTTTGCAATAACTTTTTTATTTTCAATTTTAGCAAAATGTGTTTGCGATGAAAGTTGTAGAGGAGACATTACATCAACTTCTCCAAAAGTTGGATGCTTCTGGCGCAAGCAGATTTGGGTATAGAGATAAAGATTTTGCAATAAATTGACTGATTCGTCTTAAATTTCTAAGTATTTTATTGAAAGGCAAAATTCGTAAAGGCGTGATAGAAAGATGTAGTCTCAAAAACACATTTAAAGGCTGTGCATATCCTGTTATTCAAAGGTTGTGCAGAACATAAAACTGCCGTTTGTACTCTCAGAATTTACCGTGCGAATGCTGAATACACTTTAAGCAGGCTCACTTGTATGAACAAAGGTTGGTTTTCCGAATGATGTGCAATTTCTCGTATGCACGTGCTATGACATGAACGGTTTTGAGATGACCACACTGGTGATTTCCATTATTTTTTGAACAAGCCATCCATCGCTTTAGTAATTGAATTAGGGCTTTTAACCGACATCTTTGGTTTATTTGCGCTTTGCTTAAAATGTTCCAAGTAAGTATCTAAGCACAGAGGAACCTGCAGCATCTTGGTTGTGGCAACTGTTTGGAGAAGTTGGCGGAGATGTTCGTGGATATTTTTTATCGGGAAAAGTTTCGATATACGACGCAGTAAAACGTTATTTGCGAAAAGTGAGTTCTAAAAGCTTAATAGTTGGTGTTTTTTCTTAGTATGAATGTACATAAAGAAAATGTTTAGACACCTATCCCTATTGGTTACGTCTGCACGAAAATTTATTTACTGACTTGCTCACATGGATATGTACAAAAATCGCACGTTTTTGCAGTTATTGTTTTCAATCATATGATAGAGCTTTTGGCTCACTATAATTACAACTGTCATAACATTTATTGAGATCCGCTAATCTGATTGGTCAAGACCGGTCATCTGATCGCATTGACCTGTATTTCATTTTCCAATGAACCCGGTCCGTATTCATGAGGGGGCGGGGTCATTCACGACAGAACTACTTTTGTGTTTCTGTGCAATGCTTCAATGAAGAGAAATGAACAGCCTACAACTACTGACACTTTACCTTGCACCTACACCTATATTTTCAGGTAGAAAAGCAAAGATTAACTTACATACGACGCCTAAATGAACAGTAGTCATACCGATCAGCTGTCTGCTGCCATGCGCGGTTCCAGAAATTTTCGTCATGGGGGGGGGGGGGGGGGTCCACGTCAATCTGACAAAAAAAAAACTCTGACAGCGTTGGTTGTTTGTTTTGTTTTTTGCTTTTTTCTTAGTCCTCGGCTTATTTTACAGAAGTCAAATGGTTAATTTCAAAGAGAAATATCCAAATTTTTCCAGGGGGGGGGGGGGGGGGGGGGGGGCAATTGCTTACTCCCTATAGAAACCCAAATAACTTGTGATTTTCCAGGGGGGTCCGGACCCCCTGGCCCCTCCCCTCTGGATCCGCACTTGGCTGCGATCTATTTAGTTTCCCAGTCCGCAAAATGATGCGATCGCCTCTTGGCTTGCACATGTGCTCGTTTTCCTGCAACTTCGTTGCATGTTTTCAGTCAAGCCCCGCAATAAAAATCGTTTCTTGAACTTACTGCATGACTGTTGCCTGGTTTATCCAACATTCTTTGCAATTCGCCTTTTCATTCTTCAATCACTCAATAAAGATAGCTCAATTTCTTTTTGCTGGGGGTCATTTCTTTTCCTTTCCAAGCCATTTTGACAGATGATGCTTTCCGTCACCAATGAAAATGAATGACGTCATATCCGATGACGTATCTAATGAACACCCATGTTAAGTTTTTTCGGTTGTCACTAGGTAAAAACGAGATTCTAGTCTCTAAAATGTAGTTGTTTATTTTCAATTGGAGAACGGCCGCCATTTTGATTTTTGAACGTCGCGATCGTTACGTCTACATACGCACGTCATAGTCTAAATGCGCGAAACAAATTATTAGCTGGAAACGTTTTTTTTTTATGGAAAACAGAATTAAAAATACTGAATAAGAATGAATAAAGAAGAAGTTGTAATTATAAGAATTGAAAGTAATTTTTCTGCGTTTCACTGAGGTATGAAATGTCGTTTAAATTACATCTAATTTTAGCATGAAAACCTTCGGTTTTCATGCAAATTAGATGTAATTTTCCCGACATTTCATACCTCAGTGAAACGCAGAAAAATAACTTTCAATTCTTAAGTAAAGGCGGTGACTTTAATATTCATATCTGGGTGGATTCGGCCATTTCATCTGCTCAAGAAAGGAAATAATGGTCTATTTGTTAATGTTGAATAAGTTCTTTGAGCCGCGCAAATGTGCGTGAATTTCATGAAACTTTTGACCGTATATACACTGAACAAACATCTATTAACCCTTAAAGTGCATATCATAAGCCGTATGCTTTTGTAGTCTGGAATGTTTTTAAAGTCTCCTAAAACAGAATTAATCCAGATCAGTAGTCTGATCCGGGTCAACACTGTTTGCCTCTAATTATGTTAACTGATAGACATTTTCGGATGTAGTTATTTTGCTGGTGTTGTAACACTTTCACTGCCAAGCACCTCAAAATACCAATGCCTCAGTGCCAAGCATGTTTCAAGGACTCCTGGATATTTAGGATATAGGGGTTCAACACAAAGTATCTCCAGAACCATTCAACCTATTGCTGCGAAACTCACAGAATGTTGCTAATATATGAAACTTTCATTTGAACTATACTATGCACAATAAGTTTAGCAATTTCTTGCGTTTCGCACCTTTTTTGTCCTCATCTTTGTGGAGTGCCGATCAATTTCAGTTGCAATGACGAGAAAAGGATCTTAGGATAATGAAACCACGAAATTTTAGACGCCATCCTTTAAATAGGCATTTGGGGAGAGCAATACTTGCAGAAGGGGTCAGTAGGCAAAAATCACATCCGTTGTAAGTAATGCTAAAATGATAAGCATCTGATTTGTCGTTTGGTGGTCTTTCATCTTCCTCGTGCATCATACGCATATAAAAACTATTGGTTATGTGACAGATGTGATAGAGATTTCATGCTGAAAAAATCAGCTGCCATCAATGACGTCAAAACGTAGTCACCATTTGATTAAACTTCTAATGTTAATTGGCGTGCCAACTCAACAGAGAGTCAGTTTACAAAGATATCATAGGCTTACAATGTAACTCATCTTATGGTTGATTAAAACCTTAAGTTACTGAAAAATGGTGCGACGCATTTGCGAGATAATGTTGACGTTAGATTTTATCTTTCGGCTCGTGCACTGTAGTAGTGAAGAGGTTTCATTCAACATTATTTGTCTGAATGTGCTCGAAGGCATCAAGCAATTTTACTTGTGAATATGGTTCAAGAAAACCCGACTACAAACACCGTTTAAAGGTGATAACGGAAACGCATTAGTAAAAACGTCAAATTGTGAAAACTTGGTCCTTTATTTCTCCGAGAAAGATCAGAAAATTGCAGCATTTGCTATGCTTTTTTTGGTTTTCAGTGACCAAACAATCGTTTGGAAATGGTTTCGGCTTCCCCCAATTATCAGAAATACCCACGTTACCCGCTAGTCTTAAAATTTAACGTCACTTTAGCACGGCCACAGCGTTTGGTAATTCTCTATTTTTTTTAAATGGAAAATCTTGTCATGTGATCGACACTTGTATCTTCATGACAGCAAATAAGACTCGAGATCTGATGTTAATGGGCTCACCCGTACAAAACAATTGCTAAATTTAGTGTGCATAGTATAGTAATAATAAAATAGTTACGTGACCTTTGGTCTCCCTTCTGGAAGCCATATTGAAAATATGAAAAAATGCCTATAAACAACTAGTTTATGCAAAAATAGATAAAACATCCATCACCACCAAGTATCAAACATAAGGATTTATTCTGGTATTATATTGTTTCAGAAATAAATCAAAATATAGCAGTTGATGGCTTAATGCGTCCTGTATGTCATTCACTTGGGCATGTTTCATTGGTTTGACGTCCGTGAAATCTTATGACATTACAAGGTTTTCTGTAAAGTCCATTCTGGTACATAAAATTGCACAATCTTCCAAATGCGATATTATACTTCTCAACATAATTGAAGGACCAATACTATCAATTATAACATTGATGTATTTTGTGTAGAATGTATTTTGAAAACCGATCTTACGATCTAGCTTAATTTTTTCGGATATGTTTGACGCCTTATTGCCAAGTGAAACTGCAAAAAGAAAATGGTAGAAAATGCTTCTAACAAGAGTTTTTGTCATTTTAAAACATGACCTAAATGTATCGAAATGTCATGTGGACCACAAAATTGCATGAAATTAATTAAACTTGATTTTAGATGCTAAAATCTCTGGTTTTGCATGATTTTATTGTGTTTTAATCCCATCAATACCACTCACCTCTTCCTGTGAGAGAAAATTGCCCCTTTTGGCGTAATGGCCAGACTATGGATTCAGACAACTGGTTTTGACGTTTTTCTGTGACAATCTTTAATCGATTCATCAGGACATCTTTCTAACACTCATGACCAAATGCATAAATGACGCTTGAAAATCTGCTTCTTGATGGCCAAGTACACACACATTGTTTTCAGAAAACAAAACAATGTCGAAACTCGATTGTCAGAGATGAAAATGCTTGCTTCCCATTTTATTGAAACTGTTTGAAGATTTTTTTTGCATGTCAGCTGAACTGTTTAAAACAAAGTTTAATTTGATGTCAGGTTCATTCTACTCAAATGACCACAGAAGAATTTCTTTACCCCACCCACTGCCTTTTGAAAGTGGGGTTTTGAGGGTATGTGCATTTGAGACAGTTATGGCAGAATTAGGCATGGGGATCATTAATAATGATTCTTGATTAAGGTGCATAAAGAATAGAAAGATTTGGGCCAAGTTTTACAGAATTTAAATGTTTGAGCTAATTTTACTCACGTTCTAAAATCCTCGTCCCTTTATTATTTTGAGGAGTATATTATGAACATTGAAATAAAGAACAAAGATTGTTGTCCCTTATAACGGTTAAAATAGACAGCTATCATCCGTGCCTTTAAATTTCGATTGTAGTCATGTTTGGCAGTGAATGGTAAATTCGACTACAGTCGCGTTTGGCAGCGAAAGTGTTAAGCGTTAAACCAGGTTTTGTGTCTTTACCGAGGTGTTATGGCGTAAGATGATAGTTATTTTCGAATAAAACCACCCCTCATTTTCAACTTTTTCCTATGTCTAAGGTAGATTAGTCCTATTTACGCATTAATGAACTGTCGCCTTTACATTGACCCATTAGCCTTATAATACACCAATAACGGACAAATTTAACCAATCCTTGGTATTCTCTTTGATCAGTTTAGTTGCATGTATATTTACCCATCATCCACCAAGAACTTGCTGGGACTTCCACTGATTGAGGAACCAGAATAAGCTGTACAGTCCATCTTCGCAGAGTATTCAGCTGCAAAAGTGAAATATAGTTAACGGGTATAGTGTTGAAATTTTCACATGCCTTAGTTCTTAAAGTAGAATGTGACAGTATATTTAGAAATATAATATCTTTAATAATGGTTATAGTTTTGTCAA
Source organism: Loripinus fragilis (assembly GCA_964019695.1). Taxonomy (NCBI): domain Eukaryota; kingdom Metazoa; phylum Mollusca; class Bivalvia; order Lucinida; family Lucinidae; genus Loripinus; species Loripinus fragilis. The sequence continues at coordinate 30,810,281 of OZ026514.1, forward strand.
TCAGTATAGTGTACTGTAGATATTGTTTTCAATGGTTTAGTTTTCAAAGTGGTAACTTTTTATACTTTACTCAATGGGGAGCAGTCTCATTTGGATCCACACAGTTTGCTACAGAGACATTTCAAATGGACTAGCAGACAATATTTAGTCACGATTAGCAGATGAAGAGTAAATGTTTGACCCTTTCCTCTATAGATGTTTTAGATCATGACATCATATTCTAATTTTAGACATTATTGAAAAAATTCACGAAAAAACTATAGTTTTGATTACTTTTGAAAATGTTCTGGAAAATGGAGCATATGCTCTTTTGAAAATATGAAAAATGAAGCATTTGCTCTTTTAGAGCAAATGCTCCCATTTTTCATAATATTTTTAAATACAGGATATTTCAAAGGCGTTATTATGCAGTAAAGGCTTAAACAAAGTATGTTTAGACAGATTGGTCAATGCATCACTTAACACTTACATGGAATGCCAACTTATACGTTACGCTGGATAATTGTCTTAGGCTCAGAAGACAGAATGATCGATGCACGAATACATACTAACCCGGAATGTCTATTGTCCAATAAAGGGTGTCTCCCACAGTTGCTGAAGATGCAGATGAACCAAGTTGATTGACAGATCTTAGCTCTGACGATACTACAAAAGATGGGGTGACTACGTCCTGGGTGGTAACTTCAATGCTGAAATATACAGGGTATTAAACTCGCATTACTTAAATCGTTTTGCAGTTTGCCTTTGGAGGTTTGGTCATTTGTACAAATATTTGTATACATTTATGAAGTTGTAATAAAATATTATGGAAACTTATACTCAGTGTCAATGAAAAGTTATCAGTATCGAAATTTCAATATTTTGGAAACCATATAACACAGCTGTTTGGTTACTGTTACGTACATGTTTCTGGTCAACGACAAGCTGGTTTGGAGAGATAAAATAGTTACACGAGCATCGGAACTATGGTACACGTGATGCACCTGCATTTTATGTTTTTTGCAGTTAGCCAGAATTTGAAATCATTTTCAGAAGACAACATGCCAGAGCATGCCCTAGACATTTTCATTGAAAACGTCACCAAAATGGTTTAGGTTATCCCGTTAAACGCGAAAAATGAGGATCAAACTTTAAGGCTGTACCAAAACTTTGCATTTTCCTATAAAATGCAATGGAAAAGGGCCCGTCAAGGAATGATTATAGTGCATTTAAGTGTGATGGTACCGTTTTCCATAGTGGCGATGCATGGGACTATGCAATAAAATTGAGTGTTGAAGTATCCGCAGTTCTTCGTTCAGAATGAACTAAATATTGTCCTATGTAAAGTGTATGTGATTTGCTGATAACGGTTCACTGACGTTGAATGTATACTGCTCAACAAAAGTTTAGCACGGATAAATAAAAAATGTTTTTTATTTGAGCAAATGGCTTAAAGTTATAAAATATCTGCTGAAATGATGGTTTGATATGTGATGCAGTTGAGGGAAGCAATTGATGTACTTTAATTGGATTTCTACTGCGTCGTTCATTACTTTTAACAAGAGAGGGGTCAAAAACTTGCTTCAACTGCATTATTGGCAATACAAAATTGATATAGCATCGGTTTATAAAGTCCTTTGTTTTCCAGCTTGGTCGAATCAGCCATTCCGAAACAAAATAAAGGTCATCTCCATTAAGGATTTGAAGCAAAAGTTGAGCCTTGATAACAACTAACGTCGTTCTTATAATGACGTTTACAAGTCAAAAACAGTACGGTTTTCGTTGCGTAGGCATGCCTAATTAAAAGGGTTTTCGTGTTTAACAGGATGCCAAAAGAGAGACAATTAAGGGTAAGGCACGTTTATAAAATTTTGTCTCTGGGTATTTAATTCATAAAAAGTGACGTTAATCTGAAGTTGAGGTTTAATGTAGGCGGTAACGCTATCTAAATAAGACGTTTTCAAATAATCAGCTAACATAAATGATCCGGGTGCTTGTGCCACTCTAGCATCAAAAAGATTACTTGACCGCTTCAGTTTGCTGAAAAGTCCAGAAGTGGAAAAATACCATTTTAACGTCATAATGGAAAAGTTAAACGTGGCATAAATGGGTATCAAACTTTGAGGTTTTAAACGTTTTTCATCATTAAGAACCTTTTGCTTTACATAAGAATCAAAAGTTTCAATTTCCGATCTAGACGTGTATCCTTTACTTGCACATGACATCAAATTTAACGTCAATCCACTGACTCCTAACCAGATTGCCTTTTGTCTGGCGGAAAAGAAAAAAAACCGTAAATTTCAAGATCCCCATACATGGTGATAACATCAAATAAAATGTTTCATGTTTATTCAAAGTCAGGCATCATTAAATTCCGTGCTAAACTTTAGTTGAGCAGTATATATTCATTGCTAGCCCGGTGTGATGTGTTGAGACAAAAATAAAAAATGCATAAATATGGAGGCGGCGATAGGGCATTAATCTTCTGGTAAACCGTAGAAAAGTTGTGTAAAACGGCCACTCTCAAAGACCATTTTTTTCTTCAAGACTAATTATCGTTTAATGATGGTCAAAAGTATTGCAGAATGTTCCAAGGGGGGGGGGGGGTAGGATTATGCAATACTTTCGACCTTCATTAAGCTACCATTTGTCATTAAGATCTTTGGATTGTATATTTGAGTGGCCGTTTTACAGTTTTTACTGTAGTTTAAAACGAATTTTTGCTGTAGAAGCGGGACTGGTTGGCTTATTGACTTTGGAATAGACCCTTTACTTTTCGGGATGTAATTTCTAAAATACCCAAGCCAAGATTTGGACAATTATTTAACGTTAGGCAAGGACTTTGAAAACAAACGCTAAAATACTGACTTCTTCAAAAGGAACATTCTGATACATGGACGTTCATGGTTGTTCCAAATAATTGCCTAACATTAGCCAATTTATGTATAGATGCGTGGACACAGTTTAGACTGCTCCTGCTCCTATGGAAGCAGTCTGATTTAGGCGTTCAGTGTTAAAGAGGTGTCAAACATTTCAAAAGACAACAAAACATGCAACATAAATTTAATAAAGTTGTGATAAGTTTGGATCCAGATCAGGGCCGACGTACTGTGTACTGTCGGTCCTGATCTAAATGTGTTTGTAAAGATTTATCAGCAGATGACAAAAGTCAATATAGCAAGGAAATATTTAACGAGTTGCTCTTGTAAATTTGGGGAATATGGAAATACCGAGTAAAAATCTGGGCCACGACATGAGATTTCCAACAATGTGGTATGTGCGACCAGCAAAGCCTGAGATCAGCCTGCGCACACGCGTAGTTTGATCAGAGCCTTTGCTAGTCGCTTGAATAGACTGATCATTTAGAGTTTCTAAGCTTAAAAGGAGGCTGTAAAGTCTGGTCTGAGTCTACACTTGTCAAAAGTCACATTGTTGGAAACCACATGTCGCGACTCAAAGTATCTTACTTTGCGGCAAGGTTGTTGACTGCTGTCCTATCAACTCCACCAGAAGGAAGATCATTACACTGAACTTCATAGGAAATAGCGCTGGTACCAGCAAATGTGTCCACACTACCAGCTCTGTTGGAGAACCAGACTACTATGGTATTGTCCTGGAAACAAACACGTTTAGACTACATGCGCTGGCCAAGATGATTCTAGTAAGCAAATGGTACAATAGTCTCTGTTGATGTGTTGGCTGGTTTGAGCCTTACGTTGTCAGAAATCCCGAAGTTTTTCCCGTCGAGGGCCATATTGATTACTGCTTGTGTTTTGCCAAAGACCAGTAGTAGCAATTGTAGCCTTGCACGACCCAAAGCAAGCACTGATGCTGGAATTAGTGCAATCTCTATTCAAATATCTAAATCTTTCAGACTACACAATAAAAGAAATTACATTAACGTCTCCAAAATTGCTAGTCGGGTGGGGTTGAAACTATCGAGTAGTAGGTTCAGATGTGCTCAAACATTAGGGCATCCAAGATGACCAACGTTTGCTGGCTATTTGTTGGAATAGTCAGTAGTCACGGTTGGAACATGGTTGCGTCATTTAATTGATTTTGCAGATTTATTCAAATGACGAGGACACAACAACCAATATGGCTTCCATCATAACATGGGGTTTTAATACATTGGACATACGTTCATTTGTGTGCATGTGTGTAAAATTTCAAATTTAACCAACTAATTAATACACATTAATATTGAGAAGGTAAATCCTCGGATTGCAAAATGAGATTTGTTAAACGTATTTGTAGAGAAAATTTAATTAAAACTATGAATTCAAAGTGAATATGACCTTGTCCGTTTAACCGAGTATAATATTGTACAGAAACATGGTATTCAAATTGAGTTTGTATATATATATAATACAAAATCCTGTATCCCAGTCTTTGATGGAAATATAGTCAAAAGCTACATGAAACGTCTTGGAACACCAAACTTCGATGACATCTCTTAACTAAATTACTGAATACTAAGTGAAACGTTAGTCCCATGAAGTGAGTTCACAACTGTTTACTGAAAGATTTACTTAGATCGTGTACCAAAATGCTTTGTTACAGAGTTCGTTTTATTCGCCAAGACTTAAGACCTACGTTTTAGCCTTACTGTGCTACTACTGCTAATTATACTCAAAATAATTGAAGAACCAAGACTTTCGAAAGAAGGTATATTTAGCTCAAACATTTAAATTTTGCAAAACATAGCCCAAATTGTTCTACTGTTTATGCTCATGATTCAGAATCAATATGGCTGATTTCCAGGCCTTATTGTGCTATAACCGTCTCAAATGCATATATCCCAAAACGTTTTTAAACGGCAGTGAATGGGGTAAATAATTTATTGTGGTCCTGCGAACAGAATAAAAGTGACAAATTAAACTTTGTTTTAAACAATTTACCTTACATGCGACGAAAAATTTCAGTTTCCTTATTCTGAAAAGCAAACATTTTACCTCTAAAACGGGGTTTCGGTATCTTTTTCTTTTCTAAAAACAATGCTTGTAATGGACGATCAAAAATCAGATTTCCAATCGCCATTCTATGCTTTTCTTGAGTGTTATCGATGAACCCATTTGAAATAGCCATAGTCATAAGCTATGTCGGTGCAATTTAACAGGGATAATTATCTGCAAACTTTGAAAGTCTACAAAAAATTTGGAGAAAATCACCTTTGGGAATGCGTCTTATCAGGTACAATTCTTGCGTTGCCATGACGTCATCAGTATTTAGCAGAGGTCTATATATCTAATTTTTGGATAGTAGAATAACCGTACATTGATGGGCAATAAATTTTGCAAAAATTTACAGTCTGGTAAAAAATTAGCATTACCATCAAAATATGCTTAATTTTATGCATCAAAATATGCTTTACTTTATTCCGTTAGTATATGTTGTTCGTATCCTCATGAGCTTCATAGCCTTTTTGACTTGAAAAAAAGCTTTATCTATCTAATGTGAAAATATATAAATTTGATCCCATGGAAATTGGCTTATGACAAGATCAGCGATGTTTTGACCATTTGTGCAGAATTAACCCTAAAGGTGCCAATTACGAATGCAGCAGACGACAAATTTTACGACATATTTCCCTTCAAACCAGGTATATTTCACGAGAATCGTCTACAAGCAGGCGATCCTTGAGATATGCCTTTTGGTTTTTTTTTAAAAATGCAGCAACATTTGAAATTGTCGTATGTTGCGTAATTACATGAGGCGCATTATGGGTTAATGAAATAAAGTTCGATATTTAACTTACCTGGGAGCATCCAGTTATGTTACTTTGTGCACCACTTGTAGAAACTGTACACTTCACAGCTGCTGAGACACCTTCATCCTGGACAGCAAACACATGGCTGTAGACACCAACATTGGGATTGGTTACCTGGACCGTGCCATCAGGAAGACAGACTAAAAAATTAAACATTTTACAAGTTTGTTATTGCATTAGAGAATGTGCTCAGATACTCGGTGACGACGATTTTGTTTGTATTTTGTTGATGTTTTATGTCCATGCCAACAAATTTTAGTTATGTCGGGACTCTCTGCAGGTTTGATAAGCTAGGTTTGAATGTTAGTGAAAGAAAGTTCAATTATCTACAATCATTATTATCACTTTGGCAAAATCTGAAAGCGAGACTTAAACCAGCCTGCTAAGCGACAGACAACTTGAAAACTGAATAATCACTTGTAGCAAGGTTATATATGGCTAGATATGATGTCTTCAATAAAAAAAACAACAAAGGCGCTGATCAGACTGCGCGAATGTTAGCAAACCAAATATATTTACTTTACAAATGCACTGTTACCAGTATTTAAAATGGCCGTATCACTGAAACGGACCATACGGGACTTTAACGGACATCCAGTTATCTGCGATGCGCTGAAGCGGTAATAGGGAATTATAATGGAAGGTGTTAGTTTTTATACTATATCTTTTGAAATTATAAAAGCAGAATTCCTGTGCAAACAAATGTTTTACCTAAATATCTCACGATTACTCTGATATAATTTTTATGAATTTCCCTTTGCAAACTCTTCGTCCTTTTTGGTGGTTTTTGATAGAACCCTAAGAATGATTAAATTATATAGTAAAACAGGCTTTTTTAGATCTGCTCATTGGTAGATATTCTGTCATAGTTATTAAAGTATTCAATATATTTTCTCTGTGCAAACGGGACACTATGCTCAGATCAATTGCGAACACATTGGTATATTTTTCATACAATTAAAATAAAATTTGATGTAGCCTTTTGAATTTTTCCTGGTACAACCCCTACTACTTTTTCACAAGCTTCCCACCGATTACAGAGGTATAATCTATTTTTAGCAACTGTATCCAAGGTAACAACAGGTATTGACCACACATACACTATATATATAGTTATCGCGTGTCTATAACTTAGCTTTTTGAAAGTTAAGCTTATTTATTTATTTATTTATTTACATAGGTTTAAATAAACAAAATAAAATTGCGTAAAATTGTAAATATTATCTTACCAATCAGTTTTAACAAATGCTTTGGGTGCTCAAAAGAACAGTCTCAGTGAGACGGTTCTTTTGAGCACCCACAACATATGTTCTGGTTGAGAAATAAGAAAATTTATTTTTTGGTACGCACTCTTAAATGCGAAAGTCCTGATTTATTTATCTATTTATTCTATAAAGTTGCATTTGATCAGGGTATGCACTGTTTGCATAAAGAATATTCTATTAAAATGAAAAAATCCACACAACTTAATACAAAATGGACTTGCCCTAATGCCAAGAGTGGGAAATTCTATTGACCTAAATTGGTTATGATTCTTCACTTGCTAGTGGCGATAATTTTGGTACAAATAGTTCGGATCCAGACCAGGCCCGAAAAAGCATCGAACTGAACTGGATTCATACTGTTTGAGTGAGAAATTTTGACACTGTGTTGGTATTTCTGAAATGAAAGGCGAAAAAGATTTTGAAATATTGTTTCAAATGACTATTTAAAAAGGAACCGATGGTATGCATTACTCGTTCTTGTTGAGGGACATAGAAAAACAAACATTGCAGACCCAGATCAGACGCGACAGAACGTGGCCTCTGATCAGGGTCTCCGTGGTTTCTTATAAAATGTTCTATTAAAATATGAATAAAAAATATAAATACCACCATGCAACCCTTGGTTCAAAAATGGACTGGTATAACTGATAAGAGTGGGAAAATCCATACGGCTAAAATCGGTAATTACCTGTATTTCTATTTCTTATGAATTATGAAAGTACGGCATACATTGTGTATTACCAATAAACAAAGATTAACAGAGGACCCCATACAGTGTGGCTGCATGAGGGGATTTTTATTGCATGCGTGTGTCTTCTGGTGATTATTTTTCCAAAACAAATGGACCCAGATCAGGCGCGACAAAATACGGAATTTTAAATGAATCCAAACAGATGGCGTATCTGAATATATTTTTTGAAAAAAGTATAATTAAATAAAAACCTAATTATTTTGAAATAATGCCAAATGCTGCGTGTGCAGGCTAATGCTCTCGTATGGTACATGTATTAAAATATTTTAGCTTAATGAGTTTGATTGATTTGGATCTACACGGTTTTCACTGGAGTGTTAAATCTGGGTTTTTTTTACAGCTTTGCATTGAATATCTGGCTTTGGTTACGCTAGCATGGGTGTTCATCAGGGGCATCAATGCATGTGCGATAAGTTCCAACATGAGCATTTTATATTTCAGGGGCATTTGCCGGCGCAACAACATATATCTACAAATATTAACTAAACCTGTAGACGTTGGATCTTTAACCGCTTTAAACTACTAAAAATAATTCAATATTCCATACAGTAAAGTCAGGATGGCCCATTGAATTTCTTGAGGGATTACAGTTTATAACATACCATTTTCTCTGAAGATCGATATTGTCATAGAAAACAGAGCAGACTCTGATAAAATGCCGCTTATGCGGCATTTTATCTTGGTTTTCACTGTCAAAGTACTTCGTTGAATACGTTTCTTACGTTAACATGGGCGTTTATGAGAGGCAATTTCGCGTGCGCGATCAGTACCAGCTTGTACAAGCATAAATAAAGCATGTGAACGTTGGATTTTAACCTTTTAAGATCAATTGAATGGTCCACATAAAGTTTGAATCAGTCCGGACGGTTCATTTAATATATTGAGGGATGTCATAAAAAAATTATATTTCTTACTCTGAAGATCGAGTTTGTCGTAGAATACAGTGTTGATCCTGATGAAATGCCGCTTGTGTAGTATTTCCTCTGGGTCTTCCCTGTTTTTCATAGTCTGCGTTTACCTCAAAATGAACAAAATCTTTTATCGCGCTACAGATGCGTGTTATCAAAGGAATCGCTATATTTGACGCGTCGCATCTGTAAAATTGGCGTTGCACTTTTTACGCAAGTTGATTATATTGCGAACAAGGAGCAGTCTGATCCGGGTTCATTTTGTTTGCTTCTATGAAAAAATAAGTCTGGTGTCCTTTTTTGAGGATATTAGGTACCAAGATCAGAGTGCCCCAATAGGTGCGGTCTGGTCTGGGCTCACCCGTGATAAGTTAGTCCGGTGGCCCATATTGCATACAGTGTGGGTCCTGATCAGACAACTCCCTAAGGAGCAGTCATTTGAGTACATACAAAATAAGCAGACGACATCCAAATAAATATACTTATCTTATGTAAGACTGTCATAAGCATTGGTGGTAAGGGTCCTTTATCATGGTATGGTACATGTTAAATCAGGTCGCTGAAACGTGTCTTAATGTACGCCCTGCGGGGTCTGAGATCAGCCGATGCAGTCGATTGTAAGCTGTTGACCAGCGTTAATTAATACAAGATGGTGAATGACATGCACATACTGATTTCTATCTAAAAATAAATGTTTAAGAAAAAGCAAACTTTCAGTAATACCACCAGATATCCAGACCCGGATAAGAGGCCACAGAATGCAGCGTTTAATCATGGTCTATTGTAGAAATTTTATTTATAAGATACTACGTCACGAGAAATATATCTTTGACTTATTTGAACAGGTTTAGCGTCCCTTTTGTGGGACATAGGTGAACAGCACAGACCCAGATCAGAGGCTATAGAATCATTTATCCTAGCTTAGTACTGGTTCAACCCAGGAAGACTCGTCCCTATATAACTGAAAGATTGTTGATGGGACGTAAAGAATCAAATCAAACAAACAAGAGGCAATAAAATTCAGCGTTTAATCAGGGTCTTCACTGTTCACGCACACAAGGTTCATCTAAAACTTAAAGGACCGATTGCATGACAAAAGTTTAAAGATAACCTTGAGTTTAAACTCCAGGTTAACAGCCGTCGATTGCATAAAGTCAGGTTTAATAAGTCTCAGGTTAACGTTAAGCTTAAACTCGAGGTTACTGGCCGTCGATTGCATGAAGCAAGTTTAACAAGTCTCAGGCTAAGCATTTAATTCGATGGATTGCATAAAACTAGTTTTGGCTAACCTTGAGTTTAAATTATCCAAAAACCTCGAGAAATTTAAACCTGCCAGGGGGGTAGTTTAAGCGAAAGGATATGGTGATTTTTTATGAAACTCTTGAATATGGCAGCACATATTTGCTTCCATGTTACTGTATACGTCGTTCCCTTGAATTTAATATGCAACATGACCATATTCCGAAAAAGTTGAATTTTGTGCCTCAACTCTACCCCCAATGTTCACCCGGGGGATCAAACCAAGGGCTTCAAACTTAAATCCAATTAATATGTTTTATATCTATTATTCCTCTACCTGCTAAACGGCAGGATAGATTCGGTTAAAAATTTTGACAATCGACTTAGTTATTGAGAAATTTAAATGATTGGCATATGAACCCGACTAAGGAGTCAGGGAATGGGGTAAACTTTGAAACTGTCATGCTTATGAAACTGTCATGCTTATGAAACTGACATGCTTATTTTCAAGTATTGGCAACCCTTTATTATGCAAACCAAGTTTAACCTGGACGCTAGCAAGCCCCCTGTTAAGTCTTAGACTAGACTAAACATGCTAAAATAAAGTTTCGTTATGCACTCGGCCCCAAATGTATTTTCTTAACGCTAGACGAGCCGCTCAAATGCGCAGTGTCACCAGAGCTTAAGAGCTAGATACATGTAGTTACCCACTGAAAGCATAGGTTAGTTCTTCAAAATTGATATTTCTCAAAACAAAATATATTTGGAAAATCATCAGACGTTATTTTGGGCCTGGTCTGGGTCCAAATAGTTTCCCCAAGACATAGGCAGACAGAACGACAAAATTAAGGTCGTCTTTGCACTTTTTTTAAATACAAAAGTTAAAACTTAAAAAAAAATGCCATTTTCCATTCATGTCAATGCTGAAGTTGTCCAAAAAATATTTTTAAAAACCGGCTTTAAAATACATGGATACAATACGAAACCCGAGTAGGGACATTTTATTTCAGTTTTATTTTTATTTTTTCATTGCTTACGATCTGGTATAAACAATATGTTATCTTGTCCGTTAAAGATAAGATCTTGAACGTACAAGATAAATATAAAATAAAATAAATAAAATGTCTGTCTGTCTGTTTGCATGTATGTACGTATGCATGTTTGCTTACATATGGACATATGTATGGGCCCCAGGGGTTTTGGGGATCTGGGAAAGAAGGGCTATTTATTTTCAGGTAGCTGGGGAGCATTCGTAATTATTTTAGGGAGCTGGGGAGCAAGCTCATGGTTTTAGGGATTTAGGGAGCCCTGCAAAAAGTAAAAAATAAATTTATAAATCTTACCTTAAAGGAAATGCCTCCACTTTGTTTGATTTAAAAATAAATGTTTGGCTTCTATGGGGGAGGGGGGGGTTTGAGGGTTATTTACTCCCCAGACCCCACTTGTAAAATGCAAATGTACTTATTTTCTTAACTATGTCTGCGAAATCTTGGTTTTTATATTGGAGAAAAATATGGTCAATAATTTTTATTTTTGATTTATTATCCTTAACGTTGTTGATTTTTAGGTTGATAATTACATGCTTTGGAATACTCAGAATACACCAGATCGCACCGTGTTTTATAAAAACAATTCGGGGAGCATGCCCCCGGACCCCCATAGTACGAGTGTGAAACCTCATTGTTACAGTGCTACCTAAGCGCCTGGTATGTAATTCTCTATTTGGGTGGATTTGGGGAGAAGCTGAATTAATTTTAGGGATTTTATTTGGGGAGCACAGGCGAAATACTTTCAGCGAGCTGAGGAATTTATTTCATGAATTTGGGGAGATCAATGCATTATTTTTAGGGAGCAAAGCAGCTTAGACCCTCCCTGGGGGAGTGACTCATGTATGTATGTATGTATGTATGTATGTATGTATGTATGTATGTATGTATGTATGTATGTATGTATGTATGTATGTATGTATGTATGTATGTATGTATGTATGTATGTATGTATGTATGTATGTATGTATGTATGTATGTATGTATGTATGTATGTATGTAAATGGAGCGCAGTGGCTCATTGGTAGAGGGCTTGACTCGAGACCGAGGGCCGCGGGCTCGAGTCTCACAGGCGTCACTGCGTTGTGTCCTTGAGCTAGACCCCTTAATCTTTGCTTAGTACTGGTTCAACCCAAGAAGATCCGTCCGTCCGAAATAACTGAAAAACTATTGACCGGAACGTAAAGAATCAAATCAAACAAACAAAAGGTATGTATGTATTATGTACATGCTTACGTAAGTATGCATTTGTGCGTGTGTGTGCGCAGGCGGTCAGCCGTGCACCTGTCTGTCTGTAGGTATGAATGTAGTCATGCATTCGGCATGCGCGCAGGCATCCTTGTGTCTGTCTGTCTGTTTGCATGCTCTTACGTGCGTGCATCCGTTCGCGTGTGTATGGGTATGAGTGTATGTCTGTGTTGGGTACATGCCTGCATACATGTGTATATATTTAAACGTCCCTGACCTTTCTTACATCTAACTTCTTACTTCTAAATGTGATGGGTATTTTTTTTGTAGTGCATGCGGTCGCGCATGTGTGATTATGCGCGCGCAGGCACCAATGCGTATGTCTGTCTGTATGTACATGCATGTACATGTATAAATAAGTATGTGTATGCATATATGAATGTACGTATGATGCGTGCGTACGAGCGCGCAGGCGCACATGCGCTTGTCTGTCTGTCAGTCTGTTTGTATGTCTGTCTGTATGTATATATGTACGTATATATGTCTGTATGTGTGTTTCTATATATGCATGCATGTGCGTGCGTGCGTGCGTCTATGTATATGTATATACGTATGTCCGTTACTTTTTATAACCTCTAACTTATTCCATCTAGAATCTAACATCTATGTTGGTCTATTGGCGTACATGCGAAAGCATGCAACATTTGAGTTAGACGTAAGACATAAGAATAGTCACAGACGTATACATACACACACATACTAAACGGACAGACACACGCACACAAGCACGCGCATACAAATATGCACGCACGTACCCACACGCAGAGGCACATTTATACCCATACACACTCGCGGATGTAGGCATGCGCATATATACATACAGTGCAGACCCAGATCAGACGCCGTATAATGTGGCGTCTGATCAGGGACTGTACTGTTTGCTTTTACAATTATCTATTATTATTTGAATAAAAAAAATCACCGTACATCCCTATAATTGGAAATGGTCTCGTCCAGTTGATATAATACAAAACGCTTTAGGCTGGAATTGTCATGACAAAAATCGGTGCATTAAAGAAAATGACCTTCTATTTTGTCCTACTCTTAGACTAACATTTCTGGACTAATTTAACCTCGAGGATAATTTACCCTCGGATAGTTAGACTGGGGATAGTTAAACTCAAGGTCACCTTTCGTTATGCAAACCAGATTTAAACTGGAGGCTAGCAAGCACCGTGTTAGGCCTTAGTCGAGACTAAAATAAACTTTCGTCTTGCAATCGGCCAAAATTGAATATCCTGATCGATGATCAGACTGCACTCGTGGTGTAAACTTATCTACGCGTCGGTTAACCCTTAAAATGCATTTGAAAATGTCGTCTGCTGAAGTCGTCTGCTGCGAATAATTGCCTAACATTACTGACGAATTAAGTATAGAAGCAAACAGCGTGGACCCAGAACAGGAGCAGTCTGATCTGGGTCCACACTGTTTGCCAAAGAGGTTCTTAAACATTTCAGCAGACGAGAAAAGCAGACGACTGTTGTTGCGATTGGAGCACTAAGGGTAAATAGCATGCAAGAAAAAGATTTTTTTTTCTTACGACGTTAATCAAATTTATTATTAAATGTATTAAAATTACATTAATAAAATTGACGTTTGTTTCATTTTAAAGTTCAGCATACGCCGCTGAAGCACATTCTGGTCAGTATTCCATCCACACGAACAGAAACCCTTAATTGGCATACTATTCTAATGTAGTCTAAATAATTTCAATAAACTGTGAAAACCAGTCTAGTGGATAAAACGCCCGTAGATATGGTTACTCCGTCGTCCGCTTAGACATTAGAGATAAAATTAATACAGGTAATGTGAAATTGGTGCCTCCTGGCGGATTAATACGAACACGACAAACGGTCAGCTTGGAAAAGCAGATGTCCGTTAAAGTTCGACATGTAGCAAATTCGGAAATTATGCATTTTATGCGGTCAATGATGCTCAGTAGGCTCGTGCCTTATGTAAATTGAACTCACCTACTGTAGTGTAACACACAAATGGACCCAAATATTATGTATTTCTGGTATTATTTACAATTTTTCAATTTAACCTTGAAAAATTCATAAGCAAAAACTGTAAATATATATATTTTTCTACCAGAAATCTGTACATTTTGGGCGAAAATACTTCTAAATATTGTAGCCGGATAATTGTAGTTCATGCTCATGGAACTGTTGTTTTTTTCTAAAGTTAACCCAGCGTGTCACAATATTGTAAACGGTATCGAACCAGAAAGTAACTCTTAAAAGACTGATAAGCATGCTGCGGATTGCTCAAAAGTTGTATGTTGGGGCGTAAAGTGATCTATGTGAGATATAGAAGTTGTTCATACGACAATGTGGCCAAAGGTATCCGTCTTTTTGATAAAAAATCATTTGTTTATACAGGAAAATTTTCATGCAAGTAAGAGCTTTTGAAAGATATATCCCCTTATGAAAACGCATATAAACTTCAAAAAATATAATTGAATAGGGCTTTTTGGTTTAAATACATATTTTCTAACTAAATTTAAAATTCAGTTTTAGATTTAATGTTATTGCCGAAAACAGTGTTCCATTTGAAGGACTATACTACAGTAATGTGGCGATATTGTTTTACCAATTCAAAAAGGAACGTCTCCGGCAAGATACAGCTTGAAAACCACCCTCTTGATTCAATATTATCCCCCAGATATGCGTAACTAGTTTAAAAGAATTTTGACACCCTTTGAAAAGTGGCCTGCTAACCAAATCGGGTTAGTTTGTCAATTTAAGCTTGGATTTTCAGAATACTTACCATGGACGAGGTCAGCAGAGGTCACTTTAACTGCTAGAGCCACAACCACGGCAACGAGGTATGTGTACATCATTCTGACTTCTGAAATTTAAAGCAGAATGGTATCGCAAGAAAATTCAACAAAAAATTTTCAGCGTAAATTTGTAAATATTTTCTTACCAATAATTTTAGCCGATGTTTTGGGTGCTCAAAAGAACCGTCTCATTGAGACTGTTCTTTTGAGTACCCACAACACATGTATTGGTTGAAAAATAAGATTTTTATTTTACTGTTACGCACTCGTAACTAAACTCATGGTATTTGTAAAAATTCAACGAAATCTTATTCCATGAAAAATGGGCTAACACATGGATTCTTGGTACATGAACTTACCTCGAAGCTCAGCAAATTTTATAATACATCAAAGCGTACTTCCTTACGTCACGATTCGTTTCAAAAGCAAGCAGGCCTCAGTTACAATTTTTTATGCTCAACTCAACTGAGCATGGAATTCATCGTGTTCCACCTTTTGGCATTTTTACAGGTACAGTATTAGCACGATATACATAAATACAGCTACTGAGAGAATAAAAGTTTCATCATCTTAAATGTTTTAAGAGCAGTAGAAATTTGATGCTCAATCGAATTGAGCAAGAACAAAGTTTTATAACCTTGGGGCCTGAGTTGTATAATTTTTGAGCTATTATTTCAATAGACATGTGCGGATCCAAAGGGGGACAGGGGTTCCGGACTCCCTCTGAAAAAATCACAAGCATAATTATAGGGTTTCTTAGCAATACTGGCACGGATCTCCTGAAAAATCACAAAGCTACAAAGCCGGTATTCAATGTTGGACCATCATCGGCCCGCCAACGAAACGTAATTTAAATGGCGTTTCGCTGGCGGGCCGATGATGGCCCATTTATAGTGGTATTTGGATCCTCTATCATATAAAAGTTATCAAATTTGGACCCCTACTGAGAAAACTTTCTGGATCCTCGCATGATAAATCTATCAAAGAAAACACATACCCACGAAAAGAAGCAACCATATGCATTGTGCGTTGCATCTGTATAACCTATGTAGTCAAGGTCCAAAAGAAATTACTCATAATAAACCAGAGAGTTTAGTGCATTTTCACGTTTACTTCTAAAGTCTTCCATGTGTGATATCAAGACCAAATAGTAATTACTTTGGAATAGCTGTAAAGCTAGATAGTTGATGTACTGTACAATTTTGATGAAGATTCAAATTGCACTTTTCAAATATAAGGAGTTTAAACTTTTACGAAAAAAAATGAGTTGTCCAAACAATAGTCTATAAAATTCGCAAATTTTTAACAAGAATTCCTAGCAATTAAACGAATCCGTGTCAAGTTGAAATGGGGTTTGGTGAGACAGTGGCTTAATGCAAGTAAAGGCAAACAGTGTGGACCCAGCTCAGACTTGATCTACACAGTTTGTCAAAGATGCTTCTAAAACATTTCCGCACACAACAAAAGCAGACTATAAAACAACAAGACTTACCTGCCAGTAGGAACAACTGTAGTGGGGAATGTAGCAAACATCTCTTTTATATCATCGATACTCTTCTCTCACGCATGCAATGCACGGTATTTTTCAAAAAGTTGTTCTCATCCGAGTGTAGTTAATACTGTCTTAAAAGATGTTTAATGGTAAATATATATGTTGCTATACCCCAGTCCTTTGAAAAGATCCGTTTGCTTTCCACGAGTTATTATCTTTTTCTCCATAAACTAATAAACCAATTTATGCCAAGCAGAAATTCACACTAAATCGGTCGAGTTTATTTCCAAATTTTAGGGTGGCATGTGTATTTTTCATTATGCCCCCAAATTTGTAAAAAAGTAGAAGAGGCATATTGCTTTAGGCTCGTCCATACTTCCGTCCATGCGTGGAGTTATGCCCCTTTTAAAGGTTTATTATGATTGTTATCAATCAAGATATCTCAAAAACTATTACAGCTAGGAGCTTTAAAGTCGGTCAGCTGATAGAAGTTAATGAGTAATTTACCTGGTGAAAATAAAAAACAAACCTTTATTTTTTAAGTTATTGCCCTTTGAAAAATTGGGCATTGCAAACTTGTATTAAAGATAAGTAATAAAGGTAATAAAGATATTATGAAAATTTTTACAGCTAGGAGCTTCAAACTTTGTCAGCTGATAATAGATAATGACTTAATTACCTGGTGAAAATAATAAAAAAAAATCGAGTCATTGCCCTTTGCAAATTTCGCCATTGGAAACTTGTATTGAAGATATCTTGGAAACTATTGAAGTTATCAGCAGCAAACTTGGTCAGCAGATAGAGAAAGATCAATAGATTGCATGGTGAAATTCTAGAAAAGAGTAATACTATTTATTTGAGTTATAACCCTTTGCAAATTAAGCCATTGAAAACTTATAAACGGGATATCTAGAATATATTTTAGATAGAAGCTTCATATTTGGTCAACTGATTCAAAATGATGAGTAGTATAGCTAGAGGAGCAGCATCCTCATGGGCAAGCAAATGGTTGGGGGCATAGTGTTTCATAAACACAATTTCTAGTTTCCATTTCATTTTGAATTCAAACTCATTAAGCATTCAGCGGAGACCTGATCAGACGCCGCATAAACAGCGTTTAATTTGATCTTGGTATGCGCTATTT
This sequence comes from Loripinus fragilis, assembly GCA_964019695.1. NCBI lineage: Eukaryota > Metazoa > Mollusca > Bivalvia > Lucinida > Lucinidae > Loripinus > Loripinus fragilis. Next base: position 30,827,905 of record OZ026514.1, read on the forward strand.
GACCATGCCTAAAAGTATAGGTTAACGAAACGCAAATAATGAAAACCCTAAACCATTTTAGTGCATAAACAGGTGTTTGAAACAGGTAAATGATAATTTAAATTGTGTTCTTGCGTGTGTGCGCGAGAATTGACATGAGCGGCTGTGTGTCACAGTGTGGTAACATTGATTAGTTTCCATACCAGCACATACATGCATGTACCGACCATTTACCTTTAACACTATACCTCTGATAACCCCTGCAAACAAATTGGACAGCTATCATGCCCGTTGGAACATCAGGCCTGATCTGGATCAAAACAGTTTGACAATCTGTTGATATTCTTGAACGATTTTTTTTTTTTTTTTGGGGGGGGGGGAAGTTGATTTTCTAAAAAAAAAGGAAGAAAAGAGAAGATTCAGCAAACCAAACGACAAACATCTAAACGATCCAGATCTTTACCTTGATTTACATCGAGACCGAAGGGCCGCGGGTTCGAGCCTCACCGGCGTCACTGCGTTGTGGTCCTTGAGCAAGACACATTTATCCTAGCTTAGTACTGGTTCAACCCAGGAAGACCCGTCCCTATATAACTGAAAGACTGTTGATGGGGCGTAAAGAATCAAATCAAACAAACAAAACCTTGATTTACAATTTATGCGTCCTTTCTATTTTGGCAAATTGAAGGGTTGTGGTTATTTTCTTGGCTTTATACAATTGTTTGTGCCTGTGTTTTAGTATCTTTTCCTTTTGGTACCATCGGATTGTCTGTAAGCTGTGATTGTGATATTCCTGCTCATATTCCTCTAGACCCTGAGATCTGGAAACCTTAGACTGTACCTAAAATATATTCTGAGAGAAATGTGATTCGTGGGATGTAGTCGGATCATACATGTATTTTCACGTAGATCAGGCCTCGAGGTTATAAAAAAATCATGCTCAACTCAGCATGAACGTTATCCTGCTCATAAACGTTAAAATGCCAACAATTGTTGGCATTTTAACATTTATTAGCAGGATAAAATACAACATCTGAGAGTATTAAAGAAAGAGAACTCTTTCATTTTCAGCGTTTTATTTGATAGGCAGTCGATGTTCCATGCTCAATCGAGTTGAGCATGAAAAAAAGCTTTATCATTTCGTGGCCTGGTTTTAATGAGGTATTGTTATTAACTGACCCCTTGTAGGCGTGTATATATATTGAGTAGATTGTAAAACGAACCATGTTCTGCTGAATTCATTAGCATTATGATCCAACTCTTGATGAAACATTACTCAATTTAATTAAACCTCAATAAATAAAGACTTAGATGGTAACCAGCGTGCATGGATCCTTACCAGTCGGTTTCTAAATGATGATCTGGATCAACACTGTTATCCAAGCTTGATATATTCTGGCTCAGCGGGACAGGGGTCAATGTGTGATTTGCACGTGAATAAAACTGCTCACTATGGTATATGTACTCTACGTGCTATTAACAATTTGCATGCTGGGTAATTTTGCATGCTTTTGTTGTCGTCCTCTGACTGTTTCAAAAATCAACCTTTTCAGAAACAATTGCAGAGTGACAAATCGGTTCTGATTTTGGTCCAATTTTTTTTCAAGAACGCCGGTCCTTATCTTGATCCAAACCGTTTGCCAAGGTTATAAGCAGATGACATAAAGGAAAGAGTACATTTCTGTACATGTAATCATTTATCAAACTGCTCGAGGGAGTAGTGATGCACCACAGGTGAAAGACGCGGTTATTTGTCCAGCCCCCCCCGACCCCCCCCCCCAAAAAAAATAATAATAAAATAAATAAAATAAATAAAAATATAATTAAAAAAATATATATATACAGCTCAGAAATATTTGTGAAAACTGTGTTTTTCCATCAAAATATGGAGAGAAAAAAACATTTTATGAATTTTTCATGATACACTATGACTATCTTATGGAAAGGTATTTATGTTCTATTGCATGTTCTGCTTTTACAAGGTATCACTTGCAGTTTTGTTCTCGTAGCTCACCAGATAATGCTTCGGGTACAAACTCTACGGCCTAGAATTATACCCAAGAGATGTGGTAACAAAATGCCATTTAAAAATTTCCCCGGTTCTTTTGCGTTTGCATACAGATGACAGTTAAACATACAAGATCCCCAGTTTTGGGATAGGGACACATTTGATTTCCTGTAGCCTCCCTTTGTTGCTAATTTTCAAGCATTCTTGCCACGCCTATCACTAAATAGATGCTAAACTTCAAGCATTGGTCCTGATTTACTTTCCAAGTGTTAAACATGGAATCATATTTCTTATTTAACGTGGTTAATTAAGATAATGATTAATTAATGTTATAATAGTTGACACATCCATGTATCTAATTTCTTCCGATTAATTAGTACATTTTTGTATCAACTCACGTTATCTTGCATAACTATCACGATTCGACACGGTTTTACACATGGCGCGTGACACCTATTACAAGTATAACGGAAATGCCATTTTGTTTTGAAAGATGTTTATTTGTTTGTGTTTTACGTCCCACAAACAGCTTAGGGAACCGAGCCGCGTAGCGCCTGACTACAGATGCGCGTCTGACTGCAGATCCAGGGGCTCGCGAGTTCGATTCCGGCCCGGTCCAGTACTTTCGTGGAGATCGATCATGAAATAATTTCTACTGTCTTTTCTCCTCCCTCAAGAAGGTTTGTTGTTAGTTACAACCGAAAGCATGTGCACGAATTACTGGTTAACCGCTTGTTCAAGGAAAAAGTGTGATTAGGTGAACTGACCATCCCTCCATGACCATAGCTGTTGACTTGGAATGACCATAGCTGTTGACTTGGGACGTAAAGCATCAAAACAAACAAACAATATGGTGGCGGGGACACTTATTAAAGTCTCATCCGACAGACTGGAGAAGCCGGGGATCGGGCCTGCGATCCATGGTTTACAAGGTCAATCGTGAGTTAAGTCGTCTGTTGTGAGTCGTCTGTTGGTTCTTTTAAAACGTCCCTGTTGCAAAAAGTGTGGACCCAAATCAGACTGCTCCTCTGAGTCCACACTATTTGCCTGTATGCTGAAATAAGTCATTGTCGTAAGCATATACATGCAGCAGACGCTTTCAGCAGACGACAATTTCAGATGCATGTTTGCGTTAAACAATGAACTGCCAGTTGGAAAATTCACAGCACTAATAATAAGTCGTGATGATGCTTTAAGAGTTGCGCTTATAAGGAAATAATTGATAATTGAATGTAAGCAAAGTTAAGGACGACCACAGTTAAGTATTAGTTTTGAAGATCGAAAAGAAGGCTTATAATTCATACTCCCGGTCTCGAAATTCGCCTGCATGTAGCCTACATATATATTGATACTCCGTGCGCCTTTCCTCCCTCCTACCCTTCTACAAGATATGCATGATCTTTCAACTCAGCTCAGCTTACTCAAATCATCAAGCTGAGCAAAATAAGCATTTTTCGCCTTTTTTCGGAATGAATAAACGCCAAATTAATCATGCCACCCAACTCAGGTTACTCAACTCATCCAGCTCAGCTTACAACTTATGCTCCTTAACTTACTTAAGTTAAGTTGGATAAGTCAAACTTATTAAAATCAAAATTGTTTCATGTATTCTGTAGATCACAATGTACTGCAGCCATCTTAGCAATTTATGTAATGTTTAAAATATCATGTTGAGCTTTTAAAATACTTAACTTAGGTCGTACTTAACTTAAGGTGACATTGTAGTTTTGTGGTCAGGGTCCCAAATTACAGTGCCTCTTCAAAGTTAAGTACTATCTTAGTAAAGAAAGGAATTTAAGGATACGAAAAATCACATTTCGAAAATCTTAGAATCAACTATTTACTTAACTACAGTGCTGTAAACAACCATCCAGAATAAAAAATGTCACAATGTTTTGAAAATATAATATTTTTCTAGAACGATAGAAAGGCCGTATCAAAAGTAAAGATATTCGAGGTCAGATACGACGCCAAACGGTATAGAGTATCACAAGGAGTAACAGGCTCATGGAAAATGCAATTTTCAGCATCATTTCCTTTCTAAATGATTTGAAATTCTATGGTAAAGAGCGAAACGAACTTTCTTAACACCCTTTATAAACCAAATTTCACCTACTTCTTCTTTCATTTTGTTTTAGCCTTATATGTTGGTTGCCAGCATAAACATTGTCAATATTTGAAAAACATGTAAGCAGAATCCTCTTTAATTTTTCATTTTTTTAATCCATATTTGAACGGGGGTTCTGGTTACTAGTACCTGTATTATCAATAATTGATTTCTTGCAGACTGGGAACTACCAGATAAATGCAAAATTGGTGCATATTCCAAAATACCGATGACAGAAGAGTAAGAGAAAAATGAATCAACAGTTTTGCAAATGCTCAGCTGACATATGGTCTTAGTTTATACTTTGTGAGCAAATTTAATTCAAACATTCAGTGTAGATTAATAAGTAGATGTTTAAGTGACAGTCAATCAGTTCATGCGAACTAAACAATTTTGTGTTTTAACAACAATATGACATAGGGCAAATATTTGGTTACAGTAAAATGCACTTAAGCTCCCCCCCCCCCCCCCCCCCCCGTTGGCTTAGGCTGCTGTCCGTTCTAATGCGGTGGTTCTGTTGTTGTTGATATGTTGTTTGGTGTGCTTCCCATTGATTATGGGGGTTCTCTGTTTGTCTTTCTTTTGTTGTGCATTACTTTGTGTCATTTCTGTTTTGCAATCATTTTGAAGAGGAAGAGAGAAGATCTGGTTTCTTTGCTTTTATTGTATAAGGATGTCTTATTACTGTAAATTTTCTGTGACTTCCTCAAGGTGCGGTGGGTTGGTCTGCGGTGTGATTGTGGTATTTCCTGATCAAACTCATACTTTTTTATGGTCAACATTTAAACAAACTATACTTAAGCATAAAAAAAGTTCTGCTTACTTGAGTATTTCGGTAATTCTTTCTTTACCAGACGTTGTTGCATGAAATGTTAATAATGTATATAGAAATCATTTTGCAGCAAATGGATGAATTCGATTTGCAAAATGACACCTGGTGCTGAAAAATGGATTTTATATAAAATCAGGGATTGTGTAAGGAATCGCTTTTTTCCCTATGTAATCGTTTTCAAGCATTTTAAACTTCACATGCTTTAAAATAACATTGTTATCTCTGTCATCCAAATTAATGTTGAATGGAGCTGTTTATAGATATATGAGCCGCGACACGTGATTTCCAACAATGTGGTATTTTGACAAGTGTAGACTCAGACGAGCCTGTACAGCCTCCTTTTAAGTTTAGAAACTCCAAATGATGTTCGGTCAGTAGCTTTACACTCATACAATAGTAAAGCGACTAGCAAAGGCTCTGATCAGACTGCGCGTATGTGCAGGCTGATCTGAGGCTTTGCTGGTCGCACATACCACATTGTTGGAAATCTCATGCACTGGCTCATATATGGGAAAATCTTGTGAAGCTGTATTTGAATTGCTGAAGATAGATATGGGAAAATCTTATGAAACCGTATTGGGTTTGTCATTTCAGAGGGATTTTTGATGCCAATCTCAAAAGAGGTCATAACGGCACAAATTCTACTGGAAACGATAATTTGATTAAAACCCAGCTGCTAAGCCTAATTATATTTATAACCTAGGCTCAATATCGATTTACATAGCAAAATTGTAATACAGAACCGAGGATTGCTTAAGTAATCATGTTTTAGCTCATTTTACATTTACATTTAAGCATACGGTAAAAGGTTTCTGTCATATAGGAACGTTTTTGTCGCGAAAGAAGTCTTGTTAGTAGCCTGGTTAGCACTTACGAGTCTGTTTTGCGCCGAGATGTCCAATTACTGCTAGAAAGTGTGTGTTCGCTGTTTAGCTATACCCAACCAAAGTAATCTTGGAACCCATCTTCACAGTTTTGCATAAAATAAAATAAAGGAAAACAACAAGGCCTTACAAATCCGTAAATATCACATAAAAATACACATTATAATTGTTTTGCTAAAATAGTGCGCTGTCTTCACTAACTATTATGCAATGAATTTATTCGTAGTCCGTTTTTGTAATTGCATAATAATCCACAAAAAAATGTTTATTTGATTTAAGTAAAAAACAAAACAGAAAAACCGGAAGGAAAATTCGACGACGTAAGATATAGCAATAATTTGAAAACCATCAAAGATACGCCGTGCTAATGACCTCACGGTCGGAATCTCCTTGTTTAATTGTACTATTCCACCAGTCGTTTATGACAGTGACGTAAGGTATATCCCAAATTCGATAGTATGTTTATTGTGAATAACTGTAAGACCTACGGATACCAAAACATATTATGACCAAAACATATTATGACCTCACAGTCAGATTATCCTTGTTTAATTGTAGAAGAGCAGTTTACCTTCGTCAAAACTTTTTGTAAAATAGATCCGTTTAAGCGTAAAAGATAAGTAGATGAAAGCAAAATACGCCATTTTAGACGTGGTAATGGCTGGCAGTAAAATGTTAGAAAACAAACAAGCAGTAAGTTCCATTTTATATGAGCAGGTTTATTAATAGCAATCGAGTTACATTACAATCAGTTTTGCTATAAATTAAGTTTTGTTTCCTCCCCATCTGCAGTGTGATGCTGGTCCTCCTAGGAATATAAAGGTTTGCCATTCTTTATCTTTCTTCCCTTCTAAACACTTTCCATTTACTCTTTGCACGCTGGGTAATTTTGTATGCTTTTTGTCGATGTTTTCCGACTTTAACTGCCCTATACTTTATAACGCAATGTGTATAACCGTAGTGTAAAAGTTTGGCCCAAAATTACTGTAAATCCTGAAATTTTCGCGAGGGTTTTATTTTCGCGAAACTTCGCATATGCGAAGTTTCGTGAAAATAAAATCCTCGTGAAATGGAGGAATAATTCTGTCGTTTACAGATATTGGTAAATCGTATCCTGATCGCAAGTTTTAATCGTCGCAAATATGTATTTTAGCGCCATTCGCGACAATAAAATTCTCGCGAAAATTTCCAGATTTACAGTACAATGCCTTCTCGAAGTTAAGTACTACCTTAGTTAATAGTTGATATTTCAAAATGATATTTTAGATTTTTTTTTTTAAATAAATTACCATGCTACATGCAGTGTACATATATATGGCCATGACTACATGAACACATTATGATTTTAAGAAAAAAGTAAGTGAGAATGATCATGAAATACCAAATCACACACTGCAGACCAACCCATTCCATGATGGCGCCGTGAGGAAGCGACACAGAACACTACCAGTTACAAGACATCAGGAAGGCAATCAAAGTAGATCTCTCTTCCTCATCAATAATAATTATGATTGCAAAATTAGAAAGCACACCAAGAACTGCCTAGCAAAACAAGAAACAAACAAACAAACAAACCTCTTAAACAATGGGTGCAACAATAAACAATGAATAAGTGACAACAGAATCACCGCCCTAAAACGGCTTAGCACCTCATGTGCTGGTGGGCTTAAATGCTTTATACTGCCGCCAAATCTGTGCCATAGATTCTGTAGTTGTTAATACGCAACCGCGCAGTCTAATCAGAGTTTTTAATGGACGCTCAGGTCCAACGTTTCCTCTGGCAGAAGACGCAAACACTCTGACCGTGTAGATGCGCAGTCTTTTTTGAATCTGTGCTGTAGGCTGTCAAGGATGGATGAGCCCCAGGCAAGCACAAACGACAACGGACGATGACTGATCACAAACCATTGGGAAATTAAGTACTAAACAATGTTTAGATAAAAATAATAAATTAATAGAATAACACTTAACTTTCATCTTGCTGAACTGTGCTTTCCTGCTATAATTTATTATGACAGCGTCGAACATACACTGCTCAAAATATTTAAAAGAACACTGCGCGTTTTGCCATTGATCACAATACAAATGCACTCATAGTCCGACTCATAGCAAAAGTAGGATTAATAAGACAAAAACATGTTTGTCCTGTGATAAGTTTGGTTACTGATTAAGGGTTACGTTTTTTATGAAAATGGAGCTATCCCTTTTCAGAAATCTCCATGGAACGTTTTATGTAAAATGTAAAACATAAAAATACCCCTTTTTCAAAACCAAATTTAAAGACAATTTGTTCTATCAAACACCACAACACCATCATTTCTGTACATTCAATAGTCCTTTAATGTTGTAGAAATCATTAGGTTACGCTATTAAAAAATCCAAAAGATTTTACAGAGTTCAAGAAAAATTGTATTTTTTTAAGAAAATTAAAAATTACAAAATTTGAGCCATGAACTTAAGCAGCGATTGCTTTGCCAAAACATTTTTGATCCAATACTTTGACTCTATTTACAAATAACAACAAAATAAAATGGGTTTCTACCTTATTGTCTAGTGAAATGTATGGCTTGTCTACAGGACAGGGGTTAACATTATCACCTATGGAAAATTATCAGGTGTACCTTTAAATATTTTGAGCAGTGTAGTTTTCTTTATATCAAGATAGGAAGTTTCTCCTTTAATCATCAGAGCGACATGTGAATTACGTTGATAGGACAAGCGTAGAACCTCCCGTTTCCTCTCAGTTTACACATTTAACATTTAAAATCTTCAGGTATATCTTCAGGCGTAACGTCAGACACAACTTCAGGCGGAACCTGAAATTAAGTATCATGCTCTGAGTACCTCGATATTAAACACCACAGGCTATAATTCTATCCCGATTTCTGATATATATATACATACTGAATGCGCATGCTCCATGTCATTTGATACAAGTCAGTAAGAATCGACTATAACAAGACGAAATCAGACCCAAAACACACAGGGATGCTATAATGGCAAATGCCAGTACGTAACAACAACATAGGCAGCAAAAAGTCAATACATGACCCCTCAAACATCAATTATGATGTACCACATTGGAGGACCTCAATCTACTAAGCGATGGCCAAAACTAACAAGAAGTCATGTTCTTGAAGTACAAAATCACTTTTAGCACTCAATACTATAACCCGAAAAGCTGCCAAAATACTACAATTATTCAATCCTATGACAAGGGAGATAAACGAAAATCAAGAAATGGATTAGATTATGAAGTATAATATGCCATTTTGCAAAGTGAAGTTTAATCACAAAAAATAATCTATATTCACAATATATAGTCGTCAAATATGTGAATCATTAAATTGATATACAATTTGATATTCCACTACAACGCTCATATCTTAATAGATCAAACATCACAAGACATAAATTGATCGCAGCATGAAATAAATAATGAAATATATATAGACAAATGAATACATGAAAGACATTAATCAATAAACATTCTACTAAACACAAAATAAACGCTTAACAAAACGTGATACATATGCAAAAGCAAAATATGTAGGTGGTGGGTGGGTGGGTGTTTTAATAAAGACGTGGACTTCAACTTTATACGTCTGTCTCTGTCGAAAACTTTATAAACTGTGAAGAAAGGCCTTTAACAAAGGAAAATCTAGCCAATAAATAAACTGGATTAAAAAAAAGATGTAAACAGGAAGTTATACTAAATATTGAAATACTCAAAGAACGAAATAAGCCAAATCGTCTTCATAATTATATATTTTTAGAAGTTAAAAATCTTTCAATTATTCAATCTTATGGCAAGGGAGATAAATGAAAATCAAGAAATGGATTAAATTTTGAAGTATAATATGCCATTTTGCAAAGTGAAGTCCAATCACAAGTAATAATCTATATTCACAATATATAGTCGTCAAAAATGTGAATCATTAAATTGATATACAATTTGATATTCCACTACAATGCCAACGCACCGGCAACAATACAAGCAAAACGCGACAAAACAAGACAAACAAAAATTTTGAAAAAAATAAATAATAAAAATACTATATATATAAGCCAAAAATGACAAATCCTTAACGTCGAATTTTGATGAATTGAAAAATTTTGTCACATCAATGTACATTTGACAATACAAACCAAAACTCTTCAGGATGCAATACTACTATATAAATTTTGTAAGACCCCTTTGAAGGCATAAATAATAATTACTTGAAGAAAGACAAATTTCAGCCTATCCTCAAATTTCAAGTAATAGAAGCACTATCATTTGAATTTAGTGACAAAAAAAATAAGAAATAGCTAGTTTAAACTAACAATAGACATATATATAGGACAAATTCAAACGTACATTGTATCCCCGTGAAAAACTGAACGGAACATCCATCAATACCAGATACATACCATTTTTTATAATGGAATCACCAATAAGTGTCTGCTTTCTGATTTCTGGAAATATAAAAAGAAAGTAGACCTCATTACCTCAAATAAATTATCATAATTTACCTTTAGCATTCAGAAGCAACACCCAGCTAGTCCAATAAATCTAAAAGGTTTATTGTAAACTAACATCTACACCAAATATCAGCAAGGCAAGTAGACTGCAACTGAAAAGAAAAGGCAAAAAAGGGTAATTTACATCTAAATAATTTTACCTACTTAAGTCAGAAATACATATGAGCTAGTCCAATAAGTCTAAACACATTATTGTAAACTAGCGACTGCACCACAAATCGGCTTGTAAAAAAGAGACATAAGCTTTACCTTCGTGCTCGCAAATCAAAGGACCCTGATGTCAAGATTCATTACAAGCGGTTCAGAGCACATGTTCAGAAGGTACTGAGAGATGCCTATTGGAAATACGTTTCCAATATATTTACGTTCGAGAACGATAGCTCAGATCCCGACACTCCCAAGCCTGAAAAGATTAAAAAGTTTTGGTCATTTGTCAAATCACTTAAAAAAGACGCGTATGGGATCACATCACTCAGAGAAAACGGAATTCTTAAGACAGATTCTAAGGAAAAAGCCAACATTTGTAATAGGCAATTCCAATCAGCCTTCACACGTGAAGACGACTCTGACCCGCCCTCGAAAGGGGCTAGTCCGTTCTCCTCCATGGGGGACATAACAGTTGACCCGAAAGGGGTCACCAAACTGTTGGACGGACTAAATGTTCATAAAGCCTCTGGCCCGGATGGACTGAATGCCAGAGTACTTAAAGAGTGTAGCAATGAGATCTCTCCAATACTGGCACTCATCTACAATGAGTCTTTAGCTCGGGGCGAGGTACCAGATGAGTGGCGACAAGCAAATGTTTCTCCGGTCTTTAAAAAGGGTGAAAAATATGATGCTGCTAACTACAGGCCGGTGTCGCTCACATGCATCTGCTGCAAAACCCTAGAGCATATTTTAGTCAGCAACATCAACAAACACATAGCCTTAGATAGCATACTTGCTGACTGTCAGCATGGTTTCCGAAGTCAGAGGTCTTGCGAAACCCAGTTAGTCCAGTTTGTGCACGATATCATCAGCAACCTGGATGGGGCTGTGAATCGTGGGCACAAACAGACAGATCTAATCATAATGGATTTTGCTAAGGCCTTTGACAAGGTTCCACACAGGAGGCTATTACACAAATTGGAATATTATGGGATTAGAGGATCCACCCACAAGTGGATCAACTCATGGCTCTCTGGGCGCACTCAACAAGTTGTTTTAGATGGCCAAGCCTCAGATCCAGTCCCAGTGCTATCCGGCGTGCCCCAGGGATCGGTCTTAGGTCCGGTCCTGTTCCTCCTCTTCATAAATGATCTGCCGGATAACATCAGGTCTTCTGTTCGCCTGTTCGCAGACGATTGTGTCCTGTATAGGAATATACATTCACTTCAGGATTGTTTGACCTTGCAAGAAGACCTCACCAGCTTAGGACAGTGGGAAGCCGATTGGCAAATGAAATTTAACGTAGCCAAATGTCACTCAATGAGAGTGACTCGGCATCAGCATCACAAACAAATTCTTTTCGACTACTCACTACACAATCAAACTTTGGAAAATGTTCAGTCGGCAAAATACCTTGGTATCACTATTACAGATAACATGGATTGGGGTCAGCATGTCTCTGAAATCTCTTCCAAAGCAACTAAGACACTTGGTTTCCTTCGCAGGAATTTGGCTTTTGCACCTAGGAGTACAAAGGAAGTTGCATACAAAACTTTGGTTCGGCCTAAACTAGAGTATGCAGCACCCATTTGGAGCCCTCACTTGAAACTTCAGATTAATCAGATTGAGAAAGTTCAGAGGACAGCAGCCCGCTGGACCTGCAGGAGATGGCGAAACACCAGTAGCGTCGGCGAAATGCTTGATGAGCTTGATTGGCCATCTCTTGAGGCCCGTAGGGACCAGTCCTCCTTGCTTCTCTTTCACAAGATTCATTGTGGAGCAGTGTCTATTGAAAAAGACAAGTATATGACCCCTGCTGTTTGAAAACTACCAGGTCATCACATAGTGCTCAATACCGCAGACACCAGACATACAGTGATGCCCTGAAGAATTCTTTTTTCCCCCGTACTATTCCATATTGGAATAGTCTGCCTCCTTCTGTGGCAAATGCCCAGTCCACAGAGGAGTTTAGGGCACTCCTTATTTAAACAAAAATTCAGCCAAAAGTTTTTGTGTTTTTTTGTGTTGTTTTGTTTTTTTGTGTTTTGTGTTTTTTATTTTATCAAAATTTCCAAATTCGCACTCCCTGGTGTAATGCTCATATATGAGCGAACCAGTAAAGATAGAAAGAAAAAGAAAGAAAGACAACGGTAGCAGACAACTCCTGAAAATAATAGATAAATTAAGATGGAGATTACAATTCAAATTAAAAGGAACCAATGAAAAATATCTACAGTAAAATACCAACAAAAATAATAATTATTGGCTATATCTTATAATTTAAACCAAACACTGTCATATAGCATCTCTGAAGCTATAAATGTCCAACTCACTTGCACAACCTTCTATTGTTGTGTATCAAGAATCTAGATTTGACTTTTCAGAATGTATTGTTTTGTTTTCAAAGCCACAGATAATTTATCATCAAGGAAAAATGAAAGATATCGTTTATACGCGTCACTTTTCCAATCCCTTTGTAACAGAATCAATTCAGAACTGACCCCCGACTTGAAGGCAAAAGTCGCACCCGACCGTCGAAATGAGTGTGAACTGTCCAAATGAGGATTAAGAGATAACTTAGCAATTAAACCTTTAAATTTAGACTGGAATTTGCTGTAAGTGACATATCGGCAATTAGTAAGAGAGAACAGAGGAGCATCTGGCTTCACCTTAAAGAGACTAAGTCTGCAACTATGAACTTTTTGCGAATTTTTTATTTTCTTTTTAAATCATTTGTAAAAGTAGAATTAAGTTATGTTTTCACAATAAATCTGTATACTATAGCTAAAACTGCACGGAAAAGTAAATTATCTTATAAAAAAAGGTGTGTTGGTAATTATTTGCGTCCCTCCAACAATTATAGACAGTTAATTTTAACATAAATGCTGTTGTTTTGATACTGATAACTTGTTAAGATAAACGAAATTGGTAAAATGTATACCTGAATTTTAGTTGTTTTACTGTGTTCTTGAAAAGTAGAAAAATTAGTTCTAAAATTATAAGATTAAAAGTTACAGACTATGCAGCTTTAATCTTGCGGCACATAGCTTTATAAGCCACTACTGGGCATAAAATAGAGCCTTAAATTGGAATTAAAGGAGTCTGAAGAATTCTCTCCCCATACTGAATGGTTTTTGACCAATTCACGGTTACTAAAAGGAAGTTTTCTTCTTTTGAAACACTCTTTCTTAGTAAAAAGTTTTTACTTTTCAAGCCCTTTTTCGTTGTAGGTACTAAGTTAGATTTCCTAGCAAACAGATAAAAGGCGAATAAAAACAGACACCAATATACTAAATCATTTGGGCCAGAAAAATCCATAAAAGAAGACATTTGCACTAACATATCTGGGGTGATGGGAAGTGCCTGTTGAACATAATTTGGTTTTAATCTTGCTATACCCTTAAGGCTTAGATTGAGAAGAAAATTATTGATGTTATCAGTAGGGTATCCCAAAATATAATGCATTGTTTAAATGCCACTTAAAAATTCCTAATATACTGTGTAGATTTGAAAGTTCTGCATAAATACTGAGCATATAAACAAAAAATATATGTGTCTGCAGGCAAATAAGAGAGTCCAAAATACAAACAAAAATATAAGTAAGCTTCCCACTGAATTCTAAGATTTTTAACCGTTCCTTTTGTATAAGCAGATATCCTTGAACTATTCAAATCTTTCTGTAAAGAAGCTATCTGTGACTCTGAAACAACAAATACATATTTTACAAAGAATTCTCCAAATTGAACATGTTTGGTGAAACAGCACATTCTTCTAGTACAAACCCCTTAGCCAAATCAAAGAAAAGTTCTCTGTACTGTTGACCCAAATCAAATCTTGATAAAGAATCAGATATTCTGTTACACTCTGACTTTAAATGAACAGCCCGAATCTGGAATTCAAATAATCCTGCCAGAAATGCAACTTCTGTCAAAGAACCCTTTAGTATTTCACTGTGTGATTTTCCAGTATTTAGGCAAAAACAAACACTTTCATTATCACATAAAATTTGAATTTTCTTTCCCTTGAAAAATTTTCCCCAAAGTTTCAAACAAACAATGATGGCAAACAGTTCAAGAACATTTATACTGTACCCACGTTGTTCAAAATCACTCTGAAAATTTGAATGAAAGTATTTGCCTCCCCAACAACCACCATATCCCTGAAGGCAAGAGTCACTTGAAAAGACAGAATCTGGAGAACACAACTCCTCATACAACATCATGGAAACACCATTATAACATGGTAAAAAAAGTGCCACCAAAGAATGTCCTTTTTGACATAATCAGGTATAACATTCAAGTTAGAATCCTTTCTGTATAAAACTTTCAACCATTTTAGCATTCTTGAAATAAAAATTCTACCAGGACGGACACATGCAGCAACAAAATTAAGTTTTCCCAACAAGGACGGAGTTTCTTTTAGAGAAGCCTTACTTTTACTTAACCAAGATGTTAAAATGGAGATGATATCCCGTAATCTTTCTGGTTATCTCTATGGTCATTGTTACAGTGTTGAATAGAACTCCTATGAAAACCATAGAAGTAGATGGAGAACACGCTTTGTTTTTTGCTTCTTCAATGCCACACTTTTTTAACACAGCTTGCCAGGTTTTAAAAGCAAATTCTGCATTCTGTCTAATCTCTGCAGAAGCCAAGTCATCTTAATAATTCAATATATACTAGCCAAAAGTTCTAACCGGCCACCTGCATTTCATTAATTTTCTTCAAAATGTAAAATGACATGACTACACTTTTTTCGCCTCGAAATAGCCACACGTGCCATGTACCCAAGACAGTAAAGATATTGACAACATGTTCAACAGTACATGCAGGATGCCCATTTGAATAGTGGTACCCCCATTTTTAAAATTCGCATTTTGGCCCAATTTGTAAGCCATGACTTTTTTAAATAACCCACTTTCACGCGCAAAACGTTTTCACTTCAAAAGCCAAACTCATATTGAACACGATCGTGCTGAAATGAACACTCCATCTGCATGAGCCTCGTTGTTATTGGCCAAAATGTTGAAAATTACCCTACCATCCAATGCAAAATCGTGTGAATTTTAAAACTGAGGGTATGTGTATTCGGAAAAGCCTCCCGGATACAATTTTAAGAATTTTGCTAAGCCGTTTTCTGGTATCATTTGCTAATTGGTTGGCCTATTCGGAAATGAAAATCGAATCTATATTGTGCTTAAAACTTTTTAGAACATCGATAAAAACACACGTGGCCGGTTAGAACTTTTGACTAGTATATATATATATATATATATATATATATATATATATATATATATATATATATATATATATATATATATATATATATATATATATATATATATATATATATATATTCCTAGCTTAAACATGATAAAGGAAATAGCATTTGTGAATTTCTGACAGCAATAAGCGGATGACCGACTACCCATACACAAAACAGTGTCAAAGAAAATATGTTTCTTCCATATAATAAGGTATTACAAGTATGAAATGATAACTGTAAATTCATAAGTGTAAACAGAACTAGTAAGCGTGGTGTCTTTCTAAAGTTGAACAGTATACATCTTTTCATATCTGCTCAGACCAGACGATAATAATGTGCATTCCCTTATAACAAACGTACATGCAAGCAAACGTGATTGTGTACCCCTGGCACATACAAATGCACTCACAAGTGATGCATTATTAACTAAATGTGCTTACTTAATAAGAACAGTATACATTAGCTCCTTATTAGCACTCTATTTCCCTCAGTCAAATACATGTGCACCTAATGTGTTAAAGTAAATAACAATACATTTATCCGTAATAGCTATCTTAATTAATGCATTAATATGAGTAGTGTACATGTGCCTAATTTTCCATGAACAGTATACATATGTACTTATCTAGAACCGCATGTATCTTACTTACATAGCTTCATGTACAACTAAATTCAATTGATGCGTCAATCCCATAAACCTCACTGCAAGTATATGCCGTATGTGTGTACACTCATTACAATGCGCGAATGCTAGTCAATACCTATAAGAACGAGCAAATGTTATCTCTCAATACATCAGCACAGTACCGACAATGTCTGCAATGTTACTGCTATACACTAACAGCAATGCCTACCAGACAAGCGGGTAATCAACCGACACACAAACAGACAACACTCAAATATGAAAGTTTTATATTAACAGACGACCTAAGCAGACGACACTCAGGTAATACAGCCGAAAATAACTAGTAGGCTCTCACGATGGCCCCCATCAACAAATACAACGCGTCATTCAATACTAATGCTATGCAGCAGATGACCATCACATGCATCGCTTCAAAGTATGCAGCAGATGCCCTAAGCAGACGACATACGAATAACGTCGCGAAAAACACTTTCAATCAATGCTTTCGCAAAGCATCAACAATTCACTGAATAAACAAGCTAATTGACACATACATTTCATAATTTCATTTTAATCAGGCTTGGTCGAACAAATATTTTAAAAGTATAGTAAAAGTATATTTACCATGACAAAATCCCCTTGAGTGAACAGATTTAAGAAAACGAGCAACCGGCCTAGCTAACACACCCTGTGCTTATAATATTGACTGCAATCTGTCAAACCTGAGCATTGCAATGTATAAGGACATCGTTCCCGCCCAGCACACGGGTTCACAGACCTCACTTGCAAAGACAGGAACCCCGTGCTAGTATAAAGATGGACTTTATTACATACTACAATTTTAGTTGCGGGCACAGCCCTATTGGAAATAAAACTCCCACATATCAAGAGTAAAATATATCACAATAATGGCCCGCTATATGCTCATAGCAGCCCCCCTCCCCCCTTACCTCAACTCTATCAGAGTTCAGATAAGGAATTTATCCAAAGAACAACGTTGTCTACCCGAATTAGAAGGAGCAGAAATCGAAGAACATAAGCACCTAATCAAGCAAAGCCCCATGTTTTCCATGAACAGATTTATATAAAGCAAAGTGCCGGAGCAATGGGAAATGGATGGAAAAAGGGACGTGACATAGGCCAGCCAATTTGTATTTGACGTGGTATACCGGCTCAATTATCCCTCCATCTTTATTACACACTGGTAAATGTATACGTCGATTTGGTGGTATTTACGCGTATTGCAGGTACTTCATAGACCGGAAGTGGTAGATATTGGTGTTAATACTAAATGGAAAAACATGCCATATGCCTAAAGGACTATAGAATTAGATCATTTTTAAGTATTTGGCATGCACATGGCGATTTATGTAAGCATTTAGGTATAGATTCGAGTACTCGAATCTATTCCTAAATGCTTACATAAATCGCCATGCACTTACTGAATACTTAAACATAATTGAAGTGAATAGTCCTTTAGGCATATGGCATGTTTTTCTTTTTAGTATTAACACCAATATCTACCACTTCCGGTCTATGAAGTACCGGCAATACGCGTATTACCACCAAATCGACGTATAAATTTACCAGTGTGTATTAGTTTGTTATTCTTTGTAGATGAATGGGATGGTGAGAGTGGCTCTTGGTGTCATTTTGCTTACGTCATCTATCTGTAGAGCTCAAACTAGTAGACAAGCAAATACTGAAAATGGCCTCTCGCCGCTCGAACAACCCTCGACCTCGACTGCTTCACCATCGTCATGGATTACCTCCCCTTTTTCACCATCGTCATGGGTTGCAGATAGCATTACAGTCTCAAACGACCTAGGTGGCTTACGGGATCTTTTTCTCCATTGTACCTATTCTGACATTTGCCATTACCGAGCACGATACATCCCGGCAAATAAAGCTTCATGTTGCAGCTCGTGTTCATGCGAACCATCTTGTGGGGTTCTGGGTAACTGCTGTGACAAAAGTTTAAATGTGAATAGAGTGAGAAGATGCTATAAACCTCTTGTAACAGACGACAGCTCATTACTCCGTTCTAAAGACTCGGGATATTGGCTTATTGATAGATGTTCTAACTCCTCATCTGATACCGATTGTACATTGATGACGTCAGAACCCTGGGGCTCTATGTATCCTGTCTATGATGCTGCAACAGACGTCTCGTATTATAACCAGTACTGTGCCGAATGCAATGGAGTCCAGGAGTTCACAAACTGGGATGTTGGAGTGACTTGCTTTCTTCCACATGTTTCTTACTCAAATGCTGTGATTGTTGGTGGTCTATTTGGAAAGGGCTGTGGAGTTTCATTCAAGCCTCCGCGGGAACAACTGGATAAAAATGCCTGCAACCCCGATATCATCCAGCAATGCAATGTAACAGGAATGTGGCAAACATATGACGCTGAGTTGGAATTAGCCTGTTCTCGCTGGTACTCACCCGTTCGCTCGCAAATTATGGACGATACCTTTGTAAACGTCTTTTGCCTTCTTTGCAACGGAGTGCCTTATAAAAGAGAGAGTCATTGCGAAGCTATACCACCCAGGAACGCCTTCGAAACTACGTTCACAACCGCCATCGACTATCGAAAGATATCAAGTGCCTTAGTGCAGCCAAAGAATCATAAGCAGAAGAAATGGGACGGAGTGTGTAGTAAGCATATGGTTAAACACCCATTCAAGGTAACTAATTGCATGCCATAGTAAATCTCATGCGCGGATCCAGATGGGGGGGGGACAGGGGGGTCCGGATCCCCCCTGAAAAATCACAAAATTTTACGGTTTCTTAGCATTTACGGTTCGGATCCCTTGAGAAACCAAGCCAACTTCAATGTGGGACCATCATCGGCCCGCCAGCGGGGCTGATAATGGCCCGCTTTTAGTTGTATTTTGATCCGCTCACCCCTTATTAACTAAATAAACTTGTCAAAGTTGGACCTCCTCTGATAAAATGTTCTGGACCCGCGCATGGGGACGGAGTGTGTAGTAAGCATATGGTTAAACACCCATTCAAGGTAACTAAGTACATGCCATAGTTAACCTTATAAGAGAACATTGAGCTATACTGGAGTTGGAAAGGCAATTTCTTGCGCACCGGATAATGATATATAGAGGATCTTACATGAGTGCTCTTTTTTTATTGAATTTATAAAATGAGTTGGGGAAAAGAGATAAAATGCGAGGCTTGCCGAGCATTTTATCTCTTTTCCGCAACGAGTTTAATAAATTCAATAATACAAGAGCACGAACGTTAGATTCTATTTATCATATGACATTAAGATTATATTGAAGTCTCATTTCTGGCGTAAAAACGCTATAATTTTGTCATTATGTACGCAACGATGTTATAGACGTCATTACGTTTCCCGAAAATCTGTAAACCACTAGTAGTCTATCGATTTTTATTGCATGACGTTATTTTACTCCCAGACGCGACGTCATATGATAACTGATATTATATCATTCTTATCTTACACATATTATTTTACCAAGGCTGTCACGAGAGGACTGTTCATTTGCTGTATAGGAACTCACGTACATGGTCGTCAAGTGATGTCAATGTTTACTCAGAGACCTACTAGTGGCCCTTGGGCTGTTAGGAATTCTCTTTAAATAAATAAAGCATTAAATTATATGTTTACTCAAGGTCACGTCATCATCAGACATTGTATCGCAACGTTTTCAGAGGCTTTTGGAAGTTTTCTTTTAATAAAAAGTTAATCGTGAGCGAGCAAGGAAAAGAATCCATTCTTTGTGTGAGGATGGGATATAAAAAAAATCAGACCCTAGGGATCACCGTTTGGCATCACTCGACAAGCCTGGTGATGCCAAACTGCAATCCTATAGACGGATTTTTTTTCTGTCCCATCCTCACACTCACGAGAGATTTTTATAATCTACTAACTCCATTCAGCCAGTTCAGTGGTTGCAATATCACATATCTCTTGTTTCAGGTTATCCGTTTACTTTGGGGCAACTCAAACTTTTTTGAAGCCTTAATGGTATATATATATATATATATATATATATATATATATATATATATATATATATATATATATATATATATATATATATATATATATATATATATATATATATATATATATATATATATATATATATTAGCTCCACTTACTCTCTTTACACTTTTGTAAGAGTTTGAAAGAGAGACTTAAGTTAAATTTTCAAAAAATGAAACAAAATGAATTTAGAGTTCTGAAAAAGAAGAAAACATGCATATTTTCAGTCCATCATTAACACACTTGAAACGTTTAAAACGATTGGTCAGAAACTGTAGGTGTTAGTTTAAACATATTTTATTGCCAAAAATTAAAACAATGTGGTTGGGTCCGAAGTTCTCGCAAAATTAGCTACGACCCTCCCCCTGTAGGAGGACTTGTGCTGACAAGGTATCTACAGGGTGTCAAAAAATGATAACACTTTGAAAACGCCGTATTTTTTTTCTTTTTAAAGATAATACTTCCATATTTAACATTGGCATACTCAAACTTCATTTATACATATGTTTGAGACTTATTTCTTTGTTCATTACCTAATATCCACAATGACCACCATTTTTAACAATTACTGATTCTAGGCGTTTCTGCATACTGTGCAAAAAAGATTTGAGACAGCCAATAGTGATTTTCTGCCATGCCTTTCTGATTCGTTTTTTTAGTTCATCCAATGTCTGAGGTTCCGGGTCACCGTTCACTTTTTCGTTCAGAATGCTGAAGAGGTTTTCCATTGGGTCAAAATCGGGACTATTTCCTGCCCAATAATCTTTATTTATAAAGTTTGACAGGTTTTGAAGACACCAATCCTGTGCTTGTTTTGAGGTGTGGGCAGGGGCACCATCTTGGTGAAATTGGAATCCCCTTTTATTTACTACCATATTATTAATTGTTGCTTCATTAGTTCTCTTTGATCTTATTAACAAGGGCTTAACTTCCTTCTCCAAAGTGTCTTCAACATAATACTCCGCGTCGACCGTTTGTCCCTGGGGCATAATATGGATTGCTGAAAGTCCTCTTGCTGACTTTGCCCCCAGATATTTACATACGCACTCTTTTTAACTGTTTTGGCAACATAAATTTTATCTTCCTGGCTTCCCCAAACAATGTCATTTTTTCTATTCTGTTCATAAAACAAATACATTGGTGATTCGTCACTAAACACATAGTCTTCCCATTCTTTTTAAGACAAATCTTGGTATTTCTTTGCAAATCGAAGTCTATTTTTACGTTGTTGTTCTGTAAGAAGTGGCTGTTGTTTCCTTTTGTATGCTTTGAGTCCCAAATTTACACAAAGTTAGTCCTGAGTGTTTTAGCTTTCTACTGAGTTTTCTTGTAGATTGATGGCGCATGTACTGAAGACTTTTTAAGGGTAGTTAGAATTTTACTTGAAATTTTAGAAGGTCTTCCGCTACCGTTTTTTCTCTCAAATGTCCCATTCTCACCACGTTTTGACCACTTCTGGACAAAAAACTTGATTTTCCAATGAGTTGAGCAGGCCCCTCACAGAATATCCCTGTTTTAATCAATATATAAGCTTGAGATCTTTAAGTTATTGCTATCCATCTATTTACTTTTATCAAACCAGACGTACAGGAAATGACATCATTTTTCATTTATGGCATCACTTTCTGTTTAATGACGTCACTTCCTGTTAAAGCGCCATCTATCAAAAAGATGGCTAATTAATAACCAATTATCACCCAAGTGTGTTGTTTTTAAAGTGTTATCGTTTTTTTTGACACCCTGTATATGCAATATAAATTCAGAACCACAAACCACGCATTGCGCACCACGGAAAGCTAAAATTATGTCCCCTGGCTTTTCCTAAAAAGATGGGGGACAAAAATAGACCTCTAGCTCCTCTAGATGTATCGACAAGGATGCATTTGCACATAAAAGTAACAATATCGCGTGTACTTACCCATTTTGCATAGTTATACATATCCAAGGACGTATTATGTCGAAGAATGACATGTGTACCATCACCGTTTCTTGATTTTGCACAGGTAAAGTAATACTATTAAACTTCCAAGAACCTTCTTATCTTTTATCTAATTTTATTTTATACTTAGCAGTGAAATCAATGCATATCAAAAACAAATAAAAATGATATCAATCACTAGTGAAACGATATGATATCATATCAATCACTAGTGATCGATATCAACCTATATTTTCACTATAGCGTTTTTGGATTACCTCTGACTTTCCATTTAATTAATGCATTTCACTTCAGAACTTCAAACGCCCATAACTTTCTTATTTCCTTGCTTAAAGGAATCTCTAAAGAGTATATTACTAAAACCTCAACCAATCAAACAAAGGTTAGCCAGGGTACCATTACAACTTAAAAAAACTATTAAACAACACAAACAAGCTCAATGTCAATTCAAAATATCTCCAACTTCGAACAACTTAAATGACTTTTTAGTATTTTGAGCAAAAAACCCAGAGAATAATTAAAATTCAGAAGCGTGAGTCAGTCATGGAGATCTTATGTATCAATATATATTCAATTATAAAACGCCTATTAAAAAGTCTGATTCTGATAAGGCAAATCTCTAGGAAATCAAATCCCAAGCTTTACACATTTTAACAGAATACATGCTGACAGTAAAGCAAAGAAAAAACAGATTCTGATATCTATGTTTGCCAGTGATGATGCATTGCATAAGTTGAGAAGCGTGCAGCCAGTGAAATTAAATGTAAGTCCTCCATGGTGGCTTTGGCTGCATTCGGAAAAGTCTGCCATAATTCGAGAATCGAATCATGGCTCGGTGTATGTAAGGAGCATTACGCGTAGTACTATTCACCATATCTACATTAATTGCTGGTTCCATGTCTACAGGTGGTCAGTAATGTAAATACAGGTAACCAGAACCCCCCCCTCTCCAGCTAGGGGGGGGGGTACTGGTTACCTGTTTTTCCATTACTGACAACCTGTAATGCGGGAACCAGCAATTAATGTAGATTTGGTGAATGTTACAAAAAGCTCCATTTTGTTAGCCAGAACTGGCGTATGAAAAATTAGTCTGTAGAATGTGGGTCCAGCTCTATTAAAAATAATAAAACATTTTGATTATCCGAAAAGTTTAATCAGCAGAATAAATGAAGTTAATGGGGTTTTTTTTCAATAAAATATCGCATTTAAGCCAATCACACTTATTGTTATGTTAACATGGTTTCTGTGACGTCAGCGTCACGTTATATAACGTCATTGTCACGTTATCACCTGCGTTATCAAAGTAGATCCTCGATGTACATCCGTGGTCTGATTCCATGGAAATTTTCCGAGGCAGTTCCAGTTGGCTTTGACTGCTGTCGATAGTGTGTAATTTGGGCATTTCCTGGTAATATTGACTTACGAATTACTGATACTGTTGGAGAAACTAAATCTTTCTGAAGATTAAAAAAGAACAATAAATAGTTAAATTATTTTTTAATCTCAAAGTAATGAAGACAACAACAAAAGTTTCAATTTATATAAACTAGATGAACTAGTTTAAGCTATTCAACTACCACATGGTTCGGCCACAGGTCCTAATGAAATCCCTTATTTAATACTTAAACTTCTTTGAAACCATTTAATTGAAATTTTGTTGACATAAAAAATAACATTTTGGCAACTGGTGAGTTTTCAGAAAGTTGGCGATTGGCAACAATTATTCCTATTCCAAATCCTAGTTCAGATTCTGCGAAACCAAACAATTATAGACCTATAGCTCTTACAAGTTGTGTTTGTTACACTCTTGAACGAATGATAAATTAAAGACTTACTTGGTTTTTAGATCTAAGAAACATATTATGCTGTTCCAGTCTGGTTTCAGATCTGGACGCAGTACAACTGATAATTTAGTTGGATTGGAAACTTCTTACTTGATGTCTTTATAAGGAGGAACATGTAGTTGCTGTGTTTTTCGATTTGGAAATAACATATTATACAACTTGTAGATTCATCATGTTAAAATATATTCAAAAATTAGAATTACAAGGTTGACTTCCTACATTCATTGAAAGCTCCGTTGCAGACGCACCATGCAAGTCTAAGTTTGCTACTCTTTGTCTGACTATTATGATCAGGCGGAAGATAGTACCTCAAGGAAGTTTTCTGTCTACAGCCCTTTATAACATCAAAATCAGTTTAAAAATATATAATTTATAATGCTTAGGTAATCTTGCTCATTGCTGATAATACGTTGACGACTTTTGTGTATGTTATCATTCAAAAAAGCATGGCAGCGATCGAACGGCGAATCCAGCAGTTTTAAATAAGATTGTAAAGTACCTCCGACAACTTGATAGTGTATTTTTATTTTTCAAATGCTTCCCAAAACTTCGTTATGCATAAGATATCAATGGTATCCTTTAGAATAGACGTTTGATGCATTAGGAACAAATAAAATTTAAAATTAGGCAGGCAGACCCCTATGCCAAAACAGGAGACGCTACCAAAGGGGGTAGGGTGCGCAGTGGCTCAGTGGTAGAGTGCTTAACTTTAGACTGGGGGCCGCGGGTTCGAGCCTTACATGCGTCACTGCATTGTGGTCCTTGAGCAAGACACATTTATCCTAGCTTAATACTGGTTCAACCCAGGAAGACCCGTCCCTGTTTAACTGAAAGATTGTTGATGGGACGTAAAGAATCAAATCAAACAAAAAACAAAGGGGGTAGGGGTTACAAAATTTGACTTCACCAATACATTAAATAATTCATTATCTTCATGTGGAAGGGTATTATAACATCAATACTCCAAATATACTGAACAAAAGTGAAAACGCTACACCTGAATTGTTTGCCATCTATATACAAAATTATGCAAACCAAGAATGCAATGAAAAGTGTATCTTAATGTTCAAATACTGGGTAATGCATAACAGTAAAAGTTTTACGGATGAGACACATGAAAGCCATTTAAATTTGACAGGGGTCCATTTTTTCAGGTTGCCAATTTGAACCGAAATCTAACACAATTAAGGCCTTCAGAAATCCACTACCTACGAGATCCGACTGCACGAAATGGTAGACTAGACATGTGACAACCAAAAATGTGAAGGACTTATCTCAAGTGTGTTTGATCGTTTAGAAAAGCAATCTTAAAAAGCGGATTTTCACTCAAATTGCCAAGTTAAAAAATTTATCACTGAAATCTCCATAGGCAAATCAATGAGTTGTTGCATCTTAGTATGAAGACATTACTAGTCGAGAAATGGTACAAACAATGTGCTGAGAGGTCTACCTGATTTGGCAAAAGAAAATTATCGAAAATCGTGATAACTCGAAGATCACCAAACATTTAATATTCCCTAATTGTTTTTGTCAAAGGGAGATAATTTTCAATATTTTACAAATTCGCTAAATTCGAAATTGATTTCTGAGCTTGTTTCAAGTGATTAAGCAATTTTCTTGTGTCTTTATGCACCACAATTTTGATAAGCATAACAATTTTAATCTGCGCATGCGCAATAGCAAATTTCAGTGAATAAAACTTTAAACACTTAAAGGAGCATAACTCATACATCAAACGAGACAAATTGGTGGAGTTTTGACGAATCATTTGCTGGATGTCTGGGCAACATTATTAAGCTTTAGTAAATACTTTTTGTCCAATACTTTCTCATAAAATATAGATAATTGTAGTGTAGCGTTTTCACTTTTGTTAAGTATAGTAAAATACATCGAAAGTATTTTAAAGTCCAAAATTATGAGTATTTTAATGATTAGTTTTTTAGTATGTTGTTTTTTATTCATTTTTAAACATATTTTTGCAGTGCAACTGTTGTCATTTCTACCTTGAAGACAATACATTTACTATCGTGCCAACCAAGAGTGACAGTGACGTAATATTGTGTTTACAATTGCTAAGTAAAAAATTAACTTGTACACTATACTTGATCTAACGCGAATCGATATCTCACTTGTGTATTAATCCTATCCTCAGGATAGGATTAATACACAAGTGCGATATCGATTATAAGTCCCAGTAATGGCGTAAACAAAACATGACGTCACTGTCACTCTTGGCTGGCAGGACAATACCTGGTGCAATACATATTATGCAGCAATGTACTATAATCAATCATCTATGCGTAAAGTACAAATATCAAAGGGTCGTACAGCTTATGTCTATTGGATATATACAGTATATGTACAAAACAATCTATCAGCAGGATTAAGTAAAAGGACGATTTTTATAATCTAAGGAAAACTATACTTCATGACTAATGTTCTATGAAAAGATAACTTACTAGTATTAATATAGCATTGGGTTTTAATACAACACACAAAAATCCAAATACTACTTTTTGGGCTTGCCCAGACTTCACATTTTTGGCTGTGCGGTATTATTCCTCAATCACCCACCCCACCAAAAGCATATGCGGCGATACATTGTGGCTCCCATTACCCCTGTCAGAGGTCCCTGGGCAACAAACGATTGTTTTAAAATGCATAGGTCCTGCTCAAAGACATAAAGTGACAGAACTGGTACATCTTGTTACCATTCTACCATTTCTATATCAACACTTTTAAAGTAAGTAATGGTGCAAAGATCAGGAGTCGATACAATCAAGTACCACACCCGACCCAGGATACCAATGGGAAAGTTACAAACTCATAATTAGACACCACAAACGAGAGCCAAGAGGTCAGCCCTTTCCCAGCAGGTGACCGTAAAGCACATATAACCCTTAAAGCGCCACCTATAATTTGAAGCAGACGACAATTTCAAATTTTGCCGTTTTTTTTCAAAATAACAAATAAGGCATGATATTTCATGAGAATCGTCTGCTGGCAGACGATTCTCGTGTAATATCATGCCTTATTTTTGTCGAAAATTGGGAAAGATGTCTCAAAAAGTGTCGTCTTCTGCAGTTGTGATTGGCGCTTTAAGGGTTAAGATCAATATTAAACAGTTGTGCATCTAGCTTTAAGGTTTAAACTTTGAGTGGTCAAATATTTGTTGATTAACGTGGACGAGGCTTTTTGTAAACGACAATACTTCTACGCTATTTGGTTTATAAATAGGTTTAGAAAAGTGAACTCCAACTTGAATAAAATTGTAGGTTATCTGTGATATCGCTAGGCAGCTAGCTACCTTAAGTTAAGTTCCAAATGTACATTTGATTTCATTATGGAATTAAATGTTCATTTGCCAAAATGGAACTAAACTTAAGGTAGCTATCAACATAGAGTTAAATGTACATTTGGAACTAAACTTAAGGTAGCTGCCAAACTTCTATTTTTATTTTTTTCATTTAAGGATGAATGCCGGGATGTTTTATGTCCAGATGGCTATCTAAGAGTGGACAAAGGATGTATTCCACTGAGTTCTACAAGGAACAGCCTATCATACTTTATACAGCTTCAACTGACACCCATAACGGATGATCTGCCCCCTATGGAGCATCTTAATGAAATGTTTGCAGATCGAAAATGGCTGAGTGTTGCTGACACATGGTTCAAGACTAATGGCGTTCCTCTTGAGTTCTTTTCTTTGTTTGCCCAACCAGTCACCATAAATAACAAGGTATTAGCTAAAGAGTTGATTGTCAAAATTGGAAAGTTGAAATCCCCAGTTATAATAGACAAAGTCCTCAAAAGAATCAAGAGCGCTCTTGATCAGGAATGGGAAATGATTCTATATCAACAGGCTTACCGATTTTCAGTTAACTTTTATAAATATAGGGAGTTTGTTGTCGATGGAACGTATGCTAGATATGACGAAGTCGAATGGGTTGAAAAGCAAACCATGACGTTTAATCCCAGTAGAAATTATACGTACAAACCAATAGGCGTGTACTTGCCAGTCCATAAAGAAATATTGCCAAGCGTGATACTATCCAAGATGAATTTCTGCGAACAGGTTCATCTTGAGCGCTCAGAATGGATTGGCCTTTGGCAAGAAATACGCCTGAATCTAACAGGCGCCGGCAATGAAAAGGTTTTAGGGGATTCAGAATATAGTATGTATGCTAATGATCAAAGCAAAGCTACAGTAGATATATGCGTAGAGGACTTTAATCCCTCATACTACAGCGTTATAGCCAACAACGCACCAGCCTACAACAGCGTTGATCGTATATTACTGTGTGTATGTAGCCTTTTCTTTCCCACTCTCCTTTACATAAAAATATAGTTAACCTCAACTCTCAATAACTCGAATAATTGCATTATTCAAAAAAAATAAGGAGCACATTATATTCAGGCCCTAATGTTATGGTAATTAATATTCTTTTTGCTTATTATAAAGGCGGCAACATTAATATTCATATCTGGGCATGGTTCGGCTATTTCAACTGCTCAGGAAGAGAAATCAGGTTTAATTGATAATTTGGTGAAGAAATAAGTCGATCACGTGACAAAATGGCGATCGGTTGGATGCTTTGATTTTTGCGGAGAAAAATTAATGAAAATGTGATAATCTGTTAAACTTTCAGGGTCTCTGTGAATCGAAGTTTTGAAGGAATAACGTTAAAATGTCGTACTGACAACTTGATAGTGAAAAACTGTGTATAGTATGGAAATATAGGAAATTCTGGATAAAACGATAGCTTCTATAGTGCGTATCAACGTTATTCATGCATAATGTTATTTATATAATATGAGATAAACTCTTTCATTTGAATATTTAACGGTACACTCTATAATAAGACAACCCCTGGCAAATTTTTTGATCGGTACAGGTGATGCTCATAAGTCTGGAATGAGTTTTGAAAATACATCAACACCTACATGCAACGTTCAGCTCAGCAAAAAGCGGGAATTACCTTCACCAGAATTCGATGCTCGTCTGTATCTGACACTGATACTTCAATACCTTCATCTGGGATCATGGCTGAAAATACTGAGGAAATGTCTTACCCCTCTCCCTCACAAGAACCTCACATTGCTATACCACATTCTGAAATGGCAAACAGAGCGGACATGCTGAAAGAGACATTCCGTGGTTAGGTCTTAGGAATGGTGGATTCGGTTGTTGTTGGGGTATTGAAGGGTCTCTTTGACAGGATCTCATCTCTGGCGAAAGTAAACCAGGATCTGGTGAAAGAAAATAAGGTGCTGGTTGAAAGAGTTGAGAGTCTTGAGAGGCAGGCTGACCAAGCTGAGCAATATATTCGGCGGAACTGTTTACGTGTGTCTGGTCTGAAGGAGGAGGAGAATGAGAACACAGATGGTCTTATATTGAAAATTGCATCTGCAGTAGGATCTGATATCGTGCTGTCTGATATAGACCGCAGCCACAGAGTTGGTAACCCAAAAGGGGCCAGAGGAAGACCAAGAGACATCATCGTTAAGTTTGCCACTTATCGCAGTGGTTTCAACTTGTACAGGAAACGCACCAGCTCGAAAGATACTGGATACCGTGGAGTACTTTATTAAAGTTAGGAGTTATTTACTGTATGAAGAGCGAAAACTTTTCAAGTCCAAATCTGTTCTGAGTGTATGGTCCTCTGACGGTAACATTCTCGTAAGAGACAAACATGAAGTGGTGCATCGTATCGCTGTGCTTTCTGATCTGGACAGTTTTCTTAGTGCTGATGGGCTCTTCCTTGCTAGCGGAGATTTTTGCGGTCTGCCGATAGTCTATATAAACGGGTTGGACCAAGATCAGGAACTGGATCCAAACCATTTGGCACACTGATAGTGACCCTTCCCTGTACTTTTTCCCATTTATTAGTATTATCATCTTTATTTTGATAAAGTGAATTATAAAGGACGGTCAGCAGACGGCAACATGATCAGCATGTAAAGAGTTAATATCGTGCCTGTGCCATATTTAGGCAACATATTGTATAATTGAGCCAGCGCATGAGATTTCCAACAATATGACATTTTGATATGTGTAGACTAGGACGAAACCTCTGCAGCCTCCTTTTAAGCTTAGAAACTAAAAATGGTGTTCAGTCAGTAGCTTAACAATCATAGAATATTCAAGCGACTAGCAAAGGCTCTGGTCAGACTGCGCGTATGCGCAGGCTGATCTGAGGCTTTTCTGGTCGCACATAACACATAGTTGGAAATCTCATGCACTGGCTCAATTATAATATTGCGCTCGTGGTTGACATAGATAGGACTAGCTTAAGCGCCCCAGATAACATTCAAATGTGTTTTGTGTTTCCTTTTGCCCAAAAGATATACTAGAGTTAATAATAAACTGATTTTCACTGGAATAGTCTTGTTCTCTTGGAAATGAGCACAATGCGGTCAGACAGCGAACTGTGGACTAAACCCTTTTAATTGGCAACACCCTCTTATAATACTTAATCTTATGCCTATTTGAGTTTACAACTCACGAGGAATGTATGCACCACTGTTTTGCTATATAGTAGGGGAGCCAGAGATTCAAAAATTGGAAAAAAGTGGCCGGAAAGTAGCAGAATTTTAGACTATATCCTCAGTTAGTATGGTGTTTCAGAAGTGTGAAAACAGATAATTCACAAATTTTAAGTCTTGCAAAAGATTTTTATTTATAGGGTAACCATAGCTACCCTTATGCAGGCTTCATGTAGTAGGCTATTCGCTACATTTCTGAAAAGAAAAGTTATTTAGACCAGATAGGTCACATTTCCTACTATCTGCATATTGCTTTACAGTAACTTAATTAAAAGCACCAAACTGGCAATAAGTTTAAATGATTTACGCTTACGTAATTGTCATATATGTTACTAACATTCAAATATATTACTATTGTTTACTTGACCATGGGCTGCCAAAAGACTTGTGGATGAGATTTTTGTAAATTAAGATTTTCTTAGCTACTTTATATTTTAAAAAAAAATGTCTAGATCTGTTAGCTTTTGATGAACATGTGCATTTACCATGCAATAGCCAAGTCTAAAACGTTACCATTAGATAATAAGGTAACTCCTAGTATAGTTTTTTTATTATTTGCATCGTTATCTTACATATCGTTATGATTGATATTTCAATTAGATGCAGCTTAAAAGCAGAATAATAATATAAGTTTAGGCTATTGGAAGGTCTGTTATCTACGTTACTTTCTTTTAAAACAATATTATTGTGCAATGCCATTTAGTATATGTTTTAAGAATCATGTAAATAGGATAATTGATACCTATTTATTATTCATAACTAAATTGTTTCAAAAAGCTTAAATGATTCTTTAAAATCTGTGCCACTACCATGTATTTGCTTCTTTTATGCATTAAATGGCGTTAAATGACATATACAAGACATTTTCTTTCACCGTCAACAGCTCAATGAATACATAAAAAGCACGCAGTAACATAGTCAGGTCAATCACATATTGTAAAAGCTATCAAATATATGCATTTATAAACAGTTATTCGGTACAACAGCTATATTTAAAACAATAAGGCACAAAATATACCTTAAAACTCTACAAAATGTAAAATATTCCAAGCAGAAGTCCAAACCAAGAAGTGAAACATTAAAGATGCCTTCAACTGTGTCATATGAAACAAAACTGAATTTTGTGGAAATCCTGATTTCTGTCTCTGATTTAGCAACCGCCTTAGCTATCCTTAGGGTTATTATATTTTAGTATCTACAGCGTGTCTGCTTTGGAAAAAAAGTATTAATTATGTTGGTAACCTATGTAACAAAAATATAAAGATCATTACTTTAATCATTGTGTTGCCTGGTTCTACACGTTTGTGAAGCAATGAAACAGGACAGCATTTATTCTAAATTACCAATTTAACACTTTAGAAACAGACACATGTCTGTTAATAAGTTGGAAAAGCTCCCCTGTATTGTAAGTATTGTAGACATTTCTAAATGATTAGACGGTGATAATCAGGACCTTGCGCAAACAACTTTCTAGAATAGGCCTTGATTGATCGTATATTCCAGAATGTTTGCAGACGTTTCCTTTTTAGCTTTATAGCTTATCAGCATACGTGATAGAATCTGCTTTAATGCTTGTTTTATTCAACAGGACACTATTTATTTTTTACACTCCCAATAAGTAATCATAACAACCGCCATTCAGTCCTTAAAACTAACTAATTAATACCCATAAAACATATACCAACTTGTTAAACGACTCTATATTTATGGTATATTGATAGTTCATGTAATAGAAACAAAATCCATACTTATATGCAACTTTCATAGAATACTTTCAGATAGTAGTAGCTCAATGTTGTTGCAGGAGCTGTTTCATCGTTAAACGATGCTATATTTATGCTCAATGTTGTTGCAGGAGCTGTTTCATCGTTAAACGATGCTATATTTATGCTCAATGTTGTTGCAGGAGCTGTTTCATCGTTAAACGATGCTATATTTATGCTCAATGTTGTTGCAGGAGCTGTTTCATCGTTAAACGATGCTATATTTATGCTCAATGTTGTTGCAGGAGCTGTTTCATCGTTTAATGATGCTATATTTATGGTATATTGATAGTTAATGTAATAGAAACAAAATCCATACCTATATGCAACTTTCATAGAATACTTTCAGATATACTTAACAAATGTTATGCTGTATCATACTTGAATATAGTGCAATTGGCAATAGAGACAATGTTATGACTATCTGAGATGTATCATGGTACTTTTACAAATCGAAAGAAATACAATTTTATGCAGACGATTGATAAAAAAGAGAGACAAATTAAACATACATACATACTATTTGTTTTATGCATACTTTCTAGCATAACGTGTAAATCTATTATTTGTGTAAGTAATGATACTAACTATTGTGCCTTTCTCTATTGTCCATATAATTATTATTTTATTAGCACAGGCGATAATTTAATGTATGCCTTTTTGTCTCTATACCCTGATGTGTTTACAACTCAACTATTATTTAACGCACATAAAAGGAATCAACTGACAGGATTCCTGCAACAGTTTGTTGAAAATGGGGTCCAATGACTGCTATGGTATTATGATAGAACTTAACATCAGCTATATTAGCACTAATTGCTAAAACTAAGTTTCATCTTACGACTGCTATTTTTACTCTAAGATATTGCTATTCATATCAACATTCTGATTAACTTAAATAATCTTTTAAACGGTAATTTTGATGCGTCCTAGTTAAATTTGGCTTAAACATTTTCTCTCTGTTAAAATTTTATAAAGTAAATTTGGTTTCGCAAATTACAACTGAAGAAATTTAGATTTCCTGGATATGATCGGTGCCTTGCCATGTAAAAACCCATCCTTATGGATGATTTCCCCAATTTCAACAGCAATTATTCATTTTGAATAACCCATTCAGTTTTAAAGTTTGCATTGCTTGACAAATTATTAGTAGTGTTACGTTAAAAAGACTATCAGTTAACCAAACAATGAAAGCCATGTTAAAAATGAGCTGAAATTAAAGTTCATAGCTAGAATAAATTCAAAAGTCACCTGAGTTTTGATATGTGCATAAATAGATGTGACTTACATAATTTGCATAACAGAGCCACTCTTTTAAAGAATAAATTATAACAAACACTTATGTTTCCTTAACTTTAATGCAACGTAAACAACCATTTATTTTATATACATGTATTCATAAAGGAGTGATGCTGTCTAGATTGCCAGCAAACGTCATCTTTCTATAAAGCCCCTATCTCACTGGACTGCGACAGTTTTGCGACAGACATCGCGAGTGGGTCGCAAAGCAGTCTCCAAACAGTCGCCAGTGATTCGTAATATCCTCGCATATGTCGACAAGTGGTGCAAAGTAGTCGCGAAAATTTTGAACATGTTCAAAAATTTTATGCCACAAAATTCCTCGCAAAATAGTCGCAAAGTCATCGCGGGTGTCTCAAACCCGTCGCGAACTTGTCGCCGACCCCTCGCAATTTAGTCGCAATCGTTTTGGAACACAACATATTTGCGAGATAAATAAGACTGAATTGCGAACCAATTGCGACATAACTGAGACACTTCGCGACAACATTGCGAGTAAATTAAACTAAGCGACGTTCTGGAGAACGTCGTAAGACAGTCGCACGAACGTCTCACGACTGTCGTGCGAGTATCTTAAATTACTCGCAATTATGTCGCCAAAGGTTCGTTAAAAGAGTTCCTCCTATCTGAGATGATAGTTCCTTCTTAGAACGAGATCTTGGTTAAGCATACTTAAGTACAAATGTATACAGTGTTGACTAATTCCAGATGTCAAGTATTCTTACTATCTGAGAGGATTGTTTCATATAAGTATGGTACATGTATATTGATTAGGCTACCTTACATGTATACTGTTTGGAGTAATTTCAGTTATTAAAATGGTTCTGCATTCAGAGAGAATACTTTTGTTAAGTATGTTTTATAAGGCCTACTTAAATGTTTACTATTAAAGGTAGTATGATTGTGTCTTGGTAAGACTACAACAGCCTGCTTAGTCTCAGCAGCCCTTCTAAGCCCTCCAGTAAAATATTTTACTGACCGTTCCAAGGCGGTACTTCTTTTGTGGATCTTTTATGTTTTTGTTCTGCTTGTGTTTGCTATGTTTTGTGCGCGTCTGTTTATATGTGCTTTGTGGTCACCTGCTGGGAAAGGGCTGACCTCTTGGCTCTCGTTTGTGGTGTCTTCTGTGAGTTTGTCACTTTCCCATTGGTATCCTGTGTCAGGTGTGGTACTTGATTGTATCGATTCCTGATCTTTGCACCATTACTTACTTTAATTTGGCATACAGAACCCTATAAACAAATTATCACTGCAACAGACAACTAAGATTCTGATTAGAATGCGCATCCGTGCAATCTGATCTGTGCCATTGTTGTGCGCATAACTGTATAAAATATATTTTCACAGGACGAGGCTGATCTGAACTCATTGCAATTTTGATTTGATTGGGCTCATCATGCCATACGTATGGGCAATTAGTGCATGTGCGTTCTCGACTGACTTTCTTAAGCTGCTTGATGGGCCATCATAACTGTTTTGTTTGTTTGTTTGTTTTTGTTGCTTTACGTCCCATGTCAACAGCTATGGTCATTGCGGGAAGGTCAGTTCACTTAACCACACTTTATCCTGGGCAGGCTTGAGCAAGCGGTTAACCAGTAATTTGTGCACATACTTTCGCTTGTAAGTGACAACAACCCTTCTTGAATAAATCAGCGGAAGGGAGGAGAATGACCATAGAAATTATTTCATGATCAATCTCCTCGAAAGTATGGTACTGGGCCGGGATCGAACCCGCGACAGTTTAAACTAGTTAACTTTTTTCTAACTCAATATTTGCTACAATTCAGCAGTCCAACACCACCCAGCAGCGTGACACCTTCCAACAATCTAGCTCCTTCAAGCCCTCTAGTTCCTTCCAACAGCGTAGTACCTTCCTAGTCTGAAGTTTCAGTGCTTGCTAGAATGTTTATTTTTCTTGGTTTATCATTTCTCGCAAAACTATCGTGCGACAGTCGCACGACCTTCGCGCGACAGTCGCACGACGTTCGTGAGAACGTCGTGAGGCGGTCGATGGTAATAAATGTTCGCAATTTAATCAGGAGATCATCGTGCGAGTGTCTCGCGAATGTCGCACGAATGTCGCGCGAATGTCGTGAAACATTCGCCAATGATTCGTGCGACAATCTTACGGCATTCGTGCGAATGTCGCAAATATGTCTTAATCACCCTTTCGGTGTGACCGCAATGTGATTATGGTTGCAATGTCGTATTTCTGTCGCCAAAACGTGTCTCAAATTAGTCTTGAAATAGTCGCAAATTGCTCGGATCCCAGTGAGATACTAGCTTAAGTGAACATGACTAGGAAATGTCACAATCACAGAATCCTGACTGACCCACTGTACCTAAAGGAAGGGACACGGAACACAGATATCTACAATATAATTAAAGTAAATCAACCAGCTCTTTTCCTCGTCAAGATGATTGCTGAACTAGAAACAAATTAGTAAACAAATGCCGGATACAAAACACCCACAACCAAAAGGAACAACAACAAACAAAGTTCCCAACATCCACACATCATTTCAGAAATTCTTAGTTATTTTATCATAAATGAATTTGATTTGATAGAACAGATATGTTATTTACTATTTAATATATTGTCCTGAGTGTGAACAGGTTCGACACAAAGCTTTTGCTGCTTCTGAATAGCTTACTAGATTGTTTTGCTCAATTAAAAGAAAAATGTGCAAATATCTAAATTTATTTTATGTTTTCAGGCTCAGTTGTATATAGAAAACGGTTGAGACAAATATATAATCATGATATACATTTCGTTTTTTTATAGTTATATATGTTACTTTAGCAAATTTGTCTGAACAAGCTTAAGGAAATGTATCATAGTTGAGATGTTGCACCAAACTTATCATTTTATAAGTTTATAAATTGCATAACATAACATAGAAATATTAGCCAACAATGTATTTTGTTTTTAAGTCAAGAAGTATACCATTTCTTAAAAGAAAAATTTACAACCGTATACACAGTCTCCTAATTAGCACTAATTACTTCTTCTATTGGAACAAATGCTCTATTAAACACAGCCCCCCCCCCCCCCTTAATGAAATAAACTTTCCAGTGATGTATAATTTAAGCTATTAAGCAATATTTTTTGTCTCCTACTTTGTTTTATACGTTACATATTGAAAAATCGAACAACAAAATGACATTTTACCTCAGAAATGTTGTTAAGTATTACTCTAAAGTCGGTGATATCAAAACAATTATCGTAAGGTGTTTAAAAGTGAACAGAAAAAATGCATGCTTATTTTCAAACTTAAGAGGTACTGCACTAACTTATATAAAGTTTTATCTATGGTCATCTAACTAAACAGCTAACTAGAGCAGCAGTCGATGGTACACCATCGCAAATACCCGCTTTTTTATCTATAACCTTTACCTTGGGGTCAAGGTCACACAAAATGTAGCTCAGTACCTTCTACATTATGTGACCTATTGGCCTGTGAAGTTTGAAGTTGATATGTCCAATGGTTAAGGAGGAGATGCATTTACAAGAAAATATGACCTTGACCTAGTTGTTAAGGTCACACAAAATGTTGTCCAGTGCCCTCCAAATAATATGACCTATGCACCTGCCAAATTTGAAGTTGCTACGTCCAACAGTTTAGGAGAAGATGGATTTTCAAGAAAGTAAATTATATGACCTTGACCTTGGAGTCAAGGTCATACAAAATGTTGCCCAGTACCATCCACATCATGTGACCTATGCACCTGTAAACTTTGAAGTTGCTATGTCCAATGGTTCAGGAGAAGATTCATTTACAAGAAAATACATTATTTGACCTTGGGGTATTTGACCTTGATCCCAAGGTCAAGGTCACATGAAGTGTTGCCTAGTACCCTCAACATCATGTGACCTATGCACAGGCAAAATTTGAAGCTGCTACTTCCAAAACATTATGAGGAGATGCGTTTTCAAGAAAATACATTATTTGACCTTTGACCTTAGGTCACACAAAACATCGCCCAGTACCCTTGACATCATGTGACCTATGCACAGGCAAAATTTGAAGTTGCTGCTTCGAAAAGTTAATGAGGAGATGCATTTACAAGAAAATACATTATTTGACCTTTGACCTTGACCTTGGGGTCAAGGTCACACGAAATGTCACCCAGTACCCTCTACATCATGTGATCTATGCACCTACAAGTTTGAAGTTGCTATGTCCAACCGTTTAGGAGAAGATACAATTACAAGAAACGTGACGGACGGACGGACAGACAGACAGACGCACGGACGGACGGACAGACGGACGGACGGACGGACGACGGACCGACATTGGTACGAAATTAATATACCCTATTTTTCTTACGAAAAAGCGGGTATAATAACTGACGAAGTATTTATGTTAGAACGTATCTGTTTGCAGTTTTGAAATAGTCAGTTAACGCTCTTTTAAATACATGTTAACCTGAAGTTACACATATTGAAAATTTTGTTAAATGAAACTTTTTAACAAAGTATCAATAAGTTTAGGAATATAGTTGAAAATGTAACGTAAATGACATTATAATGGACCCAAACAACTTTTAAAAACATCAATATGTGTAGAGAATAGCATATTCTTACAGATTGCATAAATGTTTTGTTCATTTAAACATTTCAACTTCTACCTAAATAGACTTAATTACATATTTCTGTTTTTAAGAAAATGAGGGGTAACGTATTAAACACACTGTTATAGGTATGTTTGCAAGACTTAAATTGATTGCAATATCTGGTTTCATACTGCCTATACTATGTACTAAAGGATTAATCAAGTGAAAATTCTGCTAAAAGGGGGCATACCTAAATGCTTATTTTTGACATTTTTGAACCCTGGCTCCTCTACTATACGTTATCCAATTATATTTTAATTAGTTTGAAGATGTTTATAACAGCTGTGATATAAGATAAGAATCAAAAAAAATTTTGACAATAGAACACTCCATTTCTCTTCTTCGTTAACACAAAGTTAGCCACGGTCAACAACTTAATCAAAGGATTCTAGCTTAACCAAGCAGTTTGCATACTCACTTTGCATTGCTCTGTACGCTTTATTATCTGCGGCACAGCAATGCCATTTTCAGGGGTTCTTCATTATGAATTGGCGTCACTGTTCTGTTTAAAAATTAAAAGAATTTGTAAACAAATGCCATTTAAATGACCTTTAAAGTTTCACGTTAAAATCGGAAGTGGATATCAAATTAGTAAAAGATATCGTTAGAAAATGTGCTCATCAAGTTGCATGATGTTTTGTTAAATATATTAACATAAAATAAAACACATACTCTGATTTTAGTATGTGCAGCTGATGATTTCGGAAAAATTTGAAAAATAACCATTTTTTAAAAAGTTCATTTAAAATCTGTCATAAACAAAATGTCAAGTGTTATGTGATTTTTTTGCAAGTCGACTTGGCAGGTTTGCAATCACCTGTATTTGAATTAGATAAAAACTGCACTCAAAACGCTTATTTTCTTCAAAAAGTTGATTTTTGCATTTTTGAACCCAAAACTCGTAAAGTGATAGACAACTCTTCTAAAACACCGCTTAACTTTAGTCCATTACAATACACATACTTAGGCAAAAATTCAATTCAATATCACTAGGGCTTAGTCAGAAAAAAAAGAAATTGAAAAGTGGCTACTTAGAACTTCGGTTCAGTGTATATGTTGAAAATATCAAACAGGATTTTAGTTAGACAGCCTGAGCCTGCCCCCCTGGGTAGTCTTTTGTAGTTGGGCAGAGGCCAAAGTCCAACTGTTTCAGAATATGGTCCTGTTGCATAGCAAATTAAAGGAAATATATTGCCAATAGACCCTCCCTGACCATTGGGGATCAAAACGTCAAAATTAAACTTTTTGAGAACATGGTCATGTTGCATATCAAATTAAAGGGAATGAAAAATGCAGCAACATACAAGCACATATGTTTCCTTACACACACCATCGACCCCTGGAGTGGGACCAAACGTCAAAACATTTGTTTTCAGAAAGTAGTCATGTTACATACCAATTAACGGGAACGACGGTGGGTCAGGCCTAAGACTCTATGACGGCTCTGATGTGAAGCTTTAATCGGTGGGTTGGTGCCTGATGCTTATTTGTAGCTGGACCCACCGTGGCTCGATTTGAGGTTTTCTTTTGATCTGACTATCTGTGAGTCATGAGTACTTTTCTTTGTTTCATTATGGTGTATTATTTGATAAGAGTGTTTCTCCATTAAGATACATTGCATTAGTTAGAAGGCTTCCATACGAGCTTAACATTTCTTGTACTTCAACAACAGCAGAATTTAGGGCGAAGATTTGGTACCACTAAAATGCAGTTAAGCCCCCCCCCCCCCCCAGGTGGCTTAGGCTGCTGTCCTTTCTAAGGCGGTGGTTGTGTTGTTGTTGACATTTTGTTTATTGTTACTCCCATTGTGGGAGTCTGTAATTGTTCTATTTTTTGTTGTACGTTACTTTATGTCCATTCTAGTATTGCAATCATCTTGATGGGGAAGTGAGAGCTGGTTGTTTTGCTTAATTTGTCTTCCTTGTATCTCGTGATGGTTGAGTGGGTCTTCCTCGCGGTGTCATGGGGTTGTCTGTGGTTTGTGATTGTGGTATTTCCTGATCATACTCACTTACTATTTATGAAGCATAGAGCACCATGTTAGTATATATTCTGTCCAACACACACCGTCGACCCCTGGGGTAGAAACATTTTGTTTTACTGAATGCAGTTATGTTGCATATCAAAAACAAATGGAATATAGAGCACCATGGACGCGCGCATTTTGTCCTTACACACACGCTCGACCCCCAGATGGGGTCATAGTCCAAAAAAATTTGAAAGAAGTCATGTTGCATATCAAATTAATTGGAATGGAGCATATAGTACATTCTGTCCTTACACACACACTGGACCTGTGGGTTGGGTAAAAAGGTAAAATATAAAATGCTGAATTTGGCAATGTTGCATATTAAATTAGAGGGAAAAAAGTATAAATCAACATAGAATCAAAAACTTTGACATTACACACAACCCTGACCTCTGGGTCAGGTTGAAAGGTCAGATATTGAAATTGTACAGATTAATTAATTTTTTATTGAACTAAGCACTGAATAATAGTTGATCTATATGATACCCAAAGTGAACATAGGGGTTGGAGCAATGGGGTTCATATTTTGTGATTATATGTTTCCCTAAAATAACCTTTAGCCGTGATATATAAATTCGACAACTTTTCTTTGTTATCTTGTTTTTCCAGGCGACTCATCCGTTTCTCGGAATTCTAGTGTTCATTTAAAAATTGTTATTCAGCATTTTTGTCTGCTTTACTTTAAAAAGAATTATTCTTTGTTTTTAGGGCCTCATTATTATTTTCAAATCATTCAATATTTTGCTCATTAGTACCTAATCATTATATAATAAGATAATTATTTTCTTGTCATAAAACTCCATCTAGACCCTCATTACATGGTAATTCCATACGTCGCCTTTCGGCTAATGAGCCATTCGAATTAGTTATGTGCGTTAATAAGGTGTTTAAATTAATAACTGGTATCATTTGAATGCGGCTAGATGCAAAACAGAAGATTGTCGTGGAGAAAGCTATGATCAAATTTAACTTTAAAAGTAATTTCACTGACCGTTCCAATGCGGCTCTTCTTTTGTGGATCGTTTTTGCTAGTTATGCTTCGTGTTGGTGTGTGTTGTGCTGTCGTGTCTATTCCTTGTAGCCTTGTGGTCACCTGCTGGAAAAGGGCTGAACTCTTGGCTGTCGTGTTTGTTGTGCTTTGTCACTTTCCCAAATGTGTCCTGGGTTACATCAGAATTAAGGGAGAGGTTTGCGCAGTGAAACTGGTTTAAGCCCTCCAGTAAAATTTTTTTTTTTTACTGACCGTTACAAGGCGGTTCCTCTTTTGTGGATCATTTGTGTTATTTATGTCTTATTTTTTTCATGCTTTCGCGTCCGTTCATTGCTGCCTTGTGGTTACCTGCTGGGAAAGGGCTGACCTCTTGCCTTTTGTTTGTGATGTGTAATTGTGTTTCGTCACTTTCCAATGTGGAATCCTGGGTCAGGTGTGGTATTTGATTGTATCTATTCCTGATCTTTGCAACCTTTCTTACTTTGATTATATTTACTGGAGAAATGTCTCAGTCAGCACAATTTGTCAATTTAAAACGTTTTTTTTAAATCAATTCTTGGAAAGTTCACCCAAAGTATAACATATTCACCAACAATGGTTCATTCCACAATAAAAATATCCCATAGGTATCATATCCTATGACTTTATCATTGTGTTAACTAGTGTTTAAATATCTAACTGCATATCTTAAATAATCACATGAAAGCTGTTCATATTAATGGGCCGCGACGTGAGAAACCCTGTCTTCGGTGGTTTGCGAACAACAAAGGCACAGACCAGCCTGCGCATCCGCGCAGTCTGATCAGCGTCTTTGTTATTCGCTATCTGGAGAGCATTGTAGACAAGCTTGCTCCATACAAAATTTCATTTTTCTAGCTAGTCTCTGTAGCTGAAGAGACCGGTTTGAAACTGGCTTTGTTGGACACCTCGAAGACAGTTTTTCTCGCGACGAGGCCCATTTTATTGACATACATTTTCTATCACACCAGATTAGGGATTCTGCTGTTGTTTCCTTCGTGAAAACATTCTTTCTCACATACCAATACCTCCAAGAAAGAGTGATCGCTTACGGCAAAATCTATACCACATCACTTTCCATGTGAAACAAGCGTATCTAATACGAGATAAGCTACAGGAGGCCAGTTGCTAAGTAAAAGTTATACCATGGCTTGTCCGCCTGTACGTGGAGATAATCCACGAGCTTTAGCAATTTTATACCACATACATGAGTGTAGACCTTGCACATCACGAGATATTTCGTGCTTAAGTTGGTAAAGGTGGTATAATGTGGAATAACTGTATTTTTTTCCGAAAACAAAAGTTGACTTTGTGGTTAATGTTTTGGCATTCAGTAAAATTTATAATGTTGAAAATTTCAACGATAAAAGTAGGACTACACGTGGTATAAAGTAAAACTGCGCATTTTACTTAAATAATTTATTGAATGCTCTGAACATGCTGAATGCATTGCACATGACATATTTTGACGTATTGATATGCCCAAGACAGAGGAGTCTTGTCCATGTAAAAACCCCTCTTTTTCCTCAACAAACTCTCTTACTGTTGTTGGTAAGGTACGTAGTTAATGTAAACCATTTTGATGAAATCAACGTTCATTGTTTAATCTGCTGATAAATCACTATAATAAGTTGTGAAATTTTGGCCGACAAAAAGTTGACCTTTATAAAGCATACTGTAAATCCTGAAATTTTCGCGAATAGCGTTAAAAGACATATTTGCGACGTCAAAATTTGTGACTAGTGCATGATTTACCAATATCACTAAACGACAGAGTGATTTCGCCATTTCACGAGGATTTTGTTTTCACGAAACTTCGCCTATGCGAAGTTTCGCGAAAATAAAACCCTCGCAAAAATTTCAGAATTTACAGTATCCATCCATCCATCTGTAGATGAAAGCTTGTTCACTCCATAACTTAAATACCCTTTCAGATATTTTGATAGTATTTGGTAGGCATGTATACCAGGCCAAAAGGGAGTGTCACGTATAAAAGTGGGTGCTCTCCCTTGCTTCATTTTTGAAAAATATTAAAAAGGAACCTTATTCACTCTATAACTTTTTGAAATATTTTGATTATATACTGAACTACTAAAGAAACCTGACATTTTTTACTTGCTTTAAACTCGTAAATAACAAATTATAGACCTAAGCCGTTATGCTTATTTTAATAACAAGACATTAGAAAGTATTCTTCGAAAAAATATATTCATCAACTATAGAACATGACGTCGCGACGTCAAAATACCATTTTTATGACTTTTGCCTCAGTAGTGTATGTCTAGATATTTTTGAAAACTTTTTTCATGTATGCAAGGCCAACACCAGAACAGACAAAAGTGCATTTTAAAAATTTGCAATTTCTTGCTGTGACGTATGATATGGTGGTTTTGATTTGTGCTTTTGACGTTATTTAAACGGAAGTGTTTTTTTCCTTTGTTTAAGCA
Source organism: Loripinus fragilis (assembly GCA_964019695.1). Taxonomy (NCBI): domain Eukaryota; kingdom Metazoa; phylum Mollusca; class Bivalvia; order Lucinida; family Lucinidae; genus Loripinus; species Loripinus fragilis. The sequence goes on from OZ026514.1 coordinate 30,871,800, forward strand.
ATTTTTAGAAACTGAAATAATTTGGAGTCCACTAATAATTGTAAGAGAATGCGTTTCCAAAAATCAGAACTTGTGTTTCGCGTCACGTTAAAGGGTAAAAGCGGAATAAACCGAATTTAACGTCAATTAGGAAACATCGTAAACTATGGATAGTAACCGTTTTTTCTTTGTCAACGTTTGTCGCCGTTTAGTGTGTGCTATACCCGACAAAAAAAGAAATGCACCACTTAGAACTGTTCAACTCTCAGGACGATCACAAGTGATAGGCCGGTTTAGTTTATATCAGTGCAAAGGTATGCCAGGGACTGCTGCGTTACACATCTTTTGCAATCTGGCGTCGAAATTGTGTTAAAGAAAATTGGCCATGAACCAAGTGGGGGTCAAATTGTAAAGTCACAGGAAATAAGTGTTTTAATAACGCTCTATGGCTGGATAAGTTCAAGCAATGAGAATCATCTCAGTAGACCAAATTGTACTCAGACACTTATTCTTTGCAAATTCTTTCTTTAAATTCATCACACGCGATAATTGAACGCTAGGTCGCTCATGTATTGTGACTACCCTTTGGATAACGATTCCATACTGGAGATAAACCTTAAAAACATTTTAAGATTTCAACATTGTTTTTAAACAATGTAAACGGTTCTAACTGATGAAAATGGATTTTGGAATAACAAAAATGCATCAATAAACACATTGATTGACTCACATAACGACAACGTATCGTTTTCATACTTTGCAAATGTAAAACATGCTAGAATTCCTTGCAGACAGTAGCGTTGAGTTGACGCTTCAAAAACTCGTTTACCATTCGCTTTGATATGTTTTGTGGATACAAAGGGAAGGTACAGATACTCATCTACGTCACACTCAAGTTTTAGTAAAATTTGATCAGAAATGAATATTTCATGACAATTAACATTTTCGTATTATAAGGAGATCTTAATGGGAAAATCGTAGTGGTGCGTTTCTTTTTTTGTTAGGTATATATACCTTGTTATGGTGCCAATTGGCTACACTTTACTTTAATCGCGTATGAATTTCAAGCTTTGCAGTCTACACATATCAGCATGTAATTTTAACGCTTGACATCGCTATACATACAGCTGGGGATGGAGTTAACTCTACCACTATTCAGTGTGATCATGAGCAGTTTTACTGGAATATTTATTTTATTTATTTATTTATACAATATTTAAACAGGTGTACACTTTTAGCTGAAATAGCCATTCAGCCAAGTGGCCCTCTATAACAAAACTATATACATCAAAACATTATTTACAAATTGCATATGTTTTAAAAAAGGGTTCATGGATGCATTAAACAGTTCAAATACATCTTTAAAGCTTGAAATAGCACAGTCATTGAAAATTATCTAATTTATAATTAATAACGAGCCAATCACAACAATCATCGAACATATGTCACAAATATCGAATTTAATACCTTCCAATCGGCGGAGACTCAATCGTGTCTGAACCTTCGCACAGAACAACAAAGGCCCCGCTGATCACTCAAAAGTGCAAATAGCAGAAGGCAAGGCCCAGACCAAAAAACTAGTCTGTCGAGTAGCTTTTCAGTAGCATGTCTGCACTCAAATTTCCGCAGACACTCATCACCTATTACTGTAATCGGTAAGAATTATTTTGTTAACAGATAACTGTTACTGATGCGGTATAAACAAAGTGTCCGGCGTAAACAATTATGTTTGAAATTGTGCTTTCAAAGACGTTTTGAAACTTTTTAAGGAGGGTTTAGTTCGGATTGACTGTGGTAGTGCGTTCAACAATTTAGAGGCAGAGTATGAGAAAGAGCGGTCATATATCGCAGTTCTTGGTCTAAGTACGGAGAGAAGTCCATTTTCAGATGACCTTAAAGAATGAGTATGGGTTTCGGACACCGGTTTAAGCAGGCCAGATATATATGCTGGTGTTAAATTGTTTAGTGCTTTATATGTTAATAGACTAGTACAAATAAGGATGACTATCGACTAATGACTAAAACCAAACTCACTGTGTATAATAGTGTACACTGCGAAACTAATTGTACCAAAGTGGAAACTGAAACTAATTGTACCAAAGTGGAAACTGAATCTTAACATAAAAAAGTGACAGCAACGTAATACAACCTTTATAGTATAGTGGCTAGCAAACATGACTCATAGGCTTGTGGTAATGGGTTTGAGCCTTATGACGGACAATATTTGGACCGCTTTATATCCATACTGATACAGATTTAAACGAATAGCTATTATTAAAGGAAGGTGTTCTCTATCCACTTTTAGTTTGAGCGACTGCGTGATTGACCAACAGTTAATGACAGATCAATTCTATCGATGCTAGTTTGATCGCCATTCGACTAAAAGTGGATGGATAGACACCCTAAGTTTACCTCCCCAGTGAGACCTGGAGACTTAACTTTCATAGGTAATGTAAAACGTGTTGCAGTACAAAAATGTTCTGCGTATCTACACGTACCTTTTTTCTGGACGAAAATCTGCCTTTCCAAAACCATTTGTCCGTTCCTGATAGATGATGTAACACGGGGTGCAATGTTTGTGTATAAGGGGTCAACTGTTTTCTTTTTATTGAATTTGTTTTGATAGATCTTGTTATATATTTCCTAGTGAACGATTTGTAGACTATTTGGTCTTTGTTACCTAGGTAAAAAGTATACAAATGTATCGATGCATGTCTGAACTATTCGACGCCCATTGAAGTTTTCAGAGCACCACAAATATTCAGTCGAGATTTCAAGATACTAGTAATGTAACATAGCAGTCTCCACATCGAGCATTAGGTTATATATATGACAACAGATACTCATTCAAATTTAATATGAAAAAAAAAAAGCGAAACAATCACAATATGCCTTACCCCGTGATAAGCAATATGGCCAGTCTATCGAAGCCTTTAATTGAAGACAGACAAATATCCAGGTTTATGAGATGACCCATTGGTTTGTTTCTATGAGTGGATTCTAGATTTCCTGAACAACTCGGCTAAATCGAAATAGGATAGAGAGAAAAACCTACCCATAAGGCTTTTGGGTTAATTCAAAATTAAGAAACTCAAGAAGACCCTGCCTTTTCTGTTATACCAATAAGGCGGCGATCACGAACGCTCTGATTGCCCAAAACAATGGCTTCGGTCATTGACCAAAGTAGAAGAATGTCTCTACTGTGTGTGACAAACCAGCACACAACTCGACTATCACGGTGACTTTTCTCCTAGGGTGGCGGCAGAGGGAAAAGGTTTCATATTTAATGATTACTTAACAATATATTGTTTCATAGCAAAATAATCATTTAGAAGTTAGATATATTAGCGAATTTAATGCAACAAACGATGGCCAATAATTGTATATATTGAGGGGACACAAGTTATATTTACGTAAGAAAAAAATGTATTATTTCTATGACGATCGATTTTGTCTTAGCAAACAGTGTAGACTCTGATCAAATGCCGCATCTGGGTCTGCACTGTTTGCCAAAATACGGATTTAGGAGACCATAGTAGATAAAGGGATATTAATTTCTGTGAATAATTTGGACGTTTTATTAACACTTCCAACACTCAAACCAATTAAGTGAGTGAAGAGCTATGCAAAAAAAAGGAAACGTGAGAGCAAGGTGTGTTCGAAATGTCATATACGTCTGGTTAAAAAACGATAGTATGACCAGGAAATGATACAGTCATTGACCACAAGCTAACCCTCGCCACTGTGAAGTAAACACAGGCCACTGACAGCTACACGACAATAGACTGCATTTTAAAGAACTATTTAGGGTAATCTTTTCAGAGGTATGTGACATCACATCGGATAGTATGCGTGCCGACATGCATGCGTGCGAGCGCGTGTGTAAATTCCCGTCAACAGCTTAGATCAAATGCAGCCAGTGTCATGCCTTATAGCCGCATCTGACTAACTGAAGAAGCCGGATAAACGTAGTCGAAGGGAAGGCAAGTATTCCGATAACGGATATTTCGATAACTCTCAGCGACTGCTAAGGCCAGTCTAAATATGGCTTCTCCATCCAAACACCCTCCCCTTCCCCTACCAACAAACACACGCATTCACATGTTTGTGTGCATCTCCATACCCAGCATATCAACGAAAATCATTTACAACCACATCACTCTGCATGGCATATAAAAATAGTATCGGCGTTTGTGTTTGTGCGAGCACTGGGTTTCCTTCGATTAAACTTGACTTGTCCAATGGAGACCAGGGCTGTTGTATACACGGCACTGTATGGGCCAAGGTTTCGGATGTGCAGAGACTGTTTTGATTCCCTGTCTGACAGACGCAGTAATGAAAGGCATGAAGGTGCGGGGAAGACTGCTGTGAGTTGGGTATGTGAGCTCTTGTACAGCCAGAGTCGTGTTGGTGTAGTGGGATCTCAGCTGTTCAGAGCTGCAGGTAATACAGCTAACTTTATTTCTGTTGCCTCTATAACAGACTGGCAATCAGTTATCAAAGGGTTAGTGGGGGCACCACCCATATCGGTGTCGCCGCCCGAGTGCTTATTTGTACGTTTTTGGCTTGATTTTATTGCGGAGACGTTTGTAGGTTGAAGCTCAAACACACTACCCTGTGTTTTGGCCGAATCAGGTGGTGGTATATATTGCCCCTAGGGACTTCTCGTGACTTGAATAGTTTTTACTGCAGATCGCCGATATAATCAAGAGTAGTATCTGAAGGGCCACTTGTTCGAGACTCACTGGGGGCCAATGTGTTGTGTCCTTTAAGAAGACACTTTATATGTTCTGCTTAGAACTGGTTTAACCATAAAATTCACGAAGCGTTCTGATATGAATGAAAGAGTGTTGACTGATGATTAAATCATCTGCGTAGACCAAAAAGTGTGAACATAGCCATTTTAAAAGCCCAATAATGCCTAGCATCCATATAAAGGATTTTGACAAACAGTGCAGATCCAACGTAGACACAAGGCAGATTGGGAGTGAAATAATGTCTGATAAGGGTCGTCTACACTGTTTGCTTAAATGATTTAACACTTTCTGTAAAATGATAAATATCACTGCCGTTAACAAACTAAAGGCCCTATAATTACAGATCGATCAATCAGTTTAAATGGATTGAAGACTCCAGTAGGCATAAAGGGATTAACGTTCCATAGTTAATCAATATTGGGGCTCCCACTATTTCGCAAGAAACTGATAGCTGCTCTAATTGAGACAGCGGAGGGGAAAGGAGGACCGTAGAAACTAGTTTTAGAAGGAATTTCTACCAAAACGGGGTCTCTGAATCCGCAATCAAGCACATTGAAGATCGCACCAGCGGTCCCACCAGTGTGTGATGAAAAACATGTCTTTTCAACATCCCAACGTGTTTCTAAAACTATATAATGTTATTATGTGATATCATATAAACAAAACATTTTTTGAAACTACATCGACACATTCTACAGTCCCAGTGAAATAACAAAAAATAAAAGAGCCACTTGAGCGTTAGATTGGGGATCGAAATGCTAATGCCAGTTTGAGACTCACCACCAGCGCAGTCACTATTACACACGTTATCCTTTGCTTACTACTGGTTCAACCTATGAAAACAGGAAATCGCCCCTACATTACTGAAAATTCGTTGGCGTGTACGAAAAGCTCCAAAAACAAACGAAAAAACTTTAGAAAAAAATATATGTAAGGTAGGAATCGAACCAGCGACCACACGTATATGAGTCAGTTGTTCTAACCACTAGACCACAGGGCCTGATGTAATGAGTGTCTCTGATTTTATTTACGTATTTTGAACATGTTTGTAACTTTAGACGAGTACAACTATCCATAACAGTGAATATACGTCATTGTATGCGCATGAATAATTTTCTAAGCGAGGCGGATCGAGTTTCCATTGATATTTGTTTCAATCAAAATTAGAAATCAACATGAACATTATTTAGGAAATACACTGGAACTAATGATACTGAGTTTTGGGATCTTATTTACACGAGCAGAAGCTGCAGATGTAGCAAATTTGTTGTGTTTTAAAATGTTGTTAAGTATAAGTTGAACCCGCCACCATTCCTTAGTCATACACTTTAGTCTCAGTTGTTAGTCAATCCTTATTTGTACTAGTCCAATACAGCCTTATTATGCATTAAGCGTTTAGGTATGGAAAGCCATTCAAGTCTATCAAACATGATAGTTGAAGGAGTCATAAAATATGATTCGCGCAGCCCGTTTTTGTAACTTGGGGAGACGTTCAATATTTGCGGCCGGCTTGTTCCCCCAAGTGTTGCAGCCATAATCAAGTAGCGGCTGTATATAATTTTGATAGAATATCTTCTGAATATTCTGGGCTACGTATATCGAGATGTGTCTGAGAAGCGAGATTTTCGATGATATTGTTGAACTTAAGTAGTCTATGTGGGGAGCCCATGAGATATGGTCATCAATAACAATGCTAAGAAGTTTTTGTTATGGAACTTTTTCAATTTTGTTACCATCAGCACTTAAGTCGAGTAGGTATGTGTCATGCTCCTTTGGTTTAGTCCCCAATACCATATAAATAGTTTTATCATAATTGATTGGTAATTTATTTTGCTTACTCCAGGCCACAGCTATTTCAAGATCAGCCTGCAATTCCTTGTTAACTTTAGCAATGCTAGGGGCACTTGAATGAATAGTCGAATCGTCTGCAAAGAAATCAGAGAAGCAGTGTTTTAATAATAGTGGCAGGTCATTTATGAACAAAAGGATCAATAATGATCCCAATATTGACCCTTGTGGCACACCAGACTTAATAAAAGACAGAAGGGACGTTCCATGGCCATAATCACTGGTTTGCTGGCAGGACTCAAGATAAGAGATAAACCATTGGAGAGATGATTGGCTACATTTATATGTTGAGAGCTTCCTTATTAAGGTTCTATGGTCAACCAAGTCGAATGCTTTTCTAAAATCGATGAATACTGATGCAACGATGTCCCCCTTTTTTCTATGCATGCCATCCACTGGTCAATTAATTTTACTAAAGCTGTTTGGCAGCTATGTTTTTGACGAAATCCATATTGGGTTTTATGGATAAGGCAATATTTATTAAGGTATGACATCAAGTGTCTGTTAACATGCCTCTCAAAACTTTTTGTAGATCGTAGGTAGTATGGATATAGGTCTGTAGTTACATGGATCAGATTTGCTTCCACTTTTGTGAATAGGGAAAACTTTGGCTATTTTCAATTTGTCAAGAAATTTTCCTGTGAGTATACTTTTATCTATGAGGGCAGCTATGCTTGGTGATAATGTTTGTCCAATTGTTTTCAATATTCTTGGTCCAAGGTCATCTATTCCAGATGCCTTAGATGGGTCCAAGGCAGAGATTATGGCTGAAACCTGACCCGGGGTAATGAATGGAATTTGGAAAAATATACCATTAGGCACTATACTGTTTACAAACTCCTTTAATTCAGCTAAATCTGTGTTAAGATCTTTTGCATCATTGTTGCAAAATATTTCAGAAATGGATGGAAAATATTCATTTAGTTTTGCAGCAATATCTTTAGATTTTGTATATCTTATATCGTCTATGATTACTTCTACAGGTAAATTACTATTTGAACTTTTGTGCTTATTATTGATTTTCTGAAAATGTTGCCATATTGCTCTAGTGTCTTTAGTCAGTGATTGAGTCCGACAAATGTTTGCGCTTAGCTATCTTTATCAATTGCTTTGTTTAATTTCGATATGTTTTGAAATCAGCCCATAATTTTCTGCGTTTAAAGTCATCTCTCTTTCTACGTGCTTGTGCAATTTCGTCATTATACCAGTCGGGCAACTTGCTTGTTTTTACCCGTTTTGTCTTATAGGGGGCATGTTGATTGAGGTGTTTTAAAACAATGTCATACCAACTAGAAAGGTCCTCATTTACAAAAAAGTTTAGATAAGACGAAAGATTGGCTATAAAAACATCTTCATTTAAGTTCTTGAAGCACCTATATTTAGTAGTAACGTGCTTTGATTTGGATATTCTGTTGCTTTTTCGCGTGAAGCAAACAGGGAAATGGTCGCTTATAGAATAAGGCGATACAAAACTTTCTTTAATATTATCTGGATGAGATGTGTAAACATGATCAATAATTGTAGAGGTGGTCTCTGTTACTCGAGTTGGTTTCCTTATCATTTGGCATACATCGAATAAGTCTATTAGATGTCGCCATTTTTTGTTAGAATGCGCAGTGACATCGATGTTGAAGTCACCCATTAGTATAACCTCTAGACCTGTCGCCTGCGCTATTGACAGCTCTTCCTCAAACTGATCTATTCACTCAGAATTTGAGCTTGGTGGTCGATAAACTGTGCAAATGAGAAAAGGTTTAGCATTTGGCATAGAGATTTCTACCCAAAGCATTTCAATATTCGATACTTCGATTTCGCATCTGCGCTTGCAGTTTATGGACTTTCGAAAATACAGTATAATGCCTCCCCCAGCTTTATTCTGTGTTTCAGATCTGTCCTTTCGAATGAATTCGAAACCCTCAAGTTTAAGGTGCTCATCAGAAACAGAATTAGTTAAAAAGGTTTCACACATACCAAAAATATCAGGGCATTGATTGTGAGTCATGGAAATACGCAATTCGTCTAGTTTCGGAACTAAGTGCCTAACATTTAGATTGCAGAGATGAAGTCCCCTGGATCTAAATATAAGGTCAGTGTCAATAGAAATGCCTGTTTCTGGTGATGCATCATTTGTACAGTTAATCGAGTATGCATATTTCCTTTGTTTTATTTGCTTCCAATGGATCCACTAGGTACGAATCGTTAAATAAAACAAAAAAACTCAAAGTTTGAAACACATGAAACACTGGAAAGAGTGGCTTCAGCAAATGCGATATTAAAACACTATAAAAGTTCTTCTTTAATAATGGTAAAACGCCATGCGATGGTTCTAAGCTTTTTTAAAAGCTAACCTTGTTTATTAATTAGTTTAAGCTAAAGCACAAATTGGCCCTGGTGAAATATTTAAAGATGATGTATAGGCCCTACTAACATGCACTTAAGGTATAAAATTCGGTCTGAGTAGTGTATGCTTGGGCAGGGAATGCTCTACTCTGATGAGTCTTCAAATATGACACACAGACTCGCCTGAGTTTTCTTTACTCTATAATGCGAGCAAGTTTGCGTAACTCCCATTACACAGTTTTGCACGTGCATAATAAAAATATCAACATTCAAGGGAGGTCACTTAATGAAGTAAAAGCAATTTTCCATGCCATAAGGAACTGCTCTTAAAGGAAAGAATTCGCTCCCTTGGGTGCAAATTCTTTCCATTAGAGACGTTCCCCTTTCGAAAAGATACGCAATTGAAGAGAAACGCTGCTTGATCCAGTAGTCTCCCTTTTATGCGCGTAACTTTTTGGCATTCTGGCTAGGCCACTGGCTGGTACCCAAATCTTATGTGTTGGCTCAAAACATGCTTGGAGCAAACAGAGACATTAGAAAACAAACAATGTAGCCGTGTGTTTCACGAGAAGACTCTGATCAGCGTTGTTACGTTGTCGAATGTCAGGAACAACAGAATCAGTAATGGTTGCATATACGCACAAATACGCAAAGGTTTAGGTATGCACCTGGTCACCTATACGAACCGTGATACGGTACCTTTTCTACTATTAGTCCAATATAAGGGCGGTTTGTCTGAGATAGAGTTAACTGTTTCTTTATTTAGTAACGCGGGCATGATTTTGTTATCTTTCTTGAAGATCTTGTGCATTGCTTCCTATATAAAGGGCGGAATTGCCCTTTTTTGTAAGGGGACATTATAAAGTTACAGTAACGAGGTACGTTGTGCAGGCACTATTCATTATTATAGAAAGGTACGTGAAGTTATATATATTTGACCGTGTTGAAATTGAACATGTTAGAGCTATGGCGATTTAGTGTTATTGCATTGAATCACGATGTCTCAGGCAGGTCGCATTTTCACTGAAATAATAAGTCACTCATTTTCTATTTTGTCGTCTGTTGAATCGGCCAGCATTCCGTGTACGGGTTCTATGGGGCGTTATCAAAAACGTCCCGTTTTTTTTGCAAAAAAGCGAATGTTACGCACTTGCGTATTAATCTACGCACATGCGTAGTGCCTAAAAATCTTTTGGGACCGTTCTTGTGGCTATAGTAAAGCTGTCCAGATGGACTCGAAGGGTTATTTCGGCCAAAGGTGGTTACAGGCTATGTCGGGTCTGCACATAAAACCATAATTAAATGCTGGAGGATTTTACCTGAGACTGATAGGTGAATAAACCTTTTTACAGCTAGGTTTTAAGTTGTTGTGATTTATATCACGTTGTTTGGAAAGACATTTGACTTCCAGAGATAGTCGGCTTTCTGTAGTGACCTGTATGTGTCACATCGAGTTATATCTAACTCATATACAAGTTAAGGGTTAGGTGCATACACTAAAATAAGGTGTTAGCTGACATGTACGTTTAGAGATTAGGTGGTTTTTCACCAAAATACATTTAGAAATATTGTACATTATTCACGCATAAAACAGCAGAATGTAATCTCGCAATATTGATGTAAATATTATGTTTGACGATGGGTCATAATTAGCTGTTTACGACTGATACGGTATGCAAGTACAAAATTAGCACGTGGACAGGGTGATTTCCGACGTAAAGTCCAAACGTTATGCCTGCACCGCGTTGTTCAACGTTTTTCCTGGAATTTCAAAGAGAATAAGTATCAGTATTTGTAAACCTCGAAACTATCTAGATTACGTGACCTGAAAGGGAAAAAAGGCCACGGGTTCTTGGTGTTTCTGCTACGATAGCGTCGCAAACCAGGGTGACGTAACAATAGCGTACTGAAGATTTTTGTAATGTATGAGTTTGTTCGTTTGGCATAGGAGGTATTGTTTAGCTCTGACATAGGTCAGTCACTAAAAATACTTCTCTATTACACATATGCTTAAACGCAAAAGTTTCGCAACCGTTTAATATCTGTGTTTTCTTCAGTATGGTCCAAGTTAGAATATTCATATAATCAAATTTTATGCTCTTGCACAATGCGGAATGATTTACCATTAGTCGATTTTGATCATACTCTTCATTCTGACGTTATAATGACGTCAGTGTTTTTCAACAATTTACGTCTAGCATAAAGAAAGTTATCTCGATTTGAAAACAAACAGTGCTATGTGATAGCCAGATATCGTATCTGACGGAAAACATTTGAAGGTTTAACAATTACCGTTTATTAACGCTCAAAGTCGCCGCGTTTCTTTGTTAACGTCAACCAATTTATCAAAATTGTTCAGTTTATTCCGTTATGTCGCATGATACTTCTGCTTTCTATGCAATTTGTTGAAGGCTTTCACTTGTGACATTAAAAACTCGATTATTGATATCCAGTTATGCTTAAACGGCCAATTACGTCAAATATTGAAGGCTTTACGTTGACGTAATGAACGTTAACAAATGCATAAAATAACCTGCTTTGATTTGTCTGCCTTTCTGCTTTTGAAAACAGATAATGGTTAAACACCTTTTTTCGAATCAAATGTAAGGTGGTGTAATACTGTGACTCGATAAAATGTAAGGTATTGTAACTCTGTGACTTTTCAAATTTGAGGTGCCTTACATTTCTTGTTGAAGATCGGCAATCGTAAGTCTCACTGGTCTGATTTCATGTTGTTTGTACGGCAAATCATTGGACTTGTTTATCACAACATCGTAGAGTAAAATATTTGGCTCAAAAAGAAGGAAATAGCATTTTAGTAAGAGTTGCGAAACTTGTGCGTTTAAGTATATTTGAGTGTGGATATTTAGAAAAGCGGATCCATCCTAACCGCATGAGAGCCGTTAGCCATACACCCACGGGTGAGGGCTAATCGCGCGCTTATAGGGTTAGGTTGTAGTTTTAAAAAATGGGACCACTGAAATTATTTTTATTTTTTGAACTTGAAACGAACAACTCCATTTTTGACGCAACAGAGTGATTCTGAGTAACCAAGATTCTAAAAGTAGATTGTTTTTTGCAGAATTATCTCTAGTTTGTGTCCCCTCCTACGTTAGAGGTAGAATGTTGGTGAATCATTGTATCTAAAACCTGAGGGCACCTAACAGTCGTCCCCTTAGGCCACAAACAGTGTGGGTTCGGGTTCCAGGATTCGTAAAATCCAACGTAGCCAGAAGTCAACTACATACCCTATGAGTTGATAAGCCAACCGGCTGGAATCGCGAATAAGCAAACAAAAGTAACTTAAAGAGTCAAGATCCCGATCCAAAATACGCGGGTTTAAAAAGGAGTCCCATAGAAATAGATCTGACGTCTCAGTGCAATGTGACGATTAGATATAAATTATCTCAGAGCCTATTGACTAAGAGTCAACGATCGTGTAGCCAAGAAGATGAAGTGTTTGCGAAACGTGTAAATCAAGGGAAAAAACCTTTCATAACGCAATACTTAAGATTAAATGGGCCCAGTTTTTTTTCTTAGATCTTAGATTTGTTTGTGAATTATAAACTTTACGTTTCTTATTTCTGACTAGTTGAGGTACATCTAGAGCAGGACACTCTAAGATTGATTCTTATTTGAACTATCTTAGAGTGGGCATCGTCATCGCCTAAAGGAATTTTCCAATAAAATTTCCCCTCTTCCTTCCTTACCGGCTTTATGTCGTAACAAGCGTAGACATAATATTCTTCACTTTAGGCATAATGAAAGCTTAAGCCCTTAGTTCTCCTATGGTTGAACAGCAAAGACTGGTCCGGGGCGGAGAATCGCGGCGTGACTTTAGAGTATTTGTCGATTCAGGTAATACTTTCTTTGATATTTCCGTTAATACTGATCAGATTGGCATGGGGTTTGAAGCAGATATCCCGGAAAATGAAAGCAACATGTCCATCCTAGTGACTTCCCGAAAGTCACATACGGCAAATGTTCCTGTTGCGGTCAATTTTCCGGGGTATCTGCTTCAAACATCTTTCAAATCTGGCCAGTATTAACGGAAATATCAGAGAAATTCTTACCTGAATCGACGTTTTTTTTTTCAATGGTATCCGTCATTGTTGTTGTTTTGAAGCGCGATGATCTGGGTTTTCGGTTTGTATACACTCATGTTATTGGTTTTATAATGTCATGGTACAATCATGCTGTTAAAAAGTTTAGATTACTAGAAGGGCTCTTCCTCGGGGTGACATGGGTTTGTCTGCGGTTTGTGATTGTGGGAATTCCTGATCATACTCACTATTTTTGGGCAATTTTGGGGGGGTTCAAAATTTTGTATGAGTTGTCCTGTTAATGCGTGAAATCTCCCTAAAAGTCATTTGTGAAAAAGTCAAATTTTCAAACTGTGATTTTTGCAATAATGTTCGTGACTATGAATGGACATACATCTAAATTATTCAAAAACGTATTTTATGATGTTCAAATCGAGGACACTAAAGTGGAGATAAATACGGCTCAATATACTTACTCTGAAATTGCTTTTTTGATACAATATATGAATTTAATGGATAAAAAGTAAGTTATTTAAGTAATTCCACAATTGTGTTTTACCACCAAAGAATGTAAAATAGATCTATCTAACAATATCTGATTCGATCATTCTATTCAGGATGCTTGCGGACGTTTAAAGCGTGCAAAATCGCAGTTGATAACTCCGGCTGTAAATAGACAAATGGGAACGCTTGAATTTTCATATAAAAGTATGTTCCCCATCTTGACCCAGCAAATCCTTTAAAATGTAAATGCATATAATGAATTTACACAATATTTGTTAATAGGAAGCTGGGTCAAGGTGGGTAACATTCTTTCATACGAAAAACATTGACGAATCCCCATTTGTCTATTTACAATCGGAAGTATTAACAGCATTTTGCACGCTTAAATAGGGCGCAAGCATACTAAACTGACATGTCGAATCATATATTTTTTTAGAAAAATCAAATTAACATTCGTTGATGGTAAAACACAGTTGCAGAATTGATAAAAAAAATCTTACTTTTAGCCCTTCAATTGATATAGTATCAAAATATACAATTTTTGGAGTAGTTATGTTAAGCCATGTGCATCTCCCCTTTGTCGTCGGTTTGAACATCATTAAATATGTTTTGTATAGTATATATGTATGTCCATTCATAGTCACGAAAGTTATTGCAAAAATTACAGATTGAAAATTTTTCACAAATTACTTTTAGAGAGATGTCACCCTTAACAGTACAACTCCTTTCAATATTTTTGTGTGTGTTTTTTTTCAGAAAAATGAATATATTTTGGGGCTATGAAGATTTTGTGGATTTACAGTATATGTCTTGTGTGTCGGTAAAGCCTTCTATCTGTCATCTTGGCAAGTCATAAGTGGTGTTAAACAGGTTAAGCCTTTACCCTGTTCAGAGCACGAATAAGCATTCACAATTTAAAAGCCTAATATGCAGGCATCGATTCTCAAGTGCTTCATCTGTGCAAAAGTACTTTCTAACACGCCACAATTGAGTCATATCGCCAGAAAATCTGTCTTCGTTATTTAAAAAAGGTAGTAACAAAACCTACTTCGTTCAGCTAGAGAGACTAGCAATGAATTTGAAACTTTGAACCTTCATACTTTCCAGACAGAGAATAACAAAGGCACAGACCAGCCTGCGCATATGCGCAGGTTAATCCGTGCCTTTGTTTTTGGATAGAACAAATTCCGTTTTCCTAAGATCTAACTTAATTTATATAGACCATATATGCGTACTATCTTTCGCTCATTCTTTTCATTAAACGGGCATTTTGGGGCTTATTGAATATAATAAGCGATAAGGACCGGGATATTGCGTCGAAGTAATTTTTGATCTCGGTATTTCGCACCATTGTTATATGTGATAAGATTCACACTAAATCGCATTGCTCATGCCTGGTATATTAATGAAACCTTATCAAGTTTAATCTTGTTTATTAAAATTTTGATAACTTTATAGGATGACATGCGCATATGATGTTTTGTTACCTGTTATGTACCAGAACTCAAGAAAATGGTAGGTTTGGCCTCAGATTATGCGAACTTCATACGACCAATATAGAATTGATCATATACAATACAGTCTCTCAATATAATGATTTTATATAAAATAGAATGATGGGCCGATCTCGAGGGGGTGAAGCCACCGACCCCCTGGATGGACAATCACAATTGCTATAGGTACGGACCCCTCGAGAAGCAATTGGACCCCTCGGGTCCAATGGCTTCTCGAGAGAGGTCCGTACGGTCCTCTGTGAAATACAATGATGGCTAAACTGAAAAGAAGTTGCCAGGAAACCCCCCCCCCCTCCCTGACATAATTTTCTGGATCAGCACAAGGGCTATATATGCTTTAGAATCTGTCCGTCACTGTTTCTGATAGGCAGTGCTTGAATATGCAAATAAAACCTATGGTAGAGTTGCTCTTAAACTACTGTTAAAAGTTTACAGCCACGTGATACATGTATGTCTAATATGTATCGTATGAAACATGTGAAATTATGCACATGTTAAATAAATTTGCACAGGTGCTATTACATGCATCTTAAGCAATCTAAGTTCAACTGGATTTCAGCTTGTTCTTGAAGCTTTCAATAAAATGCATAGGCCCTATATCTGTAAAATAACCAACAATCAACATGGCGGCTAGCAGCGATGATGCACCTTTGAATATTTTGGCGGGAAAAGCGTTCTTCGGTTTGAATCTTTTTATCATTATGTTTCATTTTTACAGAAAAACCCACATATTGGTATCGACTCATAGTTTTGGGGGCATCGCGCAAATTTCCATTGTTGTTTCCATATGTTGTGAAATATAGAAGGCCAAAACAGTATTTCTCACATTAAAATACTGATAACTTTTAGCTTAATTCAAAGAATAAGGAAAAGAAAATGATGGTATACATTTTCATGAAAGTGTCGTTTTTCGGAACTTCTCGGTCTGTTACCATAGAAACAGTTGCACTTTTTGAAAAACTAAACAAAGTTTATTATTAAAGTTGATTCATCTCTACTTGATTATAACGTTTTTATGAAAATCCCTGACTATGCGTGGCCAAAATATTTTGGTGGTTACAGAGAATTGCTCTCGTCCGAAAATATAAAATATATTTCACCGGCGGGTAAGGTCATTTTCCATTGTAGTGGATTAAATTAAAACCTCTGACAGTCGTGTTTACTGTGGGTTGGTGCTTGCCTATTTATTGAAAGTGATAAAACATACATATTGGGGAAAAAAGCAAAGACCATTCTAAAGTGACTATTTTATATCAAAAGATGGTTACGGATATACGGACTCTGAATCTACTCATTTTGTTCATTTTTGTCAGAACTATTACTACTGAAATCCTTTACGGCGGATCGATTTACTGGAGACCGACAGGTGTCAAAAACGAGGTAATCCCTTACTGAATGTGTGGCTGGTTGTCTGTATGGGTCTTATAATACAATGAGGTGGGTCCGGGGTTCTTCAGCATGTGTTAATGCGAGTCTAGGTGAAATGTGTTCATCTATAGGCCTTTAAGTAAGAGTGCGTATTAAAAAAAAGTCTTATTTTTCAACCAAAACATATGTTGTGGGAACTCAAAAGAACCGTTTCAATGAGACGGTTCTTTTGAGTTTCCAAAACACATATTAAAATTGATGGGTAAGAATATATTTATAATTTTACGCTGAAAAATTGTGTTTATCTAATCCTATGCGATTTATTGAAAAAGGTTTGGATATTAAGGGGTCTGGATTTCTTAAATCAGTTAAATATAATTTTGCTCTCTCTCTCTCTCTCTCTCTCTCTCTCTCTCTCTCTCTCTCTCTCTAACGTTTTTTTTTCTTTGGAAATGTTTGTCTTTACTTTGAAGGGTACCAGAAATGGATTCCATACTTATTGTCTTTAATCTATTTATCATTCTACACCTATTGCCAGTGGAAGAATTTCAGAAAACATCCGCTCTTGCTTGTAAATTCAACCACCTCTTTATCAAACCTTTCACCTTCTGTTGATTTCCTGTCTTTGTCAAAGTAAAATAAAACTATCAAATACAATTTAAGAAGCCTATTGTTTAAACATATTGTCAGCTCATTTTTGAAAGGATTTGTAACGTCACGGGGCACTCTCTATCAAAACCGGTAGGAGGGTACCAACAGAAGCTCTGAATCCCTACCCCTTTCCAGATACGATTGAGACCGTCTTGACGACAAAGTTAGACGAGCATATATTCCAAATGTAAGAACAATATGCTGTACATTGGAGAAGTCATTCGGACTCAGTCAATTAACAATTAGTATTGACATGTATACGTACACTATCTTTCCGGAGGTGAGACATCGGAAACAATCAGACAGGGACGTCGTCACCAAGTCAAAGCGCCCTGTGTGGGCATATAGCTAGCTTGATTTCGTGCGAAATCAACATCAGCCTTAATCACAAAGTAGGCGTTGATTTTGGACCACCCAGGTATTAAACTCGGGGAATAGCTCAAGTTGTTGGATATCCTGACCGATGCCGTTGTGCCGCGAGGAGTTTATAAAACCTCTCTCCGTGCATCTAGTGTTGATATTTTTTTATATTCTGGTCCTTTGGAACTATTTGGTCAAGTCTGACGGAAAGCAGAATACCGCTTAAGCTTGTACTTTCCATTAGTTCTTATGAACAGACGCATTAAGATCGATAAAACCTAGTAGACTTCGAGCTAAAAAAGGTCCTGCTCCCCCCCCCTCACTAGGGAATTTTGCAGACATATCCTATCTTGAAAAAAATTTCAAGCCGCATCTTTTAAGAGATGTTTGCACTCTGAGTTCCGGGGCGTTAGTCTCTGAAAGCCTGTTACATATGTTACTGTAACAAACTAAGAAATATCAAAATGAAAGTTTGAGCTACAGAAAGAAGACATTAAACCATCTAATTATTCAAATTTCTTATGTAGTTTGCAAGCTGGATGCCTAAGCTACAAAAAGCAGCATTTTAAACAAAATTACAGCCTTCAATGGTGTTATATGCGTTACATAGATTAAATTTCCCTTTGAAAGTTGAAATCGTGACTAACATCATTTACTTTTACAGACGATTTGTGCATTTTACAAGTGTTTTTAATCTTAGTTTGCTATAATACTCATTCGACTAATAGAAAAAAAACAAAGTTTGTTTTTCTATCTCAAATACATTGTTTTATATGAGCTATTAAACAACCCTACCTCAAATTTTAAGTATCTAATTTTGGTATCTATTATTGAAGAAAAATATATGAAAACATTTGACCCTTGTGGATATCGTACAGTTTGGGCACTGTCTTGCTAATGCAATAAAGAATAACACATTTGCAAGTTTGACATCAGGATCAGAGCACTTATTAAAGTATTAACGTATGTTACATGGCATAATGAATGAGCAAGGAAATTGTCTTGGAAGTAAGATGATATTTCAGAAAAAAATACTATTTTTCACATGTTTTCCTATTAATCTCTAGCCTCTGGTGCCTTAGTCTTAGTAATTATAGTCATTACTGTTAACAAGCCCATGGAATTGTGTTACAGATGTTATATATAATCTTTTTTATCACATATTTCCTAATGCCTATAATATTATAATATATAGACATATAGATAGAAAATAATAGTTCTCATTTAAATGACACTATTTAATAAATATTCCTATTAATTATAATTATTCAACAACAATCTTTATTCAAGTCAGCCTCACAATGTCTATCATTGTGTCTGCTTCTATGGCAAAATAATCACCCATTTCATCACAACCAGTAGAAGCATGGCATAGTATTAGGACTGCAAACTGAGTACAATCCTGTTCCTCTCCACCCCTTTGGGAATTGTGCTGACATATCCTACCTTAAAGAACGAATCAAGCTGCGTCAAATAAGAGATGTTTTGCACTCTATTAACCAGGGGGTTAGCCTGTAATGGTATGTTACGTATGTTACCATATCAATTTAAGAATAAATGAAATGAAAGTCTGAGAAACAGAAAGAAGACATAAAATAATCTATTTATTTGAATTATCAATTTAGTTTGCATGCTGAATACCTTTGATACATAAGAAAGTATTTTTAACAAATATACAGCTTCCTATGATGTTATATGTGTTACGTTAATTAAGATTACTTTTTAAAATTGGTATTTGTGACAAACATCACTTATAAGCATTTCGTGTGATCTTCCTCTTTTGCCATCAAAAGACTTAATTTTCTTTGTATGTGTGGCCAGTGCCAGCGCCAAAAAAATTGACTCAACTATAAATTGAATCCTTAGCATTCTTCAAAAGCAGAAACAGCATGTCAGTGTCATGGGATCAAACACCTGATTAAATATGGGTTTAATGCCATTTCATATATATGCATACAATGGAGTATGAATCTGGTATATGTCTCTTCCCTTGAAGTGGCAAGAGCAATCTTACTGCAGCTGCCTCTGCATCCGTGCTAGTCAAATGATAATTTTGCTCCGATTTGGCAAAAGCTTTGCTTCTACCTTGTACCTCTAAGAATACCTTAAGATTTCTGACATTGTTTAAACAGAAATTTGATAGGCTGCTTTTTTGCATCATTTACCATGGAATCTTTCCAGTCCTTTGGTGCTTAAGTCCTCAGGTCTTAGATCAATAGTTTTTTGCTGCACCAAAGAACTTTATAAGTTTTCTTAAGTTACAATGTTGACTCTTGATGGTTTTGGCAGACCATCTGAAACAATTTCTGTTACACCTTGAGAGTTAACTGGTATATGAGAAAGAAGATGAAGTTGGACATTGCCATCAATTATGTTTGCAGCTGGTTGTTTTTTGATGTCAGTACATTGAAGCAAACCTTAAAATAATGTAAAACCTTTGATTTCTCAGTTTTTGCAGCCATATCATTAGCTGTTGCATTCAATAGAAGTGGACTATGGGTAGAATAGGATAACCAGTAGTTCTATATTATGCTCTGTGAAAAATTTATACAGAGTAAACAAGTTGATAAGGTTGCCCCATTTCATGATCCATTGAAAACACTGAAATTGAAAACACACCCTTGCCTCTGACTGTGTGATCAAAAAGGATGTATCGACAATGCCCTTGCTCATTTATTATGACGAGTTATATATGTTACATCCTTTAATAAGCTCTCTTATCTAAGAAACTTGGTGAATCATTGAAGTGAAAAGGTCTAATTTGCGCTCTGTTCATCCTACATTTCATTGCTTTACCTGCTGTGATACATCTAGTTCGTTTATCTGAAGGGAAAGAGTTACCTCGGTTTCAGCACTTCAGAAGTACTAAGACTTCAATAAGTTTTTGAATGCTTGGGGAAAGATAATAAGTGCAGAGACATTATTAGATGAAAATATGTGTGTTGCATGTATGGAAAGGCTACATTTATAAAAGTTAACCAGCTAAGATATGCTTCTTTATCACAGAAATATCAAGGTACATCAGTCCAGGTACTCATTGCTTTTAATGGCATAGTTTTCCTCCTTGTAAAGTTTTAGTCTTTCTCCTACTTGCAGAGTATCACTTGAAACACATACTCAAAAAGCCAACTATTAGGAATTCATATCAATTTCCGAATGTTCCAAGCTTTGAATGGCAAAATTGGAAAGTTGATGGCTCATCAATTTTGAGTGGACTGGTGATAAATTGTATAACAGTAAATGATTGAAATATTGTGTGATGAGTCCACTTGTTTCAAGGAAGCGTGTGATAAAAATGATTACCACAGAAGCAGACAATGACAAACGTTTAACATGAGTGTTAAATCAATGAGAATTAGTTTTGACCATATCATTTTCTGTATTGTCTTGTACATAATGTAAAACTATCTTTTCTATTTGTGGCTCTATATTTAGCATTATATGCACAGTATTAGGAAATGTGTCCAAAAGGTCAGTCATTGATAACATCTGTAACAACAGCCCATGGGCTTGATAATCTGAAATGAATATAATTTCTAGTGTTTTCGCACCAAAGACTTATAAGTACTCATTAAGTGTCCTGAAAAAAATGACATCTTGCAGATATATGAGCAAGACAGACTAAGAAAATGTAAAATGTCCACAAGCTGCAATCGCTTTCATGTGTTTTACTTAAACGGTAATAACAAAATTTGCATCTCGATAAAACTGGGAGTAAGGCTGTGCATAAGCTCCTATAAGACAATATATCTAAGATAGAAAGGCAAACTTGGTTTTTCCTATTCATCAATTGAGTATATGTTTGTAAAATCTAATAAAACAGTTTGAAACCAAGTCATAGTAGCTGTTTAACTAAATGACAACAGCCACAACTATGGCTTTTACATTATAATTAGGTTCATGTAACGCACATAACATCACAGTTAGCCGTACTAATGTTAAACAGCTTCCATATGTACTAAAGACATCCAGTATGCAGACTATAAGAAGGTCAATTTATTAGATAATTTTAATGTCTTCTTTATGTAGCTCAAACATTCAAATTTCTTATTCTCAAATTGATATAGTAACATATGTAACCAGCTGTTACAGGCTAACGCCCCGACCTACAGAGTGCAAAAAATTCTTATTAAATGCACTTTGAATGGTTACATAAGATGTAATATGTCTGCAGAATTCCAAAGGGGATTAGGATGGAGCAGGCCCTTACTCAGTTTGATGTCAAAGTACTGTTTGTTGATTTTACAGATCATGCTTACATATGTAACGCTCTCTGGTCTTTAAAACTTGGTGATATCTAGCAGATCTATGGGTCTTTATCATACGAGCCAGCTTAAAATCTCTAAATAATGTAAGATATCCAGCAGCTGCGAGTTTTTTCACAATTTGAGCTCTAACTTTCAAACTACATTTTCTTTATTTGATATAGTAACGCATGTAACATGCTGGTTCAGACTAACGCCCCAACTTAGAGAGTGCAAACATCCATTATTTGATGTAGCTTGAGTTGTACTTTAAGAAGGAATATGTTTGCAAAATTCCCTCGAGGATATTAAAACATTTTAGGCATATCTTACGTAAAGACAATGAGCTTGTCCCATTTATTACATCAGGTAACATATGTTACAGCCTCTGATGTTAAAAATTTTGCAACAAACTTGCAGAATTATGAGTCTTTTTATATAAGCAAATACATCCCAAACAATGAAACATATTAACCAACTGCAAATATTTTTAACTATTTTTACTTGAGTTTTAATACCAAACTTTTCACCTTAAAACTGGGTAGGGGTAGGGTTGTTTAATTGTTTATTCCAGAAAAAAATATTTAAGATAGGGAAACAAACTTTAATTTTTCTGATAGCCAATTGCATAACTTAGTCAGACATGGTTAAAAACATTTTGCAAAACACACAGAGAGATTGTGAATGTAAATGATATTAGCCACACTTGCAAATTTTAATGGGTTATCTGATTTATGTAACGCATATGACACCTTAGGAAGCCGCAATTTTGTTCAAATGGCTGTAATGCGTAGATAAGATATCAAGTATGCAGACTGTATGAATGATTTTTTAAAAATAAATATTTTAATGTCATTAATTTGTAGCCCAAACTTTCAATTTAATTTTTCTTAATTTGATAAACTAACGTATGTTACAGGCTCTTACAGACTAATGCCCCAACGCACAGAGTGCAAACATTTCTTAAAAGACTCGATTTTTAATTCTCTACAAGATAGGATATGTCTGCAAAATTCCCTAGGGGAAGCAAACCCATTCTCAGCCAATTGTCTATAGCCTGATATTGTCATACATTGTTGGTTCTCTCTATTTCCGAAGAACCGTCTACCAGATTATTCTAATGAATGTGAGGGTTTTTTTTATATAAAAAATATATTTTATTTATCTGTTTGTCAATTTGCATGTCCGCCTGTCACAAACGTATGTTGCCCTTTGTTTGAAACATGACCGTTCCAAAAAAGTGTCCATTTTGTTATTTGTGTTTCGCGTGTTTGTCTCTGTTCTGTACCGTGCAGACTTGTGGAGGGTTGACCTCTTGTGTGTGTGCGTGCGTGCGTGTGTGTGTGTGTGTTTTCTTATGTTTTGTCACTTTTCCAAATGGTGTCCTGGGTTAGGTGTGGTACTTGATTACATAGATTAATGATCCTTGTCTTGTTCCTTACTTTGTTCTGACAGAGAAGATCATTTATACTTATTGGAACAAGGTGTCAGAATCTCCTCATCGTGAGGATCTATTTTTATACAGTCAAACAGTTTGAATGACCCCTGTACTGTTACAGCAAATTTTTAAAAATATTATTCCAGTTGGGTCTAGCGGTAGTGATCTCTGATGAAGCTTATGCATGCTTGTAAGAGTTTTGTTATTGATAAAAACCTAGGCACAAAAGGCATTTAAATACTCTACGAGTATGCCCTAACCCCCCATTTCTAGATAAGTTTTACAATATCATCCGAGAATAATATTTGGTTTGGTTCATTTAGGAAACATTTTTGATATTAGTCAAGCAATATTGGAAGTAAGTTTAACTTTTAGACAAGTATAAATTTTCAATAGACAATTTATTGCTCTGACCCACTTCTACCAGATTCCAAAGCTGCTATTTGTAATCGTATGTCATTTAGCCATGACCTGAGTAAATAACCAGGAAATCTCTATCAGCTGATCCAGTGGCCTTGATTTTTTCAGATTTCCACCTTATTCCCTAAAGTATTTACTTTTACCAATTCTTAATTGCTATTTTATTATAAACTTTATTTTAAATTTTATTATAAATTATTAAACCTAGCCGTTTGTGACAGGCAGACATACAAATTGACAAACAGAATATATATTTTATATAATAAGAACTCACATTCATTAGAATAATCTGGACATGTGATTTCCAACAATGTGGCATTTTGACATAAATAGGCTCAGACGAGCCGGTGCAGCCTCCTCTTAAGGTTAGAAACTCCAAAATTGGTCTGAGCCTTTGCTGGCTGCACATACCACATTGTTGGAAATCTCATGCCACGGCACAAATTTTATCATCACATGCTTAAAGGTATACGACCGCATGAAATGTACAAAATATTAAACCTGTGTATTTTAATTGCATTTTAAAAAAATTATTTTAATTATGTCAGTTCAGCCTCAAAGGGGGTCAACCTTAAAGGGCTTTGTAAAAGTGCATCTGCATTTCGACAGGAAAACATGACAAACCTACGTACACATGGCAAGTTGTACTTTTTTGTGTGAAATGGCGGGATTCGAATCTTTACTGCATTATTTTAACTCACAACACGTTTATCAACTCTTAATTACATTACTCCTTTACAAGTAAATCTGCAAATCTATTTTATACGCGCTGTGCCTGATGATTTTTTATGCTTAAACAGTGCAAACTCTAATGAAATGCCGCCTTATACAGCATTTTATCTTGCTGGGTGTTTACTGTTTCCCCTGTATATAGAATGAAAAGTCTCTTTCAGATCTCATTTATATATCGCCTTGTCTGGGAAAATGGAACATTCCCTCACTGCCAGATTTTTACCTACACGCAGTGCTGGTCAATGTATCTTAATAAAAGAAATCTGACAGTTTCGAACGCACCTTTGTACCGCTGGCAGAACTATTCATGGAAGTGTACAAGTGGCTGTAACGACTCTCAAACAGTGTCTAACTTAACCAACTTACAGTATACAGACATCGCAGAATTTCTGGACGATGGCTGGGAAACTGGTGTGGAAATATTTAATGCCACGTTTAAAGATGTCGATAAGTTGACTGAACTGAAAATTGGGTAAGTTGCGTTCAACTCTTTTTTCAGTCATTCACGACCTGTTTTGATAGCCTATATTGCAAACAATTTCTACTTTGGTCAAACTGCTCTTGTCTGTGCATGGTTCATAGTGAATGCTACCATGATAAAAGTAGTCTCCAGGCAATTTAATATACAGTAAAACGGCCACTAAAAATAGAAAAATGTCTTAATGACAAATGGTAGCTTAATGAAGGTCGGAAGTTTGGAGCATTATGCAATACTTTTGACATACATTAAGCGATAAATTGTCTTGAAAACCAATTTCGGTCTTTTTTAGAGTGACCGTTTAACACAGTTTTTACTGTATATGCAAAACAAAGTAAACGCACAATGGCAGAACACAACTTTATTGGCAGGATATGGGAAAACATGCTTCTTTTAATATGCTGAGCGTTTTGGTACATTTTGTTCAACCAGTTTAAATTGTAGATTGTGTACATTTAATTGGCACTGAAGCTTGTTTTAATGTTCATTCCTGGGCAGTGTAATATGAGGGTCATTTGGAAAGTTCTTAGCATGGCATCATAACTCCACAATGCGTTGATAAAATGCTATCAAATAATACATTTTTGGAAACTAGAATTCAACGGCTTCATGATGATTTAACTTTTGTTGAAAAGGACTTGGCGTCCACGTGCAGCGCATGCTCAAAATGAGTAGGGGGTTATATACTGGCGGAAATTTTAAGAAAAATACTTGGAAAAAAGCGAAGGAAAATTGAGGACCTTATTTGCAATCATGATTTGACAAATTAACGATTTGGTGCCAACTTATTTTTTATTAAAATATATCAGGCAATCACTGCTTGGAAGACTACCACCTTTACATTCCGAAAATGTTGATTAATAGAGAAATAGTAAACTTTCATAAATGGGACTTTTTTCGATTGTTCTTTATACTTTTACTATAAATTGTGTCACTATAAGAGCACGAAAAGTGCCTATTACGTATATGTTTTGCTTTAATTGTAGCGAACAATGCATAAAAATCATTTCGTCGCGCAAAAAGTGTGGCTTGTTTAGTTCTGTATTCAAGAAAAAATTTCCTGATAACACTACCCCTACTTTTCAAGAAGTGGGTGGGGTAACTTAACCCCTCACATTTTGTCGATGTTATAAGAACTTCTCATGGTATCGCGTTAATCATCACAAATTTGATTAGTTTCTATTCTCAGGGTATTTTTACTTTTTTGCTTGCCACCGTTTTCAATTAAAATGAACCAGAACGTCAACGCATAGCTAAACTTACTCTTCCCTATGGGAAGATTATTAGAGTTATCTTCCCTTTGTTCTGGTTTACAAAATTTAATTTGGTTTCAATACAAAGAGCACAAAGTGTGCTTGACAAAAATACTAACGCAAGGCATTTTTAAACTACTGTCGGAAAAATATTTTCAAAATATGTGCGTTGTGACATGCGATTTTTAGTCGAAAAAATTAGTGGTCTAGACGGTTTTGGTATTGCTGTTCCGGTATTTAGTTATTAGAAACATCCAACGCGGTCATGAATTGTATAATAACTGTGCAAGATTGTGGCCTACTAAATGATTCAAAATTATCTAATTTCATGAACTATTGTTAATGTTCTGCACACTTTTCAAAAGGTAAAATGTTATATTTTCCACTGAAATTTTGCGTTTTCCAGTAAACAAACAGTACATATATTCACAATAATATTTTTCGTGTCTGCATTATAAAATCCGCATGAAATTTGTGCCATAACATAGAAGAAAGATGGCTCTTTAAAATGATACCAAACATGATAGGGTTTGTAAATCGGTTACTGAGATAAATGACCATGCTAAGAACTTTCCAAATGCCCCTCGTACTAAAGACGTTTTGTATTGATATTGAACACAGCACATGTTTGGACTCATTTAGAGAATGCAGCGCAAATCTAGAGAGCGCATTTGACCAGTCAGCAAGGTACTCTTACTTTAATGCTAGTTAACTTCGCCATGCCATTGCTGAAGAAACTACTAGTATCATACTTCTGTATAATATCAGTATCAAGTAGGCCTCGACTCGAACCTCTCTTTTTTGTTTCATGCGCAGTCTAATCAGCGTCTTTGTTACTCACTTTCTTGAAAGTACTCACTTTCTTATAAGTAGAACCAATGTGTTGTAGGTGAAAAAATAGTATTCGTACTAGTCTCCGTAGCTGAGCAGGCTGGTTTGAATTTTACCATGTCGCAAAACCAAAGACAGGTTTTCTCGCGCCAAGGCTAAATTAATAGAGCCCAAACATCGATGTACAAAATAAGGGTGTTGTATATGTACGTAAAATACTGCAGAGTCTGGTGCCATTCTATAATGGTCTTTGAAGCCCGCCAGAATCATGTTTTATCAGTTACCTCTTTCATTAACTGCATTGTTGCACATTGTCTGATAAACGTTGTGTGCCTTTATCAGGTCATGATGACGTTGCACTTTTTGTATGACGTCGCCAATGACACTGAATCGACACAAAAAAAATACGTCATAATCGCTAGTTTGGACAGTGAAACAATGGGTAAACTGGTAAATAGAATACTATGTAAGTGTCTTTTGACATCAAATTTACCAGCTCCGCTTGGAGAACGCATGTTGAATCGCTCGGCAAGCCTCGCGATTTCAAAGCCTTGCCATGTAAACTTGATATCAAAAGACACTCACCTAGTATTCTCTATTTGTCAGCGTTCAAATCTTTTCAACATACATTCCAAAAAGATCAGGGGGAATTTTGTAGACCATATTTTTCTTGAACCCTAATGTCTTGCAAGCATTTTGCAACATGTTAGCCCTCTGACAATGGCAGCGTTAAGCTGTAACAGCCTGTTACATATGTTACCCTACAAAATAGTTGATAAGTAAAATTATTTTTAAGACTTCAGAAAAGTGCAAAAGATTAGGTAAGATTTCCAAATTGGTTATATTTTCTAAGTAAGCTATTACTGGGCCATAGATATTGACATTTGAAAACAAATATAGTCACCCTTAATGTAGTGTATGTTACATTTTTTTTCAGTGAACCCCCTTTAAAATGATAAATGAATCTAATATAGTTTGTCTTGAATTTTATTGAAACCAGTTTATGTTCATTAATTTGGTATCATATTAAAGCTTTTTTATTTACCTTTTCAAAACTGCAAGCCTTACGTTTCTATCTTATATACCTTTTTGAGTTATTAGATGTTGAACTTGGTAGCCCCATATCACACAAAAATGTAAAATGTAATTCTCTAGGCCTTTTGCTGGCTATAGTCCCCTTCCCTCCAGGGGAATTTTGTACACTCTGATTTCCAAATACAACATTATATACGCCACAATATGAAATATGTTAGCCCTCTGAGAGTGGCAGCGTTAGCGTGTAACACCATGTTACGTACGTTACCCCTCAAAATAACTTTAAATTTTCCTGATAATGCGCCCAACATGACGTATTCACACCTTTTTTCAAGTCTGGTACAGATTTAAGAACTCCTTATAACAACACAGTTACATAATTTTAGCATTTATTTTATAGATGTTTTGGGTTTTTATGTTACTTAATGTTTCATTCGTTATTTCCAAGTATCAGTATGACAGTAATTGACTATACATGTATTACATCCGTCAGTTAATATAGCAAATCCATAAGGCTGCTATTTAAATGATGAAGTTCTTAATTATGGTGTCTTGTACTATTTTATAGCCCAGGTTACATACGTTACTCTCAGAATACAATTCAACGTTCAAGATAAGGTCTCCAACACGACCTGCTTGTACTTATTTGCATGCTGGCTCAGGTCCATGTACTTCGTTTTACTCTGGCTTATTTGCTGAGGATGTAACTCAAAAATAAAATACCATAAACACTCTTTTCTTTTATAGAGACATCAAATAAAGCTAACATAATACTCATGGAGAGTTTGTAACATACAGTGCAATATGCGAGTAACAACCCTAAAAGATCAAAGAAAATCCATCAGGATGTTTCTTGCCAAGCTAGCAACTCTTCATATATTATCCAAGGGTTTAAAGAATTGTTCAATACAGCTTATTAATCCTATATCAGATTCATCTTGCAAGGATTTTGCAATATGCTAGCACTCTGGTGATGGCATCATTACCTTGTAACAGCCAATTACATATATTACCCATCAACATCTGTGATAATTTTAGTAAATGACATGACTTCTGAAAAGTGCAAACCATAAGGTTAGATTTCCAAACTGGTTATATCATCCAAGTAAGCTATTTTTGCATCGCAGATATTGACTTTTGAAAACAAATATGCACCCCAAATTGTTACGTATGTTACATTATTTTCATTATTTTTTATAATTGATTTATGAAACTAATATAGTTTGATATTTTTTTAAATCTGAACATGCTCACTAATTCATTTTGTATTAAAGAATGTTTATGTACCTTTTCGAATCTGCAAATATTATGTTTCTTTCTTTTATAAGGTATGAGTTGTTGAGTTTTGAACATGGTAACCCCATATCACACAAAATGTATAATATAATTATGTTGCTCATTGTTAGGATACAATCAAATTTCTTCCAGCCAGAGATACTCCATTTCCTTCCCTTTTATTTTCCACACACTGCGTCCATATCTGGAAAGCCTTACTTGTTTTCATGGGAAAGACTTGATAGTAAAAAGTGCAATCTTTGTATGTACATCTTGAGTACAGATAAGCAGGATGGAAATAAGCTCACGTTCATGCCATTTGAAATAGTCAGTATATGTGTATGGCACTTTTTGAGAAACATGTACTGCAGCTTATTCAGATTTACATAAATAGCACACGTTAGGGCTTCATGTCACTGATGAGTGCCTAGAGTAATTCTTAGTTTGATTTTCTATCCTGCTTAGAATGTAGATGAACTAGTGAGGAGGGGTTCTCTGTCAGTTTGATAGGAACAACCTTTTCGTGGTACTAACACGTTGACACATTGGTAGTGTCACAATCTGTTAAGCAGTGTATGACTGTAGATCTCTTCCCTCATATTATGGCAAATGTTGAGATTCAAAATAAGCACCTTTATTTGCATGCACCAGTGTTGAACAAAACATCCAGATTATCCTCTGCGAGAATATTTGTAAGTCTTTATAGACTTCTTATCCATTGTATATATGTATAAGTGGCAAAACCAACAGGTCTTACCTTTTGTGCCTGGTTGAATAGTGTCTAGTTCCATCAGATCCTTGAAGGTGACAGAAAAAGCTATTATGCTCTGTAGTTTGGCATTACCATCAAAGTTATGTGCAGCACTACATTGCCAATCTAATGTTTGTTCAATGTGTGATTGCAAACCATACAGAAATTTAGACTTGTAAGTTTTGGTGGAAATTCTATCAGGAGTTGTCAGTAACCATGGTATTGGTCCCCGGAGGAACTGCAGTGTCAACTCAAGGTCAACATTATGGCCAATATAAAGGTCATGCTGACCAAAGACGCTCCTTTAAGTTCTCATCTGGCTGATTACATTTTGTAAATTGGACAATCTCTGACATGAAAGACAGATTTTCAACTAGAAGTGAGTCATTGAAGTCTGAAGCAGCCTTCCTGGCAATGTCAATAGCCTCAATAAGATCCTTAGCTATGCCAGGCTAAGCAGGAACACCAAAAGACAAAAAATATGGGTTCATTGTCTTCAAAACTAGAACTAAAAAAAGATTGGTGAAGCCAGAAACTGCCTCTAGTACTCCTTCTACTTTGCATCAGAGCAGATTGAATATTTCATTTCAGTCCATTGAAGAGATGTTTCAATATATTGAGCTCTGATGTGATGAGTAATACACCATTCCATCTGTAGTACGAAGTGAGGTTCTAGCTGCTGAAGCCTATAATACCTCTTTATTGTTTGTCTGATAGTTATGTCAAAAGCATTTCTCAAGCAAAGAACCAATGATTGTGACACACTGAACCCATTTCGTTGAAGTTCTTTGCATCTGTGATGTGTATCAGACAAATTATGAGTGTAATCAGTTACACAGGTACATATTTTGCGTAGTAGTTGTGATTGTGTGCAATGAACTTTGGGTACAAGGCATACAGATAGAGCTGACATGCAATTCAAAGCTGTTTTCCTTGTAGCCCTAATCAGCGTCAACACCATCTGAATTATATCCACATACCTTGCCCAGAACTGAGCTGTTTCACAGTGACTGTCTTTCAGAACTTCCGATTTGAATGCATGGTATCTACTGTTTATGTGAGCAAACAGCGAAGGTTGACAGATCACATTATCACAATAGTTTAAGTCACCATAAATTAATAAGGAACTTCAATTTGATTCAGCCTTATAAATTTGCTAAATTCTCTGACAGACTTTATACATGTAAAGTCAACAACTGCTGTACAGATATTCAGAATAACTTATGTATCATTTGGTAACACACATAACAGTTAAAGTACAAGGCATTTATTAAATGAATACCTAAAATAGGTAAACCTAGTTAAAAGAAGTACACAAACCTGTGCCAGCATGCATATAAGTATAAAAGGGCTTGTTAGAGACATTAACTTGAATGTTTAATGCTATTTTGAGGGTAACATACGTAATATGGGCCTGAAAAAAAGTGTAAGCGACCATAATAAAGAACTTTAAATCATTTGAGTAGCAGCCTTATCAATTACATGTAATTATATTCTGTGACAGCTGTAATACATGTATTATCAATAAATACCATACTGATACTCGGAAATAATGCAGGAAATACTAAATAACGTATACAACGGTAATAACTCAAGACATTTATAAAATTGATACTAAAAATATGTTACTGTGCTATAAGAAGTTCATAAACCTGTGTCAGCATGCAAATATGTGCAAACACGTCATGGGTTTAGACATTATCAGGGACATTTAATGCTATTTCGGGGGGTAACGTATATAACGTGATGTTACACGTTAACGCTCATGGGTTGAGACATTATCAGGGACATTTAATGCTATTTCGGGGGGTAACGTATATAACGTGATGTTACACGTTAACGCTGCCATTCTCAGAGGGCTAACATCTTTTATTTTGTGTCTTATACAATGTGGTTTCAGCAAATCATAGTGTACAAAATTCCCCCTAGGGGAGGGGTCTATAGCCAGCTCATGGCCTATAATGCTTAACGCAAAAGTCTCCTTCTTTATACGCACATGCTGAAGTATCCAGAAGGGCTAGATGTCCATCATTTGGCCGAGGCCTTCTCTACTTTTATACTTTTTTTATGCGAGAAGCGAAGGCTCTGGTGCGTCTGCGCGTATTGTTTGGTTCGTCTTAGCCTTCGATAAAGCGATAAGTACTAAACTCAAGTGTGCTGTCCATTTTAAGGTAAGAACGACACTGTAAACGAAACTAATAAAGTTTATAGACTAGAACGGTTTGGGGTTTTTTTTTCAGATTTATTGATCCGAACGGCAACCTTGTTGATGGACTTGGTGAGGCAGTGTTAAACTTGGCAACTAGAAATGATACCAAACGATCGAATATTAGTCCTGCAGTGAACGTATTTCCGGTATACAGGTGATGTTAACTACTATTTTCTTGTAACAAGTGGATAGTATGATCAGCATTTAACATATTTACGAGGCATAGATAAGCCTAAGATGAGACGCAAGTACAGTTGAGCCGCGACATGTGATTTCCAACTATGTGGCATTTTTACAAGTGTAGACTCATACGAGCCTGTGCAGCCTCCTTGTAAGCTTAGAAACTCTAAATGGTGTTCGGTCAGTAGCTTAACAATCATTGAATATTTAAGCGACTTGCAAAGGCTCCGATCAAACTGCGCATATGCGCAGGCTGTTCTGAGCCTTTTTAGGTCGCACATACCACATTGTTGGAAATATGTTGAGGCTCAGTTTCAAATAACATGGGTTAACAGGCTACAAACACTAGCCAAGCAGCAATAATCGAGCAACCAGCTCTTTGTTCCTTAGCGATATGCACCTCAAAGAGGAAAAGGTCCAGAACGGAGACAAAGTACTACATAAAAGT
Organism: Loripinus fragilis; assembly: GCA_964019695.1. Taxonomy (NCBI): domain Eukaryota; kingdom Metazoa; phylum Mollusca; class Bivalvia; order Lucinida; family Lucinidae; genus Loripinus; species Loripinus fragilis. The sequence continues at coordinate 30,904,458 of OZ026514.1, forward strand.
GCCAGTGCTAAGCAAAATAAAACAATGCATTATGGAAATCAACCATATAACGGATATCGGTTATTAGGCAATTTGTACAATGGAATAATTGAGCCGTGACAATAGATGTCCAACAATGTGACATTTTGACAAGTGTGTACTCAGACGAGCATGTGCAGCCTCCTGTTAAGCTTAGAAACTCCAAATGATGTTCCGTAAGTAGCTTACCCGTCATAGGATATTCAAGCGATTAGAAAAATCTGATCTTAGGCTTTGCTGGTCGCACATACCACATTGTTGGAAATCTAATGCCACGGCTCATTTGCACAATGGAATATGTTTTATTGAAGAACAACAATTGCAATTTTGGTGGGACTAATGGTTTGAATATTTAAAACATTTTATTGAAGGACAGACCTACATATTGGCACTTACTCGTCATTAGTTTTCCACCTTCTAATTTACATTTGCGCTTATCCCATGAGCACATTTAAATTAAATATAAGTATACTGAGCAAAGAACAAAACGTCACGTACATTGTCCCTTAAATTGTAGCTCCAAAACGATACCTTAGAACAATAATATGCGTTTTATTGCTTGTCAGACATCAGGCAGCCATTTACACTAAGTGATTTTCTTGTTTCATCATTCATGGCAGAAAAATCACCTACTGAAAATGTATCAAACAGCGAAAAACATGCCACGCGCATGCGCAACGATATTAATTTTCTTTTTTATAATCTACGAATAGTCATCGATCCAACATGATACGAACAATATACCATTTAGTTCACAGTTTAAAGAAATTGAAGGTCAAACATTTTATCAATTTTGAAAGTATCTCCCTTGCAATTGAACATATAACATTTCTTTACCGATTGAATATCTGTACATCTCGATGAGTTTTTTTTTTTTCAAGTACAAGCTTAGGACATCATTCGTCCAACTTCAGACGATGCTTCTGTGCTAATTTAGTTTAACTAAAATGATCCAATGCCTACAGTACATCACTTTACATCTTCTATGTGATATTCAATGCATTGTGAGTAACATGTCTTAAATGGACTTAAGTACAATTTTCCTAGCCAAAGCTTTCACAGACGTTTGCATTTGAAGCGATCGTTTTAACGTTTTTTTTTGTGACAAACTTTATCTGATAAGTGTTCTGAGGATGACTAGAGAATAATTTTGTTTAGCCATTGCAGCAAAATTCAGACAAATAAAGAGCATCTCTAAAATGCGTTTTAAACTTTCGACCCCTCCTACATTTAAACTTGTCTGGACGCTTTACTTTTGAAACTTTTGTTGTGATATTCATATTCGATGCTTTCAATAGCCTGGTTTGCTGTGTTTCTGATCCCCTTATCACTTTTGCGCATGCGCGTTATGGCTACTCTCTATATATTTTTATTTAAGCAAAAATATTAACTAAACATTTGTAACAAAGAAAAAAAAAACTTAAACATATCGGCAACACAAAATTTGTAAACATCAGTCTTTGTGACAATATGGTAAGTCAAATATACCCTTCAGAGCTCCAACTTAATAAATCCAATACCTCTGATACCAAAGCTGCATTTTTAGACTTGCATTTGTCTATTTCTAATGATATTGTTTCTCCCAAAATTTATGATAAATGTGACGACTTTGATTTTGAAATTGTCGATTTCCCATTTTTAGGTGGTGATGTTCCTCGCTCTACATCCTATGGAGTCTATATCTCTCTACTCATTTATTTTGCTAGAGCATCAAGCTATACTACTAACTTCAACACTCACAATAAATTGTTAACTCAAAAACTTCTTAAACAAGGCATTGGTATCATAAACTTTTCAAAACCTTTTCTAAATCTTATAGACGATTATATGATTTGATATCTAAATTCCAAGTTGGACTTAAATTTCTCTTCGCCATAGATTTTCCGAACCTGAATTCTATGGTGACTTGATTTATAAATTGACAAAGATTGTTGGCTCCAATAATTTTTCAGCGCAGTTCATTAAAATAATTTCCCATTATAAGAAAATTGGCTATACACATTAATGTATTGCAACAGACTACATGCTTGGTGGTCAACCAAATCACGGTTGGTAACTTTGCTTTCCTCTTTTATTGCACGCTGGTGGGTCGGACTTCAGACTCTATGACGGTTCCGACTTAAAGACTTATCTATTGATGAGATGGTAGGGGCCTGATGCTTTGGCTGTTTGTCCAGCCCACCGGGGTTTACCTGTTGGATTTCTTTTGCTCTGGTATTCAGTTTAATTTATTATTGAGTCCTATCTTTGCTTTATCTCCTTCTTATATCTTGATTTATGTGTTCTATGAGATGATGCATTGATAAGTTAGGGGTCTTTCATGCAAACCAAACATCTATGTGTCTTGATCCACATCTGAACTAAGGGTGAGGTTGGTGCACCGTTTAACCGGTTAAGCCCGCCAGTAAAATATTTTACTGACAGTTCTAAGGCGGTAATTCTTTTGTGGATCTTTATGTTTTTTCTGTCTTGTGTTTGCTATGCCTTTGTACGCGTCTGTTTATATTTGCCTTGTGGTCATCTGTTGGGAAAGGGCTGACCTCTTGGCTCTCGTTTGTGGTGTCTTACTGGGAGTTTGTTACTTTTCCATTGGTATCCTGGGTCAGGTGTGGTACTTGATTGTATCAATTCCTGATCTTTGCACCCTTTCTTACTTTCATTAAATGATGCCATCGCTCTGGATCACTTAAATGCTTCTTGTGAAATCGATCCCTCTGATTGGTTGATTGATATAACCACCAAAGTCAAGCGTGATATATATGAATCTACAGTCCAGTTTAATTTATATGTTCCTTCTGCATCATTAAGAAACTCTAATTCAGATTTTCACTTTTTATTTAAAAAAAGGCTACAAACGACTGGGTCACTAAAATAACGAGACAAACTTACGACTATAGAATGGACATTCATTGATAGCATTAGCTCACCATCCGTTTATGGGTCAGGAGACACCAAAAATGTATATCACTTTATAGACATGTCTGTGGTTTTAATTCTTGGATTGTAGTCCCGCTATTATCTGTCTAACCACTTGGAATATGCTTGAAAAGAAGCCCAAAATCGATTATTTTTTATTTCAAAAATAGACACAAAAGATCGATAAAGGTACCATAATTTATTAAGTGAACTGCACTGAAATTTAAAAAAAAAACAAATAGGTCAAACAAGCGTCTCCATAATCAATAAAGAATTAGTCAGCAAAAAAGAGTGATTTCAAAACGAATATACGAATTTTAATGGGCTAAAAACTTTTTTATAAGGCATTTTGGAAATTTTAGACATTAATAATTATTTCCTAAATCAAATTGCAAATTGGTCCTGCCTTTTCCGCATTTAATTTTCAATTTATGAACTCTCGCTCTTATACTCGTCACAAGCTAAAATTCTAACTCCCAATGGGGATCTAACTGACCGGAAGGATTGAATTGACAAGAAGAAAGCATACATGTTTTAATTAAGCTGTAAAAGAAAAATGGCAAAAATTCTAAAGTTTTAGAGACAACAAGCATTAAATTCACATGGGACGGTTCTTGTTTAGTATATATTGATGTTGTGAGTAAGGTTAAGTAAGATGCTAAAGTATGGTCTTGACCTCTGAAGAATCATGGTTTGGACGAATCTATAGAGTAGCTTGCTGAAATGGAAATCAGGATTATACCTCTCATATCCTACCAGTTGAGGTATTTTGTATTCTAGACATAAACATTACAGCCTGTTAAACCGTTCAAGTGCTACTTTAAGGTCTTGACTAATCCCATTAGAATTTAAACTGGACTATACCTTTTTGACTAAAACAAACTTACAGTGGATAATATACAATTATTGACTGCAATGAGGTAGACATGAGGATCTATCTACCTGAAAAAGCGATATTCACCAAGGTCGAGGTGAAAACACTTTAAAGGGTAGATAAATCTATATTTCTACCGACATTTCAGTCAAAACCTTTTGTTATATGGCTTCGCAACTATGAATGATTTTTTTTAGTTTCACTTTTGTAACTAGAGTCATGTTTAACCTAAGGACCTTCCCACAAGTATAAGCAACTGTTTTTCAAACATTTAACATAGTATTTTGCATTTTGAAATGCATAATAATTCTCTGAATGAAGATTGTAAATGATTAACACTTTTTTACAGTTTGTTTATTCAAACAAAGAAAAACAACACAAAAATGTTGTTAAATTTGTAAAAAAACGTTTTTAGTTTACCTGTTGGGAGATGAAACAGCAAATCATGACAATTACATGCAGCGGATGGTAATTGCAAAGTCACCATGCTAATTTAGCTCTCTAGAGGACTAACAGTAGCATAATAAATTTCAAAATGCAAAAATACTACATTTTATATTTTAAAAACAGTTGCCAAAACTTTAGAGAAATTCCTTCTTAAGGTTTTTCAAAAGTATAATAGAAAAAAAAATCAATTGAAAAGCCATATAACAAAACAGTTATTGACTTTATTTCGGTAGACATAAGGATTTATCTACCCTTAATAGTGATATTCACAACGTCCTTTCGGCCTTGGTGAATAGCACATTTAGGACTAGACAATTACTGTTTGTATAAAAAACACTTTATTATCTGGTATAAGAAGTTAAAATATGAATTTAATTGATTTTACAGGATTCCACTTGGCTGCAACTATCGTATTAGATTGTTTCCATTTGACGGCGACGGTGACTATGTCCATTGCCATTGGTACAAACATCCTGATAAGACAACAAGAGGTGTTCTTCTGCTGGAGGTAAAGTAAATAAATGGGTAATGGACTGTCAAATTCTATGTCTGTTCATGTCTGTTTGCATGCATTTCTGGTCCGTTCCTAATGTGGTGAATGCGTTTCGTGTCAGATGATATTAATTTTGTCCCGTCTTATCTGTTGGCAAGTTTTGGCTTGTTCAAAACTTTGAACAGACTCAACCGGATAAAATGTCTGGTAGATGAACATAACTTATGCGTTAGTACGTGGTTTGTCTGGATCACGTGGGTTCTGCATCCTGTAGGTATCCCGTATGTATCTATTGATGTCCGTTTAATCTGAGTTGTGATAGATCAACTACAGGACACGTTACAGTTCTCCAGATGAGTATCATATGTAAACGTTTTTTCATCTCTATACGGTACATATTCGTTTTGTCCATTATACATCTGTTGGTCATACAACAATGTCCGTTAGTTGACCGTTTTTTGTCCCTTACTTGTTTGGTAGGTATGCCCTTACTCATACGTTTTATGCGCTCCTTACACCTTCCACAATGACCTTCATTGCCCCCAAAGACGAGTTTCACTACCTGATAAACATTTTTTTTGGATTTTGTGTGTCCATTCGGTGTGACTGCACCTTAAGTATTGAGTATTAACTTAGTTGCATTAGGATCATATACACTATCGAATGTGATATATTGTCTCAGTTGTTAGACTGTGATCTACGTCATCAATGGGCTTTTACGCGAGAAATACTGATTTTGTTGCATGTGAATAAAAAAGGTGCAAATCAGCCTGCATATCTTTAAAGCCCTCAATTTAAATTATTCAAGCCCCAATTTTCGCCATGGTAGAGCTATGATTCACCCCCATTTATCAAATTGTGATGCATAGGCATGATACTTAGTAGCATAGATTTGATTCTTTACATCCCATCAACAATCTTTCAGTTAAACAGGGACGGGTCTTCCTGGGTTGAACCAGTACTAAGCTAGGATAAATATGTCTTCCTCAAGGACCACAACCAATGAGGCTCGAACCCGGGGGGGGGGGGGGGGGGGGGGGGCTCAGTCTCAGTCAGGCACTCTACCATTGAGCCACTGTGCTCCCTATCACCGTAGAGACATCGGCGTGAATTATAGTAGTACCATAGTGATTCTTATAGAATCTTGGTGATTCGGGAACCTCCACGACAGTGCTACGACAAGTTCTGACTGTTTAAACTTGTCTGGGTGAGTCGTATTGGATTGTGGGCGTGGCCTAAATCGTAGCTCTACCTTAGCGGAATCAGGATCATTCCTAGTCGTACTGTAGGTGTACTCATGTGCGTTCGGGGTGAATTGGGGTATCAACCGACACTATGATTCATCCCAGACTCATCCAGATTCATTACAAATACAGTACAACTGCCTACAATTATGTTGTGGTGACACCGTAGTTGCACCGTCATAAATCGCAGTGGATTCGTAGAGACACTGTAGGAACATCGTGAGACATCATAGTGATTTCTGAATTTTCTTGGTTTACCCATCAAGATTTTATAGTATAGGCCACATTGGGACGAATGGTGGTTAATCGTAGCCAGAATCGTGAATGTGTACATGTAACTGGGGCTTTACAGGGATATTTTTCCTGAGTACCCATTAGATTAATAACGGCGCACTGTATATTTGGAAATTTTCACGAGGGTTTTCTTTTCGCTGTTTCATGTGAATTTGAGCAGATGTGAATTACAAGTGTGGTTTAATAAAACAAACAAAATTGCTTTCACGTAAATAATTGACCTGTCCCTGGTATGGTCAAATAGACAAAATGGCAACTTAAAGCATGTCCGTAACACGGCGGCCCAAAATACACGCCCAACCCCATCCACCGACCCCCCTTTAAATGATTTTAAGAGCTAAAACGGATGTATCTTTCATGAAAATGCGCATTTATGTATGCAATCTTCTTTAACTTATTTAGAGGAACATTAAGTCTATTATTGAAATGAAAAACAGCTTCTGTGCGCCTGTTTTTCCTTGACAACTGGGCTTAAAAAGTTATACCATACAAGTGCCCAAATGGGTATTCCATGTATAAAATGTGTCCTGGAAGAATTGTTAAAAGCAAAATTATCAAAACTCACAGCCTACTCAAGTTCTTAGCTATTTTAGGTATATATCGCCAATAAAACTGATCACCAAGAATCGCATTCGTGTATTTTGCATATAATTTAATGTTGTCATGGAAACTGTAAACCCTAAAAGATGTAAAATAAAAAAAAAAAAGTAAATATCCAAATGAAATGCTTTATGAACTATAAACTTGCCTGCTTTTAAAGCATGTATGTAGTCATTTAAAAACCTGTGTAAAAGGCACATACATGTAATTAAGGACTTGTTAGAGGACGTGGTAGAGGTCATAAGGATGGATTAATATATAGACATTCATCATCTTTAAATGTAATAAATCATCTTTAAATGTTGTATGTTTTAAAATAATTAAAAAATGTATGTACATTTGTATTGAAAGCAAAGAAAAATCGAAAGCTATATGGCAGATAATATGTTATTCTATTGGTACCTAATGAATCCCCGACTGAATCCAGCGACTTTATGTTAGCTTAATTATACAATTTTACGAGTGTATATACAAATATTCCCTCTTTTAAGCGGGACGCGTCGAAGACGAGTTACCCGCTGCAAGAAGAAATATTAGTATGTTCACGAGTATTTATACGAAAAAATTCTTGTATCATGACCAATAAAACGGTCACAATTTAATTTATTCACCAGGGCCCGGAATAACAATGCCTCCTTAGAGTTAAGGAAGACCTAAGTTAAGTGTTGATTTTTCAGGATGCGAAAAATAACGTTTAAAACTGATTAAAATCAAAATGGTTTTAGTTTTTCTGAAGATCACAATGATATCTTTGGCCACAGATACCACATCGATCCAAACAATTTATTTAGCATTTAATACAGCATGCTGAAATATCAATACTTAAGTCTTGCTTAACTTTAAGGAAGCATTGTAATTCCGGGCCCTGATATTCAAGTCAATTATAAGCTCCACCCTTGACAGGGTCTTGTTGAAATTATTGAACAGTTTAGATCAAAGGAAAGGCGGCAAAGTCATGATACAATGTTTGAAATTGCTTGGGATTTTTAATACTTTTAATTACAACCCTTTTACAGGACCAGTGCGAGATTGAGATTAAGGCAACAACTTCGAATGGTTACTCTCCTGGATCGAGATTCATTTTGTCACTGTATGCTGAGGACCATTCACGAGACCCTGTAGAACTAACAAAGCCACACACTTCTGTAACTACAGGACCTTTCAGCCGAGTACCAATCAAGGTAAAAAAGGCAAATACAACCCACATGAAATATATATAAAATAGAAAACCCGGTCGTTTTTGGTTGCTTTTATTTGCATTATTATTTTCATTTTAAGGCGTGGGGAAATCAGCTTTTTTTTCTGATAAACATTGTCTACCTCACGGCATGTGCCTTTATAAGGTCATGATGACGTTGCACTTTTTGAATGACGTCGCCAATGACACTGAACCAAAACAAAAATCGAAAATTATGTCATAATCACTAGTTTGAAGAGAAACAATGGGTAAACTGATAAATAGAATACCAGGTTCGCGTCTTTTGATATCAAGTTTACCAGGCTCGGCTTTGAGAAGGCTTTTTTGAATCGCTAAGCAAGCCTTGCGATGTCAACAAGCGTTCTCAAAGCCTTGTCTGGTAAACTTGATATCAAAAGACACTCACCTAGAATTCTCTATATAGTATGACTAAAATGCCATATTTGCATCATCTCAGAAAAAACAATACATACTACTATACACCAGCCATGTCATTTGTTTATTTTGAGCAGGAAAAAAGTTATTTTGGCTAAGATTGTTTTCAACACTTTGATTTTGAGTTCTGAAAAAAATTAATGAGGGTACTTTTTTATTCAAGGCTTAAAAAAGACAGATAATGGGGCACTTGAATAGATGAGGGAGGACCTTAGAAACAATTTTGATTATTTGCGTTATATAGTTTGTTTGTTTGTTTTTTTGCTATTTGATCACAGATCGATGGATGGACGAACAGACATACTGAATATATTGGATGCCCTAAATCAATTTGGGTCAAGCGCAAAGTAGTACAGTCTAGCATACACAATTTTCGGCATTAATTTTTGGCTTCCAGCTAGGGCAGCTGGTCATTTATTTATTTGGAGTAGCGCTTTCCGTGATGTTTATTTTAGTACACAGAGATGATATCATATGGAAAGTCCTATCATGGCATAAATCATAGGGCAACACAGACAGTTCTTTTGCACACTTGTACGCCCGTCGCCCTATTCTGTTTTTACCTGCGTCGCTTTAGCGAAAGCAGGTCTAGTAGTGGGTCCACTCCAGCCGTCCGTCGGTTCGTCTGTCCGTCTTTCCGCAACACTTTAGGGTGCCAAGTTTGTGTAATCTGTAACTCAAAAAGTTTTCATTCTTATATTCAAACTTTGCCTAATGATTGTTTACATATTGAAAATGTGCACCTTTTATTTTGTGCACCTTTCATATTTTTTCTCATTTTTGATGGGTGTTGAACTTAGACATTTTTTCCATCAGCAATCCTTAGGGGGTGCCTAGCTTGTGTAATCTGTAACTCCTACAGTATTCATTCCTTTATATTCAAACTTTACACAATGATTGTTCACACATTGAAAATGTGCAATTTTTATTTTGTGCACATTTCATATTTTTTTCTCATTTTTGACGGGTGTTGAACTTAGACATTTTTTTCCATCTGAAATGCTTAGGGGGTGTCTAGTTTGTGTAATCTGTAACTCCAACAGTATTTATTCCTTTATATTCAAACTTTGCATAATGGTTGTTCACACATTGAAGGTGTGCATCTCCTATTTTGTGAAATTGTTTCATTTTTTTCTCATTTTGATGGTTGTAGAACTTAGACATTTCCCATCTGTCTTTCCATACGCAACATTTTCGGGGTACCAAGTTTGGGTTATATATCACTCCAAAAGTTTTCATTTATTCAAGCTCTGTCTAATGATTGTTCACATATTTAAGATGTTCACCTCCTGTATTGTGCATGTTTCATCATTTTTTTTTCTCGTTTTTGAAGGGTGTTGAAATTAGACATGTTTTCCATCTGAAATGCTTACTGTAGATTACATTGTGAAATTTGGGTGTAATTTGATTTCATTCCTGTTTATTTGAACTTTGCATATCAACTGTTTACACATTAACAATGTTCACCTGCGACGCAGGTCCAGAGCAGAGTTTGGTCTTATTAAATCTTAACAAGGGGGGGGGGGGGGCATATCAACCCGATTCCTACTTTGTGTTAACCCCACAGGAGTCATAGCCTGACATTATAAAAATAGAGCCCCTTATATCCAACACTAGATGCCAGTGGAGTGTTTATTACCCCCCCCCCCACTAATTCACTGACCCCATCACAATTTACCTGAAAACCATGAAGTACCCGCCCGCATTAATCTGTGTTACTCAGTTTCAATCTGTAGATTAAAATTGCACAATAGTTATAATTGAATGGAGATATACTGATAACCAATTAGCTTAAACTTAAAATCTCTTTAAAACAAGACAATTTAAATGCTTGTTGAAATCAGCTAAAATCTGCAGGCGAGGTTGTGTCCCTTGCCTGTAGGAATGCTATATATCATATTAAGCCATGGTTTCGTATTTCACTCCAACTCGTAGAAGCAAATACCCTACAAATATTTTATGTCAAACTTATCTATTAATTATAATTTTAATCGGCAAATATGACCTTTTTTGACCCCTGTACAAAATAATTAGAGCATCTTCTCACACCCAAATTTGAATCTCTCCCCTGATCCCTTAGAAGATTTTAATTATTATTATTAACTCCGATTGTCGTCTGACTTGCTATATAAATAGAATTTAAGTCATTACTTAATAACAGCATTAACAATAATGTACCTATGAAAAAGAGAAGAACCAAAACAAATAAGAAAATATGGATAACAAGAGAAATTGTCAGACAAATAAGAAAGAAAAAACATCTGTATAGGAACTATAGATTAACAAGAGAACCTCAGACCTATAATCAGTACAAGGAAGTTGAAGCACATGTGAAACAACTCATTAAAGACTCTGTTCAGCGTTTTGAGCAAAAGTTAGGAGATAATATAAAACATGACTCTAAATCCTTTTACAAGTATGTAAAGAGCAAGCAGCAAGTTAAAGACAGTATTGGTCCCCTGAAGGGGCAGAATGGAGAAGTCAGTTCAGACTCGAAGTTTATGGCTGAAGAGTTAAATGCTTTCTTTGCATCGTCATTTACACGAGAGAATACTGAAAAGATTTCAAGTTCAAACGTTAAATTCAAAGGTGATTCTGAAGAAAAATTTACAGACATTAATATCACTCCAGAATTAGTCAGGAAACACCTGCTTAAACTGAAACGGAATAAATCACCTGGACCTGATAATATTGGCTCCTCACTTTTGTTGGACATTTGTGATTATATTTCAGAGCCATTAAGTTTAATATTTAATATGAGTATTCATCTCAAACAAGTGCCTACTGACTGGAAACATGCCAATGTTACTCCCATATTTAAGAAAGGTGATAAGTCGGATCCTGGGAATTACCGACCAATAAGCTTAACTTCACAGATCTGCAAAGTTCTTGAATCCATTTTACGAGACAATATTGTGAACAATCTTCATACACATACATTACTGTTAAAGTCCCATCATGGCTTTACTAAAGAAAAATCTTGTTTAACTAACTTAACATCATTCCTGGAAGATGTTACTAAAGCAATTGATGAAGGCAAGCCTTTGGGTGTTATTTATCTTGACTTTAGCAAAGCCTTTGATAAGGTGCCTCACAAAATACTTCTGCACAAAATTGAATCTCACGGTATTAGTGGCAATGTAGCAGCATGGATCGGTGAATGGTTGTTTGATCGCAAGCAACAGGTTATATTGAATGGCAAATTTTCAAGATTACAGGAAGTTTTATCGGGTGTGCCCCAAGGCTCTGTCCTTGGACCGATACTTTTTCTGATTTTTGTGAATAACATTGACACAGTGGTATCCAGCCACATCCAGAAGTTTGCAGATGATTGTTAAGTTTACAGATCTGTTCCGACAGCAGAGGATATTGATATACTTCAACAAGATATTAACAATTTATGTCAATGATCCAAAGATTGGCAAATGCTATTTAATGTGAAGAAATGTAAAGTTCTCCATATAGGACATAACAATGCATATTGCGATTATAGTATGAATGGTGAAATTTTACAATCTGTTACAGAAGAGACTGACTTGGGTATTATTGTGTCAAATGACTTGAAGCCTTCAAAACAATGTGTTAGCGCAGTTAAGAAAGCCAATATGACATTAGGAATGATTAAACGCCATATAGTATCAAGGGATAAAACACCATTGTCAGACTTTACAAAAGCCTTGTGAGACCAAAGTTAGAATATTGTACACAAGCATGGGATCCGTCATTAATCAAAGATATAGAACTACTCGAACAAGTTCAACACAGAGCAACCAAGTTGATTCCTGAAATATCTCACTTGCCATATCATGATAGACTTAAGTATTTAAATCTCACCACCCTAGAGCTTAGAAAACATCGTGGAGACCTTATTGAAACATTCAAAATACTTAAAGGATTAGAAGGCATTCCATCGAATAGCCTTTTTGAACTAAATACTTCTGTCACTAGAGGAAATTCTCTCAAGTTAAATAAACCAAGATCAAGATTGAACATCAGATATAATAATTTCAGTCAACGTGTGATCAGTGCATGGAATCGACTTCCAGAGCGAGTAATATCATCTACAACTGTGAACGGATTCAAAAACAACCTAGATAGACATTTTCAAGAATTACATGGGGTTTCTATGACTCGGTCGCTTAACCCCCAGGCTGCACTTTAGGGTGTGGCCAACAGGTATAACAGGTATAACAGATCGACCAGGGCCCAGAATTACAATGCCTCCTTAAAGTTATTGACGACTTAAGTTAAGTATTGATTTTTCAGGATCGAAAATAACATTTCAAACTTATTAAAATGACAATCTTTTCACGTATTCTGTAGATCACAATGACATATTTGCCCACTGCGCCAATACAGCCAATTCATTTAACATTTAAAATACTATGTTGAAATTTCAATACTTAACTAAGTTCTTCCTTAACTTTAAGGAGGCATGGAAATTAATGTTGGACCCGGATCCGTATATCAAACAAGTATTTGCTAAAAGAAGCTTAAGGTTGTTTGTTAGTGTGCACGTCGACCATGCAGTCGGTCATTTCTTTTTCTATTTTAAAATAGCATGTGCGTTTTTCTGCTAAGTACAAGGAAGACTATTTTATACTGAAATGAGCCAACTTGTCTTAAGGGTTTCCAACCATATGTGCCATAACCAGTCTGCTCTACTTAAGAAACTAAACAGTAATTTGAACTTTCGAAAGCTGAACTGGAGATGTAACTCTATCAAGGCAGCGAATGACAAAGATGCTGATCAAACTACGCAGATGCATCTGGATGAAGATTAACGGCAGCAAGGCGTGACACATGATTTTGCTTTCTATCGCATATGCGATATGAGTTGAAGCATCGGCGCCCACTCGCAAGAACCCTTGCTCAAACATGAAAAACATACATGAGCCGCGATGTGAGATTTCCAACAATATGGTAAGTGCGACCAGCAAAGACTCAGACCAGCCTGCGCATACGCACAGTCTGATCAGAACCTTTGCTGGTCGCTTGAATATTCTATGACTCTTAGGCTACTGACAGAACCTCATTTGGCGTTTCTATTAAAGCTTAAAAAAAGAGGCTGCACAGGCTTGTCTGAGTCTACACTTGTCAAAATGCCACAGTGTCAGAAATCACATGTCGCGGCTCAAATGAAGACTCGTGTCCTTCCTTGATAGCACGGTATGCATGTTTGTTTGTTTGATTTGATTTTTTACGTCCCATCAACAATCTTTCAGTTAAACAGGGACGGGTCTTCCTGGGTTGAACCAATACTAGCTAGGATAAATGTGTCTTGCTCAAGGACCACAACGCAGTGCCGCCGGTGAGGCTCGAACCAGCGGTCTCGAGTCAAGCCCTCTTCCACTGAGCAACTGCGCTCCCTGAGGGTATGGTATGCATGTCTATTAGTGGTAAATTTTATCTTCTGTTGGCTGGATCTGGATGCAAACTGTTTGACACTCTGATAGTATTCCTGAAAGAATTTTTCGAAAAAGTTAATTTTGCGTCTGTTTATATGTGCCGTGTGGTCACCTGCTGGGAAACGGCTGCCCTCTTGGCTCTCGAATGTGGTGCAAACTGTGAATTTGTCACTTTCCCATTGGTATCCTGCTCAGGTTTGTTGCTTAATTGTATCGATTCCTGATCTTTGCACCCTTATTTACTTTGAAAAAAGTAGGCGTGAGAAACTCCCATGCATTCAAAGAGTTACGTGACTACGAGTATTCTGGTATGGGCTGTCCCACATTTTCTTTACAGCTGACGATCCATGTAGCAGATCGATTGAAAGACAGCAATTTATGTAACAAAGGGCCAAACTTTCTCGAAGCAGGAACCCTAGCCCCATATTTCAAACAGTCTTACAAACTTCCTTTTAAAAATGCACAGCTTCCCTTTAAAGCCGACAAACCGGATGTGACGTAAGTATACCTTACATTGCAAGTAAATGTTGTCTGATTTGTATTGTCTGCTGGTCCGTATAAAACGCCTCTGTAGCAAACAGTGAAGACCCAGATCAGATCCTCACTTTTTGTCTGTGTGGCAAAATAAGTCATAAGACGCTTATATTAATAGTTTTTTTTTGTTTAGTTTTCAATCTTTAGGTTGATAAAAGCGCATTTCAATTTTGATTAATTGTGCTTACAGTAGACTAATTAATCCCACTGGCCAATGAAATGCTAATAGAACTTACAGGTATACAACCGCCCGAGAGGTACAAAAGAAACCTGTGCAATTTACCACAGGAATTATGCTTTGTGCAGTTCCTGTAATTATGACCGCATAACAGCACACGAAAGATCTGTTATCAACTTTAAGACGTTTTAGCTCTTAAAGCGCCACCTACAATTTTCAGCAGACGACAATTTCAAATTTTGCCAATTTTTCAAAAATAACAATTAAGGCATGATATTTCATGAGAATCGTCTGCTGGCAGACGATTCTCATGTAATATCATGCCTTATTATGTCTCCCCCCTTCAGGGTCGGGAGACATATTGTTTTTCCCCGGGCGTCCGTCTGTCTGTCCGTCTGTCTGTCACAAATCGTGTCCGCTCTATAACTTGAAAACCGCTTAAGCTTTATTCACGAAACTTTATACAAATATCAATCAGCATGAGATGACGTGCAGAGTGCAAGAATGGTAACTCTGTCTTTTATACTTTTTGAGTTATTCCCCTTTGAACTTTGTGCATCACAAAAATCGTGTCCGCTCTATAACTTGAAAACCACTTAAGCTATATTCACAAAACTTCATACAAATATCAATCAGCATGAGGTGACATGCAGAGTGCAAGAACGGTAACTCTGCCTTTTATACTTTTTGAGTTGTTTCCCTTTGAACTTTGTGCATCACAAAAATCATGTTCGCTCTATAACTTGAAAACAACTTAAGTTATATTTACGAAACTTTATACAAATATCTATCAGCATGAGATGACGTGCAGAGTGCAAGAATGGTAACTCTGCCTTTTATACTTTTTGAGTTATTTCCCTTGGAACTTTGTGCTTAAAAAACCGTGTCCGCTCTATAACTTGAAACCGCTTAAGCTATATTCACGAAACTTTATACAAGTATCAACCAACATGAATCGACATGCAGAGTGCAAGAATAGTAACTCTGTCATTTATACTCTTTGAGTTATTTCCCTTGGAACTTTGTTCATCACAAAAACAATTATCTATGACTATTTTATACCAATAGTTAACTACATTGACAGATATCTTTACTAGATACGAGCTGATTGTCTGCATGAAATGCCTAGAATATCCTTTAGAAATTGTATTGAATGTTTCTGTTTGAAATTGTATTTAATGACTCATGCTTTTGACATCAAAAGGGGGGAGACATCTGTTTTTTCGTAGAAAAACAATTCTAGTTTTTTTCGAAAATTGGGAAAGATGTCGCAAAATTTGTCGTCTGCTGCAGTCGTGATTGGCGCTTTAAGGGTTAAACATTTTGGCATCTTAATTAAGGTGCATCTGATATTTTACTGCACAATAGAGTAGAGAACAAATCTACCCACATCAAGGATGCCAACGATAAAGGCGCATTTCGAATCGAACTATAGTACCTACTATCATAGTAACTAAAGTTTGATGCGAACACCTATAGTCGCTACTAGGATGACGTCACGAACCTACTAGAGATCAACGGCGGATCGGAGCACCGTTACTCTAGTAGATAGGCTGGTTCCCTACTCTAGACCTATCTAGCACGATGGGTTCAAGATCTAGCACGATGGGTTCAAGATCGGTTAGTAGCCTCAAAATGATATGTTTTTGTAAAATAAACCTAGCTGAGCATAATTTTTGGTCCCACTTATTCGTAATTGATTATTAGAAAGCAATGTGAAGTTTATAACACCCTTTTTGTCTACGATGAAGAATTGAAGTGGAGCATACAGGGCTATTATTTTTGTTAACTTGCCAACCAACTAAAAGTTTCAACTTTAGCCGTTCGGGTGTAAACGTGCGTGCGCATCTATTATACGTAAGAGCTATAGTAGGAACTTTAGTTCGATTCGAAATGCGCCAAGGTAATTCGGCCATTGTTTTCTTTAGTATAGAACAAACGGGCGTGATCTGCGGTTTGAATTATTCATTATCATTAGCCCACCTGAGCCTAAGGCTCATGGGCGAACTACATATTTCCTGTTCCGCCATCTTGTTCTGTATACTTGAATATGTAGTTCATATCAGGGTGCATTTTTCTTGAGAAAAGGCCTCTGTAAGGAACACCAGGCGCTATATCTCAAGACCAGTATTAAACGCGAAACAACCGCGTAATGGAAATAACAATAGCTAGCAGCCACAAAACCACCACCAGAAGATGGAATCTCGGCTGTGACAACCACTGGCAAAATCAAATCTTCACTATAGAGTATGTTTAGCTTATGAAAGCATATAAAGGGTATCTGGTAATATACCATCTAGTCATTTGGTCATTATGGTCTGAAAGCGTTTAAAAAAGCAAGAAGCAGACAACTTGTGAAAAAGTTTTGAACAAAATTGACATTCTGTCCAACGCAGCAAATAGTCATCTGAAATCCGAAAATGGTATGTAGAACAGCTTATGAAAATTTGGTACATTGTGCACCCTTTGAACGGCGTTAATGGCGTATCCAGCAGGGCTTGGGTCTTTATTCTGTCTGCGCCAGCCGGATAGGCTCTAGCACTAGTGCGTGGATGCGAATTATTCTCTGATCTTTCGCAGTTCGCATATGAAATAAGTATCAAAATCTACATGAGATTTTGATAAATTTTTCATATGCGAACATATTGAGGTATAATCTCATAACAAATCCAAACAGACTTTTCCGTGTTATAGCCACAAACAAACTATAAAACAGGCATGACATGTTTTATAGTCTGTTTATGGTTATAACACGGCTGCGAAATCCTGACTATAGCAAAGTAAAAAAAGTGAACCAGTGCAGGAATCCAGATATTTCTTTTGATATTTAAATAAGTGGTTTTACAGCGTCATTTGTAGGATAATAATTGTATTGGCTCGCTACAGGACTTTTAGTTCAGAGTGTGTAACAGGGAAAAGCAACAGCAACAAACAACTTATTTCTCAACCAAAACACATGCTGTGGGTACTCAGAGGATTCGTCTCATTGAGACGGTTCTTTTGGGTGTCCAAGACACGTGATAGAAATTACAGACAAGAAATACTAACAATTTTACATTGTATTTCAGTTTATATGATCATAGCAAGTGAATACTTCTCTCAGTCCAAAAAAGTGATTGGCTTGCTTATTTACTGAAAGAAATTATAGAACACTAACAGTACCAGTTAGTATTGCTAAAACCTAAGCTTAACAAACTATTAGTATCTCAGGGGTCTAAATTTCAGTTTTGCATGAGACTTCCCGGTTAACGGTGTGGATTCAGATCAGCCCAGCTTTTGGAGCTGGCTGGTCGGGGTCCTGCTGTATGCTGTGTAGCTTGTTTTATTTTGCATTGTTAAGGTAGTACCGGACTCACCGGCATATGTCCAAAAGTGTTTTATCTTTTGATATATTATAATATAGACTTATACTTATAATCTAAGACAAAAAAACAATACCTCACCGTTCTTTTTAAAAAGTAATTTGATGTCAAAAATGGCAAAATCGAAGGTTTTTGAAATAAACGAACACAGATTTTGTTAACAAATTAACAAGAAACGCAATACAGTTTTTTTTTTCAGAACAAATACTACTCACACCAGAGATATAAATAAAAACAAAAAATAGTGAAATAACATGTATTTACACAATTTATTAAGCAAAATCCTAATTAAGTCAAACGAATAAATGCCGAAAAAAACATTAATATTCAAAATAAACATATTAGAGAATGTAACTGGAACAACAAAAAACATATTTTCATGAAGAATCTAATGATTGAATAAAAAATATGTGTCACCGTGCTCGTTTTTTTGTTTTAGTGATTTTTCTGAAAAAAATAAAGACTATGATAAGTGTTGTCTCCCCTTTCAACCAATTTTTTGTTTGTCTATGCCCTATTTATATCACTGGGCGGAGACATAGCTATTATTGATTAAGCACTGACAAATGGGCGTAGAAAATGACAAAAAAGATTTTGACCTAGCATATGTGACCCAGCACATTACATTATGATTCTCATTAAAGCATGGCTATAGCATGTCTTGATACTTTGAAGCTTTCTTACACGTAGGATTTATGTAGATAAAAGCCAAAAATTATAGCTTTATTCCTGATGCATAGATCTAAATGTCATTTAAAGAATAAACATACAAATATGCAAAAAGAGGATAAAACATTCTTTTCCTTGTATTAATGTGTGGCAAGCCTGAATGTGATGTGTTGCAACCAGAACCACACAGCGGTGAGGCCTGCAACTCATTATCGCACAAGGGTTTGACAAACGTTAATATACAGAAAGGAATGTTATACTGTCATTGTTATATATTATAGGACTTTTTGGGTACTGTAAAGGTGGCAACTTTAATTTTCATATCTGGGCGTGGTTCGGTTATTTCAACTGCTCAAGAATGGAAATCAGGTTCTATCCTTTGGTTAAGCGTTTAAAAGTTGCTTGAGCCGCGCAGGTCTGCGTGCATTTCATGAAAGTCCTGTCCGTTAAT
The DNA here is from genome assembly GCA_964019695.1 of Loripinus fragilis. Lineage (NCBI taxonomy): Eukaryota > Metazoa > Mollusca > Bivalvia > Lucinida > Lucinidae > Loripinus > Loripinus fragilis. Next base: position 30,923,579 of record OZ026514.1, read on the forward strand.
CATTTATTAACCCTTAAAGCGTATATTACAACACAATCGTATGTTTTTTATCGTCTATTGAAATATTATGAAGCCTCTTAAACAAACAGTGTAGATCTAGAGCAGTCTGATCTGGGTCCACACTGTTTGCCTCTATACTAATGTTAAACAATAAACAAACACTTTCGAATGTAGTTATAACGCCTCATTTTCAGATTTTACCTATGTCTAAAGTAGACTAATAAGGCAGTCATGAGGTGCCGCCTTTACAGAATCCAAAAAGTTCTAGAATACTTTCCTTTCAAGCAAAAGCATTTCCAAAAAAAAATGTCCACTGTTACATCGTGATGCATACAACAAAACCACACCTTATAGGCGCAATCGAAAACATCAATACTATCGACGATTATAGACCAAAAATAGTTAGAATCATAGTTTTTTTTTTATTACCATCACTCATCGAACAGGCGACACTTTGCAATCAAAACATTGTTTCTAGCGACTTTTGATCCGCGTTCGTCAATGGTTAAGAGTGTTTTCGATTGCTCACTATCCGGTGTGGAAACAAACTTTTATTTTCAACAGAAACATGACTGAAAAATGTAGATAACTCCTAGCTCTTGTTTCAGATTGTTTTGGTTACGTATTCATTGTATCAATTCACATACCGGATAGGTGGCAATCGAAAACGTTGATGCTATCGACGAACGTAGATCAAATACCGTCAGAAACAGACTTTTTGGATTGCAGTTTGTTTGCCTGACTGGCGACAAATGGTAAATTCTAGCAATTTGCGACCCACGTTCATCGATTGTTCAGAGCCTTCTCGATTGTCGCCTATCCGATGTAATAAAGTAGCGTATCTTATGATAATTGAATATTTTGGTCATTTCTCAATAAAGCATAAGCGACGGTATCTTAACTCGCAGAGGATATCCATAAGCAGGTTGAAATGGCAATTAAGCCCTCTGCAGTCATGTTTTATGGGAAATAAAGCCTGCGGTCAGTGATTGGTCAACGATCAACCAAAATATGACACATTATTAAATAAAATGTACAATTGTCAGCGATTGAAACACCTCAAGTTTCCAAAGTAAACACTTATTATAAGGTATATAACAATAAAAGGATGATACATTCTTCTGTCTATTAACGTTTGCCAAGCCCAAATGAGATAATGTATTGTAGCCTTAACCATGAAGCTGTGAGGGCTGCACCAAGTGCGGATCCAGAGGGGGGGGGGGGCAGGGGTCCGGACCCCCCTGTAAAATCACAAATTAAATGGGTTTCTATAGGGAATAAGCAATTTGACACCCCCTGGAAAAAGTTGGACCCCCTGGAAAAAATTGGACCCCATCTGGAGCCTTGAAAAACGATAGATTTCTTTGAAATTGACCATTTGACGTCTGTAAAATAAGCTGAGGACTAAAAAAATCGTTGTCAGAGCTTTTTTGTCAGACTGACCTGGACCCTCCCCCCCCCCCCCCGATGAAAATTCCTGGATCCGCGCATCTGTACCATGCTTGCCTACCGTTAATATACAGATAAGAATGTTATATTGTCATATATCTTCCTTTCAGGCACATGCAGTTCCAATTAATTTTATTAAAATGTATGCAGAAATGTCCATTTTATCATCATGAAACATGCAACGAAACAAAATATTTTTTTCAACAGAAACATGAAATAACTCCTAGCCCTTGTATCAGATTGTTTTGGCTACGTCTTCAGTATATCAAAAACATACTAGATAGGCGGCAATCGAAAACGTTAATGCTATCGACGAACGTAGTTAAATACTGTAAGTAACAGAATTTTGGATTGTTGTTTGTAGTCCGATAGGCAACAAATGGCAATCACAAACACTGTTTCTAGCAATTTGTTATCAGCATTCATCGATTGTTTAGAATGTTTTTATTGCTGCCTATCCGGTGTGATAAGGTAATTGAAATAGTAACGTCATTTCTCCATAAAACATTAATGATCATGTACCTCCATGGGACCTAAAACATGAGAATGTCACATACAAGGCATGTGCACGTCTACAACCCCCCCCCCCATTATTGGGGTGGGGGTGGGTCTAAGGTTAGTGGCAGCATGCAGAAATAGCAACCGGGACATGTATATAGTATGTATATTTATACGGTCCGCAACTTTTAACCATCAAAATACTGAATGACTTCATACTCTGGGTGATGTTTTTAAAAGCTAATACTTGCATTCCTTCTTTTTGTGAAAGCAAAATACTTACAGAATAACGTTTCAAGCATCAAAGAGTTGTCAGGGGAGATTAATATCTACCGTCTTACAAATAAGTATTCTCTTTTAAAAACAAGATTCAGGAACGATAACTCTTGCACTCTTACTTTTAAGTAAAAGTAAGGTTATCTTTTGACATGGGTCCCGCACTACCTTAATGCGATGTAATGGTGATTTTGTTTTCGCATGCTGAATATAACAAGTCATTTCAACTTCTTGATTTTGGAAGAAAAATTATTAGAAATTATCTAGTGTTAAACTGACGGTATTTTTCTGAGGTTTGATTACTATTTTAGCAAATGCCAAATTCACTGAAATATCTGGATATCTGATTGAGTCATCAAATTCATCACAATACCATCCGAGTGTCGTCAAATTTTTACTCAGCCTAGTCAAATTTTAAGCTTTCTTCAAATTGTTTTGTTATTACTTGTTTTCATGTATATGTTGATTTTTGACTTATACCCCCGTTAGGGGTCCAGGTCGTTAATAAAAACCTTCAAATGTTTATGTCGAGGTAGACATCCGTTATATGGACTTGTTATGAGATTATATCTCGATTTTGTTGAATGCCATGTTTTTATAGTCTGTTTTTTTTTTTCTTTGGTTGGTTTATGCAAATATGTGTTGTTTTGTTGCATTCACTGCTTGCATATTCCAAGTATAGAAGTAGGGTAAGGCTCAGATAAAACAATTAAATATAGCCCCACAGTATAGCTGTGTATACACTTTTGAACACCAATATTAGCTTGTTCGAAAACTTACATTATCTCAGTGGAGAAGACAAACGTTTTAAAAAAATCTTAACTTTGTTTTGCAGTGTTCTGACTACAGGACCGAAAGGTTTGATCTACTACTACGAGAGCGACAACACGAGTACCAAAGAACTAGGGAAATTCAGCGTGTCGGAGATGTACTTTAAAGGCATACATTTAGCATGTGGTCATGCGTACACGGCTGATGGGTATGTGTGATCTGTGCTATGATGTTTCTTGCATGTTTAGATTTAAGCTACAGCCAAATGTCAATACCTGTGGCACCTTAGAAAACATGATAATTTGTTTGAGATAGGAAATATTGAGCCATCGAGACTTAATTATTGCAACAGATCTAGAATTTATTTTATGGTGAAAATATTTCTTTCTTACATAATATATTGGAAGGTTTTGTGTGATCATTAGATTCATCCTGTTGAGGCGATTTTAGTGTGAACACCTTAAGACAAACCTTCCTGAATTAACCATAAATAAATTGATATCTAGACTATGAAAATAAATTTAAGTACCTCAACAGCGAGTTCGAACCAACCATGGGAAAAGAGCCATCGATGTGCGAACCATTGAAGTTTATTTGTTTTATCACCACAAAATTTTAATATCTGACACAGGTTTAGATAAACAATAAAAGCGCTGCATGCATGCATCATACTCCGCCAAGAAATATTTCTATACAAAGACAATGCATAAATCAAGGACCATAACTCAGATGAAAACTTATATGCAATTGTCTGGACCTAGATCTTGTATATAAAATTTCATCATATTTTCAAATAAAGGGCCATAAGTCATTATTATACAATTATTGACTTATGTTTCGGTAGACATGGAGTGTTATTGAACAGTAAACGTCAATATGACTAAGTTTACTGTTCAATAACACTCCATGTCTACCGAAACATAAGTCAACAATTGTTTTATTATATAATAAATTTATCTTATGCATTTCCTGCCATTTTAGACCATTAAAACGTTGACGTTACGGATGGATCATGCGAAATAACTTGACGTTCTGACGTCACTTCCCGTAAGCCAGTCAATATTACCTCGTGCCGTGTGCTTTGCAACGTCACGTCCGGCAAGCCATGCAATATGTTGTTTTATTGACTCGAGTGGATATGCATCTGGACCAATCAGAAGATGTTTATTTATAGATTATATAATAATTTCTGATATTCAATCCAATAACACTTCTTCATAATATCAACTCACAAACAGAGTTTGGAGAAAATTGATCAAATAATGCACAACGTAAAAATGTAAAAAAAAATCTTTTTAGTACCCACAACATATTTTTTGGTTGAGAAATAAGAATATTAATTGTTTGGTATGCACTCTTAACTAAACGCCTTTAATAATATTTTAATCACCACATTTTTTTAATATCATGAATATCATCATTACTTAGAATATTGATGGTAAAAAGGAAAGATTCGAAATACTTTTTTCTTTTATGAAAGGACTTTAATATCCGATTTTCCCTGTATGCTGACTTCTTTTCGTTTGTTTGCAAAATATTGACAAAAGTTTTTTTGGTTAAAATTTTGGCATTTAAAAATGTCATTTCCTTTTGGTGCCAAATGAATGCCGACTTTTTTGTGGATGGCTGAAAATGAATAAATGGCATCCCTTTGTTGCTAAATAAAGTTCTATAATTTTCTCAATAAGTCATGTATTTAATTAATGAATATATTTACGATTGGAATCGTTACTTTTTGGCGCCACTGCGATTGAATACAAGTGAATCTAAACGACGAAAGTCAGCTGCTTTTTTGTGCTCTGTAAAATATAACCAGACCGAAACGCCACAACTGATGATACAATAATGAATCAAATTAGTACAAAGTATAGAGTATATATGATTCTGGTTATTTCGTGCATGGCAAATAATAAGAACCTTGTTTGTCCATGTTTATGAGGTGATAATTAATTTAGTAATTTAATACAACTGGTTTGAAAGTAGTGTCAAACATATCATGCCATATCTTGTGATTTGACATCTATGATGAGACTTCGTGAGTCTGAACACTGCGCAAAAAGTAAGTGAGTTTGACCAGGAAATACCACAATCACACACTGCAGACCAATCCCAAGGCATCATGAGGAAGAGCCACAGTACACTAACAGTCATAAGACTCTCAACTCTGGGCATTTTACATAACTTGTGTTTTAGCGGTGAGATACGACGTCATGTAATAAATTATTCACCATCTTCTTTCAGAATTCCAGGTGAAAGCAGATGTGCAGTGCTACTAGTTGAAGGTATAATGCAGTCTTAATTCAAATATGTCAAAAATAATCAAACATGTGAAAAAATCAAGTGAATATGACCTGGGCATAACCACAATCACAGATAATTCACCAACCCAATCCTTTTAGCATAATTATCGGGTCACCACCGGCCCAGCAGCGAAACGCCATTTTAATGGCGTTTCGCTGGCTGGCCGATGATGGCCAGCTTTTATATTCTCACTAGGATATCACCAAGAACACACACAAACAGACGAACGCGCGCGCGCACACACACACACTAAGCAAATATACCCTTTTGCTCAGCGAGAAATATTCCAGACTAGACAGGATACAAAGAACTACTCCACCACACAGCATTACATCATGTGAGAAACGAAGATAAACTAACAACAAAAGTGTCACTGCCTTAAAATGTACAACAGCCACAGCAGTCTGAGACGGTCTAGATTATGGTTTTGTCAAAAGACAACATATCCTTATGCTTAACTTCTCTCTCTCTCTCTCTCTCTCTCTCTCTCTCTCTCTCTCTCTCTCTCATTGTAGCATCATTAAGAAACATTCTAACACACCTCGCCTATATAGCCAATGGTTAAACTCAGTGATTTATTGGTTGATAAATCACTGAACGGACTGGACACGGGCCGGCGTGACGTCATTCGGTCGCCAGTTTGATTTTCATGACGCCATCTATCATATACGGCATTGTAACGTTGACAATAGACGGCGTAACGTCGTTTTTACAACTATTTGACGTTCAAAATGTACGTAAAAATACGCGTTTCAGTCTAAGCAAGAAATGCGGGAAATGCTGACAGTCTGTTCAAGATGACGGAATCTTTATAGACTAATACGGATTCGGTCATATTTTTGATCTTTTTGTGTGTTAGAATCGAAATAGATTCGCACTGGCAGTGATCTGTTGCTTAATATATCACTGTCTGTCGGTCAGTCGTAAGTGGATAAATCATTCGCGCTTTGCGCTCATGATTTATTCACTTTAACGACTGACTTCCAGCCAGTGATATATCAAGCAACAAATCACTGCAAGCTCGAATCTATTTCTTAAATCACATTATATTGAACAGATGTTGTGTTTTAACGAGATTGTGCAAAACCTTTTGACAGTCAGAAAATAAAAACAAATACTAGTTATGCACTAGTTGGCCCAACCAAAGACATGCATTGGCACCAATCCACAGATGTGAAAAGCAGGGCTTCAACTTTTGTGCGGCTGTTATTGAAATGGACCACCGTCAAAACTGTACAAAATCTGGATCCAGAAGTAAATGTTTTAGTTTAGGTAGTTGATGTTTGTTTTTGTTAATAAATCATACAGCCATGGTTGCTTATGCTTTTTTAATCTGATATTGAATATTTCTGGTATTTTGAAATATGGTAACAATATATCTTAGGCCTCTAGATGAGGGGGTGGACAGGGGGGGCGGGGGTACGGGGATAGAGGGTGCGGAATCGGGGGTAGAGGGTGCGGAATCGGGGGTAGAGGGGGCGGGAAGCGGGAGTAGAGGGGGCGGGAAGAGGGGCAATTGTGGGCGGGGGTCTGGAAAAAATGGAAGGGGAAATTGCTTTTTTTTACTAGAAAATTCATAAAAAAGATGATTCATTACGATACCCTTTAAGACCGTTAAGCCATATAAGGGCCTAGAAGGACGCAGTTCACTTTCGAGTCTTGGTTTCGAGTAATTTCGGGCGTCTTAAAAGTAGCAAACTTGATCGATTGTTTCTGTCCATATTTATCAGTCTCCGTATTGGATTGTGTCCCTTTGCTTCTCTTCGTTGGAACGGCGTTCAGCTGCCGTCGATAACTATTTTATTTATTTCGTCAGGGACGTATATATAGCTACCGCTTACGCAAATACGCATTAGAGTACGTATTAAACCGAAACTAGTGAACTATTATATGCCAGTTTTATTCCTGGTAATACGTACATGTATACAAAGTGTGTGTAGAAAAGCAATTCTAATCTGCCTTTATCCAATTGTGGCAGGTGTTTCCAATTGTGACAGGTGTTATCATGTTTATGGTGGCATTACTTTCTTTGAAGGTTCGGCACCCAAAATCGAAGTAAAAAAGAGGCCCTGATTTTTTTTAAAGATTTTATATTGTACACCACAACCTAGAGTGTGTTATATCGTGGCGCGTGGACCGTGATGCCGCATTTTCATTTTGTGGCGTCTCATCAGTAGAAATGGTGTCGTGCATTACTAAGTGCAGACTATTAATTTAAGCAAGTTGCGTCACTGTCCGCGCTAGAGAATGACTTTTGTTAAAAAAAAAAAAAAAAAAAAAAAGTTCACCGATCTTATAAGGCTGACCTTCATGGTATGCTTGTGTTTTCATCTGTCAAAATATCGATGAATGGCGTATTTTAAAGAGACTAAGTCTGCAACTATGAACATTTGTCGAAAAAAATTCTTTTCTAAAAATGGTGTTTGTAAAAGTAGAATTGAGTCATGTTATTTCAAAAAATCTGTTCACTATAGCTGAAAACTGCATGGAAAAGTTGATTATCTTATAAAAACAGGTGTTTTTTTTCTCTTGCTGGTAATTATTTGCGTCCCTCCAATAATTATAGACGGTTAATTTTTAACATAAATGCTGTTGTTTTGATACTGATAATTTGTTAAGATTTACGAAATTGGTTAAATGTATACCTGAATTTTAGTTTTTTACTGTGTTCTTGAAAAATAGAAACATTATTTCTAAAATTAAAATATCAAAAGTTACAGACTATGCAGCTTTAAAGTGACATTCACAAGAATCAAGTATTGAGATTCGTGCTCAAAAGAGCTAGGCCTACACCATACAATGTTCATACTAGAATCTATTTTTCCACAAATGTGAAAGAGTTTTATGAAGGTCTTTAGAGCATATATCTCGCCAACTCAAAATCATGCATATGAACCCTTCCTTGTCTCCCTTATAGATCTTCTAAAACAAACTTTTTACAAGAATAGTAAGTGAGTATGACCAGGAAATACCACAATCACAAACTGCAGACAAACCCATGGTACCGCGAGGCAGAGCCACGCAACAATCACGAGACACCAGGAAGGCAAACTAAGCAAAGCTGCAAAACTAGAATGGACATAAAGTAACGTACAACAAAACATAGAACAATTACAGAATCCCACGATTGGAGTAACAATCGACAATAAATCAACACCAGCAGAATATCCTAATACTTATACACTTTTGTAGTCTGCTGATAACCTTTGCAAACAGTTTGGACCCAGATCAGCTTCCATCAGGCCTGATCTTGATTCTGCCGGCCCTGGTCTTGACCCCACACTTTTGGCACTCTGAAGGCGCCAGGTATTCCTGATTTTTATTTTTTGCGAAAAAGTAAGCTTTGAAAACAAATCAGCATACCAAGTATGCAAAAAGAGTTAATCGACACACAATTTTTAAGAGCAGCGCAAAGCATGTACCTGTATTTATGATTTTAGAAGTCAGGCCAAAAATTTAAAAAAAACAATATTGTTTTTGCCGTTACCTCTTTAATATCTTCAATATGTTAAGAGGTCGATAGGTTGGCAAACTTTTTTTTTTATAAACTTTTTGTATGAAAAAAGTAAAAAAAGAATCCTTTAAAAAGTGTAGAAAATAGACCTTAATATCCCAAAAAGGCTCAAAATTGAGTAGGCGCCAAAAGTGACCATAAACAAGAGGTTTTTGTTTTGCCTAGTATAAATAATGTTTCCTTTGCTGGTTCTAGAAAAGACATTGATCTGGAGATAGTCTGGTTCTTTGCCTACTGAGTAATTGTGCATGAAAATACGACAGCTGGGTCTATGGTGAACCATTCTTAGTTCTTCACTTACATATATACGCTTTAGTTCTTGAATAAGAACAAAATTTTATCAGGGGGAGGGAAAAATCTGATAGGGGGAGGGAACTGGGGGAGAAGGGGGAGGGAAGTGGGGGAGAAGGGGGAGGGAACTGGGGGGAAAGGGGGAGGGAACTGGGAATGGGGTACCCCCCTGTCCACCCCCTCCTAGATAAGAGTGTATATTTTAAATTATTTTTCTTATTTCTCAACAAAAACATATGTTGTGGGTGCTCAAAAGAACCGTCTCATTGAGACGATTCTTTTGATCTGCCGAAACAAATATTAAAAATGATAGGTAAGAAAATATTTACAATTATACACTGAAATATAATATATATCTTAACTTACGAATACAGTTTCTATTTGACTTGTTTGTTTGTTTGTTTGATTTGATTCTTTACATCCCATCAACAATCTTTCAGTTTAACAGGGACGGGTCTTACTGGGTTGAACCAGTACTAAGCTAGGATCAATGTGTCTTGCTCAAGGACCACAACGCAGTGACGCCGGTAAGGCTTGAACCCGCGGCCCTTCGGTCTCGAGTCAATCACTCTACCACTGACCCACTGCCCTCCAAATATTTGACTTGTATATTCGTACAGATATAGATGAGTGTGCTGGCACCAATCCCTGTACAGCTGCCCCAGGTGGCGAATGTAACAACTTGTTTGAATACCACACCTGTCAATATCCTGACCATTACTCTGTGACGAGCAATACAAGTTACAGCAAAGGCTTCTGTGATCCTGGTAAGCAACATTGATTTTAATGATTGATTAATCATCTCTTGGCCTACTACGCCAGTAGAAATAAAAGCATTAACTTGCCTTACAATAGTCTACCAATTAAAGTTTATTTTTAGCCATAGTACTGTAGTTCAAACACAATCCTGTCATCTAAGAGTTCATGATAGAAACCACACATCAAACATGTCAAAAGGTTACATTAGTACAAAGCTACCTGGATGAATGACAACTTGAAATAACTTTGTTCAGCCTCAAATGACCAGTCACTCTAAAAGTTTCAATGAAATGTAATAGATTTTATCAAATGTTTGGATCATAAAATCGTGCTGGATGATAAAATCACCAGCATTGTCATCATCATTACATCATCGTCATTATCATCATCATCATCATCATCATCATCATCATCATCATCATCATCATCAATGACAACATCCAGAAAAATAAAAACACTAAGATTCAAAATAGAGGCATATTTGTACAGAAAAAAAAACATAATTTTATTTTAAACACGTAAGCTGAATCTCTGGTCAATTTCAAACAAAGTTTGTTACCTTACAGAGTGACAATGTCACATCTAAATTATAAAAATACCTCAGTTGTGGTTAATTTTATGACTCTCCAACAAGGTTAATAAAACAGATGACCAAATATGCTGATCTCGTTTTGGCAAGGTAATGTTAAGGAAATAATTGAATTGAATAACAGAGAGAAAAGTCATTACAATGAATGATCATGACTGGCATAGGTATGCTAGGGAGCGAATTTGTATAAAAAAAATAAATATCAATGATCCTTTTATACATGAAAAGTTTCCATATTGATGTCAACTACACGTCGGATAAATGATAAATTCATAATGTGTGTATTATCAGAATACTTATATAGCCATCAAGATACACGCACCATTACATGCGGCACACTGTTTGTTCCTGCATTAATAGATATATACAACATGAGATATATGCACAAATAAATACATTATTTAACTCATAAACGATTTTTTATCAATTATAACTGATAATTATAAAATTACACTTGTCATTTAATTGCCACTAATGTAATGCAAAGTCTAAAGTCATGGTTGAGTATCTAATTGTGTTAGTAAGTATGGTAATCTTCAGCCACTGGGATAGACAGTATCAAAGAATCTCAGTGACATTATGTTTATAGACATGTCAAATTTGAACTTTGATGAATTGTGAGTGGACAATGCGACCTTCATACCAAAATTAAAGTTATTATTTCTAAAGGCTTAGTGTCGTCTGCTGATAATGGTTTGGACCCAAATCAGGCTCGACAAAACATTTGGCCTGATCAGGATCTAAACTGTTTGAAACTTCATAAAATTCGAAAAGCACTTTCAAAATTCTACTACAGACTCTCAGAGTTAATTGTTAAATACAACATTGGGTTAAAAACTCTTCTGTAACAAGGCATATCAGAACCTATATTTTATGGTGATTTAGTCTATAAATTCAAACGAATTGTTGGAAAACCTAATTTTAGTGATCAATTCAAAAAGATAGTAAAACGTTATATAAGGGATGGATATAATTTGGATATCATGCGACAGTCTGCATGCCTAGTTTTAAACCCAATCACGGTTTATAGCTATGGTTTCCTCTTTAATTGCACGACGGTGGGTCAGGCCACAGACTCTATGACGGCTCTGACGTAAAGCTTTAATCGGTGGGTTGGTGCCTGATGCTTATCTGTAGCTGGACCCACCCTGGCTCAACTTGAGGTTTTCTTTAGCTCTGACTATCTGTGAGTCATGAGCCCTTTTCTTTGTTTCATCGTGGAGTGTTAATTTGATTAGAGTGCTTTCCATGATGATACATAGCATTGGTTATATGGCCTCCATGCGAGCTGAACATTTCTTGTACTTCAACAACAGCAGAATCTAGGGCGAAGATTTGGTACCAGTAAAATGCGTTTAAGCCCCCAGGTGGCTTAGGCTGCTGTCCGTTCTAAGGCGGTGGTTCTGTTGTTGTTGAATTTTTTTTATTGTTACTCCCATTGTGGGAGTCTGTAATTGTTCTATGTTTTGTTGTTCGTTACTTTATGTCCATTCTAGTATTGCAATCATCTTGATGGGAAAGAGAGAGCTGATTGCTTTGCTTAATTTGTCTTCCTGGTGTCTCGTGATGGTTGAGCTGCTCTTCCTCGCGGTGCAACGGGGTTGTCTGCAGTTTGTGAATGTGGTATTTCCTGATCATACTCACTTACTATTTACGAAAGTTTTTTTTTTTTTTGGAAAAAAGTCAGTAGACAACAAAAAAGCACGCTAAATTGGAGCTAACAATGGCAACATGTACATATTATATTCCATTATTTCTTAGCAGGACATTGGTTTTTTTTATTTATTTTTTTTTTGTTTTGTTTTGTTTTTTGTTGCCGTTTCTTGGCTGTAACATGTAATGGGCTGGTGGGTTTATGAGCTTTGAGGAGTTTTTTAATTGTCCGGGAGCACTCGAAGGCTCAACGGGCAGTGGTTCTGGTTTTAAAGCGTCCCAGAAGACGGGGCCACGGTTTAAAGTCTCATCCGACAGACTGGAAGAGCCGGTATTCGAATTTAGGACTCCTTGGACATTGTTTATTTTTAATTTTTCATCTAAACGTAAGAAAGGTACAATAACTCCGGTAGTATTACTTGTGATATTTTAAAAAAATGATTAGAAATGTGTTGTTTTCATAAAGAAAATATCATCTATTTCCTTTTTTTCTTCTTCTCTATTGGATCCACTGCATGAAATTTCCAACAATGTGGTATGTGCGACCACCAGCAAAGGCTCAGATCAGCCTGCGCATACGCGTAGTCTGATCAGAGCCTTTGCTGGTCGCTGGAATATTTGATGACTGTTAAGCTACTGACCGAACAGCATTTGGAGTTTCTGAGCTTAAAAGGAGGCTGCACAGGCTCGTCTGAGTCTACACTTGTCAAAATGCCACATTGATGGAAATCTCATTTTGTGGCTCATTTTCAGTTTATAAAACGAAAGAATGTGATGATGATCTTGGAGTAAAGGTTGGTGTACCTATAGGAGTGTCTCTACTATGGCTGCTGATCCTCGCCTTCACTGTGGGCTATCTGAAACGGTACTGGCTACAGAAGATGACACAGTCGTCCAAAGTAAAGCCTGATGATGGTGCAACGTCCAAAATCGCCGATATGATGCCAGCATAATACAAATACATGTGACAGTTACTGTGAATCCGGAAATTTTCACGAGAATTTATTTCGCGAATAGCTTTAAAAGACATATTTGCGACGTTAAAAACTGACGACTAGGGCATGATTAACGACAGAATTATTTCGCCATTGCGTGAGGATTTTATTTTTGTTTGTTTTATCATTCACATGAAATATGTTAAAGTTATGCTGTGGCATGTCAAACAGTATATAGAAATAATGAGAGGATTATGACCAACATGATATAATTATACTTAAAACCAAAAGTAGCTTTAATCTTTGAACTTACCAAATATATTTTTACTGTTTTTGATTTAACCAAATTAAATATTGCAATGAGTTGCTGGTACCCGCCCTAACCTAATTCACGAAATACAACTTAGGTAAATTAATCTTCTTTCGAGTTATCTGTGCTTTCATTAATAGCGCAAAAACAGCATTTTCTAACAAAATCCAAAGTCAACCTAGAATTTGAACACTTTTTTTAGGGCCATCGATTGCCCATTTAAATACTGCAAGACATTTTGTCTCTGACGTGTAGTTTGTATAGGCAGCATCTTAAAGTTGGTTCACTTTGAAAGTATCTCCCTTTTAATTAACAAAAGTAAATTTTAGTCCCTGCTAAAAGCTTTATCTCAGATAATATTTGGGGTTTTTATCAGCGATTGGTAGGGACTTCTGCCCTGAGTATGTGACAAGATAATCTGGTAAAATTTCCCATCGGTTTGGAAGAAAAATAAAACGCAAACAATTCCTTACGGGGAATTCCATTGAAAGCACTTTAAAGTTCACAAAAAGGGGTATTACGTAAAAACACAACTCTAATTTCTGTTACTCGAAGGGTGATCCGGGCTGATTTGAACTTTAAACAACTGATGCGTTTTGGAAAAGTTAATTTTGCCCCCTTATTTCTTTCATTGGGGCTTGTGGTTGCATTTGTGACAGCAAAAACATGAAATTCAACTGTCGTATGAATAAGTGATTGAACTTTAATATGAATTAAACACGTTTAACATACCACTCACCGTATATATAATAACAGCGTAAAGTTACTTTTGGTTTTAAGTATGTTTTATGTTCTCTTTCATTTCATTCAGACGAAACATAAATTATTTATTACCTAGACTTCTTAATTTTTGGAAAACCAGATACACTACCTAGAATTACCAACTATTATGATGTACATGCCTTTATGCCTCAACATCAGTATTTAGCGTTTTTCGTGTACATCATAACCGTCTATACTTCTTTGTACTATATCTTAAAGCATAAGATATCAAAACGTAACAACATATACGTGTGTGATGGCAAGCACAGACCTGAGCACTTTCTCTGTATTTATAAGACAAAATTTCATAACAAAAAATTTACAGCCAGCCAGCATCCTTCGTTCCAAATGTAGTTCCTCGCTTAGGAAGTAGTTCGAGGTTCAAAACACATAGACTGTGCATCAACTCATCCGCAAAACCAATCTCTCAATTTTACAGCCTATCTGAAAGAAACTGATAACCAATCAAATATCATATAAAGACGAAAATTTGTGGAATATGTTAAAACGTTTTGCTATATAACTTTCAAATCTACATAACCAAACATTTTTCGAACCATGAGGGTGGGTTGGTGGGTAATCGCACATAAACCCAACAGAATTTCTCATTTGGTCTGTCTAGCCTCGAATGACCATACAAAATCATAAATTATGATTAATACCCTTGCTGAACAATCATTGCACCTAAATCACGAGTTTCTTGGCCTAACATGAGCTAAACTAAGGAAATTCCATGAATTTCTCGTGACGAACAAGTGAGTTCGTTTGTACCGTATTTGCTGTAATACAATTACAGAACACAAGTACACTCTCTATAAATCCTTCCTTTCTTCAATACTTGAAGAATCCAAATAAATATCGCATCGGTTAATAAATATATTTATACTACCTACATCAGTGTAAAAGTTGCACATTACGTGATATTTTGTGCTTAAGTTGGTAAGGGTGGTATAAACAGTTTTACATGTTCAGCAGTGATAAATCTTTATTGAATGAAATAGTGTTTTATTATTTGACTCCTATAAACATGATAAAAGACCTCTACTGATTTGCCCAAACTAGCTTTCACTGGTTGTGACCGATCTTGATGTCTACCAGTGATGAGCTACATTTAACCCAGGACAGGTAGACATCAGAGTCGAGTTCAACAATGCAAGCACTGGCTGTACTGAAGCCAGGCTTTACACTTATCGAATAAAAAAAGTTACCAGAACGGCAAGCGCCCACGAGCTCACGCATTGATGATCTCTCCTCAGGTTTGTCAGTGATGTCCGGACAGCTAGAAATAGCTTGCACTAAATTTAGCCCTGGACAGGTAGACATTACTTTTCCATTGCTTCCGGACAGCTTGAATAGATATTGGAAAACTGATTCAAGAGACAGCATGATTTCCTTTGTAAATTTTACAGGTCAAATGTTTTGAATTAATAATTAGCACGGCGGGTCCCGCCGTGCTTACTTTGATGGTTTTCAAATTGTTGCTGTGTCTTTCATCGCTGAAATTTCCCCTCCGGTTTCGCTGTTTTGTTTTTGACGTAAACAATTATTACAAGTCAAATTTGTTGTTTATTATGTAATGACAAAAATGGGTGCTAACGAATAAATTCATTGCATAATAGTTAATAAAGTGGTACGTGCATTAAGAGGATTTTTTGGTCCCCCTATGAGGTCAAAAAACGAAAGTTGCTTTCCACAATATTCTTCTTATTAGTTTATTAGAACAATAACCCAAGTGTAAAAGTCTGGGATTGATTCTATTTTTACCGTTGCTATGGTAACAAAAATAGATGCCAAAATAGGCTTAAAATAGGAGAGTGACCATTTTGGAGCAAATTTGACAGAGAAATTAACATAGAGCACAAGCAAATACCAAAAAGATATTTTAACAGAGGGTGAGAATTATCACGGCACACAATATATTAAAAGGTTTTGTTTTTTTGTATTCACTTGTGCTAATATCTAATTCTTATTAATCGGTCTGATAAAGTCTAAAATTTGGCTAAAAATGACAATTTCTCTATTTTAAGCCTGTTTGTCGGCCAATTTTGTTGCCATAGCAACGGAAAAAGTTAAATAAATGCCAGCATTTTACACATGGACCATTCTTCTAATAAACCAATTGGGTGAAATTGGTGAAAAGCAACTTTCAGTTTTTGGCTCCAGAGGGGGCCAAATTTGCCCCTTAATGCACGTACCCCTTCGGCATGCTATTTTAGCAAAATAATTAGAATGTGTATTTTTACGTAATATTTTCAGATTTGATGGCATTGTTTCCTTTAGTTTATTTTATGCAAAACCGTGAAGATGGGTTCCAAGATTTTTTGGTAAGGTATAGCTAAACAACGAAAGCGCACTTTCTAGCGGTTACTGGCCTATAGCAAACTCTGTTGTGCTTACCAGTGAAAAAAGTTTTCTTTCGCGACAGAAACGTTTCTACTCGTTTTTCAATAGATATAGAGAATCTTACATGAGTGCTCATGTTTTATTGAATTTATTAAACGAGTTGGGGAAAAGTGATAAAATGCGAGTCTTGCCGAGCATTTTATCGCTACCTGAAAACAATGTTGATCCGAATCCGTAAAAGATCGAAAGACAGGACCCAGACAACTTTACCTGTTTTCAGACGCGGAAAAGGTGCGCATGGGAAATAGCCGCATATGTCTTTAAACAAAGTCTGTATATAGAGCGGTAATATCACATAGTAAAATAAATAGTACTGGAAAAACAGATGGCTTGCGCCAATGATATCAAACTCTGCCAGGCCACGTCACTTCCGGTTGCTGCGATGACAACACCGTTGCCACGGTACATGGGATTATAAGTATACTTGTAATATGGTTTAGTGATGAAATATGGCAGTTTTGATCCACCATACATTTGTCATACCTCGCCATAACTGGAACTGAACTAAGCATATACTGACAGCCTAATCCACCAAAAATCATAAGAGAGCTACGTGAGTTACCTATATCATTGCCGTACCATAGCCGGACAGCACAGATATTGATGTAATTTAGTATAGTAAAGAAGCAGTGCCAGTTTAGAAAATGATCTTTGACAAGAAAATACATAGTTGCGTCAGAAATACCATAAACATATAGTATGCCGAGTTCGTAAACCTAGATACGAAAAGTGAAAGAGAAAGCAGTTAATATGCGGAGATCTTGAATGGAATGTGTGGGTTATTGCGCTAAACGCGAGCGCTGTTAAACTACACAAAGAATATACCAACGGTGTCCATTTCAAAGTCGAACCTGCAGCTTCATACACCCTTAAGTCTTTATAAGCCTTGAAAAGTAATATAACGGCCCCTATTAAAGCTGTCCACTGACTGTTTCATTGTGTAGACGAAATATACGCCCGTTTCTGATGGGTCTGTCTATAACAAGACTGAATGGTTGCCGCTTTTTCAAAAATAACAAATAAGGTAAGATATTGTGGCAGACGATTCTCATGAAATATCATACCTATTTTTTTCAAAAATTAGAATAGATGTCGCAAAATTTGTAGTCTGCTGCAGTCGTGATTGGCGCTTTAAGGGTTAAATAGGTCTGATCAGAGTCTTCGCTTTATGCCCAGTGGATAATTTAGGACCCAAGTTTTCCACATGCGGACAGCAAAGAACCTGATCAGACTCAGATGATGCCTTGGCTTATTTGTGTCTTCTTGTAACGCAAAGTCACGCTATTGGTTTTCTCATGACACGGCTCAGTTGGGCCGCGTCGCGACAAAACCTGTCTTCGGGGTTTCCGAGATTCAAACCAGCCTACTCAGCTACAGAGACCAGCTAGAAAAATGAAATTTCGCTTGTAGCAAGCTTAGAAATTGTACTTTACAAAACGCGAATAACAAAGGCGCTGATCAGAATGCGCGGGTGCGCAGGCTGGTCTGCGCCTGTGTTGTTCGCAAACCCACAAATACAGGTTTTCTCGCATCGAGGCCCAGTTAACCCTTTGTATTCGGCAGAACCCTAAACGAGTAATTTTGCAAACAATGAAGACCTAGATAAAATGCAGCATTCTGCTGCATTTCATCTGGGTCTACACTGTTTGTAAAGGTAAAAAGGAGATATTCAGACAAAAGAATACAATATTTTAACCCTAGATATGTAAAATGGACTATCCCAAGTGTATTGTATGAAACCAGAAGGAAGAATCCATTGGTATACAAAGGGTACAGTGAAATCAGAATATATCTGAAATAATTAAAAGTGCCATCTACAAAAAGCACGACGATAATATTTTCATCGCAGCGAGCGAGATTGCTTTGAATACTCTAAATGTTGGAATCCGTTCCCAGCAACATTTCGGTAAAACATTTGTTTGCCTTTCAATTGTTTTCGTTTTTGTTTTGTTTTGTTTTGTTTGTTCCTGATGGACGGACGAACGGACGGATAGAAAAACAAAGAAATATATTTGAATGGCGAGACAAAGAAATAGCAAACCAACAGGTGACGCCCTCCTTTAACCCTTTTCATTCTGATAGAATATCTCATACATATTGAAACAATACGTATGGAATTGTCCATCTTGTATTGTAAGGGTTGGTGGGTCTAGAATTCAAGAAAATGATTTATTTCTGTCCCTGAAGATTAGTTTTATCCTAGCAAACAGTGAAAACTGATGAAATGCCGTACTGTTTGCTAAAGTACCTGTTAACCCTTATAGCGCCAATCACAACCGCAGCAGACGACAAATTTTGGGACATCTTTCCCAATTTTCAACAAAAATAAAGTATGATATTACATGAGAATCGTCTGCCAGCAGACGATTCTCATGAAATATCATGCCTTATTTGTTATTTTGAAAAAGCGGCAAAATTAGAAATTGTCGGCTGCTGCAAATTATATGTGGCGCTTTAAGGGTTAAACGTATCCAAAATGAAAACGATTAAAAATGGTTCAAAGTGCATTTACCTGCTTACCAATATCAAAAATGAATTATGATTAACCCATTTATGCCGAATGGAATTTCCCACTGTTATGAATTGGACGAGGCCATTTCCAATTTAAGGGTTTCTGGGTGGTATTTAAATTCTAAAAATAAACTTCTGTAAGCAAACAGTTGCGAACCTGACTATATCTGGTTTTGCACTGTTTGTCGATGTCCCACATAAAAGACGCTTGGTTTATATGGGTTGATGCACTAGCTCTACTTAATCTAAATCAGGAGCTTACGCATAAAACAGTGGCGAGTTCAACAATGCGAGTGCTTTCAAGCGCTCGTTGTACTGGTGTCAGGCTTTACACATTACGAATAAAGATAGGTACCAATCAACGAGCGCTCGGCGAGCACTCGCATTGTTGAACAGGTCATGCCTGGCAGGGTTTTCACCAACTATTATAGGCCTATTTTGATAATTGTAACAACCTATACCAAAATCATACACTCGATATATGATGCATAAAATAGTATTTCCTTATTCTGTTATCATTTAATGTATTTTCTCAAATGATTAATTTCGTTTTGTGTTATTTGTTTGTATTTTCTGTACACTGGTTAAGCAAAACAAATTGTGAAATTTTATTCCGTATTTGTCTTCATAAGAACCAGTAAACTCATTAATCTGAATTAAACTATTTCCCCCGCATTCAATTCCTCAACTTTCATTCTGACCGGAAGTATACCGCTGTTGGGGAGTTTGGTAGCGCATTCGAGTGTGCTATTGTCATGGTCTGAAAATGTACATTTTATAGGGACCAGTGCATGAGATCTTGGTACTTATCGAAACAGCTGCAAGCGTTGGCTTAGGTGAGTCTGTGCGTATGCGTACACTCGCATGGGAGGATCCAGAGGGGGGGGGGGGGGCGCAGGGTTCTACCTAGCCATAAAAGACCAAAAATTCGTCATTATTCAAACCATTTCGAAAT
This sequence comes from Loripinus fragilis, assembly GCA_964019695.1. Classification (NCBI taxonomy): domain Eukaryota; kingdom Metazoa; phylum Mollusca; class Bivalvia; order Lucinida; family Lucinidae; genus Loripinus; species Loripinus fragilis. The sequence continues at coordinate 30,943,556 of OZ026514.1, forward strand.
CGTCAGAGCCATAAAACTATGCCAGTGGGGGTGTAGCAAGGATAGTCGTTAGACAGACAATCAATGAATCCGTTTCTATAATATTTGGAGAAAATCACCATTTTGATTCTATGGTGGTGTCCCTTAAAATTTAGATAAAAATGAAAAGTACCACCAAACATCCCTTGAATCAGAAATGAACTGGTCCAATTGATAACGGTGGGAAATTGCATTCAGCTTAAATAGGTTAATTCCTTTTAATTCCTGTTGTGATACTAAAGAAGTCTGTTAATGCTGCTCTTACACAATTGCGAATCGACTTGCGATCGTACGGCGTATCTGAAATCGCTAAGAAAGCCACGGCAACGCAATAGCATCGAAAGCTTACGTAGCTGTTACATACACTGCACGATCGCCAACGAGGCGATCGTGCAGCGTAATAGCTACTTAAGCTTTTGATGCCGTGGCGTTGCCAAGGCGTTCTAAGCGATTCCAGATACGCCGTACTTTTGCGAGCCTATTCGCAAATGTGTAAGAGCAGCATTACATTTACTGCTGCTCTACAATCCGCGTATAGAGGTTATGGATTCTAACATATTGTCAGATACTACAATGTATTCTAGCTTTACAAAACGTATGTCTCTATTTACTCGACCAAAACCTTTAGCCATATCAACGAAACAGGTATAAGTACAAAGTTTTTGCGGTTTCTTATAATTGACGTTAAGCTATAAAAGTGGTCATCACAAGATCTGTCTATTCTATAGCCATTCTGTTCATCCGCTAGTATATCATTGTCGAATAAAAAGTACATTTTGATATGCTTTTGTTTGTTTGTTTTTTGTTTTAAACAATAATTCAGTCATGTTAGAAGCGGGGAAAGTGTCTTGCTCAAGGACACAACACAGTAACTCCGCCGGCGATTTCTCGAACTAGCAACCCCTCGATCCCAAGTTGAAAGCTCTTCTAACTGAGCCACTATGCCCCGCTCTTTAGATAGATAGATAGATAGATAGATAGATAGATAGATAGATAGATAGATAGATAGATAGATAGATAGATAGATAGATAGATAGATAGATAGATAGATAGATAGATAAAGATAGATAGATAGATAGATAGATAGATAGATAGATAGATAGATAGATAGATAGATAGATAGATGGATGGATGGATGGATGGATGGATGGATGGATGGATGGATGGATGGATGGATGGATGGATAGATAGATAGATAGATAGATAGATAGATAGATAGATAGATAGATAGATAGATAGATAGATAGAACAACACCATCAACTTGATATGCTTAACTTTTTGCCATTAGTATACTTGGCTTAAACTATTTGGTTCCACCATAAGCAAAAGCTGTATACAGAGGTGATTTGGTTGTTCTGTGGACGAGTGGTTGGCGTCCGCAAACTATACCAAGGTCATTTATCACGTGCTGTCGAGTTTTGGAGTAGTATGCTTTTTTGCTTTTTTATTAGTTTGCTTTTTTTGTTTGCTAAAATCGCATAAGAAAATATAAGTTGGTATATTATATGTATGGTAAATGGTTGTATTGTACTACAAACCGCCAATATGGGCGGTTTGCCTGAATAAAATACTTGAACTTGGTATAATGCCACGAATTCAAATATAGGGATCACAAATGTTTTTTAATGCTTTTACACTCGCCAGGTACTGAGGAAGCTGTTTGAACCCGAGGCCCGGCAAGTGTTTTTGCACTGAATCGTTATCCTTGCATATTTTATCTTATTCCAACCAAATTCGCGCTGAAAACGTTGTTACATTTAAATCATTAAAACACTGGATTTCTCTTAACTGACGTCAGCTACAGAAATATTCTTGAGGTATGGCCACGTCCTAAACAGGGAAAAGGTTAGAATCAGACGAAAACGCCACTCCAACGTGGATCATTTCATTGGTCATATTCCCATTGCTTCATAAGAAGGTGAGAGGCCAGGTAAAATAAATAAATAAGGTTTGAACATTTTATGGACTACGCAGGAGATTAATGTTGATTTTTAGAGTACCCCCCTCTGATAGTTCTGGTCTTTACTTGGTTTCCCAGTTTATTTATAGATTATCCATTTAGATAAATTTCTATCGTAAAAAGTGTATGTGTGGATTGCTAGGGCGGATTGATTATTTCACTGCTGTTTTGCATTGTTGGCAAGTAGAAAGACTCCTGTAAATCAGGTCATGCATAATACTCAGGGCACATTTTAAGTACCCATATTCAAACACCACGCGAATCTCGTGATTTGAACATGGAGTTTCGTTTATTTAAAAAAATTAATTCGATTTTTGGAACGTTCATGGAATCATGAAAACTTGGGGTCTTTTGCAAAGTAAGTTAAGATCGAAGGGAGGGCTTCACTTACTTTGCAAGAGACCCGAAGTATTCATGATTCTATGAACATTCCAAAAATTGAATTTATTGCTTATATTTACTTTTTATCATAAATGTCTAAGATATAAAAAATATTTTTAATTTAGGAATTAAAACAGTTTTGCATTTTAAATATAATCGTATTAACGGTTTAGTCAGAATGTAAAATGGAAAAGATGAACAGCCAGCTTGAACACGCGCGACTCAGATGTGGCTCTCTGTCAATCACAACACCATTACCACTTCTGGGGAATAAGTTCGATGTTCGAAGCGTATTGCATGGGCAAGAGAGCTTGGCAGCTGTCAATCAAATTTGTGTAATTCATGAGGCTACGAACGGTTTCAAAAATCTAAAGATTTATTTAAGGATTGCTTTGGGAATGCAAATATTTGACAATGGATTAAAACAGCTATACGAATAATATGTATTTATTAACACATTATTTTCAGTAACGCTATGTAATGACGTCCATAACATTATGTACGTAATGACAAAATCTTAACATTTTCACGCCAAAAGTGAGTTAAAATTAAGGACCTCCAACAGTCTACTATTCAATGTGCCCAAATTTTGAGAGCTGGTGACTAGGATAATGGTTAATTGACAACTGTATTTTGTGCTTAATAAATTAAAACCTTACATTTAGTGCACCTAGCAAAATAAAAAAAAGTATTTGGAAAATATTGCATGTTAATGCCAGAACCTTAGAGCTTAGGGGTGGAGTATATTTTGTGACCAAATTTTATTTCACAGAAAGCCAACGTTTCGTCAGCTATTAATCTAAATACATGGAAATATAACGTTTGCAGCATAAAACTTGAGCCGAAAGTGATACGTTTGCATACATTCGAGTATAGAAGATTTCATTGTTGGTTTTTTGTTTGTAAAAAAAGTATGCTGCCCATGGCTTTTGACCTTTGACTTAATCCTTCATTAAGACTGTCCGAGGTCCCTTAATGTCTATAATAAACCAAATCTAACATTCGTGCCTCTGTATCAAATAATTTGCTAAACTCGTTCTGAAAGCGATAAAATACTCTGCAATCCTCGCATTTTGTCTCTTTTCCACAACTCGTTTCATAAAAAATAATAGAGGTACATGAACACACATGTAAGATATTTGAGTCAGTGCATGCGATTTCCAACAAATTGGTATGTGCGACCAGCAAAGCCTCAGATCAGCCTGCGCATACGCGCAGTCTGATCTAAGCCTTTACTAGTCGCTTGAGTATTCTATGATTAAGTACTGACTGAAGACCATTTGGAGTTTCTAAGGTTAACAGGAGGCTGTAGAGGCTCGTCCTAGTCTACACATGTCAAAATGCCACATTGTTGGAAATCTTATGCACTAGCTTATTTTATAATTTTTTCTGATGACAACCAGCGAGATTTGTAAATATTACAAGTATTATCAGTCCTACAACAGCTAGGGTAACTAGGTATATGAGTATTTCTGGTATATTTGGCTGACAATGATTATTTACACCATTAACAAAGTCTGTATATAGAGCTGAAAGCTCACAAAGTTGTTCTAGTATCACTGCCATGTGGAAAAACTGATGACTTCCACCAATTATATCAAATCGTCCAGGCCATGTCTTCTCAGGTTGTTGTAAAGAAAAGAGCAGTCCCAATACAAGAATCATTACACAAATCATGGTTATATGGTTAAGTGATGAGATCTGGCAGTGTTGGTCCACCATACATTTGTAATATCGAATCATGGATGGAACTGAACAGAGCATAAAGTGTGCGCCTATTCCACCAAATGTCATAAAAGCGCGACGTATGTTACCGACGTCGTTGCCATACCAAAGCTTTGCAGCACACATATTGATATAATTTAGAATGATGAAGACACAATGCCACTTAAGAAAATATTCTTTGACATGGATATACATAGTTGGGTCAGAAATGCCGTAAATAGTCAGTATACCAAGTCCATACAGCCATACACTAAGACCGAGGTAGTCTACTAAAAACAGAACATAGTTAACATTGGGAGATTTTGAATGGAATACATGAGTTATTGCACTAAAAATGAGCGAAGAAACACTGCAAAAAGCACAACATAATACTGTCCATTTCAAAGCCGAACCTGCGGCGTCATAAACTCTAAAATATTTGTAAGCCTGGCAACACAATATAACTGCACCAATTAAAACTGTCCATATATTGACTGTTTCATTGTGCACACGAAATATACTGGCCAGATAGTACCTCCAAGTCTGATGGGTCTGTCTATAACCAGAGAGAATATATGGCATCCTCAATTCTACAGGAACCATATTATATGGTAGTATGAATGTCTTCGCTAATTTGTTGCAATGTATGTCTGTGTCATTCATGTCGTTTTCTGTTTCTGTTGTCTTCATGTCCCTTTAATGCTGAAATTAAAATAACACGCTCATTAGAAATGGTTCAGTTATAGACCAATATGTTTATTACCTTAACCCTTTACTCCATAATAACACCTTTTGACACCTTTGAAATATCATGTTATTGAAAAGCTTATGAAAATGGAGCATTTTAGAGCAAATGCTCCATTTTCCATAATATTTTCAAAACTATTCAAAGCTTAACTTAAATTTATTTTGATTTTTTTCAATGTTGTCTAAAATAGAAAATGATGACATGATCTAAAATATTCTATGGAGTAAAGGGTACCACTACTCCTGACTAATTTATGGCCTTACATTATCTCTTTACTTGGCAGATCTAAGACTAGTCCTAATGAGAGGATTACGAGCTTTCTATTCTGCAAAAGGGGCATCAAGATTTACCCCTTTTCAGGTGATTACCTATACCTGTACTTGTGTACAAGATAAATGTGATTACTAAATTCCCATTAAAGGTATCCCACACAGTCCCATAAGCCATTCTGGTGTATTTTATATGGCTGCAGACAGTCTTTTATAAGTTATCGCTCATATAAACTGCATTGCTGCACATTGGCCTGATAAACGTTGTCTATCTCACGGCAGGTGTCTTTATCACATGAATGACATCATCAATGACGTTGAACATACACGAAACTCGATAATTTAATCTTGTATAGGGGGTTTTAGGGATACAAGATATTTGCCATTTTACTTCAAGAGATATGGGATACTATCCATTTTACTTCCAGGGATGTGTGTAATAAAATGCGCTTGAGATTTAAATTTTCTGTAATTGTATTTAGTAAGGCGATTTCTTGGTTAAATATGTTTATGATTCATCAATGTAAGCTCATGTACAATTCTATGAAATAGAGCTACAAGTATATGGGTAAGGGCATAGAGTTTACACACATAACTTAGAGACGTTACCATGGAGATTACTCTCTCCATTGTAACATGATGAGGTTCATGACCTTTTAATATAAAAGAGAAAGCGCACCACACATCAGGGGATTTTTAAGATTTGGATATAGTCTAGTCAGAGCTAAAGCAGCAATATAAATTTGACTTATAATGAGCCTGGGTAGTCGTTGGATTTTTATAATAATAAAACAGTAGAAACTTTACGATCACTGGGCTGTGTCATTTAATTGACAGGACAGATAATGTTACATATATCTCTTTTGGTGCTGTGACCTGGATATTCACCATATTAGACATTGTTTAAGTGGACAATCGTTATACTTTCTCACTTTGTGAAGCTTAAATGTGGACACTGGATGTACATCAACGTTTACATGAATTGCAGAGACATTTGCAAAATAGTGTTTGCTAGTACCAAGGACGTTTTGCAAAGAATATTCAAGGTAAGTCACTTGCTGGTTATTAACTGCACAATCTGCATAAGAAAACAGAGGGCTGCATTTAATCAGATGATGTTGCATGTTTGGGGCCTGTATGTCCATTAGATGACTAAGACCAAGTTAAAACTTCTTAAATATATAAACATATGAAGCTGCAAGGGCTACATGTATAACTTTAATGGTTCTCCAGACAGGATGATTGGCATTGATTCAAATATTTTCTTGAAACTGTATCTTGGGTTTGGTCTGTCTAATTTGGTGTGTTGGCTATTGGCCATGATTCAGAGAAATCATGTTATCTTTAAAGCATGTTTGATATTATATCACTGACTTTGTGCCATATCCGTTGATATGTCTAGAAACTAGGTAACATTGGTCTTATGAATACAGATTCAAGTAGTCATGTTTTGATGTGTCTATGGAAACTGAACTTGGGTTTATGTCATTTGTAACGCACAATGGTATCAGTAAAACTGGGTTACAAATATATTAAACATGAGTGTGTATGGAATGCAAAATGAGACACTGTGTAGTTTATGTTTTATATATGATGTCATTTTGAGCTGCTGGTGTATCAGATTTAAAACATCAGTGCATAAGATATTGTTTTGTCAAGTATTGTTTAAATGATTTTAATGTGTTACACTGGCGTTGACAAATCTATTGTTAGAAGTTGTGTGACTTTAGGGTTTATTTTCGCTGCATCAGTGACATGTAATGCAAGAGTAGTATATGGCTTGTCTTCGTGCTTTATGTGGGGAAATCAAAACTCCTATATGTTGGTTTGGTGTGATGTCAAAATTTTGAGAATTTTTATCTTAGCACTTTTATGCAAAGTACCTTGGTGGTTGGGAGAAAATTATTTCCTTTAAGAGAAGTTCCTATTTTGAAAAGGGACGTAACTGTAGTGTATCACTGCTTGATACAGTAGCATCCCTTTGATGTGCGAAACTTTTGCAGCGTTCTGGCTACGCCATTTATAAACAACTGGCACAGGTACTATAGCCACAATAATTCTTGTTATCAGTTACCTCTCATATTAACTCATTGTTGCGCGCTGCCTGATAAACGTTGTCTATCTCATGGCATGTTGCCTTTATCAGGTCATGATGACGTTGCACTTTTTGAATGACGTCGCTAATGACGCTGAATCAACACAAAAATCGAAAATTACGTCATAATCGCCAGTTTGAAGAGTGAAACAATGGGTAAATTGATAAATAGAATACCAGGTTTGCGTCTTTTGATATCAAATTTACCAGGCTTGGCTTTGAGAACGCTTGTTGAATCGCTCGGCAAGCCTCTAGATGTCAACAAGCGTTCTCAAAGCCTTGCCTGGTAAACTTGATATCAAAAGACACTCATCTAGTATTCTCTGTGAACGCTTTGATTGGTTCTTTTTATAACATATTGATGAAGTGCATCTGGTTTTCCGCGGTATAATTATTTAGGGACGCATAGCAGCCCATATAGCGCACGCCAGCAATAAGGCTATTTTTAACATTTTGTTTTTATTGTAAGAATTTAGAGAATCTGCTCATGTTTTATTGAATTTATTAAACCGCGTCGAGGAAAAGAGATAAAATGCGAGGCTCAACGGGGGATATTTAAATTCTCAATAACAGCAAACTCTTATAAATGGATTTTTATATAATTTCTTTACTTTGTTACAGTGAATAATATTAAATGCCCATGTCCATTAAGCAGTTTACATACCGCAGGTCTGCGTGATAATATCTGGACGTCACATTGAGCTTAAAACACCTGTTATTTCCGTAGCCGTCCTTTATCTCCTTAAATGATAATTATCGAATGTACGGTGTGGAAAAGCTCTAAGCCCTACCTCCCAATTTTTTTCAATCCGTCAAAGCATAACAATACAAGCATATAATATGTGAAAATGGCTTTCAAATCGGCCTTTCAACGAAAAAACATTTACTTTATGATTAGCAGTTTGAGCATAAATCGGCATTTATATGATCAAAGCGTCAAGCTTGGCCGAAATCTCAGCCACCCGTAATAAATCAGTAGGGATTGTTTATTTGTGTACAAGCCACCTACGCCATAAGCATACATTGTGACCTTATTGTTTCTGCTTTCGTGAACATAAGGGCATTGACCGACTAGGACACATGTACTGGGTAAGGAAATGGGGTATGAAATACCTGAATCCGTCATATGTAAAACGATGAGACTGACAAGGAGACGAATCAAAACGACCATTACTTAGAGGGCACAGTTCTACAAAATGTTGACAATTTAAATAACTTTCTCATTTTCTTAAATATCCCATGAATCTCATTTTCATAGGATATTTAAAAGGCAAGGTCTGCTACCAGTTAACTGGCAGCAGCGATTTTACGTTAAAATCGCTGCTACCAGTTAACTGGCAGCAGCGAATTTACGTTAAAATCGCTGCTACCAGTTAACTGGCAGCAGCGAATTTACGTTAAAATCGCTGCTGCCAGTTAACTGGTAGCAGCGATTTTAACGTAAATTCGCGTTAAAATCGCTGCTGCCAGTTAACTGGTAGCAGCGATTTTAATGTAAATTCGCTGCTTCCAGTTAAATATTTATTTTTATTTTGACAAGAAGGTTTGAGTCGGTGACGCATGGTGCAAACCAGTGTTTATACATGCAATAATGTAAACCTGGATCCAGAAATGTGTCTCAGGAGAGGAGAGGGTGTCTAGTTGGAGACCAGGGTGGTTCAGACAAAGTTGCACAATTTAAAATCGAGGGTCTGAGGTCCGGATCCGCAGTTCCCCCATTGGATCCGCGCATGTAATTATTCACAGAGGGTTTGGAAACAAAATGGGATTTTAAGTTTTATTGATTTTATTTTGCTTTTGAAGAACATATATATATCGTACAAACATTGTATAGAAAGCAACAATAAATTTAACGACTAATGTTAGCAAATACATTAGGCCCTTTTGTGACATAATTTAAACATATTTGACTACGATCTTCCTGTGCATCCTGCATTACGTGAACGTCTCCGTACTCATAAGTTTGTTTTTTTTTCAAAAAGAACAGCGTTTTACCTTCATACCAAAATTTGAAAAACAGAGACAAGAACATTCATTTACATCTTTTGTCACGGTATACTCTGAAGAACCTAACTTGACTGTGTATGCATCATCAGTTTCAGTTATGCTGAAAGCTGATTTAATACCTTGCCGATACTCATCATTTACCATTTGAAATGATTTAGAATTGCACAGCAATGAGTATCGGATCAGATCTTCATCATTGTTCCTATGGTCAATTCTAATTTTTGAATTTTCGTACCGATTAAACGAACTTTTTGCATATGTGTCATCAATAAAATTTGGTAGGTGCTCCACTGCTTCTGGAAGTCTCATGTTCCTGTTTAAATACTTCTTCAGCTTTTGATTATGGCATTCAAGCTTATTGTTTGTATTGTTTCCATGAGTTCTGAGACTCGATCTGAAGTACATAACCCATTGCTCTTTACACGGATGCCAATTTTTATCAAAGTATGTTATGAATTCGTCATTAAATTGTGTCAGTTCTGAATGATACTTGTTATAGTCTTCTTCATTTTGACTGTTTATCAGTTTCTGTACCAGCATAGCTAACTCATGCTTTTCATCTTTTAGACAGTTTAAATCACTTATTTTCTTCTTTAAATATTTCATTACGTGAAATTTACACAGTAATATAGTTGCACTAGATAATTTGGATTTTAAAACACTTATTTCAGTTAAATCCTTATCAACCATTACTATCTTGGTTTTGGTTTTGGATGTATCGTTTGTTCTACAGAAGTAGTCAAGAATTTTTTTCCAAGTTTACTTTTGTTTCTGATCTTTGAAAGCAATAGACTACTGGCTTACCTCGCCCATCCCCATCTTCAACCATCATCGTAAAGAGAGGGTATGCTTCTATATTTACATTATATGTGGTATCTACAAAAAGAATTTCTGGGTATTTGTTGTATTGTTCTCTCATTTCACCTGTTTGAATATAAACCAAATCTACATTTTTGCTATCATCTACCTCAACAAGTGTAGTTGCATGTCGTTTTACTGTTAATTCCTTTAGCATGTTTCCTAAAATATCGCCCTTACTTAAACCACCATCTTTTTCTTTTACTGCTTGAAGTTTGATGTTATTGATATCTTTTGTTTGAATTGATTTGCCCGTTTTCTCTTTAATGAATGTTTTGATATTTTTAGTTCATAACTTTCTATACACATACAATAAAAATACTGAAGCGAACTGGCAGCAGCGATTTCACGTTAAAATGGCTATAACCAGTTAACTGGCAGCAGCGATTTTACGTTAAGATCGCTGCTACCAGTCAACTGGCAGCAGCCATTTTAACGTAAAATCGCTGCTACCAGTTAACTGGCAGCAGCCACTCCGTATTTAAAAACAGGGACGGGGAGGGCGTTCGAGCGAACCCCCTGAACCCCCTCCGGATCCGCTGACTTTAAGTATAAAAATACAGAGGATTTGAGCTGAAATGCACATGTAAGCTATGTTTGCACAAAGCCTGAGGCTTATAAACCCTTGGTATTCTTATCCTGCCCCAAGAAGTAAAGGAGGCAGCTTACAAAGGACTACTGCGTACAGTCATGGAGTATGGTAGTTTTGTTTGGGATCCATAAGATGTTAGTGTATAGTGTGGCGGGGGGAGGGGGGTAGAATGCGGGCAAAAGCGCACCGTCAGATTTGTAATAGGTAACTACAACTATGAAACTGGGAGTGTGACTGATAATCTTGGACAATGAAACTGGGAATCCATCAAGAATAGGGGGAAAGACGGTAGTCTCATCCTATCGTACAAAGGACTCAAGGGTGAGGTGAAGCCAGTTTACCAACAATATGACCTCGTACCCTGAACTCGGAGCAGAAGAAGTCACCACTCAATGACATTTACCTACTCATACAGCTGGCACGGATAATGAGATTTTCAACAATGTGGTATGTGCGACCAGCAAAGGCTCAGACCAGCCTGCGCATACGCGCAGTCTGATCAGAGCCTTTGCTAGTCGCTCGAATGTTCTGTGACTGTTGAGCTGACTCAACATCACTTGGAATTTCTAAGCTTAAAAGGAGACTGCACAGGCTCGTCTGAGTCTACACTTATCGAAATGCCACATTGTTGGAAATCACATGTCACGGCTCATATTTATAAAAGCAGCTTCCTCTCCACAAACTATTAGGGATTGGTACGCCTTTCCAGAGTATGACTGTGTTGCTAAGTTTACTTCTCTGGTGGGAGCTAGCGACTAGTTTCCCCAATTACAGGTCCTCGTGAATGATTGTCAGTTTTGCTGTTTCATCAGAAAGCTATCTTTGCGGAGCACAGTGGCTCAATTGGTAAAACCCTAGACTGTGGATCAAAGGGCTGTTAGTTCGAGTCTCGCCACTGGCGAAATCATTGTGTTGTGTCCAACTTGATAATACATTTCATTGGCTGCTTGGTACTGGGTGAATCCCAAAAACACGCCCTGATATGATTGAAAAATTGTTAACTGGGGTGTAAAGAATCAAAACAAAAAAAAATAGCTTGATCATCTGGTATTAATATTTTGTCAGATGACCTATCATCCTTAAAACTTTACACAGGTGCCCTGAAGTGTTTCATACAAACCTGGAACATAGTCGACAGAGAAGTTTGCCAGGCTTCCCTAATACCATCAAACAGTTGGGTGGTCACATTTGAAGTCTGGGTTACTATGTATCATCTTAAGCCAAATGTTCTCTATAATGTTCTCATTTATTTAGGGTCTATAATGTTCATATCTGTCTCATTTATTTAGGGTCTATAATGTTCATATCTGTCTCATTTATTTAGGGTCTATAATGTTCATATCTGTCTCATTTATTTAGGGTCTATAATATTCATATCTGTCTCATTTATTTAGGGTCTATAATGTTCATATCTGTATCATTTATTTAGGGTCTATAATGTTCATATCTGTATCATTTATAATAGTTCTATAATGTTCATATGTTTTATTTATTTAGTTTATTTAATGTCCATATGTGTAGAATTTACTTGGTTTCTATAATGTTCATATCTGTAGACTTTAGATGGTTACTATAATGTTAATATCTATCTGGATACTTTTCAGCCCAAAACCATTACACTAACCCTCCGCCTTGAGGAAGGACACACAACATGAATGTAGTTGACTTTAATCTCTTTCTTTTCTACTAATGTAAAACAAGATTGTTTGTCCCAACAACAACCTGTGATTCATCACTGAAGATCACTTTTACCGGTTTTCATAAACAGTCTAGTTTCCCCTTGCCTGGCCTCAGGTAGCACGCTTTTTTATTCCCTCCTTAACCATAATCTTCGTGTTTGAGACGCAGCGCTGTAGCCCAAACCTTTTAGTTTTCTTCAAATTATTTTCTTACATAAATATTCCGTATTTTTATTTGTGTCATTTGTGTTCTGAATCAAGCGACACAGCATACTGCTAAAATGCATAGAAATGGGCATTAAAAGGAGCGCACGAAAATTTTCACTTACAAGGGATCTTCATCGTAGTAAGGTGGATAGGTGATGAATGGTCATTTAACAATAATTATATGTGAAATAAGGATTTATCGATAAGCACCATATGCCTGCCATTTCATATGAGCCAGTGCATGAGATTTCCATCAATATTGTATGTGCGACCAGCAAAGCCTCAGATCAGCCTGCGCATACGCGCAGTCTGATCAGAGCCATTGCTAGTCACTTGAGTATTCTATGATTGTTAAGCTACTGACTGAACACCATTTGGGGTCTCTAAGCTTAAAAGGAGGCTGCAGAGACTCGTCCGAGACTACACTATTCAAAATGTCAAATTGTTGGAAATCTCATGCCACGGCTCATATAATACATTGAGGGGTCTATTAAGGGCATTACGATTGCACGGTCGTCTCGTGTATGTTATAGAACAATTAAATTAAATAGTTTTCTGGTGAAACGCCAATAGAACAATCTTGTAACGTGTTGCTAGATGCAATTATGGTACGTTGCTTTAATTTAGTATTTTAGTGATATTTTCATGTGCTTTATATTTGTCAGTTTCACCAGTCAGAAAGCTCTCATTTCTGAGCCACATTTTGTAATATGATGAGTTGTCTCAACCACCTTATGAATGTAAAGGTTAAGGTAAGTTTTTAGAGATGTGAATGAGCAGTTTAGAAAATAATGCTAATAGTGGATAAAATGCATAGCTATACAGTCAAGTAAAGTAAGAACTACTCTGTCAGCTAACTTGTTCCACGGTAAGACATATCAAGATTTGCATACACCCACACATCTGTTTAAGGTATGAATTGCTTATCGTGTTTAACAAGAATATTGTATTACTATTCTGCATTCTAGCAGTTCAAATCAAATAAGACCATATTCATTTAGGTTGGTTACAGACTTACACACACATGGCCAGATAATCTATATTAGATCTTTATTTAGTTTAATGCTTTATTTATTTAACGAGGATTCCTAACAGCCCAAGGGCCACAAGCAGGTCTGCTCACAAAAACATAAACATACACAAGTACAAGGCCAATACAGATAGACAAACAGTTACATAAAATATTTGCATCCGGTAAAAGAGTACGGTGCGTGCGTGTGTGTGTGATCAACGATGTCATATAAGCGCAATTTTATAAGCTTTCGTCGTGTACGGCAGTTGCATTGTATCTTTATGTAGATAAATAATTGCGTGAGATCTTACACTATGTATACCAAACTGTTGACTGTATTCGCCAGAGTTGGCTGACATCTATTTCAAGTCTGAATTTGTAATGTTAAGTGGTGCAGTGATGAAGTGATTTCATTGATGTCATTTCGACGCGACCTACCTCAAACATTCTTATGCCTTCTGTACATTAGTGATGTCAGGAGTAGTATGCTAGGGCGCTCAAGTTGAGGAATCTAAACGAAAATGCGACGCCAATTAAGATGACAGTTACTTTTATGTATTTTGAGAAGATTATCTTACTGAGGATACTATATAACATCAATTCAGGTTTGTTCGACTGAATTTCTCCTCGTGCATCAATATAATGTTGATATTTTTCATATTCTGGTCCTTCGGGAATAGTTTGTTTTCATGAACAGACTCAATAAAACAGAAGCTGTTTTTAATTTTGTAGTTTGATACAGAGCCAGAATTCACTGTTCTGTTCAATTGAGAATGAACCAAAATTTCATGAAAACTTGAAGGTCTTTTGTTTCAAAATGTAACAGGTGATCTTTTTTCTTACTTACTGGCTTATACTCCAAATCAGCGAGATTATTATTCTTGGACATTTACGAGGGTCATTTTTTATGTTCGTAGAATCGGGCTGTATCTCTTCAAATATAGAATTTACGGTACCATAACTATATATATATATTGAAAGGTCTAGCTCCTGTCTATCACTTGATATAAATTTTATATCATCAGCGCTTAGTTCAGTCAAGATATATAGCTTTGAATAGGGCGTAAAAAGGACACTGGCCGAAATTCGTGTTATTTTAACCACGCAGCCATTAGGAAAGTAGACGCTGTTTAAGTCCATTCGCTATGGTGATATATATGCATTTTTCAAGCTGATTTTTTCTTTGCACCATCAAAATTAATTAGTCAAACGCTAATCGTAAACAAGTACAGCAAAACTATAAGCATGTTGTTTGCTCTTCTATAACAATTTTAAAATACATATCAATATACCAAAATAATCACAGTCAAGTGCTAGTTATTATATCTGTTAAAATTACGATTGTGAACAATTTTTTAAAATTTCCTCTGGTTTTGCATAGCACATGATATACTTAATCATTCGTCAGCAGTTATATATTGATGTATCGATTTAAGCGTGTAACTGGCAACTTCCAGTACTAGCATACCCTCATGTTATAAAAAGTGGATGGAGTAAATCAACCCCGTGTAGAAAACACAATAACAATCGGATCTGCATAATTGTTAAGAGGCACAAAAATAGTTTTAATGTATTTTCTAAATATATTAACGCACCATGACGTCATTTATATACAAAATAAGGGATTTTAGCACCCCCTATGCTATTTATTTTGCAGTTCATTATTTAAAAGAGAAAAGTATTAACTTTGTTTTGGAATGAAAGTTACCATAACACTTCCATCTACCATATAAACAAGAAAAAATTTATTACTACTTTACAGCTAACATATAAAGCCACATTCAAAAGCCCGTATCCATCTTCCACTTGTGTCAACTTTTTACAATAAAAGTTTATATGCCTACTGTTCAATTTGCTGAGGTGCCAAACCAGTCTTCCATATCTAATAATGCTGCGCATTTGCTATAATGTTATTATGATATTGTAGCACGTGGTGTCCTTGATCTGCAGCCATATTTTCAGAAGCTGTGTATGGCTATTGACCCATTTTTCATGCAATTGTTTCTAACGTTCTGTCAGAGACTAAGTCCATAAATGTCATATTTCTACCATATTTCCAGTGTGCGATATATAGGTATGTCTTTGCTTCTTAAACGTCATTAAAGTAATACATTTTGAAATAACTTTAGGTTGCGTGTATTAATAAAAGCTCAATCTTTCCAAATATATAAGCATGATGTACGCATTTACTTTAGCCGTTTTCTTTAAATCTACCTTTCTACGAACATACAAAACGTCCCTCGTAATGCTGAATTTTGTATTCTATTTGAGCCAGTACATGAGATTTCTAACAATGTGGTATGTGCGACCAACAAAGCCTCAGATCAGCCTGCGCATATGGGCAGTCAGTCTGATCAGAGCCTATGCTAGTCGCTTGAGTATTCTATGATTGTTAAGCTACTGACTGAACACCATTTGGAGCTTCTAAGCTTAAAAGGAGACTGCAGAGGCTCGTCCGAGTCTACACATGTCAAAGTTGGAAATCTCATGCAATGGCTCAATTGGTAGAATTGATACGTCTGATGTTATTCATCTTACGGGCTTACTCCAATTAATTCAACAACTTTATTGTTGAATTTCATATCCTATTTTGCAGTATTTGTTAGTCAGATGTTACATATTTTACTTATCTTACTGATCTCACTTACATGCTTACACCTTTTAATTCAACCAACATATCATTAGAAGTAAAAACTTGTCCCATAGACCCCAAATCAGCGAGATTGGACTGTTATGACTGAATGTTATATCTTATTTGGCAGTTATATTAAGTCTGATTTACTTATCTTACTGATATTACTTATCTTACTTAGACGCTTACTCCTTTTAATTACAAAAAAATGATGGCTTAAATTGATAACTGATCTTATGGACCTTGTATTAGCGAGATTGGATGGGATCATGCTGAACTTTATACCCTATATGGTAGAATTGGTAAGTGTGATGTAACATATCCAACCTACCTTAATTACAGGTTTCTTCTTTTTTATTTCAGCAAACTGGTCGCTTGAAATGAAAACAAGTCCCATGGACCAGGAAACAGCCAGCTTGGACAGTTGATGGTGAGTTTATATCCAATTTGGTACAATTTGTAAGTCTGATGTTACTTATCTTACTTATTTTACTTTCAGACTTGTCGATGGGCATGGTTGTCATACAGCCCCACATTTCGTTGTCAAATCTAAGGAAAATCTAGACAAAGTTCCTACGTTGTACTGGTTACCTAAACTCCATAAAATAAAGCAAGATTTATTGCTAATTCTAGTCCTTGTACGACAACAGAACTTTCAAAATTGTTAAACTCGTGTCTTACAGCTGTTAAAAAATATGTTATCAAGTCCCTACTGTGAAAAGTATATGAGAGATCCGGTAAAAACCTATTTTGGTCTATTAAAAATTCAGGTGAAATTTTAGATAAGCTTAAAGCTAGAGATTTCAATGCGACCAGTCTGTCTACTTATGATTTTTCACTCTTTACACTACTTTACCTCATAATTTAATTGAAAATTAACTTATTGATCCTATTGAAAGAACCTCCCAGAGAGAAGGGTCCCCTTACCTTGCATGTAATGACAGAAATGCATTTTTTACTTCAGAAAAACCTAAAAAATATCATGCATGGTCATGTCAAAAGGTATGTGATGCGCTGACTTTTTTGTTGGACAACATGTTTTATTCAATTTGGCACCAAGCTGTATAGACAAGTAGTTGGGATTCCTATGAGCACTAATTGTGCTCCCCTTGTTGCCAACTTATTCCTGTTTTGTTATGGAAGGGAATTTATGATGTCTCTTTCTGATGATAAGCAGGCTGATGTTATTGATGCGTTTAACACTACATCCAGATATTTGAACGATATTTAAAACATTAATAATGTTTATTTTGACAATATGGTAAGTCAAATATACCCTTCAGAGCTCCAACTTAATAAAGCTAATACCTCTGATACCAAAACCACATTTTTAGACTTGCATTTGTCAATTTCTAATGATATTGTTTCTACCAAAATTTATGATAAACGTGACGACTTTGATTTTGAAATTGTCAATTTCCCATTTTTTAATTGGCGATGTTCCTCGTTCTACATCCTATGGAGTCTATATCTCTCAGCTCATTCGTTTTGCTAGAGCATCTAGCTATGTTACTGACTTCAACACTCGCAATAAATTGTTAACTCAGAAACATCTTAAACAAGGCTATTGGTATCAAAACTTCGCAAAACCTCTTCTAAATTTTATAGACGATACTATGATTTGATATTTAAATTCCAAGTTTGACTTAAATCTTTCTTGCGCCGAGGACTTTCTGAACCCGAATTCTATGGTGACTTGGTGTATAAATTGTAGAAGATTGTTGGCTCTAATTTTTCAACGCAACTCATTAAGATAATTTCCCATTATAAAAAGATTGACTATAACATTAATGTATTGCAATGTATGAGGTTCCTACTTAAAGACTTATCTATTGATGAGACGGTAGGGGCCTGGTGCTTTCCCTGTTTGTTCTGCCCACCGAGGTTTACCTGTTGGATTTCTTTTGCGCCGGTATTCACTTTTATTTACTGTTGAGTCCTTATCTTTGCTTGTCTCCTTGTTTTGTCTTGATTTATATGTTCTAGGATATGATGCATTGATAACTTATGGGGTCTTTCATGCAAACCAAATATCTTTGTAACTTTATCCACATCTGAATTAAGGGTGAGGTTGGCGTGCCTTAAACCGGTTTAAGCCCTCAATTAAAATATTTTACTGACTGCTCCAAGGCGGTACTTCTTTTGTGGACCTTTTATGTGTTTTCTGTCTTGCGTTTGTTATGCCTTTGTGTGTTTGTTTATATGTGCCTTGTGGTCACCTGCTGGAAAAGGGCTGTACTCTTGGCTCTCGTTTGTGGTGTCTAACTGTGAGTTTGTCACTTTCCCATTGGTATGCTGGGCCAGGAGTGGTACTTGATTGTATCGATTCCTGATCTTTGCACCCTTACTTACGGTAATCCATTTAATTCAACACACTGATCAGGTGAAGTGAAATCTAGCAGAGTTGGATTAATTAAAATTGTAATTGTAATTAGTTGTAATTTGATTACATTTTCTAAAGTAATTGCATGTTATTGTAATTAAACCATTTCTTTAATTACAGTAATTGAATGTATTTAATTACATGGTCAAAATGGCAATAATTAACATTTACTTTCAATTACTTTTTAATTACTTTTCATATCAGTTATGAAATTCAGTTACCTTTAGAAGATTATCATAAACTGACACACAATGCTAACGCAAAATGGTTCAGGAATGTAGCTTTAATTAATATACCAGGTCTTGTCAAAATCATTGTACCATGGATGAAACGATATCTTTTATATTAAAGGTTCTGTTTGATTTTGCGATAGAAGTGTTGTTCAGTATAGATATTTAAAATGCTGCTAAACGGTTCTTGGTCTTTGTAAATTCAGAAAAATAATGCAAGTCATGCTAGTGTAGACATCAAATAGCATATAACAATTTTACCACAGACACAGACTGTATGTTACCTCTACTATTTCGAAAGCACCCTTTTTAAGCTAATGATTTATTCTTTGTACATCATTCTGCTTATAAAAGATATGGCTTTGTGACAATCAACCTTTAATAGTTAAGTTACCAAAACAATACGAAAACAAAGAAGGTGTGAAAATCTCAACAATAGTATTTACTCAGACAATAGTGTTGGTAAGTGAATTGACTCCATGATCGCAATTTGTTAAATGTTCACACATAGGATCAAAAGACTCATATGCTAAGGTGCATGTCCCAATTATCCACTACATTATTTTAAATCCTCAACCTGCTTATTTGCTATTTTCAATAATAATAATTATAATAATGATAATAATGATAATAATAATAATTAAATTTGACTCAGAAAATTAAATTGGATTTCACTCCTTCAGTAAACCTTGGGCCTATCATTGTTGATATAATATCAAAAATAAATTAAAATAAAATAGATGTTCCAGTGGGGACTAAACTAGCAACGCCAGCATTTCACACACAAGTAACATTTTAGTTCATCACTGTATTATATTCCTTTTTGTACTTTTTTGCCATCTTTCATGTTTCAAAGGGCCATACAGATATCTAATATCAACACTTTTTGAGAACAGTTATTCTCTGACATTTAAGCTAGTTTTACAAAATCATTTCCATGGTTTATCTTCCATAATTGTAAGACTTTTGTCAGGCCAATGTGTATTCTTGAACTTTGTTCTGCGGTTAACAACTAGTTTGAGAACTTTGGCAATTTACAATTGACCCTCCCCCATCTACCCCCTAAAATAATAATAATTATTATTATTTCTGTATTTTCTCATTGTGTTCTCATATCATCAACCACAAATACAACAACTGATTTTGTACATTTCATTTCTTTTAAGTTGCATCACTTGACAATAATAGAAGAAGCCAAAAAATAAAATCAACCTAATAGACATATATTAAATTAAAATTACAATTACATGGCTTTTGAGCAAAGTATTTAATTACATACAATTACTTTGCCAAATGTAATTGTAATTGATTACATTACAATTACATTTCACTGCAACTTAGATAGATTTTGATTTCAGACATATATAACATGAGTTAAAACTCCTTAAAAGCCTGAGTAACCTTGGCATTCTAAATTCAATTATTAAGCATTCTGCAATACAGGTACGCTTGACCTTCATTAAGCTACCATTTGTCTTCAAGACTTTTGTTTTGTCTATTTTTGAGTGGCCGCCTAGAACAGGTTTAACTGTATTTCGAATAATTGGTAATGCTGATTTTACTTATCTCAGGCCGTTTCATCTTTGCGTGAACACATTTTTGCGTGAACATGTTTTGAAATAATACACAGGAGTTTTGAAATAAAACAAAGAAAAATATTTAAACGTCTTGTTTAAAACTTGAACAACCCCAAAACACGTGTTATGCGTTTTCAGACAAAACACTTTACACATGTATTCGTAGAAACCCCCGGCGTGTATGACACTAGCTATTTAAATATGCAGCATTTGGGCACAGGGTATTTTTTTTTTTGTTCTGACTCGAGTTTTCGCGAGATTCCAGCAATCCTATACCCTAGAAGCATCACTATAGATATTTTGGAATAGCAAAGGTTCCTTACGCAAAACTCTTTACTAAGCTCAGCTGACCAAAGACATAACAGAGTATAAACATCCCCATTTTTTCTCAATTTCTTTAAAAATTCTCACATTACTCATATCAAATATGTCTTCTGTCACTTCGTCGTATATCTTTTTTAAAGATATTTCTTGTTTTATGTTAACTCTGAAGTGAAAACACCTTAAAATATATCAAATTTTATTTCCTAAAAGTACTTCAAATATATCTGAGCCGTGGTATGGGATTTCCAACAATGTGGAGTGTGCGACCAGCAAAGCCTCAGATCAGCCTGCGCATACGCGCAGTCTGATCAGAGCATTTGCTTGTCGCTTGACTATTCTATGAGTGTCCAGCTACTGACAGAACATCATTTGGAGTTTCTGAGCTTAAAAGGGGTCTGCACAGGCTCGTCTGAGTCTACACTTATCAAAATGCCACATTGTTGGAAATCACATGTCATGGCTGATCTGAGAAATTGGCTTTAACTAGATAACCACCTGCAAACTCAGCTAACTTTGTCTTTTCAAAGCCAGCTTACAGTCTCGGGCCACCATCGGTCCACCAGAGAAACACCATTTCACTAGCGGGCATATGGTATAATAGAACTTTTCGCTCACTGTAAAGGTGGTAACTTTAATATTCATATCTGGGCGTGGCTCGGCTATTTCATCTGCTAAGGAAGGAAAATCAGGTTCTATTTATAATTTGGTGAAGAATAAATAAGTTGTTTGGGCCGCGCATAACGTGCGTGCAATTCGTGAAAATCCTAACCGTATACACGCTGAACTTACATTTATTAACCCTTAAAGCGCATAATCACAAAATGTATGTTTTTGTCGTCCACTAAAACATTTGAAGCCTCATAGACAAGCAGTGTGGACCCAGATCAGACTAGTCTGATCTGGATCCACAATGTTTGCCTCTATGCTTATGCTAAATACATTTTCATGTATAAATGATGTGTTTTGCGTCTATACTGAGGTAATGTCGCAAGCTGATACAGTTACTTTTGAATAAAACCAGGCCTTATTTTCAGCTTTTACCTATGTCTAAGGTAGACCAGTCCTAATTACGCATTCATGAGGTGCCGCCTTTACAGTAACCAAAAAGTCATATAATAGCAGACTTTTCCATGCCGCGTTCTACATTACGGCTGGAAATAATGTTACCTATCTTTTAAATGGGAATATGCAAGAGATTTAAACATTAGCAATATCATCAGTCCTATTATTGCGATTGCGCTTATTTCTGCGAGTATTTCCGGTATATTTGGACTACAGTGATCATTAGCACCAGTTAAAAAGTCAGTATGTAGTGCTGATAGCTCGCTGATCTGTGCTATGGTGGAAGCCACGTGAAAGAGCTGATGGCTTCCACCAACAATGTCAAATCGCCCAGGCCATGTCCTCTCAGGCTGACGCCAAACAAACAACACAGCCACAACAGCAAACATAGCGAGTGATAATGTTACATGGTTAAGTGATGATATATGACACTCGTGATCCACCATACATTTATAATAACGCCACGTGAATGGAACTGAATTAAGAGTAAACTGTCCACCAATTCCGCCAACAGCCATGATCGCACGGCGAGGATTTCCGATATCATTGCCATACCAAAGCTTGGCAGCACATATGTTGATATAATTAAGCAAAGTACAAAAACACTGCCACATAAGGTAATAGTCTTTGACCAGGAAATACATACTTGGCTCAGAAATGCCGTATATAGTCATAATGCCAGTGCCGTACACCCAGAAACTAACTCCGAGGTAGTCGAACAGGAACACAACATAGTTGATATGGCGAGACTTAGAGTGAAATAAATGCGCTATTGCACTAAACAAAAGAGACGATAATGCACAAAAGCCGTAACACAATACCGTCCACCTCAAATCTGAACCTGCCGCTTCGTATATTCTAAAATATTTATAAATATAAACTAATTATGAGAGAACCAATTAAGTGTGTCCATATATTTAAAGTTTCATTGTGTACATGAAATATACTGGCAAGATAATAATTCCAAGGCTGGTGAGTCTTCCGATAACCAGATAGAATATACGGAATCCTCATTTCTAAGGGAACCATGGTGTATGACAGCGTTGTAACTTCCTCTGATGATTTGTTGGAGTTGACATCTGTCGGTGGCAAGACGGTTTCTCCATTGGTGGCGTTTCTCAAGTTCGTCCTATTCGCCATTTCCCTTCTGAAATAACATATTGTGTTAAGTATAGGCTGTAGATGTTATATTACAATTAAACCAGTCTGCTCATCCTCAGAGATTTGCTCGAATTTAGAAATTTTGTGAGAAGCAAATGGAGTCATCAATCTTTATAGAAAGCGAATAACAAAGGCGCTGATCAAACTGCGCGGGTGCGCAGGCTGATCTGTGCCTTTGTTGCTCGCATACGACAAACTTTAAAGGCGTCGATATGGACGTGTAGTAATTTTGATCGTTCAAGGATGTCGATCGATGAGCAAATGATGTTTGTCGATTGCAGAATGCTCATTGTAAATGGTTATCTATACGGTTAAGTTATATGCAAATTAGTAAACCATACTGATGTGTATGTGCATATGCTTATGCGTTTAATGATGATCAATAGTACATGAATAAACCACCTTGAAACTTATGGGATAACACCATGTATATTAATCAGCACAGATGATTGAGGGTTGCGATGGGGTCCATTAGTTAACCCTTTATGCACTAATGGATTCTTCCTCCTTCTAGTTTGATACATTATTCATTGTTCATTAGTTTTCTCCACCAGGATATAACCATGTTTACGAAAATCTATTCAACTTGTGTTCAGCATCCCATGTATAAGCATGAAAATTAGGTGTACATGTCCAATACTGGTTCGTTTTGTATAAATCATTAGGATATACTAGAAACAACATGTAATTGTATAGTTCATGTCTAATAAAGTTCTGGTCTGTTATGTTCTCAACATGTTTCCGTTCTTATCCATATCCAATTGTTTCAAGTTGTATTAATATGTACAAATCAATCTGAATAAACATATTTAAACCAAGCAATGTCTATCATAATTTATTTTTACGCACATAAAGACAAGTGGGCAGCGATTTCATTTACTACCAAAAACTACAAACAATATTGTGTGTTACTTTGTCGTTAAGTATAAAATTGTTTTTGTTTGTTTTTTCCTGAAGATAATTTTTGCGTTTTGGTCTTAGCAAACAGTGTAGACCCTGATGAAATGCCGCATCATACGTCATTTTATCTGTGTCTTCACTGTTTGCAAAACTACGTATTTAGGAGTCTAGTATAAAGTGGATTAATGAATAATGCCCATAATCTTCATAGGTCCAGATAAGGATAGTTTGTGCACATAAAATATTATTTATTTCCTTACCCATCAATTTAAACATGTGTTTGGGTGCTCAAACGAACCATCTCGTTGAGACGGTTCTTTTGAGTACCCGAAACATATGTTTTGTTGAGAAATAAGAAAAATAATTTCCAGTGCGCACTCTTATCTGGAGGCCTGCAGGCCATTACCTTTTACTGATCAGCGAAAACTCAGTAAAAAAAAAACGGATTAGAGAAAAATGGGGGCTTAAAAATAAAGAAATAATCTAAAATTGTAAAGAATAGCAGCAACAAGTCAAAAATATAAGAAATTCTGATCTGTGACCCCTTAAAATACATAATGGGCAATCCAACCCTTTTTGTATATGGAAAATTTATAAGTATACAAAGATTTAACCCTGAAAGCGCCAGCTAAAAAACTGCATTTGAAAATGTCGTCTGCTTCAATCGTATGCTGCATATATGTACTAATAATATTGGCTAATACAAATATAGAAGCAAACAGTGTGGGCCCTGCTCTACACTGTTTGTCGAAGGGGCGTTAAAACAATTCTGCAGACAACAAAACCGGACGTTTTCTGTCGTGATTGCCGCTTTAAGGGTTAATTGTTAGAACATTATATTGTAAAAGCTACAGCCTACGGTGAGACTTCGCATTAGATGTCATAAAATTAAAAATCGGTATTACTTGACTTTTCGCTTACTGTAACGGCGGCGCCTCATGAATGCGTAATTAGGACTAGTCAACCTTAGGCATAGGTAAAAGTTGAAAGGGAGGCGTGGTTTTATTCAAAAGTAACTGTATCATCTTGTGCCACAACCTCAGTCATTATTTAGTTTTTACAACGCCATCAATATAACTGCATCTGAAAATGTATATTTAACATACTAAGCAGGGAGGCAAACATTGTGGACCCAGATCAGACTGCTCCTACAGGAGCAGTCTGATCTGGGCACACTGTTTATCTATGAGGCTTCAAATAGTTTAGTGGACGACAAAAACATACATTTTGTGATTATGCGCTTAAAGGGTCAATAAATGTGAGTTCAGTGTGTATACGGTTAGGATTTTCATGAAATGCACGCACGTTTGCGCGGCTCTAAAAGCTTATTTACTCTTTACCAAATTATAAATAAAACCTGATTTCCCTTCCTTAGCAGATGAAATAGCCGAACCACACCCAGATATGAATATTTAAGTTGCCGCCTTTACAGTAAGCGAAACGTCAAGTAATATCCACCTTTAATGTCAAAATATGCCTATTTCCGCTGTCCTCTGAGTAACTGAATGTCACATTTAATCGAAGAAATGACTAAAAGGAAATAATTACTTACGAAAGCATATGTGTATTGCTTTTTCTTCTTTATATGTTTATAGATATAGCTTTAAGTGTAAATACTCAATAAAAACGTTAAAAGGTAAAACAGTCTTATCTTACCTTTCCTGTCGACATAAATATTCTCTTATGTGTCAAGATATGTAGGTATTTGAAAATTTGCTATAAACGTGTTTTGCACCACTGACTTAAACACTCAATCCAAAGTCTTAAACATCTTATACATAATCAAAAAGTCGAATTCCTCATATACTCGATCGCATTTATTTATGTAAATAAACGAAGTAAAATTTATTGGGCATATAAGAGTCGGGCCTCTTCGCGAGAAATCCTAATTTTATGTGGCATGCGAACAACAAAGCGCGCATTTGTTGTTAGTTCTCTGGAAAGTATATTAACTGAACTTGCTACACACTTATTTCAAATATTTTAGCTAGTCTCTGTAGCTGATAGGGGTTGTTTGAGCGCCAACCAATAAACAAGTTTTCTCGTGACGAGGCCCTTTTATTGAGCACCATGTAGTATATTAGTATCACCAGACGTGATGTGAGTCACGCAGTAAGAAAATCTTTCCATGCAGTATATCATGCGCAGGTTCAGAGGGGGGAACAGGGGGGTTCGGACGCCCACCCTCCCCTGGAAAATCACAAAGCTATAGGGTTCCTTAGCACTAGTCCGTTTCCTTTAGAAAATCGCACCGTTACCAATGTTTGGCCATTATAGGCCCGTCAGCGAAACGCCATTTATGGCCAGGTACACTATTGTGAGAGAATAACGAAGACTATTTTAATATAACATCATGTATTATACCACCTTTACCAACTTTAGCATGAAATATCTCGTGATTTGCAAGGTATACTCTGATGTAGGTGGTATGAAATAGTTATACCATGTTTATCCACCTGTACGTACGATAATCCAATCGCTTAAGCTCGTGGATTATCTCCACGTACAGGTGGACAATTCATGGTATGACTATTACGTAGTCAGCTGAATCTTAGGCGAGCTTTTTAGGGGTAATTATTTTGAATTAATAAGGCAAGATTTCGAAGTATAATGCCTTCAATGTTTACTGTCGTGAGTTGGCTCCCGGTACCGTTAGTTTAACAGGTGACAGGGCCCAGGGCGGCGACAGTAAACATTGTGCTTACAGTAGTTAGAAATTTTAGATATACTTAAGGACATTGAAAACGCATCACCCAGATTAAATCCTTTATTTCACAAACCTGAGAACGTCAACGAGATAATTGTTATTGCATATCATAGTTTTGCCACCTTGAAGTGTGTCCTAGAAAATTCATGGTTGTAAATTTACTTTAAGGTATTGAAAAAGTATCCGTTTTAAGACAGGGATGGTCGATTTTGAAGGACACACATTCAGATGCAAGTTAACACGCATTAGTTTTGATTCCTGGCTCAACAGATTTGCGTCCTTTGCTTCTTTCACGATTGCACATTCATCATTGAAAGATTAGAAATAAATCGACAGTTCGGTATGTTCAAAATTACACCCCTTTAAAAATACCGACATTCCCCACCCACCCTGATTACTATAGTCTAGTAATAAAATCAACGTCTTGGGCCTTTCAAAGTTTCGATTTTTTACGTCCGGTTTTATTGGAAGAGGCTAAGGGCCTACACAAATGACAAATTATGCATAAGTAACGCTTGTATCACGTGTCTTTTGTATTGTGCAGTGACGTTAACGTAATTTTTTAAGACGTTCTCGACCACATGACAGCATATCTCCACCCATGATTTACATCAAAACGTATTCCCCACATGACTGCAAGTGTATGTAGTCAATATCAGTTATGAAACCGTGCATAAAGGTAACTTATGGAGATGTTTCGAAAAAGGAACTATAAATTGATAATCAAATTTGACGTTTATTTTCGAGATATTGAAGTTACCAATTACTTTTAATTAAAAAAAAAGTCTATAAACTATTTTGGTGATATAGTAACATACACGCCACAGTTTAAACATAAAAATAATCAAAAAAAACTTCATTTAATTGTGCAGAAAGGTGCTGGATGCTGTATGTACCCATGTGACGTCATCAGCAGCGTCGCATGATAGTGCAGCCAAATTAACGTATGTTTCTTACCAATTCTGGGTTGCACATTAAAACCTGCGAGTAACTTTTCAATGTCATATACGGTTGCAAGAAAAGTGCAAAAAATATGGTGCTACGTTTTCAAAGTCCTCTAGTATTTTAAGTCGAAATTTCGAGATAATAAGTCTAAATTTTGGGTAATTTAGTAAAAATTTAGAGTAAAAAGTCGAAATCTTGAGTTACTAAGGTACAAATTTCGAGATATTATAAATGGCGCTTATGTAATATGCTAAAATTGAGAAAAATTGAAACAAAGGAAAAAAACACCGCAAAATTAATGGAAAGTACAATGATGAGTGGGGAGCTCTTGGAGATGACTTTTACCTTCGACCTTCTCAGTACTGGACCACGTAGTTAGTAACATCAATAAAACCGAATCTTAAATGTAAATCCCCAGTAAGAACATAAGAGAGTGCCACCGACGGTCCGATGGTGGTCCGAGATTGTTTGCTGGCTTGGTCGTTGGTTTTCATGGTAAACATTATATCTGCTGTAATGTTAATATGAATTTTCGGCACTTTATGGCGGTGTGGCGTTAGTGTTTGCCGAAGAGGTTCATAAGGGCCGAGATGACCGACAAAATAGGGGAAATTTTACTGGTTTTATTTATGGAAAAGTTGTATTAAAAATATGATATTCTATGTAAGGAAGAGAGTGTAACTCAATCTTTGCTCCATAAACTCAAAATGACCGCCAAAGCCCAAGATGTAGAGTAGAAAAGCTAGGCTCTTAATTGGACAAAATTATGTCCAAAAGGTGACATTTAACTTTCCACGGGGGTATATTAAGTGCATAATTTTGATAAAACTTAAAACATGACCAACTCTGCTCTGGTACCTCCACACCTGCCAAAGAATTTTGATGAGATTTGTACGGGTGAGTTTGGTACCGTGAAACTAGTTTAAGCCCTCCAGTAATTTTCTTACTGACCGTTCCAAGGCGGTTCTTCTTTTGTGGATCTTTTTTATTTGTGTTTGTCTTTTCCATATTGTCATGTCTGTGCCTTGCAGCCTGGGAAAGTGCTGACCTCTTGGCTATCCTGTAAGTGACGTTTTGTTGTGTTTTTGTCACTTTCCCATACGGTGTCCTTGGTCCGGTGTGATACTTGATTGTATCGATTCCTGATCTTTGCTTTCTTTCTTACTTTGTACGTATGCAAGGTTTGTATAAAAAGGAATGGAAGCTGTTGGCGTTACAGATTGCATAAAGCAGGCACACCATAAGTGTTGCGAACGTAAACAATTTTCAAGTTCCGCGTGCTATGGACATTAAAAATGTCTAGGTTTAGCATCCAAAATACATAAGAAATTATATATATCAAAACTGCACACATCTTCAATATTTCATAAATCAGTATGCAGGGTTTGAATAAAAAGATATGTTACTGTTGGAGTTACAGATTACACAGCGTAAGCTGCTAACACCAAAAGGTGGCGTAGATGCAATAATGTCTAAGTCCAACACTCCCAAAAAAAAGTAATGATCAAATGTGCACGAAATTGGAGTAGTACATCCTCAACGTGTGAACAATCATTATGCAAAGTTTGAATGTAAAAGAATGAAAACTGCTGGAGTTACGGATTACAAAAATCAGACACCCCTAAGCATTTTGGATGGAATAATTTTCTAGGTTTAACCTTCCTCAAAAATAAAGATAAATATCAAATGTGCAAAAAATGAGAGGTGCACATTTTCAATTTGTGAAGAATCAGTGTACAAAGCTTGAATATAAAGGAATGAAAATTGTTGGAGTTACAAATTACACAAACCAGACACCATCTAAGCATGTTGGTTGGAAAAATGTCTAAGTTCAACATCCGCCACAAATGAAAAAATATTCATGAAATGTGCACTAAATAGGAGGTGCACATATTCAATATGTCAACAATTATTATACAAAGTTTGAATATAAAGGAATGAAAACTTACAGATAACACAAACTAGGTACCCCAAAAGTGTTGTGGACGGGCGAACCGTTTGAGTGGACCTACTACTACACCTGCGTTTCGCCAAGGCGACGCAGGTGTAAACAACAGAATGGTTGCAAACATCCAAATGACTTTCAAACAAAGGATAAGGATTATAACTTTAAATTTTGACACACATTAATGAAGTTTTATAGATGAAGTGCAACCGTCTTTAATGTTGCTACCTTAGCACTTTAGCTTAAATTTTAAATAATAATCAGATAAAAAAAATAATGGCTGACAAAATACAAATGTACGAGATGGTGGCAAATATATATATTACAAGTAATTATTCCTAATCTTGTTATCTGAATTTTTCATCGAAAAATACATATTGAAACATAGATTTAAAAGAGTGCAACTAAAGCAGACCATGAAAAGTCTGTAAAAATACATCAACTGTCAAATGAAATGAAACTTCTGAAACAGGAAGATATACATGTACTAAACATCAAAGACAATAAGAAACAACTGATTGCTCTCATTTGTGACGATATGACCTCCAATGTGAAATCCCAGAAACGGTCATAGGCAGTACACAATGACTCAAAATTACTTGGAAAGATGATTCATTCTACGAGGTAAAAGATGAAGACTATTTTAATGTTCAACCGGATTACAAGCGAAAAAGGCATGAAGAGGCAACCGATACCATTGTTCAGCAACTGACTAACATTTCAAAGGAATTCTTACATAGTGTTTCAATAATCTCTGATCTTACTGGCTCTGTACCATTTCAAAGAGCAGCAGTGAATGTTCAATTTTAATGGAGTCTCCAGTTCAAAGCAGAGCTATCATTGATGTAAATGACACAGAAAAAGCAAACTAAAACAAAGTATCAGACCTGCTAGCAATTATAAATTAAGTGAGTATGGTCAGGAAATGCCACAATCGAAAAAAACAGACCAACCTATGGCACCATGAGGAAAACACACAAACAATAAAGCCACATAAAAAAGTAAGTGTGTTTTGGGTAACGGGTCTGAAACGTTTAAGTAGGGTAGACACACACATTTTTCTTATTTTAATCCATCTGAAAAAAAACATAGTTTTATGCATTTTGAAAGGCATTTCACCTTTCGAAATGCAAAAAATTATATATTCTTCCACACATTTTTTATCTGAAAAAAAAAATATAATTTTATGCATTTTGAAAGGCATTTCGCCTTTCAAAATGCATAAAATTATATATTTTTCCAGAAAAACTGAAAAAAAAATCCTAGATTTCACAGGTATTTTTATTTGGCCTAACAGTCACATGACCTCAAGCACATAAATACAGTATAGCAGTCAACAAGTTCTTCGTCAGTTAGATGATTGCAACATTAGAAAGGACACCAAGTACTGCATAACAAAACAAGGACCAAACACTAAACCCAAGCAAACAATGGCAGCAACAACAAACAGTGAATCAACAACAACATAACCATCACCTTTTAACAGGCAGCAGCTGAAAAGTAAGTGAGTATGATCAGGACATACCACAATCACATACTACAGACCAGCCCACAGCAACGTGTGGAATAGCCACAGAATATTTATAGCAAACATCTGTAAGACAAAAATAGTAAAGCAACCAGCTTTATCTTCCTCTTCAAGATGATTGCAAAACTAGAATCGACACAAAGTAATGCATAACAAACCAAAGACAAACACAGATCTCCCACAAACAATGGGAAGTACATTAAACAATAGATCAACAACAACAGAACCACCGCCTTAGAACGGACAGCAGCCTAAGCAACTGGGGGGGGGGGCTTAAGTGCATTTTATTAGCGCTAATTCTTCGCCCTAGATTATGTTGTTGTTAAAACACAAAAATGTTTAGCTCGCATGGAGGCTTCCTAGCTAATACAGTGTATGAGCACAGAGAAACATTCAAATCAAATTAACACATAATGATGATACAAAGTAAAGGGCTCGTGACCCACAGATAGTCAGGACTAAAGAAAACCTCAAGTTGAGCTTCGGTGGGCCCAGCCAACGACAAGCACCAGGCACCAACCAGCGGATTAAAGCTTTACGTCAGGGCCGTCATTAAGTCCGAGGCCTGACCCACCTTCGTGCAATGAAATAGGAAACCATAGCTATCAACCGTGATTGGGTTCACAACCAGGCATGCAGACTGTCGAGTATCCCACTCTTTTATAATGTTTAATAATCTGTTTAAATTTATCGCCCTCTGAGAGTGGCAGCGTTAACATGTAACATCACGTTATATACGTTACCCCCCCCCCCCCCCCAAAATAGCATTAAATGTCCCTGATAATGTCTCAACCATGACATGTTCGTACATATTTGCATGCTGACACAGGTTTATGATCTTCTCATAACACAGTTACATATTTTTCGTATTAATTTTATAAATATCTTGAGATATTACCGTTATATACGTTACTTAATGTTTCCTGCGTTATTTCCGAGTATCAGTATGGTATTTACTGAATATACTTGTATTACATCTGTCACAGAATATATTTAATCTATAAGACTGCTACTTAAATGATTTAAGTTCTTTATTATGGTCGCTTTCACTATTTTTCAGGCCCATGTTATGTATGTTACCTTCAAAATAGCATTAAACATTCTTGTTAATGTCTCTCACAAGCCCTGTTTATGCTTATTTGCATGCTGGCACAGGTTTATGTACTTCTTCTAACAAGGTTTACCTATTTTAAGTATTCATTTAATAAATGCCCCGAGCTTTAACTGTTATGTGTGTTACCAAATGATACATAAGCTATTCTGAGTATCTGTATAGCAGTTGTTGCATAAAGTCTGTCAGAGAATCTAAGAAATGGACAGCTCAGTTCTGGGCAGGGTATATGGATATAATTCAGATGGTGTTCACACTGATTAGGGCTACAAAGAAAACAACTTTGAATTGCATGTCAGCTCTATCTGTATGCATTGTTCCCAATGTTAATTGCAAACGATCACAACAGATACGCAATATATGTACCTGTGTAACTGATTACACATATAAATTTATCTGATACACATCGCAGATGCAAAGAACTTCTCAAACAAAATGGGTTTATTGTGACACGACCATTGGTTCTTTGCTTGAGAAATGCTTTTGAGATAGCTATGAGGCAAACAATAAAGAGGTATTATAGGCTTCAGCAACTAGAACTACGCTTCGTACTACAGATGGAATGGTGTATTACTCATCTAATCAGAGAACAACTCTTCAATGCACTGAAATGAAATACGAATACTAGAGGCAGTTTCAGGCTTCACCAATCCTTTTAGTTCTAGTTTTGAAGACAAGAACTGTGCTTTTTTGTCTTTCGGTGTTCCTGCTAAGCCTGGCATAGCTAATATCTCATTGAGGCTGATAACATTGGCAGGAAAGCTGTTGCAGACTGCATTGAACCACTTTTAGTTAAAAAAATCTGTCTTTCACAACCCCATAAAATGCTACAAGCTAATAAAGTTTTGAGGTTTGCGAGGTCAAGCAAGAAGATATTGTCCAATTTACAAAACATAAACAGCCAGCAGCTAAGGGCTTAAAGGAGCGTCTTTGGTCAGCATGACGTCTTTCTATTGGAAATATTGTTGACCTTGAGTTGACACTTCGGTTCCTTCTGGGACCTGTACCATGGTCACTGTCAACTCCTGATAGAATTTCCAACAAAACTGCCAAGTCCAAACTTCTGCATGGCTTGCAATCACACATTGAACCAACATTAGATTGGCCATGTAGTGCTGCACATAACTTTGATGTTAATGCCATAACTACAGAGCATAATAGCTTTTCCTGTCACCTTCAAGGATCTTTTTGTTTTTGTTTGATTTGATTCTTTACGTCCACTCAACAATCTTTCAGTTATGCGGGACGGTCTTCCTGGGTTGAACCAGTACTAAGCTAGGATAATTGTGTCTTGCTCAAGGACCACAACGCAGTGACGCCGGTGAGGCTCGAACCCGCGGCCCTTCGGTCTCGAGTCAAGCACTCTACCACTGAGCCACTGCGCTACCTCCTTTAAGGATCTGATGGCACCAATATTCAACCAGGCACTAAAGGCAGGGCATGTTGGTTTTGTCACTTATAAATAGCAGCAGTCTATAAAGTCTCAGAAATGTCTTAGAAACATTCAAGTGGGGGGAGGGGTTCTCTATCAGTATAAATGGCAGCAGTCTATAAAGTCTTAAATTTCTAGTGGGGGGGGGTGTTCTCTATCAGTATAAATGGGAAGGAAACAAATGTTACACGTTAACGCTGCCACTCTCAGAGGGCTAACATCTCCATGTACACATATACTGATAGAGAACTATCATTACCTGGGTGTTTTGTTCAACACTGGTGTATGAAACAAAAGGTGCACCTTCTGAATGTCAACAACATTGGCAAGGATATGGGGGAAGAGATCTACAGTAATACACTGTTTAACAGATTGTGACACTACCAATGTGCCGATGTGTTAGTACCACAGAAAGGTTGTTCCTACCAAACTGATAGAGAACCCCTCCCCCACTAGTTCATCAACATTCTAAGCAGGGTAGGAAAACAAATAAAGAACTGCTCTAGGCACTCATCGGTGATATGAAGCCCTAACATGTGCTATTTATGTAATTGTGAATAAGCTGCAGTACGACATGTTTCTGAAAAGAGTACCAAAGCCATACACATATACTTACTATTTCAAATGGCATGAAAATGAGATTACCTCCACCCTGCTTTTCTGTCCTTAAGATGTACATACAGAGATTGAACTATCAAGTCTTTCCCATGAAAACAAGTGAGCCTATTCAGATATGGACAAAATGTGTGTAAAATAAATGGGAAGGAAATCAAGTATCTCTGGGTGAAAGAAAACTTGATTGTACCCTAACAAAAGAGCCACATAATTATATTTTACATTTTGTGTGATATGGGGTTACCATGTTCAAAACTCAACAACTCGAACCATATAAAAGATAGAAAAATAATATTTGCAGTTTCCAAAAGGTACATAAACATACTTTAATACAAAATGAGTTAGTAAGCACGTTCACATTTAAAAAAAATATCAAACTATATTAGTTTCATAAATCATTTCTATAGAAATAATGAAAAAAAGTAACATACGTAACACTTTGGGGTGAATACTTGTTTTCGAAAGTCCATAACTGTGATGCAAAAATAGCTTATGTGGATGATATAGCCAATTTGTAAATCTTACCTTATGGTTTGCATTTTTTAGATGTCATGTCATTTACTAAAACTATCAAAGATGTTGATGGGTAATATATATATAATTGGCTGTTACAAGGTAATGGTGCCATTACCATAATGCTAGCATATTGCAAAATCCTTGCAAGATGAATCTGATATAGGATTAATATGCTGTTTAGAAAAATTCTTTAAACACTTGGATAATATACAAAGATTTGCTCTATAACTTCTACCTGATGGGGTATCTTTGATCTTTTAAGTTGTTACTCGCATATTGCACTGTATGTTACAAACTTTCCATGAGTATTATGTTAACTATATTTGATGTCTCTATATAAGAAAAGAGGGTTTATGGTAGTTTATGTTTTGAGTTACTTCCCCAGCAAATGAGCCAGAGTAAAAAGAAGTACATGGACCTGTGCCAGCATGCCAATACGTACAAGCAGGTCGTGTTGGAGACCATATCTTAAACGTATAATGGTATTCAGAGAGTAACGTATGTAACCTGGGCTGTAAAATAGTGTAAGACTCCATAATAAGGAACTTTAATTCATTTGAATAGCAGCCTTATAGATTTACTACATTCATTGATGGATGTAATACAATTGTATAGTCAATAACTGCCATACTGATACTTGGAAATAACATATGAAACACTAAGTAACATATACAACGGCAAAAACTCAAGAAATTTATAAAATAAATGCTAAAATTATGTAACTGTGTTATAAGAAGTTCTTAAACCTGTGCCAGACTTCAAAAAAAGTCTGAATATGTCATGTTGGAGGCATTTTCAGGAAAATTTAATGTTATTTTGTGGGTAACGTACGTAACATGATGTTACCCGCTAACGCTGCCACTCTCAGAGGGCTAACATATTTCATTGTGTGGCCTTTATAATGTAGTATCTAGAAATCATAATGTACGAAATTCCCCCTGGGGGAGGTGGGGTCTATAGCCAGGGCGAGGCCTAGAGAATTACATTTTACATTTTTGTGTGATATGGGGGTACCGTGTTCAACATCTAATAACTCAAAAAGTATATAAGATAGAAAAATAATGTTTGCAGTTTTGAAAAGGTTATTAAAAATTCTTTAATATGATACCAAATTAATGAACATAAACTGGTTTCAATAAAATTTAAGACAAACTACATTAGATGCATTTATCATTTAAAAAGGGGTTCAATTAAAAAATGTAACATACACTACATCCGGGGTGACTATATTTGTTTTCAAATGTCAAAATCTGTGGACTAGTAATAGCTTACTTAGAAAATATAACCAATTTGGTAATCTTACCTCATCTTTTGCACTTTTCTGAAGTCTTAAAAAGAATTTTAATTATCAAATATTTTGTAGGGTAACGTATGTAACAGGCTGTTACAGCTTAACGCTGCCATTGTCAGTGGGCTAACATGTTGCAAAATCCTTGCAAAACATTGGGCTTTAAGAAAAATATGGTCTACAAAATTCCCCCTGGGGGGGGAGGTAAACCATATCCAGCCAGTGGCCTAATAGATTACCAAATCTTCACCCTATCTGGTTATGACACTGCAGCAATTTGTCAATAAATATGGAACGTCTCCAGTATCAGAACTAAAGTTGTCCTTGTTACCTCCCAAAACTGCATCTTTCTGTGGTAAGGTAATTTAACGCAGAAGGAGTAGTTATCAAGCACGTGTGTGGAAGCATGCTGTTGATCAAGATTCACTGGGTGTAGATCCACTTTAACACGGTGTTGGGGTAGACATGAGAAGAACAAGATGCTCAATGAGCCTAAACAGCTCACCTAAGCTGTTGACTTCATGGTTTCACAAAAGCATTTTGTTTTTATGAGTCTTTGGGAGCAAACTAATCCCAGGGTGTTGCCAATTTGGTCCTAAGGGGCATGGTTGGCAGGATTTACATAAGAAATGATGATGCATTGCTACTTACATATATACCACCTTTACCAACTTTAGCATGAAATAGCTCGTGATGAGCACGGTCTACACTGATTTAGATGGTATAAAATGGCTATACCATGTTTGTCCGACTGTACGTAAGATAATACACTCGCTAAAGCTCGTGGATTATCTCCACGTGCAGGCGGACAACCCGTTGTATAACTATTACGTATTAGATATAGATGCTGTGGGTCTCGTGATTTTAAAGAGGAAACCTTTTTAGTTTTCCCACATTATGAGTCTATGGAAGTTCATGACCCTCGGGGTAAGTGGGGCCAGTTCGGATCACAGCGGCATGGTTGGCAGGATTTTTGTAAGGGACTACTTGACATTGTTGTAAATAATAAGTATATTGAAATAGTAAGTGAGTATGATCAGGAAATACCACAATTACAAACTGCAGACAAACCCATGTCACCGCGAGGAAGAGCCACACAACAATCACTAGACACCAGGAAGACAAACTATACAATGCAACCAGTTCTCTCTTCCCCACCAAGAGGATTGCAAAACTAGAATGGGCATAAAGTAACGCATAACAAAACATAGGACAATTACAGAATCCCTCAATGGGAGTATCAATCAACAACGGACCAACAACAACAGAACCACCGCCTTAGAACCGACAGCAGCCTAAGCCACTGGGGGCTAATATGCATTTTACTGGTACCAAATCTTCGCCCTAGATTCTGCTGTTGTTGAAGCACAAAAGATCTTAAGCTCGCATGGAAGCTTCCTAACTTTTGCAATGTATTATCACTACACGGAACAATCAAATATAAGCTTTCAGGGAAGATAATTTTTGTTGTTGTTGTTGTTTTTTCCATCATAAGTCTGTGCAGGCGATTGCTCTCCAGGGCCTGACCATTTGAGACCCCAATGGCTTGAATGGCAGGATTTATGTAGAGGGCCACCAGACATTACTTCATACTAAACAAATAAACTGACACAGTGTGAGCCTCGTGGTTTCAGAATAGACAGAAATCTATTCAGCGAATGGACCATAACATGTCAGGTAATTTGCCCTGGAAAAGAGGATTTTGATATCATAATTGGACCTCTCCGCGACGAAACCTGTCTTCTAGTTTTCTGACAAAGTGAGACTCAAACCAACCCCCCCCCCCCTCCCCCCGATACAGAGACGAGCTAGAAAACTGAAAGTTCGCTTGTAGCAAGTATAGTAAGATTCTTTGCTATAAGTGAATAACAATGGCGCTGATCAGACTGCGCTGATGTTCAGGCTGGTCTGGAACTTTGTTGTTCGCAAACTCCGAAGATATCTCGCGTCGAGGCCCGTTTGGTTACAGGATGTCCAGTCTTTCGTGATATATACCTGATATACCTATACCTGATATACCTATGTAGACATCTAATCAGGCCCATTGACCTCTTCTGATGCATTCTGGTTCTGTGTTCTATCTCTGGTGGGTTGTGGATGGGCTGAACTTGTAAGGGTGTCCTCGCCAGAACCGGTTTAGCCGGTTTTTGAACGCGTTTAGGGATGGTGCATTTACTATGTCCTCTGTCAAAGAATTCCAACTGTCCACAACTCTATTTGAAAAGCTGTTAGCCCTAACTGATAAGCGCGACCTTTTTAGAACAATTTCAATGAGTGACCACGCGTTGCTGAGTACCTATTCACTGTTATCAACTTTGTCTATACCGTGCATGATTTTGTATACCTGGATCATGTCAGATCTTTCTCTTCTATACTCTAAACTAGGCAGTCTTAATGTTTTCAATCTGTCCTCATATGAAAGGTGTTTTAGACATTTTACGAGTCTTGTTGCGTGACGCTGTACATTTTCTATTAGGATTTTGTCTTCCTTAAACATAGGTGACCATACACTAGATGCATACTCTAAATGGGGTCTAACAACAGATTTATAAATGCCTAGAAACATATCTTTGTCCATGAATGTAAATGTTATGAAAATTAGACCTACATATCTATTTGCCTTGTTTACTTTATTGTTTATATGATCTATAAATTTCAGGTTTTTGTCAAATGTTACTCCTAAGTCTTTTTCTGACGTTACTTTTTGGACTTTCATTTCTCCACTATTTGTTTGCATTGTGTATTCAAAGTTTATATCGTGGTTGCCAATATGTAGGTGTTTACATTTTTGGAAATGATAGTTCATGTCCCATATCTGTGCCCAGTCAACGGCATTGTCAAGGCTTGTCTGTACTGTTGTTGCTTGCACGAACAAGTTAACTCTACCAAAAAGCTTAGCATCATCGGCGAAGAGTTTCATGCGTGCTGTGATCACTTCTGGAAGGTCATTTATATATATATAAGGAACAATATCGGGCCCAACACACTTCCCTGTGGAATTCTACTTATTATATTTGTGTACAGTGTTGATTTTGGTATTTCCATGTGATTGTGGTATCACTTTTTAAACCTCCGAAGCAGGATCCCAAAATTTGTTTATAGTTTTTATTGAAGATTTTAACAGCTGCCCATGTAATTGTTAAGGAACTTTTCGCTGCCTAAACAAGAGGAGGAGCATAGTTGTTCAAAAGATAACATGACCAAATGCACATTTATATGTACGGATCTGGCCTTGAGGGTTTTTTTTCATGCCTACCTCAACTTAGCATGATATACAGAATATGCTTTCCTGCTTGAAACCGTCAGATGTTATTTTACGTTGCTAATAAATGTTAGAATTTCAACATTTTGTATTATGCAAGATTAGCCGCGACACGAGATTTCCAACAATGTGGTATGTGCGGTCAGCAAAGGTTCAGATCAGCGTGCGCATACACCTCAACAAACAAATTCACCTGTTAAAACTCATGTAGGTATTAAAAAGAAGTCAGTGCATGAGTCCAACAATGTGGTATGTGCGACCAGCAAAGCCTCAGATCAGCCTGCGCATACGCGCAGTCTGATCAGAGCCTTTGCACGTCGCTTGAATATTCAATGAGTGTTCAACTACTGACTAAACACCATTGGAGTTTCTTAGCTTAAAAGGAGGCTGCCCAGGCCCGCCCTGGTCTACACTTGTCAAAATGTCAAATTGTTGGAAATGGCATGCGCTTGCTCATTAAGTACAGGAGGGGTTGTGTTGACAAGTTATCCATTTTAAGAGCTCCACAATGACAGAATGAAAGATGGACAAAGAGAATCAAGTGTAGCTCCCCTCCCCTTTCCCTTATAATGGCGGAACTATTCATTTATAGAGAAGACTTTTTTCTGACTTTATTCTGAAAAACAAACAATAATACGGTAAAATGACAAATAAATATTCATAATTATGGAAGTCGACAGGGGACATTTTGACTTGTGTACTTGCGACTTGTGACTTGCGACTTGTCACTTGCTACTTTAGACCATTTTTGGTGCAAAGCAGGAGTAACGGATGGCAACACCAACAGTAGCTATGAATAAACCAAATAATCAGGGTAAAGATACAGTTTGAGTTTTCCGAGGGGACATTACCACTCTCTGAAAGTTTATAAACCTTTCTTAATCCTGAGTATAAAGCTTTATTCACAACCACAACTAGTGCTGTCCTCCGTTGCTTCAGATTTGCACCACAATAAAGTAAAACCTGTCTTAATCGGCCACTCAAAAAGAAGACCAAAAATTGGTTTTCAAGACCGCTTATCGCTAAATGAAGGTCACAAGTATTGCAGAATGCTCTCTAGGAGCATTCTGCAATACTTTTGACCTGCATTAAGCTACCATCTGTCGTTGAAATCTTTGTTTGTCTATTCTAAGTGGCCGCTTAAGACAGGTTTTACTGTATAGCCCAAACCACATGTAATGTCGCAAGTCAAGAGTCATACATCGCAAGTCACATGTCAAAATGTCCCCTATCGGCCTCCATACATATTTGATGAAGCAACAAACTATGAAATTGTGCACTCCAAGAAAGCGGGCAACAATTTCTGTTCACCGGTCAAAACCTTATCTATTAAATTTAAAACATATTCAAACAAAGCAAACTCACATACATACACACACACACCAATGCACACACACGCGCGCGCACACACACACACACAAAGTGCCAATGGCATACCAATCAAATTACCTGTGCATTATTTTCAATACAATAATAATTTCATAAGGTGGTCTTTGTGTCAAATGATAAGTGGCTATAAGTTTCCTTAGAAATTCTGACATGGACCCACTCGAGAAGAAATTGGAAGCAATTGGATCCCATCGGGTCCAATGTCTTCTCGAAGGAGGTCCGTACGACTCTCTGTGATATACATTGATCAATTTGATGATTAAAAAGGACCCTCTGGTGAAATTTCCTGGATCCGCACATGTGTCACTAGGGCCAGCTTAAGTCAAAGTGGTATTCTGCTTTCTGACAGAACTCAATATCAATGAAGGACCAGAAAAGGAAGCCTAAAGATGAAATACAGTAAAACCTGCGTAAAACGGCCACTCTCAAAAAGACCGAAAATAGGTTTTCAAGACCAATTATTGCTTAATGCAGGTCAATAGTATTGCAGAATGCTCCAAGGGGAGCATTCTGCAATATGTTCGACCTTCATTAAACTACCATTTGTCATTCAGATCTTTGTTTTGTCTATTTTTGATTGGCCGTTTTATGCAGGTTTTACTGTACATCGCAAAATATGTCTTCTGATGAGGTCGTGACTGATGCTTTTAGGGCTCAAAAAGACCAACAACAGATATTTAGGGTGCTTTGCATCATTTTGCTTTCTTTGCACAGCAGAACTTGTACAGTGTCACCAAACCACGTGGTGTGTGACGTAAATTTTTGGTACCACCGGCAGCTAAATCATCAACAAGAAGCATCGCCTCGGAACTTCAATCAATCGTAAGTATTTTATTTTCCAGCCGATTTCAACGACATATAGCCTATTCTAAGGGGAAAAGTGAGTTCTTTACAACGGTGTTAATGGATTTGTCACCAGATTAATACTTTAGGCCTGAAAACGAGGCAAATGTCCAGAAAATGTGAAAAACACCGTGCAACCACGGCAAGCCAGTCCCAAATATTGCCAAGACATTTGCCTCGTTTTCAGGCCTAAAGTATTAATCTGGTGACAAATCCATTAACACCGTTGTAAAGAACTCACTTTTCCCCTTAGAATAGGCTATATGTCGTTGAAATCGGCTGGAAAATAAAATACTTACGATTGATTGAAGTTCCGAGGCGATGCTTCTTGTTGATGATTTAGCTGCCGGTGGTACCAAAAATTTACGTCACACACCACGTGGTTTGGTGACACTGTTGTACCACTATAAATTATAAATAGCGATACCCTGAGCAATTCATTTTACTCGAACTATTCCAGCCGACAAAAGCACAGCCGAGAGAAGTTCAAAATATAGCACTCACTGGCAAAATGTTCAATTTTGAGCACGCGAATAGATATGGAAAAAAAGAAAGAAATATCAATGTTATACATGTACAAGCATATTTCACTAGGAATTCCAAATTTTCATGACTTGTCAAATTCATCCTCGCATACCCAGGGGTAAAGCATTCCGTTTCACTCCTTTCATCGCCAAGGAGTGATGAATGCACTGTAACGGAATTGGTTACGCCTGGTCCGGGTTGTCGAGGAAGGGTTAAATTGTGCTGCTCAAGAACATACATGTTCTCTACATATTTTAGATATCAAATTACTTGACATACAGTTTGGTTCACACTTGCGAGCTAATCTCTACATTCCACTAATCTTATAAAATAACAATTGATCATACATGATTAAAAACTATTTATAATTAATCTAGATTAAAATAACTCACTTACTTTTATACCGGCACATCTATCATACACATATTTAAGTCCCAATACGGATGTTTGATCGTAATATTGCACGACCCGCAATGTGCACTATGATCACTGTGCGAGTCCGTCTGTCCGTCCGTTAGCAGTTAGTGAAAATGCTCATAACTCTTGAACCATATAGTATGTTTTGATCAAATTTTGCATGCATACGCATGTCAACATTGTCAAACCACTGACATGCGTAACAGCATTTTTGTTGAACGAGACAGGTCACAACTCTTGAACCACGTGATATATTTGTATCAAATTTTGCCTACTAATTTATTTGAACATTGTTCAGCCACTGGTATGCACAACTGTGGCGAGGCGTCGCCGAGCATCACTTCTACCAGTCAAGGTCGTTTAGAGAAAATGCTTTTAACTCTTGAACCGAATAATATATTTTGATCAAATTTTGCATACTTATATATATTTCTGGTTTGCTTATTTGGAATGTAAATATTAGATGAAGCTTTGCAGAACTTTACTAGTCAGTGTCCATGCTGCAAGCACCCTTGCAATTAGAACGCAGGCTTTTTTAGAGAAATTCAGCCATCTTATAAAATAAGACCAACAAGCTAAATCTCTCTATGAGACCTTATCTTATAAACAGAAACATGTGTCCGTCGTCCATCCATGGTCAGTAGGTAAAACTCGAAATTATTGGACAACATGGTATATTTTGATCTTATTATTCATCATTCTGCAGAAAATGACCAATCTGCTTTCCACACATTCCTTCTGGCACCGGATACTGTTTAATCTGCGTTCACCACGGGTCGTGCACATTACGGTCAGTTGATTCAAACATGTGTTTTGTGTGCTTAAAAGAATCGCCTCCTTGTGATGGTTCTTTTTAGTACCCACAGCATATGTTTGGTTGAGAAATTAGAAAAAAATGATGTTTTATTACGCACTCTTATCTGGAAGCCTTAAATTAATCTCTGTTTAGCAGCACAGTCTGATCAGGGTTCATGGTGTTTGCTTCTATTTGAAAAAAAACTAGTCTCCAGTGCACTGGAACATACAGTAAATTCTGTCTTGAGCAGCCACTCAAAAACAGACAAAACAAATGTCTTAATGATAAATTGTAGCTTCATGAAGGTCAAAAGTATCGCAGAATGCAGCATTCTGCGATACGTTTGACCTGCATTAAGCGATAATCGGTCTTGAAAGCCAATTATGGTGCTTGTCTTGAGTTGCCGCTTAAGACAAGGTTTACTGTATGCAGCAGACGTAAAATGCAGATGACATTTTTAGGACAAAGACACTGGCGGGATGAGAGTCAATGCTTTTTCACTTTCGAAAGACTGTGTGGAACCATTTTTGAAAGATACATCAATGAAACAACATCTAGTACAAGCATGATGGCCATGTTTGACGAGATATACCAAATGTCCGGGTTCGTGTGAGCTGTAAGCCCGTCCTTGTGGTCAGAGTATATAGCATTCAGTTGTAGGATGTGGTTAAGCACTATTAACACATGGAATATCTGATGTCCGTGGCCAAATATATCAAATTTCCCAGGCCAAGTTCTCTCTGGTTGATGAGCTGCGAAGGCTACGGCCTCCAACACAAAAATAACTGTGATCAGAGTTAGGTGGTTCAATGACGACATCTGACATGTGTCGTCATGGTAACATGAAATATACCTCGGTACAAACGGCGCGACATTCAATACGGCCTGGGTGCCCATGCCCGCAAGAAACATGTACTTCCTTTTCATATTGTGTGGATCGTCTCCAAACCACAATTTAGCTAGACACAGATTCACGAAGTTCGCATATGACAACACCGCCAATACTGGCATGAAAACGTGTTCCCAGCGCATGTAAAATGAAGCATCAGAAACTCCATAGAAGCCGCCTAATCCGGTCCCATAACTACACACTGTGGCACCGATGTAGTCTGTCATGAATGCCACAAAGTGGATACGTGGCGACTTCGCATGTAAAAGATGCACCATTGCGCTGATCGTTAGTCCGATTAAACAAGTAATCCCAAACGTTAGTAATGTTGTCAACACTTTATCACTGGCGAGATCAAACTCCTGAAAATATCCATGCAATTGATGTAAGATTATGCACGAGCCAATCAGATGTGACCAAACGTTCACTGTT
This sequence comes from Loripinus fragilis, assembly GCA_964019695.1. NCBI lineage: Eukaryota > Metazoa > Mollusca > Bivalvia > Lucinida > Lucinidae > Loripinus > Loripinus fragilis. The sequence continues at coordinate 30,987,996 of OZ026514.1, forward strand.
TCGTTGTGCAGTTGGAATAAACTGTAGAAATAGTATTTCCATGACCGGTAAGGTACGCGATATCCTGCCAAGATGGCGGGCTCGTGAAGAACACGTGGTACATATTTGGCGGGGAGGGTCGGTTGCAGCCTCGTCTCCCATGGTATAGTAGCAACGGCATCTTGCAAAAGCACCTTCAACTGAGTCAACATCTTATTTCTGAAACGAGAAAAGGGCCATTTAAGGTACTAATTTGCAAAGATATTATACAAGTCCCCCGAAGTACATGACCAAGAGTAAGAACAAATGAGTCGTGACATGTGATTTCCAGAAATGTAGCATTTTGATAGGTATCGACTCAGACGAGCCTTTGTAGCCTCCTTTTTGGCTTAGAAACTCCAAATGATGTTAAGTCAGTCGCTTAACAGTCATAAAATATTCAAGCGACTAGCAAAGGCTCTGATCAGACTGCGCGTATACACAGGCTGGTCTGAGCCTTTGCTGGTCGCAAATACCACATTGTTGGAAATCCCATGTCGCGGCTCAAATATGCATTTGTTGCTCGCTTCACCTGTAATAAAGTATCGTTCCCAACCTTGGCAGCTAGTGCATGTAAATGCACTTCTAGTCCGACTCGTATCGAGATTTAGTTTTAAAAGGTTTACAAATGTTTGTTTAGTAGCACATCATTGAGAAGTCTGAATGCTCTGTATTTACCCCCATCAAATCCCCCCCACACACAAACACATCAGTTGATCTCATATGAACGGCATATGGTATTAAAATTGGTAAAGTGCCGGCCTTGTGGCTTAGAGGTCGCTGATTCGAATCCCAAACGCGGCGCATTTTGTGTCCTTGCGCATGACACTTTCTATACATAGTGGCGCTTGGGATGGTGTTCGATCATTGCCGGTTTAATCCAAAAATTCATCTCGGGGTGACTGAAACGAAGCCCCTTAATTAATACCTTTAAATTTGTTGTTTCTTGTTAAAGATCGACTCCTTTCAATTGAACCTGCGGATAACTCAAAGCGAAAACTCTGATCCCGTCGAGATTCGAATTTACGGGGGTCGACTGTATAATAATTATAATTACTAGCAGGTTTTGGCTGACTCAGCGTATCACATGTAGATGACTGAAAATCCTGTAACATATGTTTCTTTCGATTGTATTTCCACTTTGCAGCAGCTGCGTATATCTGGGGATTTGTGGTTTACAAGAAAATAAATGTAAAATGGAATGTTTGAGCCAGTTCATTAGCTTAGAATTTAGTGATTACTGAATATGCGAGCTGTAAAGGCTCAGACGAGCCTGCGCATTGGCGCAGTCTCGTCAGAGCCTTCACTGCTCGCAAATACAAAATGCCCGTGAATCTAGACTCAAGCTACAAATTACTGAATAACCAGCCCCACTATACGTGCATATTTTAAAGAATGTCAACGCATATACATAACATAACATAACATAAAACCTGTGTAAAACGGCCACTCTCGAAAAGACCCTAAATTGGTTTTCAAGACCAATTATCGCTTAATGCATGTCAAAAGTATTGCAGAATGCTTCAAGGGGAGCATTCTGCAATACTCTCGACCTGCATTAAGTTACCATTTGTCATTAAGACCTTTGCTTTGTCTATTTTTGAGTGGCCGTTTTACACATGTTTTACTGTACATTAAAAAGTGGCGACTTGGTTAAAGCGAAAACATTTGGTAGCGCAGTATTTTTTTACCTTATTACTAAAACTCGGGAGGACAAAGTTTCTGTAAATAAGTATTTTTCATCATCCTGAAAACCTTAACTCCGTGATTTTAAAGATAACCCTTATATATATTAGTTAGTTTTGATAGGCTTATTGTCATCCTGAGTATAATACATATAGTCAAATTACGAGTATGCTAGTAAACTGATTGATTGCTTACTAATTTAATTAGCAAGTATTACTAGACCAATCCATTTATCAATCAATCAATCGTATTATGGATGAGTAATGATATTGTGGTTAACACCTTCCCCTAGGACACAACTAGGGCAAAAAATAAATTTGTTTTAATTGAAATATGTTTTTGAATTAAATAACTGCACTGTATACTGTTCAAGAGCTATGAACATTTTCATTAACTGCGATTTTACAGATTTAGAATCACCAGGGCCCAGACCTGTAATTGTTTTTCCATAGACCTCCATTATAGCTTTTAAGTAGGCTGTGGTCCTCACAACTCTTCAATCACAATGAGGCTGCCATAGAGTTACAGATTGGACCTAGTTCAATCAAAAAACAAGAATGAGATACCCTGGTGACCGCCATGTTTTGCCACTTTTTGGCCCCTGAAGGTGGGCACCCTACATGAGAGGAAAATTCTACTGAAAAAAATACCAGAATACAAGGTCCTTTTTTCTAAGCCACACCAGTAAACTTTATCAACATAAGCAATGAAATGTTGTTCCAAAAGGTACAGCAAAGATAGACCCGTCTAATAAATACAATATATTTCCTAGTTTTATTATTGACCAATCATGAAACACCTTACAACTTAAAAATATTGTGCTGAGCTTCCACCCACCTTTTGAGCCAATCACTGTCCTTTTTACATTTACAGGTCTGTGACCACCAATGGTGATTTATAGTGCAGACCCAATGGTCGTGCAATATTCTTAATATTGGCTGTAGGCGTGTCTTATATTGATACTATGCAGCAAAGAATTTCTAATGTTAATGAAAATATTAAATAATAGTACTCACGTGATGTTTTTGAACTACAATGGCCGTCTTTGTTTTCCTTTTCACTCTTCATTGAATTTTGTTTCTCTGATTAACTCTTTTCATTCTGATGGATTATCCTTATCCAATCAGTATGGAATTGTCTATTTTATATGTAAGGGATTGCCTGTGACGACATATTTCTGTCCCTGAGAATTTTAATTTCATTTTAGCAAACAGTCCAGACCCTGATGAAATTCCGCTTCGCTGCTTGCCAAAGTCCCTGTTTTCCGGGTATAAAGAATGATTTAAAAGGGTTAACCCATTTAATGCTTAAACCGAATTATAAATATATCCGTAATACCTTGTGACCTATAAAAGGAGAGACGAGCATGGGCATGCCCTTCTTTCCTTTATAGCGATTGAACCCAAATCTTGTTTCCGGCGTTTGCGTCTGCGACCAGTTCAACGCACACAAGCAGAAACAAGTTCGAATCTTGGAAAATTTTATTTTTTTTTGTTTGTGCTGATGCTTTAAGTCCCCGTCAACAACTTTTCAGTCATGTCGGGACGGGTCTTCGTGTGTAACCAGCGGATAATATATCTTGCTGTAGGACACAATAAGTATCTCCCGAGAGTCTCGAACTAGCAACCACCGGAGTCCATGAACATTTGAATTAAACAAATATGTCCGCAGCAAACGATAATGGAGGTGATCAGACTGCGCACATGCGCAGGCTGATCTGCAACCTTATTGTTCGCATACGGTGCAAACAGTTTCATATGGCTTAGCCCATTCTTCGATATGTCTGCTTGTAGCGTTTTTGTCGTCTGCTGTTAATCTTAAAACAGTTGGGGCCCAGATGAGGCCCGACGTTTTGTTGGGCCTGATCTGGATCCAAACTATTTCAAACCGGGCTGGAAAAAGTTTGCTAAAACAAATGAAAACAGAAATCAACAGACGACAGAAAAAAATTACCTGCATGCAGAATTAAGAAAATCCAACATTAATTCTTATTCTGTTATGTGGGAGGAGTGTGAACATCGGCATTAATCAAACACAAAGCATTAGCAAACACCAGTCTACTTGTCTTCTATGCACAAACAGATCGTACGATAGTGCACAATGGCTGACACGTGGTGCATTTGTGATATTCTATTACACATCCTCATATTGAAGCAACTTAAGTGTCTTAAGATTATTATTATTTTTTAATTTTGAAAATTATCCTACTCTTAAGGCCTCTGCCTACTAGTGTCGATTTTTGTCGTCTGCTGGTTAATATCTATATAAACAATTTGGACCCAGATCAGGCCCGACAGAACGTCGGGCCTGATCTGGATCCAAGCTGTTTGACACTCTGGTGTAATGTTGAAACATATATGCAGACGACTAAAATCACTTAACCCTTAAAGTGCCACCTATAATTTGCAGCAGACGACAATTTCAAATTTTGCTATTTTTTCAAAAATAACAAATAAGGCATGATAGTTCATGAGAATCGTCTGCTGGCAGACGATTCTCATGTAATATCATACCTTATTATTGTCGAAAATTGGGAAAGATGTCACAAAATTTGTCGTCTGCTGTTAAAATAGAGTTAAACATATCACTTACATTGTAGGAAAAGGTCTGTCGGAGAGACACTGCAAGCCGAGCTTCAGACCCGGCCTGGTCGGATCCCTTCCATTTAAATCACAACAAGATATAGGCAAAGAATTAACCTCTTTAAAACGCTTTGCCTACTAGTGCCGTCTGCTGATAACCTTTGCAAACAGTATGGACCCAAATGAGGCCTGAGAAAACGTCGGGTCTGGTCTGGATCCAAACTGTTAAACACCCTGATGGTATTCTTGAAAGATTTTTTTTAAAGTTGATTTTGAACAAAATCAACAGACGACAAATAGGGCATGAAAAATCACCCGGTAGGCAATGGGTTTAAAGTTATTTACTATAAACATGGGGAATCATAAAGTCAAAGTGCTTAGTTACCCCACTGATATGCTAAATATTTTACTTGAATATGACGGGCTCAAAAATAAACGGTGGGCACAATCAGTGCATACTTTGACCGTACTGAACCTTGAGAAGAAGTCTAATCTTGGCTTGATACTGAGGGAAAAAAGTTTAGCAATCATTTATAATGGGGTTTCCCATAGACGATTTTTGAAGCATAAGATCTTTTTAATTGGCAGGTTCGCAAACTGTCGGTTGTTTGAAAATGATCTAATGGCTACCCACAAGTGGTCAAAAGAAACAAAATCCAACTTCATAGCGAGGATTTGATCTGCTAAGCATTTTAATTTCAAACGTTGTTCAATTGAAAGGGAGGTAATTTGGAAAAATACGATTTTCAACTTAATACTGTCCCAAAAGGGTGAACAAAATATTCAGTTTTAAACCGTTTTTCACTTTCTTGTTTTCGGATCTTAACATTTGACAGAAAATTGAAACTTATAGTCGAAAACTATTCGCACTATTGCCAGATAAGCTGTTTGAGCAAGGGGACATAAAATCAGACTTTACTTTATGTGAAATATCAACCTGTTAATGTCATCGTACTCGTGAACGTTCGTCAACATACATTTTTGACACTATGAAATTAAATGTCCTATTTCTTCTAAACTGTGAATCCTCAAAGTATATTGCTAAACTTCTTTCCCTCAGTATATATTCGAATAGGGAACCCCGATCAAATCCAGTACTGTACGAATGTACGGTATGTATTTGTTGATCTCTGTTTGGTGGAAACGAGGAAAATCCCGCTGGCAGTTAGGCTATATTTTAATTAATGGAATGCTTAAATCTTTACAAATGGTTTTTAAATTCGGTTAATACTATAAATTACTGTAAAACCTGTGTAAAACGGCCACTTTCAAAAAGACCACAAATTGGTTTTCAAGACCAATTATCGCTTAATGCAGGTCAAAAGTATTGCAGAATGCTCCAAGAGGAGCTCTACAATTCTTTCGACCTTCATTAAGCTACCATTTCTCATAACGATCTTTGTTGTGATTTGAGTGGCCGTTTTACACATGTTTTACTGTACCGTAGTTTATCGAAATAACCGAGACTTCCCGAGCGAACTCTATTGAGATACTGTAAATTCGGAAATTTTCGCGAGGGTTTGGCTAAGTTTTCGCGAACCTTCGCAAATTCAAAAATTAAACCCTCGCGAAATTGTGAACGCGGCGAGTCTTTAACCTTCAACCCTTAAAGCGCTGACAAAAATGCATCTGAAAATGTAATTTGCCAAAGTCGTCTGTTGCAAATAATTGCCTAGCATTACTGACTAATTTAAGCATTGTGGACCTAGATCATAGGAGCAGTCTGATTTGAGTCCACACTGTTTACCATAGATGCTTCTAAGTGATTTTGTTCGGCTGCGCCGTATGATGATCTACGATATCACTTTCATTTGTTTATTTCAACCAATGGTTTAGTCGGAATTTCGCATTTTAGAGTACCTGCTTAAATATGAAGAATCTTATTGGTTAATAGGCAGACTGACCATTTTGTCCTCCAGCGATCACTGTAAAGTATTTCAAAGTCTAGGGATACAGACTGAAGCAGCTGATACTTTCTAAGAAAAATGTCAACTGAAACCGAAAGTAGACTTTTTTTTATACAGAACACTTTTTAAGTCATTAAAAATTCAACATTTTAACTGAAACTTTCTTACCCTATGTTTAATCCATGGAGTATTCTCATATCATTGAATTTCCAAAATTATGTAAAATGTCGTCTGCAAACCGATTGATCAAGCTCACAGTTACGTTTAAAGTCCATTTGGTAATTAAAGGTGAATTACACCAAAATTTTGTATTTGTCCTCTTTGCACCCTGCTTAACTTTGCATGCTTTTTTGTCATCAGCGTTTTTTTAATTCTTTCAGTAATACCATCAGAGTGTCAAACAATTTGGAACCAGACGGCCTGACATTTTACAAACAAAAGTATATGTAACAAACCCGATGGAGTATAGATGTCGTTGACAAGGCCCCCTCGTGAGATTACCAAGTTTACAAGTGTAACAAACAGTTATACATATAAAAATAGAATTCCGCAATTGAAATGCAGCCGAATATCTTTTTAAAAGATATTTCTTGTTTCCATCTGTTTGTATAAATCTACATTTTAAATGTATGTAAACGTTGTTTTAAGAAATGAATTCAGTTTTTGGAATGTTCATGGAACCATGAATTCTTCATGTCTCGTGCAAAGTAAGTGAAGCCCGAAGAGCTTCACGTTAACTCTGCAAGAGACCCGAAGTATTCATGATTCCATGAACATTCCATTAATTGAATTCATTACTTATATTTACATTTTATATTATCAGTCAAGTATCGATTTTCAATTTTCACCTAACTTGGCTGGTTTTCCAGATATTTTGAATTAAATCAGATATAACGTAGGGTTTGGAATAGCAAAAACGCCAAAATTCCGCGCTTAACGTCATGGCGATACGTGGTCAACGTCACACAAACGTCAGTAAACAAGCAACGTTATTGGATGGACTTGACGTTAGCCCGCTCAAATGGCGCGTATGTGGGTGTGGCTTAAATCGATTTGTTCATGAAGGTATGAACAACATCTCAAATGTAAAGGTTCATTTGAAGATTCGCAGTGGAAATGTAAATATAAATTGATATAATTATTTACCTGCTAGTGTCGACGTAAACCGTATGCTGATAATTTTTGCAAACTGTTCAGTTTGATCCAGATGATGCACGACAAAGCGTCTGGCCTGATCTGGATCCAAGTAGGTTGAATCAGTGGACGACAAAAATAGCATGAAAATTACCAAGTGGGCAAATAGTTTTAAAAGTATTCCGTTCCAGATGGATTGTGTGGAGCGGGTCTCCTTCAGCTGAATGTCAACCCACTGTGTAACGGGTACCTTGGCAAACAGTGAAGGCCCAGATAAAATTCCGCATGATGTGGTATTTCAATAGGGTCTGCACTCTTTGGGAAGTCAAAAATGATCTTCAGAGAAAGAAATGTAATTTTTGGAGGGGGGAATATAACCTGTAACCCCTCAATATCTACATGGACTATTCTGACCTTATCCCCCTTTATATATGTTCTAGGAGATGATGCATGAATAAGTAAGGGGTCTACCATGCAAACCAAACATCTATGTTGATCCACATCTGAACTATGGTGAGGTTGGCGCCGTGAAACCGGTTTAAGTCCTCCAGTACAATATCTTTACTGACCGTTCCAAGGCGAGCAATTAGAAGTTAGTTCGATATTCGATATTCAAATGGAGAAGATAGTTCGATATTCGATATTCAAATGGAGAAGTTAGTATGATATTCGATATTCAAATGGAGAAGTTAGTTCGAGATTCGATATTCAAATGGAGAAGTTAGTTCCATATCCAACAATCGATTCTTACCTGGTCGAAAATCCAATAAAATATTTTGCATTGCGGTGAATGGGAACTGATTAAAAAAAGTCTTATAAAATCTTTATTTTTCAATTTATTTTTTAGGCGCTGATCTCATTTTAAAGATAATCATTGCACCATTTTAAAGAACCTTTTCTCGTTTTTCTATGATTTTGGCAAGACCGACTGTTTTCGTGGTAAAGGTTGAAAAAACCTCCCATTTACTTTAATGTAATGTGAAATGATGAAACGGTTTTTGTTTGTTTAATACCTGTTTTTGAGATTATTTGAAATGATTCTTTTAAGGCGCTGATCAGATGTTCTTTTCATTTCATTTTTGGTTAATTTGGTGCTAATTTTGTTTTTGTGAGATGACAATAACACTGACTGTTTTTAACTTTTAATGACCAAGGGTCATAATTTTTTCCTCTTACGAGCGACAACGGAAAGTCACGATGTAGTTTCCGAGTTTCCGAAACATTACCTGTGTAAAGATCTTGGCGACAGTGTAGGAATTTTGTACACGGCGCCTGGTTTTTGGGGACGGATGTTAGTCCGTTCCCCAATTTTAACAATAGCGTTTCGACCACACGTCGATATTCGCTCTTGCACTGTTGAACACATCAAAATGTTACACTTATACCCAATTTTCCACCATATGTGTTGCAAAGTATCAGGTTTTATGGTTGATTTAGAGGCAGGGTGGTAAACAATTCATTCTGACCTGTTACTTTCTGAGAAGCCGGCTGATATGGATCTACATTGTATTCAAAACAGGGCATTACTTAGCCGCATGATAAGGGATTAATACGATCCAAACAACACCTATTCAGAAAGCTTCCGCGTAAAAATAGTTCCAACTTGTTTCGTGTTTTTTTTATTGTCGTTTTTAAAAATAGGTCTAGATCTACAGTATTTGAGATTTATCTGCTCGATTTCAAAATATAATGTTCTTAGCTAATCATAAATATATGTGAATTATTATCGCGCAATAATAAATTTATATAATTAGCGACCGCGTGAGCAGGGAACCAGTTGATACATATACAAGAATTGGCTTTTAAAAAAGTTAGCGGTCGTTTAGCGATATGATTGTAAGTCGTCTTACGCAATACATACATTACTTGTGTTTGAACCTCTCAGACTTGTACAATTGCATTTATATTTGTTCTAAGTTTTGATTATTAATATCCCAGCTGTGATTTTATAATTTTTTTTTACAATTTAATACATTTTCCAATTTAATGCACCCTGGAAAATGCAAAAGCCATAAGGTAACCAAAATCTAAACCTGTTGACTGTACAATGTGCAGACTTCTCTGAGCCTTCGTTTCTAGCATAAATGTGAACCATATCACCATTTGAGTCAACACGACCTTTTGATACTTAACGCATTGTCCAGTGTGCAGACTCACCTTCGCAGTCGCATTGTTGAGTGTCTCAGGCAAATGTGCAGACTCGTCATGCATTCGCTGCTCGTATTAGCGGCAACCCAATCACCATTTGATCAAACACGCGACATTTTAATACTGTTGCGAAGGCTCAGACGAAACTGTCAGCGCAAATATGCAGACTCGCCAAAGCCGTAGTCACATCACAATGCGATAAGTGTCAAAATCTCGTGCTCTCTCAAATGGCGATTTCGGTGTCATTTTTGCAAGCAGAAAATGCTCTAGAGAACAGGCTCACCTAATGATTCGTCACAGTTCCAAAATATCATGTGGTGGCTCAAATGGAAATCTGTGTTCCAGAAGCGAAGGTTCTGGTGAGTCTGCACATTTGCACAGGCTCGCTTGAGCCTTCGTAACAGTATCAGAATCCTATGTGCATGCTCGATTGTGTGTGTGTCTTTTATGCGAGCAGCGAATTAAGGCTCTGGTGAATATTCACAAGGCTGCACAGGTTCACCTGAGCCTTTTGTCACTCGACAATCTAATAAGTACCAAACTCTTTTGCTGGCCCGAAATGCGATTTCGCTGTCATATATGACTTCAGCGAATGCTCTGGCGAATCTGCACATTCGCACAGGCTCAACTGAGCCTTCGTCACTGTACCAAAATTTTATGCGTTGGCTCAAATGACGACTAAGTCTTGTGTCCTATTTATACGAGCAGCGAAGGCTCTGGCGAGTCTGCACCAGTAAATACAACAACGGGGTGCAACCATGTTGCGTTATTTCAATGCTCACTTCAAGGTTATGAACTAATTGCTTATTTTATCAAGAAAATGTCATTTCATGGGAGTATAATACTACCTATGCTTTCATCAATATAGGCCGCTAACTGACTCCAGGGCCGTTGTCGAGTTTTGAAAAGTGGTACGACCTTGAAATGTAGTATGCGTCTTTCGAGTGTCAAAGGCACGTGCGTGTGCGCGCGCGCACGTGTGTGTGTGTGTGTGTGTGTGTGTGTGTGTGTGTGTGTGTGTGTGTGTGTGTGTGTGTGTGTGTGTGTGTGTGTGTGTGTGTGTGTGTGTGTGTGTGCGTGTGTGTGTGTGTGTGTGTGTGTATAGGGGTGGGAGCACGAGAGAAATGACCCCTCTCGTTGGGTGATAGGGCCTCCCTAAAGAAATATTTCTAATTCAAAATGTCCGTAAAAGCGATTCTAATGCATTTTGAGGTCATATTTTTCTAGTGAAACCAAGTTCATTTTTACAAGCATTAGCTTTTTTTTAAATGCATGTGACAGCTTTTTAAACCCTCACCATCAATGCATTATCATATATTTCGGCCCATCGGCGGTGGTGGGGACAGTTTAGCATTTCTCTACCAAAACAGAGTTGCGGGTACTCAAAGAATTGTCTCAATAAGACGGTTCTTTAAAGCACCCAAATATATGTTTAAATCTCTACCAAGGCATATGTTGTGGATAATCAAAATGGAACTGTCTCGTCTTTTGAGTACCCAAAACAATATTAAAACTGATGGACAAGAAAACATTCTCACTATTACGCTGGAATTGTTTGCTAATCTGGACCTATGATTCTATATCGAGAGAAGACTCTAATCAGGTTGTGCATCTACAACATTACTACGGGTTAACACGAAATCATGTTTGATTTAAAACAGCATAATTTTATATTATTTTTTCTGTTCCTTCACAGCTTACAGGGGTCGGCAATGATGATTTAAGACCACTTTGATGCACGCTCACTATTATACTTTAATTGTAATTGGTGTCACCTTCTTAATCTTATTTTTGTAACGTCCGCTTTTCACACACTGATGCCCCAAGAAAGTGTATGTGTGTGTGTGGGAGGGGGGGTACTCTGATATTTTCATATATATACGTAGGCTAGGACCATTTTTGGGGGTTCAAAATCTTGAATTTCAATATTTTTTTTTTTTTTTTTTGGGGGGGGGGGGTTCAGAAATATCATTATTTTTGGGTGTTTGAAGATTTTGTGGATATATCATTGCAAACTGGACTGGTTTTAGGGGTCATTTCTATACATTTCAGGTTTTTTTTTCTTAAGGTCAATGTGCAGGATGGGGATATAATTTGGGGTAGCCCAAAATTACAAATATTTTTTGGGGTCTGGCTGATATTCCCGATATATTTTGGGGGTAGACAGTAGATGCTGGGTCCAAGCCTACGTATGAAGAAAAACATGAGAGTACATAATAATGTCTAAGTTCAAAACTCCCAAATATATTATCAAATGTGCACAAAATACAGGGTGCACATGTTTAACGTGGGAACAACCACAATGCAAAGTTTGAATATAAAAGAATGAAAGCTGCTGGAGTTACAGATTACACAAATCAGACACCCCAACCATTTCGGATGGAAAAATGTCCAAGTTCAACGGAAAATATTTTTTAAAATGTGCACAAAATAGGAGGTACACATGTTCAATGCATGAATGATCAATCATTATGCAAAGTTTGAATAATAAAGATATGAAAACTGGGGGAGTTACTGATTCCACAAACTAGACACCATCTAAGCATTTTGAACGTAAAATGCTTAAGTTCAAGACCCCAAACATGAAACAAAATATTCGTGAAACGTGCGCAAAATCAGAGATGCACATCTTCAATCGTATCATCATGCAAAGTTTTCATATAAAGGAAAGAAAACTGTTGGAGTTACAGATTACACAAACTATACACCCCAAGCCATTTCGAAGTGAAAACAATTCTAAGTTCAACACCCGTCAAAAATTGAGAAAATATTATCAAATGTGCACAAAATAAGAGATGCACATCTTCAATGTGCGAACAATCATTATGCAAAGTTTGAATATAAAGGAATGAAAAGTGTTTGAGTAACAGATTACACAGACCAAACACCATCTTTGCATTCTGGACAGAAAATATGTCTAAGTGTAACGCCCCTTAAAAATAAGAAACTTGATATTCATGAATCGTGCAAAAAATATGAGGTGCACATCTTCGATATGTGAACGATCACTATGCAAAGTTTTAATAAAAATGAATGAAAACTTTTGGAGTTACAGATTACAAAAACTAGGCGACCCAAAAGTATTGCGGATGGATGGACGGACGGACAGACGGACTCTCTTACAAATGGATTCTTGTCAGTAGCCAATAAAGCGTAAGTACCCAACAAATCCCAGAAAAGTTTTACGGAATAAACCTCATTTTGAATTTATTAGCTCCCTTTATATGCAAATGAGGTTTATTCCATAATTGATTTTGGAAATTTAAAGTACCAAGAAATTTTGGAAATTTAAAGTACCCGATGAGAGTCCATTCGTGAGTACGAACGGACGGAGTGGACCTACTACTAGACCTGCTTTTGCTGAAGCCACGCAGGTAATAATAATTATGAAACAAGTATTAGCTTTCAAAAAAGCTGGCGGTCATTTAACCTGATCATAATATGTATTCATGCACACTGCATGCTTCAATTTTGAACTTCTCGAGCCTGTCCATTTACAATGGTTCAAATCTCTGAGATATAACCGTCAGAGCTGTAATTGTTTACCATTTGAAACGTGCTTCCATCGCGTATAGGTCTACTCTTTTTATGTGGCTGGATTTTAAGTACCCGGCTTATGCATGGCCATTTATAATCTACAGTGAACAAGATATGTTATGATAATGGATCTAGCATGCGACACATTTAAGGAACGTTATTTGACAACACTGGACAGCCCATTTTTACGATATTTTTTTCTAAAACTGAGGCCAGAAAGCAAGGTAACAGTGACACTGAAGGAAAATTGACACTCCGTGACCCCCAAGATGTGTCCACAAACCAAATTTGAGATTCCTATATCAAATAATATAGGATTTATGCTAGTGACACGATATTTCTAGATCTGAGGGCATACAGTGAGCCACTTTAGTTACGCACCACTTATAAAATGTAAAATTACTCGGAAAATAAATTTGATACATCTATTCTGAGACTACCAACGTAAAGAGCATTTATATTTGCATTAGCCATTGAAATTTCATTGTGATCAGATCAGAAACAAAGGAGAAAATGGATTTTTAAGTGCACTATCCTCAAAACACCATTTCACATTGCATTATCTCAATTGAAACTCAGATCACATTGCACTTTTTTCAGGGTCGAATTTCTGCTATGCTAGATATAAGAGCCGATTTATTCTTGGCAATATCTAAGACTGGAATGTGATTGTTAACTTCATAGTTTTTTTAATGTTTTACTATTTTGGTTCCCAGCTGACCAAGGTTTGAAAAAAGTTGGTTTTAGTACTATTTTTTAAGTGAGTTAAAATTTCGTATGGTTCTCAGTAAACTAGTTATCAAAACACTTGTTTTATGATTTCATTTTAAAAAACCATGTGTCCGCCATTTATTTTCGTTAAAAAATTAATGGATTTATTGGCGTCATGGTGTTGACGTTAGTGATGACGTCACTACTACCAAGGCTATAAGACGTGTCAATGATAAGATGTTTTAGTGTTTTGATACTTCTATGTCAACAAGTGACTCATTACAAAATAGTTTGCGAAGAAAACCGTGTTTGATTATTGTAACTGACGTCAATATGACGTTAAAACGAGCATTTCTTCCAAAAGTAACGGTGTTACTAAATTCAACGACCAAAAAAAGGGGTTTTACTTGAATAAATAAATTGTTTTTGGTGTTTTTCTGTCACAACGATCACCATGGATAATGCCTAGCACAAAACAAAAATAGAAAATATAGACGTTCCGCTTGCACGTGCATTTTTCAAAATTTGTCAAAATTGCCTTTGAGTAGCAGAATGATTCGCATGAGTGAATCCAATATTTTTTTTTCGATGTTATCAAACAGATAAAATGTCAATAAATAAATTCTCATAGAGAATGTTCGATTCCAGCATTTTTGTCAAAAAATGTGGGCCCTGAAAAATTGGTGCGTAACTAAAGTGGCTCACTGTATGTTAAGGTAGGGTACGCAACTCTCCGTGACCCCAAGATGCATGAATTCACGAATTTTGGCATTCCTACTTCAAATAATACAGGAGATATGACCCCGACATTATGTCAACACTGAAACACTGTCTCAGAACTGACAGCAGCAGAAACCACTTGGTGCCTAAATTAATTTTACTGGACAGATCTTCACTCTTGATTCTTCTGAAGTCAAAAGCTGAGAAAGAATAGTATCTTAATTTGACCATATGTGCATGCAACTGGATGGTGATACTAAAGTATGAGAGTAAGTCCTGTTCCTTCAGCAATTAAGTATTCTCTTATATTGTAGATACGTATGCATAACCATTAATAGTCTATAGTTAAACTGTTTACCGTGTCCGTTATATGGCAGTACATCAATTCATATTTAATTCCGTGTGATGTAGATACTAATAAGAAATGAAAATTTATATAGGAACCAAGTGGTTTCAAATTCTGATGCTGCCAGTTCTAAGGAAGTGGTTTTGATGTTGATTAATTGTTTATTGTTTCTTCCATTTTTTTTCTTGGTCCTTGTTTGGCTTTTTTGTTGTAAGGTTTTAGTCAACCATTCTTGTTAGCTAAATCGCAGGTTGTACAAAAGGTATCAAACTAAAAATCTCCCTATTTGAAGACTTGCACGCATAAATACAGCCGTCCCCATCAGTACTCTCAGTGCTTTGATTCTGTCATGCTGAGAAGTCTCAAATATATTTGAAGGATGGAGATTTTAAAATAGATTGCCAGATTTAAAAACAAACATTGATAGAACTTATAGAAGAATGAATGTCAAAATCATGCATTTGTTTTGTCTTTAACCTTTAACACAGACCGGGCTTTAACCCATTTAGGTCCAATGGAATTTCCCTACAGCTACATATAATACAGGCAGGATGGTTCATTGTATATATTGAGGGGCCATAAGCTATGATTTTAGGAAAAAAATGGCTTTATTTTTCTGAAGATTGACTTCTTCCTGAGCAAATATTGCAGGCCCTAATAAAATGCGCGCGGCATTCCATCTAGGTCTCCACTGTTTGCAATAGCCCACATTCATAAAGGGTGGGAAAATTTGTAATCTTTTGAAATGGCCGCTATTATTTTCTTAAAAGCCGACAAATGTATCCAATTATTTTTTTTATCTATGTGACGCACATTATTTTTTAAGCGGCAGGCGACTTTACTCAGTCCCATAATTAAAATCAAACTGCGATTTTTTTTGTTTGATATTTCGGAATGACATATTTTGCTAATTTGGCTAATCAGGTCGCGTCACTAGATAAAACGTTGGCAAACCTTTGAGCATAAAAAAAAGTTATTTGTAAAACACCAGCAGTTTTAGAACAGACCTACTATGTAGAAAGATTTATATCTCGACGAAGATCTCAAACTTGTGATGTATGTATACCTATTCCTCTCTCTCTCCCCCCCCTCTCTCTCTCTCTCTCTCTCTCTCTCTCTCTCTCTTCGGAAATGACAAGCGTGTTTATGAAAGTTTGTATTTTATCACATCGGCACATGCAGCTAATGCTCCGGCGAGCCTGCGTTTTGGACAGCCCTGTCTCGTCAGAACTTTCATTGCTTGTAGGCACAAAATATCAAAGTGAATCTCTCTCTCTCTCTCTCTCTCTCTCTCTCTCTCTCTCTCTCTCTCTCTCTGAATTCTAGAATAATTCAGTGAGCGTACTACTGAGTTGAATATCTATGGCTTTTTGCAAGTCTGCGCCCCAGTGCAGTATATGAAATCTGAACAGATACAATGTAGACATGTAGATGCACGTACACATAGCTCTTCCAAACACGGATGTATAGTCCTGTTCCAAATTATGCCAAGTCTTTGTAGTCTGCTGAATATCTTGCCAGCAGTTTTGACCCAGACCAAATGTCGGGTCTGGTCTGGATCCAAACTGTTTGATACTTAGATGGTATGCATGAAATAATCTTCTTTTAGAAATACAACGCTTATCAATAAGCACACAGTACAAAATACGGAACAGACTGCAACAATGCGTGCACTTTACATTGTCAAACGCCGAGCCTGATCTGGACCCAAACTGTGTGGAGCAGCCTGATCTGGGTCGACACTCTGTTTGCTAAAATGAAGTTTTGAATAGCCTATTAAAAGCCGTTAAGTTTACTATGTATGATACTGCAACAGACATTGTAGAACTTAATCAAAATGCAGTATCTCAATTGAGTCTACACTGGATGCATATATCGGACTAATGGGTCGTTTGACACCCGTCGTTACCAATCAACAATAAACAAGATTAAGCTGATAACAAATTAACACATGGCGTGTGCTTAGCTATCCCGTGGTGACCAAGCTTAGACCAAGATCTGCCCCGGAAAATGCCAGGCCTGATCTGGATCCAAACTGTTTAATACTTTGATGATATTCTTTAAATAACTTTTCGAAACAATTTGAAAAATAAAAATCAAGTGATGCCAATTTTGAAAAAATGCGTTTGACAAGTTAACAAAAATGCATTTTTTTTTCATGAAAATAACAAAGGCACAGATCAGTATGTGCGTCCGCGCAGTCTCCTCAGCGCTTATGTCATTCAAGCTCTGTAAAGTACAAAAGTAAAACTAGTGGCACGCAAAAAATACTTCCCTAGCTTGTCTCTGTAACTGAGCAGGCTTGTTTGAATATCGATATTTTCAGACTTAAACACAGATAAGTACACCCCCGCTGTGTCACTGACCAGCTGAACACATCGTTAATCCACGGAAATCATTCGGAAAATCTACCGAAGTCGACGCTAATCCCTAAGCTGATACGGCTATCGATTTCCGCCACATCACCGTAATGATAGTTGGCTATGGATATTCGATATTCAAATGTAGAAGTTAGTTCGATTTTCGATATTCGATATTCAAATGGAGAAGTTAGTTCGAGATTTGAGATTCGAGATTCAATTTAGTTATTCGGACTGTAACTGTTTTTCATGCTATTATGCTCAAAGCCCTTCATTGGCATTTAGAAAATTACCGCATATCAAGTTTTCAATATCAAAACTAACTTTTAATGCACGATTTTGAATATCAAATTACCTATTCGTAATTCGATATTCGAACTGCCGCTGTTTATCACCTTATTAGGGTCGAAACCTTCTTTGGTATTTGGAAAGTTACCGAATATCAAGTTTTTATTGGCAAAACTAACTTTTAATGCACGATTTTGAATATCGAATTACCAATTCGATATTCGTAATTCGATATTAAAAATCCTGCATTACAAGTTAGCTTTGCTATTAAAAACTTGATATTCGGTAACTTTCCGAATACCAAAGAAGGTTTTTGACCCTAATAAGATGAAAAACAGCGGCAGTTCCAATGTCGAATATCGAATTTCGAATTGGTAATTTGATATTCTAAATTGTGCATTAAAAGTTGGTTTTGATATTAAAAACTTGATATTCGGTAACTTTCCAAACAATAAAGAAGGTTTTTTACCCTAATAAGATGAAAATCAGCGGCAGTTTGAACATCGAATTACGAATATCGAATAGGTAATTTGATATTCAAAATCGTGCATTAAAAGTTAGTTTTGAAATTAAACACTTGATATTCGGTATCTTTCCTAATGCCAAAGAAGGCTTTTAACCCTAATAAAATGAAAAACAGCTGAAATTCGAATTACGAATATCGAATTGGTAATTTGATATTCAAAACCGTGCATTACAAGTTAGTTTTGCTATTTAAAACTTGATATTCGGTAATTTTCCGAATGCCAAAGAAGGTTTTCGACCCTAATAAGATGATCAACAGCGGCAGTTCGAATATCGAATTTCGAACTAACTTCTCCATTTGAATCTCGAATATCGAATATCGAACTAACTTCGCCATTTGAATCTCGAATATCGAATATCGAACTAATACTCCATTTGAATATCAAATATCGAACTAACTTCTCCGTTTGAATCTCGAATATCGAATATCGAACTATCTTCTCCATTTGAATACCGAATATCGAGCTAACTTTCTATTTGAATATCGAATATCGAACTAACTTCTAATTGGTTCCAAAGCGGTACTTCTTTTGTTATTTATGTCTTGTGTTTGTCATGCTTTCGCGTCTGGTTATTGCTGCCTTGTTGTCACCTGAAGGGAAAGGGCTGACCTCTTGGCTCTTGTTTGTGATCTTTTTGTGATTTTGTTACTTTCCCATTTGGTATCCTGGGACAGGTGTGGTACTTGATTGCATCGAATCCTGATCCTTGCTGTCTTTCTTACTTTTCTACTCAAACTTCAGAATATCGGCATAACAGGAGATTTATATCGTTGGCTAGAAAGCTACTTGTCAGACCTTAAACAAAGATTCGTTATCAATGGTCTAACATTAGAATGGACCAACATAAAAGCTGGGGTCCTTCAAGGGTCAATTTTCAGTCCACTACTTTTTATAATCGTATATCAACGACATATAGTTCAAGGTATCATATACCCTATCCGCCTGTTTGCAGACGACACTAGTCTTTATATCAATGTAGACACTCCACAACTTGTAGCTGAAACCCTTAACACTGATGCCTCTTTGTCTGTATGGTCTCTTACAGTGCGGTAGACGATACAGTTGTCAGCAAACAGTCTGGTGCTAGATCCTATGTTGTCGGAAAGATCGTTGATGAACAAGAGGAACAGTAACGGACCGAGCACTGAGCCTTGGGGAACCCCGCTGATCACTGGTACACTGTCCGATTCTGAGCCTTCAACAACAACCTTTTGAAATCTGCCTGTAATAAATGATGTTATCCAGCTATGCAGGTGTCCTCTGATGCCATAGTGGTGAAGTTTCCGTAGAAGTCGTTTGTGTGGAACTCGGTCAAACGCCTTGGATACGTCGAAGATCACCATATATGTTTGGTCACCTGTCAAGTGAAGATGATAAATCGTTGATCAAGGTCACCAGCTGTGTTTCATAACTTCTGCTGACCCGGAAACCATGCTGGCAGTCAGAGAATATATATATATATATATATATATATATATATATATATATATATATATATATATATATATATATATATATATATATATATATATATATATATATGAAGAAACATTTATGGGGCAAGTTACTATATATATATATAAAATGAAGAAACAGTTATGGGGCAAGTTCCTATGAGCATTCCTTTAGTATTCAGACTGGTATCATATCAGGCCGAGTAGCTGTCTGTGGATTGCTTTTCTGCAGCAGCTTCTTTACTCTTTATTCTGTGACAGTGATATTATCCGTCTCAGGTAAGGGAGTTCCGTATGGCTCCAGAGTGGTTGAACTTGGATCCTCTCGGAGATAAACGGAAAGATACTGGTGATTGAGTATGTTGGTCTTGCCTTTAGTTCAGTTAAACAATCGTCCATTATCCTTCACTGGCGCAATACCTGGTGAATCTTTGAGGAGGGGACTTGATATAACTCCACAACTGCTTTCTGGCTGAGTTTTACATTGTTATATAGGCCTATTAATTGTTCTTTTTTTTTCTTTCTTTGATTACTGGCACGATCGCATGCGATCATTACGCCAGGGAGTGCGAATTTTGAATTTTGAAGAAAAAAACAAAACAAAAAACAGAAACAAACAAAAAACAAGAAAAAATTTTCGGTTGTGTTTTGACTAAATGTGGAGTGTCCTTAACTCCTCAGTAGTCTTGGAATTGACCACCGAAGGAGAATATAACAATCCACCATGAGTGTCCATGTAGGATAGAGATATCTCACCCGAGGGGTCGGAATTTTAACCAGGGACGAGGCTTGCCGAGTCCCTGGTTAAATTCCGACCCCGAGGGTGAGATTTCTCTATCCTACATGGACAGACTCATGATGGATCGTTTTTCTCCCACTTTTTCAAAGTTTTTTGTCCGAGTGTATAAAGTCCAAAAAACGTAAAAATTCTAACTTTTTACACGTTGAATTAACATTATTTCTGAGTTCACGAGTGTCTTTATCGGGTATTAAAATGGGTGTAAACGTAGTTTGCACCTTGTTTTTCACTAGAAACTATGATAGGAGCATTAGTAAAGTTGCAAAATGCAAAATAAAATCCTGCATGGCTCACTGTGCCATTAGCGTCACATTGCCGTTTTCGTCACGCGGTGCACGTTTGATGACGTCATTAACGTTATATGACGTCAGTAAGTAACGTTAACCGTTGCTTGGTGCCTTTGGGTTACCTTAGCGCAATATATTGGTCCTTTAAATATCCTTTTTCGGAATAAAACAATTTTTAACTCTGCCCAAGTAAGAAAGCAGTCACGTGGTCATGTAAGATAGAAATTTCTTACATGAGCTGACAGCCTATCTTACATGGGCAAAGGTGGGAGAAAGACCATTCCACTGTTGAATAGTTCGGGGAAAATTGAGTTCTTCAGGGCATCACTATATGTCTGGTATCTAAAATATTGGGCACTGTGTGATGCCCTGGTAGTTTTCAAACTGTGAGCAGGGGTCAGGTATTTGCCCTTTTCTATGGACACAGCACCAGAATGTATCTTATGAAAGAGAAGCAGGGAGGACGGATCCCTATGGGCCTCAAGAGATGGCCACTCAAGCTTGTCAAGCATCTCGCCGACACTACTTGTATTTCGACATCTCCTGCAGGTCCAGCGGGCTGCTGTCCTCTGAACTTTCTCTACCTGGTTAATCTGAAGTTTCGAGTAAGGGTTCGAAAAGGGTGCTGCATACTATAGTTTAGGCCGAACCAAAGTTTTGTATGCAACTTCCTTTGTTCTCTTAGGTGCGAAAGCCAAGTTCCTGCGAAGGAAACCAAGTGTCTTAGTTGCTTTGGAAGATATTTCTGAAATGTGCTGACCCCAATCCATATTATCAGAGATAGTTATTCCAAGGTATTTTGCCGACTGAACGTGTTCTTGCTACACAGCAAAAATTGATTTTTTTTCTTCAAAATTTCAAAATTCCTCCTCCCTGGCACAATGTTCCAGAATGTCAGCATGGGTTCCGAAGTCGGAGGTATTGTGAGACCCAGTTGGTTCAGTTTGGGCACGATATCATCAGCAACCTGGATAGTGCGATGAATCGGGGGCACAAGCAGACAGATTTGATCATCATGGAATTCGCAAGGTCCCACACAGGAGGCTATTACACAAACTCGATTACTATGGGATACGAGGGTCCACCCACAAGTAGAGCTCATGGCTCTCTGGGCGCAGTCGACAAGTAGTTTTAGACGGTCAAGCCTCAGATCCAGTCCCTGTTTTATCCGATGTACCCCAGGGGTCGGCATCAGCAAACTTTGGAAAACGTTCAGTCCGCGAAATATCTTGGTATAACAATCACAGAGAACATGGATTGGGGTCAACATACCTCTGATATCTCGTCTAAAGCAACTAAGAATTTAGGTTTCCTTCGAAGGAACTTGGCTTTCGCACCTAGGAGTACTAAGGAGGTTGCATACAAAACTTTGGTATGCCCTAAATTGGAATATGCAACCCCCATTTGGAGCCCTTATTGTAAAATTCAGATTCAACAAGTGGAGAAGGTACAGAGGACGGCAGCCCACTGGACCTGCATGAGGTGGCGCAACACTAGTAGTGTCGGAGAAATGCTCGATGAGCTGCAATGGCCAACTCTTGAGGCCCGGAGGGATCAGTCTTCTCTGCTTTTCTCCCACAAGATTCATTGTGGGACTATGTCTATTGATAAAGACAAGTACTTGACCCCGTAGACGTCTCAGAGTACAAGATCTACCAAGTCATCACACAACCCACAGTATTGCAGGTCCCAGACTTATAGTGATGCCCTGAAGTATTATTTTTCCCCAAGGACTATTCCTCATTGGAATAGTCTGGCTCCATCTGTGGTCGCAGCTGAGACCACAGAGGAGTTCAGGGCACTCATTTAGATGACTCAGCCAGAAGCTTTTTTTTTCAAAATTCTAAAACACTCACCTCAGAAAATGATCATATATGATCGCCTGAGTATAAGAAGATAGTAAGATAGATAGAATGGAAATAGCCAATAGCCTAGATAAATAGGTAGGTAGGCTGGCAGGCGGGCGGGCAGTCACACGACAGCTATAATTGACACGACAATCGTACTGATAGATTCGTCAAAGAAGCGGGAGATCCAACATAAACAAAGATAATGTGAAATTTTTAGAGCCGGATTTCTATGAATCGAAACTCTATATGATGGAAACTATGCAACAGGAAAAAGAGGTATTCTTAAAGGAGCTAGTAAATTTTGAATTAGGTGGTATATCAACACTGAAACTCGTTGATCTTTCAGCCGAATTTTCGGCCAACTGGCCCCCAAAGGACCATTGACACTTGCTATGGGTAAATGCCTATGGTTTTCAGTAAAAATAAAAGTTTGTCAATCGTCCCTTTCTTCGCCCTGAAGCTTCCCTGACCTGAGTACTTTATGGCTGTGAAATCCGTTTTCGATATTAAATGCTTCAAAGATGTAAATTTTTGGGTAGAACAATCAGTTTTACATTAAGCTATAGAGCAAACCAGGGTAATTTCGACACCTGTATGTTATCGACACTCCCCCCTGTAATCTGATACCCGTCGTTTATTGATTGGTTTATTTTGATTGTATCATGAAAACATCATAGAAATATTCATTTCCAGCTACACAACACATTTTTGAAGGTTCACAGGATAAGAAAATCACAGACATACGAAAATCCAAGCATTCTTATGGGTTCCTATAAGAGCACCGATCAAATGTGCCGAAGTTTCACATGTACAGATTTTAAGATATCCCATTTCTGTTTGATACCTCGTGTTTGGAACACAATTGCCTTCTTGTTTTTATCCGCCTAAGCCAGAATATCTGTATACTGTGTATTTTATAAGGGGTGTCGATAATACACTTGCAGAATTTGATGCAAAGGCACTTATCGACACATGCCGTTGTATACTAGATATACCGCTTGGCTGGGCATCTTGCGTCGTCTGTGGGATAAATGGCACGTGATATGTCCATAAAATCTCGTTCTTCAATCACTCACGGTAGATGGGCTGGAATACCACGATTATTATTGTGATGGGTGGGCGAGTGGGTGGGTCTATTGCATCCGATCGAATTTAAACGGCCAGACAATGAAATATAGACCTTCAGATCTTTTAAAAATGTTGCTTTAATTTGATTGAATGTAATTCTAGTGAGATAGAATGGTAATCACTAATTTATGCTTGTATTTTTTTTTAAAAGCTTTAAGGTGTCGATTACTCTCTGGGGGTGTCGATAACGCACCCCTCTACCATAGGTGTTACAACATTCAGTCATGGAATCATATACGGTAGTTTGTATAAATAGTCATTTTTTTTTTTCGACCAATCAAAGGCTGCATATCATATCATCATTGGGAGAAAAGTTGTTCCAGCCAATAGAAAGGCTCAAAACATCGAAACCATCTTAAGGTGTCGATAATACCCCTGTTTGCTCTATAGGAATCCGAAAACATTTTTTAAAATATCATTCCCCCCCCCCCCCCCCCCTCTGAAGCTTTTGCATGAATATGTGTTACCATATTTTACACATTGTATTGAAGTGGCTTGCTGGCACAAGAGGGGGAAAGATGATCAACAGCCCAAAAACCCAGGGCCTAAGCCCATAAAATGCCTTTTCTACCAAATAAGAAATTAATGACAGTAATGAAGTTCTCTAGAACCAACCAGGGATGGAGTACTCGTACTCGTACTTGTACTCGTACTTACTCGAGTACTTTTTTTTCAGTACTTAGCTGTACTCTGTACTTAGTGAAATTCATGAGTACATGTACTCGTACTTACTTAAGTACTGTTACAAAAAACCTTGTACTCATGAGTACATTACGAGTACTACTGAGTACTTTTTTTTAAATTCCAATCATAAAGTTAATTGTTTCTCAGGCCCTTTCTGATCTGTTTCAAATGCCCATCTTCTGTCTTTTTTCAGACTTGAAAAAAAGTCCAAATAAAAAAAAAGTGGCCTCATCTGTTTTGGGAAATAAAAGATATAAATATAAAACCTGCCATATTTTTCATAAAAGTGGCCTAAGAGACACTTGTTTATTTTTTAGCCATTTCCTAATATTTAGAAAAAAGTGTATTTTACCTATCAAGCTTTTTTAGGTTAGTGTGGCCACATTGACTTCTTTATTAACAAGGCCTAATCATGCATACAATTGGCCAGGAGCAACACTATTTTTGATTACAACAATGTACTTGAATAAGTATATTGTTGTATTTTTCACACTTGCTGCAAGATAAGACACTGTTTTTACCCCAAATATTGGGACAGATATATACCTGAGCAAACAGTGCACACCCTGATCAATGGTCTATACTGTTTGTGAAAGACAATAAATAAAAAAAATATCAGGAATAATATAATCCTTAAAACAGAACAGAACAGTTCTCAAGCTCATCACATAAAGAGCCAAAATCAAAATCTAGAAGACAAACACTGTAAATTCAGATGAGGCGGCTCATTATGAGCCGTCACATCTGGATCTGCAGAGTTTGCAGAATCAGCTATTGTTTTATTTAGTGAATGGTTACTAACATGTATCAGGTTTTATCTATTGAATCTTAGATGTAAATATTATAAATATCTGCAGCCTGTTTAGTTATTTAATTTGGCTTTTGTCTTAAATTTTCATTGCATACTTTATAGAACTCATAGTACTCAGATGTACTCATGAGTACTTTTCTAAAGTACTCAGTACTTACTTAAGTACATTTACAAAATGTGTACTCAGTACTTACTCGAGTACTTTCAAAACAGTCAGTACTCAGTACTTACTCAAGTACTTTTTCTTAGTACTCGCTTCATCCCTGGAACCAACCTCCTAAATTGCTTTGTATTCTGTGCTAGTTTAATATAAAGTACTTAAACATTAAAAGTAGAATTAGCAAGGTTTTATGCATTTTTCATAAGAAAAAATCTCACTGTTATAAAATGACACATTATTTTGCAAACGTCCTGTACTTATCTATTTGGGAACAAGACAGTTCACCGACAAGACAATTCACCGACACAGATTGTGAAGACAGTTCACCGACAGATTTGAAGACAGTTCACCGACACTTTTGAAGACAGTTCATCGACACTTTTTTATCACATTATTTACATATGGCTTGAAAATATAATTAATTATTGTGAAGAAATATTGATGTTTTATGATTTGAGGTGATATGATGATATAATTTGTTGAGAAAGCGATATTTTGTTTGTCTGATTAATGATTAATGGACAGACATTTGATTGCTACATAAAGCTATATTGATGTGATCCTATAGCCAATCGTACATTATTTTTGATGAAATTCGCCAGCAATTCAAAGCATTCCTTTTGATTATATATATATTTAAACAGATTTGTTCAGGCCTACCTTTTTATTTTTTTATAGTTATTCTACATTAGTGATATAAGACGTATTTTCGCACAATGTAATGATCGCTGTATATGCAGTTGTATGCATGTCTAATAAAATCCGATAGTGCAATAGCAAATAGGTGTTTTATAAATTAGCTTTATATTAGGCCTTCGTTCATTATATAACATCAATAAACAGTGAAAATTGTGACATTCCATACAAATAGAATATAAAATTTGTCGATGAACTGTCTTCAATTCTGTCGGTGAACTGTCTTCAATTCTGTCGGTGAACTGTCTTCAAAATGCGTGTCGGTGAACTGTCTTGTCGGTGAACTGTCTCGATTCCATCTATTTGCATGCTAGGGAATTGTTCATGTTTATTTTCGTCTGCTGACTTTCTTCAAAATTAAGTTTTTAAAAATAAGCCACCCAGGACCACCATCGGAGTGTCATACAGTTTGGATCCAGATCAAGACCGACACTATTGGTCTTCATCTGGGTTCAAGTTGTTTGCAAAAGGCTATTGGTAGACGACAAAATTATCCACTAGCATGCAAAGAGTTATAACAGGTAAATGCTATAGTGTTCAATATATTGTCTCGTATAGGGATATACATGCATCATGTATATTATAACTATTAGGACACTTTAAATGCATTTCAACGTGCTATGCCCTTTAAACAAAGCAAACGTAATATTCAAAGGATCTAGTTAGAATCAGTTTTACTTTCCAATGCTAAATGGGACACTTTCATTCCTTCAAAAATATTTATTTCTTTTGTTGAGCTTTCAGTTTTGTATTATTTACGGTACATGTAGTCAAAAATGTACAGGTAACTTCTAAATTATCTCCCCAAAATCATTTTATTACAAAACATATTTTGTTTTTAAAATAATTTCATCAATTATCGTGATTCGTTAATACTCTGCATATAGTATGTTAAATAGATATCACCATGCCTACCAAATAAATCAAGAAAACGTGAAGAAATCACTTTTTAAAGCACTTTTTATTTTCATGAAATTTCAGACCCCCTCCCCTTTCTACCCGCCTTAACTCTCGAGTGTGTACTGTAGGAATTTTGAAAATATTTTGCTAGCTGGCTCTTGCCATTAGATCCACCTATTCCATTGATACTTCATGCACCACACTAGAAGCTTAAAAGCAGCGTTCTGGGAATCAGAAAAATAGGCGTATAAGGCCCAAATCGTCAATGATCCTTTGACCAGGCACTATCTATCTATCTATCTATCTATCTAATCTATCTATCTATCTATCTATCTATCTATCTATCTATCTATCTATCTATCTATCTATCTATCTATCTATCTATCTATCTATCTATCTATCTATCTATCTATCTATCTATCTATCTATCTATCTATCCATCCATCCATCCATCCATCCATCCATCCATCCATCCATCCATCCATTCATCCATCTATCTATCTATCTATCTATCTATCTATCTTTACTGGTTCGCTCATACATGAGCATTACACCAGCGAGTGCGAATTTGGAAATTTTGATAAAACAAAAAACGCAAAAAAAATAAAACAACACAAAAAAAACACAAAAAACTTTTGGCTGAATTTTTGTTTAAATAAGGAGTGCCCTAAACTCCTCTGTGGACTGGGCATTTGCCACAGAAGGAGGCAGACTATTCCAATGTGGAATAGTACGGGGGAAAAAAGAATTCTTCAGGGCATCACTGTATGTCTGGTGTCTGCGGTATTGAGCACTATGTGATGACCTGGTAGTTTTCAAACTATGAGCAGGGGTCATATACTTGTCTTTTTCAATAGACACTGCTCCACAATGAATCTTGTGAAAGAGAAGCAAGGAGGACTGGTCCCTACGGGCCTCAAGAGATGGCCAATCAAGCTCATCAAGCATTTCGCCGACGCTACTGGTGTTTCGCCATCTCCTGCAGGTCCAGCGGGCTGCTGTCCTCTGAACTTTCTCAATCTGATTAATCTGAAGTTTCGAGTGAGGGCTCCAAATGGGTGCTGCATACTCTAGTTTAGGCCGAACCAAAGTTTTTTATGCAACTTCCTTTGTACTCCTAGGTGCAAAAGCCAAATTCCTGCGAAGGAAACCAAGTGTCTTAGTTGCTTTGGAAGAGATTTCAGAGACATGCTGACCCCAATCCATGTTATCTGTAATGGTGATACCAAGGTATTTTGCCGACTGAACATTTTCCAAAGTTTGATTGTGTAGTGAGTAGTCGAAAAGAATTTGTTTGTGATGCTGATGCCGAGTCACTCTCATTGAGTGACATTTGGCTACGTTAAATTTCATTTGCCAATCGGCTTCCCACTGTCCTAAGCTGGTGAGGTCTTCTTGCAAGGTCAAACAATCCTGAAGTGAATGTATATTCCTATACAGGACACAATCGTCTGCGAACAGGCGAACAGAAGACCTGATGTTATCCGGCAGATCATTTATGAAGAGGAGGAACAGGACCGGACCTAAGACCGATCCCTGGGGCACGCCGGATAGCAATGGGACTGGATCTGAGGCTTGGCCATCTAAAACAACTTGTTGAGTGCGCCCAGAGAGCCATGAGTAGATCCACTTGTGGGTGGATCCTCTAATCCCATAATATTCCAATTTGTGTAATAGCCTCCTGTGTGGAACCTTGTCAAAGGCCTTAGCAAAATCCATTATGATTAAATCTGTCTGTTTGTGCCCATGATTCACAGCCCCATCCAGGTTGCTGATCATGTCGTGCACAAACTGGACCAACTGGGTTTCGCAAGACCTCTTACTTCGGAAACCATGCTGACAGTCAGCAAGCATGCTATCTAAGGCTAAGTGTTTGTTGATGTTGCTGACTAAAATATGCTCTAGGGTTTTGCAGCAGATGCATGTGAGCGACACCCGCCTGTAGTGAGCAGCATCGTATTTTTCATCCTTTTTAAAGACCGGAGAAACATTTGCTTGTCGCCACTCATCTGGTACCTCGCCCCGAGCTAAAGACTCATTGTAGATTAGTGCCAGTATTGGAGAGATCTCATTGCTACACTCTTTAAGTACTCTGGCATTCAGTCCATCCGGGCCAGAGGCTTTATGAACATTTACATCTATACTAACTTAACTAAGACACCATCAGTTTGGCAAGGCGCTCATGCACAATAGCTGCCATTTTGATACCTCAGGTTTCTCTGGGAGGGTGCTGGACAACTCGGCCCAAATTTGGCCGAAACCAACTCTGCCCAAGAGGCCCAAGACAACTTGGCCCGATGTAAAATTCAAAAGAGGACAACTCAGCCCTCATTTTTAGAGGGAGTCAGGGGATCGAATTTAGCACTTGCTAAATGCTAGTGGTTTTTACAAAAAAGCAAGTTGAAATTGCCGTCTCAAACTTGCTTTTTTAGCAAATGAAAACAAGTCGTTCTCAATCAAATTTCCAAATGATGCATAAACTGCTTGATAATGATAAACAGTGAGATCCAGATCAGCCGGCGCTTTTGAAACAGTATAGATCCTGATCAGCCGGCTGATCTGGATATACACTGCAAGGTAGCCAAAAAGTAAGAAAAATGATCACTTGCTATTTTTAGCAAGCGGTTAAAATTCTAAGATTTGATCCCTGGGACTAAAGCATGTATGCTATAGAACTAGGAAAATGAGCCCCTGTGTGAGTTGCATGCCTTTGTATGAACAAAAATGGTGTCAAAGTTATGCTGCATGATAAAGGCACTTGTTAAAGATACTGGTTGTTGTCAGTGATCAACATAATTTTTATGTCAATAAGATAAAGGATAAAAGGAGTGCATCAACTCATTCAACTGACACTTTGTCCAAACATGTTAATCTTAATTAATCATTTAACAATTTTCCATGGTCGGGTCTGAAAGCCCCTGCCGAGCCTAGCAGCCGACTCTCCGACCCGCCGAGTCAAAAGTTTATTTTTTCAAAAGCATCCTCCGTGGAGATATATCATACCGTACACCAAACGAGTAATTACCATTCGCCACTAGTCACAGTGGAGGTGACCTAGAGTGACGCACAGTGTCGCCACGGTGACGACACGTTGACATCCACCGACAGAACGAGACGGGTGACCGTTTCACGGTGGATCCGATAATAGCCACGGTGTCGCAGCGTGTATTTTATTGCACTGTTATATAAACATTACACTCGCGCTTAACAGGTGAGGACCCGTTTAAACTGTCGAAAACGATCAGTAGCATAGCGCAGGCTTTTCACGGTAATGTGCTAGTTATACTAGAAAAGCGTTGAAAATCAGCGCTATTTGTCCAGATTTTCTCCCCATGAAGTATGCCGACACCTGCACGTGAAACAGAAGCGTACGTGACAAAATTCACATCGCATTTCGCCAGCTTTTTACCTTTTTGAGCACCGATTATGAATTGAGGTTCTACAATAAACTTTACTTTTATTTCGAAGTTAATATAAGTTGTCTTTTTCTTTTCAACATAACACAACCATATTTTGAGGAAACTCGTTAGTGACGCATTGCAGAGGCAATTCTAACCCCTCTGTTTAGCAAACAATGTTGACCCAGATGAAACGCTATTTGATGCAAGACTCCTCGGCTTTGAAATTAAGTTAAGATTTAAAGCATTTCTGTATCAAATTAGACTAGATACCTAATACCCTTTTTAATATTTCTTTTCCCTATGTACTTCGCTTGTGCGAGAAGTGAAAGGTCTAGTGTGGAAAATAACTTTAGGATCATGCCCAAAACACATGCACGATGCACGTTTAAGACCATATACAAAACATCTGCGAAGTTTCCTAAAGACCGGAATAAAATTAAGGAGGAGTTACGCTCACAAATAACTACACATTGTATCCGAAATTGGCAGAAATTGAAAGTTCACAAGTTGAAAAAAGTGAAAAAAATAATTTGACGATAATGGACCAAACCAAATGCACATTCTCAGTCCATGGACAAAACATCTGTGAAGTTTCAAAAAGATCGTACTAAACCTGTAAGGGGGGGGGGGGGTTGTGCTCATTAAGTTACAGTACCCCTCATTTCACCAACGGACAAACTCATTTTAATAGTCTCATTTGATAAACGTCGGGAGACAATTAATTAAAAAATCTCCCTACCGTGAACAATGGATGTTGGTTTTCATTGCATGTTCGAGCAGGAAAATATTTTTTCTATAAAATCATCACTTAGACTAAAACAATAAGTGGAACATAAAGAAAATTTATAATTTTTTATAATTTTGATTTAATTTCCTTTTTATTCCTCGCAGAGGGTCTGTAAGCCCCAGCCGAGTGAATCGCGATTTCAGTTGATTTTCGAGATCTTAATTGGGAAATTGAGAAGTCTTCAAGCGATTTTGACAAATAATGTGAAATGAAAATATAAAGGAAGATACTGTATAAAGATATCTTACGTAAAAATGCGTTTATTTCACGAAAATGATATTTTCATAACGGCCACTTCGAGTTCTATTTATTTACGACTTGATTAACAACAATGACCGAAAACGGACAAATGTAAACGGCCCAATACCACCATGTACGGTATGCAGTAAGCAAACTAAATCGGACAACCATCGACCTGCCATCAAAACGTCTTTCAAATGGCATGTCGCTGTTGGGCCTAAGGTGTTCAAAGGGGGGGGGGGTGTAATCTGATATTTTCATACATATGTAGGGTAATTTTTTGGGTTCAAAATTTTAAATTTCAATATTTTGGGGATTTTTTTTTTCAGAAAAAATGGGGGTATTGACCACCCTACACCCTAAAGCTAAGTTTTTCGAGTAGTGAAATTGTAATAAAGAGGTATTCGGCCCCTTTCGGCGCTTTGCGGTGTTTATTTGCCCCACTGCTTGTCACTCCTTCCATATCGTCAAATTCTGGTGTTGCTTTGGATGGGGGGGGGAGCAGTACTTGTTTTAGGATTTTTGTTGGTTGGACTTTTGGGACCCTTTGATCCCGATGCTCCCTGTGTTTTTGGGGACTTTGCTGCGTCGAATATTGTCTCTGTGGTTGTTTTTTTGGGTTGAGGTTGTGTTGATCGAGGCGTTTATTGAGATTGAGGGATTTTGGCCCTTGGGAGCAAATGGTCCCTGAGTCCCTGGGACTTTTTGATTAGTAGCTTCACTCATTTTAGCGGACACCTCTGTGATGGGTCCATTTTGTTTGGGGTTGAAGGGTATGGTGCCTATTTTGTGTTTTGGGGAGGCTTTGTACCACTTTTGGGACCACTTTTTTCCATTCCTCTGAATACACAGACTGATTCTTGGTACCATTTATACCATTTTTGCTTTTAAAAGAGCAATTCAAATTAGTGTCAGATTAAAAGATGTTCAGGTACTTAAAAAATTAATCATACCATTTACTTTGTCAGACTTCTTTAATTAGCTGTATATCTGAACATATATCATAAATATTAGTCAAGTCTAATTAATAAATTAAAATAATCAATCATAACATTATAATTACTAATCAATTTGTTTCTAATTAATTTAACTAATTATTGTGTGACTGGTGGTCAATTTTAACAACTTTCAAATCGCTAATCAGCGGTATGGACGTTTCGGCTCAATTAAAATTGTTTTGCATAATTAGCGGCCGCTGAAATCCGATTCGGTTAGACTTTTATAGCGTGGCTCGGGATTGTCAAAATTAAATGAAAAATCGGAATATATTACATAGCAGGTAATTTTTCTTTCAATTGTTGTACATATATCGATAAACTAATAAATTTGCATGGAAAAACATTAAAAATGATACATTTGTTGGTGATCTGGCTGCATAGTAAGCTGAAAAAGGAATTTCCACTCGGCTGGGGCTTTCAGACCCCCTGCGAGGAATAAAAAGGAAATTAAATCAAAATTTTAAAAAATTATACATTTTCTTTATGTTCCACTTATTGTTTTTAGTCTAAATTATGATTTTATATAAAAAAATATTTATGATAAATCTCCACAGAGGATGCTTTTGAAAAAATAAACTTTTGACTCGGCGGGTCGGAGAGTCGGCGGCTCGGCTCGGCAGGGGCTTTCAGACCCGACCATTTTCCATACATTAGAATTTCAACCTCCTGGACAGATAGATAGTATGCACATTTTTAATTTTTATGCCAATTGAAAGAGTGGAATATTCCAATCGGCTTAACTGTTTCAATGTCTCCTTTGGAAATTTTTCATACTTTCTTGCTGTCTGGTGTTTTTTTTTTTCTCAAAATCAACTTTTTCAAACAATTCTTTCAAGAATACCATCTGAGTGCAGTGTTCAATCTAGGATTGCAGCAAAGGGGCCGTCCTGGCCCATCCAACCTAAAATAGGGGGCCATTTAGAAAAAGAAAGGGGAATTTTCAGTAGTTTTAAAGATATCGCAAGTTATAAATCAGCGCCCTAGATAAGCTTTTGGGTCAATTGGGTGGGTATTTACGCAACCTGGTTATCCTCAATTGTGTCCTTGCAAAAACAATTGCGTTTTTTTTTTTGGCCACGTTTTTTGGCAGTGATTACATACATTTTCTAATTGAATGAAGCCATTGCGAGTGTGCCTAGGTATTAACTCTCATTGTCTGCCTTTCTGAGTATCAGACTAGCGGATTTTTATTCTACCTGAAGCAAATCTAATCGCCTTGTTGACATTTGTTGCTCGCATCCATTTTGCAAAAAGTTTCATTTTCCGCTAAAATACTTGACTGGTGCCGATATTTTATTCATAAATTGGAATTATTCTGTGTTCTCGCTAGTAAAAAAAAAAATCAATAACTGACTGGCATTTGTATATTACACAAATGGAAACGAAATGGACCAAATGGACGCAATGACATCTCATGTAATTGCATACCGATCGACGGAATTGCTTTTCGGTACGCACACATTTAATTTTAATTGCTTTTTTTATTATTTTAATTGCGTATTTACGCAAATACGCTGCTTATCTAGGCTGCTGTAAATTCATCAAAATCGTAAGGATAATTAGAGAATTACCTGTGTATTCACAGAGTGTGTAAAGGGCCTCACTCATCAAGATAAAGGTGTGACGTAACCCGTCATATTGATCACTGTTTAAGAGAATTTGTATTGTTAATGCATTTTCAGGCAAGCGAACCTGGCACACCATTGAAGATCAAAGAAGATTCTAGGAAAGTTGATTCAGGCATGGATGAAGGGAGTAACTCCAGTCAAGACTTAGGTAATCAGGTCTTTAATTAAAAATCTATTATCTTTTTTCTCAATCAAAACATACATTTTGGCACTTATAAGAAGCAGCCTAATTTTTGGTCTTCAGCATTTATTCAATATGATCCTAGAGAAATAAGTCAATTTGAGTAACATGTTATGTTCAAAGCAGCAATAAGACCTAAAATGCATCAAATGGTAAGTAAAATTATATCATTCAGAGCTCTCGGAAAAGCCAAATCAGGCGTATTTTTACGCCAATTTTTTGGTTTTGTACGCATACATTTTCCTGCTGGAGATTCTAATTTACACCAACTCTTTTTCTGCTGACGCGTCTCAAACTCCTTAAAACACCTGAAGATGACAGCGGGAGTGCAAATTTGACTTCCGCCACAAAAGATCAGAAGATCACCGCTAATCCGATGATAAAATGTCCAGTTGTCCAAGATAGCAGTAGGCGTGATCTCATTTAGCTCTCGGCCAATCAGAACGTCGCAAAGCGACTGCGTCTTTATTGACAGGGCAATAATTATGCCTATGCAAATTTGAGAAGCATGTGGTTGATTGGTTTTAACTTTTCCGAGTGCGTGTAAAGACAAATGATAGTCGCGCGTTCGTGGCTGTCTGTCTCAATCAAAGCTTGAAATGTTTCTTACTTTTTTGAACACATGAAATTGCAGCCACAGCTCGAGTTCCACAGACGGTTAATAAAATAAAATTAAGATTTGCTGAAGACATCGGTACATTCGTAAACCAAATAGGATAACGTCCGATATGGCAACATACCGAATGAAGCGTCATTAGCAACAAATGAGTGATGCAATCTATTATCGGCGTTTTTTTCCATCGAATAATTTATTCTTAGGGTATTACATGCAAACAAATGACTCTGAGTCTCAGCAAGAAACCCTGTTCATTTTAAACCATTGAAATCGTCTTGCATGTAGGTAGGAAATCAAAATAAGCATCTTAATTTTAGAACAATCGCCATAGACAAGGTGCGCAAAAAGCACTTGCATGCAAATAATTAAATAATATCCGTCTGTCTGTCCGTTCGTCTGTCTGTCTGTCTACATTTACATGGTTACTCGCCGCCATCAATCATGACTTCTGTAGCGCGGGTGGTTGCGTCTTTAAAAGAATAAAGAGAAACGATAGGACAGTCAGAAGTGAAAAAAAATAAGATTTGATAGGAAAGGTAGAAGAAAAATAAAGTTTGACCAGATGCATTTCATCCCTTCAAGTCTGCTTGTAAAGGAATAAAACAACTACTTGTATCATTAGTATAAGCTTTTCATTTTAAGGCCAAACATAAAAATATGTGTTTCATGATGCATGAAATTTTAAATTATGAAAAAAAAAATATTTTGATGGAGAAGATGGGAAAACAATATAGCCAAACCCCAACAATGTTTAGAAAATATTGTGTAGGGAATGGGGAAGAGGGGGTTTTAAGTTTGCTATGGTACCCTGATACAAACATTTATTTTTGGTCTAAGATCTTTTTTGTTCACAACTAGTCCTCACAAGGATTTTGAAATTGCCATTTTGCAGGATAAAAGACATTACATCGGTAAATAAAACTTTCAATATTTCGGCTTAAACTAAAAACTCCAACTTTTCCAGGTCAAACTCCAATTTTTCAATTTTGACTCCAACTTTTTCCAGGGATGGATTCTATGAATCCTGTTTTCAAAATCCTAGTGAGAACTCGGTCATTTACAAAAATACCCAAACTGAAAAACCCAAATACCCAAATAAATATTTGTTAGAAATGTTAAATACCCAATTAACATTTGCAATACCCGAATGAATGAAAAAGGAGTGGGTAACAAACCCAATTATTCAAAAAATTAATTAAGGTACTGATCTGATATAAACACAATAAATACAATGCTAAATCTGGATACAGTAAAACCTGTCATAAGCGGCCTCTCAAAAAAGACCAAAATTGGTTTTCAAGACCATATTATGGCTTAATGCAGGTCAAAAGTATTGCAGAATGCTCAAAGAGAGCATTCTGCAATTCTTTCGACCTGCATTAATTTAAGCTACCATCTGTCTTTAAGACTTTTGTTTTGTCTATTTTTGAGTGGCTGCTCAAGACCGGTTTTACTGTATATCCAATTAAGCCAGTTGATGAGGATCCACAATGTTTTCGACTGCTTGTAAGTGCATGCTTATAACTGGATTGGACATAAAAATTTGGGAGGAGTGTAGCACATAAAATAGCCAGCATGATAATCTGATAAGCCTATGGGTTATTGTCTTAGGATGCCTTTGTATGATTTCATTACATTATCTTAGTGTTGCTTTTGATGACATTGTAATGTAGTGATGTCATGCCGAAATATTTATTTATTTTTAGGTGATAACAGTGAAGATGAAGACATTGTGTCAGTGAAACCAAAGAAAAAGGTACGCATAATAGGCCAAACATAATAATGTAAACAATATAATGTATTGTTTTCCGTACCCTACCATCTACATCTCATCTTCATCTTCCATGCTGGGCCAAGTCATGAGCATAGTCACACTGTACCAGCCGGCGCAATGAAACATGCCCTTAAACACTATAAACTTAAATTACTTTTTCCATGCTGCCAGTTTAATTTTCATGCTTTTGTTGTCATCTGACTTTTTTCAAAACTTACTTTTTCAAAAATATATTTCAGGAACACTTTCACAGTGTCAAACAGTTTGGATCCAGATCAGGACTGACAAAATGTTCAGAAAAATATTTCCTGAACACTATCACAGTGTCAGTTTGGATCCAGATCAGGACTGACAAAATGTCAGTCCTGATCTGGCAAAGGTTATCAGCAGACA
The DNA here is from genome assembly GCA_964019695.1 of Loripinus fragilis. Taxonomy (NCBI): domain Eukaryota; kingdom Metazoa; phylum Mollusca; class Bivalvia; order Lucinida; family Lucinidae; genus Loripinus; species Loripinus fragilis. Next base: position 31,024,747 of record OZ026514.1, read on the forward strand.
ACTAAAGTCTCCCCTGGCAAGGAAAGAGTTTAAGGACAGACTATCTTTTCACAGCTTCATGAACTTGATGTGATGAAAATAAAGAAGTAAATTCCCCAGTATTAACATTTTCACAACTTTTTAAAAACTTGATGTGATGAAATCTTAAAACTGAACTCCCCATTATTACCTTTTGACAAAGATGTACTTAAGTTAATGTGAAAAACTGAAGAAGTAAACTCCCCGGCAATATAACCTTGTGACAAAATTTATCGATATTGAAAAAGGTAAAGTAAAGAAAAAAGGGGAAATAACTGAAAGCCCTTTATTTTTCTTTTCAGGTTCACAGAATCTTTGATGATGAAAGTGAAGATTCCAGGGATGTATCAGATGCAACCTCTGGTCAGTATCTGTCACAGATCCTTTAGGAGATATAGTATAACAGAGTTCTTTTATGTATATTACTTAGGTCCCTTTTGTTTGGGTCCTTAGGAATCATGTTATAAAGCCCGATTAAAGGGGCAATTTTACAAAGGAATTAGAGGAAAAATGGCCATTTCATGGCCATTTTCCTATAATTCCTTTGCAAAATTCCATGTTATAAATAATTGGGATCCAAAGCCTGTTATTTCCAGATATATGTTATAACAAGTCATGTTATAAAAGGACTGCACTGTATATCTTCTGGTAAAATGTGTTGTAGCTAAAGAAAGTTGTGAATGAGAGTGGAACACTTGTTTTTGGTGCAAATTTTTGGCTTCAGCCTGGCCTTGAAAACCAGTGGTTGCTAGTTCGATCCTCGGCCTGTCTGGTTAGACTTTTAAGCTGTGACCCTGGCTTTGTATGACCTCAGCTGTTGGCTTGTCAGTAAACACAAACACATCTCCAGCTTTTGTCCAGTTATTTATCACAGTAGTAATCCTGGCCCTGAGGTTATAAAACTTTTCATACTCAACTCAACTGAGCATAAAATTTATCATGCTCATAAATGTTAAAAAGCCAACAATTATTTGCATTTTAACATTTATTGCAATGATAAATACAACAATAATTATTGAGAGTTTTAAAGCGAAAGTCTTTATTTTAAGCAGTTTAGTTTTAATGAGCAGTTTAAATTCCATGCTCAGTTGAGTTAAGCATGAAAAAAATGCATAACCTCAGGCCATTTTTCATTTTTTTGTATATGGTGAAGGTTGTTTTAAGCTTGTCGTCTAAAATGATTGCGAGATGCTGCTCATCATTGGTGCCATGAACATGTAGAATATTTGATAGGGACCTGAAGAGACCTGGCCCCGAGTATATAAAAAAATTCATGCTCAACTCAACTGAGCATGAACTTTCAACTGCTCATAAAAACTAAAATACCGACAAATAAAGAGTTTCTTGCTTTAAGTCTCTCATATGTTGTATTTATCATGCTAACGTTTTTACAGCAGAAATGAGATTTCAATCATAATGTCATATGATAAATAGAATCTAACATTCGTGCTCTTGTCTTATTGAATTTATTTAACTTGTTGCGGAAATGAGAGGCAAGCCTTACAGTTTATCTCTTATCCTCAACTAGTTAAATAAATTCAATAAACATGAGCACTCATGTAAGATCCTCTATTTATAACCTCGGGCCCAGATTCAAGATTGAAGTAGTGCTCAATGTGAGATGAAGAGGTCTCTGGTTCGAGCTTCACAGGATACACCATGGATTTTCCTACCTTTCTAAAGTCGGGGCCAGATGCCCATGGAATTTGGGAAAGAAAGCATGTTGACCATCATAATTGGAAAATTTGATGCATTCTAAAAGAACTGGACCGCCATTTAAAATGGATTAAAACCATGGATATAAGAAATTAGCTGTAACATTTGTTGCTTTAATTGCCCTTCATAAAAACTCATGAAAATTTTCAAAAAAAATGTGACTGAAAACCTGTTTTCATTCACTTCTTTTGCAAATTTTCATGCATCTGTAACCTTGCACTATTTTTTTTTCCAGATGTTCATGAAATATTCACCAACATGTAAAACTAAGAAATTTGGGAATGATAAACACAATTTTGGGAAGTTTTTGCTCATTTTTGAATTGGGAAGAGGCTGATATGTGGCCCCAAATCAGGTGTGCATAGTGCTGTTTCCTTTAGGAAGACTCTTTATGCTCACCGCTCTTAACTGGTTCAACTCTGGAAAATATCCTGACATGACTGAAAAATATCTGACTGGAATGTAAAGCATCAACTCTTACAAACAAAAAGTCAGGGATTTTCCTAGGCTTGATTTGGAGCAGAATATCAGCCCCTTCCCAATTCAAAAATGAGCAAAATCTTCCCAAAAAGCTGTATATCATTCCCAAATTCTTAGTTCTACATTTTGTTAAAAATTTCACAAAAATCTGAACAAAAATGGCAAAGTTACAGATGCATGAAACTTTGCATAAAAAGTGAATGAAAACATGTTTTCTTTCACATTTTTATGCAAATTTTCATTTATTACTATGAGGGGATTTAAAGCTACAAATAAGTTACAGCTTTACACTGCTAATTTCTGATATATGGTTTTTAATCTATTTAAAATGACAGTCCAGTTCTTTTAGACTGCATCAAATTTTCCCAATTTTGATGGTCCAAATATTTTTTTCCCAAATTCAATAGGCACTTGGCCCCAACTTCAGAAAGTAGGAAAACCCCTGAAAATTGAGATTAAATTCAAAGCCAGCTTGGTTTTTCTTTTGCAGGGCAAGGCAACTCTAGACCTACAAAGAAAGAATTAAAGGTTTGTATGTTAAGGGTTGAAGTATCGTATTTAATCATTAATGTGCTGCAAACAGCAAATTTTGTGATAGATACATGTACCTGTATTTCTTGATTTTGTGCAAAATTGAGGTTTGATTTTTCATGTGAATCATCTGCATGCAACTAATTCAATGAAAAATCAAACCTGCAGACAGATGATCCACATGAATTATCAAACCCTTATTTTTTTTTTAAGAAAAACAACAAAATTTGAAAAATGACATCTGCTGCAACCTAAATATACATTGTTGTGCCTAGGTCAACACCAGTGTCCCCCTACCTGAATTTCAGCGAGACATTTGCAAATTCTGGGGAACACACCAAATTCATCTGATTTTTACCTGTAAAATTGAATACAGGTTTCCGGAAATTTCTGTTCATTTTGATTTAAATTTGAGCTAGTTGTCGATAGTTTTGGCTCAAGAAGGGATGCAGATTACAGTGAAGTAGTTTCTACATTGCCGTAGTTTTGAATTCCCCAGCAAATCTTCTATTTCTACATTAAAATGACTTTTTCTGGCCTTCAGCTTAATAAAATTTGCCTTTTCCGCTATTGTTGGTGTATTGAACTGGTTGAGAAATCAATATCCAATGCAACATCTATCATCTTTAAATACATGTTGACAGTCTAAATTGTGCTTTTTACTTCCCTTTACTGGGTTACGCTAAATAAGTAAATGGGGTTTAAATAGCGAAAAAACAGCGGATTTTTCTAGGGCGCGCCTGTTGGCCAGCACTGGGTGCATTTTTAAGGGACATCGACGGTAAAATTGCGGGAATCCCGCAATGCCTTGCTCTAGGCACAACACTGAATATATATTATAGGTGGGCTTTTTGGGGTTAATTTTTTTTGCTTTCAAGAAATGAAAAAAAGTACCTATTTGTTTAGTGATATGAGCCATAACTGCCCCAACTATGGCTGAGGAAATCACTGTTACTGTTAATCCTTTCCCTGCTAGTGAGTAGTTGTAACTTTTGTTGTCTGCTGATAACCTTTGCAATCGGTTTGGACCCAGATCAGGCCTGACAAATCATCGAGTCTGATCTGGATCCAAACTGTTTGACACACTGATTATATTGTTGAATGTATTTTTTGAAAAAAGACGACAAAAAAGCATGCAGAAATTACCCAGCATGCTAAAAGCTAATTTGTTTTCTTGATCTATACTCTACTGAAGAGGTCCCACAAGGCCTGTAACGCAATATTATTTTTCTTAGTTCTCAACCAAAACATATGTTGTGGGTACTCAAAAGAATTGTATCAATGAGACAGTTCTTTTGAGCACCCAAAACATATGTTAAAACTGATGGGTTAGAAAATATTATCAATTTTACCCTCAAAAATGTTGTGATCTATAGACTGCTGAAGAGGTCCTAGAAGTTCTAAACTAGGCCTGTAATGAAATATTATTTGGTTTAGTTCTCAACCAAAACACATGTTGTTGGTTCTCAAAAGAACCGTCTCAGGGAGATGGTTCTTTCGAGCACCCTAAACATATGTTAAACCTGATGAGGAAGAAAATATTAACAATTTTACGCCCAAAAATGTGTTTATCTAAACCTGTGTGATCTATAGACTGCTGAAGAGGTCCTATACGAAGTTCTAAACTAAGCCTGTAACAAATTATTATTTTTCTTAGTTCTCAAGCAAAACATATGTTGTGGGTACTCAAAAGAACCGTCTCGATGAGAGGGTTCTTTTGAGCACCCAAAACATATGTTGAAACAGATCAGTAAGAAAATATTAACATTTTTACTCTCAAATTTTTTTGTTTATCTAAACCTGTGTTATCTATAGACTGCTGAAGAGGTCCTAGACAAAGTTCTAAACTAGGCCTGTAACGAAATATTATTTTTCTTAGTTCTTAAGCAAAACATATGTTGTGGGTACTCAAAAGAACCGTCTCAATGAGACGCTTTGTTTGAGCACCCAAAACATATAATAAAACTGATGGGTAGGAAAATATTAACAATTTTACGCCGAAAAATGTTGTTTATCTAAACCTGTGTGATCTATCTATAGACTGCTGAAGAGGTGCTAGATGAAGTTCTAAACTCATCCTCTTCTGATGAGAGTGATGCTGAGAAGATAAGTATGGCTGCTAGTTTAAAGAAGAAAAAAATCAGGGTAAGTGTAGTGAAACCAGAGGTGGGCCTGGGGGTTCCAGCTTGAGCAGGGGCTCTCCAAGGCCCCCGGAACACTTGCAGGGGACAAAAATTTCGCTCGTCCACTCGTAATTATGAATGAAATCTAGAAATAACGAGTGAGTCTTCCCAAAGCACTCATCCCATATAACTCAAGGAAGTTGTATTACAGATTACTCCCTTACGCTCTTTATTGCATACAATTTTAAAGGACAAGTGCATGACATTGTGTTTGCAGGACATCGAAACTGTAAGTCACTCATCCTGCATTACAAATACAATATTGAAATATTTTTGTCCCCTGACTAGTCAGGCACTTTAACTATCTGAGCTACACAGGCGGTCCTGCTATGACAACCTATGGACCCTACACCTCTCCCCCTTCACTTTTTCAGAGCGGAGGGACCTCTGTATAATAATAGAAGGCTATTCCTACTTACCAAATTCAGAATCTACATTAGTTTGAAACACCACAAAAATGTTTCTGATTCTAAATTCTGATTCTGATTCTAAATTCATCTTTTGGCCCTGGGGTTATAATTATGCTCAACTCAACTGAGCATGAAATTTCAACCCCTTGTAAAAACTAAAATACTGAAATATACAGGGTTTTTTTTCCTGCTTTAAATTCTTATAAAAAATGAAATACTGAAAAAAGACAGATTTTAGCACTATATCCATTTTACATTGCTATCAACTTATTGTCATGAGTTGAAAGTCTCAGGCCTAAAATAAATAATGGTGTGTTACCCTACCTTTCCCCACCCCCCCCCCCCACCCTAAAGTTTTTAAGCATATTTAGGGGATTTCCAAGGGATTTCCCAGGTCGGCTGTCTTGTTTCCCCATCTGCCCCATGTAAAAACTTAACGAAAATAAAAATATTTTCCTACCTACCGTCCCTATTTTAAAATTTCATGTAATCTGAAACGCACATTTTTTTTGGGGGGAGTGGGGGGGCCTTAACTACGTATAATTCGTATTTAATAGCTTTGATAATCACAAGTAAGTTTTTTATCTTCTACCCAATACTGTTTTCAGAGACGGAAAATGTCTGAAGACAGTTCAGAGGAGGATGGAGAGACCTTGTCATCAGTGATTAAAAACAATATGGTTAGTAAACCCTTCAACCCTTTCCCCTCCTATCATGACAATTGACTTGTCATCTGCTCCCTCATCTGTTTATGAACTTTGATAGCCTATATTACAAACCATATGAAACCAGGTTATACTGCTCCGTTAGGATAGGAAGGAGCAATATGATCAGAGTTTATTGTTTGCTTGTCATTCATGATTTAAAACAACACAGTGAGTAAACCCTTTAACCCCTTTCCAACCATCCATGACATTGTCATCTGCTCTCTCATCTGTTAGTCCATTTGAAATTTTCAGAACCTAGAAATGTTGAGTACAATGAAGTTTTTTTGCTGATTTGTGATGAAAATATGTTCTAGAGTAAATCTGGCTTGGTTGCCAGGCCGGCAACTTTGGGCAACTCCTACAATTTGCATAAATCCAAGATGGCCGCCATAACCGCAATAAAAAATCAACTTTTTAATTTATTTTCATAGAAAGGTGTCCAATATGTCTATATAGGGATTTTTTTTTGGTATGCAGAATCCATTTCTGGTGTTATTTTTGCAATTTAATGCTCTATTATAGACATATCTAAGATGGCAGCCAGACGCCATCACGAAAATTGACTATTTAATAATTATCATATGTAATATGATATGTAATATGGGTTTCTATCAGAAAATCAGAAATGATATAACTGACAGATTGATGGGACTGAAAGATCTACAAAACAAACAAAAGATAAAGTATAATGTCTCTTTTATTTCATTATCTTTATTCCCATGCATCCAAATGGTTCGAAATTGGGTTGTCAGGAACACCTCCATCCTCATTGTCTTGTTCAAGACCATCATCAAAAGCATCTGGAAGGAGGCTGTCAATGTAATCTGTTTCATAGTGTCCTCTTCAGATGATTTAGAAATTTCTCTGGTTTGCAGTAAATGGATTCAAGCAATCCTGTCCACCATGACAGTTGCAGAATGGCAGGCTACTTGTGGCATCCACTTACCTCCGTAGAACACTTTTTATGCCTTGCACTGCATCACACCAAGTAACTCAGGTGGAACAGGATCGCCTTCAGCAATAACCGGTATTTAAATTTTTAACTCGAAAATACCACCCTAAGTTGGTGATATCTCTTGCCTCACCTGCATTACCTTCACAATCAGCTGCTTTCCACAACATGATTTGAAGATGAGCCCAAAGCATGTATTGCAGAAGATGTGCAGATGTTGGAGGTAAAGTCATCACTTTTGGATTCCTCTTCTTTTTTATGAATATATTGTAGCAAGTAGATTACATGGATGTTACTGGTTGCTGACTATAATGAAACAAAGGAAGGCATTGCTGCATTCATCAACTCTGTATGAGTGGTGTCAATGTCACTTATGATAGCTAAACATTGGTATATTTGGGATACCATAAAATTCAGTGCAGTGACATTTCCTAGGCGGGAAAGGTAGGAAGTTGTATCACAACCACTGAGCGCATGCACACATTATTATTATAGCTGCAAGCATTTCTGACTAAGGTCAGCACAGATGGCATTGATGTTAAGTACTGATCCATCCCAGCGCTCCACTTGTACCTTGCATTGCATGTCTGCCCAATTCACCCAATATGCAAGTAGAGCAAACATCTGTGTCATCCCTAAGTATGCAGATCAAATTTTGGCCTAACTTAGCAGCTTAATCCAGCAAGAAGAATTGATATTGATCATTCCTTCTTGCGGGAAGCAGCTAAGTCTGGCCAAAATTTTAAAGCTTCATCATAAAAATGCAATCCGCCCTGTCTCTTCTGATGTAGCAATCTTGCCTAGATTGAAGGGACTTTAGACATTGGCAATTTTTCGCTTATTGGATTTTGTTATATTTTGGCTTCTCTCTATCGTAGATGACTTACCATGGAGAGGTCATGGTCAGGTACAGCTCCACTAGCTTGCCGCATCCTGTCATTGTTTTTTGCAGAGATGTCTTGATACTTGTCAAAGACAACATTCTTCTTAGAAGCTTCAGGATAGTTACTTAAATGTTCTTCGTTCGATGCAATAAGTACAGATAGACTGCTGACATGTGGCCAGATAATGTGATAGAAGAGCTGTGAGGTTATCACCTTTTGTTTTTTCTTCTTTGTGAAAATATTTTAACGAGCAGATTCCATGGATGTTCCTGGTGGCTGATCATATAATGCAAAAAGATAGGCATTGCTGCATTCACCAACTCTGTGTGAGTGATACCAACGTCACCTAAAGTAGTTACACCTAAGTAGTATCATATTATATTCAGTGCAGTGGCGTTTCCTTTGCCCAAAGGGTAGGAAGTTGTACCACAATGACTGAGTGTAAGCATACCTGGTAGCTGAAAGCATTTCTAACCAACGTCAGAACAAGTGGCATTGGTGTCGAGTACGGAACCATTCCAGACCTCCATCTGTACCTTGCACTGCATGTCTGTCTGATTCACCCAACACAAAATAGGACAAACACATCTGTGTCAAGTATGCAGGTCATACTCTGACCAGACTAGCACAATTGTCATGTCAGCTGCATGAAGATGAAATCAACCATCATCTGTTTTCACTGAAGTAATCTCGGCAAGAAGGTTCCTATCACACAGGCAAGTTTTCGTTCATTGGATTTGCTTTTTGTTATTGCATCTGTTTCGATGACTCGCAATGGAATAGTCATAGTTGATAACAACTTCACTAGCTCGCCTCATCCTCTCATTGTCTTTGGCAGAGATGTTTTCGTGTACTTGTCAAAGCCAAGAATCTTCCAAGTAGCATCTGTATACATGTATTTATTAAAACAATCTTCAATGGATGCAACTAAATCATATTGACTGCCACCATGAGGTGTCAAGAATATCTGAACTTTTGACCAGGCCAGGTTTATAATCGATGCTTTCACGAAGACATCCCTAACCATTAATAAATGCTGGACAAACTGCTAACAACTTGTAGGCAAACAGAGGACCAAATTCTATCTTCCCTAGTTACCTAATCAGAAGCAGTGGGAGAATTATGGTTTTAAGATATATTACTTGTTTGGATTGTGTACCTTCGGCCTGTCCCTTAAGCATACACATTGTCTTAATCAGGATGCTAATAGCTTCGTAGAAACATCAGGGACACTCACTCATGTACTACGAAATTGCTTTTCCTATTTTCACGAATAATAATTGAACCATCTGTGTGTTCGTCTAATGAAGCAATCTGATCAGTAAAAAGGATTGTATAGGTGAGGCTGATTCTATCTAGAGGATGAGGATATTTTTACTTTGGAAATCTCAGGCTTGTCGGTATTACATTTTTGCCTTGTGCAGTTTCTGTGTTATTAACCCATGCTATACTCCTGAGTAGATACTTTGCTGTCAATCAGAAACTGTACATGTGAGATACACTCATTTACGAACTCAGCAGATCGTACTATGTCTTTTGGCACACCTTTGCTAATTCCAATGGCAGTTTGATCAAAGAACGTATCTGATGTAACTGCACTTCAGTATCCATCAGACAAAATCAACATTGTCTTGGCATTTCCATCAAATAATAAGTAATGTAATGTGAACACTTGACATATCCAGCAAGGAAGAAATACTGCATCACCAACACTCACTTCATCTTCAGCTGTTTCAATTGAACTTCACCTTCCCACTCTGTGGGCTCAAACTGGAGAATCAGGAGTGTTGGCAGGAGAAAATTGTCCACCTAGTATGGAGTAGTTGGATGAATATGAGCTGTTTCTAGTACTGTTCAATGCCATCAAAAGCCTTTTGTCTAATTGACAGAAATCGTTGTAAGACTGCAGCTGCTACACTCAGAAATAGTCTCACAGCTTTCAACCATTATTTCCCATTATAAATACCTTTTATTCCCCCATAAACTGCAATGCCATAGAATTCCAAGGCTAGGCATTTCGTTAAGGTTCCAATGCAGGCAAAAAATGCTATTATATACATACGACCTGGATGAACTACTATGTTCTAGAACTTTCTAGGCTGGCTCCAGCACATTTGTATTGTCACATCATACAACTGCTTGTCAAATCATAAATGGATATTTTTCATCCCAATATCAACTAATGATCTCTGCAGTAATATTGTTAGGGACTTAGGATGGTGTTACTTAGGGGACCGAACACATACACATGAACATGTTTACAGGTGGAATATATTCTGCTCGACAATTCATTATTAAGCCCATTCCAGAAAACCCAAAAGCGAGATATTTCATAAGGTTCTATGACTATAAATATTATTCTTTTAAAGATGGCGTTTGGTAGACATCTTGCATTTGGTTATTTGAGACTACATTCAGAATGGTTTCTGCATACCAGAAAACGCTTTAAAAGACATCATTTATAATTTACCATGGCGTACAGTGAGTTAAAAATATTTTTTAATGATGGCGTCTGGTGACCATCTTGGATATGGTTATTCAAGGCCCTCACAATGCAAAAGTACATACAGAATTGGATTCCTCATACCAAAAAAACCCTCTAAAATAACATATTGTACAACAGTCAGTGACATTTATTTAGAAAAGTTAGGTTTTTCAAGATGACATCTGGCGGCCATCTTGAATATGGTCATTTAGGGACCTCAAAATACAAAACTGCTTGCAATAATGGATTCCTCATACCAGAAAACCCCTAAAACGACATATTGTACAACATTATGTGACAATTATTTAAAAAGTTAGTTTTCTAAGATCCCGTCTGGCGGCCATCTTGGATTTATGCAAATTTCGGGAGTTGCCCAAAGTTGCCATTCTGGCAACCAAGCTAGATTAGTTCTAGAACATCTCTAAAGCGCAAAAAAACAATAAAACTTCATTGTACTCGACATTTCTAGGTTAATGTATAGGACATATAGGAGTATCAAATGGACTATGTTTGTGACGTTTGGTAGCCTATATTACAAACAATATGGGTGCAGATCAGACTACTCCAACTGTCTTATCAACTCATTGATGTCTGTAACTGCAATTGAGCAGGCAATGTTTTGCAAAATAATGCTTTTTTTCATAGTACATGATTCATACAGGTATTTAAAAGAATTATTTTGAGGTAGTCTTAAAAAGTGCTTAAATATTGGAGAACATTTTTAGGATCATTGCTGAATTCAGCATTTAGAGGCTGACTTTCCATAGAGATTATTTTTTGAATGAAAACTGCTAATTTTTTAGGGATATAACCCTTAACCAATGACAGAAGTTATTCCTAGGTTATCACATTCATACAGGCCTGTTGTTAAGTGTTTGTAATTTAAAATAATTTTCTTATTTCTCAACCAAAACATATGTTGTTGGTACTCAAAAGAACTGTCTCAATGAGATGGTTCTTTTGAGCACCAACAACATATGTTAAAACTAATAGGTAAGGAAATATTGACAACTTTACAGTCAAAAATTGTAAATTGTGTTTAGATCTAGACCTATGTGCATATAACATTTTCTTATTTTCAGAAAGGTACTATGAGTGATATATTTGTTGCTGAAGAAGACAGTGAAAATGAAGGTAGGTCTAGGAACTTAAGACAACCTATCAACAGTAAAAACTGGAAATCCAGATAAAACAGTGGTCTAGATTAGGATTTGGACCAATGGGTATTTCACCCCCTACTTTTTAATTTAATGAGTATTTTACTCCATATTCAAAGTATTAAATTGCAGAAAATGCAAAGCCTTGTAAAAAGACCCAATATTTGCTTAACATATTTTAAAGAAAAGTTGCAAGTATCAAATACATGTTGCATTTTAGAAAAACTTCTAAGATTTATACACTTGGTGTATATTAATTAGTTTTTCCTTACTAAGAATAAAAGATTTCACCACATAAATTGAATATCAGCACTGAAACCTCAAACTGAAAAGGGTATTTTCACCCTTGAATTTAATTTTCAATGCTGAATTCCAAAAAATCAATGCTGAAATACCCTTTACCCCCTCTTATCTGGAGCCCTGATATAATACTTAAATTCTAATGGATTTGTGTTTTCAGAGCCATAATGTGTTAATAGATGAACATAATGAATATTTATTGCAAGTGTATGATGGTGTGTTTGAAGCTTTGTCAAAGTTCTTCCTGAAAAATGAGTTGCTTATATTTTAGAGAATTCAGACTTGATGTGGCCAAACTAACAAACCATAGCTAAAAAAATAGGTGGATATATTAATTCGTTGTCGAATTTGCTTATTTTGTTTTAGGCCCAACATATGTTAACAAATTATTTCCTATACTGTCTCTTCTTGCAGGAAACACACAGACTAGTTCAAGGCAAAGTTCCCAGTCATTGACTAATGCAGGCAAAGTAAGTTTCTTTTTTCAGATTGTAGGGAAGGATATGAATGATTTATGATTATAATAACTTTTAATGGCTCCAGAAATGTTCAGGAGTGCAAGTATCACACAGCCTTCTCATTTGCAGTAGGCCGAATTTCCTACTCAGCAAATTAAGCTTTTTTGGTGTTTGTGGCTCCAACGTTTTCTTATGGAAAATTGACATACAAGCTTCCTGCTAAATGAGCCTTTCTGTCCACTTAAAAAAAATGTTAAAAAGACTGATCATGATACTCATCAAGCCTAAAGATTAGAGGGGTTATTTAAAGCAAACAGCAGGCCTTTAGTGTGTACCAAAAAAAAAATCTTATTTCTCGCCCAAAACATATTTTGTGGGTACTCAAAAGAACCATCTCAATGAGACGGTTCTTTTGAGCACCCATAACACATGTTTAGGTTAATGAGTAAGAATAGTTTTACTCTCAATATGTCCTTAACAAGCTCTATGGCCATTTTTCCCTTCAGGACTCTGATGCCGACGAAGAATCTGAAGAAGACGACAGCGAGGCCAAGGAAACTAACTCTGAACTTACTCAAAAAGAAGGAAGAAAATCCCCATTATTAAAGTAAGAAAAATGTGTTTTCAGTCTTTGAGAATATGTAAAACTCATGCTGTTCAGTAATAAGAGCACCTTAAATACAGGATTCCTGGACCCCCGGCAGGGGAGTGACTTCTTTGTGAGGCAGTAAGTGGATGGAGCTTAGCCACTGCCAGATTAGATTAGACCAATGTCCTGGCCCCGAGGTTATAAAAAAACATTTCTATGCTCAACTGAGCACGACCGGGCCGCGTAGCGCAGTCGGTAACGTGTCTGGCTACAGATGCGTGTCTGACTGCAATTCCAGGGGTCGCGAGTTCGATCCCGGCCTGGTCCCATACTTTCGTGGAGATTGATCATGAAATAATTTCTACGTTCATTCTCCTCCCTTCCGCTGAATTGTTCAAGAAGGGTTGTTTTCAGCTACAAGCGAAAGTATGTACACGAATTGCTGGTTATCCGCTTGTTCAAGCCTGCCCAGGAAAAAGTGTGGTTAGGTGAACTGACCGTCCCGCAATGACCATAGCTGTTGACTTCGGACGTAAAGCAACACAACAAACAAACAAAAACAAAACTGAGCACGAAATTTCAACTGTTCATAAAAACTTAAATATCGACAACTGAAAAAGTTTGATGCTAAAAGTCTGTCAGATGTTGTATTTATCATGCTAATAAATGCTAAAATGCCAACAATTGTTGGCATTTTAACATTTATTAGCAGGATAAATTTCGTGCTCAGCTGAGATGAGCATGAAAAAAGTTTTATAACCTCAGGGCCTGATCTAGCTGATATGCAGCATGGTCACTGAGCGGATAAGAGCTATTATCCAGGTATTTGTCAAAAGCCAATCAAATTAGAGATAAAGCCTCAGGAGCTCTTGTAGATGTTTACAAGTTGATGGCAATTGATAAAGTGATAAAACAGAAGCCTATGTTTCCTTTTATATTCCCCTCCTGCCTCAAGACATTCAGGTTGCTCCATAAAAGCAGAAGTGTTACGAAAATGGCCATTGTTATAAGTAACAGCGTTCAAACTGTGATTTCTAAAATGTCTCTGCAATACTTTTCAATGCATGGGTGAAAGTTTTCAGGATTAATCCTGAATTCAGGATTTTGAGGTTGACTTTCCATAGAAAGTCAGCCTCAAAATGCTCAATTGGGCAGATTATAAAAGCTTCTGATAAGTTTTCAGATTATCTAAACACAATCATTTAAGCTTGAAATTATTCATTATTGTAGACATCCTACAAGTTTTGAAATTGGAATTTATAAAGTTCAGGATCTGGGAAATTTTTAACTTTCACACATTTCAGTGAAAAGTGGTTGTTATTATCTTTAACTCTTTCCTTGCTAGAGGAGACTTTTGTCGTCTGCTGATAACCTTTGCAAACAGTTTGGAACCAGATCAGGAACAACAAAATGTTGGTCCTGATCTGGATGAAACCTGTTTGACAATCTGATAGTGTTCCTGAAAGAACATTTTGAAAAAAAGTTAATTTTGAAAAAGAAGTCAGCAAAGTACTGAAATAGGCAGATTATAATGGCTTCTGATTTATTTACAGTTCATTTAAAGACAATGTGTTATTTAAACTTGAAATTATTAATATTTTTACATTGACCTGTATTCTGAAAATTAAAGATTTGAATTTTTTCAAAAGTTCAGGAAAATTTTGAACTTTCACCCATGTATTTTACAATAAATATATACTCCTCAAAATAATTGAAGGACCAATACTATCAATTATAACATTGATGCATTTTGTGTAGAACGTATTTCGAAAACGGATTTTACGATCTAGCCTAAATTTTTTAGACATCTTTGACGCCTTATTGCCAAGTGAAACATCAAAAAGAAAGTGGTAGAAAATGTTACTAACAAGGAATTTTTTTGTCATTTTAAAGCTTGTTCTGAATGTATTGGAATTTCATTTTTTGTGTGTAATCCATGGGCCACATAACTGCATGAAATGAACAAAAGGTGCTTTTAGATGCTGAAATCTCTGTGTTCGCATGATTTTATGGTGTTTTAATCCCGTTGATACCACCCACCTCTTCCTGTGAGAGAAAATTGCCCCGTTTGGCTGTGGCGTAAGGACCAGACTATAGATTCAGACAACTGGTTATGGCGTTTGTCTGTGACAATCTTTAAATGATTCATCGGGACATCTTTCTAAGACTCAACAGCATAGAATGACGATTGAAAATCGTCATTCTTGATTGCCAAGTACACACATTGTTTACAGAAAACCAAACAATGTCAAAACTCCATTGTCAGAGATGAAAATGCTTGCTTCCCAGTATATTGAAACAGTTTGAAGATTTCTTTGCATGTAAGCTGAACTGTTTAAAACAAAGTTTAATTTGGTATCACTTTCATTCTACTGGAACGACCACAGAAGAATTTCTTTACCCCACCCACTGCCTTTTGAAAGTGTGTTTTTGAGGGTATGTGCATTTGAGACACAGTTATGGCAGAATCAGGCATGGGAATCATTCATAATGATTCTTGATTTATGGGCATAAAGCATAGAATTATTTGGGCCAAGTTTTACAGAATTTAAACGTTTGAGATAATTATACTTGCTTTCTAAAATCTTGGTCCTTTAATTATTTTGAGGAGTATAGTAAAACTTGTCTTAAACGGCCACTCAAAAATAGACAAAAACAAAGATCTTAATGACAAATGGTAGCTTAATGAAGGTCGAAAGTATTGCAGATTGCTCCTCTTGGAGCATTCTGCAATACTTTTGAGCTTCATTTAGTGATAATCGGTCTTGAAAACCAATTTGGGTCTTGTTTTTGAGTGGCCGCTTACGACAGGTTTTACTGTACCTTGTCTCTTAATTTAATGTTAAATTTTTTCTAGCAAAAAGAAGAGAAAATCTGTGAGCCCAAAGAAAACTTCAAAGGACAGCAAGTTCGGCACAGGGGGAAACTTTAAGAGCAAAGAGTTTATTGAGGACTCATCGTCAGAAGATGAGGGTGGTGATAAAAAACTTAAGGTAAATATAGAATGCAAGATAGTTTTCTTCATAAGAAGCCAGCTGATAAGGATGCATACTGTGTATCTGCAAAGAAATTGATACAAACTTGCAACTTGATATGTTGCAGGCCTTCAGATTTACGGTGGGCCCGGATCATTGTCCCATGATTTCAAAGTATGGCCCATCACTTTCCAAGGCAGTTGGCCCAGTGGACCCATCCTTTTTAGTTGTGAACATATACGTTCTGTTCTGTCTACGAACCCCACAAACAGAAAGTACATGTAGGTAGTCAATACAGTAAAACATGTCTTAAGCAGCCTCTCAAAAAAGACAAAAAACAAAGACCTTTGTAAAAGATGATAGCTTAATGAAGGTCAAAAGTATTGCAGAATGCTCCCCTTGGAGCATTCTGCAATACTTCTGACCTGCATTAAGCGATAATTGGTCTTCTGTTTTCAGTGGCCGCTTAAGAAAGGTTTTACTGTATCATCAGCAGTCAATGTACTGTAGGTAAAGTACACAACAAAAATGTCAACTGTGTTTAGTTTGAAATTCTATGGCCCATCATTTCAAAAAATGACTCGCCATTTTTTTGCTCCATGGGTCACTTCAGCCCATCAATCTTGAAAAAAATCTGAAGCCCTGCATAATGTTTGAAATTTAACTAAAGCCTTATTCTTCTCTCAGTAGGACAAGGGTAAAATTACTCCATGGTGTTAAGGTCATACCGATATTTTCTTATTGCAGAACGTGACAGAATTGCCTGACAATTTCTTAGAAAAGGAGGAAGAAAGTAACCATAGCGGTATGTGTTTATATCATAACTACAGTAAAACCTATCTTAAGCGGCCACTCAAAAATAGACAAAACAAAGATCTTAATGACAAATGGTAGCTTAATGAAGGTAGAAAGTAATGCAGAATGCTCCCCTTGGAGCATTCTGCAATACTTTTGACCTGCATTAAGCGATAATTGGTCTTGACACCCCATTTTTGTCTTTTTGAGAGTGGCTGTTTTAGACAGGTTTTACTGTAACTAGAAGATGATTTTTAGTAAAAGAAATATACTGGTATTTTTCTTGAGTATATATTATAAGTTAAATAAATTATTGAAAGCCATAATCAATTATTTACTCATTAGCCAAAAACCAGTATCATCAAGGAAATTGATTTAACCCTTACCCTGCCACTATTTTTGTCCTGAAATTATTACTCCTATGCACTCCAAGCAGTCAAACAATATGAACCCTGATCAGACTGCTCCTAAATCTGGGTCCGTATGTTTGCAATATAGGCTACTACAGTACTAAAATAGATTAGAGCAGTTGACAAATGTAAAAGATGGGAGAAGGGTTAATGGGCAAACCACTGGTAAAGACAGTACTATTTTCTGATATGAGCCGTGACATGCGATTTCCAACAATGTGGTATGTGCGACCAGCAAAGCCTCAGATCAGCCTGCCCATACGCGCAGTCTGATCAGAGCCCTTGCTTGTCGCTTGAATATTCTATGAGTGTTAAGCAACTGACTGAACATCATTTGGAGTTTCTAAGTTAAAAACAAGGCTGCACAGGCTCGCCTGAGTCCACACTTGTCAAAATGTCACATTGTTGAAAATCACATGTCACGGCTCATATCTTGTTACAGATAGTGACTCTGATCAGTCCAGCAAGCACAGCAGTGATGGGGATGAAGGATTTGACGAGTCCACTATAAACCCTGCACTATTGAAGAAATTGAAACAGGTAATTGAATACATAGATGAAAGCTTTCAGGATGAATCCTTAATTCAGGGTTCCCACCGGCTCTGGAAATCATGGAAAACCTGAAAAATCACCCCAAAAAGTTCCATGCATGGAATAATCCTGGAATTTGAAAAAACCTGAACAATCTTGGAAAAATCATGGAATTTTGTGAAATAATTTGATGAAACCACCAGTAGCCAGAAAACTAGCTGTCGGACACTTGTGAGACCACCAGTAGCCAGAAAACTAGCTGTCGGACACTTGTGAGACCACCAGTAGCCAGAAAACTAGCTGTCGGACACACAAGTGTCCGACAGCTAGTTTTCTTGCTACTGGTGGTTTCAAATTTAATTATTTCCAAATGCATGCATGCATGGTATACAAGCATGCTGTTGTTGCTGCATTCCACATTTATGCTCAGCGTGGTGAAGATGCTGCTAAAAGGGGATGTTGGAGGCCGTGCATTAAATAGTCATGGAAATTACATTGTTGATCATGGAAAATCATGGAAAAAATCATGGAATTGTGATTTTGAATTTCTGTGGGAACCCTAAAAGATGAAAGCTTTCAGGATGAATCCTTAATTCCTTTGGCTGACATAGAGGAGCTTGGTTGCTCACTGGTAGAATGTTAGACATGGAATAGAAGGGTCGCTAGTTTGAGACTCGCAGGAGGCGCTGTGTTGTGTCCTTGAGCAAGACACTCTACCTTCTGCTTAGTACTGGTTAAATCCAGGAAGACTGAAAAATGACTTGGTTATAAAGCATCAACACAAAATCTTATGCTGACTTTCACTTTGTAAATACCAAAAGAGTCAAATTATAATTGATTGGTTTTCAGATTATCTTTAGACACACAAGTGACAATAATGAAATTATTGCTTTTTTGTAGGCATTCGGCTAGTTTTAAATTTCTTAAGTTAGGAATTTGAAGCACCCTAAACACATGTTTAAACAGATGGGTAAGAAAATAATTAATATTCTCAAAAAGTTTGCTTATCTGTACCTATGTTATGTGTCTGATCAGGAGTTGGACTGTGTGCTTATGCCTTTAGAGTAGCGGGCTGCGTAGTGTAGTCGGTAGCGAGTGGGACTGCAGATCCTGGGGTCGCGAGTTTAATCCCGGTCTGGTCCCATACTTTTGTGGAGATTGATCATGAAATAATTTCTAGTCATTCTTCTTCCGCTGATTCAAGAAGGATTGTTGTCAGTTACAAGTGAAAGTATGTGTACAAAGTACTGGTTAACTGCTTAGTCAAGCTTGCCCAGGAAACAAGTGTGGTTAGGTGAACTGACAGTCTCGACATGACGATAGCTGTTGACTGCGACTTAAAATGAAACAAAAACAAATTAAGAGTAGTCTGATTAGGACACCTACCTTAGGTATCAGTGTAGACCCAGATCAGATGCTGTAATATAACCACACTGTTTGTATTAGAATATAAGAATTTGAAACCTCTAGAGTAAATAATGTTGATTGAAATTATGCCAGTCACTCCAAAATTGAAAATGAGCCCCTTTAGAATGAAGATAATCTTTTTTGCAATTGTTTAAATTGTGGAAATATACCCATTTGTGTTAGGCCTTTCACCCATGGTTTTGGTTGATGTTTTTATTCCAAGTCAACAACTATGTTCATGTGGAGATGGTCATTTAACCAAACCACACTTTTCTTGGACAACTTTAATTGGTTTCTCCTATCTTCAATAAGAGATGTCAAAGGTGGTGACAATTTGATAAACAGCCTAGACCCTGAAGGAGCAGTCTGATCTTGTTTATGTCAGGCCCTTAGATAGGAGTGTGTAATTAGTAAAATTTTAATTTTCATATTTCTCAACCAAAACATATGTTGTGGGTACTCAAAAGAACCGTCTCAATGAGACAGTTCTTTTGAGCACCCAAATCAAATGTTTAAATTGATCAGTAAGATAATATTCAGAATTTTATGCCCCAAATTTTTTCTATTTATCTGTACCTATAGATTTCCTATTTCATGTTTTCAGGGAGCTGCTAAAAAGGAGAAGTCTGGCAGGAAGAGCGCACAGTCAAAGGCTCAAGATGAAAAAATGCAAATCCACAGTGAATCACAGAGGATGGTTAGAGGTAAGATTAAGAATGAACTTAAAAGGGGAACACATTATTCCATAATATTGTGCATTAAATAAATGGCATTATTAGAGCATGCATTTTGATTGGTCAAAATCAGATGTAAAACAAGATATGTGATTGGTAATTCAGTTCGTTCTTGGTTACCGCTTTTAGTGCCAGAAGCAAGCTGTTCAGCATTTCGCAGTCTGTAGCCAAGTCAAATTGATAATCTGATATCTATAGAGTGTAGTGGAAGGGTTGTGAGTTCAAACCCCGGTCCAGCCACATACATTCATAGAAATTATTCTCTCACTACCGTTGACTCAAGGATGGCAGTTGTCAGGAACTGATAAAAGTACAAAGTAAAAGTAAACCACTTGGGAACAAACTTACCATTATGATCTGACTGAATAATTTTTTAAAGTGATATCAAGCACAAACCTAACACAGGGCTTCATATTTTTTTTCAAGATTTGTGGGCCGAAGTGACCAATGGAGCAAAAAATGGTGGGTCATTTTCTGAAATGATGGCCCCTAGCATATCAAACTAACCACAGTTGACATTTGGGTAGTATACTTTACCTACACACTGACACACACTTGTATGCATATATGTATATTGACTGCTGATTATAATATACAGTAAAACCTGTGTTAAGCGGCCACTCAAAAATGAAGACCATTTATTGCTTAATGCAGGTCAAAAGGTTTGCAGAATGCTCCAAGGGGAGCATTCTGCAATCCTTTTGACCTTCATTAAGCTACCATTTGTTATTAAGATCTTTGTTTTGTCTTTTTTTTGAGTGGCTGCTAAAGACAGGTTTTTCTTTATTGACAACCTACATGTATTTTCTGTTTTGTGAAGTACGTAGGCTCGCTGTAATATGAATATTTGAGGTTTTTTCACAACTAATAAGGATAGGCCCACTGCCTTGGAAAGTGATGGGCGATATTTTGAAATCATGGGACAATGACCGGGCCCACCATAAATCTGAAGGCCTGCATAACAGCAACAAGTTTGTCAGGAAAAGCTTGTGCATACTAAATTGTCCCTGATCAGACTGCTTTCTGATATCACAACCCAGATATTTTCTCATCTCAAAAAACATGTTGTATGAATGATAATTGTTCTTCAGAATCTCGTGTGAGTTTACCATACCACCAGCCTGCACCACGATCCTTGAATGATTTCCTTGCCAGAGCTAACAAGAAACAGCAGGAATACAAAGTTTTGAAAGGCGCAAGAGATTTCACGTAAGTTACGCCATTTAACCCTTATAAGCCTAGCGTCCTTACCCTGAGGTTACAAAAAAAGTCGTGCTCAACTCAACTGAGCATGAAGGTTTAACTGCACCTTAAAAGTAAATAGCTGAGAATAAAGATATTTCTTGCTTTCAGACTCTCAGATGTTGTAATTTTCATGCTTATAAATGTTAAATGCCAACAATATTATTGTTGGCATATTAACCCCTTCACTGCTGTATATAAGTGCTTGCTATATTCCTCATTTATCAGTTCTGATTTCAATTAATATCAATTGTCATTCATATACGAGCCATTTTAGACTTTCAAAATAACTGCTACTTCCAAGAAACACTACAAACTAATGCCAGGACCAGCTGCCATCTTTGAAAAAAACACGTTCTTAATCAAAAGTTGCCGTTTTCCCTGAAAAAGCAAGCTACGGAAGCCACTTCAGCTGCGGAGCTATGAGATAAATCTTGAAAAAGTTAACTATTTCCTTCTAGAACAGTTTAGGATAATTGAGTTTTGTCCCTTTGACAATTAATTTTGCTTTAAACTATGACATATTTGCCACGAGTGGTACTCGTGTTATTGGCATATGAGAAGCGATATTTATAGCGAGCAGCACTCATGGCAAGGCAGTGAAAGGGTTAACATTTATTAGCATGATAAATTTCATGCTCAATTTAGTTGCTTGAAAAAAAAGTTTTATACACTTGAGGCCCTTTTATGGGACAGAAGCAAACAGGGAAGACCCAGGTCAGATTCTGCAGTAGGCTACATCTGATCAGGGTCTTCACAGTAGGATGCAGAATGTTGTCAAATTTGGGATAAAAAGAAAATACCACCCAACTTCTTTAAAATTAGGGATGGACACATTAAATTGATAAAGATGGGAAAGTCCATCCGAGCTCCCACAGACCTGGAATGGAAAAGTCGTGTGGAAATTTTACTCTCTTTTTTTCAGGAAAAGTCATGAAATCTTCAGAAGCTTTAGCTCAAAGAATTTATCAAATTTAGCTGTTTTGTCTAAAAGTACTCACAATTTGTTGTACTAATCCGGTAGAGAAAGAACTTTTTTATTGCTTCCAATACTGCATAAGGCCTAAATGAAAATTTTATTTGTTTCCCCTTACCTGACCTACCTGAAAAAAAGCCCTTACCCCCAAAATTTTATTTAAATTTTTAGTCAAGAATTTAAAAAAAAAATTCATTGCAAACTTAAAAAGAATGGTCAAATGTAAACAGTGTTATCTTAAAAAGATATTCTTAGCAAATTTTTTGTGTACAATAAACCTGTGTAAAGCGGACACTCAAAAAGATCAAAAATTGTTTTTTAAGACAAGTTATCATTTAATGCACGTCAAAAGTATTGCAGAATGCTCCAAGGGGAGCATTCTGCAATACGTTTGACCTTCATTAAGCTCCCTTTGTCATTAAGATCTTTGTTTTTTCTATTTTTGAGTGGCCATTTTGCACAGGTTTTACTGTATTTACTTTTTATTGCCTATAGTAGGACTATGTACAATAAGGTTTTATGGGTATCGAATTTAAGAAAATTCCGATCAACCGACCAATACTGGTAAAACAGGGTCGGATAAGGGGAAACAAAAATATTTTTAAGGTTTGGCCTAAGCTCTCAATTGTTTTTAGGGATCGCAGTGGCTCAGTGGTAGAGTGTTTGACTCGAGACAGAGGGGCCGCGTGTTCCAGCCTCTGTGGGGTCACTGTGTCATGTCATTGAGCAAGACACATTTATCCTAGCTTAGTACTGGTTCAACCCGGGAAGGCCCGTCCCTACATAACTGAGAGATTGTTGATAGGATGTAAAGAATCAAATGAAACAAACAAAATAATCAAGTGTCCTTATTTTCAGTAAAGCCAAGTTGCTCCAAGATGTCTTACAGAGAACAAAATTGCCAGCTGCACAATCCCTACCACAGGACAATGACTCGGACGATGACTGGACCCCTGAGGATGATGGTATGAAAAAACTGAAGGACAGATTAGACGAGAGACTGAAGGGAAAGAAAGAAACTGATGAAAGTACGACTGCCAATAAAAGTGACACAAACAGTGCTGAGAAGATAGAATCATCTCAACATGAAGCAATGAATGAAGATAATGATAGTTTACCCGATATTGATAAAAATAATTCTCCAAAGACTGATGATAAAGTTATATTGGATCAGGAAGATGGAGAATTTTTTTCACATTCAGATAGTGTAAAAGAAACTGAACCAATTGAAAAAGAAACTAATGCTGTTAATGAAACTGATAGTAATACAGAGAAAAATGTAGATTCGGTTATTAGTGAAACTGATAGTATAAAACGGACTGATAGTGTTGAAATGGAAATTGATAATGATAATAAAGTTGGAAGTTCAGACAAAACTGAAAATGATGTTACATCAGTTGAATGGGATTCTAGCAAACTTGATGAGTCAGAACATGATTGTGAAATTGTTTCTAAAGAAAGTTATAAACAAACAAGTGATGTTGAATGTAAAGATCAATGTGCTGAAAATGATGAAAATGTAGACCCCAATAAATTGACAGCTAGTAATACTCAGAATGAAAAGTTTGAGTCTGAAAATGAAACCAAAAATTTGACTTCAATTCTTGAAAAGAAAAAGAATAGATTATCTGCCCTAGCATCTATAGATCTTACAAACGTTAAACCTTGTTTGAGTGGGAATAGTGACGCTTTCATATGTTTGGAAGAAGAAGAAACTGCACCCGCTGATCCTGGTCTTGTCAAGTTGATGGACAGGTTATGTCAGCATTCAGCTAAACGAGAGAAGAAGCATCCTAAAGACTTAGATATCAGGTAAGGAACTATGATATTCGACCAGGCCCCACGGTTATAAAAATTTTAATTGTCATGCTCATTTGAGTATGTACAACTCAACTGAGCATGAAATTTCAACTGCTCATATAACATGAAATACTGAAAAATTAATGTTTTATGGAATATTGTTACAGCAGTGTTGTGCCTAGAGAGTGGGATTTTCACAAAGTTACCAACAGTGTCCCTTAAAAACAACCAGTGTAGGCCTATGGGCGTTCCATTTAGAATCCACTGATATTTTTTCATTGTTTATAGCAATTTTGATATTTAGCGCAACCTAGCAAAGGGAAGTAAATAGCACAATTTAGACTGTGACTGCATATCAATATCTCAACCAGTCTAATACTACTATAATGCCAGACGGAAAACTAAAGAGGTTGGCAGATTTTATGCAGGAAACCTATAAAATATAGAAAACTAGCAGGCGAAATAAAAACCATGGCAATGGTAAAATATACTGCAATGTCACCTACACCCCTTCTCGAGCCCAAATCATCAACATCGAGTTCAAAATAAGTAATAATAAAAAAGCGAACAGAAACTTCCCATATAATGATTGGAAACTGTTCCAATCAACAGGTAAAAATTGGTAGGGGGTAGACACAGCACTGGTTGCTGAGACGGAATCTAAAATACCTGTTATTTTTAAGTTTGAGTTGAATTTATGCCCTTTCTGATATTTCAAGTTAGACTAAGCCTAAGGCATACCTCATTATGACACATCTATAGACTAATGCTTTGTACAAAAATTTTGTGTTTAACAGTATTGTACAGAAAGATAAGACAAGTATAGACAGAGAGGAACTCAAGTTAAATACCTTCACCTACCATACAGAGGAGGAGAAAGAAAATCCACTTCTCAAACTAGAAACTCCAGGTAAGGCCAAAAAAAAATATGTGTGTTTACTATTTGATGAAAATTTCAAACAGGGTAGGTAGGTCGATTTTCTTTTTTCTTCTTTTTTATTTAATTCGAAATAGGGTAGGTAGGTCAGGTCATTTTTTTTCACTCGATTTTTTTCACTATTTATGTACCAAGGTTTGGAAAGAAAAAATTAAACGATAATGCAAATTACTTAGTTTTGTTTTATATGATCCAAGCTTGGACTAAAGAATATTGAGAAAAGAACAAGAAAACATTTTCAAACTGAAAATCAAACTGATTGGCTGGTTCATTTATGACAAAATCCAAAGGCAAAGCACAGATTTTCTCCTACATTACCTTAGACACTGAACACAAGGAACATATCTTGCATTCTTGTAAATAATAAAGCGCGAGTTAGTGAAGTCAGTGATAAATGCATTTAACTTTCTTTCTTCCGATACTTACAACATCAAGCAACAGAAGAGGGAAATAAACCCAAAGAAGATAGACGTCATCGCATGGATGGTTGTCATTAAACATCTCAAGTCATCTAGTGATGACTTGTTGCTTCAAACAAGCTTTTCTGATCTTGGTGATCACATTTTTTGAAACGAAAAGCGACGAGAACGTCGCCATCTTGGATTGACAAAATCCGATGGTATCCGTAAAAGGTTTGACTACATACCGAATAGAATAGAATCAGCGAAAATTTTGAATACGGGTACTAAAATCCGCGCCCGCTCAAGCAGGACCGGACAACAGTCCCTTTTTTTTTTATCTGCTGAAAAATGGTAGGGTCGGCAGCTATAAAACAGGGTCGGTCGGCAAACCGTAAACACACCTATTTTTTTTGGGCCTAAATACATGTCTACTTGGTCAAATTGATCTTAAATATTTTGCATTTTGGATAATTTTTCATGGTTTTGTTCTCGCCTGCTGACTTTTTTCAAAAATAACTATTTGAAATTTTCAAAAAAAATCTTTCAGAAACACTATTAGAGTGTCAAACTGCTTGCAAAGAATATCAGCAGACCACAAAAGTGGCCACTAGCAAAGAAAGAGTTTAGTGTATCAAACCAAAATTTATATGATTCACAACCCTCGAAACCTGAAGTATATACACACATACAGGGGTATAGGGATCTTCAAATCCCATTCAGTCCGAAAGTCGACTGAAAATATGAAAATTCCAAAATAATATTGCCATTCATTTAGTTTTGAATAGTGCAATGATGAGATTATCCAACTCTATGCAATCGCCCACTAGAAAATGGACGTCTTTGCGCACATTGATCATTGCATTTAAGGCTGAAAGTTAGGTGTTTACATCGGTGACAAATCAAAGTGGTGTCCAGGATTATTGACCTGGTGAAATATATCCGCTAAAAATATTGATCAAAAACAATTGTAAAAATAGTTTTTGAGTAAATACAACTTGCATTCGGTCTCAGTCATAAATTACATATTGGTCCATAGTAAACATTGCATGCAGCGAGTTTGTAATGGGGCAATATTTAGAATACAAAACCCAAACCATATTTTATCGAAAAATTCAGACAGATGAGCCAGCCGTCAGCAAGTAGTGTTGTGTTGCCCCAGATCCAATGGGTCTTGATGCGAGAAATATTGACTTTGTTGCATGCAAACATCAAAGGCGCTTACCAGCCTGTGCATCTGCTACATGCTAACTTAGCTATACATTACCATAAACACTTGTCAAAGTACAGTTCATTTCCCTCTTTAAGGTGCTAAACTGATGGCTTTGAAAGAACAGCTCAAGGCCAAGATGAAGGAGAAGCGAGAACAAGCAAGACAACAGAGACAAGAGATGTATGATCTAGATAACGAAGAAGGTGGGTTTGACGTCGATGAGGAAGAGGCTGAGATGTCGGATCGCTCTGATACAGATGTAGAGGATGAGGAGGCTGATGACGAGGAGTTTGATGGTGAGGAGGAGGTTGAAGATGATGGCGACTTAGAGGAGGATAATGGAGAGGAGGAAGAAAGAGAGGTACTATTAAATTTGTATGTTTGTTTGATATTTTTTGGGGACGGGGTGGATTTGGTACAAGCGAGACAACAGACACAAGAGATGTATGATCTAGAAAACGAGGAGGGTGGGTTTGTTGTTGAGGGGGAGGAGGCTGAGATGTCAGATCGCTCTGATACAGATGTAGAAGATGAAGAGGCTGATGACGAGGAGTTTGATGGTGAGGAAGAGGTTGAGGATGATGGCAATTTAGTCTAAGACACCATATCCTGATTATAGGTGTGCATGGGAAATGCCCTCCCTATTGACGGCAGACCACAGAGTGAAGTCCAGGTCGGACCTGATAAGCTGGAGGTGGTAGCTTCCTTCTGCTACCTGGGTCAGTGTTCTGCCAAGAAATTTCAAAATTAGGGACAATGTCCCACCACCTTTGAAAAAGTGGGGACATTTCCAAAAGTAGTCGGACATAACACCCGATAACCACGTTGAGCCAAAAAAATCTATGGAAAAAACAACAATACTTTAATTTCACCTCTAGTTATCATAATTATGTCTATGAATGCATTCTGACTGGTCCTGATACAAATAGCCTGAAAATTGTTTGCTCTATGTATTTTTCTTACAAGTATACTTACTTAACACTGGAATAGTGAAGCTGAATTTTCGAAGGTGCTAACATAACGGTAAAACGATTTTTCAGACGAACTTACAGATGCAATTTCATCAGGGGAGACCCTGGTGAGCATTTTAGACCACATCTGCGCTCTCAGTGTTTTGATCATCATTTGCAGTGGGTGGATATAGGTCGCGATCTGAATTATATTTAATTCTTCATAGGCTGCATGGAGAAGAAACTAAGAATTGTCCGCGCACGAGGCTTGTTCAAGCTGTCCACCATCTTTGTTGACAAAGAAATAATAGACACGCGCTTTGTGATGACGTATTTCATTAGTTGATTTTAAGTGCGTGCCTGGGTTTCGTTTTATTGCACCAAATAAAATTGATCCGATAATATAATAAGCATACCAGTCTGAAGCGAAAGATAAATGAGACTCATTCAGTTCTCGGGAGATAACCCAAGCACCAATCAAAGAATTTGTTTCATTGCATTGGGAATTCCCTAAGAAAACATCAGTTTATTTTTGGAAGATGACAATTTTGACCAACAAGCTGCAAATGTCAGTGTCAAACCTGAAATTTGCATGCGTCAGATGACCCACGAGACAATTTTAAGTTGCGTCAGACTACAAAATAATGCATCAATGGCGCGGAAAACACACCTTGGCAGAACACTGCTGGGTAACATGCTTTCTGCTGGTGGAGGCTGTGAAATAACGGTCACTACTCGTGTGAAAAACAGCCTGGAAGAAGTTCAGGGAGCTACTACCAGCTCTCACATCCCGCCACCTCTCTTACAAGACCCGTGGCCATGTATGCAGCTCATGCGTGCAGTGCGCCATGCTCCATGCCAGTGAAACTTGGCGACTGACCTGCAGCCCAATGATAGGGCCATGATTAGACAGATCTGAAGTATCAAGCCAGAGGATGTGGTCATGGTAAGGTCAAGCGAGCTACTGGCAAAGCTTGAGCTTAAGGACCTCAACCTAATTTTGAGAGAGAGGAGGCTTTGCTGGTTAAGGCATGTGGAGCATTCTAGTGGTGCAATCAGAACAGCATGTGGTATACAGATTGATGGCAGGCAGGGGCAGGAAGGCCCAAGCTAACATGGAAGAAACTGACAGAGAAAGACTGCCGTGAGTGGAAGTTCTCGGCAGATTACCATCAAGAAAGGAGCACCTGGAGATCAGGTGTGAGGTCTGTGTGCAGCCAGCCAGTTACCTGGAAGGATGATGCACCTGCATGTTTATCAAAAATCTGATTATGATATGATTATGACTGGCTATCCACATTGTTATTATTTATGTAATGTGTTTGTTTTCATGTATGTTAAATATTTTCAGACAAATCCATTTGCTGATGATGAGGCAGCTGAAGAAGATGAAAGAGATAATGATATATCTGATGATGACGATGATGAGATGAATCTCAAGTTGGACATCTCAGATGAAGAATCAGGTTAGTTAGGCCAAATGAAAAAAATGCCTGTGTTATGGGTAACCCGACCCTAACTAAATACTGGTGAAACCTAGAATTTTTTCAAGTTTTCTTGAAAAAATATTATTTTATGCATTTTGAAAAGCTAATTCCATACAATTATTTTTTTTTCTGGAAAAAAAAATAAAAAGAAAATGTTTGCCTATCCAACCTAAAATTTTCAGGCCCATTAACTGAAACACATTTCTTTTTATTTGGCCTTAGGATCCACACCGTATAGCATCGTTAACCGGATATAGCGATTGTCGAATCGAGGAAATTCTCATACGTTGATGTACGAGGTGAGTTTTTATCCCCTTTTCTCATTGATACATGTGAAATATCATTGCAGACACATTTTTCTGACGTTGCTGATACATCGATGTATATTCCTTACTACAACAAATGATAAGCAAAAATCTATAGCAGCTACAAATAACATAAATGTTCTGCAAATCACTGATGATTTTCTATTGTTTGCCACAAAAAATATGTTTTAAAGGCTGTTTAAGTACATCATTAATACGAAATACATAAAGAACCATGGTAAATACCCCAGAAAATCATAGGAACCTACTACAAATACCCTTAGTGTACTTTTGAAGCTGCATTTGACGATTGAATCTTCTTTTTTGAGTCGTTTAGTGTACGGTCGATAGGAGAGAAGTGTACGTTTTATAGCAAAAACTCCTGCTCGTAGTGTACGGTTGATAGCCAGACAAAATCATTGTGAAAATCTTGTCTAGTGCTATAATTTTAAGAGTTCTATATACATAGACAAATTACTGTCTGTCAAGCGTAGCACAGTGCCCCGCCTACTAATGGTATAAGTCTTCGTTGTTACCTTTACTGTATTGCAGCTGTAAATGTAAATCAAAGTTTGAATCATACACAACACATTGCCGTATACTAAACAACGAAACAACGAAATATATGTACATAAAAGGGCTAGACCCAGAGGCACTGTTTACCAAGGAGGGGGAGGGGGGCACTGAGGGGGGCACTGAAAGCCAAAGGCTTGAACCGACGGCGCAAGCAGCGACGTGGGAAGAGTATGAGAGTGGGGATTGAACCCCCTCTCATTAAAATCTTTGCCTCAGAGAATGCATTTCAAGCCATTTAGAAACCCATTTTTCCATATTCTATAACCTCAATTTTAAATAAGGTTGTACACTCAAACACCTTTTCCTAACATTTAGTTTTGAATTTCCTTGTTGTCCTCTTGGTGCTTTGGTAAGGTTCCCATGTGGGGCAGGGGGCACAGCAATTGCAATGCAAGTCTGAGTCAGCCAAATGTTCAGAAAAACAGCAGAGCCCATGTGACGGGAGGGGGGCTTAAATCTTGAAAAAAAAATGCTGTAAAAGAAACAAGACATTACCTAAAAAAATGGGCATAGTTTCCTCTATATTTTGTACTTTTTCATTCACCCCCAACCCAATAACAAAGGCCCAGCATGGCAGCAGCCTAGGGCTCTCTTTTTAATTTCTCTGAGTCTGGTCGGGGGAGGGTAGGGGGCACATCTATTACACAATAGCTTTGCGACTTCTAGACTACCTGGGATTTGCTTGGAAGCAAAAGCGGAGTGGAAGAAGGGGGGGGGGGGGGGCACACACTCAAGCCCCACACCCACCCATCCCAAATTTCCGAGTTTTGTTAGGGACTGGGAGGGGGCAAAAAAGTGTTTTATCCTGCGCTACCAGACTACAGGAGATTTAAAATCCCATCATTTACAAGCCTGGGCCACACTCACAGCCATGTCTGTGCACCCACGGCCACCTTTTCTTTCTGCAGAATTGTAGGTAATCTGTTATCATCCACGTAATCTATATAGCTATTATTATGCATTACCGTAAATAATCGCATTATCATAAAAATCGCAATATCATATAATGCGCGAAAAAAGTTTTTAGGGCACTCACGGCCACTGGGGTGGGGGGGAGGAGTGGGTTAAAATATACTGCATGCTATGTCCGAAATTTAAAAACAGCACTCTAGATAAAATTGATAATTTTGCGCCACGACATGGAATTTCCAACAATTTGGCAAGCTTAGAATCTCCAAATGATGGTCAGTCAGTAGCTTAAGAGTCATAGAATATTCAAGCGACTAGCTTAAGCTCAGATCAGACTGCGCGTATGCGCAGGCTGGTCTGAGGCTGTGTTGGTAGCACATACCACATTGTTGGAAATCTTAAGTCGCAGCTCAAATTTTAATGCTTATTACAATGTCAAACAACTAAGGAATATGCAAGCTTGTGTATATGCCAGCAATGCATCCGTCTGTCTGTCTGTCATTTAGACTAACCCTTTCAAACTTTGTGTATACACAATAAGCGAAGACCTAGCTTCGCCGTCATATACAGAATGGTCTAAGATATTTGAACAGACAGACCCAAAACTCGCATACTCTCGGGTTGTAATTTATAGCAATTTTGGATGTTTGAACTGGCTAGCCCTAATCCCAGGCGGGGGGGGGGGGTTACTCTATTTTTTTTCTCATACGTAGGCTCGAGCACAGCATCTACATTTCATCAAAAGAAATCAGGAATTTCAAGCGCCCTAAAAATATTTATAATTTTCGCAGCCCAAAAAATATCGCCCATTCTGTAGCTTGACCTTAAGAAAAGGCCCTAAACTACATAGAAATGACCCCTGAATATAGTCCAATTTTGAGATGACCCCCCCAAAAATATCCACAAAAACTTCATCCCCCCAAAAAATATTTTTTCTGAACCCCCCCCCCCCCCCCCCCCCCCCCCCAACCCCCAAATAGTGAGATTCAAAATTTTGAATCCCATAAATGACCCGAGCCTATGTTTGTATGAAAATATCAGAGTACCCCCCCCCCCCCCTTTCATTAAATACAAGTGTTCCCTTTATTTCGGTTCTACTTACACTTGGTTGAATCTTATCTATTATGGTATGATTTTCTTGTTTACAGATAACAATGATGTTCAAGTGTTATTACTGTGAATGGGAGAACCCCGTTTTTACTGAGATCATACACCGATTTATTGAACATCACCCTCAAGAGCAAATCAGATTTTAAAAAAAAACAGAAAGACAATAAGCTCAAAAGTATCAGCTACAAAGTCATATAAAAAACTTTGTCATACTTCTTAAAGGTATCCGAAATTTTGACTTGCGGGAATACGGAAAGTTTCCTCGGGAGAGTCCAGGTCCAAAGTTTTGACGTTGTTTTTTATGCCCCCAAAGAAACTTTGGGAGGCATATAGTAATCGCACTGTCCGTCCGTCCGTCAGTCCGTCGTGTGTCCGTCCGTCCCGCTTTGTGTCCGGTGCATATCTCCTATATTCTTTGAGCTAGGAATTCCAAATTTGGTGTGTGGATGCATCTTGGGATGACGGAGTGTCGCGTACCATTTTCGGGTCACTGTGACCTTGACCTCTGACCTAGTTTTTAGAATAATCGTGTCCGGAGCATATCTCTTATATTATTTGAGGTAGGAATATCAAATTTGGTGTGTGGATGCATCTTGGGATGAGGAAGTGTCGCGTACCATAATTGGGTCACTTTGACCTTGAACTTGACCTCTGACCTAGTTTCTAGAAACTGCATTGAGTCTGGTGCATATCTCCTATATTCTATGAGATAGGAATTCCAAATTTGGTGTGTAAATGCATCTTGGGATGGTGGAGTGTCACTTACCATTTAAGGGTCACTGTGACCTTGAACTCTGACCTAGTTTTTAGAATAATCCTGTCCGGAGCATATCTCTTATATTATTTGTGCTTGGAATCTCAAATTTGGTGTGATGATGCATCTTGAGATGACAAAGTGCCGCGTACCATAATTGGGTCACTTTGACCTTGAACTTGACCTATGACCTAGTTTTTAGAATTATCGTGTCCCGAGCATATCTCTTATATTATTTGAGGTGGGAATCTCAAATTTGGTGTGTGAATGCATCTTGGGATGGGGAAGTGTCGCGTACCATAATTGGGTCACTGTGACCTTGAACTTGACCTGACCTAATTTCTAGAAACTGCATTGTTTCTGGTGCATATCTCCTATATTCTTTTAGATAGGAATTCCAAATTAGATGTCTAAATGCATCTTGAGATGACGGAGTGTCACACATACCATTTCGGGTCACTGTGACCTTGAACTCTGACCTAGTTTTAAGATTTTTTGTGTTCGGAGCATATCTCTTATATTCTTTGAGGTAGGAATTCCAAATTTGGTGTGTTTATGCATCTTGGGATGGTGGAGTCTCACATATTATTTTCTGGCCACTGTGACCTTGACCTCTGACCTAGTTTAAATAATAATTGTGTCAGGAGCATATCTTTTATATTATTTGAGAAGGGAATCCCAAATTTGGTGTGTGAATGCATCTTGGGATAGTTGAGTGTCTTGTTCCATTTATGGGTCACTGTGACCTTGACCTCTGACCTAGTTTTAATAATAATTGTGTCAGGAGCATATCTCTTTTATTTTTTGAGATAGGAATCCCTAATTTGGTGTGTTAATGCATCTTGGGATGGTAGAGTGTCTTGTTTCATTTACAGGTCACTGTGACCTTGACCTCTGGCCTAGTCTTTAGAAAAATCATGTCCAGAGCATATCTCTTATATTATTAAAGGTAGGAATCCCAAATTTGGTGGGTGGACGTAATTTTGGATGGTGGAGTGTCATGTACCATTTTTGGGTCACTTTGACCTTGACCTCTGACCTAGTTTGTGGAATAATCATGTCCAGAACATATCTCTTACATTATTTGAGATGGGAATCCCAAATTTCCTGTATGGATACATCTTTAGATGCTGATGTGTTGCGTACCATTTTAAGGTCACTGTGATATTGACCTATGACCTTGTTTCTAGAATAATTGTGTCTGGAGCATATCTCCTATATTATTTGATGTAGGAATCCCAAATTTGGTGTGTTGATTCCTCTTGGGATGGCGGAGTGGTGTGTACCATTTTGGGTCACTTTGACCTTGACATTGACTTCTGGCCTCATTTCTAGGTTTATTGTGTCTGGAGCATATCTCCTATATTACAGCTAACTTTCCTCAAATGTGTCTTATGCTTGACCATTTCCTTTGGGGGCATTTGTCACGTGACTGTGACATTTCTTGTTTTTTTCAAAAGGGGAATGGGATCAGTACCAGTGTTCCTATGAAACCTATACCCAGCAACCAAAATGGGCCACCGTCGGCCCGCCAGCGAAACGTCATTTAAAAGGTGCATCGCTAGAGGTCGGATGATGACCCCACATCGGTAGCTTTGTGCTTTTCCAAAGGTTCCAAACCAATATTCCTGAGAAAAGTTACAGCTTTGTGCTTTTCCATGCGGGAGGGGGTGGTCCGGACCCGCTGAGTACCCACTCCTCTGGATCCGCACATGAATAAACGTCCTAGGACTATAAAACAATGTAGAGTTAGCTGCCTGAGGCGTGTTCTAATCAGGAACTGCACTGTCTGCCATTGGACGCATCGATTTATGATACAGACACTTAGTGTGGCTTTCACTTTTTCAGATTTTTTTTATTGTTTATATTATTTATATTATTTTGTCACATTTTTATTTATTGTATGTGCTCATTTCCATTGTTATTAAGCGCACGCATGTACCAACACGCGTTGTAAGAGTGAAATACATTTGTAACCACTGCCTCACCGCACCCGCCAACACAGACACACTTACGAGATACTGTAGCCGATTACGGGGTCATTGTAGAAGTTTGGATGGTAATAAAGTCTTGATTGCCCGTATTGATTTTGCAGGTTGGGAAAAAAAATGTTTCAAACTGATTTAAATCAAAATAGTTTCATTTTTTCTGTAGATCACATTGATATCTTTGACCACAAGTACCGCATTGATATAGGCTATTTATTTAGCATTTAGTATAAGCGTGTTGAAATGTAAATGCTTAACTTAAGTCTTCCTTAACCTTACGGAGGCATTGTAATTCCGGGCCCTGGTTATCTCTACTCAAGTAAAAATTCTGTTATACATAGTTGGGCTATAGGGGAATCATCCGACACAAGTATGTCCACTTGTGATAGAGTGGGACATATACCAAGGCACTGGAAAATCAACAAGACGTTAGCCCCATTTGAATAGCCGGGGTAGTTGTTACGGATAAATTATGTATAATTTAGGATAATG
Source organism: Loripinus fragilis (assembly GCA_964019695.1). Lineage (NCBI taxonomy): Eukaryota > Metazoa > Mollusca > Bivalvia > Lucinida > Lucinidae > Loripinus > Loripinus fragilis. The sequence continues at coordinate 31,059,606 of OZ026514.1, forward strand.
GGCTTCCACCATATTAAAGATTAAACGGGAACGGGACTGATTTAGAGTCCCAACAAAAGACGTGTGTAGACATTGACATTTAATTTAGAATTATTAATAGATGGTATGTACCTTGTCACAAGAAATTCACCTTTGATACATTCGAACAACAAACCAGCCTGCGCACGGGCAGTCTTTTCGGCGCCTTTGTTTCTAGAAAGTGTATATGAAAAAAATCAGAAATACCGTCAGAGTTTCAAACAGTTTGGATCTGTCGAGCAAGACCAGGGCCCGCACTGTCTGCAGACAATAATGACAGAGATGATGCCCCCACCCATCCCCTGACGGAAATCCCAGGAATTGCGCATGAACGGCACATGGGGATCAAGTCAGGGGGTCCAGGTCCACTGGCAATTGCTGTATTTGTGTTTAACGACCCATCGACTGATAAGGTTATATGAAGACAGAACCACTGCTTTAAGTCTCATCCCATAGACTGATGACGCAAAGGCACGTTCTGGCGTTTTGTTTTAATTATTTAACATTGGGGGGGGGGGGGGGTGGGGGGGTCCAGTTACTTCTTTCAAAGTAAACTTAAACTTTCTGAAATTCCAGGGGGTCCAACATATGTTATCAGGGGTGGGGGGGGGGAGTCAAACTTTTTTCCAAGGGGTTGGAGTTCAATTGCTAAGCGATAGAACTTATGATTTGTACTGGACGCCTGTTCCCACTCCAGATCCGCGCAATTATCAAGAATTTAATGGACTACGGTGATTCTCTCTTTAGCTGTTTATTTTCGTCTTTCATCATGAACCCACCTAGAAGCATGTTTTACTCTATCTTAAAGTGTGATTTGGCGGGGTCTTTATTTGATAGGTGTGTTAGCATGATATGTTTCTGTGCTTGGATAAAGGGATACTGTAGATTCTCTGCTTGCAAACTTGGGTGATTTTCCACACGTTTTCAGAAGTGTGTATCTGCATACACCATGCCCAAAACTGCAGACAGAGACATTCACGGAATTTACAAATTTGACGTCAGTATACTTGTCTTCTGGACTTGTCAACAATAAAGGCCCAGACCAGCCTACGCATTCGCACAGTCTGATCAGTGCATTTGTTTTTTGCTCATTTGAAAGTATCATATCTAGACTCTCTGTAGCTAAGGAGACTGGTTTGAGTCTTGCTTTGTCAAAAACACCTAAGACAGGTTTATTTTGCGTCGAGGCCCAAATTCATTATTCTCGGTCCTTGCTTCTATTCTTATTCACAACAGCATTTCCTTTTGGATGTTTTAAGAAACTCTTAACTTGTTTCAGGTTGAGAATAGTAGGGGCTGCTTAATCAATCCAAGAGCAGATCAAATGCTAATGGAATGCAACTTCCTTAGTTTGTCTAAAATTGTGAATGCTCAACACTGCAGATAAATTGTAGAACGGTTGCAATCATTTAGGTTAAGTATTTTGTCTCCCGATTTACGTGTATTCTTAATAAAACAATGAAAATTAAGCAACCAGTAACATGAGAATATTCTTTTCTGGTATGCAAATATATGCAGATTAAAATCCAGACGTAATTCACAATTACATCGGGAAAAGTTAGCATTAGTCTCTTTGCTATAGTGCGTTCACTTATTATGCTATATAACGTACACTGATGTGTAAACAGACTGCTATAGACCGTACAGCAGGAGGGTTTTTTCCTCCTAAATAATGATGGAACAAAATGGAATCAGGAAGTAAAAATTCGTTGGCAAGTACTTATGACAATGTAGAAGCCATATCAAAGCGAAGATTGATCTTTTTTAGCAACATATTTGATAACATAAACAAATTTTAGGGAGACGAGGCAAAAGTCGTGTAAAATACAAGTGATTGAGCAAGTCATTTTGTCAATTGTAGTGCTGACCGATTATTCCTGGCTATTTCTCATAGCCACTGATAAGCATCAATGTCTTAACGATGTCATCACTATATCCTTTAAGCCGAATCTTATAAAATATGAAAAATAATAGAATAAACACCGACCTTGTACATCAACATGTGAGGATTTCCTCGCTTCGGCAATCGCTATATCCGGTGTACGATGCTATACGGTGATCCAGTAGATGGTTTTCATTGAGGATAGTGACATGAATGAAAAATTTCAGGATTATTCCTGAATTCAGAATTTTGAGTGACTCCATAGAAAGTCAGCCTTAAAATCCTGAATTAGGCAGAATATCATACTGTGAGTTTGAAGATAGATGTAAACCGTTGTAAGCAAAAACTATATACTAATCCAGGTAATGGGTGCCTTATACAGGTATATATCCTATACTGCCTTTACCTGTAATAATATTTTACCATGTTTGCCGGTTACTATGAAAAATGGTATAGTCATATTATCATACAGCTTTGAACCAACAGTAGCTTCTCGGGTTATTTTAGTTTATCTAAAGACATTGATCATTTAAACTTGTAATTGGGTATATTTTGTAGGCAATGCATGCTGTAAATTTTAAAGTTTGAATTTCTAATGTACAGGTTTTGGTAATTATGAGCTTTCATAGCTGTTGTGAACCCTTGACTTCCAAATATAAAATATCCAGAACCCCTTTCAATAATATCTGTATCCTTTGGATCCCCGCAATATAGCTATAAACAATTATTGAAATATTGCCTCATGCAAAGTTATAAGATGTTCAACTTGACTTAAAGTTAACTATTTGTGTTGTATTAAAAGTAAGACATTAAATGCATGTCAGAAACACATTTTCCATTCAGAAAAAATTGGGAGGGGGTAATCAATGGGATTTCAGTGACCCTGGAGACGAGTCTTGTTGAAATAATTTGCATACAGACCAATGAACACTGTGTCAATATGCAGTACGAATCGTTTTATCATATGATGTTGCGTCTGGGAGTGAAATAATGCCATGCAATAAAATTGATAAACCACAAGTGGTTTACAGATGTTCGGGAAACTTTATGATGTTGCATACATAATGATAAAATAATAACTTTTTATGCCAGAAAAGAAATTTTAAAGTAATCTTAATGTCATATGATAAATAGACTCTAACATTCGTGCTCCTGTATTATTAAACTTGTTGCGAAAAAGAGATAAAATGCTCAGCAAGCCTCACATTTTATCTCTTTTCTTAAACTCGTTTAATAAATTACAATAAAACATGAGCACTCATGTAAGATCCTCTATTTCTCCAGCCAAGGCTGTGGAGACATATGTCACTTTGTTTTTGTCAGGAAGTCTGATATATATTTGTGTGTAATTATATTATAGAATCCGAAGATCAACCACCTACAGTCACTTCACTAAAGAAGAAAATAACTCAATCTTTAAGTGTTGATGAAAGTGATACAGCTGACACCAATGTCTCGGAGCAGAAAGAGGAACATACTACCAATACAGCATTCAAAGGTTAGATAACTCTTCTTCACCAGGTGGGGGCCTTTGGTCCATTTAAGGGTTCATCATTAATTACAGCCAGCAATTCCGGGCCATGTAGCCCAGTCCGTAACGTGTCTGGCAACAGATGCGAGTCTGACATGGAGATTGATCATGAAATAATTTCTACTGTCATTCTCCTCCCTACCGCTAAGTCATTCAAGAAGGGTTGTTGTCAGTTACAAGCGAAAGTATGTGCATGAAGTACTGGTTGACCGCTTGTTCAAGCTTGCCCATGAAAAAGTGTGGTTAGTGATCTGACCATCCCGCCATGACCATAGCTGTTGACTTGGGACGTAAAGCAACGAAACAAAAAAACAAGCAAATAAAGCCAGCAATATCCCTGAGTATTGTTGACCTAGGTAACTTGACCCAAGATTCTGTCATTGCAAGTTGAAATAAAATGGCCAGCACACATTTTAGAACCTCTATATACACTGATTACTTAGAGGGGAGGGAATCTGTTTTTGTGTGGATTCCATCAGTGTTGGTGTAATTATGACTGTATGCAATATCTCAATAATCAGAAGGGTGATTTTAATCAAATTTGCCTGGATATAACGTTTGGGCATGATGAGTAAATTAGGTTTTGGTGACCGTGGCTAAATTTTAGAATACTAAGAGTGACTGAAGGACATAAACTGCCAAATTGAATAAAAACTTGCTTGCATGCACCACTTCTTTTGAGCTGCTGGACGAATTTCACATTTGTGAGAATTTCCAGAATTATACCTAAATTCAGGATTTTTAGACTGAATTTACATAGAAAGTAAGCTTCAAAATACTAAATGTGTCAGATTATGATTGTTTTCCTGATTAATTTACAGTTTGTTTGAAGATAAATGACCATCTAAACTTTAAATAATTAGTTCTTTGCAGGCATACAGCAAGTTTTAAGATTAAAAATTATTAAGTTCAGGATTTCGGAAATTTTGAACCTTTTTGCCCGTAAATTTTCAGTCCAACACTGGTGTGGATGGTCGTGGATACCTGTTTTACTGCTAAGACAGTTTAAACCAATTAAGGCCTAATGGAATTTCCCACCATTATCATTTGCACAAATCCATTTTCAATTTAAGAGTTGTTGCCTAACTTGTTGGATAATAATTTACAATTTCATTCAAATTGTTAAAAGACAATCAGTAAGAACCTGATCAGATGCCGCAAAATGCGGCAGCTTATCTGATCTAGTTCTGCACTGTTTGCCAATGTCCCATAAAATGGACGCGAGGCATATATTGGTCAATTGGTTTAATTTTCAGAGCCTAATGAAAAAGTCTTAGAGAAACCATTTAGTATGTTTGGTAGCAAGAGTAAAGAAAGTATGGTTATAGACACACAGATTCAGGTACAGTAACTTTTATTTATACCATGGATCCAGTTAAAGAAACTTTTTGAGCGTGAAATTGTAAATATTTTCTTACCCATCAATTTAAACATGTGTTTTGGGTGCTCAAAGAACCATCTCATTGATACGGTTCTTTTGAGTACCCACAACATATGTTTTGCATGAGAAATAAAGGAAATAGATCTCCAATATGCACTCTTATCTGGAGGCCTGTTTATACATCATAAAAAAAACTTTTATACCTTAAAAGTGCCATTGCAGATGACATTTTCAAATTTAATTGCTTCTTTTAGAAATCAAATATGGCTTTCAATTTCGGGTTTTTTGAAATAGTCAGTTTTCATGCATGCTGCTGTGGGGGCATTGTGTTTCGCAATTATTCCTTGTTCTGTTTCAAGCCATATAATTCTTTGTTTTATCTAATTATGTCCCCAACTTTGAAAAAGTTGAAGGGGCATATCGCTTTGGGCTCCTCTGTCCGTCCTTCCATCTGTGCGTCCGTCTTTCCGTCCGTTACAAATTTTAGATAGGGCTTTGAAATTTCATAGCTGGACTCAGCATCAAAAAAATAACTGATCCTATTTTTTTTATCTGGATTATCTACCTTTGTGGAGTTATGCCCCTTTTAAAGGGTCATAACGAAATTTTGTAATCAGGATATTTCAAAAATTATAACAGCTAGGAGCTTCAAACTTGGTCAGCTTATAGAGGATAATAATGTAGATTACCTGGTAAAAATTTGAAGAAAAAAAAATCATTACATTTTTTTAGTTATTGCCCTTTGCAAATTTAGACATAGAAAACTTGATATCTCAAAAACAGTTACAGCTAGGAGCTTCAAACTTGGTCACCTTATAGAGGATAATGAGTAGACCACTTGGTGAAAATTAGAAGGAAAAAAAATCAGTTAATTTTTTTGAGTTATTGCCCTTTGAAATTTGACCAAGAAAACTTTATATCTCAAAAACCGTTACAGCTAGGAGCTTCAAACTTGGTCAGCTTATAGAGGATATGGAGTAGATTACTTGGTGAAAATTAAAAAAAAAATTCATTTCAATTTTTTTTAGTATTGCCCTTTGCAAATTTCGACAGAAAACTTAATATCTCAAAAACCGTTACAGCTAGGAGCTCCAAAGCTGGGCAGCTGAAAGAGGGTAATGAGTGGATTACCAGGTGAAAATTAAAAAAAAAATCTCTTTTTTTAGTTTTCATCTTTGCATTTTTTTGATTTAATGCCCATTGCAAAATTGGACATTGAAAACTTCCAATAAAGATATCTCGAAAACTATTGCAGCTTGTAGCCTCAGATTTTATCAGCAGAAGGAGGATTGTGAATAGATTACCTGGTGAACACGATGATGGACAAGCTAATGGTTGGGGGCATAGTGTTTCATAAGCACAATTTCTAGTTATCTTTTTTACAGAGTGGTCAGAGATCCTTTAGTCTGACATTCCCTGAAGAATCCCAGGATCTCTATGGTAACAGCACCCTACCAGAGTTAGGTCCTACACAGTATAAACAGACCCAGGAGTCACAGAAGTTGAATTTCTACTTGGAAGACTCACAGTCTAATATGTTAGATGCTGATGGGTATGTATTAAAGACCTCCCTATGATTCCCTAAATTGTCCATATAAAACCTCACAACAAGGGACAAATATGTTCAAAAGGAATGCAGTGTTGAAATCAAGGGAATCTGACATGCATTCGGCAACAAACTGGATAAAAATCGAGTGAAAAATGTTTTAAACAGAGGGTAGCGTTAAGCCATTTTAGGTTGAGTGATGTCACACTCACACAGCCCCAATTGAATAGCATTTTAAAAGAGACTATCAGTTGAAAAATCTATTTCTAGGCATTTCTAGAAGTGGTTGTTTTTCTATATATATTTTCTACCCTTATCCAGAACAGTTAAAATAATAATTTTGTCTTTTAAGCTTTTCTAGAAATATAATTATTCCACATAGAAATAAACTAAATTGTTATTTTGAGCATAACATGAAAACAGCCAAAATATGTCACAGGGTGCAGAAAAATCTTAACTACTTGGACGGACTGGATTTTTTTTTTACTCTATGACAATATATTTAAACAGGCATTATAAGATTCATACAAGTATTTACTATTAGCACTTTTAGCGAAAGGTTTTTCTAGCCATAGATCTGCCATACATAACAAGGGCATATAGTCCGGCAGAATTTGGACGAATTTTATGAGGACCTGGAACTTGATTTTAAACTTTTTTTCTTTGCTGATTCTGGTAGTGCATACATTGTCCTTGAAAAATCCGAGTGATGCCACTCTGGCATCATTGAGCATTTCAATATATTCAAGATGGAGGCCAATTATAAGTGAAAACGTTGTATGATATGGAAAAATGTCCCAAACCCATTTTTTTCATTAAAGTGTAAGCTATGAAGTTGGAACCTAGTTGAAGACACTTAGCTTCTAACAAAAAAAAAATAAGAATGCAGACAAAATGGCCGCCAAAATGGCAGTTGATTAAAAAAATAAAAGAAAATTTTCCCTAGGACCGGTAAACTCCAGATATTTGCATGCAAAATGCTAATTTTACTGATTCTTGAGTTACAGACATCATCTTTGTAACATTCCAATGATGCAACTGATGCATCCACTCAGAAATTGATATATTCAAGATTGCGTCCAGGATGGTAGCTGACAAGTTTTACAAACCTCTTGGAGCAGCACCTTACCTGTAGGCATGTCTGGTGGATTTGTAACTTACCAGAGATCTTACCTGGTGGAACAACACTTTACAAACACATGTATCTGAATAAATAAGCCCAGCATGCATGACTGATAGAGTTGACTGTACAAGCAGGCATATCGGAGAGTGACACAGGATCAGCAGCCATGACTGGTGTAATCGCACCTCTGTAAGAGTAGCAACAGAATTGTAACAAACTCTCTTCCACCTGCACTTGTCAAGTAAAATGTTGGTTGCAGTCGCAACGGACCAGCAGGCATGGCCTATAATGAGGTACTACGCCAACCGTCATGGCCTATAGTGAGGCAACACTCCAGAAGGCATGGCCTACATTGAGGCACCACACCAGAAGGCATGGCATATTGTGAGGTGTCAAACCAGAAGATATGGCCTATACCGAGGCACCACACCAACAGGCATAACTGATAGTGAGGTACCACACCAAAAGGCATGACTTATAATGAAGCACCACGACTGATAGTGAGGCACCACACCAGAATGCATGGCCTATAGTTAGACACCACACCAGCAGGAACGGCTGATAGTGAGACACCATACTGCAGTATGAGTGGCAATATTGAGTGGCAAAAGTTAGGCAGGCATGCAGATTGAGTGGCCACAGTCCAGCAAGCATCCATATCGCAACAGTACTCAACCATTAGGCATGTTTGAACAGCAGAGGTGTTTGTGGCAGTAACACTAGGCCAGCAGGCATATATGTTGCAGATGCAACGACATAGCAACTCTCGACACAGCATGTATTTTGTATTGACAATGTAGCAGTCTTGGCTGATAAAGTTTCACATTGTTAGTTGTCATGTCTGATGGAGGTGTATCAGTAAAGTAGCTTTGCTCTTTGATTTTCAATGGACCAGGAGGCATGTCTGCTTGAATAGTACCAAGTCCGCAGGTATATCTGTTGAAGTTTACTGAACGGCGGCCATGTAATGCCACCAGCTAATCATATCTGACATCCTCACCATCACGCGTGTTTAATTATGTGGTACTGAACCATAAGCACACATGCTGTTTAATGAGACTTGGGGCCACTAGTCATGTGTGTTAGTTACATCGCACCAGCAATAATGTATGTTACAATTGCACCCAACTAACAGGAATGCTGGGTACTGATGCACTTGACCAGCAGGCATGTCTGTTCAAGTTACAACCGGCCAGTGCAAGTCTACTTTCTCCCAACCAGCAGCCCAGATTTCATTGCCACAGGGTGAGCAGACATATTTACCATTACACCTGTTTGATTATTTGGCACTGGACCAGCACACATGTCTGAAACCAAGCAGTTATGTCTGTGACAGCTTCACCAGACTAGCAGGCCTGCTGCAGTACCCATGTTTTACATATTGCTTTAAACCAGCAGGCATGTTTGTTGCAGTTGCCATCCAACCACCTGGCACGTCATTTACAATTAAACCCTTGCAAACACATCTGTAGTTGTGTGGCTGAAACCATCTATTGTATATGTGTTACTCTTGCCTCAGACCTGCAGTTATGTCCCCATGCTCATACCCAATAACAGGCTGGTAAGCACAGTTGCACCAGACTTTAAGGCATGTATTTACAGATGCACCTGACTAGCAGTCATGTCTTTATAAGGCTCATACTATCAGCATGCATGTCTGTTACAGTTTCATCTTATCAGCATCCATGTATTGTGCATTTGCACCGACCATCAGCCATGTCTGTAACAATTGCATCAGATCATTTCCCATGTCTTTAACAGTTGCATCTAACCAGCAGTTATATATGTAAACTTGTGCCTAAAAGTATACATGTCTGATACACTTGCACCGCACCAGCATTCATATTGGTTATAGCAATATCCAACCATCTGCGCTGTCGTTTGCACTTGCAACAGACCAGTATAGTAGTAACGGTTGTTACATTTGCACCGGACCATCAGGCCTGTACCAACTAGCAGTCAAGACGGTAACGAACATCTGCAGCATGCAGAAACCTTACTCATGGGTTGTTTTTGTGTTGATACACTGCACTCCATAAGTAATATGTGTATATATATATATATATTTTGTAAATTTTATACATCCACCCAACTGATTTTTTACGCATATTGATTCAAAAAAAAGGTTTGTTCTTTGAACAAACACTCTGTCACAAAGTTTTCAGCGATACCATAGCCTGGCATCTATCACTTCATTTTTAAAGGAATGTTTTCCCAAAGTACGAACTTTTATGAGAATAACATGATACCTTCAGATCCAGCCAAAAGCGGTCTGAAAAATGGTGCATAGGTGGATGGATATGATTTCGAGAACAAAGAGTGTGTTATTTTTTCTGTGCAGTGTATCATAGCAAAAAACGTGATTCCCAACCCTGTTATGCTGCCATCTTCGACGTCATCTTAAATATTTTACAAAGCTGAAAAACAACAATAACATGCCAGTCAAATTCTCCAAATACAACCGAAAACTATCAGAAAATAGTTACGAACTGCGAATTTGACTTGCGATTGAATTTTGCTTTAAAATGGCAGCCATCTTGGACACCATTTTCAATATTTCAATCTTCTGAATCAGACCAGTGCTTCATTTTAATCCTTTGTATTATTTTTGGCCTCTAAACAACATCTATAAAAAGTCAAAATTAAAATACTTTATATTGAGTTTTTGGGTCGGATAGGTCTTAGGAACCTAACTGACGACCATCTTGGACGCCATCTTTAAATTTCATCCTTCTGAATCAAAACCTTGCTCTAATTTAATCGTTTGTATCATTTAGCTTCTAAAAATCCATAAAAAAAGTTCAAATTAAAGAGTTTTTTTATTGAGTATGTTGGTCATATAGGCCTAAGAAGCCTACCTGACGGCCATATTGGACGCCATCTTTAATAGTTCAACCTTCTGAATCAAAACAATGTTCCATTTAATTGGTTGTAACATTTAGTCTCTGAAACATCCATAAAAAGTCAAAATATAAATGCTTTTGATCGGGTATGTTGGTCATATAGGTCATAGGAGCCTAATTGACAGCCATCTTGGATGCCATCTTGAATATTTAAAAATGCTCAATGATGCCAGAGTGGCATCAGTTGGATTTATCAAGTACAATGCCTCAACAACAAGAATCAACAAAGAAAAAAACTTTAAAATCAAGTTCCAGGTCATTTTGGTTTTCTACTGGACTAATAATAGCCATGCCTTCTCTCTTTTTAAGATATGCATGGCGAGATACATAAAATGATTCGGATTTTATGAAAATATTTTCTGTTTTAGCCATACCATTAAATAGTTTATTTTGCCATTACAGACCAGCAAGGACCAGAGTAGCCTGAACAATTTGATCAAAGCTCTTGTTGCTAATTTCAAAACTTTTTATTAATTAACACGTATGTTTTCTATATTCTGCTGGCAAAGCTAGTTTGAGTCTAACCTGAACACAAGCCCCAAAGACCAGCCCTGAGGTTCTTAAACTTTTTACATGCTCAACTCAAATCAGCTTGAAATTCATCCTGCTTATAAATGTTGTTAAAATGCCAACAATTGTTGGCATTTTAACAACATTTATAAGCAGGATAAATACATCATCTGAGAGTTTTAAAGCAAGAACAATCTTTATTTTTCAGCATTTTAGTTTTTTTAAAACATGAAATATCATGCTCAGTTGAATTGAATGTGAAAAAAAGTTTTATAATCTCAGGGCCTGGTTTCTTGTGAATTGACTGATTCACATGTAACACATGCTACAAGGCCAACCTTAAAAATATTTTTGTTTCCCCTTACCCGACCCTATTTTACCGGTATGCGTGGGTCGGTTGGAATTTTTTTTAACATCTCAAATTGGATACCCATTAAACGTAATTGTATACAGTAAAACCTGTCTTAAGAGGCCACTCAAAAAAATACAAAAATTGTTTGTTTTCTCAAGACCGATTATCGCATAATGCAGGTCAAATGTATTTCAAAATGCTCCCTATTCTGCAATACTTTCGACCTGCATTTTGAGCCCATTTGTTTTAACGACCTTTGTTGTGTATATCTTTGAGTGGCCATTTTAGGCAGGTTTTACTGTATAGTCCTATTATAGGCAATAAAATTAAATACACAAACAATTTGCTAAGATAACACTGTTTACATTGGACAATTCTCTTAGTTTGCAATGAAATTTTTTAAAAAATAATTCTTGACTGAAAATTGAATTTTTTTTTTTTTAGTAGGGCCTTTTTTCCAGGGTTGGTCCGGTAAGGGGAAACAAATAAAATTTTAAGTTAGGCCCAATGCATTTCAGATATTTACGAGTCAAGTCTACTGCCAAAAAGCCAGCAAAGCCTGTAGATTTAGATGATGCATCTGAAAGTCAGGATCAGATGGATGACCTCTTAAACTTGTGCTCAGGAAGATTTACAGGTAAGTGTGTAGATTTAGACGATGCATCTGAAAGTCAGGATCAGATGGATGACCTCTTAAACTTGTGCTCAGGAAGATTTACAGGTCAGTATTGATTCTGTTCATTATGTTTGAAATCTCGATTTTGGCGTGAAATTTCAAGATTTTGCCATATATACTCATATCGTTATCGGCATCATTACATAATGTTACTGGAAATGTAAAATACCAGTATTATCGATTTTAAGACATGATTCTGTACTCCAAGACCTGGCCTCAAGGTTATAAAACACTTGTCCGCAAGCAGCCAATCAAAGCGCTTTATTTTGAGTTTGAGACTGTACTCAAGTTTTATAACCTCGAGGCCTGATGTCATGTAATAATTTTGATGTTCCCGAGACCTCATGTTTGCTTTTCCTATTACTTAGGTATCTCCCAGGCAAAGGACAAGGCATCTCGGAAGAGCTTGTTTGACGAGGTGAAAGACACCCAGGGCAATATGGATGAGCTGATGGGTCTTTGCTCCGGGGTGTTTGGGGAGTCAGCCCAGCAGGGCACTCAGAAGAAAGGTGTGAAAAGAAAGGTGTCAGTCGATGAACAGGAGGATGAGGATTCTATTGAAGCTTTCTCTGATGATGAGGGAAATAATGAGGATAAGGTAAAGATTTTCCGCATGGGTGAAAGATTATAGGATTATTCCTGAATTCAGTATTTTGAGGCTGACTTTCCGTAGAAAGTCAGCCTCAAAATACTGAATTAAGCAGATTATAATAATTCCTTTGATTTATTTTTCAGTTTCTCTAAAGACAATTGACCATTTTTTAACTTGAAATCAAAGTATTTCGGGTATAATCCTTATTTCAGTATTTTGAGGCTGACTTTCCATAGAAAGTCAGCCTCAAAATGCTGAATTAAGCAGATTATAATAGTTCCTTTGTTTAATTTTTAGTTTTATAGACAATTAACGATTTAAACTTGAAATTGATCATTTTTATAGGTGAAAAGCAACCTTCATTTTTTTGTAAGAAATGTGGTCAAAATATCCCTCTTATGCTTGTAGGTCAAAATATCCCTCTAATGCTTGTAGGTCAAAATATCCCTCTAATGCTTGTAGCTCCTTTATAAATAAGTCTGGAGAGTATTTTGGTGTTTCAGGCCTTTAGATATGATTTTGTGATAAAAAAAAATAATTTTCTTATTTCTCAATCAAAAATGTTGTGGGTACTCAGAAGAACCGTCTCAATGAGACGGTTCTTTTGAGCACCTTAAACAAATGTTTAAACTGATGGATAAGAAAATATTCACAATTTTACAATGTACATGTATTTCAGGAAGATTTCATTAATGATGAGGAGTTGGACAAGGAGGAGAAACAAGCAAATGTTACAGGGTTCGCACAGGCTTGAAAACTACTTAATTTAGAGGGCTTTCTTGAAAGGCCTTGAAAGTTAAATATGCCTTGAAGAGTACTGGAAAATCGTGCAAAAGCCTTGAAAAGTCCTTGAATTTTACTATTTTCTGTAGGACTTAGCACTGTTGATAGGATTTAATCAGAATAAACTGTTGTGCCTATATTTGGTGCAGCATGTGCTGCACCAAATAAAGTCACAACAAATCTATACTAGTTTTCTAGTACTAATTTCTCCATTATCTTGGTCTAGCATTTCTGAAGTAGAATTTTAGCACTTAAATCAGGATTTTTTCATAACCTTTTAGTCCTTGAAAACTGCAGGATAGTCTTTAGAAGTTCTTGAAAAGTCCTTGAATTTTACTCAAACTTGCCTGTATGAGCCCTGTATGAACAGTGAGGAGGAGAAACTTAAAGGGACTGTACTGTAATAGAATTGTACATGTATTTCAGGAAGATTTCATTAATGATGATCTTGATAATGATGAGTCAGACAAGAAGGAGGAACCAGCAGATGTGAACAGTGAGGACAAGAAACTTAAAGGGACTGTACTGTAATACAATTGTACATGTATTTCAGGAAGATTTCATTAATGATGATCTTGATAATGATGATGAGTCAGACAGGGAGGGGGAACCAGCAGATGTGAACAGTGAGGAGGAGGAGGAGGATAATGATGATGATGGGGAGGAGAAGCTAAAATCATTTACAGGATTTACAGTCCAGAATAAACACGGGTAAACTACCTTTAATTCTATTACACTCAGAATGGAGAGCTTTTATGACCGGTGAAAATTTTCAAGATTATTCCTCTATTCAGGATTTTGAAGCTGAATTTGCATAAAAAAATTAGCCTCAAAGTGCTCATAGCGAAGCTAAAATCATTTACAGATTTTTCAGTCCAGAATAAACACAGGTAAACTACCTTTAATTCTATTGCACTCAGAATGATGAATTTTATCATTGGGTGTCAGTTTTCAGGGTTATTCCTGAATTCCGTTATTCCTGAATTTAGGATTTTGAGACTGACTTTCCACAGAAATCAAAATATTTTGAGTATAATCCTAAATTCAGTATTTTGAGGCTGACTTTCCATAGAAAGTCAGCCTCAAAATGCTGAATTAGGCAGATGATAATAGCTTCTCTGATTGATTTTAAGATTTTTGCTAAACACAATATATATCATTTAATTAATTTCTGTTTCTCCTGCAAGTTTTATATTTTTGAAGTTCTGGATAATTATTAGCTTTAATTCTTAAAAGTGTGTGGTAAATATTAAAAGAATTTAGTGTAAACAATATTTTATTCAAATATAAAGTACATGGAGATAAAACAGATACATCATTTATACAATACAGTACGTAACATTTGAAAGGGATACAGAAATAAGTCTAAGACTTGTTTGAATCTGCTTCCCTATTAAATAATTTGCAGATAGAATATACTTGAAATCATGTGACCTTAACAGCTGATGGAAGTTATACTCTCAAACAAAACCAATACATTTTAATAGAAATTTTTAGAAACATTTTGAATCTGGATTTGCATCAGACAACATTTTCTAATTTTGTTGCTACATATAGAATTCAAATAAGGCTAGATGTTTCATGTGAATCACCTGGTGGCAGTCTATTTCCGCTGAAATTGCAAATTTTCTTAAATGTAAATATGTTTAAATATTGTCTCATTCCTCGTATTCATCATATGTATCACTTTACGTTTGTATACTTATGCACAGTGGAAAACCTTACACACCTTATCCATACATCATAGGTCCAGTTAACAAAACTTTTGAGCGTAAAATTGTAATGATTTTCTTACCCAGCAATCTAAACAGATGTTTTGGGTGCTCAAAAGAACCATCTCATTGAGACGGTTCTTTTGAGTACCCACAACATATGTTTTGGTTTAGAAATAAGAATAAAAAATTTTCAGTTACACACTCTTATCTAGAGGTCTGAGACATTCAAGAAAGAACTAACAAAATGTTTAAAAAACAAACAGCTCAAAATGCATGTAATATTTTTATTAAGCTGTTAAAAAAGGGAAGAAATGTAATAAATATGAAACCTGTGCAAAATTGCTCAGAATTCATAGATCGAGATAAATTAATTTTTGAGCATCAAATTTTGGATTTTTTCTTATCGACCAATTTTAACATGTGTTTTGGGTACTCAAAAGAACCGTCTCATTGAGATGGTTCTTTTGACTACCCACAACATATGATTTTGGTTGAGAAATAAGAAAAATAGTTTTTAAGTACACACTCTTATTTGGGGGCCTGGGTTTCCTATTTTGTAAGTTTCTTTGATTGATATGCTACAACGTTAATAGGTTGGTTTATGTCATTGTAGGAAAATTCGTCAAGAGTTTGTTGATGCTGAAGCAGAGCTATCTGGTAGCGAGGCTGAGAGTGACGAGGATCTGGACCTCGCCGAGGACGATGATATCATGGAGATAGAAGAAGGTGACAAAGACGCAATAGCTAATAATGATCAACTAAGAGATGAAGTAGGCCGAGTCCATCTGTAAGTATACAGTTTTTGGCATAAAATTTTCTGTAAGTATACTATTCTTGGCATAAAATTTTCTGTAAGTGTACAGTTTTGGGCATAAAATTTTCTGTAAGTACTATTCTTGGCATAAAATTTTCGGTAAGAAAACAAATCTTGGCATAAAATTTTCTGTAAGTATACTTTTCTTGGCATAAAATTTTCTGTAAGTATACTATTCTTGGCATAAAAATTCTGTAAGTATATTATTCTTGGCATAAAATTTTCTGTAAGTATACTATTCTTGGCATTAATTTTTTTGTAAGTATACTATTCTTGGCATATTTTTTTCTGTCAGTATGCTAGTATTGGCATGAAATTTTCTGTAAATTTACAATTCTTGGCAAAAAAATTCTGTAAGTATACTATTCTTGGCATAAAATTTTCCTTCAGAATACTATTCTTGGCATAAAATTTTCTGTAAGTATACTGTTCTTGGCATAAAATTTCTGGTACACCTCAGGTTATTTAGCTCCAATAGACAGCATTGGTCCAGATAAGTAGAAGGTTTCAGCATAAAATTGTGATTTTTGGCTCACCTGTCACTTATCATGTATTTGAAAATATTATGGAAAATGAAGCATTTGCTCATTTGGAGCAAATGCTCCATATTCTATAATATTTTCAAAAGTATTCAAAACTTGACTTAAATTTTTCTTATTTTTTCAATGTTGTATAAAAATAGAAAATGATGTCATGATCTAAAAATAGCATATGGAGTAAAGGATTAAATTAAATCTCCTCCTGAGCCACTGGACCAAATTTAAAATAATCTCACAAGAATTTTTCCCATAATGTCCTCTACCAAAATTGCACAAATGGTTCTGCTCCGCTGAACAAAGGCACATGGTGTTGTAAGTGCACTCTGAGAACTGAGATTTGAATGCTGTATCATTATCTGATGTTCAGCCAGTCAAGAATAACAATTTCATTATTAATATAAGATTAGGCCATACCAAATAATTTTCTAGATTCTCATCCCCACCTGCCACTATGAAATATAAGCAAATAAAAAAAAAAGTGGGGTGGAAGTTTTTCCTGAAAACTTTCCACCCCATTTTTTTTATTTGCTTATAAAAGAAAAAAAAAGATGCTTGTAAAAGGCTGAAACTGTTGTGCAATTTTTCTTGCCAGCATTTTTGCCAAAAAGTAACCTGATTTTTATTTAATCAATTAAACAATTTAATTTCAAGGTATTGAAAGTTTCTCTTCTGTTCTTTAAAGCAGTCAGAAAAACAAAAGATAAAAACCTCCCCGCCCCAATTTTTATCAAAATTTGGATGAGAATCTAAAAATTTATTTGCTGTGGCCTTAGTCCTGTGAATGAAAAACATTGTTGATCCTGAACAGCTGGCTTCATTAGAAGCCAGCTGATCTGGATCAACACTGTTTTCCAAAAAGGGTAGAGGAATTTGAAAAAGTTATGAGCATGCAGTGTTTATTAAGTATACTATGGTATATTTACTGCTTCCAGGAAACAGTTAATAGACGAGGATAAACGAGAATTGATGAGATTTCAAGAGATGTACCTACCAGATGGTGACCTGCACTCCGAGGGTGGGGGCAGAATGAGAAGGTTCAGGTGGAATAATAACGGTAAGGGGCGAATCAAGTTTTGAAAAAGGCTAAATGTAAAGATGAGAGCCTGTTCATGAGATTTTGGTACTTATCCCATATGGCTTATGTCATTCTTAAAATATAAATATGCAGATATGAGCCGTGACATGAGATTTCAAACATTGTGATATGTGCTACCAGCCAAGGCTCAGATCAGCCTGCGCATGCCCAGTCTGACCGGGGCCTTTGCTAGTCGCTTGAATATTCTATGACTTAGGCTACTGACCGAACCCCATTAGGAGTTTCTAAGCTTAAAAGGAGGCTGCAGAGGCTCGTCTGAGTCTACACTTGTCAAAATACCACATTGTTGGAAATCACATGTCGCAGCTCATATATAGTGGGGTAAGAGGCCGAAACAGTTTCTAGCAATAAGGCAGGCTGTTTTGCTAAATGAGTTGAAATAAGCATGTAGACGCTACACATTTCCATCAAAGTCATACAGACCAGCCATCATTGTGCTCTAGCCCAGATGTTTGAAATGATACCTTTCTCTTTGTTGACTACCCTGCTTCTACTGTGAGTGTTATTATTAATAATACGGTAAATGTTCTAAAATTTCGAACACTCTAAAATTACGAACACCTAAAATTATCGCCGAAAATAATTTTAAAAACATCCTAAAAAATCGAACACTGGCCTTTTTTTGGAAAGTCAATTTCTAAAATTACGAACACAAGTTATTTTCGGCGGAAAATCGATGTCCATTTATCTTTTTGTCCCATCTGTGCTCGGTTTACTTTTAACGTGCAGCGCGTGAGCGGTAGCGACATTTGGAAGGTTCCATTTCATTTAAATGGGTACTCTGGCACGTGACATTCTTTTTGCAAGACTATACTTTTTGTCTGCTAATTGTGCGATACATGCTTTCAGATAAGATCAAAGGCAAGAGCGCATTAAAAGCACGGACTTTCCTACATGTAGTACGTGACAAAGTTCATGCATGTTATTGGTATCGGCTGTCTGGAAAACAGTGCAGGCTACCTGCAGCGTGTTCAAATATTTTTAAAACCCTTCATTGGCGAAATTTTTACCTATAAGAAGCATCCAATCCATCGGACCTCTTCAGCAATGGTCATTGACATGGATTTCCTTTGTCAGTATATTGTCACAGACATTAAACAGACATGCCTCGGGCAAGGATTAGGAGTTACAATTGCCGCGAGAAAACGCACATCTAAGGTGAAGCAGTGACCTATATATATAGGTCACTGGTCATACGCTGCCTGGTCGTCAAAAATTGAGCACTTGCAAGTAACAGTAGATGTTGTTACTTTAAAAAAGCCATGCAAACAACAGCGTTAAACAACTGAGTAAATTTACTAAGTAAGTTTGCTTATACAAACTTATATACAAAGGGCCTTTTTTCCAAGTTGTGGTTTGAGTCGTGAGACACAAAATTAATGAACCATTCAACATAAAAGCGGTGATGCTTGACATTCCTGAGCCTAGACTGGTTCTCTCCCTTTAATAGCTTGTCAGCATATTAAGACAGGTAACTACTAAACGCCATTGCGTCTATTTATAGGCATATACACTGACGTAGTTATGGAAAAATACGTAGTATTGGAAAATACCTGTGGCGTCTTGAGTCCATCTGCGGTATTGAATAAAAAGTGCATTTGCGATTTTTAAACAACTGCTCCAAGCTAGCATCCCATCACGAGCCACTATCGGCCCGCCGACGAACCGTCACCTGCGGATGGTTGTTCGTTGGCGGGCCGATAGTGGCCCAATTGTACGTGCGGATTGGATTTTTTTATAAAGTTTATTTTGTTCTATTATCAGGAATATGGCAACTGAAAAATTACAAGATCTATAGGTTCCTATAGAAATAAGCATCCCCAACCCAACACTGGATGCGTGGATCCAGAGGGGGTTAGGTGGTCTGGACCCTACCCCCCCCCCCATCCCCCAATAATATCACATGTTCTATGGGTTTCTATAGAAATAAGCATCCCCCCATCCCCCTAAAAAATCACATGTTCTATGGGTTTCTATGGAAATAAGCATCCCCCGCCACCTAAAAATAAACAAAAATACAGTTACCCCGCATCTAGTCAGACGCAACGCGGCCCGGTACAACTATTTTCTGGAATTTCAAATGTTCACAGGGGAAACACTAATGAGACTTTCAGTTTGCACCTACAAAACTCATTCCGTGACGGGGAAGTGGGCAATTACTTATTTCTAACCGATGTGCGGATCCAGAGGGGGATAGGTGGTCCGGACACCCCCCCCCCACCAAAAAGAAAAATAATAAATAAATAAATAAAAATAAATAATAATCACAAGTTCTTTAAGTTTCGTTGGAAATAAGCATTTGCCCCCCCCCCCCCCCCCCCCCATCCCCGAAAAAAAAAAAAAAAAAAAAAACAGTAGTCAGACATGTTACCGACTGCGCCGGCCGGTAAACCTTCTGAGACTTTCAGAAAACTCAATCCGTGACAGGGAAGTGGGCAATTACTTATTTCTTACCCATGCCCGAATCCAGAGAGGGATAGGTGGTCCGGACTCCCCCCCCCCTCCCCCCGAAAAATCACAAGTTATATAGGTTTCTATAGAAATAAGGATTTGCACCCCCCAACCCCCCCCCCCCCCAAAAAAAAGAAATAATAATAAAAAGTTGCACCCCCCCCCCCCCCGATAAATGTTTCGACCCTTTTGAACCGTAAGAAAATATAGTTGCAAAAAAAAAACCCAACAAAAAACACCCTTATCAGAGTTTTTTCTGTTATTTTAGTCTGGACGCCCCCGGCCCCTGTTTCTATCTGCGAGGAGAGGGTGGAGGGGGGGGGGGTACTATAATATTTTCATTCATACGTGGGCTCGCACCATTTTGGGGTTCAAAATTTTGAATTTCAATACCTTTGAGGGTTTTCAGAAAAATGTATAGTTTTTGGGGTATGAAGATTTTGTGGATATCTTTTGGGGTCATCACAAAACACCAAAAAGTTAACCCCAAAAATGGTCCGGGCCTACGTATGTTTGAAAATATCAGAGTACCCCCCCCCCCCCCCCCCCCTTTCTCACCCAGGTGCGAGTATGCTTGGAATTCGTGAACAATATCAGCGGACGTCATATTTTGTGTTTGGGGTCACTACACAGATAGCAAAGATACGTTGGGCCCACAATGGTAGTTGGTGGAAATGTGGGCGACCTTGTACCAACGCAACAATGTCGACCATTCTCTCATTATTAAACACCACTATATTATTACAAAATCCTCTGTGCCTGTATTCTGAATAATGTGTTTGGTGTTAAAAGTTTATGTTTCCGGAGCACAGCATTGCGAAGGAGATTTGTTTGATTTGATCCTTACGTCCCATCAACAATCTTTCAGTTATGTAGGGATGGGTCTTCCTGGGTTGAACCGGTACTAAGCTATGATTAATGTGTCTTGCTCAAGGACACAACGCAGTGACGCCTGTGAGGCTCGAACCCGCGGCCCCTCTGTCTCATGTTCATTAAATAAGCCAGGTTACGAGGAAAACTATCCATGCGCGGATCCAGAGGGGGGCCGGGGCTCCGGGCCCAGCAAAATCACAAAGCTATAGGATTTATTTAGCAATACTCGTCTGGATCCACTTGAAAATCTCAAAGGTAAGTCAGAATTCAATGTTGGGCCATTAATTCGGCCGCTAGCGAAACGCCATTGAAATTGGCCGATGGTGATACACCTTGAAAGGTATTTGGATTCTCACCATAAACAAGTTGTTAAAGATAAATTGGACTCCCTCTAACAACACTTCCTGGGTCCGTGCATGCCTGTGTCGGGGATTTCCGATCGGATGGGGGCTACTCTGACATTTCGTAGCCTATGTGGACTCGGACCTTTTTTAAGGAGGGGGTCTATCTTTTAATTTCAATAATTTTAGGGGGTTCTGATTGAATAAATATTTTATGGGATCTATGATAAAATTGTGGATATTTTAGGGGAGGGGGCGGGATGGTCATCATTCACAGTTAGGGAGCGTGGCGAAAAAGGAACGCATGTGCGCGACCCCCGTAATTTGACTTTAAAGCATGTATAATATCATGCGCGGATCCAGGAATTTTTGACAGGGGGGGGGGGGAGTCCAGACTGAGACGTTTTTTAGTCCTCAGCTTATTTTACAGAGGGGGGGGGGCAATGGTTTTATTGCAGAGAAAACTATACTTTCTCAAGGATCCAGAGGGGGTCCAACATTTTCAGAGAGAGGAGAGGAGCGCATCATTCTTTTAGTATTAGCACGCATCACTATCCTTGCATTTCGTTGGCACTCCTCATAAAAAAGTCTACATCTTTGATCGAGGTTCTGTAATTTCGAGTAACAGTTTCTACACATAAGGCCTAAATGAAATATATGTGTGGTTCCTGTTTCATGCCAAGAAAATTTAGGGTAGGTAGGTAGGGAAATTATTAAATTTTGTTATAACATTTAACAAAGAAAATAGTGACAGAAATTGAAAAAGTGCCCATTTTTTTCTCCAAAGACCATTTTATTGTTTAGGGTATATAGGGTTAAAAAAATTAGGGTAGGTAGGCAACAGGAACCACACATATATTTCATTTAAGCCTTACGCCACTCTCTACATTAATGCCCCCATATTTGGCGAGCAATGCTTTGGCGTTGATGTCTGATCTTTTTGTGGATTCGATCCTTCGGACCTCTTGTGCGCTCTTTCCACAGACCATGCAGACACGCTCTGCAGGGTGCAGATTTTTGTTTTACGGGAGTTCTATACATTTCTATCCAGGGGTGTGGAAATAGTAAAATTTTCTACTTGTCCAGGGACAAGTAAATAGCCATAATGTACTTGTCCAACGAAAATTTTACTTGTCCGATAGTACAGATTAGCT
Organism: Loripinus fragilis; assembly: GCA_964019695.1. NCBI lineage: Eukaryota > Metazoa > Mollusca > Bivalvia > Lucinida > Lucinidae > Loripinus > Loripinus fragilis. The sequence continues at coordinate 31,081,886 of OZ026514.1, forward strand.
TATACCTTTCTGTGCTTAAACAATTTACACTTTTGAAAACAGTATGAAACCATGCAGATATCAACTCTCTTGAAAACAGCGTAGATCCAGATCAGCTGGCTTCTGAAGAAGCCAGCTGATCAGGATCCACACTGTTTTCAATGAAACATGTGAACTCATAATAATTAATCAAAATATGAAATACAAAATTTTATTAACTTTATACAAGTTTTGCACTTGTCCAAGGACAAGTAAATTGAAATTTTCAACTTGTCCTGAATGAAATGGGACCAGGTCGGACAAGTCGGGCATGGTATTTCCACAGCCCTGTTTCTATCCCATGCTGTAGCCACGATGATCCACGGATGTATTAGTTTGTCTTCCTGGTGTCTCTTGATGGTTGTGTGTCTCTTCCTTGCAATGCCATGGGGTTGTCTGCTGTTTGTGATTGTGGTATTTCCTGATCATGCTCACATACTATTTTTAGGTAGTGAATACCCTTTAAACCTTCTTTACATGAACCACAAGACTGGTGACCTTGAAACATGGTTTGCATCATTGGATAGTAAGTGAGTATGAGCCACTTTCTGTGCCTTTTATATAGTAAAAAATTTAATTGAATTTGGGTCACACTGACTTCATATAATACCTGGCCTATTTATGAACTTTTTCAACACCTTTGCTTGTTAACAGACGCTCTTTCTGGAGCATGCGCAGGTTCTCTACTTGAAAAAATATCATATGCGGAAGATAAAAAATTAGATGTGTGGGTTTCGATCATTGGACCCTTACCTCGTTAAGCTAAAGCACTACCACTTGCGCTATTTGGGCAGGTATCGTTATTCGATTACATCAAAATCTTATGACATTGAAAAAATTATTAAAATCGAAATTACCAATAACAGCAATATTTGAAAGGCTTTGTATCGAAAAGAAAGTGCGGCAAATCTTCTCAGTTTTCAGTACATGTTCATTTCTCATTTTGATGTGCGAAATTGACCCAGGATGTAAACAGATGCTCTTTCTGGAGCATGCGCAGTCGGATGAGTGGGATTCTCTACTTGTAAAAAATTACTAGTTACCAAACGTCATATGCGTAGCGGAAGTGGAGCTTTATCAACGTGGGGAACCAATCTATCCTGAGCCATCAATGCTGTATTGAAAATGCACACTTGCGCAGGCTCGTCTGAGTCTTTGTCGCACGTTGTTAGTACCAAAATATCGTGAAATTACATGTGCGGATCCAGGTCCGGACCCCCACAATGAAAACTCACAAAATTATAGGGTTTTCTAGCAATACAGGTCCGGCTACCCTGAAAAATCGCAGCTGCTAAGCCAGCATTCAATGTTGGGCATTCATCGGCATGCCAGCGAAACGCTTTAATGGCGTTTCGCTGGCGGGCCGATGATGGCCCGCTTAAAGTGGGACGTGGATCCTCCCCCCCCCCCCTTCCCCCATCAACTTTAAAAACAAACGTTGTCAAAGTTGGATCCCCTTTGACAAAACTTTCTGGATCCGCGCATGAATTATGTCCGTCGACAGATTAATTTCAATCGAGCCGGTTCACACGCACCATGCATGCGCGGATCCAGAACATTTTGTCAGAGGGGGTAGTGAGAGGACCGAAATGCCACTAAAAATGGACCACCATCGGCCCATCAGCGAAACGCCATTGTCGATAATGGCCCACCATTGAATGCTGGCTTCGTAGCTTTGTGATTTTTAGGGGATCCGGATCAATATTGCTAGGAAACCCTATATTTTTGTGATTTTTCAGGGGGGTTCCGAACCCCCTGTCCTCACTCTGGATCCGCCCATGGCATGCATCTGAAAGAAGGTACTTGTCTGAAATGTTCCTTTCAGCGTGTGGTGATCATCGGACGCAAAGTCGGACTAGATTATAACTCTTGGTATGCATGTTGGCACGTCGGACGATCGCAATGTTTAGGTCAGTCAATCAATCTTCCGATGAGGACCCAAAACCCAAACTTACCGTGCGCGTCGGCTTTTGTACTGCAAAGTCGGACATTCCACAGTATTGCATGTAACGCTTCGCGTTCTTTCTACCGTATGCACACATTTTTAAATTGACGAAACATTCTATTCTGAATACCATTCGGGTCTGATCTGGATCTAAACCGTGTTTGCCAATGTAGAGAGAGAGAGACATCAAAGTAAACATTCCATCGGCGGATCGACAAGTAGAGAGAGAGAGAGAGAGAGAGAGAGAGAGAGAGAGAGAGAGAGATGCATGTGTTCTTTTTGAATTTCGCCAGATTTTTTTACTCTACGTATTTCATAGTTTGTGTAGATCTTTGCAAAAAAACGGATCGTACGAGATGTCTAGCGGTTTCAACTCTTTAGTACAATATGAACGAAATATCGGTAGTCCGAGGCGAGTGAACATAGGAGACTCGGTTTATCGAATAGTTTAAATCAGTGGACTTTTATGACTTGTAAGTAAATTGAGTGACATAATATGCACGTGCCTGGCTCTCGACTTGGCGAGTACCGCACGCACTGGACATTTTACTGACTCAATCCGCATGAATTTAGCGGCGGTTTTAATAAGATTAAAGAAAAGAAAAAAACGAGTAGATGGCGCAGAATCATTTCGCCGTGTTTTCAACACGTTTCTACCACATTTTGACATGCATATATACCGTTTTTCTCCTGATAAAGTCCACATTCTAAAATTTCGAACACTGGCATTTTTCCAAAAACGTAATTTCTAAAATTACGAACAGCGGAAAAAATAATTATTTTTTAGTGTTCGTAATTTTAGAACATTTACCGTACATATGGAAAAACTACCAATAAATCAAGGTAAATAATTGTCCTACTATGCTTGAAACCATTGATTATGCATGTTTGTACAGTTGATGCCTATTATACAATAAAAACTGAGCATTTTGCAAAGTGATTTATGTTTATCTGTGATCAGATGTCATCTTTGGCTTGTACAACCCTACCCCCCCCCCCCCCCTTCCCCCCTAGACTCAAGATGTCCTTTTCATATGTTTTGGGTGTATTTGTTCGAAATTGCATTGTCAGAAGGGTCTAGGGGGATGCATCTAAAAGCAAACTGTAAGACTAGAAATTCAATTTTCCAATGAAAACCATAACATTTTATGCATATTTCGTACATACAACATGGAATCAAATCTTAAAATTTTGGAATTGAAAGATACTTCTATCCTCAATACTTCAGCACTTTGAAAAGTAGCAATGCCTTGAATTTTGCCCTAATGTAACATAACTTTATTACATTCTCTAGATGACACACAACAGGACATGTTTGACAATGACTCTGATGGAGAGCATGTTGAGGAGGAAAATGACACTGACTTTAAGTAATATATGTAACCTAACTTCCTTTATTAAATTCTCTAGATGACACACAACAGGACATGTTTGACAATGACTCCGATGGAGAGCATGTTGAGGAGGAAAATGACACAGACTTTAAGTGATATATGTAAAATAAATTTCTTTATTACATTCTCTAGATGACACACAACAGGACATGTTTGACAATGACTCCGATGGAGAGCATGTGGAAGAGGAAATAGACACAGACTTTAAGTGATATATGTAAAATAAATTTCTTTATTACATTCTCTAGATGACACACAACAGGACATGTTTGACAATGACTCCGATGGAGAGCATGTGGAAGAGGAAATAGACACAGACTTTAAGTGATATATGTAAAATAACTTTCTTTATTACATTCTCTAGATGACACACAACAGGACATGTTTGACAATGACTCAGATGGAGAGCATGTTGAAGAAGAAAATGACACAGACTTTAAATGGAGGAAAGAAAGATTTGAACGAGAACAGTTCATTCAAGAGCTGCAGGTTTGTAATAAACAGTGCTATATGAGTAAACATGCATGGGTTTAGATAAACAAAACTTTTCAGTGCATAATTGTAAATATTTTCTTACCTATCATTTTTAACGTATGTTGTGGGTGCTCAAAAGAACCGTCTCATTGAGACGGTTCTTTTGAGAACCCACAACATATGTTTTGGTCGAGAAATAAGAAAACTATATGTTTGTTAAACACTCTTAACTAAAGGCCTGAAACATGCCCAGTCTACATGGGTGAAGGTTTTCAGGATTATTCCTGAGTCCAGAATTTTAAGGCTGACTTTCCATTCAAAATGCTGAAATAAGCAAATCCCAGTCCGGACTCCCGATACAGTCTAGGGCCACAATTGGCCCACCAACGAAACACCATTTGATAGGCGTTTCATTGACTGGCGGATAGTGACCCGCATTTATATGCTTACTGGGTTTATAATAGCTTCTGTGTATTAAAACATATTTGACCATTTTTGCATACTGTTTGTTTTAAGGTTTTTATTTCTAAAGTTCAGGATTTTTAGTAACTTTCATAACAGTCCAATCTGTGCAATTTTATATTTCAAGGCAACTCCATTTATTAATATGTACATCAAACAAAAAAGTAACGCATACAGTACAACTTATCATATCAAAGAAAATTCATTAGTGATGGGAAATTTAGTTAAATGTGCCGTAAACAGAACAGAGGTCAAATTCATGACCAAGTTGATACATGAGGTATCATGTGAAACATGCCTATAACTTGTATTCCAAGCTTAGCATACAGTGTGTCGGTTGGGACCTCCTCGTCATGTTTGATGCCCAAATCCATCAGACCATGGCTCTGTCATTTCAACGTGTAGTAGCACAGAGTGACAATATTCACCAAATTCAATGCAATGGGGCTAAATTAAAAAAGACACCAGTGTTTAGGGTAACCTGACCCTACCTAAATTTTCTGGTGAAACCTAGCATTGTTTTTCAGGTTTTCTGAAAGAAAAAAAAATATGCAATTTGAAAGGTGAAATGCCTTTCAAAATGCATAAAATTATTTTTTTTTTCTCTCTTTAAGAAAAAAAATGTGTGCCTACCCTTCCTAAAATTTTCAGACCCGTTACTCAAAGCACAATATTATTTTTTATTTAACCTGACCCTATAATGTCTCTAAGTTTTTTTGCCTATTTCTTTTCAGGAGAAGGAACAGGAAGACAGTGAAGCAAGTCAGTTTATGAAGTTTGGAAAAATATTCTTGAAGAAACAGGGTAAGTTTTTGAGGTCTGAAATAATGGATACCTGTTTCCAAATCTGGCACAGTTGTCGAGAGTATGAATATGAAACCTAAAGTTGTGGGAAATATATTATGGGTAGATATCAAGAGTGATTTCCCTTTACAATTAGGACTTGTCCACATTCTTTCTTATCTTTTTGTGGCTCAGGACTGGTTTCACTACCAATAAATTGCCTGCTCACCTATTTCCAACAATGGAATCAACAGCACATGCCCAAATATAAATTATTAATACCATATTTGATCTAATAACTGCATATGCCCCTTTAAACTTACACTGTGGAGCGCAGTGGCTCAGTTGGTAGAGCATTAGACTGGAGACGGAAGGGTTGCTAGTTCAAGACCCACCGGAGACACGGTGCTGTGTCCTTGAGCAAAACATTTTATCCACTGCTTACATGTAGTACTGGTTCAACCCAGGAAGACAGGATCATCCAGACATGACTGAAAATTGTCGACAGGGATGTAAAGCATCAACACAAACAAATAAACATACACCGGGTACTTTTTGCGTTTATACGATATGAACTTCTAGCTTTCAGTCAATCTGGTGGTTCTCAATATCATAATCAATTTGGATTCCTTGTGTGGATGAAAAAGTGTGGATCCTGATCAGCTGACTTCATGAGAAGCCAGCTGATCTGAATCTACAGTTATAGGCCTAGTATTTTGAAATTTTATGCACACAATGATGCACTTATTAGGTCAAATTAAAGATGCTGCCTATCATCTACAGTAAAACCTTTCTTAAGCAGCCACTCCAAAATAGACAAAACAAAGAGATTAATCAGGCCAAATAAAAAAAAATACCTGTGTTTAGGGTAGCCCAACCCTAGCTGAATTAACTGGTGAAACCTAGAAAAAAAAAATCGGGTTTTCTGGAAAAAAATATATAATTTTATGCATTTTGAAAGGTGAAATGCCTTTCATAATGCATAGAATTATATTTTTTCCCAGAAAAAAAAAAATTAAAAAAGAATGTGTCTACCCTACCTAAAGTTTTCAGACCTGTTACCCAAAACACACATTTTTTTTATTTGGCCTGACAAATTGTAGCTTAATGAAGGACGAAAGTATTGCAGAATGCTCCCCTTGGAGCATTCTGCAATACTTTTGACCTGCATTAAGCGATTTTCGGTCTTGAAAACCAATTTTAGGTCTTTTTTTGAGTGGCCGATTAAGACCGGTTTTACTGTTTCCTGATTATTGTTACAGGCTCATTAGATAAAACAGTGACAGCAGACAAGGCCAAAACCAACCCAACTGCACCAGCGAAAGAAAGTCCATCCTCCTTCTACAAGCTCTCGGTAAGTGTTGTATGTATAGGGAAAATGTTGGAAAATTTCAAACATTACAGTAAATACATTGCAGTAAATATATTACAGTAAGAAGTTGATACTCAAACTTCCATAGTTCCGAGTACCCTTTGATTAGAATTTGATTTGGGATATATTGGATTTTAAAGAATTTGGAGTATCTATATGAACTTTTTCATTTTTTTTCTATCAAAAGCTTTTAAAGAAACATCTCCATGACTTTATTAGCATGCATTTACATGCAGAGTGAAAACATTGTGGATCCTGAACAGCTGGCTTCTCAGAAGCTAGCTGATCTGAATTTACACTGTTTTCATAACAGTATATATTCAGCATACCAGTAGTAATTGTCATTTTGAGGGTATTTATTCTTCCTATTCATTGTCGGCAGGCTATTTAACTCTATGCGCCAATAGCAACAAAAGTTGTCTGCTTTTCAAGTCTGCTGAAATGTTTAAGAAGCCTCTATGACAAACAGTGTGGACCCAGATCAGACTGCTCCTGTTTGCTTCTATACTCAATTTGTCATTAATGATAGACAATTATTTGCAGCAGACGACATTTTCAGATACGTTTTTTTCTTGGCGCTTTAAGGGTTAATATTCCAAATGTCCGGCTAAGATTGGGACTCCTCGAACAAAATATCCACAGTAAATTTGAGTCAAAATGAATCCCCAAGATATGTCCAATATTCTTGAGCCCTACCTTTTAACTTACAGAATAAGAAGAGGTTCCTCCCTTGCCAGAAGTAAGATAAACATCATTAACACTTTGCCTACTGGGTAAATTTTCATGCTCTTTTGTCGTCTGCTGATTTTTTTCAAAATCGACTTTTTCGAAAAGTTCTTTCAGGAACACAATCAGAGTGTATCAGTGTGGATCCTGTCAAACCCAAAAAATTTTTTTTGTCGGGCCTGATCTGGGTCAAAACTGTTTGCAAAAGTTATCAGCAGACAATACTAGTAGGTAAAGAATTAATCTTGTTTTGGGGTACTCAAGGAACCTCACTATAATAATTCCATTCCTTGTGTACTAACAAATAATTTAGATTGAGAAATTACTGAAATGTTCAATAATCTTGTCCTACCTTTATACTTACAGAAGCAGAAGAGAGGTTCTTTTCTAGCCAGAAGTAAAGAAGCACTAGCAAAGATAGCCGAGATGACAAAGCCAGTGGCCAATCCATCAGCCGGAGCTAAAAGTTCAGGAAAATTCACATTTGCTGTCATCTCACCAGAGAAAGAATCACAGCAGGTAAACTTACAGATTCTAAAATTTCAACGTGTAGACTTGATTTGTTTTACTTATCTTGCTAAACCCAGACCTATAGATAAGAGTGCATACACAGGTTTAGATAAACAAAAATGTCCAGCGTAAAACTGTAAATATTTTCTTACCCATCATTTTAAACATATGTTTCGGGTACTCATTGAGACGGTTCTTTTGAGTACCCACAACATATGTTTTGGTTGTTATGTAAGAAAATTAATTTTGAGTTACACACTCTTAATTAAAGTCCTGGTGCATGGTTAAAAATCGATTTTCTCATTTTCAGCCAATACATATACTGTGGATACTCAAAAAGAATTCTTTCAATGAGCATCCAAAACAAATTTTTTAACTGATGGATAAGGAAATATTCACAATTATATGCCCAATTTTTTTTTTTGTATCTGACTTATATGAACTTACAAAACGATAGTTTTTACCTATGGAGGATTTGGCAAACCCCACCCCTAATTTTCTGTTTCTCAACCATCTGTACTATGTTATAGTATGCAACAGAATAATAGAATATGATATCTGCAGTGTATAAAAACAGAGGTAACATGATAGAAAGCCTTAACTCTTTCCTTGCTAGCATTGACTTTTGTCATCTGCTGATAACCTTTGCAAGCCGACTGGATCCATTGGACCTTGGTGTGGATCCAAACTACTTGACACTGATAGTGTTCCTGAATTAATTTTTTGAAAAAGTTTCTTTTTAAAATGTCAGTACAAGACAACAAAGGCATGAAAAATAACCAAGCATGCAAAGAGTTAAATATCTTATAATTATCAGCAACATGTTGAGTCATAATAGACTGTAAATTTGAAATTTTTCGTGAGGATTTTGTTTTTGCGAAACTTCGCATATATGGGAAGTTTCGTGAAAATAAAACCCTACCGAAATGACAAAATCACTTTCATTTACTGATATAGGTAAGTCATGCCCTAGTCGTGAATTTTAACATCGCAAATGTGTCTTTTAACGCTATTCACCAATATAAAATTCTCGCGAAAATTTCCAAATTTACAGTAGATAACCCAATTATGGTCTCAAGAGTACTTCAACCATAACAACTTGTAATTTCAGACTGATACAATGGAGAAACCGAAGCGTCAGGCCAGGACCGACAAGAGCAAGAGTAAAGACATTGCTGCTGTTAAACCACCTGCTAAGAAACAAAAACTGGACACTGAGAGCTCATTTACACAGAATAGTGTCTTTCACCATTTATAGCAGTACTGTGAAAACAGCTGTGAAATTCTCATTTCAACAAAATAACTCCAAGTAGTGCTTAAATCTGTTAACTATTTCAGTGAATTTAAGGCTTACTCTGGCTCAGAATTTGTTGTAGCCAACACTTTAGCCAAATGGAAAAAGTTGGAGCCAAATGAAATTGACTTTAGCCAAGGTTTTAGCCATAAAGTAGTATCTAGAAGTTGTTCTGTATTTAACTCTTTGTCCGCTAGCAGCGACTTTTGTCATCTATTGATAACCTTTGCAAACAGTTCGGATCCAGATCAGGCCCGACATAATGTCGAGCCTGATCTGAATCCAAACTGTTTGACACACTGATGATATTGAAAAAATTCAGCATTCAAAGAGTTAAATATGGCACAAAAATAAAGTGTAAAGGAATAATAAAAGCAATATTGGAAAATCCAAAAGCTTATAAAAATACACCTTTTTGTTGTTATGAAATTTTTGAACCACCTGGAGTGTACTTTTAGCCAATGACTTATATTTGTAGCCATCTACTTTTTTAGTAGCAAATGGCTACAATGGCTAATGACAGGGTGAGCCCTGGAATTTCTGCAATCAGTGTATTATTTATCATAGACCAACTTAGCTAGCTAGTGAGATATTGAAACCTGTTCCAAAGCTAAGAGAATTGTTGAATGCTCAACTATGTATGGAATTTCAACTGCTCTTAAAAACTAAAATGCTGAAAAATGAAGATTTTTCCCCTACTTTTGGTTTAAACCCACAGATGTTGTCTTTATCATGCTAATAAATGTTAATATTTCAACTATTGTTGGCATTTTTTACATTAAGAGCATGATCAATTTCATGCTCATTTGAGTTGAGCATGAAAAAAAGGTTTTATAACCTCGGGTCTTATGATATTTGGGAGTAGCAAAGACTTCGCCAAGCCTGCTCAAATAGACCATCTGGCTGCTCACACACACACACACACACACACACACACACAAAGTATATCTACATAGATGAAGGCTACAGAAGCAAAATTATTTTTATTTTTAATCTCAGTTTACACCATTCTAACAGGATGAGGTAGGAGTAACAGTTTGTAATGAGCAAGCTAAAAATTAGTTTTTTTAACCACTGATGCATTTATTGCTTTGCCAAGAAATGGTAGTTAATGCATTCCAATTTAATATCTTTCTGATAAATTTCATTTGATTGTCAATTTTGTCACATGAAGTTCATCAAAAGTTTGCTGGTGAGTTTTCTTTTTCATTTTCATCACATTAACTTCACAAAAGCTTTGTAAATAGGTCATAATGAAGAGCTCATTTTTAGTTTTCATTCTATGAAATTTATAGAAAGTTTGTGAAAAGTTTATTGCTGGGGAGTTTGTATCTTCATTTTCATCACATGAACTTCATATAGGTCATAATGAAGAGTTCATTTTTAGTTTTCATATGATTACATAAAACTTATAGAAAGTTTGTGAAAAGTTTATTGCTGGGGAGTTTACTACTTCATTTTCATCACATTTACTTCATATAAGTCATAATGAAGAGTTCAATTGAAAGTTTGTGAAGAAGTTATTGCTTGAGAGTTTATATCTTCATGTTCATCAAGTTCATGAAAACTTTGTGAAACAGCCAACTGATAATCTGTTCTTTAACTGAATTAACTGGTACATGTACAGTAAAACCTGTCTTAAGCGGCCACTCAATAACAGACAAAACACAAAACAAAGGTCTTAAAGACATATGGTAGCTTAATGAAGGTTGAAAGTATTGCAGAATGCTCTCTTGGAGCATTCTGCACTACCTTTCGACCTGCATTAAGCGGTCTTGAAATTCAATTTTTGGTCTTCCTTTTGAGTGGCCGCTTAAGACAGGTTTTACTGTATAAACAAGCAAATTTCTAATTCACTCACTATGTTGCTGTATTTACTCTTTAAGAGTCTGACACATTTTGGAAATTCATAAATGTTTGTTATCCTAAAATTTAAGCAAGTCATTTGACAACCTGCTCAAGTATATAAAATGTACTGTTGGAATTGCAAACTATGTCAACTCTGATCCGTCACTCTTTACACTGGTCATCATCATGCAGGGGTTTCATTAAGAGGAGGGAGGCGGGGATTTTCCCCTTCTACTCAGGCATGTTTCCCCTGCTACTTTTGATAAATTTGTATAGAGTCTATAGGCAAATACTGTCAAATCACCCGCCTACTTTGCCTTGATACCCGGATGTCAAAAAAGTTAATGAAACCCCCGGTCATGTTTATCTGTCTAGAATATTTAGGATAAATGGCATTTGTTACATACTATGTAAATGCCATTTTATTCTATATGTGTAATACATAGTGCTCATGTATTATTGAATTGATTTAACAAAATAGGGAAAAGAGAATGCTGAAGCTGACGGAATCTGCACCAAAAACAATATACTTTAAAATACTTAAAAGATGTATTGAATTCTATCAGACATGGGTCAACTTTCAACTGTTTGCATAACTGTGAGTGTTTTCGAATGACCAATAGTTGGGTATTATTTCTATGGCATGCACAGTATGGCTTCAATCATGTTCTGTAGTTAGCTCATATTTTAATATATATATTGATCATTGTATATATCATCAACTCCAGATAGAATATTTGGAGCATAAAATTGTGATTTCTTTTCATTCTTCTCAATCAAAGTTAAAATTATTGAGCCGGCTTTTTGGCAAAATCATCAAAATGGCATGTGCGCCCATTGAAGGCTCAGATCAGCCTGGGCACCCACCTAGTCTGATCAGTCTTTTAATGCCTGCTTGAAGATACTGTAGATCCTTTACAACCCATAGTGCACACTGCAAGACTGATTGGATTAGGTAGAAGTCCAGGTTGATCTGAGACTTATCTGGATGCACATTTCACATTGTTAGTTTTATCGTGAGACGACTCGTATCATATCACCTTGACGTATCATATCACCTTGATGAAATGCCAATGAGTGCCTGTATAATTTAATTTAAGCTAATGACATTTTGTACTATTAAGGTGATGGTACTTTTTGGTGGATACTCATAAGAAGCCTTCTTGGTTCTTGTGAGTATACACAACACATGGGCCATTGCAAGAGATTTTTGTACTTATCATATCGACAAGTAGCGAAAGTTCATTGTCTCAAGGGAGTTTGCACATAAAGCAAGAGAATCACTCCTCGCATACACTATGTATGGATGTAGCTGAAGGCTCAGGCCGAAATTTAGCTTTACTGCATGGGCGAAAGTTTTCCTGAATTCAGGATTGTGAGGCTGACTTTCCATAGAAATTTATTAGAGGCATAGGTCATATGCATTAAGTACCAAAATATCTTGTGCTGACTCATTTGGTTTGATTGAAAGATAACATCTCACAGCAATACACCCTTTTATCTGGAGCTATGAACATAACTGAAACTGAATAAATTATTAATGTGTACAAATTGTTTGTTATTTCTTTAATTTCAGGACTTTAGTTAAGAGTGCGTAACGAAAATTTAGTTTTCTTATTTCTCAACCAAAACATATGTTGTGGGTACTCAAAAGAACCATCTCATTGAGACGGTTCTTTTGAGCACCCAAAACATATGTTAAAACTGATGGGTAAGAAAATATTAACATTTTTACGCTGAAAATTTTTGTTTATCTAAACCTGTGAATTTATAAAGCTTTCACTATTTGGGATAAATATTTGATTGCAAAGTTACTTGAGCAAGTATAATGTACATAATTATCACAAGCATCTGTCAGTATAACATGCACAAGAAAAAGAATCTAACATTGTAGTGTACAACAAGAAAGTCTCAAGGTAAAATGGACACCTGACTCGTCTGTTGGTATAATGTGCACTAGAAAAAGAATCAAACATTACAATGTACAAGAGAGTCTCAAAATAAATTGGACACCGGACAAATGTCTGTAAGTATAATGTGCACAAGAAAAAGAATCGTAACATTACGTTGAGAAGTGAAATGAGAGTGAACTGGACACCTGATAAGTGTCTTTAAGTATAACATGCACCAGAAAAAGAAAACCTTGTACATGATGAGGATCTGAAAGTGAACTGACATACATCAGTAAGTATAGCATATAGCTTAAAAAAAGAAACCAATAAAGTGCACATGATGAGGGCTTGAAAATTAACTACACACCTGACAAACCGGACTGCTTAGGGCAGTCTGTAACGTGTCTGACTGCAGATCCAGGGGTCCCGAATTCGATTCCGGCCCGGTCCCCATACTTTGGTGGAGATTGATCATGAAATAATTTCTACGGCCATTTTCCTGCCTTCCGCTGATTCAAGAAGGGTTGTCAGTTACAAGCGAAAGTATGTACACAAAGTACTGGTTAACCACTAAGTCAAGCTTGCCATGGAAAAAGTGTGGTTAGGTGAACTGACCGTCCCAACATCACCATAGCTGTTGACTGGGACGTAAAGAATAAAATCAAACGCACCTGACAAGCGTCTAAGTATAACCTGCCATAGAAAGAGAATCTAACACTAGTGTACGTCGAGAGTGTCTGAAAAGTTATCTACCTAACAAGTGTCTGTTAGTGTAAATTGCACCAGAAAATATCTACCGTAGTGTACATCAAAGGGGTCTGAATGTGAACTAGACATATGACCAGTGTCTAAGTAGTTAAAGAATCTAACATTGCACAGCAGGAGTGTCTGAAAATGAAATAGTAAACTGACTAGCGTCTTAACGATTTCGTTCATGAATATTCATACTAGGCTCCACCCTCTATGAATAATTATATAAATCCAATTTAGAACGAAGTATTTACTTTAAATATCAGAACCACTTGTGTAGGATCAGATATATTTCCATAAGCAAACATAGACCCTGATCAGCCAGCACTTACAAGCGTCTGCTGTGCAATTTTAAGTATTAAAAGGCGTCTCTATGAGGTAAATGGTAAGTATAACATGAACCAGAAAAAAAAACCTGTGACTTGTGTATGTGTACATCGAGATGGTCAGAAAGTAAACTGGACTCCTGACAAGCATCTGTAAGTATAGGATGCACAAGAACAAAGCCGTGACGAATTCCCCAAAGGAGTTGGTCTAGCATAAGACACATTTGAGGGAAATTATTGTAATAATATTACAGATGCCATACAAATTTATAGAAGATATGCCCAAGACACGAAAAACCTAAAAATGAGGTTAGGAGTCAAGGTAAAAGTGACCCAAAAATGGTATGCATCACGTGCGATCCCAAGATGAATCTACATACCAAATTTGGGATTCCTACATCAAATAGTATGCTCGAGACACGATTATTCTAGAAACTAAGTCAAGGTCACAGTGACCTAAAAATGGTATGCAATATATGACCATACAAAGATGCACCCATACACCAAATTCGGGATTCCTACCTCAAATAATATAGGAGATATGCTCCTGATATGATTATTCTAGAAACGAGGCCATTGACACAGTGACCCAAAAACTTACATGACACTCCGTAATCCCAAGATGCATCCACACATCAAACTTGGGATTCCTAACTCAAATAATATAAGAGATGCTCAGAGCGCGATTATTCTAGAAAGTAGGTCAGAAGTCAATGTGACCCAAAATGATATGTGCCACTCCGCTATCCCAAGATCCATCCACAAGTTAAATTTGGGATTCCTACCTCACATAATATAGGAGATATGCACGGGAGCCACTGCAGATTCTAAAAACTAGGTCAGAGGTCAAGGTCACAGTGACCCAAGTATGGTATGTGACACTTCATCATCCCAAGATGCATCCACTCACAAATTTTGGATTCCTACCTCAAATAGTATAAGAGATATGCTCAGGACACGAATATTCTAGAAATTAGGTCACAGTGACCCCAAAATTCTATACGGCACTCGACCATCCCAAGATGCAGCCACACGCCAAATTTTGGATTCCTACCTCAAATAATATAGAAGATATGCACCATACTTCGAAATTTCTACCTCAAAGAATATTGAGGATATGCACCAAACTTGGTGCCGATTCTAGAAACTAGGTAAGGTCAAGGTCACAGTGGCCCAAGGATGGTACGTTACATTTCATCATCCCAAGATATATCCACACACCAAATTTAGGATTCCTTCCTCAAAGAATATAGGTGATATGCACCAAACTCAATGCGGATTCTAGAAACTAGGTCAGAGGTCACAGTGATCCGAAAATGGTACTCGACAGTCCGCCATCCCAGGATGCATCCAGATTCCTAGGCCTACCTCAAATAATATAGGAGATATGCACCGGACACGAAGCGGGGTTGGCGGGCAGACGGACTGTGCCACCCTCCACAAATATCATCAAACCCTGAGGTCAAATGTATGCCGCCGTTTATATTCAGCAATAATATTTGAAGACTCGTTAGCACTGCTGGCCGCGCAACATTGGCATTAAACATAATCTAATATCCATTGTCTCAATAGGGTGACTGCTATATGTCCTCTCTCTACCCTTTTACGTAGTGTTTTGTCTACTTGTCTGTTTTGTCTGTCTGTATGTCTGTCTGTCAGCTACGTAATACGTATGTATGTACGTGGGTACGTGAATGCGTACTTAAGTATGTATGTATGTATGTATGGGCGCGTCATCATGCATATTGTCATATTGTTTAATTTCTATGTTATATGTAAAGAGACCAACAAGTAGCCCATGGGCTGTTTGGAACCCTTGTTGCGGTCGGCCGTGGCCGGCCGCTTATATAAACATCATTCAAAACACACATCAAATTCAGGTTTTGACCGAAGCTTTATGCCGTGCTCAGGCTATATTTTATTCGCTGCCGAACAACGAGTGGGGTACCAAATATCGTGGGTTGACCTACAGTGCGAAGTAAACTGTCCGTGAAATCTGTAGCGCTACCTATAGAGTGAGGCAAGCTCGTTTGCTAATTTCACAAAGAAGGCGTCAATTTGCCCTGTCGCCTGTATAAACGCAATAAGTATTAGCTTTTCAAAAAAAGCTGGCGAAAGTTAAATGTCCCAAAGTCAAAACGTCGTTGATTGGCAAAGAGTGCAAGCGAACTTCGCATCAGTAAACGTACTTCTGTGGTTGTCATCCACATCTGATTACACAGAATTACTATGAATTCAGGCACTGTCTTATGACGGTCATGACAAACAGGTTTTATGCCCCCAAAGGGAGGCATATAATAATAAAACTGACTGTCCTTAGTGTCCTAGGTGTTTGAGTGTTCATATCATATGCGGAGTATATCTCCTATATCATTTTAGGCAGGAATGCCAAAATTCGTGTCTTAATGCATTTAGGGTCATGGAGTGTCACGCACCTTTACCACTGCCATCAGATCTAGAAAAATCGTGTCCACGAGCATACATCCTAGGAATCCCAAATTTGATTTGTGAACACATCTTGGGGTCACGGAGTCTGTACATATACAGTTAAGCAACCACTGTGACCTTGATTTTCTGGCATCAGTTTTAAGAAAAATGTGCTGTCTAGTGTTGTCAAATGATTTTCCTTAAATGTGTCGCATGCTAGATACATTACCATAACATACCATGATTAAGGCGGGTGCTTTCAAAAGATCAAGCAACAACTCGCTGGAAGCATGTGTTAAATGGTAACAAATCACAGTTCAGATGTTAATAACCAGGGCTTAGAATAAATCTACATGGGCAAGCTCTAGAAGTTCAAAATGGAAGCATGCAGTGGGCAAGAATACAAACAATGATAGGGCTAAGCCACCGCCAGCTTTTTTGAAAAGCTAATACTTGTAAAATAAATAAAGCATTAAATTAAAAATATGCACCGGACACGTAGCGGAAAGTAAAGACGGACAGACTGTGCGATTACTAAAAAACCTCCCAAAGTTTCTTTGTGGCATACAAAGAATCCTTACCTAACAGTACACTAAGATGTTCTGAAAGTGAATTGAACACCTGCACGAAAGAAAGAACCTAACATTACAGTATACATCAAGAGGGTCTAAAAGTAAAAACAAAAACCTGACAATTCTGTGAGTTTAGAATCCATTGGTGGTCAACAAGACAGTCTGAAAGTAAAATTGACACCTGGCATGCATCTGTAATTATAGCATACACCAAAGAAAGGATTAACAGTGTATTTTGATAGAATCTGAACACCTGACAACTGCATGTAAGTATAGTGATCCAGAAAAAAACACCTTATGCTTTCGTGCGTGTCTGTTTATTAATGCCTTGTGGTCACCTGCTGCGAAAGGACTGACCTCTTGGCTCTCGTTTGTGATGTCTAATTGTGAAGTTGTCACTTTTCCATTGGTATCATGGGTCAGATGGGGTGCTTGATTGTATCGATTCCTGATTTTTGCCCTTTTTCTTACTTTGTATAATATGCATTTCTTTAACTGATTCAAAAATATTCACAACTGTAAAAACTTAAAAAAAATATGTAAGCAGGCACAACTCCATATACATCTGATATCATTGTTAATGCATATATATATATATGTGGCACCAGCGGCTGAAGACACGACTTTCTCTGGAACTTTTATAATACGGCCCGACTAATTTTCAGATTTGATTCATACAATTCATTTGTTCGGCAACGCCTCTCTTCACGAAGTTTAAAAGCTTCAGCTCTCTGGCATTTAGTAAGGTCTAGCGTGAAATATATATTACTAAATATTTCATCATAAGTCTCTCTAAGTGCCATACTGGCTTTCAATAACTCTCGCTTAACTTGAAAACTTCGCAGTGAAAATCTTAGTGGTCTGCATTTGATAGATTGGTTCATAATCTCACTACGCTTTCCTAACCGCACAAGTTTTATTATTTCCTCTTCTCCCAGAGATTAATTCAATTTAGTGTCTAACAGATTGATCAAAAAATCTTTATCTTCATTTTTACTCTTAATTTCTGGAATGTTAAAGCACATGACATTTAATTTTCTACTTTCTATCTCCTTCTCCTCTGCTATTTCTTCCTTGGTCAGTTTTTTTAACATTATCAGATGTCACAACATTTTCTCAATTTTCTGAACTCTATCCTCAAGCTCATCTTGACGTGCTTCAATATGAGGGTCTAGATGGGGGTCTGGTATTCACTATATTCATTAAAAATTAAGCCCATTATTAATCTCATTAAAATTTTGGGGTATTCATTAAAATTAGACCAATTATTCATTATAAGTAAGAAAAGATGGCAAAGAAATCTGATTATTCACTATTCATTAAATTTTTCTCCAATTCATTAAAACAATAAGATTATTCATTATTTTTAGGCCCTCATTATTCACTATTCATAATTATTTTGCTCATTATTCACTATTCATTATGAAAAAGGGCCATTATTCATTAATCATTATACCCCATCCAGACCCTCCAATATTACTAATCCTTACCAATAATTTTTGAACTCCAGGAACAGTCTGACAGCTCTCACAAAACCATGAAATATCTTGATTGGCACTTATAGCATCAAATATTACTTTGTCAATTTTGGTGCACGATCTACAGAAAACTGCATTTGACTGATAAACCCGTATTTATTGCCTGCTCAAATTTTTACATGGAATAACAGGGGTATGATTAAAAAGACTAGCTTCAGGTCCTATTGCTTTCTGTATGGAGTTGTTTGTTTGATTAAGCTTCCTCTGATTTGAAGGTGTGGACTTTGGTGTTT
The DNA here is from genome assembly GCA_964019695.1 of Loripinus fragilis. Classification (NCBI taxonomy): domain Eukaryota; kingdom Metazoa; phylum Mollusca; class Bivalvia; order Lucinida; family Lucinidae; genus Loripinus; species Loripinus fragilis. The sequence continues at coordinate 31,100,450 of OZ026514.1, forward strand.
CTTTTCCCTTGTGAGAATCCGGGGATTCCCTCATATTGTAGTTAAGGTCTCTACCAGACACAAATGATCTGGTGTGTATCTTGTGGTAATCCATTAATTTAGCACTCAAAAACGTGGGCACCGAAATTACAAAAATCTGGTTATGACAACTGTATTTTCAACTTAAAACTATACAGATTCTTTCAACAAGCCTGGATAAGTTCCTCTCTACCAATATTTTAATGTCTACAACTGAAATGATACGATTAAGGATACTGACAGGTCTGTACTTTTTCTTAACAAATGGATCATCTTTTTTTTTAATAATGTTTGTTTTGTTGCTTTACGTCCCAAGTCAACAGCTATGTTGTTGTTGTTGTTGTTGTTGTTGTTGTGAGGGCTCCAGCCTGGTTAGGCTCAACAGCTTAGTTAAAGCTGAGTTTATAATGGGACTTTTTTTTAAAAAACCACGTTAAAATAAGCGTAATAATAAAGTTCTTGTAGTAGCCATAAAAGTTAATATATAAAAATTCACAGAAGTTCACAGTTTAAAATTCCTATACTGGCGATAATATAATTCTTCACGGGAATAGAGATCACATCCATACACAGTTTATCCATCAGTAAGTTTGTGTGTATATCCCTCGTGTCAACCATCAGAATTATTTCATGATCACACTTATAGGGTGAATTTAATACTGTTACATCTTAATGTCCAAATTTGGGAGTATTCATATATAATTATTACCATCATCAAGAGGTATCTTAATAGTACAAGCATTAATACATTTTTTAATTAGCAGCTACATATATACACCAGCAGGGATGTTATTTACACTTCACAGGTACCATAACCATATAATTGTGCTAATTTGCATTGTATTTACATTGTCAATGCTCATCTACATACATCCTAGGTCGAGGATCCATGTCATGGTCTCTCGAAGTAGTTACGCAACGCTGTACCTTTCCGAGTGGCCATGACACGCAACCCCAGGCCCCATCATCTCATATACTAATCTTCCCCTAAGCATATGTTGTGAGTACTCGAAAGAACCGTCTCTTTGTGACTGCTCTCTCGAGCACCCAGAACACATGCATACGCCACTGTCATATCAAAAGACCACCCCCAGGACTGTTACAATTTTTTCTTTTAAAAACCATACCCCCTCCCTTGATAATCCGTCACATTTCACCATGCAGATCCTATATCCCCTCTGGCCATGCCGCGCTACTGATGCTCAAGGATGGGCCATTTAAATGAGAGAAGGTCTCCAGGTTACTGTTGAATTTCATTGCGGGACGGTCAGTTCACCTAACCACACTTTTTCCTGGGCAAGCTTGAACAAGCAGTTAACCAGTACTTCGTGCACATACTTTCGCTTGTAACTGACAACAACCCTTCTAGAATGATTCAGCGGAAGGGAGGAGAATGACCGTAGAATTTATTTCATGATCAATCTCCACGAAAGTATGGAACCGGGCCGGGATCGAACTCGCGACCCCTGGATCTGCAGTCAGACTCGCATCTGTAGCCAGACACGTTACCGACTTATGGGGTCACCTGAGCCTACTTCAAGTCATCAGGGAACATATGTTACAGTATTCGTTCCCATTATTGTCTTTGTTACCCTCAAAGTATAGCCTATGTTCCATTGTTCCGTTTGCTCCCCAAACCCCAAGGGACCTGATGATAGACAGAGAAAATTGACACGGCCGTCATGCATTAACCCGACTGTTATACGAACAGTCGCTTCAATTTTTGTCAACTTCCGGTATATTATTTCAGAAAAAAAACTTTAAGAAGTAACAGTTTATTGGAAACTTTCGTAATAGTCTGCGTTGTTTTTGCCAGGTTTCAATGCCTGGTGATATTATCCACCTCAACGTAGGTGGTAAAAGGTAAAAAACAGGAAGGATTTTTTCTTGTGATAGTTTTTTGCTCTCCAAACTGTCACTGCTCCAATTAGCGATGACAAAACAGGACGTTACTGGTATAAAATGCAATTAAATGCTTACAGAAGGGTTTCAGTTTCACCTAGGGGTCGGATTAAGTAGGCCTAGTCACATTGTCTTTTGGTAGCTACGAAGGGTTTCTAGTCAACTTGTACCCATTTTTGGTCAACTCTTACCTGAGCTTTGGTCAACTCGTACCTACCCAAGTCAACCCGTACCCGAGTAAAAAAGGGGGAGGGTAGGGTAGGTTAGACGCACAGGCAGGCTGGGTAAGTGGCAATTCGGTTGAGCCTGTTAAAAAACACACAAAAAACTCACAGTTTACTGTTTACGATAAGGCAAGGTTCGGACCAGCCTGTTCGAAGATCCCAAACCTTTTGTTAGTGATTTGTAAAAGGGCCTTTTTCAAATGTTTACACGTTATTTAGATTTTTTTCTTTCTATTGTACAATGAATAAACTATTTTGTAAAGACATGCAAAGACCGAACAAAGGCATGCAAAGACATCCACTTTCTGCAAGACATTTTGAAAATACACAGAAAATGTTCCAAAAAGACATTAAAAGACCTCTTTAATCTGAGTCTTCAGCTACGTTCATATTTTGAGTATGTGAGCAGCTTGGCTCTGGTGAGTATGTGCATAGGCTTGCCAGTACCTTAGTTGTTTGACAATGCGATAAGCATTAACATCAGATTCAGAAGTGCTGTTTTTTAAGTTTCGGACATAGTTTTGTTAATAGGCACTATGATAATATTACTAAAAGGTATTTTGAAACTACTCATTTCAAAGTAAGTCAGCAAACGTCAAAACAAAATGCAAATGTTATGAGTCATTGAAGCCCTCGCCTTGTAAGCAAGCAGTGAAGGCTCAGATGGCACTGCATATGGTGATATAGGCTCACCTGGTCATTCTAAATTAAAGAACCAAACCCTCATGAGCTGGCACAAGTTTTTTAATCAGTTATAAACCCAGAAAGATATCAGTTTAGAACAATGCATTTGCTGAATTTTCTTCATAACAGGGCTTTAGATAAGCTTGCATACCGCGTAAATTACGAAAATATGTGACAGGATACACATTTATTTAAGTCCTAGCGCGTATCATGTGCAAAAAACAAAATAAGCATTACACATTTAATGTTTTTCCAGAGCGTAACGTCCAAAATGCCATATTTCTTTTTCTTGTTTACACGGTAGGAAAAAGTTAAAGGTATCCAAATTTGTTTCTCTTCGGGCATATTCGTTTTATTACGGAGGCATCTCAAATCTTCGTAAACGCATTCACTATCAAATGAAAACACGTCTAAGTCTCCGTCGGGTCAATAGTGCAGCTTGCGGAAACCATCGAGAACCACGAGGTTACTCTGTAAACACACAGTTTTACTTTCGGTTTCACAACACGCTGTCTGCAAAATGCTACGGATGGAAGTTATACAAATAAAGTCATCCAAGCGTGTTTGCTTTCTTGTAATAGTTTACAGTATTTTCTGCAAATATATCTGAAATCTAGCCGCTTTTTCTTTTTAGAAAAGTATCAGGAGATCTGTGATTGCGAGAATCGAATACACAAAATCCAAACAAGTACTAGCTTATACAAAAGTATTTCGGTCTGTCTAATGACTAAAAAAATCTTTCAGATCATTTTAAGTAGCGTCATGTGTTCTGATCCAATATTTTGATTTCAACAAAACCCCTCACCCACCCACCCCTCCCAAAGCAGACAATAGCAACTAAAAGGGCACTCATAACACAGGAGCCTGGTTTGCTGTGTTTGATAAACACAGACAACCAGGCTCTTGTGACTCATAATGCTCCTATTTGTACTATTTTTACAAAAAAATATTCTCCTCCCGCACCCCCTTGTCCCCTCTGCGGCTTTGTCATGGTAAACCCAACATCTATTCTGCCAAATAAAAATTGTTATCTTACCATTTGCTCTCTTGTTAGTAGACTAGGAAAACAAGCAATTATGCTCAGGCGCAATTAAACGGCCTGTTGAAATTGCTTTATCATTTCTTTGTGTATGTTCTTTTAAGACAAAAAGTCAGTACTCCAAAAAATTCTCGTTACTCCTTTTTTAAAAAATGGACGAGTACTGTACTCTTTTTAAAATAAAGCTTATCTAAAGCCCTGTAATAAGATTGAACTTTTTAAATTATTTACACAGTCAGACCATGTTATTTATTTACTACAGTTTAACCCAATCACATATCCATCATTGATTAGGTAACAAAAACATTTTTCACACCCTGCCAATCGACAGCACATCGCTGTGAAGCGACTTTATGTACATAACCCGCGTCACAAGAAAACATACACACTTAGGCAACCGCTTAAAAACTACCCAATACAGGTATAAATAAACTAAGGTTTGAGTTGGCTAAGGTACAAGTTGACAAAGGTACAAGTTGACCAAAAGTTGGTACGAGCTGACTTAGGTACGAGTTGACCAGTTACCCTAGGAAGCGGGTCAAGTCGTCTCACCGGTGTCACTGAGGTGTGTCCTTGAGCAAGATACATTAATCCTTGCTTAGTACTGGTTCAACCCAGGAAGACCCATCCCGACATAACTGAAGATTGTTGACTGGGACATAAAGAATAAAATCAAACAAATCTTTATAATACATGGCCATGCTGTGGCTCCCAAATTTTACTTTTACCGTGGAATTTTACAAAGGAATTACATAGAGGAAAATGACCATCAATCTCCAAAGTTCCTTTGTGAAATTGTCCCTACAGTTATATAACACGGTTGACTTATAACACAGTCCATTCCTATGGACCCCAATTATAGAGTTTTACAGGAACTCAACTCACAGGTTTAGATGAAGAAAAAAATCGAGTGTAAAATTGTAAATATTTTCTTACCCATCAGATTCAGTTTTAACATATGTTTTAGGTGCTTAAAAGAATCATCTCATTGAGACAGTTCTTTTGAGTACCCACAACATGTTTTGGTTGAGAAATAAGAAAATTAATTTTTTGTTACATACTCTTAACTAAAGGCCTGCTTAACTGTAATATGTCATTCATTATGATACTATGAATTAGTTCATATTTAGTGTTTTTGAGAAGCTATATTCCACAAATGTACATTGTATGGCGCTTATTATTAATCACAACTTCTAAAAAAAAGTTATTCATAAACACATGTAATTTATGCCATCTCATATTAAGTTGTTTTCACTTGATATACCGCCGTTTTACGTTTGCGCGGATTGATATATGCGCGTTTTTTTTCCTACGAAAGCGTGGAATTAGTACTATCATATGCACATTTAAATTGTGCGGTTTTTAATTACTTTTGTATGTCACTTGGACAGGTTAGACATAATAATAGTCTTTATTTTCAGAGGGTAACACATTTAGCAAAAAAAAAGCTAATCTTCCATGAGGCCCTACTATAGTCGTATCTCGTTATCAAAACCATAGGAAAGATAACAAGATTCAACTATAGTGCTTCTGTTCGCCAGGCGGTCATGATATATCTCCTCATTTCAGAACACCGTCAATTCTATATATAAAGCCATCATAAATCAAACTTTTCTTTCCTTTATTCGTATCAGAGATTTTAAAATCCATGGTTAAGTTTAAAATTCCTGGTTAAAATACAAGTTTAAAAACAAAATACGAAAACGTCTAAAACCTTTAAAAACCTTCTAAAATATAACGGTTATACCTGAGCAAGACGGTTGTGAACACAGGTAAGCTGGGCTATTATATCGATAATGAGCCTAAAGGCGAGACACGCAAATGATACCTTATTTTCAAGCGCTTTTCATACAACGTCACGGTATGATTTCCACGCTATGATATACGGCCTGATATACATGTATTAGCCTAAAGTTCTCTTGCAGGTTAACTTATACTAGACTGTACTGATGCCTTTGTATTTCTCACCATTTCCATATTACATGCCTGAAGGCCTAAATTTTCTTGTTGTTATTTTTGTCACACTTTATCATTACTGCATATTTACTCACAATACTTGGTGGTACAAATGTACCAGTGGTACAAATGTACCAGGTTTTAACCTTCCAAATTTCACAAATAAAATTGTTTCAATTACCACTTGTACAAATTGCTGGAGATATTAAAAAAATATAGAGCATACGTTGAGAATATTTTCTTATCCATCATTCTAACATTTGTTTTGGTTGCTTAAAAGAACCATCTCATCGAGACGGTTCTTTTGAGCACCCACAACATATGTTAAGTTTGAGAAATAAGAAAATTAAGTTTTAACTAGACACTGTTATCTAGGGGCCTGTATATGTGTACATGTTTCAGACATAAGTTTGTTTTCTCTTAACAGATTTGCCACATCAAGGGAGACTCTAACATGGGTTCAGGATTCCTTTTTCTCAAGGTCAGTATAACTTGCCTTAGGGATATATGATAATGTGCTCACCCATGTCATAATGTCGCTAAATCATATGGGCCTGGTCATGAGAAGACCTGCCCCAGGTAAGACTCCGTCAAGCCTGCTCAGCTCCTGACATTGCTAGATGTAGGTACTTGAAATTGAGCATGTAGCAAGTTAACTCTTTAAGTAAGGGGAAAGAAACAAAATAAACGACCACTGGGTTTGGTAATGACTGTAGGTTTAATGATCAACCGGTTTCGCTCACAAGAGCTTCATCAGGATACAATATGCAAGAATTTTTTTTTACTGAACTATAAAAATTGCGGAGTGAAAGTCACTTGAAAAGGTCATTAGGAACGGAGGTGGATATTACGTCGCTAAGACGAGAAATCAGTTTCTTGTATAGTCATTCGTTAACATTTAAATTAAAATCATGTTTATATGGGCGGACAGTATAAGATGTTGATTTAATTCTGTTGCCCTGGGCTGGACACAAATCCAAAGAGTTACAGCCGGTCGAGTGCATCAGAAGTAAAGTGCAATATCCTGTATTAAACAGGTAAATGTATGATAAAATGATAAAAAGTTAAATACAGTTCATTTCGCTGGAACATGCCGTAGAATGTACAGGTGGGAGATGGTCTGTTCTTTAATAGCTTTTTCCTGGCAGATGGTAGCGCCCGAACTGGAACTAGATGTGGATGGTATAAGGTGTAAGTCCTCTATGCAAATGTCTAGGAAGTTTACCATCATTGTGCTGGCTTCAGACGTGAATCCGAGTGTCGGGTGAGTGCTGTTGAGGCCGCCAATACGGGAGTACAACTCCACAATAGAGTACAGCGATATCAAAAATATATCGTCGATGTATCTTTTTGTAATTAAAATCATGAAGTCAAATTCCTCACTTTCAGTAGAAGATTGAACTAATTCCTGAATATTGCCAATTTTTTCAGAGGTGTTTTTGTCTGGAATTTCCCAATAGCTAAGTGGAAGTTTATTTAATGAATATCCAAAGTTTAGTAGTGCTTTCTCCCATTGATGTCTGAGTGTGGAGCTTATAACAGGAATTTATAGAACAATATTGATCCGCAGTGCTTTTGGTTTCAGTTTGTTTTCAACGCATTGCGTAGATAGTTCATGTGGCGATTCGCCCTTGTGCGTTGAATGAGTAGTTTTTTAGAACTTTGAATTTGGCTTGGTTAGAGATACTAATATTGCTGGCGTTGGTTTCTCTGATTTTACGCTCTTTAGCATGATTGGTATTTTTTATGCTTTTATTGTCGTCTCCTACTTTTTTTCATAAACGCAACAGAACGTAAAACAGTTTAGATCCAGATCAGGACCGACATTCTGTCAGTCCTGATCTAGGTCCAAACTGTTTGCAAAGATTATCAGCAAAAGTTGTCACTTGCAAAGGAAGAGTTAAGTTATTTAACATGTTTCAAAAAGAAAATAACTAATGCTCTAATCAGGCTGTGCAGATGTACATGCAGATTTTCTCCAGACAAGGTCCATATGAGCCAGTGCATGAGAAAGCAAACAAAATAAACTGAGCCTAGAAAAGACACAGATCAGTATAGTGGTGGATCCAAAGGGGGTTCAGGGGCTGTTTTTAAATACATGTATCCTATGAAACTGAGACCAAATTATTCGATTTTCATATATTTAAGAAAAATGAGATAAAATCAGCAAAGTGAACCCCCACACCTTTATACATATGAACCCCCTTTCCAGAAATCTTGGATCTGTCCCTGCAGTAGGGACACCAGCTTCAGGGATTTTCCTACCTTTCTGAAGTCGGGGCCAGGGGCCTGTTGAATTTGGGAAAATATCATTTGAGCCATCAAAACTGGGAAAACTAGATACAGTCTAAAAGAATTAGAATTCCATTTTAAATTCTCAGATTTAAAACCATAATAATTGCGTTGACCTTATAATTACATGTACTCAGGAATATATGCATCAATGTGTGAATGTTTTCAATGTAAACATCTGTAACTTAAATTTTCTATTTTTGGGGCAATTTTTATGAAATTTTCACCAAACTATAAAGCTAAGAAATTGGGAATGTTATTCACTATTTTGGGAAGTTTATGCTCATTATTCGATTTGGAAAGGGCCGATATTCGGTCCCAAAGTAGGCCTAGGAAAACCCCTGAGCTTGGTTGGAATACAAATCTTGCAGTACAGTCATTGAAACAGCAAAGACTATGATCAAACTGGAAAGATGCTGATCTGAGCCTAAACTTGGTGGATTTGTAATTTTGTTGGTATTATTAGACCGTAAAGTCATATATAAAACATACATACATGCAGATAGCCAGTCACATGTTCAAATAGACATTCATTTTGAACATAAAAATGTGTTAAGTCTCTTTTCAATCAGTTTCAGTCACATTGTGTACCCACAGCATATGTTTTGGTAGAGAAATCAGTAAGTCAATTTTTGATTATGCAGTCTTATAGATACAGAGGCCTGTCCAGTTATGTTAGGTGTCCAGTTTTTGGTTAAAACCTCATACTGAACTCTACTATAATACTTTGTGTATGCCTGGATTGGAAAAAGTGAGTATGATCATGAAATAACACAATCACAAGCTGCAGACCAATTCATGGCACCCTGAGGAAGAGCCACAGAACATTAACAGTAACAAAACAACAGGAAGACAAAGTTAAGCAACCAGTTCTCTCTTCCTCATCAAGGTGATTGCAAAACTAGAAAGCACTCTAAGTTCTGCATAACAAAACAAAGGCCAAACACAGAACCCCCATAAACCATGGGAGCAACAATAAAGAATGAGTCAACAACAGAACCACCAACTTAGAACGCACAGCAGCCTAAGCCACTGAAGGCTCTTTGCCTGCAAGTAGCGACTTCTGTTGTCTGCTGATAACCTTTGCAAGCACTTTTGACAGAACATTGAGCCTGATCTGGATCCAAGCTGTTTGGGCCGGTTTTCTCACTAAAATTGCAGTTGTTCTTTATCCAAGATACAATGTTCAAAATTGTGTTACGGCTAGTGTCTGTTAAATGGTCAGAATAGCCTTTCAAACACACTTTACCAGTACTTTCAAAAGTGAGCTGACAACTTGTTTAAAAACAAATGGCTTAAAATGCTTGTCATAAATGTAATTTGTTGTAACAGTCACAGGAAATGTACAAAATATGAAACCTGTGCAGATTACACAGGTTTCATTTTTTGTACATTCCATACCAACATCTTTGATTTATTTCTGATATTATGATATTAATTATGTTTCAGTTTGTTAAGTGGAAGAATATCTTCTTTAAAAGATGACAAAGGAGCTGTAAGTAGGATTTAATGCTCAGTTTTTCAGGTCCACTTATTTTGTACTAGCATACTGAGTGAGCTAACGGGTCAAAATGTCTTTAATCACTGGTAATTATCCACAAGACTATCAACATATTGATATGGTTTTTCAAGAAATCAAGAAAAAAATTTCTAGCACACCAGATCAGGATTTTTGTTGTTTTTACCCATTTGAGATAATTCTATCTCAATTCTATCTCACATACCCGTACCAGCCCGTGTGAAAGATAAAAAAGTAACGAACAGCAGCACATTGATATGTGACGTCATTGTTATGATAAAATTATGTCACCATGTCACATCGTAGTGTATTTAGAAGTCTTTTTCATGTTTTTATAATATAAAATGGGGTATTTAGTTGTGAGCAAGAAAAAGAATCCATTAGTTGTGTAAGGGTGGGATAGAAAAATCCGTCCCCCGCGATCACCGTTGGCCATCGCCCGACAAGCTTGTGATGCCATTCTGTGATCCTCAGGACTTGATTTTTCTATCCCACCCTCACACTCATGATGGATTCTTATTATCTAATTCCATTCAGTGTTAAACTGCTCTTGTTCATAGCTGAGCACTTTTTAATACCACTGGATTCTTTTATTTACTTTTCCATTTTATACAATAAATTTAACCAGGCAGGGAGTCAGATTGGTAATTTGACTTCTTTGAACTGCAGAACTGTCATTGTGAATTATAACCCTGGTCCAGCCACATACTTTCATGGAGATTATTATCTCCTTTTTCTGATTTAAGGAGGGAAGACCAGGTTTTCTGTACAAAAAATTTGAATACACATACCAGTTAAATGCTGACTGTTGTGAAAATGTTGAAACTTATGTTAAGCACCAATTAACAGCAACAACAATAAGTTTAACACTCACTGTGCTAAGCCTAGATAATTCCTGTTTTGAAAACAGTAGAGTTTCAGATCAGCTGGCGTCTGAGTAGCACAGTTTCTGAGAAACCAGCTAAGGCCAGAAATTTTTTATTAGTTGATTTACGGGATTTTTTTTTCAGATTTAGGGTCGAGGGGACGAAAAAAAAATAATAAAAAAGCTCTGAAAATGACCAGTAAATTGGCAGGGTGCCCATAAGTCAGGGAAATTTTGTTTTATTTTCAAGGTCAGGGAAAAGTCAGGGAATTCTGAAAAATGGTCAGGGAAATTAGAAAATCTTCAAAAGTCAGGGAATTTTAAAATCATGCTTGGTTAATCCACCAAAAATTGAACAAACAGATATGAGATGATGACTTAGTGTTAGGGTGATTATAATATGCAATCCAGTTATTCTAATATTTCTCTTGGCTCAGTAACTGTTAATTCATTTAATCTAAGACATAATATTTGGTCACATTGTTTTAACTCACCTGAGTCAAAGGCTCAAGTGAGGTATGATAATGAGTATATTAATGATCTGTTGTCATTATCTGTTCACATTTCCAAAGAAGTATATATCTCGAGTTGTGATCAAATGTCATGTAAAGCACATAAGCTAGGGGAAAGGCTATGGAAGGGTATCGGGCTCATAATTCAAATACGCATTATGCCTTATGCCTGATTCCATTTACGGGTTATGGATGTGTATTATGCTTTATCACAAAGTGTCTGTCAGTTGTATGCATTTTACGTTCTACAAAATGATCGTGGTGATAATTCCATTTGGGTGTTCTGTATCCCTAATCCCTAATTATGCTTCAACACAAAGTGCCTCTCCGTAATATGCATTTTACGTTCTATGAAAAGGGTCGAGGCGATAATTCCATTTGGTTATTTCTATAAAAATATAACAGTGACTGCATTTCTGTAATTCGGAATTCGCTTTCTACGGAATGGCTTTCCATATTCTGGTTCACTTTCCGGTAAACCTGTTTTTGCCAAACCCCAATACGCTAAAGTCTATTTCGACTACGCAACTAAATTACTAGCTTCACCAAAAAATGCTAAACGCAAAATTAAAATAATGAAACTAATAAATAATTCTGCAGTAGAATTCTTCTCTACTTTTTGTCCCTCATTTTATGGAGAAAAAAAAACAACAAAAAAAAAACAAACACGCGAGACGATTGTCTGCGCATGTCTATACTTTCGGAAGATAACCCGGTGTACAGGTAAATTCTGCCCGTCAAGAGTTATCCTGATTACCCGTGGAAGGAGAAAAAAACTTTTGTTAGTATTGAGGTTAGATCTACCAAATAGTGTGATATTACTTCTTACAGGGCCGTCGTCGGCTTTTGAAAAGTGGTACGGCCATGGAACGTCGTAGCCGTTTTTTCTGAGTGTCGGAGGCATGAGTGGGGTGGTGGAGGTGGTGGGGGGGGGGGGGGGGGGGTACGAGAGGTGGATGACCCCTCTTGTCAGGGGGTGTGGGGGAGCCCCAAGAAAATTTTCTAATTCAAGATGTCTGTAGAAGCGATTCTAATGCATTTTGAGGCATTTCTTTCTTGTCATACCAAGCTTTATTTTACAAGCATAAGCTGCATTTCAGATGCTTACGACAGCTTTTTGAACCCCCACCAGCAATGTATTAACAACTGTTTTGACCCCTCGGTGGGTCTCATCAAGCGATGGCATCAAACTTGACAGTTCGCTAGTAATTCTGATACAGATATCTGTTGTTGTTTTAGTTGTTGTTGTTTTTTTGGGGTTTTTTTTGTGGGGGGGGGTGTTGTTTTGATTTTTTCAGTTCGATACATACATGATCATACATTCCCAGGCCTCTAGAAAAGAGAGCGTAATTAAAAATAAGAACTAAAATATATGTTGTGGGTACTCAAAGAATTGTCTCAATGAGACGGTTCTTTTGAGCACCCAAAACATATGTTTTACTAAAACATATGTTGTGGACCCGGTTGTGGATACTCAAAAGAACCGTCTCGATGAGAACGATTCTTTTGAACACCGAAAATAAATGTTAAAACTGATAGATAAGAAAATATTCACAATATTACGCTTGAAAATTTTGCTTATCTAGACATATACATGTCCGAGTTAATATAAATCAAGGTAAACAAGAAATATCTTTAAAAAAGATATTCGGCGGCTCTCAAATACTGACGATAAACGCAACCAAATTCGCTGGTTTAGACGAGGGCGCAACACCCTTGGGCCCTTATAGTGCAACGAGAGGATTTACATGGTAGTAGCACGACTGATATGCCGATAGTCGGTCGGTTGAAAATGTCCGATAAACAAACAATTTTAACACAATTTACTCGAAAAAAACGTTGATTTTTTCTTTGATATTTTCCGACTTGAAAAGGGAATTTTTCATCCGAACATAGGAGAAAAGAAACGTTTTGGCATTGGGAATACAACCGTATAACGGCCAAAATAGACTATTGTCGAAATATATGAAACAGACTATAATCATGTTCAGATATGGGAATTGGAAAAGTTACAAATATTTTATTTAAATAACGTAATATTACTGTAAAGTCCTTTCGAATTTAGTGGGTTATTTTATAATGCACTTCTTTACTGTGTGCAAGGCATGTAAACAATGATAGTGACAGCAATTTACAAATACTGTACATCGGGGGTTGACCTATATTCGAGACGAGGTCGTTAATACATTTGCATTTTTAGACCAAGTGCACAGACTGGTTCTCTGCCATTTACATGTATGTTTTCAAGTTTAGTTTCATGTTTAATAAGATTGTAAGGACATTCTGAGTATCAACCAATGAGAGCATCTTTTTCCAGTCTGTGTGATGAATATTACAATTTAAAAATGCTTCTGATTGGTGAATAATTTAGAGCTAAAGCGATATTAGAACGGCGGCCTTTTGGCCGCCGTAAAAAGTCAATAGAAAAATGAAAAAATGACCCAGACAAAAAGGCATATTCGGCCTAAAATAAGTGGTCCGGCAAAAACCTTTTTTGGCAAAAAAAAGTGGTCCAGCCATGCCGGACCGGCCGTACCGCCGACAACGGCCTTGGTCTTAACTGTTGAGGCCCTCCCGGAGGAGGGAATGAGGGGGGGGGGGGTACCTGTTCCTTTGTTCACTGAAATAAATTGGCTTGTTCCCCTGCTCCCCAAAAATCGAAAACTTGCTTTCTTATGTTCCCTGTTCCCCAATATTGTCTTTGTTCCCCTCAAAATTGGCCTTTGTTCCCCTTAAATTAATGTTCTTTTTCCCCTGTTCCCCAAAACTCCCGGGAGGGCCTCATTGTTACAACCTATGTCTTGACGAAAACTATAATTTTCAAAGGTTCCAGCTCCACATTTTTATTCACATGAACTCCCTTTCCAGAAATCCTGGACCCACCCCTGACTGACGAGGAATACTAATCTACCTAAGAGGCTAAGACAACGGATCAAGAACCGCTACTGGCTGTTCAGGGACTAGCGGATAGCCGCACAAAAGATCTATGCCTGTCCAGAAGTATTCTTGTCATCATTTATAGCAGCATAGGCGTCTCATACATGTACAGCGTATTGTGTTCAGTCATAAATCGATTTGCGACAACATGAAAAGCCGAAATAAGACTTTGTTGTCAATTGAAACGCGCATTGCAAGAAAGCAAATAACAGCTATTTAGAGAGATAAGAAACTTTGAAAGAGCTAATTTTGCGGATTGAGAAAACCCATAAAGCACACAACATAATGATTAAATGGCATCAAGCGTAAAGACATTTTGTAGAATGCAGAATGCATATTGCTGAAACGCACTGTCTGTTATAGCAAATAAGAAATACACATTACTGGAATGGAATTATGACAGGAAATTGGGGGTACAAAACACCCAAATAGAATTATTACCACGATCATTTTGTAGAATGTAAACTGCATACAACTGATAGACACTTTGTGGTAAAGCATAATAAACATCCATAACACGTAAATGGAATCAGGTATAAGGCATAATGCGTATTTGAATTATGAGCCCGATACCCTTCCATAAAAGGCTGCATAAGGTTTTTGGGCTGATTGGATTGGAATTCTAGTTGCCATGGGCAATATAAAGCTCCCATAGACATAAAAACTTTGCAAATCTTCTCTGAAGCCATAAGCCCCACAGCTTGTTGATATAGTGTGTAACAATATCTAGTGGTCTCCTACATAAATCCTGACAATCAAGCCCCTGGGTTCCAAACTGGCCCCACCTGGAAGTCCTGGAGGATCAATAGATCACATAGACAGTAAGACTTAAAATGGAAAAAAAAACCCTTAAAGAATCTATTTTTCTGTAGCCATGAGACCCACAGCTTGAGTATACAAGAATTTCAATTGCACATCAGGGCTCTACGTTAACATTTTAACCTACTAGCCATGTCGGACAAGGACCTTGTGAAATGTACTTGTCCTGACCTAATATGCACTAGCCCTGACCTAAAATGCGCTAATTTTCAAATTATATAAAATTGAACATTAGAGGAGCCGACGCATGTGAAAGTGTCAAAAAAGCTGTAAACTTGTGTATTATGCATGTGCAAGTCTGTTAATAAAATTTGTTTCTTCATTAATAAGTTGAGCTCCATAGGTTGAGTAACATTCTGTGCTACATTTGAAAGTATTTTTTCCTTGAACTAGCCCAATCGGGCTACCAGGGCCCAGAATTTACTTGTCCTGACCATGATTCTACTAGTACAGGTACTATAGGACCATGCTTACTGTAGAGCCCTGCACATACAGGCTTGGGGCCAAGAATAATAGTTCTAGCCAAGGGTAGTGATGGATTATGCATGAAATTACCTTTGGGGATTCCAGCCAAGGTGAATGAGCCATTAGAGTTTGAGCCATTGAAATTCAGGCCCACAACTTATATATTTGATATAAAGCAATGTCTTGTAGTCCCCAAAATAAATCCTGCCAACCATGCCCCTGGGGTCCAAACTGGCCACACCCTGGGTACCATTATCTTCCATTGACTTTTAATGGGAAAACACTCTAAAACCATGAGATTCACAGCTTATAAAGTATATAGCAATGTTCAGTGGTCCCCTGCATAAATCTTGCCAATTATGCCCCTGGGGTCCAAATTGACCATGTCCTGGGGTCATTTGCATCCATAGACTCCTATTTAAAAAACCTGGAAAAATTCTCTGAAACCATGTGGCCAACAGCTCAGGCAAGCAGTATAACATATTAACAAATCATCTTCCTCAACAAAAAGTTATGTAATGTTCTTTCTTACACGCTTGCTGTCTGTTGTTTGTCTTTTTTATTTAAACACACATTTCTGATGCAAAGCTCATAGATTTTAAGGATTTAATTGAATTGATGTCAGTATTAATAAAACGTGGACATAGCAGACGGCTGTAAGGGGAGGAGGTGGGTGCGAAAGCGCGGTAAAATGGTCAGGGAAAATGAGTTTTCGTCAGTGAAAAGTCAGGGAATTTCATTTCATACTAAGGGTGGGCACCCTGACTGGTCATTTTCAGAGCTTTTTTTTCAGAGCTTTTTTTTTCAGAGCTTTTTTTTTTTAATATCTCCAGAAAAAAACAGTAAAACTAGTAATGTAAACCAACAGTCTGTATTAAATCTTAATATATATCATCATTTTCCTAAAAATCTGGACAGGACAATCACTTTTATCAGTGTCACTCTCAAAAATACGCAGACAGAACCTCAAAAATATATTATTTTTTTCAACTTAACAAATAATATTTAGAGTCGGCGGATAAAACTAAAAATTGATTTTTTTTCTACTTTCCAGAAAATTTTACAGTAGGAGGGTTTGTAAATCAACTAATAAAAAAATTCTTGCCTAATCAGGATCCACACTGTTTTCCACATTTGTTTAGGAGAAATGCTGGTAACTGGAATCCGGCAAGTTAATTGGATAAAAGTTGGAGGCATGGAGGGATTGTAGTAGATAAAATATCCAGCATGAAAAGGGTTAAAACTTAGATTGAGTTTCATATGCTTCATGTATGTAATACATGAGCCATGACATGTGATTTCCAACAATGTGGTATTTTGACAAGTGTAGACTCAGATGAGCCTGTGCAGCCCCCTTTTAAGCTTTGAAACTCCAAATGATGTTCAATCAGTAGCTTAACGGTCATAGAATATTCAAGCGACTAGCAAAGGATCTGATCAGACTGCGCATATGCGCAGGCTGATCTGAGGCTTTGTTGGTCGCACATACCACATTGTTGGAAATCTCATGTGGCGGCTCACATGTTTAATGATTAATCATGCCCCTAGATAAGAATATTTTGATGGTGATATGAGAAAATTAGTGGACTGACTGATTCTTCTGTAAAGCTTTGAATTTATACATGCTTTTTCTGTTTCAGATATTCATTGACAGGGATCCAGCTTTGTTTGCTGTTATCCTGAATTATCTCAGGACAAAGGAACTGGACCTTTGGTAAATTGCTATGCATAATTTTTGTCTGTTAAAAATGAGCATTTTTATTCTATACTGGCCAGTGCTGCTGCATGAGGCCTGGGTCATCATCTACATCCATTCTTTGTGTTTACACTAATGCCTCTTATAATGATCCATGCTGACCTCTCCAGCAGGGCTAGAGATCTAATGTTTGGTCGGAGTCTTTATCTACATCCATTATTTGTATATTTGAGTAGGGAAGGCTATGGCATATCTCCCTTGAGCCATCATTGCTTGGAGTTGCAATAAGTACCAATATCATGTGTGCTGGCCTATGTAAATATTTATATGAACATTTGATTTCATTACATTAGTAAGAATGTTTTTAACCACAATTGTGTATGCATACAGAGGAATAATAGACATGAAACATATCAAACAGGATTTTAGTTTGAAGGCCTGGTAAGATCCTTTGAGTGGACTTAGTGGGGTTGGGCGGAGGCCAAAAATCTTTATTTTTTCTTCAGAAAATGGTCATGTTTCCCTGTCACAGAAGAGTTTTTAAATCAACATTGCACCCAGCAACCAAGCTGACGCACCCTGGTAGAACCCAGAAAATGCCTTACAAAAAAACAAATAAGTATGATCAGGAAATACCACAATCACACACTGCAGACCATGCCACGGCACCATGAGGAAGAGTCACAGAGCAATAACAATCACAAGACACCAGGAAGACAAACAAAGTAAAGCAACCAGCTCTCTCTCTTCCCCAAAACTAGAAAGGACACAAAGCAATGCACAACAAAACATGGAACAAACACAGAACCCCACAATTGGAGTAACAATTAACAACGAATCAACAACAACAGAATCTCTGCCTTAGAACAGACAAATTAAAGGGAATGAAATAATGAGCAACATCCAACCAAATATTTTGCCCCTACACACAACCTCAACCCCTTGGGTGACTTTGATTGGTCAAAGCATTTTTTTTTTCTGAAAGTGGTCATCAAAACCATTTTCATTCTGATGGATTATCATACATATATTGAAATGAAAAATATGGAATTGTTCATTTTCATTTCGTATTTTAAGTGGTTGCCAGTTAAAAATATATAAAATGATGTATTTCTGTTCATGAAAGTTGTTTTTATCTTAGCAAACAGTGCATACACTGATGAAATGTCACCTTATGCAGTTCTTTTGAGTACCCACAACATATGTTTTGGTTGAGAAATAAAATAAAAATTCAATTAGGTACATGTACTCTTATCTTGAGGCCTGGACCTTGGATTTTAAATATCCTTGTCTGTAAAAGTCCTGACCCCGAGGTTATAAAACTTTTTTCATGCTCAACTCAACTGAGCACGAAATTTCAGCTGCTCATAAAAAGTAAAATACTGACAAATTAAGAAGTTTCTTGCTTTAAGTCTCTCAGATGTTGTATTTATCATGCTAATAAATGTTAAAATGCCAACAATTATTGGCATTTTAACATTTATGAGCAGGATAAATTTCATGCTCAGCTGAGTTGGGTATGAAAATGGTTTTATAACCGGGGGGCCCCAGGTTATTTAAGCAGTGACAAAAGATTCCAACAATGTGGTATGTGCGACCAGCAAAGGCTCAGACCAGCCTGTGCATACACGTACTCTGATCAGAGCCTTTGCTAGTCACTTGAATATTCTATGAGTGTTAAGCTACTGACTGAACATAACTTGAAGTTTCTAAGTTTAAAAGGAGGCTGCACAGGCTCGTCTGAGTCTCCCAATTGTCGAAATGCCACATAAGGCTTAAATGAAATATATGTGTGGTTCCTGTTGCCTACCTACCCTAATTTTTTTAACTCTACCCTAAACATTAAAATGGTCTTTGGAGAAAAAATACCTAAAATGGGCACTTTTTCAGATTTTGTCACTATTTTCTTTGTTAAATGTTATAACAAAATTTAATAATTTCCCTATCTACCTACCCTAAATTCTGTTGGTATGCAACAAGAACCACACATATATTTCATTTAGGCCTAATTGGAAATCAAATGTCACAGCTCAATTTTCTGATTCAATTATCTTATTTCAGTAATGTTGACATAGGTGTATTAAAGCATGAAGTGGAGTTCTATGGTATAAAGCCGTTGAGTAAGTACTTGTGCTAGTGAGACTGAATGGACTGGAGGCAACATATGAGCCGCGACATGAGATTTCCAATAATTAGGTATCTGCAACCAGCAACGGTTCAGACCAGCCTGCGCATACAGGCAGTCTGATCAGAGCCTTTGCTAGTAACTTGAATATTCTATGAATATTAAGCTACTGACCAAACAGCATTTGGAGTTTCTAGCTTAAAAGGAGGCTGCACAAGCTCATCTGAGTCCACACTTCTCAAAATGCCTCCTTGTTGGAAATCACATGTTGTGGCTCATATTGGTTAGCTCACGAGATTTTTGGTACCTATCATTTAGGCCTTGACGCGACAAACCTGTCTTCGTTTTTTTTTTAAAAAAGCGAGGCTCAAACCAAATTCCTCAGCTACACAGACTATCTAGAAATTTGAAATTTGGCTTGTAGCAAACCTAGATATGAAACTTTCCAAAAAGCGAATAACAAAGGTGCTGATCAGACTGTGCGGATGCGCAGGCTGGTCTGCGCCTGTGTTATTCGCAAACCACCGAAGATAGGTTTTCTCGCGCCGCGGCCCATATATGCATAGAGTCATTCTTTAAATATGCTTGTACAGCAATCAAGTGGGGATAGAGGATTTTCTTGGCACTTCCATACTTAACTCTTGTCCTGCAGAACCAGGATTTATCCTTATTTGAAAACATTGTAGATCCAGATCAGTTGGCTTCTGACAAAGCCATCTGATCAGGATCCACACTAATTTCTACTCTGATTGAAAAAACTTGCAAGACCATTGGAATGCTGCAGGCAAACAAGGATAAAGTTTTGGAGGAGTGAAGTACATAAAAATATCCAGCATGACAGGGGTGATTGTGTGCAAACTCTGGATAGATTGGCAATGTGCAGGTTCACCAGAGGCTTTACCTTTTGCATATAAGATTCATGAACCACAGGCTTG
This sequence comes from Loripinus fragilis, assembly GCA_964019695.1. Classification (NCBI taxonomy): domain Eukaryota; kingdom Metazoa; phylum Mollusca; class Bivalvia; order Lucinida; family Lucinidae; genus Loripinus; species Loripinus fragilis. The sequence continues at coordinate 31,120,438 of OZ026514.1, forward strand.
AGATGTTTTTCCTTGTTGCAGCCCAAAGATAGTGTTGATGTCCGATACAGAGCAAAGGGCATTAATAACAAAAGAGGGCCCAACAAACGTCAAATACCAAAAACTTGTGGTCAAATGTTATCCTTACTCACTAGAAATTAACATTTAGTCTTTTGTTTTGCTATTTTCAACAATTTTGTATTGAAATAAAGTGTAGATCGGTATCAGCTTTCTTAGAAGCCAGCTGATCAGGATCTATACTGTTTTCCTATCTGCTTGAAAATACACGCTAATAAATGGAATCCTTCAATTGGATAAAAAAAACAGGAGTTTAGCAGATAGAAATGTCCAGCATGATACAGTGCAGTTCCTTTTTATTATATACCTAGCATTAATTTCCTATTGATTTGCAGTGAGATAATTTTAGTATCTTTGAGGAGTGAAATATTTCACTAGTGATGATATGAAAAAGTCATATCATCACTGTCGATATTTTTTGTCGGAACTACTTTTTTCATTACACATATGCACAAAACAATCAGACTCACCATCAGATATGATCCATCCTGGTCAAGTTTAGAGGAATTTGGGAGTTTTGAAGATTTAACGGCATTCTACATAAAAATTGACAATGCTGATCCAATGTTAATATACCCAGATCAGACACCAGCCAAATATTTACATCTGAGCTGTATTTTTTCTCCCTGTCATGGCGCTTGCGGCTAGTCCAATTCTCTGATCTCCTCCGAGTCACTTTACTCCTCACAAAATCATCCTCATTTTGTGTGACAAACACATTTCAGTCAATTTCTCGGGCTATTGCCGTCTGATCTGGCAAGCAACAGACTAGCAAGTGGCTAAAAAAACAACTGAAATGGATCTCCCGATGTTCAATCCTCAAATGAAATGTTTCTGTTTTTGTCAAGCGACAGGCTTATAGAGTGATTTCCCTTGGCTATAAGTTGCGCATTACGTTGTAAGGGAAACAACCTAAATATATAAAACAATGATTTCGCTAGACAGTTACTTTTCTTTTGATTCTATTAATATAAGGACTTTTGAGACAAAGCTTGAGTGGCACAGCCGAAATGTGAAATGTAGGCGGGGCCAAGCAACTTCCATTCCATTGGATTACTACGCACCGGGGGGGGGGGGGGGGGGGGTTTTGTGTGTTTTTTTCTTGTTCCCTTTCTTTTTTCATTGAAGACATCACCGGAAGGTTATATAATATACAGAATAGTAAACTGTGTTTCCGTGATATGAAAATTATGTCACTCAGGAATGGTGGTGATTTTGGTAAACAACTCGTCCTGCGGACTCGTTGTTTACCGAATCACCACCATTCCTTCGTGACATAATTTTCATATCACGGAAACACAGTTTACTATTCTCTATATAATACACCTTGTTATAACATGGATTTTGATTTAACACAGCCATGTTGTGGCTCCCAAGTTTTTTACCTTGGAATTTTACAAAGGAATTATAGGAAATTTACCATAAAATGGTCATTATCCTATTTTTCCTTTGTAAAATTGTCCCTTTATACATGCGTCCTGGACGGTACACACGAAGCGCATGCTGTACAATTGGACGCATGCTCATACATTAGGAATCAGATATCTTTCAGCCAATTTCCCCAGTGATTTGCTCTATCAGTAAGAGCTTGAAAGTAAAATATCTCTTTCAAGCAATCGCCTGTGTGATCCTCCTGAGGGATTTGTTCGATCACCAAGAGCTTGAAAGTTAATGATAGCTCTTTCATGCAAGCGCCTGCTTGATACGTCTAACGTGACATCACAAATCTTATAAGGTTACGTCACGAAATGATAATGTCTTGCGCCGAACGGCAACTGCCATGTGCATCGTCACACTTTTAAAGAACTCATCATAAGGTACCTCATAGTTCATTACATTTAACGAGGACTTTAAGAAACTTGGCACCCTCAAGGTAGTCAGATTGGAAGGAGAATGAATAGTACAAAGGTATATGGTAAAATTTTACTTAAGCTTTTATCCTCCATTCTTCTTTCTCTGCCTTCCCTATTTTTCCTCTTTGTCTTTGACTGCACAGATTTGGTGCTTACAGAAAGTTTGGTCATGGCTTTCTCTGCACACTCAAATCAATATCACACCTTTAAAACAGGCACGTGGAGAATAAAGGTCCAAATAAGCCTGCGCATACGACTTATCAGGAATTTTGCCCGTCAATATGAGGTTTAGTTCCTTGAAACTATGGACATATTCGGGGAATGCTGTATTATTTCTTTTTCATTTGGGGAGTACATGTATATTGTCGTATATACTGTCAGAAATTTAGTTTTACGGCGACGCGTCAGCGGATCCAAACGTATATCCCACGCTATACCTCCCCAAATGCAAAGTTTGATTATGGTTATGCCCATTTCAATGCACAGATAACATTTTTCCTTTAAAAAGACAGTGAAAGAGATATTAGTTGCGCCTACAGCCAGCATAAAACCACTTGCCTGCCGTCTAGTTTGGGACAGTATATCGCAAGAATATATACTGCATCAAATTAATGACGCTATCCAATCAGAGGTTGCATTACATTTGCAAGTGCATTAAATTTTACTAAATGTCGCAGATAAAGTAGGTCTCCTGTCTTCTTTTTCATATTGTCTCCTATACATATACGTTTTCTCTGGGAGACTTTATTCGCATGTTAGATGTGCTCTGGTCTGAGAATATCATTTACAGAACACTTTGTCAGAAATTCTTAGTAGTTCATGCGCTACCATATATGTGAAACTATCCAAACAATTTGCTAGAAAAATGGTTATGCTATGGGCATATTTTGCAAATTTGTTAAAACTCTGATGACACTAATGTGCACGGTCCAACTATCCACTACTTTAACCACTTGAACCAGTCATTTGTCAATTACAATCATGCATCATGAAATGACCGACACTTTTATAACTACATTCGCAGGATGTTGAGCCACTATGAGTTAGTCCCATGTACCGAATATGGGGCGAAGTATGCCAAAATGCAATCAAATTAACAACTTATTACTCAAAAACTGTGTTGATGCGAACGAATGGATGCACGAAAATAGGTAGCTCCTATCCTATTCATATAAACATGATTTGCTTATTATTCAGTTTATTCCTATTGACCATAAACATAGTTTTATAAAGGGACTGCACTGTAAATATTAAGCTCTGAAATTGATGCACATTATATACAGGAACAAGACTTTTTTCCTGCAGATTTGACACTAAAATTGGATGCGAATTATGTACCAGCACGTGATATACATATACATGATGCGATACAGTAATAAGATTAGTATAACAGGTCACTTTTAATCTATTATGAATATGGTACATAGACGCACCTTAAACCTGAAACAATCCCTGGGAAGAGCAGACTTGAAATTGATAGATATACCCAAAGGTTCTGGACTCTGCGGCAAACCTTGTGTGACATGTCCCTATATGGAACGAACTACCACCATCTTTTGCTCATCATCTCAAGAAACTTTCCCCATACATGGTTGTTTCAATTGTAAAACCAAAAACATCATTTACGTCATAACCTGAACTAAATGCGGCCTACAATATGTAGGCCAGTCCAGCAACACGTTCAATGAAATATTTAGGAATCACCTACCTGACATAAGACAAGAGAACGCCGACAAACTGGTATCACGCCATTTCTCTACAAACAGCCACAACGTGAAAGACGTTTCCGCCATAATAGTGACGTTGACTAACGGAAACATTAACGTCAGACTCAGGACGGAAGAGGCCTGGATTGCTAGGTTACAATCACGCATGCCAAACGGACTCAACCTCATTCTGTAATCAACAACAACAACAAGTCACTTCACCTACAACTATGAACACCTGTAATATATGCCACAAACAATTTTCGACGCCAGCAACCTTAAGAAGACATACAGATGCGCTCCATGCCCAACAAAGGACTAAATTCCAATGTTGGAGCTGTGATAAAATTTATGCCAGGAAAAAAACGTCCTACGACATGCAAGAAAGACACACGGAGACACAGACGGAAAATTCATCATTACTACACTGACAAACACACATTATAAGCCAGAAATATTCAAACCAAAGACGTGGACACCCCCGATGGAAGCAAGACCCAGAAACATCATCAGACTCAACATCAACACACCTAAGACATCTACAGCCACTTATACACAGAGAGAAGACATATCCACAGACACAGACCATCAACTACCCGAATGGACAGCACTGACTACAACACAGTTACTTAAGTTATACCCGGCCAGCATCAATGAACTTTTATCAGAACTTGATATCTCACCATCTTCCTCCACCAGCACCATTTACCTCGACGAAGGAACAGTCACAGACAGGGAAGTAGCCATACACAGTGTCTTCAATGTATTCAAGAAACATAACTAAATTGAACATTTCTTATTAGACCATAACCTTCATTTATATTGACTGTCCGCCATATTGTTTCCGGCATAGAAACTACCAGACTATTATTTTATTCTATTCTATTCAATTCACATGTACCGTTTTTTTGTACTTCAGTAACCATATTTTTATGTTATTTATGTCCTGACGAAGGTCTTTGAAAGACCGAAAAGCGTCAACTTCAAATGAATTATGTTCCACTAACCGTTGATTATTGTTTGTTCTTTTTTCTCCTTACTTTCCTGATTATTATGAATGTAGTTGGATGCAGTTGATCAGTTACAAAAGTTAATTTGGTGTTTTGTTTCAGTTCGCCGACTATCTCTGTGTGAAGAACTAGAGCAGGCATCTTGTGGCGATGTTCTCTTCCATGGCTATCTAGGACCACCATGTATGTCTATATACATGTTAATCTTGTTACTGACATCCACCTTAACCTTGATTATCTGCAATGGGGTTCATAAAGGCTTGAAAAGTACTTGAATATAGAATGTTCTTGAAAAGTCCTTGAAAAGTAAATCTTGAAATGTGATGGAGAAAGAATGTAAGACCTTGAAAAGTACCTCAATTTTACTATTTTCTGAAAGACAACCCTGTTAAGAGAGACCAATATCAGTACAAAATTATTGTGCCTTTCTATGGTGCAGCAGATGCTGCACCAAAAAAAGGCACAATAATTTATTGCTCATTTTCTTAACTCATTTCTTTATGATCGCTAGAGCATTTGTGAAGTTAAATTTTAATAAAGTGTAAATTATTAACTAATAGTCCTTGCAATCTGTAGGATATGCTTTTAGTTTTACACAGTCATGTCTGTATGAACCCTGACATATACTGGCAGACTTTAAAAATGCAACACTTGGATAGCAGCTTTAATTTATGTTTCAAAAAAGAAGGCAAAACAATCATTTTGGTTGTATGTTGAAGAGTGTTCATTTGTAAGTATATATTAAAAATTGTCCATTTAAAATGAATTTAACCCATTGAAAAAGTAAAATTTTTGAGATAGGGGTCAATTGTTTCATGTGAAAATGTTATCAGTGAAAGATTCCCTACTTCTTTAAATTAAGAAACACGAGAAGTATCAAGTTTGTGTCATGGACTTCGTTAGTCATCGAGGAATCACTCGTATTGTTTGGCAGGTCTGCTATAGCCTGCTTGTTTATTTGACGCTTATCTGTTTGTACCCCTTCATTAAATGGCTTAAAATTTCCTCAACTTAAGAAATGTTTCAGTGACCTAAATTTATACAAAGCAGTAAAGTCACCAGGTTTAGTTGTACAATTAAAACTAAAGTGTTTGCTGATGAAACCAACTCATGATGACATCATCAAAGCAAAGGAAGTTTACATTCAACTGTCTCTTGAAAGATATGAAGGGAAGTTAGTGTTGTGCATTTAAAGTCTGTCAGTATATTTCCTTCATTTCATTCAGATGTTTTAAAAATTTGAACACTAATTGCCTGCTTAAGGCCTGGACAAACAGTGCAGACCCAGATCTGACTCTTCTGAAGAAGTAATCTGATCAGGGTCTTCCCTGTTTGCTATTCTGACAAGCATTTTGTGTTTTACAGCCTTGATATCTAGATCTTATTAGAAAACAGAAAGAGTACAGTAAAACCTGTCTTAAGAGGCCACTAAAAATAGACAAAACAAAGATTGTAATGACAAATGGTAGCTTAATGAAGGTCAAAAGTATTGTAGAATGCTGCAATACTTTTGACCTGCATTAAGCAATTATCAGTCTTGAAAAACAATTTTGGTCTTTTGAGTGGCCGCTTAAGACAGGTTTTACTTTAAAATGTTCCAATTTTTTTTGGAACATTTACCATATTTTTGGTGTTAACTGCAGGTCCTCCATTGCCAGAGTTCATCAGGAGTAGGTCTCAGTCAGTTGTAAGTGTAGAAGTACCAGGAACAGCTCAAAGAATCTCAGACCCTCCCAGGACACAGAGGTAAGACAGGCACTTAGCCAGGCGGAGGCCAGGAAGCCTGTGCTTCAACATCATTATGAGCCTCGATGCAAGAAATCCTGACTTTGTTGCTTGCAAACAACAAAGGCGCAGACCAGCCTGCGCGTCCGCGCAGTCTGATCAGCGCCTTTGTTATTTGCTATAATTAAAAGAAAGTAACCAGGTCTGATATCTCTTAATTCTACATTTTATTTGATGGGCATCAAGATGATAAAGCCTATGGCTACGCCCCTATAAGATCACACTGAGAAGCAACCAAAGTGCAATTTTTGTATGAGCTACTACCTAGTTAATTCCTGATATAGAGGGGCCAGCTGTTTAATACAGAAGTTTTATTGTAAATGGTGGTAAATGCTGTGAAATTATTTTGCTGAAAGATTTGAGTAGCTTTTGCAGGGACAAAAGTTACTTACATATTTTTCTCAACAATTTCATATCATTGAACAGTGCATGGATGAAATGAAAGATTTCAAGATTAATCCTGAATTCAGCATTTTGGGGCTGACTTTCCATTTCTATGAATCCTATGGGTGATATTTCTGATCTCCAGAATCTTTTTTTGACTCATAGTACTAGATAAGGAAATTTTTGAGCAAAAATTTGTTTTACTCAAGGATTTAGATATGTGTTATGGGTGCTCAAAAGAACCGTCTCAATGAGACGGTTCTTTTGAGTACACACAACGTATGTTTTGGTTAAGAAATAAGAAAATTAATTTTACATTACACACACTTTTCCTGGAGGCATGTTATTGATTGAACTAATGTTTTTCAGCAGACATTCCTCTGTGGATCCCAGACCTGGTACATCACGACAGTCTACTCCTGTCAGTAACCCCTCCAGCAACCACTCTAGACAAGCTTCCCTAGATCTGCCTGGTACCTCACGTAATGGTTCTATATCTAGTCTTGGCAGGGTACCATCTAGACAGCCATCTTTGGCCGACTTGAGACAGATTTCCCGGCCGGTGTCCTATGAGAGTCTCAGTAGTAGATTGGCCAATACAGCAGGATCTGTTTGTGAGTAAATCCTTTTCCACAATAACTGTCTTGTGTCTCATCTGCATAATGTACTTTGTTAACCTATTTTGCTAACAGTATGAACCTAAAGGGTGTTAAGAAAGTTCATTCCGCTCTTCATCATAGAATTTCCAATCATTTATAAAGGAAATTATGCTGAAAATTGCATTTTCAATGGGCCTGACATTCCTTGTGATGCTCTATAGTGTTTGGCATCATGGTTGAAATCAAATGTATTCACACAATTACGTTTAATTTGGGTACTGTCTTGCAATGGGTCTAGAAAAATCTGATATTTTCCAAAAATTGAGACATTTATTATTTTGGATGGTTCTTTACAGCCTTGCAATTTTGTAAATGTACTAAAGGCTTATATAAGATGAATAACAACTCCATTTAAGGTCTCGTAACCAATTAGAAAATATTCTTATCACTATGGCCAGGACATGACAAGGGTTCTATGTCATATACCCCCATTTTGCTCCTCGAGACAAAATATTTCCGAGGGGTACTTGATTTTGAAGATAATTTATTCGGTGACAAAATATTTGATTGAACATCCCGTTGTAAATTTCTTGTCAAGTTTGTCGACATTAAATATTTTCCAGTGCATTTATGTCATAGACACATAATAAATAAAATAATAGGAACACAATTTTATTGCAGAACAAACTTTCTTAACACCCTTTAGATCAGATCAGGGTTCATAGTTTGCTTCCATGATACAATTAGTCAGGAGTGCATTTGATTGTACGCAGCAGAGGTTCAGAATGTTTGCCTTCATGGTAAAAGTAATGTAGAGTGCATTTGAAGTAATGCAGCAGAGGTAATAAGCAGACAACATTACCAGGACAAAATATTTAGTTCAACAGTTAACTTTTCATAGTTAGAATTCTGAAAACAGTAGCACAACAAACGTCATCTGGATTGTCATCTGCTGAAATATTTTAGAAGCCTCTCTGACTAATTTCTATGCCCCCACCATGACAATGGCCAGGGCACTAAGTGGTATGCCTGTCAGTCCATATGTAGGTATGTACGTATGTCTGTATCGTACGTTTGTCTGTATGTACGTACATCACACCAATGACATCCTTTCTCTAAGTCGAATAGTTTTGAGCAGAAACTTAATGAAACTTGGTCTTCAAGTTTGAGAATGGTCCATATCGCACCATGCCTTAAGGAGTTACTGCCCTTTGTTCCTGGAAATTTCCCATTTTTGATGGTGTCAGGTCTCAAAGTCCAGTATCACCATATGCCATCATGAGTTATTGCCCTTTATTGGTGAAAAATGACAATTTTCTATGATGTTTGGTCTCTAAATCAAGTAATTTTGACCAGAACTTTATCAAACTTATTCACAATGTTAAGTACCAAAATGTCTTTCCCAAATTCTAACATAGTCTATATCCCAATACTCCTTCAGAAGTTGTTGCCCTTTGTATGTGAAATTTGCCATAATTTTCTTTGTTGTCTCTTACTCAAGTAATTTCAAACGGAACTTTACGAAACTTAGACTTAATCATTAACACCAAAATGTCTTGTTCAAGTTACAAAATGATCTTGTGACTTCATGAGTTATTACCCTTTGTTCATCAAAATGTCATTTTTGACTTTGTGAGAATATGCAGCAAATTTTGCAACAGCGGGGTCATCCATGTCCCTAGGACACATTTCTCGTCTTATTTCTCTACCAAAACATATGTTGTGGGTACTCAAAAGAACTGTCTCACTGAGACGGTTCTTTTGAGCATCCAAAACAAATGTTTAAACTGATGGGTAAGAAAATTTTCACAAAATTACGCTCACTAGTTTTGTTTACCTGGACCTATTATATAACTGTAAATCCGGAATTTTTTGCGAGGGTTTTATTTTTCGCGAAAAACTTCGCATTTGCGAAGATTCGTGAAAATATAATCCTCGCAAAATGGCAAAATTACTCTGTCGTTTAATGATATAGGTAAATCATGCCCTAGTTGTAAAAGTTTAACGTCACAAATCAGTTTTTAATGCTATTGGCGAAAATAAAATGCTCATGAAAATTACTGAATTTACAGTACTGTATTGAAATATTTCTGGCTATATGGCTCTATTAAGAATAACTGTGTTGAGAGGACACCATAACTTGATCTGAGTAGCTTATCTACACTTCATGTCTACACACACCCAGTAAACAATTGAAAAGGATGATTGATTTGTCAAAAATGCAAGAAAGAAGCTTCCACTTGATCATAATAGATTAAATGCTTGGAATTTTCTTTTTACACTTGTTGTTAAATGAATTTCATGTTTCCAGGCAGTCTAGGCCATCACAAAAATTGCTGTCATCAACAGTAATATGCATGGAAATGAACTTAATATAATGATGATTGGATGATGTAAGTCTTTGCTCGAGAACAGGTGTTTTTCAAACCTACCAATCCTTCATGCTTTTGCGTGCCATTATAGTAATACAAAAATCAACTTTTTCGAAGCTTTTATTCAAAGTTTTCAAGTGACAAAATGACTTTACACTAACATCTGCTATACCCCTCGGGGGTCGTCAAAACTTACGCCTTTCAGGCTTGGGTTTCTACACCACCCTTGGGGTCCAGCAGAAGTTAATGCATAGAAAAACTTGTTTGATCCCTATAATCAAAAAGTAACTTTTTCTTATTTCTCAACCAAAACCTATGTTGTGGTACTCAAAAGCACTGTCTCAATGGTACTCAAAAGAACTGTCTCAATGAGACAGTTCTTTTGAGCACCCAAACAACTATTTAAACTGATGGGTAAGAAAATATTCTCAATTTTACGCTCAAAATTCTGTTTATCTGTATCTAAATATTTCAGGCCATATGGATCCACTAAGAGTGACTATGTTGAGAGGACACCATAACTGGATCTGTGTAGCTTATCCACATTTTGTCTGTGTCTATATCTATATCTAAATATTTCAGGCCATATGGATCCACTAAGAGTGACTATGTTGAGAGGACACTTTAACTGGATCTGTGTAGCTTATCCACATTTTGTCTGTGTCTATATCTATATCTAAATATTTCAGGCCATATGGATCCACTAAGAGTGACTATGTTGAGAGGACACTTTAACTGGATCTGTGTAGCTTATCCACATTTTGTCTGTGTCTATATCTATATCTAAATATTTCAGGCCATATGGATCCACTAAGAGTGACTATGTTGAGAGGACACCATAACTGGATCTGTGTAGCTTATCCACATTTTGTCTGCGTCTACAGGTTAGTTCCAAAAGTCGAGCTGATGTGATATTTATTTGAGCTGCAGTTAAGTTAACCCTTTTCATTCTGTCAGATGGATTTTCCCATTCATATAGATACAATAAGTATGGAATTGTCCATTTTGTATTTTAAGGGGTTGCAGGACAAAATTTAAAAAAAAATGATATATTTCTATCTCTGAAGGTTGTTTTTATATTAGCAAACAGTGCAGACCCTGATGAAATGCAGCATTATGCTTCATTTCATCTGGGTCTTCACCAGTTGCCAAAGTACTTGTTTAGGGGTTTCCAGAATGAAAAGGGTTAAGAGGAGACATTTCTAGGTACCCAAAAGAACTGTCTCCGTAGTTGAGAGATAACACAAATGTTGCTTTCTGGATATTTAGTCATTTTGACCCTTTGCATGCTGGGAAATATTTCATGATTTTGTGTTGCCTGCTGATTTTTTTTTCAAAACCAATGTTTTTGACAAATTCTTAAATATAGGAATACCATCAGAGTGTCAAACAGTTTGGATCCTGACCAGGCCGGGCATTCTGTCGGGTATGATCTGGGTACAAACCATTTCCAAAGGTTATCAGCAGACATCAAAAGATGTCACTTGCAGGTTAAGAGTTAAAGCAAAAGTGTAGGGACACCTTAAAAAAAATCTGATTCATAATTTCGGCCATTCTACTACAGATTTTCAATAAACTAGCATATACAGTAAAACTTGTCTTAAGCGGCCACTCAAAAAGAAGACCAAAATTGGTTTTCAAGACCAATTATTGCTTGATGCAGGTCTATAGTATTGCAGAATGCAATACTTTAGACCTTTATAAAGCTACCATTTGTCATTAAGATCTTTGTTTTGTCTTTTTTTTTAGTGACCACTTAAGACAGGTTTTACTGTATTGCAGTATTTTTTATTTTGCAGCAAGACAAAAAAAAGTGTGTTTCAGGTTAGGGCTATTCCAGGAAAAAGTGAAACTGTGGGGTGGAATGCAACTATTCAGGGGTACCACCTAAAAATTTATAGAGAATACTAGGTGAGTGTCTTTTGATATCAAGGCTTTTAGAACGCTTGTTGACATCGGGAGGCTTGCCCAACGATTCAACATGCCTTCTCAAAGCCAAGCCTGGTAAACTTGATATCAAAAGACGCGAACCTGGTACTCTTTTTATCAGTTTACCTATTGTTTCTCTCTTCAAACAAGCGATTACGACGTAATTTTAGATTTTTGTGTTGATTCAGCCTAATGACGTCATTTAAAAAGTGCAATGTCACCATGACCTGATAAAGGTTCATGCCATGAGATAGACCATGTTAATGGTGCAACGTGCAGCAATGCACTTAATATGAGGGGTGACTGATAAAAATAAATGAAGGGCACCACTAAAGAACAAAGAACAACCTTGAATCCCCCCCCCCCCCCCCCCCCCCCCCCCCAAGCAAAAGAATGAGCTACTCTTCGATCGCAAGTCTAGCTATCTACCACTGAGCCAGTATTCTCCTCCAATCAATTATTGACTAGAGGACATCTATGATCATGATAAATTTCATACTCAGTTAAATTGAGGATGAAAAAATTTTGTTTATCTCGATCTCAAGTCTACCTATGTACCGCTGAGGTACTGCACTCCTCGAAGCAATTGTTGGCATTTTAACATTTGAGCACGATAAATTTCATGCTCAGTTGAGTTGAACATGAACAAGGTTTTATAACATCTGAAGGATTAAGATGAAATATGCCTTGTTGTGAGAAAACCAGTCCACTGGATTTATGATCAGGTAATTCTCAATCCTGCCTGCTCATACATATATATCAGTGTTTAATCTAGGAATTTTTTAAGGGGGGCATTTTCATTTGATTTCAGATGAAAATAAAACACAGCCCAATTGGCAATTAGCTTAATGCCATAAAAAGGCCAGTGTCCTGTAAGTTGTTATTTCAGATATTAAGATTGCCTTTCTACTACTGTAGGTATATGAACAGGTGTTTTTTCAGAAATTTAGAACAAATATTCACGGCATTTTACCAAGCTGGATAAATATTTTCTTACCCATAATTTTTAGCATATGTTTTGGGTGCTTAAAAGAAGACAGTTCTTTTGAGTATTAAAACATATCTTTTGGTTGAGAAATAAGAAAATAATTTTTCTGTTAAGCACTCTTAACAAAAGTCCTGTCCTGTCCTTCCATTTTCAAATGGGAGGCATATGGTGTCACCCTTGTCTGTACGTCCCATCTCCTACGTAGGTCACATCCCATACATCCCCTCCCCTACAATAAATGGTTTCCATGAGAATCTTTTGTTCTCCAGGGTTCGCACAGGCTTGAAAAGTACTTTAATTTAGAGGGCTTTCTTGAAAAGTCCTTGAAAAATAAATCTGCCTTGAAAAGTACTGGAGAATAACTCAAAAGTCTTGAAAAGTCCTTGAATTCAAGTATTTTCTGTAGGATTTAGCACTGTTGATAGAGACATAAATCAGTATAAAATTGCCATGCCTTTATTTGTGCAGCATATGCTGCACCAAATATAGGCACAGCAATTTTATAGTAATTTTCCAATACTTATGTCTCCATTATCTCAGTCTAGCATTTCTGAAGTAGACTAACCCTAAGTCCCTGAAAACTGTTTGAGAGGCTTTTTAAAGTCCTTGAAAAGTCTTTGAATTTTACTTATACTTTCCTGTTAGAACATTTTTTGTTTTTTAATTCAGAATGAAGGACTCTACAGGCTGGTACCTGTGCTGGTCCAGCAGTTATCTTGACATTCCCGTTGAAAGGATAGCTATCAATGCCAAGGTCATGTCTGCAAACCAGGACAATACAAACAAGATGGTGGCCGCCTCTGCTGGTAGCCTGGTCAGGTTGTGGTCAATAGCTGATGCTGGAGAGAGTAGAGAAATAGGTAATGGTTGTTCCAAAAAGTGAGTATGATCAGGAAATACCACAATCACACACTAGGGAGCGCAGTGGCTCAGTGGTAGAGTGCTTGACTAGAGACCGAGGGGCCGCGGGTTTGAGCCTCACCGACCTCACTGTGTTGTGGTCCTTGAGCAAGACACATTTATCCTAGCTTAGTACTGGTTCATCCCAGGAAGACCAGTCTCTGTTTAACTGAAAGATTGTTGGTGGGACGTAAAGAATCAAATCAAACAAAACAATCACACACTGCAAACCAACCTACGGCACCGTGAGAAAGAGCCACAGACATCAGGGAGACAAGTAAAACAAAGCTCTCTCTCATCCTTGTCAAGATGATTGCAAAACTAGCAAGGACAATATGTAATGCATAACATAACAAAACAAAGACCAAACACAGAACCCCCACAAACAATGGGAGCTACATAAAATGATGAATCAACAACAACAGAACCACCGCCTTAGAACAGACATCAGCCTAAGCTACGGGGGGCTTAAATGCATTTTACTGGGGTCAGTATACAGAATCATCTTTCTACAGCACAGCCAGTTATCTCAGGGCTCACCCTGCCATAAGCCATTGTAGCCATTTGCTACTAAAATTTAGAGTGGCTACAAATATAAGCCATTGGCTAAAAGTACACTCTAGCTGGTACAAAAATGACATATACATGTAGATCTGCGAAAAAGTGTATTTTGATCAGCTTTTGGATTTTCCAATATTGCATTTATTATTCCTTCACACTTTATTATTGTGCCATATTTATCTCTTTGAATGCTGGATTTTTTTCCACTATCACCAGGGAGTCAAACAGTTTGGATCCAGATCAGGCCGGACATTTTGTCTGGCCTGATCTGGATCAACCTGTTTGAAAAGGTTATCAGTAGATGACTGCTAGCGGGCATAGGGTTAAATACTTAACAACTTTTTGATATTTTCTGGCTAAAACCTTGGCTAAAGTCAATTTCATTTGGCTCCAACTTTTTCCATTTGGCTTAAGTGTTGACTACAACAAATTCTGAACCAGGGTAAGCCCTGTATCTTCTTACTGTATAACAGATTTTGATATAACAGGGTCATGACTTGGCTCCAAAACATATTTTTTTAAGAGGACAATATCCATTTAAATGATATAACAGATTTTGATATAACAGGGTCATGACTTGGCTCCAAAACAAACTTTTTTAAGAGGGCAATAACCATTTAAATGATTTAACAGATTTTGATACAACAGGGTCATGACTTGGCTTCAAAACATAACTTTTTTAAGAGGACAATAACCATTTAAATGATATAACAGATTTTGATATAACAGGGTCATGACTTGGCTCCAAAACATAACTTTTTTAAGAGGACAAAATCCATTTAAATGATATAACAGATTTTGATACAACAGGGTCATGACTTGGCTTCAAAACATAACTTTTTTAAGAGGACAATAACCATTTAAATGATATAACAGATTTTGATATAACAGGGTCACAACTTGGCTCCCAAACTTATTTTCCCCAAAGGTTTTATTTTCCAATAATATCTTTGTATAGTACTTAAAAGCAAGCAAATTCAGAGAATGATATCTCTATAATTTTGTCTCATGTGTTGCCATAAAACTAAATATATGCCGGTATATCTGATGATATTCCTCCACAAACAAAAATTTTGAACAGTTATCCACTAAATGCAAGTTTAAATCTTTGCCTCCTAGTGTCGTCTGCTGATAACCTTTGCAAACAGTTTGGACCCAGATCAGGCCAGACATTATGTCGGGCCTGATCTGGATCCAAACTGTTTGACACTCTGATGGTATTCCAGAAAGAATTTTTCGAAAAAGTTGATTTTGAAAAAAATCAGCAGACAACAAAAAAAGCACGAAAAATTTCCCAGTAGGCAATGAGTTAAAGCACAAAACAACATGCCTTATCTGGATCCAAACTGTTTTGACACTCTGATGGTATTCCTGAAAGAATTTTTCGAAAAAGTTGATTTTGAAAAAATCAGCAGACGACAAAAAAGAATGAAAATTTTTCCAGGGGGCAAAGACTTAACAGCTTGTTTTTAACCAGTAATTGTATATATTACAGGCTTGTTCAACCTGAATGTATCTGGATTCTTTGTTCTTTATTGGAAGTCAGCTGGTGGCTATAGTCAGATTCTTTGACAATTCTAATTGTCTCACGTGTCACCGTTAAACTAAATTTTCAACTGTATATCTGACAATACACCTGCTCAAATGAAAATTTTGAATACAGCTATCCCCAAAATGCAAGCGTTACAGCTAAATTTTAACCAGTAATTGTATTTATTACAGGCTTGTTCAACCTGAATGTATCTGTAGATTCTTTGTTCTTTATTGGAAGTCAGCTGGTGGCTATAGTCAGATTCTTTGACAATTCTAATTGTCTCACGTGTCACCGTTAAACTAAATTTTCAACTGTATATCTGACAATACACCTGCTCAAATGAAAATTTTGAATACAGCTATCCCCAAAATGCAAGCGTTACAGCTAAATTTTAACCAGTAATTGTATTTATTACAGGCTTGTTCAACCTGAATGTATCTGTAGATTCTTTGTTCTTTATTGGAAGTCAGCTGGTGGCTCTAAGTCAGCTTGGAAAAGTGGGCGTCTGGCACTCCATGACACACAATTGGCAGGTTAGTAACTGATATTTCGGCATTTTTTTAATTGAGATTGTTTAGTGTAAATCAGGAGCGCAGTGGCTCAGTGGTAGAGTGCTTGACTAGAGACCAAGGGGCCGCGGGGTGGAGCCTCACCGGCGTAACTGCGTTGTGGTCCTTGAGCAAGACACATTTATCCTAGCTTAGTACTGGTTCAACCCAGGAAGACCCATCCCTGTTTAACTGAAAGATTGTTGATGGGACGTAAAGAATCAAATCAAACAAAAAAATCAGCATTTTTTGAGTCAACATTGTTTAGTGTTAATCCCAAGGGATAGTCATATATTTACACAAAATGTTTTGTTCTATGGGTGGATTTATAGAAAAATATAGACTTAACCCTTAAAGCAAAACCTTTAATTTGCAGCAGACGACAATTTCAAATTTTGTCGCTTTTTCAAAAATAACAAATAAGGCATGATATTTCATGAGAATCGTCTGCTGGCAGACGATTCTCATGAAATATCATACCTTATTTTTTTTGAAAATTGAGAAAGATGTCGCAAAATTTGCTGTCTGCAGCAGTCTTGATTTGCGCTTTAAGGGTTAACACTTAAGTTTTGTACATAATAACAGTTGATACAAAATTTATTAGCATATTCAACCTTACAGGCACACATTCTCAAGGAAGTGCAAATTGAGCATTTTATTGGTTGTCTAGCTATATGGACTTTGAATTTCCAGCCAATCCTGTGGTTTAACCGTTTATGCGCCAATCACAACAAAAGTCGTCTGCTTTTCTCGTCTGCTGAAATGTTTAAGAAGCCTCTATGGCAAACAGTGTGGACCCAGATCAGACTGCTCCTATAGGAGCAGTCTGTTCTGGGTCCATGCTGTTTGCTTCTATACTTAATTCGTCAGTAATGCTAGGCAATTATTTGCAGCAGAAGGCTTAAGCAGAAGACATTTTCAGATGCATTTTTATCCCCCGACGAAGTCGGAGGGATATAGTTTTGGCGTCATCCGTCCGTTCATTCCGTCTGTCCGTCCACACTTTTTGTCTGTCTGGAACCATATCTCAGTACCTATTGGTCAGATTTGATGCATTCTCGGTACAAATGATAAGTACTATGGACTCTCGATATCCTATAAGTTTGGTCAAAATCGACCCCTTAACACTTGAGTTATTGCCCTTGTTTTGGTATAGGCAATTATAAGGCAAAACCTATATTAGCTTTTTTGTGTGATGATCTTCACATTTCATCAAAGTTTTTATATTTAACAACTTCTCACTATGGACCATGATTGCAAAGTGCCTGTAGATAAGCATGGCAGTGTCAAAGTTTTACCCCACCCCCTTTGACCCCACCTAAGGGGTCAAAGGTCAAATATTTAATTTCGCAATAACTAAGGCAATTGTTAATATGTTTTGCTGAAATTTTGCATGCAGGCAGAGCAGCAATAGATATGAAACATATCAAATGGGATTTCAGTTTGAAGGCCCGAGTCCGTTGGGTGGACTTAGGGTGTGGGGCAGAGGCCAAAATTAAACTTTTTCAGAATATGGTCATGTTGCATATCAAATTAAAGCTGACTACGCTGGCAGCAACATGGTAGCAAATATTTTGCCCACAGACATACCCTTGACCCAGGGGGTGGGGTCAAAAGGTCAAACTATATATTTTTCTGAAAGTAGTCATGTTGCATATCAAATTAAAGCTGACAACGCTGGCAGCAGCATGGTAGCAAATATTTTGCCCACAGACACACCCTCGGCCCAGGGGGTGGGGTCAAAAGGTCAAGCTATATCTTTTTCTGAAAGTACCATGAAAGCAGATATGCTGTCATTACACACACCAGCGACCCCTGTAGTGGGGTCAAAAGGTCATTTTGTTTTCTTTTCTAAAAGTGGTCATGTTGCATATCAAATTAAAGTGGAAGAAGTGTAGACCTACATGCAAGGTAACACTTTGAATTTACACACACCCTTGACCTCTGTGGTTAGGTTTAAAGGTCAGATATTGAAATTGTACATATGTAAGTATACTTTTTATTAAACTAAGCACTAAAACATACTTGACAGGTGTTTGTTATGATCTGAATGATACTGAAGGTGAACTAAGGGTTAGATAAATAGGATTTATGTTTTGTGAATTACATGTTTCTCTCAAATAAACCTTCGTCGGAGGATATTAATTCGTCAAATTGTCTTGTTTTTTGGCGCTTTAAGGGTTAATTTCTTAATATAGGTTCATCATGTGGTCGAAAAAAACTGTGCTAAACCAGGGCACAAATTTCTCTGTTTCGGAGAATGGTAGTGCTAGGTCATTGTCAGGACTTCTTTAGAACATAAAGGACAGAATAAGCAACAACCGGCAAAGGTAGAAAATTTTTAACATGCTCCGAAAAATGCCAATATGCTACAGCTACTGCTTCTGAAGAAGCAGTCTGAAAAGGGACCTTCTGATTGGTTTTTCTGACTTGCATTTTGTGAATTCCAGCCCTGATAACCAATATTTTATTCAAGAACAGAAAGAGAAAAGTGTTTGAAATTTTAGAACATTTACCATAGTTTGTCAGTGCAGTTGTGCATTTTTTCAGTCATGTGTCATTCTGCAGCAGTCCAGCCTGAAATTTCATGGAGTTTACCATACTGCAGGCCAGGTTTCTACGCTTCCGTTGGGAGGCTTCAAAAATAATTATGGCAGTGTTGCCCCTGCCACATTAATGCCAATGATAAAGCCCTTTTTGTACAGATTTGTGACAGTGCCACCCCTTTCGCAATACTAGGGTATCACAATGGCAGTGTATTGGTATCACATAGGCAGTGCATTGGTAGAATAATGGCAGGTCAGCTGTATTTCTCCACTATAGCTCCTGTCAATGCTAGCTTATCAATTTAGATAATTGGTAACAATATGAAATGATGCCCATAACAATGTAGCATAAATATGGTAACATCTTCTGGGCTTCAGATTTTTTTCAAGATTGGTGGGCCGAAGTGACCCATGGAGCAAAAAAAAGGTGGGTCATTTTCTGAAATGATGGGCCCAAGCATATCAAACTTACCACAGTTGACATTTGGGTAGTATACTTTACCTACACACTGACACAGACACTTGTATGTATATATGTATATTGACTGCTGATTATACAGTTAACCTGGTCTTAAGAGGCAACTCAAAAAAGAAGACCAATTATCACTTAATGCAGGTTAAAAAATTGCAGAATGCTCCAAGGGGAGCATTCTGCAATACTTTGACCTTCATTAAGCTACCATTTGTTCTTTAGATCTTTGTTTTGTCTTTTTTGAGTGACTGCTTAAGACATGTTTTACTGTATTGACTACCACCTACATGTACTTTCTGTTTTGTGGAGTTCATAGACTCGCTGTAAGATGAATACTTTTATTAAAGTGAGATTTTCTCACAACTAAAAAGGATGGGTCCACTGGACCCACTGCCTTGGAAAATGATGGGCTATATTTTGAAACTATGGGACAATGATCTGGGCCCACCATAAATCTAAAGGCCTGCATCTTGGCTTTTTCATGCCAAAATCTCGATTTCTAAATAGAATGAAATTTAAAAAATTGTTCTTGTGTATTATTATTGAATTGTCAAACTTTTTGCAAAAAAAAGCAATGAAATGCTTGGAATAGCATCACATTTTATCCCTTTTGCTCAACATGTTTTATGAATTCAATGTTGGTTATAAAACTTTCATGGTCAACTCAATTGAGCGTGAAAATTAGCTTGATAAATAGAACACCTTAGAGTAAGGAAGCAAAGAAGTCTTATTTTCACCATTTTAGGTTTTATGAGCAGTTGAAATTCCATGCTCAGTTGAGTTGAGCATAATTTTTTTAACCTCGGGGCCAGGACTCATGTAAGTTCCTTTATATATTTTAGATACAAGATGTTGTACCAGTGACCAGTTATGACACCGCAGGCTCATTTCTACTACTTGGTTGTGAGAATGGTTCAGTCTATTATATAGGTAGGTTTGTATGAAAGGTACTGTAAATTCGGAAATTTTCGCGAGGGTTTTATTTTCACAAAACTTCGCATATGCGAAGTTTTGTGAAAATAAAACGCTCATGAATTGGCAAAATCACTCTCTTGTTTACTGATATAGGTAAATCATCCCTTTGTCGCAAATTTTTAACATTGCAAATATGCGTTTTAACGCTATTTGCGAAAATAAAATTCTCACAAAAATTTCCGAATTTACAGTATACTTTATCACATCTAAAAAGCCCTCATTGCCTTTTCTTAAATTGAAACCTAGACAATACATACTGTCTGATGTGGGTTTTGCATGTTATCTCAATAAGATGGTGGTACTTTTGAGTAACAAAACCAGGGAGTGCATTGACTAAACAGTAAAATGCTCAACTTGAGATCAAGGGGTCCCTCATTCGTGGCATTTCGTTGTGTCCCAGAACCAGGTCTTAGTTCTGGCCCCAAGGTTATAAAACATTTATAGTGCTCAACTCAACTGAGCATGAAATTTATCATGCTCATTAATGTTAAAATGTCATTTAAAATTTATTTTTTTATTAGCAGAATAAATACCACATCTAGGAGTTTTAAAGCAAAAAAAAAAAATCTTAGTTATTCAGCATTTTAGCTTTTATGAGCAGATCTAGGTCTACAGGGTTCGCACAGGCTTGAAAAGTACTTGAATAATCAGGACTGTCTTGAAAAAGTCCTTGAAAATTAAATTTGTCTTGAAAAGTACTTGAAAAACACTCAAAGGCCTTAAAAAGTCCATGAATTTTACCATTTACAGGAGGAATTAACACTGTTTTTGAGACCCTAATCAGTATAAACTTGTGTGCCTTTATTTGGTGCAGCGTATATGCTGCACCAAATAAAGGCACCACAATTTTATACTAATTTTCAAAAATTTATATCTTTAGTAATGCAGTCTAACATTTCAAAAATAGAATTTTAATGTGTTAATCACTATTTTTCATAAGTTTTCAGTCCTTGAAACAGTATGAAGGTCTTTTAGAAGTCCTTGAAAAGTCCTTGAATTTTACACAAACTTGCCTGTATGAACTTTAATCTTCACTGTCTTCATAAAAGGATATAGAAATTTGCAAAAAAAAGTCTGTGAACACAGAAAGCTTGTTCGGTCAAATAAAGTACCAGGGCTCCAGATAACAGCGCGTATTGGAAAACTATTTTCTTTATTTCTCATCCAAAACATATGTTATGGCTACTCAAAAGAACCGTCTCAATGAGACGGTTCTTTTGAGCACCCAAAACACATGTTTAAATTGATGGGTAAGAAAATAATTACAGTTTTACGCTCATAAAATTTCCTTATCTGAACCTATGATATACTTACAAAACAAATTGTATAGATCAATTTAGCTGCGACATGAGATTTCTGACAATGTGGTATGTGCGACCAGCAGAGGCTCAGACCAGCGCGCAGTCTGATCAGAGCCTTTGCTAGTCGCTTGAGAATTCTATGACTGTTAAGCTAGTGACTGAACACCATTTGGAGTTTCTTAGCTTAAAAGGGAGCTGTACAGGCTCATCTGAGTCTACACTTGTCAAAATGCCACATTGTTAGAAATCACATGTCACATGCTCAATTGTTCCTCTATTACAGATATGCAGAAATTTCCCCTACGTATGAAAGACAATGACCTGTTGGTAACAGAACTCTACAAGGACCCAGCTGGTGATAAAGTTACGGCCCTTAGTGTGTATCTCACACCCAAAACTAGTAGGTATCCTTTGTATTTGTAATCAGGGAATCACAGGAGTCAGCTGATAAGAGTTTGGTACAGTGCAGTCCCTTTATAATGCTATATTAGGGGTCCGTCCATAGGACCATAGGAATGTCAGTGTTATAAGTGAATCGTGTTATAAAGGGACAATTTTATTGTTAGTTTTTGTAATCATTGTGCAAGTTTTAGGATTTGAACTTCTTTAGTACAGGATTAATTGAAATTTTGAACGTTCACTTATACAGCTGAGCCCACTTATACAGCTGAGCCATATATCATTCATATCCAATTAAGTTGGGCTTATTAGTTAAATTATAAGTGATTCAGACCAAAAATATGACTTTTATAGATTGTGAGTGGGTTGTAAGGTTAAGACTTGGTCCAGCCAAATACTTTTGTATGGATTATTTTCTATGTACCTCTGACTCAAATTGAGCAGTACTCACTTTCTCATAAAAGTAAGAATACACAAAGTACTTTAACTGATTAGCCTACCCAGTATGAAAGGTGAACTGACAGTCATGATATGACTGGAATCATATGGGCCTCATCACGACAAAACCTGTCTTCGGTGTTTCCGACAAAGCGAGTTTCAAACCAGTCTCCTCAGCAACAGAGACTAGCTAAAGAATTGAAACTACACCTGTAGCAAGTTTACATATGATACTTTCCAAAAAACGAATAACAAAGGTGCTGATCAGACTGCGCAGGCTGGTCTGCGCCTGAGTTGTTCGCAAACCTTTGAAGACAGGTTTTCTCACGTCGAGGCCCATATTGTACAGAGCTAGATTTTTAAGGTTGCTGAGGTTTTTGTAAAAAAAATCTTGTATTTAATAAATATAGTACTTTCTATTTATTTACAGGTCTAAGTGGTAACTGGATAGAGATAGCCTACGGAACTAGCTCAGGAACTGTCCGTGTGATAGTACAGCACCCGGAGACAGTTGGTCATGGTCCACAGTTGTTCCAGACATTCACAGTACATCGTAGTCCTGTGACAAAAGTCATGTTGTCAGAGAAACATCTTGTCTCAGGTTTGTATATCTTGCACAGATATATTTGTCAAGTTTTTGAGAATAACATGTAGGAGGCAGCACTAAAATAGAATTTCGATCATTATAGTGCAGCTTTTTAATCAAATCCGCACACTCCAATGTCATCCAAAATATAAGTTGATGATTTCAAAATAATGAGATTTGGCAAATTGTTAAAAATAGGGGGGGGGAGGGGGGAGGGGAGGAGGGGGTAGTATCTTCCAAAGTAGATAGACTCTATTTGTGGAGGAGACAGACAGATAAGCAAAAACATTTATCGTGCATACATTTTATTAAAGTGATAGTTCAGTCTTTTATTAATATGCATTCATTATAGAGCTAACAGTATACTGGGAACCATACGACCATTAATTTTGTTGAAACTGCTCCAATTAGCCCATAATCTAATTGCACTCACATGCCACAGAGGATCACCATTAATCACTTGAATACTCCAAGAAGTATTCCTCAGGCATCACTACAAAAGTGGCAGTTACCAGGTCAAATAGGTTAATTACAGTCGGTGTATAGCGTTTGGTCTGATCTATTTCTAAACTGTTTGGAAAGATTATCAAAGAGTATCAACCAGTGTGGATCCAGATCAGGCCCGGTAAAATGCCAGACCATTCTCTTGATCAATTTTTTTGGTAAAGCTTATCAGCAGACGACACAAACATGTTAAAAGTTAAATGGTATGAGCATCCAGCATCACATCTGCATTTGATTATAGTCTGATCAGTGTTTTCACAGAATCATAATGGATATGTAAGTATCTCAGCTTCGAAGACTTACTAGAATCGGCAGATGCATTAACAAATAGCCGAGACTCAGATCAGCCTGGATTTTGACACTGTTTGGTCAGAGTCTTTGCTGTCCGCATGGACGGATGTGCTGGCTGATCTGAGTCTGTTTGGCTTGCAAGCCATTTTATTGGTTTGTGCTTTGATTTATGATTTTTTTTATTTTTTTTTAAATGATAATAGCAATGATAAAAATTATGAAATTAATAATGCAAATGCTCTTTGCGAATACATGATTATTTTGAATGTTTTAATTGTCAGCCTATTTCTTTAAGAAATCACGTTTTCAAAAAACTTTTCAGGAAAGAGATCAGAGCACCAAACAGTTTGGATCCTGATCAGGTCCCTTATTTTGTCGGGCCTGATCTGGGTCAAAATGTTTGAAAAGCAGTAGATATATTGAGCTAAATGTTACAATTTCAATTAATGCTATTAACTTTTACTTACTTAGGGGCACTGAACCAGACTGCTTAATCCTGTAGTGCAAAAATGTAACATGGGCTGTGTCTAAAACAATTCTCATTCTTATCACTTGAAGCCATTATTACTCAATGAAATAATTGAATGGAATCTCAGCCTAATTACAAGCTCTCTTCACCGAGATGTGGTGCCATTAACTCACAGCTCAGGTGACTAGATGCTTGAAATCAAGCTAATTGGTAACCATGAGGGAAAAGATGTCACCATCCAGTTATCAGTTTTATGGGCAATAAACAGGCTTTTAATCACCTTAGCTGATGAAGAAGCAGAGTTGTAAAAATAAATTTGTAATTAATGAGGAATTTATATTTGATCAAGATAAATATTAACAAGGCCTGAATAATCCCTTTAATTTAACACTTTTAACCTGTATAAGTCTGGCATCCACTTTGTGGGACATAGGCAAATAGTGTAGAATCAGATCACACAGCACACTGGACATAACCAGACCAGATGCAGAATGTGGTGTCTGTTCAGGCTCTCCACTGTTTGCTTATTTGAATTTCAATTAAAAAACAAATAGCAATGAAAAATACCTGGCACTCCTAATACAGGAAATGGACTATTCTAATTGGTAAGGGTGGTGAATATGCATTAATGACCCAAAATGGCAATTTTTATCCACTAAAACTAATTGTGGTATTCATTGGAGGCATCTTGATAATATGCTATCAATGAAAACCCACAACATACTCAACATCACATATATAACATGATCTTTGATTGGCTAGAATAGACCTGCTGGTCGCTATTCTGCTACAGTACCACAAGTGGGCACTTTCATGATAGTGCTCACCTCATGAATGACTAAAAAAGATTTTGAATGGTTTTTTTTACAGTTTTTTACAGAACCAGTCAAGTATTTATCTGAAAACTTGACCATTTATACATGCTTTGTGGGTTTGATTGATCTCCCAACACTTCATTTTACCCACTCCGGGTGATACTTGATTTTAGTGGTCTTTAACTCTTTTCATGCTGGGAAATTTTGCATGCTTATTCATCGGCTGTTTTTTCGGACATCAATTTTTTCAAAACATTCTTTCATAAATACCCTAAGAATGTCAAGCAGTTTAGATACCGATCAGGACCGACAATTTGTCGGTCCTGATCTGGGTCAAAACTGTTTGCAAAGATTAGCAGCAGACAACATTGGAAGGCAAAGAGTTAATACATTGTTCATTATTTTATCAGTGTGTGCTGAGTACAACCATGTGAGAACCTGGAGTGTGACTCGGTTCCGAGGTATGATCTCCACCCAGCCAGGCTCTACACCTATGGCCTCTTTCAAGGTGGTCTCACTAGAGGAGTTTGATCCCCAGCAAAGCTACATAGCAGGAAATGACTTCGGTAAGTCTTGTGTTAGGGTGTAGATAGATACACTCAAGCAAACTTATAAATGAACACCTGATGTTTTGCAATATTTCATTTTTAATACAATCAAAAAAAAATATCAGATCTGGCTTTTACAATTTATTGCCATTAATCATGCGAAATTTCATTTAAAATGAATCTAAACTCGATGTAATAACAAGTTGGGTTAACATGTCACCCATCAAAATGAAAAGTCTCAGATTATTTCAATTTTGCCCTCATACACAAACTCGGCCGCTGGGATGGCGTCAAAAGGTAAAAACAATTTTTTTCAGAATATGGTCATGTTGAGTTATCAAATTAGAGGAAATGAAACGTACGATAACATGCAAGCAAGTATATTTCCCTTACACGCACTTTCAACCCCTGGGGAGGGGTCAAAATATTTATATTCTGAAAGTGGTCATGTTGCATAGTTTATATACAATTAAGGGGAAGGTTGGTCATGCATATACCATGGATGGTCATCTACACTATGGGTGGGTTGGGGGGAGTTGGGGGGGTTTTCTATAATCCGGTAGGGGACTCATTGTTTGCATAGCAATACAACATGACCTTGTTCCTAAATGGGACTTTTGCAAACAGTATAAAGCCAGACTATGACCATTTGTGATGTCTCATCAGTGTCTGCATTATCTGTAAAAACAAATTATTTTCAGCAAGTAGGCATTGTAAGAGCTATAACTAGCAACTCCCCCCCATACTCTTTGCATTTTCAGCTGCATTTTGGCATCCCTGGAAATAATGGCAAAACAGGGTCCCATGTTTATGA
Source organism: Loripinus fragilis (assembly GCA_964019695.1). Taxonomy (NCBI): domain Eukaryota; kingdom Metazoa; phylum Mollusca; class Bivalvia; order Lucinida; family Lucinidae; genus Loripinus; species Loripinus fragilis. The sequence continues at coordinate 31,146,822 of OZ026514.1, forward strand.
AATCTTTCTATGCTTAACTCACAGGAATATTCATAAATGGGCCTTGATGCAAGAAAACCGGTCTTTGGGGTTCGGAACAATAAAGGCACAGACCACCTGCGCATCTGCGCAGTCTGGTCAGTGCCTTTGTTTTTCACTTATTTGAAAGTATCATATCTAGACTTACTACAAACGAAATTTCACTATTCTAGCTAGTCTTTGTCTCTGTAGCTGAGGAGACTGGTTTGAGTCTCGCTTTGTCGGAAACCCCGAAGACAGAATTTGTCACTTCGAGGCCCAAATATAAAAATACAAACAAATGAGGCAATTTTCTTGCTCAGAACAACAGACAATGCCAATTGCTCTTGTCATAACATGTGTTGGCATTTTAAAATTTATGACTGGAACAGATTTCATGCTCATGTGATTTGAGCATGAAAAAAATGTTTTTATTACATAGGTCCAGATAGAAAAAAAATCCCGTCCTAAAATTGCTAAAATTATCTTATCTATCAGTTTTATCATTTGTTTTGGGTGCTCATAAGAACCGTCTCAATGAGACAGTTCTTTTGAGTACCCACAACATATGTTTTGGTTGAGAAATAAGAAAGTTATTTTTTTGATTACACACTCTTATCTGAAGGTGTGTTATTAGCCCTGGGCCTTTTTTCAAATGTTACAGGTCCGTTCGGTGAGCAGGATGATCAGCAGGTGTTTGTGCAGAAAGTGGTACCAGAGACGGACCAGCTCTTTATTAGATTGTCTTCCTCTGGGAAAAGGTACTGTATTACTTTGATTCTTAGGTGCCATTGTGTTTTGTTTATTTGATTTGATTCTTTATGTCCAAGTCAACAATCTTTTAGTTACTTCGGGATGGGTCTTCCTGGGTTGAACCAGTACTAAGCTAGGATTAAAGTGTCTTGCTCAAGGACACAATGCAGTGACGCCGGTGAGACTTGAACTTGCGGCCCTTCTGTCTGGAGTCGACCACTCTACCGCTGAGCCACATAGCTCCCCTCCTATTGTGTTTAGTCTTGTTGGATTTTCATGAGGAATGTAGTGGATCATTGGTAGAGCTGAGCTCAAGGGGTTGCTAATTTTAGACTCATCGGAGGCACTGTGAAGTGTCCTTGAGCAAGATACTTTATCCTCTGCTTAGTACTGGTTCAACCCAAGAAGATAGGAAAATACCCTGACATGACTGAAAAATTGTTGACTGGGAAGTAAAGAATCAAATCAAACAAAAGAGTCTTATTATCAAGGATTTTCATGCATTTTCAGTGCATCTGCTTAGATCTAAGCATTTAAATTAATAATCACTCTTTTACTTATTGCTTATCTGAACCTACGGGGATGTGTTTCTTCATATTTTTCCAATTTTAATGAAATATGAAATGAAAATATTTGCTAAACTTAAACATTTGACATACAAGAAAGTATAGAGAGACACACTTATTTGTAGTTCTGCCTATCTGCATCTATGGGGACTTATTTTTCCAGTTTAAATGACATGATTATATTTGCTTAACTTAAATTTTGACATCCAAATATTATTTAGTGACCCATGTGTTGATGTTTCTTTTTTTAGAGTTTGTGTGATCAAGTCTATAGATGGTACCACGATAAGTGCCTTTTGTGTTCATGAGTGTGAGGGATCCAGTAGGATGGGGTCACGACCCCGCAGATTCTTATTTACTGGCCATACAAATGGAGGGATACAGGTAACCACCTAGAGACTGCAATAGAGGGGTCTTTGAGTTCAAACCAAATTTGGCTACATACTTTTTTATAAAGTTTATCGTTGGCTCCCTCTGATGCTTCTGAATCTGATTTTAACCCCAAAAGGAGTTCCAAGCTTCCAGATAAGAGGAGGTTATTATATAATATTTACATTTCTTAAGCAGGCCTTTGATGAATCTTTAGATTTTTTGCAACTGTTCATAGTCTCATGAATGACACAAATTTGATTGACAGCTGCCAAGCTCACTTGCCCATGCAATGCCCTTCAAACATTAAACTCATTCACAGGAAGTGACATTGGTGTTGTGATTGACAGCGAGCCATACCTGAGTTTCACGTGCAAAACAAGCCTCTTTTTTGCTCCATTGGCTGTCCATGTTCATGCTGGCTTTTGCGCTTTATACTCCAACAAAACCGTTAATACAATTACATATTAAATACAAAACTGGTTTGTTTTCTAAATTATAAATAATTTTTATATTTTAGATATTTATAATAAAATGTAAATAGAAGCAATAAATTCAATTTTGGTCTGTTCATGGAATCATGAATACTTCGAGTCTCTTGCAAAGTTAACGTGAAGCCCTTTGGGCTTCACTTATTTTGCAAGAGACCCGAAGTATTCATGATTCCATGAACATTCCAAAAATTGAATTCATTTCTTAATTGAGCCTCGTTGCGAGAAAACCCGTCTTTGTGGTTTCCGACCATATCATGTTCAAACCAGCCCAGCCTACTCAGCTTCAGAGACTAGCTAGAATAGTGAAGTTATGTATGAAGCAAGTGATTTCATTATATTTCCAAATAGCAAATAAAGGTGTTGACCAGACTGTGCAGATGTGCAGGCTGGTCTGCACCTTTTTTTGTTCATATACAACAAAATCAGGTTTCCTAGTGACAATCAATTTTTTTGTTTTCTCAACCAAAAGTTATGTTATGGGTATTCAAAGTACTGTCTCAATGCAACAGGTTTAAAGTGAGCGATAAGATAATAATCACAATTTGACAGAAAAAATGTTCCATTATCTGGACCCATGCATTTTTATCTTCATATTTATGCAAATTCACAGCAATCCTAGCTAACTGACATCCATCTATTATGACTGTCAAGATTTTAGTCAACAAAAACATATCCTGTGGGGACTCAATGAGCACCCAGAACAAGTTCAAACCAATGATATGGAAATAATTGCTTTATTTTTCACTTACAACTAAAAATATTTGTTTGTTTGGACTTAAATAATCTCCCTAATAAGCTCACTGCAAATAGCTTTTTCAAAATTCTATAAACTCTTTTGAAACAATGTAGATCTTGATCAGCTGGCTTCATCAGAAGCCAGCTGATCAGGATCTACACTGTTTTCATCCAGATGATGAATCTGTATCTATAAGGAAGTTGTATTACTGCATTGACTGGAAATCCGAAGATCACATAGCAACAACCCATAAAGTTCTCGGTGTGCCCTTATCGGAGCATGTGCATTTATTAGGTCATATACAATATTTTTTTATCTAACTGTTTGCATGCTGGGTACCTTTTCATGCTTTTGTTGTCAATTGCTTGCTCTTTTCAAAAGTAAATTTTTAAACAATTCTTTCAGAAACACTATCATAGTGTCCAGATCAATACTGACATTTTGTTGGTGCGTAGCACAGTGGCTCACTTGGTAGAGCGTCAGACTGTGGATTGAGGGGTTGCTAATCTGAGACTTGGCACTGTCCGGGGTAACTGTGTTGTGTCCTTGAACAAGAGAGTTTATCCGCTGCTTAGTACTGGTCCAATTCAGGAAGATAGGAAATCGTCTCAACATGGCTGAAAAATTGTTGACTGGGATGTAAAGCATCAAAACAAAACTGTACAAAATAACGTGTTTAATATGAAATAATGGTTAAAATTTGTTTGATAGTTGAGACACAACATATTATTTCCAAAAATGTGGTATGTGCGACCAGTTAAGGCTTAGATCAAGCTGGGCATACCTGCAGTCTGATCAGAGCATTTGCTAGTCGCTTGAATATTATATGACTATAATTACAACTGTCATAACATTTATTGAGATCCGCTAATCTGATTGGTCAAGAACGGTCATCTGATTGCATTGACCTGTTTTTCATTTTTCAATGAACCCGGTCCGTATTCATGAGGGGCGGGGGCCATTCACGACAGAACTACTTTTGTGATACTGTGCAATGCTTCTATGAAGAGAAATGGACAGCCTGCAACTACTGACACTTTACCTTACACTTACACTTATATTTTCAGGTAGAAAAAGCAAAGATTAACTTACATACAACGCCTTAATTAACAATATTCATGCCAATCAGCTGTCTGCTGCCATGCGCGGATCCAGGAATTTTCGTCAGGAGGGGGGTCCAAATCAATCTGGCAAAAAAAAGCTCTGACAACGTTGTTTGTTTTTTGTTGCTTTTTTCTTAGTCCTCAGCTTATTTTACAGAAGTCAAATGGTTAATTTCAAAGAAAAATATCATTCTTCAAGGTTCTGGAGGGGATCCAATTTTTTCTAGGGGGGGGTCCAACTTTTTCCAAGGGGGAGGGGGGGGGGGGCGCGGGTCATTGCTTATTCCCTATAGAAACCCATATAACTTGTGATTTTCCAGGGGGTGTCCGGACCCCCTGTCCCCCCCCTCTGGATCCGCACTTGGCTGCGATCTATTTAGTTTCCCAGTCCGCAAAATGATGCGATCACCTCTTGCACCTGTGCTTGTTTTCCTGCAATTTCGTTGTATGCTATGTTTTCAGTAGAGCCCCGCAATAAAATCGTTTATTGAACTTACTGCATGACTGTTTGCTGGTTTATCTAACATCTTTTGCAATTCGTCTTTGCTTTCTTCAATCACTCAATAAAAAATTTAGCTCAATTTCTTTTTGCTGGGGGTCATTTCTTTTCCTTTCCTAGCCATTTTGACAGATGATGCTTTTCGTCACCAATGTAAACAAATGACGTCATATCCGATGACGTAACTATCGTACACATTCTAATGAACACCCATGTTAAGTTTTTTTGGTTGTCACTATGTAAAAGCGAGATTCTAGTCTCTAAAATGTAGTTGTTTATTTTCAATTGGAGAACGGCTGCCATTTTGATTTTTGAATGTCGTAACGTCTACATATGCACGTCATAATCTAAATGCACGAAACGAACTATTAGCTGGAAACGTATCTTTTAAGGAAAACATAATTATAAATACTTAATAAGAATGACTAAAGAAGAAGTTGTAATTATAAGAATTGAAAGTTATTTTTCTGCGTTGCACTGAGGTATGAAATGTCGTTTAAATAACTTCTAATTTTTGCATCTAATGCAAATTAGATGTAATTTTCCCAACATTTCATACCTCAGTGAAACGCAGAAAAATAACTTTCAATTCTTAAGTTAAGCTACTGACCGAATATCATTTGGAGTTTCTAAGGTTAAAAGGAGGCTGCACAGGCTCGTCTGAGTCTACACTTGTCAAAATACCATATTGATGGAAATCACATGTCACGGTTCAGTTCTATTTTGATGTCACAATTGCAGTTTATGTACAGAATATGAAACAATGTTCAAAATTGCTCATGTTTCATATTTTGTACATTTCAAGCTGTTTTACACCTTTGAACTTTGAATGTTGTTGTATTGCAGATGTGGGACCTGACAACAGCTCTGGATCTAATGGATAAAACCAAAGATGGTAAGTGAACAGATGAGATTTTCCTACTTATCACAAAGCCAACCAGCAAAGCATTAGATGAGCCTGCACTTCTGCACAGTCTCACCAGAGCATTTGCTGTTTACACATGCCATGGTTGGAAGTTAATGGAGGCTTAGAGTAAATACTAGATATCTAGCTTCACTGAGTAGCCTTGAATGCAAGTATAAGGAATCAGAACTCAACACAGTAATCAACACTGCCAAAAAAAAAGAGCCTAAAATTGTAAAAATGTTCTTACCCATCAGTTTTAGCATGTTTTGGGTGCTCTCATTGAGACGCTTTTTTTTGAGTACCCACAACATATGTTTTGGTTGAGAAATAAGCGAACTAATTTTTCGGTACACTTATCTAAAGGCCTGAATCAATGTACATATTTTATGAAATCAAATGTTTCCTTACAATGAAATACAATACAAATTATATGTATAGTTATTTAGCATTAAACATACACTTTGCTACGAAGACTAGCTAAAATATTGAAATAATACATCAGGCATGTTTAGCCATCATAATTTCCAGAGAGCGAATAACAAAGGTGCTGACCAGACTCTGTGGAAGGGCAGGCTAGTCTATGTCTTTGTTGTTCACATTGGCGTAGTGTCCATTACGCAGTATATGCATGTGCATAATAAAAATAGTAACGCTCAAGGGAGCTCACCTAATGTGGTAAAAGTGATTTTCCATACCTTAAGGAACTGCTTTTAAAGGAAAGAATGTGCTCCCTCTGGGAGCAAATTCTTTCCTTTAAGAGAAGTTCCCATTTTGAAAAGGGACACCATTGAAGAGAATCATGGCCTGATACAGTAGTCTCCCTTTGATGTGCGTAACTTTTTCAGCGTTCTGGCTACGCCCTTGGTTCACATGTATTGAAATCAGGTTTTGTGGCAAAGAGGCCCATATCCAATGACTGAGAATGTTTAGCTTTTGAGTCAACCCCCCATAAAGATTTGTGATTCAACATTCTCCCCTCACTGGCAACTGCAGTTTGACCATGTGTAGATATGCATATACACAATACGCACAAAAAATAAAATCTTTACGCTTTCCTAGTGTTTTCAGTGCATAGAGACCTTTTTTACTGGAAAAAATGTGATAAAAACGCTAACTGTGAGATTCCAACTAACCTCCTATATGCTAAGAATCATGTGCTTAACCCACTGCACAACAGCTGACATATGGGCCTCGACGCGAGAAAACCTCTCTTTGGTGGTTTGCGAACAACCTAGGCGCAGCCTGATTAGCACCTTTGTTATTCGCTTAGTGGAAAGCCTAATATGTAAACTTGCAACAGGTGAAATTTCAATTTTCCAGCTAGTCTCTATAGCTGAGGAGACTGGTTTGAAACTCGCTGTGTCGGAAAACACGAAGACAGGTTTTCTTGCGAGGAGGCCCATATAGTTTCACTGCTACAGTTGTGATACACTAGATTTCAGATATTAAACCTTATCTATTTCTGTTTATTTGGCAGAAACTAACAATAACAGGTCCATAGGTTTAGATAAAAACATATTTTAAGCGTAAAATTGTGAATATTTTCTTACCCATCAGTTTTAACATATGTTTTTGGTGCTCAAAAGAACTGTCTCATTGAGACGGTTCTTTTGAGTACCCACAACATATGCTTTGATTGAGAAATAAGAAAATTATTTTTTGGTACGTAAGCTTAACTAAAGGCCTGAGATGGGAGATAAAAATAGCATAGGTGACTACCTTTGAACTATAGGTAAATACAACAATACACCCACTTATCTGTAGGCCTGGTTATGACACATCACATATCATTTTCAGATGGCGAATTAGGGGGACCCACTCCTAAGGAGCTGGTAAAACTACTTGATCAATGTGATATCAGCCAATCATTGAACTCTACGCCATGTGTTAGCCCCTCCCCTTCCATCATTGGGGGCGTGTTCAACCAGAGGTCATCACATCTGGGTCTGTCAGAATCTGTGCCAAACTTGGAATTGTTGGAGATGGAGGAGGAGGGGGCTGCTGGAGGACATGAATCTTCTCAGGTTGGTTTACCCCCAATGCCAAATAGAACATCCCATGTTTTATAAGTAGTAATGTGTTGGAATAGTTTATTATTTATTAAAAGGGTTACCAGACAGGAATCAAATTGAAGGCTTTTTACCCTTGGTATGGTTATAGATTATGCCTTCTGGTTTGATACAATAAACTTGGGATGGTCCATTGTGCATATCTAGGGGTGTCAAGTTGTTGGTTTTTAAATTGCATTATTTTGTCGGAAGATCTTTTTCACCTTTACAAATAGTGTAGACCATGATGAAATGCAGCATGATGCTGCATTTCATCTGGGTCTGCACTATTATTAAAAGAACCCCTTTAGGGGTTTCACAAAAAAAAATGTTAACCCTTTGTTAAAATTAGCAAGTGATTCTTTTTCTAACTTGTTAAAATAGCTGTTCAACTTGCTTTTTTTACTAAAACATGAGTTCTGAAAGTTCAAAAACAGTTTTCCCTCTTTTTTGAACAAATAAGGACACGAAATTAGGACATACATTTGTTTGATATTAATGTCAGACATCACAGTATTGCATTATATATACATGTATTACAGTAAAACCTGTCTTAAGGGGCCACTCAAAAATAGACAAAACAAAGGTCTTAATGACAGTTGGTAGCTTAATGAAGGTCAAAAGCATTGCAGAATGCTCCCCTTGGAGCATTCTGCAATACTTTTGACCTGCATTAAGTGATAATTGGTCTTGAAAATCAATTTTTGGCCTTTTTTGGGTTGCCACTAAAGACAGGTTTTACTGTATATATAAATTAACCAACATTTAGGCTACCTTGCAAACAGTGTCGATCCAGATCACACAGCCCCTTGAAAATCAGAAGACAAAAAAGCATGCAAAATTACTCAGCTTTTAAACAGTTAATCAGTGTAAACAGTTCATTTTTATTTACAGATGTTTCAAAGATGCATAATAATAGGATTATACTATTTTTCATAGAAACAGGTAACAGGGATGAGAAAGTTCAGGATTGATCAGGATTTCCTGATCTAACACTGGCATATGATTTATATAATGTCAGTTGTTTTTGCTGGAATTTTGTGTTTGAATGAAGTTAAAACTCAATTTTAGATAAAATAAGCATAAACTGTCTGGTTTCTATTGATATTTTGTTATTTTAAGCCTTTAATAAGTGATTTAAAAATCGCTTTTTCTCCATTTTGGAGTCAACTGACATATTTTCCTGATTGAGAAAGGCCAACTGTTCTCATCCCTGCGGTAAATTACGGTGTATATTATACTGCAGTAAATGCTATATACCTGTATAAAGTACCCGATACCTGGATTAGTTTACATTTCTTGTTTACAACTATTCTCATGTATCTTTGAATCCACAGTAAGCTATTTTACTGTATTTTCAGGGCAAAAATGAAGGAACTCCGAGTGATAGGACACACAGCAAACATAGCAGAAGCAGTAGCTACTGGGTGTGAAATAGGCAAAGACACGCAAATATTTATAAGCTTAAAATTGTGATAAGTTTCTTTTCCACCAGCCTGAACATAAATTTTGGATGCTCAAAAGAACCGTCTCATTGAGACGGTTCTTTTAAGTATCCACAGCATATGTTTTGGTTGAGAAATAAGAAAATTAATTTGCAGTTATGCCTCTCTGAGGAAACAAAAGATTCCATTATGTACATCACATATTAGGTGTCTATTCTAGTTCAGAAATTCAAACCTGGATTTTAAAGATAATGATTTGTGATAATTAGGCCAGATTTTTTTTATTTTCTGTTAATCTGGAGATCCTACTATGTGAAATTAGCACCTCCAGAAAAATAAAATTTTATTTTGATTTATTTTCCACTCAACCCTTAGTATTTTTCAGATGTTATATATCAATTTGACATGTATTTTTGGTCAAGAATGATTTCTGTAACAACCCAATTTTTTCCTTACTTTTTATAAAAATACTTTCATTTACTACTACTACCCCCACAGTGGTCAGAAATCTCCGGAGAACAAGATAATAAAATAGTTCTGGCCTTTTCTTATTTTTTTTGTTGAAAATATAAGCAGTAAGTTTTTGTTGATACTTCTTTATTGAAACAATTCCAGTACCCACAACATACCATGTAATATCTGGTTATAAGACAGGATTTATTTTGTTTCTAGAACTTTGGCAAAAATCTCAATCTGGATATCTGGGATTGTTTGTTCTTGAAAGTACTCATAGCATACAATACAATATCTGGCTATTAAACAGAGTTTTTGGCTTCATGAAAATTCGCAAAAATCTAGATCTAGACTTAAGGAATTGTTTGTTCTAGCAAATACCCACAACACCATATTATATTAACTATAAGAATGATTTTGGTCACCTGAATAATCACAAAAATTTAGATTTATGGAATTGGTTGTTCATGCAAGTACCCACAACACACCATATTATTTCTACTTTAAGAATGATTTTTGGCTACCTGAATAATCACAAACATCTAGATTTATGGAATTGTTTGTTCTTGCAAGTAACCACAATATACCATATTATGTCCATATAATATATAGAGGATTATACATGAGTGCTCATGCTTTATTGAATTTAGTAAACGATTTGAGGAAAAGAGATAAAATGCTCCGCTTGCTTAGCATTTTATCTCTTTTTCGCAATGAGTTGAATAAATTCAATAATACAGGAGCATGAATGTTAGATTCTATTTATCACATGACATTAAAAATACTTAACAATCACACTTTTGGAGTGAACACGTCAAGATTTCCCCCTCTTTTACGCAGCTTTATTATGGACATCATTACGTAACATTACTAAATCTATAAACCACTAGTGGTTTATCAATTTTATTGCATGGCGTTATATCACTCCCATAGGTGACATCATGTGATAAATCTGGCTATACAACAGGATTTTTCTCTTCCTGATTGATCACATAAATCCAGGCCTTGAGGTTATAAAACTTTTTTTCATGCTCAACTCAACTGAGCATGAAATTTCAACTGCTCATAAAAACTAAAATACCAACAAATGAAGAAGTTTTTTTGCTTTAAGTCTCTCAGATGGTGTGTTTATCATGCTAATAAATGTTAAAATGCCAACAATTGTTGGCATTTTAACATTTATGAGCAGGATAAATTTCGTGCTCAGTTGAGTTGAGCAAGAAAAAAGTTTTATAACCTCGGGCCCAGGTCAATCTCATGATTCCAGATATTGTTCTAACAAGACTAGTTCTCATTGTCATACCATATGGGCCTCGACACGAGGGGGTTTGCAAACAACAAAGGCACAAACCAGCCTTCGCATACGCACAGGCTGATCAGCGCCTTTCATATTTGCTAACTCAAAAGTACCATATATAAACTTGCTATAAGAGAAATTACAATTTTCTACCTTGTCTCTGTAGCTGAGCAGGCTGGTTTGGGCATGACCTGAGACAGGTTTTTTCGCAACAAGGCCCATATAATATCTGGCCATTAGATAGATTTTCACTTCATGAACAATCACAAATAGCTAAATCCAGTTTGTAAGATGAATCTAGATTTTTTTAAATCAGTTGTTCTTGAAATAACACACAGCATACCATATGTAATTAGCTGTAAGATGGGTTTTTCTTTTCACACAACAACCATAGTAATCTAGATAAGTCTTGTAATGGAGGAAAAACATATGGGCCAGTGCACAAGACTTTGGTACTTATCTCATCAGCGAGCAGTGAAGGCTTGGGTGAGTCTGCACATATGGGCAGACTCCCCAGAGCCTTCATTGCTAGTTTATACCAAGTATGGATGTAGACGAATGCTCAGACTAAAAGGTGAATCTCTAACTTTGCTGACTCAAATTTTAGCTGTACAGAATAGATCAAGAACTTTTGGATTTTTATTTTGGTGTGTTGAAGTCGTCAAACTTTCGTATTTATATAAAATCTGACTATATATATAAGGATAATATTCACCAAGTTTGTACAAGTAAATCCAACAGCCAATCCAATAGAGATATTACAGTAAAACCTGTTTAAAACAACCACTCTAAAAAAGACCAAAAATTAGCTTTCAAGACCAATTATCGCTTAATGCAGGTCAAAAGTATTGCAGAATGTTCCAAGGCAGGGCTCGAGAAAACCGGGAAAAAAAACTCAGTTTTAACCGATTTTTTGACACAGAGACCGTTTTATACCCCTATTCCACACAGGCCCCGAATCCAACAAATTGACAAATATTTGGATTTGTGGCTGAATCGTACTCAGTTCGTGAAGGCAGTACACAAAAATTGATGTCACCAACAGTAAACTCTGGAACATGTGTTTTTAAAAACGATGGATCCTTAATGCTTTTGCATGCCATTATAGGTAATACAAAATTTGAACTTTTCAAAACCTTTTTCCAAAGTTTTCAAGCGACAAAATGAATTTATGCAATAATAGCAATCAAACATGATTTTCTGATACACTATGATCATCCAGGATCCTTGGGGGTTGTTAAAACCCTCGCCTTTCAAGCTCCGGTTTTAACACCACCATTGGTGCCTAGCAGATGTAAATGCATAGAAAATCATGTTTATCTCTATTATTTAAGTGTACTAAGAGGCAAACAGTGTAGACACAAACCAGACTGCTCCTACAGGAGCAGTCTGGTTTGGATCTACACTGTTTGACCAAGAGGCTTCCAAAACATTTCAGCAGATCACAAAAGCAGATGACTTTTGTAATGATTGGCGCTTTAAGAGTTAAAATAATTTTCAGTCTTTGTCATGTGAGATCATTCTCAGTAAACAAACATTGAATAATACATTGTCAAATATAGGGTTAGGGTATGAGCATATACAAATTATATTACATTGGTCTTGACTCAAGAAAACCTGATTTTGTTGCCTGTGAACAACAAAGGCATTGACCAGCCTGTTCATCTGCGCAGTCTGATCAGCACCATTGTTATTTGCTCTTTGCAAAGTTTAATCATAATCTTGCTTTATGCAAGCTTTCAATATTTTAGCTATTGTTGGCATTTTAAAATTTATAACCTGAAAAAATGACATAGTCTACTGATCTAAGCAAGAAAATTGACTTGATTGTTAGTATTTTGATATCTTTGAAGATTTAACTTTTTGCCTTCTGGGTAAGTTTACATTCTTTTTTGTCATCTGCTGAATTATTTTCAAACTTAACTTTTTTGGTATATTCTTTCAGGAAAACCATCAATGTGTCAAATAGTTTGGATCCAGATCAGGCCTGACATACTGTTGGTCTTGATCTGGGTCCATTCTGCTTGCAAAGGTTATCGGCAGACAATAAAAGTTGCTGGTAGTAGGGAAAGAGTATGTGAGCATGAAAAAAAGTTTATAACCTCAAGGCCATATCTCAGCATGAAAAATGGTTAAATATGGTTGTGCCATATCAATGTTTTTTTCTTTACATATTTATCTCTTTGTATGCTGGGTAATATTGCATGCTTTTTTTGTCATCTGATGTTTTTTCACTTTTCAAAAGATCTTGCAGGAGTACCATCAGAGTGTCAAACAGTTTAGATCAAGACCAGGCTGAAGTTTTGTCAGGCCTGATCTGTTTCCAGACTGTTTGCAACAAAAGTCATCAGGAGCAGACAAAGAGATCATTGAGCCGTGACATGTGATTTCCAACAATGTGGCATTTCCACAAGTGTAGACTCAGACGAGCCTGTGCAGCATTTTTTAAGCTTAGAAACTCCAAATGCAGTTCAGTCAAGGTCAATAGTTTAGCAGTCATAGAATATTCAAGCGACTTGCAAAGGCTCTGATCAGACTGTGCATATGCGCAGGCTGATCTTAACCTTTGCTGGTCGCACAAACCACATCATTGGAAATCTCATGCTGTGGCTCAATTATGTGTGAATTTTTTGCATAGCTTGTTTATATACAAGGCTTTTATACATGTATGTTGTGTTTTTTTACATGAAGTGTACATGGATAATGTATGTTATCATAATTTTAATTTATTAATAAATTATCAAAAATGTTAATAGTCTTGTTAATGTGCTTAAAATGCTTTTATTACCCAACCGTCTATATACAGAGTAATTGTCTATTCTTTGCTTGTCATGAGTCACTGAACTATTCCACCGGTCAATAAAAAAGACTATACCATGGCCTGGTTACCTGCTTCCCTGTTAAAAACACACAGGCGCTTATCGACATGGGCGACAAGGATGTGTGTACGCTTCGTTTATGAAAGGAGATGTTATGCAACAATGGTGAAAATAAGGCATAGTTTGGCAACTTTAAACTCCAATAACTCCATTGTTTATGATCAGAAACATAAAGTGTGGTACTTGTTTTCTTAGTTAGAACGAGTGGAACGTTTCGAGACCAAAATTGAGCAGATTTGGTGAAATTTTCTGTTATGCAACAAAACCGCATCGTATACAGCAACTCCATGCAAGAAACGCTGCTGAGTATTTTATCAAACGGGTAGGGTAATAAAACAGTTATTTCATGCCTGTTTGTAGTACCATGGACGACCTGATGCACTATTGCACTCGGCCGTCGGCCTCGTGCAATAGTGCATCAGGTCGTCCACGGCACCTCAGGGTAATCGTTTTGATTATACTACAAGCAGGCATGAAATAACTGTATAATATAGAGGGTCTTACATGAGTGCTCATGTATGATTGAATTTATTCAACAAGCTGAGAAAAGGCAATTAAATATTGGGCAGAATGCCAAGCATTATATTGCTTTTGCAATGAATTTAATAGCTAGAGTAATATAAGAGCACTAATGTTATACATATTTCATTTTTCATATGACACTAAGATTATTTTGAAATTACATTTTTGGCATAAAAGATAAAGATTTTGCCATTTTTAATTGACAATGTTATGGATGTTATTTCATGATGTTACCAAAATATATAATTCTCTAGGGGCTAATATTATACAACTATTTACTTCAATGAAGACCGAGGTGAATAAATCAATTTAAGGGTAGATAATAGAAAATTGAGATGGTAACAGTTTTCAATTAGTACACAGTATACCCTTTGTATACTTAAAACCCCATAAATGGGTACTGTGGCAAACATTGATGACCCAGTCATCAGGGTCTGCACTGTTTGCTAAGATTAAAACAGCCTTCAGAAATATGTCATAATCTTTGACCCTTTAAGGTACACACTTGGCATTCCCATACTTATTTATGTATGTGAAAATCCATCAGAAGACAAAGGGTTAAAGGATCAAGCAGTTATCATCCCTTCTGACACGGGCTTCTGCTACACCAGACTGGTCCAGATACCAGTATCCTAGATCTCCTGGATCACCGACTGATAGGTGTTCTTTTCTCAGTGTGGCACCAGATAGAAACATTGCTGGATATTTAACCGAGGCAATCAGATAGAGCTGTTGATTTGGATCTTTGTTTACCTGAAACAGTCGTACGAGTTTCCATGAAAATCTGGCATATCTTCCCCAGGCTGGGTGTCTTAGGATACAGAAATTGCCCTTTTCAGCTACAATATACAGTGTTTTCATGGTGCAACTGCCTTCTAAACTGAAGTTGTTGTCTTTGCCTCCTTTGTGAAAGGAAAAGCAGCTTGATTTATCTGCAGCACAACTGTCAATTATAGCTTGAATTCCACCAGGCGTAATTTCAGAAGACATTTCATTTATAAAGGAAAGAAATCTGTTTGGAAACTTCTTCGGTTTGAGTTGTACCTCCTTGTTATCCATGTCAATATCTGATACAGCGTCTTGTTTGAAGGCAGTGATGACCGGGTGTTCCGACAGATTGAAGACAGATGCCAAAACTGCTTTTTCTGGTGTTGTATAATCAACAGGTATTACATCAGCGATCTCTCGATCCTGCAGACATACAAGAAAATATTGGTTTCAATCTGTTTCAAATAGTTTGAGAAAAACGAGCAGTTTTTATGTTGCATGCAACTTGTTTTTGTATACCAGATATAAAAGGGAGCATTTTTCGTCTGCTGCAAATGAGTATTCAAGTGCATTTCACACTAGATTTTTTCATGGACGCAAACAAAATGAACCCTGATCAGACTGCTCCCAAGGAAGCTGTCTGATCTGATCTGGTCCGTATTGTTAGCAATATAGGCTACTTAAGAACATACGTGAGTGGAAGGCTAAGGATTAGCTTTAAATTTGCTGCAACAAAAAGCGGTCAAGTTAGCAGCACGTTTCATGCTGCAGCAAAAACGATCAAGTAAGCCAAAAATTTGCTGCGGCAAAAACGGTTAAGTTAGCAATAATTTTGTTGCCAGCAGTGAAATTGCTGGCAGCAGTAAAATTGCTGATAGCAGCAATATTGCTGTCAACAGTAAAAGCTCTGTCAGCATTAAAAGTGTGGTATTTCTATGGTTTTACTTTATATTTCTCTATCAAATCGTACCCGCATCTCGAAATGGTGCATTCTGCGGCAACTTGAACTGTTCTATTGCACCTTTTACCTGAGCAATGTGCCAACAATTGCTGTCAGCAGCAACAGTACGGTTTTAGCATGATTTCACTCGTAAGTACATTATGAAAAGATGCATTCCGCTGCAGCCCGAGCTGTTCTATCATACGGTTTAACTAAGGAATTGACCAAAACTTGCTACAGGCAGTAAAATTGCTGCCAGCAGTAAAATGCTGCCAGGAGTATAAAAGTGTAATATTTTTAGGATTTAACTTTTATTTCTCCATCTCATCTTGCAGCGAGTCTGAAAACGATGCATTCCATGGCAAACTGAACTTTTCTATCACACCTTATATATACTCATGCTAATAAAAGGAAGACCACCCCAATTTACCGACTTTGTTGAAAATAAATACAGGCATGAACATGTTATGATTATAAATTTGTATACTGTAAGTCATATCTTGTATGACCGCCACCTTTATGAATGCATTCTATGGGGCTTTTGCGCATGCTTAAAAGAAGCCTGGGGTTGTACCCCACCCCTCGTTGAATACGAACATTGCCAATGTTCAACAAATAAGTGTTCAAATTCGGGAAATGTGGCAGCTGGGAAGGGATACGATCATGTATCCGCCGTCCTCGAACATACCAGGGGTGGCCAATCGGAGATGGATTTGGACCCGAAAGGTCAGTCAAGGGGGTATGAAATGACCAGCTTGCAAACAGTTCCTTGGCATATTGCAGGTATGCTGGCATTACCTTGCTGGAAGAGAAAATTGTTTCTAACAGTCTGATAAATTTTCAGGACATGTGGGTGAAGGACTTCATCTACATAGCCTTGGCCTATTAGTGACCCCCCAAATTACTATGCAAATTAAAGAATCTTATACATAGCTCAAGGTGGCCATCTTTTTTTAGCATGAGTATACCTGAGGATTTGGCCAAAATTTGCTGCCAGCAGAAAAAAACATACTGCAAGCTTGTATTGATTAGGCAAAACATGTAGACATAACTAAGCACAAGTTCAAGGACATAGATCCGCCTGTTGGGTCACTCTCTAATGCTTGTGGATTATCTTCTCATACATACGTACAAACCATACTAGAACTTCTGCTGATTTTACATGATTTACCTTAAGCGCATCTAAAAAAGATGTATTCCACGGCAGCCACAACTCTTTCTATCACACCTATTACATGCGTAATGGGCCAAACGCTGCTAGCAGAAAAATTGCTAACATTAGTAAAATTACTGCTAGCAGCAAAATTGCTGTTGTGTATTGTATTTCCCGCCAATGCCGGCGCACTGTACAGTCAAAATATGCTTCATACACAATATGCTCCCCTTTTAACATTAGAAATTCTTTCCTGTGCATAATATCAATAAATAAATATGTTAATTCACACTATGCAATGCGATAAAAGTCTAACAACATGATATAAATCCAACGGTCATTCCGCGAAAATGCAGAACATACATTTTTGGTAAACATGTCAAAAGTGAGTTAATTTTATCGACTTTTTGCTTTACTGTAGAACGTATTGAAAGAGACATCGATGAAAAACTGTTCAGTATTATTGAAAGAACCACTGTGTGCATTTGGTTCCCTTGAAACTTTCGATCATGGCAGTCGATCAAAGGTGCTAAATCGCATTCGTTTAATCGTAGATGTCAAAATGTCTGTCTGGGTTTTCATGATCTTCGTTCTGACGTCCACGTCACATTTTTTACGTTTTTTAAAGTGTTTTCATCTTGTGGCATCGTTAAAGTGACGTATTCTCATAGCATCACATGCCATAAGTAGTCAGTAAGCACATTATAAAAGAAATTTAATCAAAACATCATAAAACTACGCAAAAAATATTTTTCATCTGTTGCGTATCTTTATTCCTTAAGTATATATTCCACTCTCAGTTTAAGACTATTTTCATGTTGAAAGCAATATTACTTGACAAAATTGCATGAAGCGTTTCATTTAGACGTCAGAAAATGTGATTGTTTCTGAAAGCATTACCTTTTGCATAGCAAGAGTAAGTGTTTCACGAACTCCGTTTGTCTTTGCCTTCAACTCGTCTTTCGTCGAGGCAGTCAGCAGAACGCAGTAGAAAACGCTTAATAGCAGCTGGCGGACTTTTGACAATTCCAAATAAGCTTCGACATAGCCAATGGCACATCTCGCCTGTCGTTCCAGTTCTTCGTGAACTCCTGACTCTTTGTTCACAGAGTATAATTTTATGTAATACTCTAACTTTCCAAGACATTTTGTTCCTACCGTAGTATATTCCAAATCGTGACTGGCCAAATCGTCCGCATCTTTCTTTGTGTAATCACTCAGTGCTGTCTTCGTATATCCATCGAGATACGTTTGCATATTAGCTAATTTAAATATGGTTCCAGCAGTCTCAGCTTTTATATCTTCATCGTGGTATTTACTCACTACTTTTTCAACGATTTGTTCTAACACTGCAGTCATGTTTCCGCTCTTTTTCCCTCCGAATGCGATGATTAAGTTTGATATCAGTAAACATACTCCAGAAATGACGGGTCCATATACTGGAATAAAAAGTGTGACTCCAGATATAATGTCAATGATACCAGAAGCTTGTTCTACGGGTCCACCATTTGTAAGCTTTACTATAGCTTTTCCAATCCTCTCAAAACTTTTCTCGCATTTGTCTAAAGATTTCTGATCGATACCTTTAAAAGAATCTTTTAACTCGTCCCTGTTATACGGAACCTGAATACCTTTCTCTTCTAGTATGGTAACAATTCCATCTATTTTCTCAGAAATTGAAGTTATACTTGTAGTTTCTACATCGTCTCGCAATACTCCGCCTGCGACTTCAAAAGTTTCATTAATTTTCTCCATTTAGGCTATCCTAACAGTTAATTTTGTCCACAATATAAAATTATCCTACCCTACCAAGGTCGTCCTTGTGAAAGATTGTCAGTTTTTGGCATTTCATCAGTAAACTTTGATCTTGATATGCATCATTCGCTTTACATAATATATTGATAAGAAGATACTCTGGGATTGTCGCATATTAAAAACCGCTGTAAAGAAAATACAATGGGGTTCAGATATCTCTGTTTCGCTGCAGTCAGACGCTAAAAAGGATCGAGCTGGACGACCACCACCCCCCCACCCCCAACACTCACACACACTCTTTGATTAAAACTTAAACCAACCCCATTTTTGCGGCTTCTTTGAGCGGAATTCTAATTGATGAGGCGTCCGTCTGTTCATCTATAATCTGTCCGCCCGTCAACATTTTCAAAAAACAGGAGCCTTTGTGATGTAGTGGATAAATCACTCGTCTTGTAAACAAGGTGTCACAGGTTCGATCCCCGGTTTCTCCAGTCGGTCGGATGAGACTTAAACCCATGACGGTTGGCAGGACGTTCAACACCGTTGAATCACAACAACAACTGCGCTGCCATTTGAATTCAAATCTCACATGGAGGCTCCTTATGATGGGGCAACAAAACTTTGCCACATTACATGACCAATACATTTGTATGTCCGCCACGGCCATATATGGTCGAAAAATCCTCAAAATATTCTTTTCCCGGAAGCAAAAGACCCATGACCTTGGACCTTGGAGTGTAGCGATGAGGATATGAGCCATACCGTGGCCTACTTTTCGAAATGAGAAAATCTTGCAATTTGATAGTTTCGGGAACCGCTGAAGTCAAAGTTATTATACTTACCATTGACGTTTATTCTAATGAGACAATGCCCTGATGACAAAAGAAGGGTATCATAGATTATGGCTGACATTTGACCTTTCAGCCTTGGCCGTTCATTGTAGAATGTCATCAACATCTCCAAGCATCTTTTTCCATGTCATGCGACACCTGGTCAAAAGACTAAAATTGCTGCCATGCCCATATAAGGTAAGAATTCTTCAAAAATCTTCTTCTCGCGAACCAAAGCTCAAATGACCTTGTACCCTGGTATGCACAGATACTTGGGCATGGGCTAGCAGAGCAACACCAGTCTCTAACTCCCCCTCCAACCCTACCTGAACTTTGATTTTTTTACATGTCTTTATTTAAAATATGTTATTTTGTATGCTTGAACACCTAGAGAAAAACATTTTGAGAGGTAGACAATGTTTTCCATAGGTTCTAACGTAGGCATTCTTTTTCTAAATTTTGGTCCAATCCTTCACATTCACCCATCCTTTCTGGTGAGACTGCGCGTTTGCACAGGCTCGTCCGAGCCTTCTCTGCTACGGTCGATTCGATATGTACCAAAATGTGCTGGCTCATATTAGGTACAAACTTAAAGGATCATGCACAAGTCTTGTATTAGACATTACGAGGGACTTCAGCAACACGAGCAACGCCCAAAATGATCATCCTATGTTGACCTTGACCTTCTTTAAAGGGAGGTCAAATTTATCCGCAATGCTTACCAAACGGGATAAATCTTGAAAATTTGATTTTCCAGAACCTGTGGAAACTTAAGTCATTATGCTTTGATCAGTTAAGGAGTAGAATATAAGTAAAAACCGAAATATCAAGGTTACATTAGCAAAGCATGGACTTCATTCAACATTTCCATGTATATTAAGGGCAATTTCGGGTATTGTTCACGCGCATCATTCCTGCGGCGGGAAACGGGGAAAGTTGTCTGGGTCCCGTTTTTCGACCATTATCAAATTCGCATCAGTACACGTTTCAGATACGTTTACCTCTGGTGGATATTTCCGCATTTTCTGGACAAAATAAAGTAACTAAAATGTGTCCGAAATATCTATTGACCCGTTATTATAAGTGATCGTCTCAGTACCAAATATTTATAAAAATAGATCTGGCAATTAAAACAATATACAATATTATAAAGTTTGTACCGTGTATGCGAATACGAATATGGACGGTACCAAAATATACGGTTAATTTGGTCGGTACACGATCTGACCTTGTAGCCTAGTGGTTAGCGCGTCGGTTTCTTAAACCAGCGGACCAGGATCGATTCCTGGGTGGGCACCTATTAAACATTGTGTGTGTTTTTTCTTCTTCTTTTTCAGCTTTATGATAATGAATTACTTCCTACCGGTAAAATAATTTGATATTAATCACAAAAAGTACGCTCCATATCGTTTTATATTGAATTATCCTGAAAATATGTGGGGGTAGGGGTAAATTTTGCTCTCCTGAACGAAAATTAGTCTGGTGACCCCCATTTTTTACTCGTTTTTCTAAAAGTTTATATAAAAGTCTATGGAATAAAAACAAAATTTTGAGATTGTTAATTCCAGATTTTTAAAAGTACACTCAATAACGTTTTATATTGAATTATCCTCAAAATATGTGGGGTAGGGGTAAATTTTGCTCTCCTGAGCGAAAATTAGTCTGGTGACCCCCATTTTTATTCGCTTTTCTAAAAGGTAAAATAAAAAACAAAACTTTGATATTGTTAATGCCAGATTTTTAAAAGTACACTCCATAACGTTTTATATTGAAATATCCTCAAAATATGTGGGGGTAGGGGTAAATTTTGCTCTCCTGAAGGAAAATTAGTCTGGTGACCCCCATTTTTTATTCTTTTTTTTCTAAATTGTTATATAAAAGTCTATGGAATAAAAACAAAACTTTGAGATTGTTAATGCCAGATTTTTTAAAAGTACACTCAATAACGTTTTATATTGAATTACCCTCAAAATATGTGGGGGTAGGGGTAAATTTTGCTCTCCTGAAAGAAAATTAGTCTGGTAACCCCCAATTTTTATTCTTTTTTCTAAAAGGTTATATAAAAGTCTATGAAATAAAAACAAAACTTCGAGATTGTTAATGCCAGATTTTTTAATATACAATTTTATCTAAAATTCGTATTCCTATTTTGGGGGAATTCCCAAAATATATCATTCAGTATCTTGTCACGGCTTGGGAAAACAAATAAATTTTCACTTTTCCTATAAAGCTTGATGTCGTGAGTAATAATTAAAAATAAAATAAAGAAGCTGAATGGCGATTACAACTATTTTAACTTAATATTCAGGACTTGGGCTTTTTCAGAAAATTGGTAAAATGCTGAAAACTTCCATGTCAGATTATGAAAAGTCGAGCGTGGTGACATATCCTTTTTATTTATAAATCGACAGTCCATACATAAAACAAACTGTATGCAAAGAATTAAAAAGATCTATTTCCCGCAATTACCCTTAAAACCTGTGTAAAGCGGCCACTCAACAATAGACAAAACAAAGATCTTTATGACAAATGGTAGCTTAATGAAGGTCGAAGTATTGCAGAATGCCCCTTGGAGCATTCTGCAATACTTTTGACATGAAATAAGCGATAATTAGTCTTAAAAACTATTTTTTGGTCTTTTTGAGAGTGGCCGTTTTACACAGGTTTTACTGTGAATATGATTTTTCATACTCATTCCAAAAATGCACGAGTGTATCATTAGTTGGCATTCTTGAAGTGTTAAGACTGGGTCACTTTCGAGGATGTCCCCTTTCAAGACAGGCAAGAAACCCTTCCTTCCCAGATAGTCATGTTTGAATCCCTTCCGAATTTTTAGTGATGAAACATGCCTACGTTCCGGGCAGACTCTGAGAATAAACATCTGATTGGCACATCCCTACCTACACTTGAAAAGTGGGTGCTCCAACTTGCACAAATGCGGCCCTGGAAGGTGTTTTAGGGATACAGGGGTATTGGTCAAAAACTTAAAGGGATACGGAATATTTTTGAAAATATTTAAAGGGATACCGGGATACTTGGATCAATTTTAGGGATATGGGGATTCAATGCTTGCTGAATTTTGGGGATATTTGCCATATTTATTTTAGGGATATGGGATAATTTTCAAAATAATTAATGGGATACTGGGACTCCCCTTCAAGGGCCTCACAATTTCCCCGACCCCATCCTTAGAAAAATAGCCGGAACTGCGAACAATATTTTTAAAGGTGAATACCTTGAAAATATTAACCTGATCTTGGCCTTTATCATTAACATAATTTCACAGCCGATTGAGCATCTAAATATATCTTCGGCCTTCATCGTATGTTCTAATATGGAAATGCACGTGATACTTTATAGCACAGTAAATGTATATACCGCTATAATGATCAATTGCCTATCGGTAACCTGAGTGGCTCAGTGGATAGAACACGTTAACATATCACATCTTTAATTTAAGCCACGCGTTGTAAGTTCGAAACCCATACGCGACATTTATTATTGTAACTATTTTTTTTTTCATTATTTTTTTCTCCTTTTTGCAATATCGTTTAACCATTTTATTCAATTTGATATGTTTGGTGTCAACAACATTCTCACGTCGGAACCGTAACACTGTAGCGTCACCTCTTTAGTTTGCGACATGAGATATCCTACAATGTGGCATTTGACATTAATAGACACAGATGAGTCTGTGGAGCCTCCTTTTAAGAATAGAAACGCTAAATGCTGTTCATCAGTAGCTTACCAGACATTGAATATTCAAGCGATTAGCAAAAGCTCTGATCATAGTGTGCGTATGCGCAGGCTGGTCTGAGCCTTTGCATGTCGCACATACCACATTGTTGGAAATCTTACGTTGTGGCTCATATATGAACCTCCTTGATGCTCTTTATAGAAATGCTCCGATGAGCTATAACTGATTTGTTTTGCTTTTGATCCAAGAGCGAGGTGTTTGTTTGTTTTTAAGGCGTATTCGCAAATTAAACTCTAACTCCCAGCATTACATTACATTTTCAAAGAAAGCGTGAGCTTACACAGTCTTGTGTTTAAGTGCATTTCTTTAAGAAAGTAAAAATGAAATTAAAAAATATAAAAGTGGGTTCAGGCAGGATTCGAACCCATAATTTACGTATTTGGAGTTATGTGAACTTACCAGACGACTACAGTGAAAAGTACAACTTTTTGGAGTTATCGAATTGCACCAAGACGTTTATTTCCGTAATTGCTCGGAACATACCGATTACACACGATCCATCACGAAAAAAAAATACATATTCAGTGTTATAACTGTAATAATTTATTCATGCATAAAGGTCAGGATCAGGTTAATTTTGAAGAGGTACCGCATGAAATGTACAAAATATGAAACCTGTCCATTTTTGCAAATTTCATACGCGTGTACAAATTAGAACATCACGCACATCTTTTGAATGCGTTGTCAGTTCGTTCTTGAAAGTATTGGTAATCACATCTGGTTTTCCCGAGGGTTTTGAGTCTGATGTCAAGCGACCCACAACACCAACGGATCACTAGCGATTAGGAAAGTATAATCAATGTGTTTTCTTGTAGAAAATTCGTAAATTTTGGCGGCGGCGGTTTAATCCTTTAAACTTTACCGCAAAATACAGGTTTTCATATTAGTTTGAACTGTTAAATCCCGAATTAATGTCGTCTACTGTATCTTCCGCTAGTCCATTTACACGTCTCTAGCAATCAGCGTAAACCCAAATCAGACTGCTCCTTAAGGAGCATTCTGATCTGGGTCCACAATGTTTGTCTGTATGTCGAAATTAGTCCTTGACATAAGCATTTACATGCAGCAGGCGACTATATAAAGTAGACGACATTTTCAGGCGCATTTTTTCGTAGCGTTGTTAAAAACCACCCAAATAATAAATTTATTTCCTATCCCTATGGAAAGCGATTTTTCACAAGCTGTCTTTCCTTGCTAGCGGCGACTTTTATTGTCTTCCGATCACCTTTGCAACAGTTAGGACCCAGATCAGAACCGACAGAACGTCAGTCCTGGTCTGGACCCAAACCATTTGACACTAAGGTCTTTGATAGTGTTACTGAAAGAATTTTTGGAAAAAAGCAAATTTTGAAGAAGAAAAAGACGTCAAAAAAGCATGCAAAAACATACCCAGAATGCAGTCTGCAGAGTTAAGATCACTTTGTGTCATGTAAATAAAAGTGTCTTTAATTGTTGCGTTTGTAATGTACATTAGTATACAATATTGCAAAATGACACTGTTATGACAGTATCGTGTATAGTATGTATACTATAACACAATTTTAAAGCATATTCAAGATATTGAATTCATCTGTTTTGAAATACCTACCCGTATGTAGAAATCGTGTGTTTACAAAATAGATAACAGGTATGGCGATTTGTATGTACTTAATGTATGCGGAATAGTGTGCGGAAATACTAATTTCGACAAAATACGTAAGTTCCAAACACATTAATCGGGCCTTTACATGTCGGTCCGATGTTACTCTGCCTACCTGTGCCTACTGGGTCAATATATATTTTGGACATTTCGTTTTAACCATAGACATTGGCTTATGACACAACATGGCATTATTAACGTCGTCATCCTATAAGCCTGCAGTGTCGCGCCACTGAGGTGGCTCCTTGGAACCGCCTCTTGTGGTGACAAAATGATGTTATGACGGTCAGTTATGCGGTATTGTTCCCAGACAAGCTGCTCTTAAGCTGTGATGGATATTTTAGCCTGTTTTTGACCACTCAGTACCCTATAAAAGAAGATTGTCGGACTGGGGTTCGAACTCACTATTTCAGTCCATAGAAGTCAGATTATACCGCACAACAGAGTGGTTTTGAGATCATTGACAGGTCAAGGTGAAATGAGAGTAATTCTACCCGACCTACTTGTGAAACTGCCATATCAAATCACAACAATCTTTTTTCCCCGCAATGAATATTTCCTTTTTAAAGGTTGTTGGTTGGTATTTTTCATTTTTATTCAAATTTTAATAGAACATTCTGTAAGCAAACAGTTGAGACCCTGATTAGACGCCGCATTCTACGCCGTCTAGTGGTGGGTCTGTATTGTTTGCTTATCTGGGTTAAGACAAGTCTATTATAAATCTGTCTTCGGGGTTTATGACAAGATCAAACCAGCCTGCTCAGCTACAGAAACAAGCTAGAATATTGAATTTCTGCTTGTATCATGTTTAGCTCTTATAGCTTTAAGAAAGCGAATAACTAATGCGCCGATCGGTGTGCAGACTGGTCTGCGCCTGTGTTATCCGCGTGCAGCAAAATCGGGGGTTCTCGCGATGAAGCCTATACAATATAATCTCGTAAAGACACATTTTGGGTAGACTATGCAGAGCAGATATAAGAAACTATCAGTGATTATCTGTCTCTCTGATAAGAGATTTTATTTCGAATTATCAGTAGTTCGAATTATGGGGAGGTAGACATGAAATTAGATAACCCCCAAACATGATTATTATCAGTATGTCAGCAGGGCAAGCACAAAACGTATGTTTTATACATGTTAGATATAGTTTGTAAATGCATGTAGTATAGGCCCTATTCTCTGAATCCATTGTGTTTGAAATTTTATTCGAATTAGCGAGTATTTCGAACAATCGGAGTTCGAATTGTCGAGGTTTTACTGTTTTATTATTTTGTTGTGCTTACAGTTAAACCTGTCTTCAGCGGCCACTCAAGAATAGAAAAAAACCCACACCACTCAAGGATAGAAAAAAAAACCCACAAAGTTCTTAAAGACAGAAATTAGCTTAATGCAGGTCGAAAGTATTGCAGAATGCTTCCTTTCTGCAATACTTTTGACCTGCATTAGGCGATAATCCGTCTTGAAAAAAAATCTTTGATATTATTTTGAGTGGCCGCTTAAGACAGGTTCTACTGTATTTTATTTTGCAGTTATCAAGTAAAAAGATGAGTGAACGAAACTGACGTCCTACGTCTTTTACGCCGAAAATTTGGCACAACCATGGGCCAGTGTTTATCTTGCTTCTCGCAAGAGAAATCCTCTAAGGAGGAAGTAAGCATCTGGTTGGAAGAGAATGGACTGGGACAGTATGCTACCAAATTTGAGGAGCATGGATGGGACGAAATTTCTTTACTTCTAGAGATGACAGATGCCCAAATAGAGAAATGCATCAGCAAGCCGGGGCATATAGCGAGATTCAAGCGAGCGCTAGAAATCTTTCAGCCTGATAAAGAGACAACAATTGATAGCAGAAGACATATACAAGCTACATATCATCGTGAGGTGCCTGGCGCGTCAGCCGAGGAAGATTCTACAAGCAAGGCTAATGATTCGGATGCTTCAACAGTGAAACTGACATACGCTCAGAGGCTGGGTCGTCCAGCAATGGATAAGAATTCTGTATCGTCTGATGATGAGTTCTTCTCCACCAGGTCCAGTGTTGCCACTAGAATGACATCTGAGGATGATAGTAACGACGCGAGGCCGAGGCATACTGATAAAATAGTCGCACAACTACTGCAAGGTGAAGCGGACTGGAGGGCTAAAGAATCCTATAAGACGGCTATTGAATCAGAAACAGAAGAACGTGAAGGTGAAAAACACTCCGAAGCAAATAGTGAAACCGGGTAAGACAAAGCCTGTAAAACCACATGGGCTTGAAGTCATCTATATAGCCTCAAAACTTTTTTTGGCTTTCCTGGGTACATCAACAATCTTTCAATTAAACAGGGACGGGTCTTCCTGGGTTGAACCAGTACTAAGCTAGGATAAATGTGTCTCGCTCAAATACCACAACGCAGTGGCGCCGATGAGGCTAGAACCCGCGGCCCCTCAGTCTCGAGTCAAGCACTCTACCACTGAGCCACAGCGCTCCCACCGCCGGGTTGGTTTAGGATGTGTGTGTTGGTTTTATGTCGGGAACACCCAAAGGCTCAGCGAAAGCGGTTTTGTGGAGAAGCCGGGAATCGAACCTGCGACCCCTGGTTTACAAGACACAGGTTTATCCCCTACACCACGGCGGCTTCTTTATCCTCAAAACCAAAAGGCTCACAGTGCCATGGCACTGTGAGCTCTTGGTTTTGAAGGTGATATAAGGACCGAACTTCAAGCTCCTGTGGTAAAACATAAAACACACGGCACAGCATAGCTTATCATTTCTCAGAAAGGTCACAAGTGATGGGAAAAATTTACCGTGACATCAGTTGCAAGCCATGCAATGCAATGCTGCATTGCACACAATTTGCAACTTGGGACCAGAACTGTGTTTAAGAAAACTGGTCATAAACCAGATGGGTTCAAATTATAAAGTTACATAAAGTTATGTATTTTAGTCTCGCGATGATATCTTTGCATACGTCTTTTTTGTCTTTGGTTATATATTAGCCTCTGCAATAAGAATCGTCTCAATGAACTAAAGGTACTCAGACTCGTATTCTTTGCGAATTGTATCTGCTTTTGATGATACGCGGTTATAGTATTGCATGGAAGCTCTTGTCATGTGACTACCCTTTGGTTCACAATTACATACTGCACGGGTGGTAAACCTAGGAACTACCACGAAATTGTGTTAACGTAATTTTGTTCCCAAGCCACATCCGGGACACGTCGTGGTAGTTTCCAGGCCGAAAATTGGATAAAGAAAGGTTGGTGTCACTTTCATTTTTGTTTTATTTTACAACTAAGAACGAACATTGGTGAAATCCGACAATGTGGTTCCGTGTAAATATGTTTAACCGTTCCCTATAGCCCAAAATTTTGTTTGAAAAGTTATTTTCTTTCTTTAGATTCGTGTTTCCCCACTGAGCATCGGACCAACTTTTCCCAAAGTTCGAAGGATTTTATCCAATATCTGTCAAATTAAATGGATTTTGATATCATTTGACGATGGAAATGATAAAAAGACCCTAAATTAACATTCCTACACTGAAAAAAATCTGAGCATTTACTCGTAAATGATTCATGCCCCGATCGTCCTGTGTGGTAGTTTCCAGCTCATCGTGGTAGTTAAAATGCTATCGTGGTAGTTTCCAAGACTTTGTAGGATACGTTTCTGAAGTGTTACAAAACATTATAGTGGTTGTTTGTTTCGCATGATAACCCTCAAACTCGTCAATTAATTACCACGGTAAACAAATGCCTCACATTTCAACACCATGAAGAAGCTAAGCTGAGGACTCAAGAGATTCAACGTGATGCTTGACAGGTGGAGATCATGCCCTGGACTGCCAAACAACAACCGCCTGGAAATCTAAAGCAAAAGGTCATCAGTTGAGCCTGGTGGACCAAGCAACAGACAAAAAAAAATGATATAAAAATTGCGTCACTCGCTACGTTGTTCCATGTTCAGTCAACTTTAAGATAAAATGGCAGGCTAAGACTACTGGCCCAAAGTATTGTTAGTACTTGCGCTTCAGAAAAAAGGGAAATATCCTCGGGTTGGGACACTTTTTATATACATGTGAGTGCAACGATGAATGGGCATGTTATTTGATAATTAAAGAGCATGTTGATTCAAAAACAAAATATGTGAATATCCCTTCTTTTTATTCTTCTCATCATTTCAATAACCCACTAAAATTAAAATTCAGGCAGTCGACATTTGTTATCTGACAAAGGTTGTTTGAAAAGGTCTTCGTATGAATAAGAAGAGTATTCAAGGTTTGGCCCGCACACCCTGTCTTTATAAAAATGAAGTAGCCCCTGAATAGTAAACATCTGCTAATGTGAACTACTACTGAATTCCTACAAAGTCTTGGAAACTACCACGATAGCATTTTAACTACCACGATGAGCTGGAAACTACCACACAGGACGAACGGAGCATGAATCGTTTACGAGTAAATGCTCAGATTTTTTTCTAGGTAGGAATGATTATTTAGGGTCTTTCTATCATTTCCATCGTCAAATGATATTAAAATCCATTTAATTTGACAGGTATTGGCTAAAATCCTTCGAACTTTGGGAAAAGTTGGTCCGATGCTCAGTGGGGAAATACGAATCTAAAGAAAGAAAATAATTTTTCAAACAAAATTTTGGGCTAGAAGGGACGCTGAGACATATTTACACAGAATCACATTGTCAGATTTCACCATTGTTTGTTATTAGTTATAAAATAAAACAAAAATGAAAGTGACACCAACATTTCTTTATCCAATTTTCGGCCTGGAAACTACCACGACGTGTCCCGGATGTGGCTTGGGAACAAAATTACGTTAACACAATTTCGTGGTAGTTCCTAGGTTTACCACCCGTGATATGGCGGATTTCAAAATGCGCATTCTGTTTGAGTAAGAAACGCCATATATGGCATCATCGTTTGAAAAATCGCGCTGTATCATTTTGCCCCATGTAGCATTTTGCCGTGTACTGGAGGTAAAACTTACAAAACGTGAAAAATTGGGCCTGGTTAACCAATTTCAACAGTCCTGGCTTACGAAAAAAAAATAGATTTTGAAAACACAGAAAGTACAAAATAAACTTCTGACATGTCAAATAATTATTTGCGGATAGGATTAATACACATTATAAGTCCCTGATAACTTTGTAAACAAAACATGGCGTTACTGTCACTCTTCGCTGGCAGGACAGTAGCAAGGAAAAGAAAAGACATTGTATTTGGTACTAATCACATATGAGAAAAAGCCTCCTTTAGGGGAGACCGGGGCAAAATGATCCACTTTTTTAAAATATTTATTTCCCGATTTTATGACTGGACATATATCTATTGCTTTTAAATGTATAATACACTGCCAAGTATAAGCTACAACCTGAGAGAAAGAAATACAGGCATAAAGTGGCAATAGTGCTTGAAACTAACCATTCAAAATGTGTGGTCACCTGTATCATTTTGCCTCATGCACGGGGCAAAATGATACAGTACATGGGGCAAAATGATACAATTAGACTTTTCTCATCTCAGATTCAAATATTCAAGGTATAGCACAGAAATACTAATAAACACAATTAAAGCTGCATAGTCTGTAACTTTTGATCTTCTAATTTTAAAAATGTTTTTATTTTTCAAGAACACAGTAAAAATACTCAAATTCAGGTAAACATTTTACCATTTTCGTAAATCTTAACAAGTTATCACTATCAAAACAACTGCATTTATGTTAAAATTCAACGGTCCAGAATTATTGGAGGGACGCAAATAATTACCAACAGGAGAAAAATACACCTATTTGATTAGATAATTCACTTTTGCATGCAGTTTTCAGCTGTACTGAACATTTTTATTGTGAAAACATAGCTTAATTATACTTTCACAAATGATTTAAAAAGAAAATAAAAATTTTTGAAAAAATGTTCATAGTTACAGAGTATGCAGCTTTAAACAATTTATAATGCTATATATTGCCACGGGAATATAATTGAACACGAACAGTTTTTCCAATTTTCTGAGTCACATTTGTTACCATTCATGTTTCATGTTTTGCAACGGGGCAAAATGATACAGTTGACTACCCATTTTTAACATTCTGAAAAATGAAATGGTACTTTTCTGACACAGTAGTATCATTTAATTTTCTTGTAAAATGAAAAGACAGTTTCGACAAAAAATATCTTGAAAATGATTTAAAACAGAGTCAAATTAGATTATTTCAGACTGTATCATTTTGCCCCAACCACGCTGTATCATTTTGCCCCAGTGACCTCTTGTTTACTGTTCTCGCCACAATTCAAAAATACGACATCCCACAATGGTTCTGATTATTTGGAGACATAACATTATCTATATAGTTCAATTTACACGATACATTTAAAATATATATCAACCACATTTTTCAAATTCATAAACAATAAACAACAATGCTTCCTTGTTACAAAATGACTGTTACCTATAGTATCATATGAACATTATATGCATACGTGTAATGAGAAATTAGACATGATATATCGCCATAAATGATATTGTAACTAATAATCACCGAGGAAATGAACTCTATAAGCAATAGGCTTTCGTTCAGATCCTCTCATTATGTTGTACTTTCTTATGTGTATGTATTTTGACAGAGTTATGAATAAATACGTTTAAACCAAATTCATAAAAAAACTGATACCTTCGAAATTTACTTAGGGTGCCTCAAAAATCAATTGTTTATATAAAAAGCCTAACTTTGCTCTGTTTTGGCCGAGCCTTTCTTATAATATGCACGGGTGGTAAACCTAGGAACTACCACGAAATTGTGTAAACGTAATTTTGTTCCCAAGCCACATCCGGGACACGTCGTGGTAGTTTCCAGGCCGAAAATTGGATAAAGAAAGGTTGGTGTCACTTTCATTTTTGTTTTATTTTACAACTAAGAACGAACATTGGTGAAATCCGACAATGTGGTTCCGTGTAAATATGTTTAACCGTTCCCTATAGCCCAAAATTTTGTTTGAAAAGTTATTTTCTTTCTTTAGATTCGTGTTTCCCCACTGAGCATCGGACCAACTTTTCCCAAAGTTCGAAGGATTTTAGCCAATATCTGTCAAATTAAATGGATTTTGATATCATTTGACGATGGAAATGATAAAAAGACCCTAAATTAACATTCCTACACAGAAAAAAAAATCTGAGCATTTACTCGTAAATGATTCATGCCCCGATCGTCCTGTGTGGTAGTTTCCAGCTCATCGTGGTAGTTAAAATGCTATCGTGGTAGTTTCCAAGACTTTGTAGGATACGTTTCTGAAGTGTTACAAAACATTATAGTGGTTGTTTGTTTCGCATGATAACCCTCAAACTCGTCAATTAATTACCACGGTAAACAAATGCATCACATTTCAACACCATGAAGAAGCTAAACTGAGGACTCAAGAGATTCAATGTGATGCTTGACAGGTGGAGATCACGCCCTGGACTGCCAAACAACACCCGCCTGGAAATCTAAAGCAAAAGGTCATCAGTTGAGCCTGGTGGACCAAGCAACAGACAAAAAAAATGATATAAAAATTGCGTCACTCGCTACGTTGTTCCATGTTCAGTCAACTTTAAGATAAAATGGCAGGCTAAGACTACTGGCCCAAAGTATTGTTAGTACTTGCGCTTCAGAAAAAAGGGAAATATCCTCGGGTTGGGACACTTTTTATATACATGTGAGTGCAACGATGAATGGGCATGTTATTTGATAATTAAAGAGCATGTTGATTCAAAAACAAAATATGTGAATATCCCTTCTTTTTTATTCTTCTCATCATTTCAATAACCCAATAAAATTATAATTCAGGCAGTCAACATTTGTTATCTGACAAAGGTTGTTTGAAAAGGTCTTCGTATGAATAAGAAGAGTATTCAAGGTTTGGCCCGCACACCCTGTCTTTATAAAAATGAAGTAGCCCCTGAATAGTAAACATCTGCTGATGTGAACTACTACTGAATTCCTACAAAGTCTTGGAAACTACCACGATAGCATTTTAACTACCACGATGAGCTGGAAACTACCACACAGGACGAACGGAGCATGAATCGTTTACGAGTAAATGCTCAGATTTTTTTCTAGGTAGGAATGATTATTTAGGGTCTTTCTATCATTTCCATCGTCAAATGATATTAAAATCCATTTAATTTGACAGGTATTGGCTAAAATCCTTCGAACTTTGGGAAAAGTTGGTCCGATGCTCAGTGGGGAAATACGAATCTAAAGAAAGAAAATAATTTTTCAAACAAAATTTTGGGCTAGAAGGGACGCTGAGACATATTTACACAGAATCACATTGTCAGATTTCACCATTGTTTGTTATTAGTTATAAAATAAAACAAAAATGAAAGTGACACCAACATTTCTTTATCCAATTTTCGGCCTGGAAACTACCACGACGTGTCCCGGATGTGGCTTGGGAACAAAATTACGTTAACACAATTTCGTGGTAGTTCCTAGGTTTACCACCCGTGATATGGCGGATTTCAAAATGCGCATTCTGTTTGAGTAAGAAACGCCATATATGGCATCATCGTTTGAAAAATCGCGCTGTATCATTTTGCCCCATGTAGCATTTTGCCGTGTACTGGAGGTAAAACTTACAAAACGTGAAAAATTGGGCCTGGTTAACCAATTTCAACAGTCCTGGCTTACGAAAAAAAAATAGATTTTGAAAACACAGAAAGTACAAAATAAACTTCTGACATGTCAAATAATTATTTGCGGATAGGATTAATACACATTATAAGTCCCTGATAACTTTGTAAACAAAACATGGCGTTACTGTCACTCTTCGCTGGCAGGACAGTAGCAAGGAAAAGAAAAGACATTGTATTTGGTACTAATCACATATGAGAAAAAGCCTCCTTTAGGGGAGACCGGGGCAAAATGATCCACTTTTTTAAAATATTTATTTCCCGATTTTATGACTGGACATATCTATTGCTTTTAAATGTATAATACACTGCCAAGTATAAGCTACAACCTGAGAGAAAGAAATACAGGCATAAAGTGGCAATAGTGCTTGAAACTAACCATTCAAAATGTGTGGTCACCTGTATCATTTTGCCTCGTGCACGGGGCAAAATGATACAGTACACGGGGCAAAATGATACAATTAGACTTTTCTCATCTCAGATTCAAATATTCAAGGTATAGCACAGAAATACTAATAAACACAATTAAAGCTGCATAGTCTGTAACTTTTGATCTTCTAATTTTAAAAATGTTTTTATTTTTCAAGAACACAGTAAAAATACTCAAATTCAGGTAAACATTTTACCATTTTCGTAAATCTTAACAAGTTATCACTATCAAAACAACTGCATTTATGTTAAAATTCAACGGTCCAGAATTATTGGAGGGACGCAAATAATTACCAACAGGAGAAAAATACACCTATTTGATTAGATAATTCACTTTTGCATGCAGTTTTCAGCTGTACTGAACATTTTTATTGTGAAAACATAGCTTAATTATACTTTCACAAATGATTTAAAAAGAAAATAAAAAAATTTGAAAAAATGTTCATAGTTACAGAGTATGCAGCTTTAAACAATTTATAATGCTATATATTGCCACGGGAATATAATTGAACACGAACAGTTTTTCCAATTTTCTGAGTCACATTTGTTACCATTCATGTTTCATGTTTTGCAACGGGGCAAAATGATACAGTTGACTACCCATTTTTAACATTCTGAAAAATGAAATGGTACTTTTCTGACACAGTAGTATCATTTAATTTTCTTGTAAAAGGAAAAGACAGTTTCGACAAAAAATATCTTGAAAATGATTTAAAACAGAGTCAAATTAGATTATTTCAGACTGTATCATTTTGCCCCAACCACGCTGTATCATTTTGCCCCAGTGACCTCTTGTTTACTGTTCTCGCCACAATTCAAAAATACGACATCCCACAATGGTTCTGATTATTTGGAGACATAACATTATCTATATAGTTCAATTTACACGATACATTTAAAATATATATCAACCACATTTTTCAAATTCATAAACAATAAACAACAATGCTTCCTTGTTACAAAATGACTGTTACCTATAGTATCATATGAACATTATATGCATACGTGTAATGAGAAATTAGACATGATATATCGCCATAAATGATATTGTAACTAATAATCACCGAGGAAATGAACTCTATAAGCAATAGGCTTTCGTTCAGATCCTCTCATTATGTTGTACTTTCTTATGTGTATGTATTTTGACAGAGTTATGAATAAATACGTTTAAACCAAATTCATAAAAAAAACTGATACCTTCGAAATTTACTTAGGGTGCCTCAAAAATCAATTGTTTATATAAAAAGCCTAACTTTGCTCTGTTTTGGCCGAGCCTTTCTTATAATATGCACGGGTGGTAAACCTAGGAACTACCACGAAATTGTGTAAACGTAATTTTGTTCCCAAGCCACATCCGGGACACGTCGTGGTAGTTTCCAGGCCGAAAATTGGATAAAGAAAGGTTGGTGTCACTTTCATTTTTGTTTTATTTTACAACTAAGAACGGACATTGGTGAAATCCGACAATGTGGTTCCGTGTAAATATGTTTAACCGTTCCCTATAGCCCAAAATTTTGTTTGAAAAGTTATTTTCTTTCTTTAGATTCGTGTTTCCCCACTGAGCATCGGACCAACTTTTCCCAAAGTTCGAAGGATTTTAGCCAATATCTGTCAAATTAAATGGATTTTGATATCATTTGACGATGGAAATGATAAAAAGACCCTAAATTAACATTCCTACACAGAAAAAAAAATCTGAGCATTTACTCGTAAATGATTCATGCCCCGATCGTCCTGTGTGGTAGTTTCCAGCTCATCGTGGTAGTTAAAATGCTATCGTGGTAGTTTCCAAGACTTTGTAGGATACGTTTCTGAAGTGTTACAAAACATTATAGTGGTTGTTTGTTTCGCATGATAACCCTCAAACTCGTCAATTAATTACCACGGTAAACAAATGCATCACATTTCAACACCATGAAGAAGCTAAACTGAGGACTCAAGAGATTCAATGTGATGCTTGACAGGTGGAGATCACGC
The DNA here is from genome assembly GCA_964019695.1 of Loripinus fragilis. Taxonomy (NCBI): domain Eukaryota; kingdom Metazoa; phylum Mollusca; class Bivalvia; order Lucinida; family Lucinidae; genus Loripinus; species Loripinus fragilis. The sequence continues at coordinate 31,182,800 of OZ026514.1, forward strand.
CCTGGACTGCCAAACAACACCCGCCTGGAAATCTAAAGCAAAAGGTCATCAGTTGAGCCTTGTGGACCAAGCAACAGACAAAAAAAAAATGATATAAAAATTGCGTCGCTCGCTACGTTGTTCCATGTTCAGTCAACTTTAAGATCAAATGGCAGGCTAAGACTACTGGCCCAAAGTATTGTTAGTACTTGCGCTTCAGAAAAAAGGGAAATATCCTCGGGTTGGGACACTTTTTATATACATGTGAGTGCAACGATGAACGGGCATGTTATTTGATAATTAAAAAGCATGTTGATTCAAAAACAAAATATGTGAATATCCCTTCTTTTCATTCTTCTCATCATTTCAATAGCCCACTAAAATTAAAATTCAGGCAGTCGACATTTGTTATCTGACAAAGGTTGTTTGAAAAGGTCTTCTTATGAATAGGAAGAGTATTCAAGGTTTGGCCCGCACACCCTGTCTTTATAAAAATGAAGTAGCCCCTGAGTAGTAAACATCTGCTGATGTGAACTACTACTGAATTCCTACAAAGCCTTCGAAACTACCACGATAGCATTTTAACTACCACGATGAGCTGGAAACTACCACACAGGACGAACGGAGCATGAATCGTTTACGAGTAAATGCTCAGATTTTTTTTTCTGTGTAGGCTTGTTTATTTAGGGTCTTTCGATCATTTCCATCGTCAAATGATATCAAAATCCATTTAATTTGACAGATATTGGCCAAAATCCTTCGAACTTTGGGAAAAGTTGGTCCGATACTCAGTGGGGAAATACGAATCAAAAGAAAGAAAATAATTTTTTAAACAAAATTTTGGGCTAGAAGGGACGCTGAGACATATTTACACGGAATCACATTGTCAGATTTCACCATTGTTTGTTATTAGTTGTAAAATAAAACAAAAATGAACGTGACACCAACCTTTCTTTATCCAATTTTCGGCCTGGAAACTACCACGACGTGTCCCGGATGTGGCTTGGGAACAAAATTACGTTAACACAATTTCGTGGTAGTTCCTAGGTTTACCACCCGTGATATGGCGGATTTCAAAATGCGCATTCTGTTTGAGTAAGAAACGCCATATATGGCATCATCGTTTGAAAAATCGCGCTGTATCATTTTGCCCCATGTAGCATTTTGCCCCGGTCTCCCCTAAACTTCCATTCTGTGGTATACAGCGGGGCTATCGAGGTATGAAGTCTATTCCGAGTCTTTATCTACATCCTTACTTTGGGTTTGTGAGCAGAGAAGACTCATGAACCTGCGCAAAATGCTCAGTCTCCCCCAAGCCTTTACTGTTTGCATATGTGATATTAAAGTACCTACATTTCACCCAGGACTCTCATGCAATGGTCCATTTATTTTTTGTTTGATTTCTTTGGAAAGTTTCTTAAAGATGCAAACAATGGTTAATCAGTTTAATCTGTATTTTCATCCATAATGTGTGCATGTAAGCAGGCAATGTTCTGTGGAGATTGCGCATTTACACATGCTCCCCAAGCATTCACTGCTTGCATATATTATAAGTCCCAAAATCGCATGTTGTTGTGTTTGTGTTTAACGTCCCACCAACAGCTACGGTCATATGGAGACGGAGCCACGGCTTAAAGTCTCATCCGACAGACTGGTGAAGCTGGGAATCGAACCTGCGACCCTGGTTTACAAGGCAAGTGGCTTAGCCACTACACCACAGCGGCTGTGATGGCCAAATTATGTTTTATCTAAAAATGCTGGACCAGTGTAGTGACTTTCTTCTTTTTACAGAACTGGGGATAAAGAATCCAGTGTTTCTTCAAAGAAGGAAAGTACTCATCTCTCAGACACTTCGCTGAATGTCATCGGTAAGTAATCACATCGCGTAGGCGGCGATCCTGGGCGCGTTTCCATTTCGCCGTTACGCAAAATTACAAATTCTCATTTTACACTGAACCAAAAATGGAGAAATATCATTGGGTTCGAGATTGTTTTTGATAAAAGCACACCCCCCTCATTGACCTCAAATCATTTTACCATAGACATAAATGTTTTGTGGTGTCTAACTGTGAGTTTGTCACTTTTCCATTGGTATTCTGGGTCAGGTGTGGTACTTGATTGTATCGATTCCTGATCATTGCACCCTTACTTCATTTGTGTATACATGATAGCCGAGTTGGGTGTGGGATTTGCCATATTCAGTAAACCATTGAAGATGCATGGTCAGAATTTTTTCATGTCTGAAAGCAGAATCCTCAATGTGACGCACAGACATTTAAAGTTATGTTCAAACTATATGAAGTAGTGTGTGTGCAATCAGATACCCACATCTACCCTTAATAATTTGACAGATAGGCTGGAGCAAACAATGAAATCCTAAATCAGATTGCTCATGAAGGAGCAGTCTGGTCAGTGTTTACACTAATTGCCAATATTTATCATTCTAGCACTTCCATTTACAAACATAATCAAATGGTCAAATAAATTTGTTTAACCCTTAAAGCGCCAATCACAATTGCAGCAGACGACAAATTTTGTGATATTTTTCCTGATTTTCGAAAAAATAAGGCATGACTTTTCATGAGAATCGTCTGCCAGCAGACGATTGTCATGAAACATAATGCCTTATTTGTTATTTTTGAAAAAGCAGCAAAATTTGAAATTGTCGTCTGCTGCAAATTATAGGTGGCGCTTTAAGGGTTATGAAGGGGGCAGACTGATCTGGGTTTATAGTGTTTGCTTCCATGCTAATATCTAATTTTTCATTTTCAGGACCAAAATATTAGCAGGATAAGGGTTAATTTGATTGCTGAACCTTTTTCAGATAAAAAAAGAGAAACTTGCAGTTGAACAAACTTTCTTAACATCTCTTTCATGTGCAAATTTTTACCAGATAAATTGCAGCAAATTGCAGTTGCTGAACAACTTTCTTGATGTCCCTTTCATATGCATTTTGTTGTTTATTTCCCCAGATCAAATGGAGCAAATAGCAGATTGGTATGAAAGAAGAGATGGGATCTTTGTTGAGACATCAGCATATGAACAATTTAATATGGTTGTAGACGAAGTACGCTGGGCAAATATTCTAGGAAAACCAGGCGATGGAAAAACTGCCATGGCTGCTCATCTCATGCTCAAGTACAGAAACGCACAGGGATACAAACCAGTATTTATCACATCTCCTAAAGACTGGGTGAATCTGACCAGCAAACTAAATTCAGACTTAAAAGACACAAAACATTTTATCATCATTGACGATATGTTTGGAAATTCTTACGTTGATAAACAAAAAGTAAGTGAATGGCAATCTTTGATTGAAGAAATGCAAGAGACTGTACTTAAAGGACAAGGTGACATTCGTGTTGTGACTATCAGCAGGCAATACATCTTCAATGAAATAAGGACAGAACTAGAGAAATTCAAAATGTTTCAAAATCTGTTTGTTATTGATATGTCAGATGAATACAAGTTGACAAGTGATGAGAAAGGGAAGGTATTCATTAAATTCGCTGCTAAATATGATGTATCAGATTTTAATCCTTTGGTTTTCCGAGAGGTTGACCCACCTCATGGATTTCCACATTGTTGTGAACTGTTCTGTACAGATGGATTTTTCAGACAGAATGGAATCGCATTCTTCGAGAAGCCAATTGAATACATTAAGAATGACATATATAACTTTAAAGATAACAACTGCGTTGAATTTGCTGTCCTTCTGCTGGTGTTGGTGAACAACAATCATCTAGAGAAGAGTTATTTTGATACATTAGATAGTGTTTCTGAAGAAGTAAAGAAAATTATAAGGGATGCCGCAATGTCATTAGATAGACTTGAAGCACAGGCACAAAAAGCTCTCGCAAGACTAACAAAGACTTATCTTACTATTGGCCCAGATGGTGCTTACTGTTTTAGTCATGATTTACTTGCTCAGATTTTAGCTTTTGTGTATTATTCTGTCAGCCCATCTCATGCCATTGAAGTTCTCGACTTTTCATATATTCTTGCATTTGTCAATGTTGGTAAACTTGACGAGAATATAACTTTAGAAGAATCGCTTCGGGTTAGCAACCAACTTTCAACAAGCTGTGCAAAAGCTCTGGCAAGAAGGATGACGACTGAACTAAAACATGGGAATATGACAGTTGTTGGCTACTGTGACGTATGGAGAAATCAGGCGTTTGTCAGCGAGTGGATGAAATATGTAACAAGTGGTTCCAACTCCAACCTGAGCAACCTAAACCAAGTGCCATTACAGGTTTCGCAAGAAGAAATGAACACTAGTTTATAGTTTATGATAAATATATCAATTAGCACCGTGCCAATTATTAAAGTTTCCATTAAAGGCAGGAGTGGGGTATATAAGGAAAAATAAGCCTCAATTCTGGCACTTTCTGTTTTGCACTCATGCTGTGAACATCTTGTACTGCAATCAAAATAAATCAAGTATTGATTATTTCAAATTCTATCAGTATACAGTTTTAAAAGAGATACAAAATGTTCTTCACATATACAATTCTGATAATCTTGATACGAATCATTTACTCTGCTTAATATAGATATCCAGATAACTACTATTTTATCTCTCCATAAAAACATTTGATATGTTTGTGCTTATTGGAAGCATCTCATAGACGCTTCCAATAAACGCCTACAACAAAAGTTTTTTTGGAATAAAAATCATCTTGTGCTATGTCTATTTAAAACAGCTGCAACTGCTCTATATCTACTTTAAATAAATGTCACTGTGTTAGATCTATTATAAATAAATGTCACATTGCCAATTTGCTATATCTAAATAACTATCAGTGTAACCTCTTTAAATCAGATGCTATTGTTCTGTGTCTATTTATAATAGCTGTTGCTGTGCTATGTCTATTTTAAATGGCTAGCATGGTGCTAGGTCTGTGTGCAAAAGCTCTAGCAAAACGGATGGCATCTGAATTAAAAGATAGCAATATGGCAGTTTTTGGCTATCCTGACGTATGGTGAAATCAGGCATTTGTCAGCGAGTGGATGAAATATGTAACAAGCTGTTCTAACTCCAATCTGAGCAATCTGAACCAAGTGCCATTACAAGTTTCACAAGAAGAAATATAACACTAGTTTATAGTCTTTAATAAATTTATCAATAAATAAACTTTCTATTAATTAGTAACTTAAACACCAATCGAAATTATTGATTATTTCAAATTCTATTTTCTTTATTTCTCCATAAAAACATTTGTTTAGATGTTTATTGGAAGCGTCTAATAAAAACCAACAAAAATGTTTTTTTAAAAAAAAATCTGATCTTGTGCTATGTCTATTTCAAAAAGCTACCACTGTGCTTTGTCTATTTCAAATAGCTGTTACTGTGCTGTATCTATTTTAAAGAACTTATGCTGCATCTATTCAAATAGTAACCAATTTTCAACAAGCTGTGCAAACGCTCTGGCAACAAGGATGACAACAGAATGAAAACATGGGAATATGACAGTTGTTGGTAACTGTGAAGTGTCCGGAAATCAGGTGTATGTCAGCGAGTGGATGAAATTTGTAACAAGCAGTTCTAACTCCAACCTGAGCCCAGGGCCATTACACCTTTCACATGAAGAAATTAACACTAGTATAGAATCCTTGATAAATATATCAATTAGTGTTTGACGAGGGTCAGTCAGAAATAACGGAGTTGATACATATCTCTTACGTAGGCTAACTTACACTAGTACATTATTCATCCATAAAAACATTTGTTGTGTGTGTTTATTGTAGGTGTCTAACACCCATAGCATAAGGTTGTTTTGGGAGAAAACGCATCTTGTGCTATGTCTACTTAAAAATAGCAGTCACTGTACTAAATCTATTTCAAATAGCTGTCAAAATGCTATATCTATCTTAAAGAATTGTTACTGTGCTGTTTTAAATAGCTGTCACTTTACTAATAGCTGTCACTTTGCTACCTATATTTTAAATAGCTGTCACTTTGCTACATATATCCTAAATAGCTGTAACTGTACTGTCTCTATTTTAAACAGCAATAACTGTGCTATCTCTATTTCAAATAGCTGTAACTGTGCTACCTCTATTTTGAATAGCAGTAATGGTGCTACCTCTATTTTAAATAGCTGTAACGGTGCTATCTCTATTTTAAATAGCTATAACTGTGCTATCTTTGATTAAAATAACTGTAATTGTGCTACCTTTATTTTTAAAGTCTGTAACAGAGCTATCTCTATTTTAAATAGCTGAATTTTAAATAGCTGAAAAGGTGCTACCTCTGCTTTAAATAGCTCTTACAGTGCTACTTATATTTGAAATAGCTGTAACTGTGCTATCTCTGTTTTAAATAACTGTAACTGTGCTATCTCTATTTTAAACAGCAATAACTGTGCTACCTCTATTTAAAATAGCTCTAACAGTTCTACCTCTATTTTAAATAGCTGTAGCAGTGCTACCTGTATTTTAAATAGCTAAAACTGTGCTATCTCTGTTTTAGATAACTGTAACAGCGCAACCTCTATTTCAAATGGCTATAACAGTGCTACCTCTATTTTAAATAGCTGTAACAGTGCTACCTCTATTTTAAATAGCTATAACTGTGCTACCTCTATTTTAAATAGCTATAACTGTGCTATCTTTGTTTTAAATAGCTATAACTATGCTATCTCTATTTTAAATGGCTATAACAGTGCTACCTCTATTTTAAATAGCTATAACTGTGCTATCTCTGTTTTAAATAGCTATAACTGTGCAATCTCTATTTTAAATAGCTGTAACAGTCCTACCTCTATTTTAAATAGCAGTAATGGTGCTACCTCTATTTTAAATAGCTATAACTGTGCTATCTTTGTTTTAAATAGCTATAACTATGCTATCTCTATTTTAAATGGCTATAACTGTGCTATCTCTATTCTAAATAGCTATAACTGTGCTATCTTTGTTTTAAATAGCTATAACTATGCTATATCTATTTTAAATGGCTATAACAGTGCTACCTCTATTTTAAATAGCTATTACTGTGCTATCTCTGTTTTAAATAGCTATAACTGTGCTATCTCTGTTTTAAATAGCTATAACTGTACAATCTCTGTTTTAAATAGCTATTACTGTGCTATCTCTGTTTTAAATAGCTGTAACAGTGCTACCTCTATTATAAATAGCTATAGCTATGCTACCTCTATTTTAAATAGCTATAACTGTGCTATCTCTGTTTTAAATAACTGTAACAGTGCTAACTCTATATTAAAAAGCTGTAACTGTGTTATGTCTTTTTATGCCCCCAACTTTGTAAAAGTTAAAGGGGCAGATCGCTTTGGGCTTGTCTGTCCTTTTTTCCGACAATCCATCCATCAGTGTGTCCGTTCAAAATTTATTAAGATACAGTTTTGAAATTTCATATATGGATTTCTCATCATAAAATAATTGACACATATTTTTTAAATCTAGATTATCTCCCTTTGTGGAGTTACTCCCCTTTTAAATGGTCATAATATTTTGTAATCAAGATATCTCGAAAACTATTACAGCTATGAGCTTCAAACTTGGCCAGGTAATAGAGGATAATGAGTAGATAACCTGGTGATTGTTTTTAAAAAAGTGATTTTTTAGTTATTGTCTTTTGCAAATTTTGGCATTGAAAACTTGTAGTCAAGATATCTCATAAACTATTACATCTTGTAGCTTAAAACTTTGTCAGCTGATAGAAAATAATGAGTAGATTACCTGGTCAAAACTAAAAAAAAGTTATTTTACTTTTTTTAGTTATTGCCCTTTGCAAATTTGGGCGTTGGAAACTTGTTATCAAGATATCTCGAAAAATATTATAGCTAGCAGCTTCAAACATGATCAGTTGGTAGATGATGAGTAGATTACCTGGTGAAAAATTAAAAAAAAGTTCTCATTTTTTAAGCTATTGCCCTTTGTAAAGTTGGGCATTGAAAACTTTAATAAAGATACATGTATCTCGAAACATTTTATAGCTAGCAGCTTCAAACTTTGTCAGCTGATTACTGGGTGAATTTTTTTTATTTTAGTTAAAAATAGGTCAGCTGATAGAGGATGATGAGTAGTATAGCTAGAAGCTTAAAACTTAAGACGTGTGTGTGATGTCTATTTTAAATAGCTGTCGTTATGCTGTTTCTATTTTAAATAGCTGCCACTGTGCTATGTCTATTTCAAATAGCTGCCACTGTGCTGTGTCTATTTTAGATAGCGATCGCTATGCTTAGTTCGTCTTAAATATGTGTCATTGTGCTGTCTATTTAAACAGTAAGCCATAGCGTTTATATCTATTTTAATAACACCACTCAAAATATTTAAAAGAACAACTGGGTGATAATGTATACAAGTCATGCATTTCACTAGACAATAACGCAGAACCCAAGTTTCGTTTCCTATCTTTGCTAAGATAGTCAAAGTATTTGATCAGAAAAGTTCTTGATAAGACAATAACTGCTCAAGTCCATGCTCAAATTTTATAACTTACTTTTCTTGAAAAGGACGACTTTTTCTGGAAATTTGTAGAATCTTAGGAAATTGTTAGTAGCGTAACCTAATTTTTTCTGTAGCATTAAAAGGCTATTTGAGTGTACAGAAATGATGCTATTGTGCTGTTTGAAATATTCATCTTAAAGTTTGGTTTTGAAAAAAGCATTTTTAATAAAATTCCATTTTTACATAAAGCGTTCCACGGAGCTTTCTGGGAAGGGATTACTACATTTTTATCAATCACATGTCAAAAATGATTTTGTCTTATAAATCTAACTCTCGTCAAGAGTCAAACTATGAGTGACTTTGTATTGTGATCAATGGGAAACCGTACAGCGTTCTGATAAATATTTTGAGCAGTGCAGCTGTCACTGTGCAAAGTCTTTTTAAAATAGCTGCAACTGTGTTATGTCTTTTAAATAGCGGTCACATTGCTTTGTCTGAAATAGCTGTCACTGTGCTATATCCATTTTAAATAGCTTCATGTTTTCATCGTCGGATATACGGTCGGAAGTTTAGCGACACGCGAGTAATAAAGGTGTTATAAAGACTGCACTGTGGTTTTTTAGCAATAGATAGCAAACGATAAACGTGTGCAATTATGCTGGGCGTACCAGTTATAGCAGTACTAAAGTACTGCCGCATTAATAAGAAACGCGAAAAATCGACTTTAAGTGCATCTTTTCACGTTATTTTCTCTAGAACTTTTCGATATGCGGGTAGAAAAAGCTGCAGTATTTTTTTACAAAATTTTCAACCTGATGTTTATGCTGTGTTTTTCTGTAATTAGATGGAATTTTGGCATATTTTGGCTCTTTTCAACGGGGGAGTACTACTGTTGGTAGAATGGACATAAACTGACACAGTTTATTAATATTACGCGACGGTTGACTAAATAATTCGTCCGTGGTCCCCGTGTAGGTTATATACTGAACAAAAGTGAAAACGCTACACCTGAATTGTTTGCCATTTATATGCAAAATGATGCAATCCAATAAAGCAAATGAAAGTGTATCTGACTGTTCAAAGACTGGGTTATGCATAAAGTAAAAGGTTTACGGATGTTGTCCCGAGGAAGCACATGAAAGTAAGAAAGAGGGCAAAGTTCAGAAATCGATACAATCAAGCCCACACCTGACCCAGGATACCAATTGGAAAGTGATAACTTCACGATTAGACATCACAAACGAGAGCCAAGAGGTCAGCCCTTTCCAAGCAAGGGACCACAAGACATCAATAAACAGACGCGCACGAAAGCATAACACAAACAAGACAGAAAAATTAATTTAAATGTGACAGGGGTCCAATTTTTCAGGTTACAAATTTGAACAGAAATCTCACACAGTTTAAGCCTTCAGAAATCCACAGCCAACCAGATCCGACTGAACGAAATTGTAGTCTTAGACATGTGACAACCAAAAATATGCGTTGATTGTTTAGAAAAGCAACCTAAGAAAGCGGGTTTGTCGTCAAATTGGCCAAGCTTGATATTTTAACACTGAAATCTCCATAGGAAAATCAATGTATTGTTGCATCCTAGTCTGAGCACATTACTGGTCGAGAAATGGTAGGAACAATGTGCCGATAGGTCTACCTGATTAGGCAAAAGGAAGAAAGTTATCGAAAATCGTGATAAATCGAAGATTACCAAATATTTGATATTCTCTATTTGTTTTTGTCAAAGGGAGACATTTTACATTTTTTTTTAATAAATTTGATAAATCGAAATTGATTTCTGAGCTTGTTTCAAGTGACAATACAGTTTTCTTGTGTATTAATGCAACACAAGTATGACGAATAATGATAAGCATAACAATTTTTTTCGCATGCGCAATTGCAAAATTCAGTGAATAAAGCTTTAAACACAAAACAGGAATTAACTCAGACATCAAATGAAACAAATTGGTGGAGCTTCGACGAATCGCTTGCTGGATGTCTTGAAAACATTAGTAAGCTTTAGTATATACTTTTCGTCCAAATATAAAATATTGTAGCGTAGCATTTTCACTATTGTTCACTATTGTTATTTCTGTACGGTGAACACTTGCTATGTAGTTTATTCTATTCTATTCAGTATAGCATAAAGTGTATCGTACATATAAAGTACTGCTGCATAAATAGGAGTCGCGAATAAATGACTTTAGATGTACGTTTTCAATTTAAATCGCATTGAGCATTCAATAATCGTGTATCATTTCAGGCAGTATTTAGCCGGTATTACGGCTAATTTTTGCTCTAATAATTCTGATGGTAGAATTTGGGCATTTTATTCCACTTATTTGACACTTGACAGGCATAATCCTGGGATAGGCCTAATCCATTTTGTTAGAAAACTGTTATTTCTGCTAAAATGGACGTTATTTTAGCTTGGCCTCTGATATATAAGCTATTCAAAGCTCATGTCAATTATGCTCTAATATAGATATTAAGGATTCTTGGGCCCATCACATTTTGCAAAGGGCCCATAGAAATTTAAAAAGGCCCATTAAAATTATGTAATTTGCATAGATTTGAATAGGATATGGATCATTGGCCCATTTTAAGGGCCCATCATCATTTTGGTCCAGGAGTATCCCTGACTTGAGTGTTACCATTGAAAGAATGTATATAAACAGCTCAAATTAACTAATTACAAAAAATGAATGGTTGACTATAATACTACATATGTAGTTGAAAATGTTTAGGCCGTTTACCACTGTAAAAGTTGTTTTTATAAAACTGTCCATAATAGCCACATCACGCTGTTATAGTAGAGAATGTCCTTACAAACATAGCAAACAGTATTTACTCGGATCAATCTGATCGTATTGGATCAGTTGGATATGTGTCTACGCTGATTGAATCGATACTATCAACTGAATGGCAGTGCTTAAAAATAAAACTTGCTTGTACAAAGCAATCGCGATTTTAAAATGTGTGATGCTTTTGACACTTACCTGTAGAAAATTAAGTACAGATATATAGGCCGTCACATGGCTGTTACACCGTTTGAATTCCCCCCGCTTTTCGGAAAGCCTAAAAATGTCAAAATTCCCAAGAGATTAGGGGTCAGGGCAGTGGTAGTAGATTCTTTAAACAATTTTCTTCTGACAATGCCAGATTTTCTCAATCCATATCTGAGCCTAACGTTCATAAAAATGCAAGTAATAAAATAATATTCCAGATTTTCGCGTTTCTTATTATAGCGGCAGGACTATAATGTTTCTTCTATTAAATTTCAATGTTTTAATAAAAATATTTTGATATACATATCTGGTCTTGATGAACATGCTGAAAATTTAAATCCTGAGGGTTTCCTGGATTTTTCACTTCTCGAACATGTGCCAGTGTTTGTGTCCCCTCACAAACCAGTTTTTCTTCAAAAGCTGCCAAATTTCTGGTCATTAAAACAACATTAAAAGTCACTTAATTCAAACAAGAGGGTCAGGATGACCCTTAATCACTCACATGAGATTTCACTGTCACAGTGTTATCCCTTAAAGCGCTATCTATATTTTGCAGCAGTCGACATTTTAAAATTTTGCCCCTTTTTTGAAAATACTGAATAAGGCAAGGTATTTCATGAGAATCGTCTGCTGGCAGACGATTCTCATGAAATATCATACCTTATTTTTTTCGAAAATTGGGAAGATGCACAAAATTTGTCGTCCACTGCAGTTGTGATTGGTGCTTTAAGGGTTAAAAAGTCCAATGCGATGTAGACGTCTGGCCACACCCCATGTTGGCCACATTTATCAACGGATCAAATTTGTTTAAATGGCTATCTTTGTGGAAGGTCACCCAGTGACCATTTCCGCCAAATTATTTAGAATTTTGATGAGTGATTTCAGGAGATTTTGTAAGTTTCTCCCCGGGACACAATAAGCTACGAAACATGGCAGCCATGTTATTGATGGATCAAATTTGTTTTTGCAATTTTTGGTGGGTCACTCAGAGACTACTTCTGTCAAATTGTTTTCAATTCTGACCATTGGTTTCAGAGAAGATGATTAAAGTTTCTTATATAAGTACATATGGGAAACTGGTCACGCCCACTGGTGGCCATGTATTTCGACGAATCAAATTTGTGTTAGCAATTTTTGGTGGGTCACCCAGTGACTATTTCTGTCCAATTGTTTTCAGTTCTGACCATTGGTTTCAGAGAAGATGTTTAAAGATTCTTATATAAGTACTTAAGGGAAACTGGTCACACCCACTGGTGGCCATATTTTTTGAGGGATCAAATTTGTGTTAGCAATTTATGTAGGTCACCCTGTGATCATTTCTGCCAAATTATTTTGAATTCTGATAAGTAGTTTCAGAGTAGAAGAATTTAAAAGTTTTCCTTGGTCACGATAAGTCACGGCCCCTGGCGGCCATATTTTTGATGGATCAAATTTCTTTTAGCTAATTTTATAGAAGGTCAACTAGTGACCATTTCTGCCAAATCATTTTCAATCTGACGACCGGTTTCAGAGAATTTAAAGTTTCTTACATAGGTACATAAGGAAAACTGGCCAAGCCCCCTGGTGGCCACGTTTTTTAACTGATCAAATTCATTTTAGCTATTTTTGTAGAACTATTCCAGTGATCACGTATACCATATTATTTTGAATTCTGACTATCGGTTTCAGAGATTTTTAGTCTTAGCTATCAAGCTATACTGCACCTCCGTCGCAAGAAAGGGCCTGACACCCGCTTTGGGCGAGGCCACGATCAGAAGGACTTGTGCAGGAGTGCGCCGCCGCTCGACTTCCAGTACGCCACAGGTCCCGTCCGCCGCTAGGCGGGGGGATTCGGCGCAGGGTCACGCTACATAGAATGGATTTGGATGTGAGATGGTCTGTGTCTTTGTTGTTTGCATACAAAAAATCAAGTTTTCTTGTGACAGCCCCGAATTAAGAAATAAGAAACACTATTTATGTTTGGATCTCTTTTAATTATCAATACATTCATAAATTCAGTTCACATTTTCTGACACAAACAAATGAAGGACCTTTACTCGCTGTTGTATTATGAAAGACATAAATACAGCAATTCTCGAGGTTATAAAACTTTTTTCATGCTCAACTAAACATGCTAATTGAAACTAAAATAACAAAATATAAAGATTTTCCCTGCTTAATACGCTTAGATGTGATATTTACCCTGCTAATAAATGCTAAAATGTCAACAACTGTTGGCATTTTAACATTTATGAGCAGGATAAATTTCAAGCTTAGTTGAGCTGAGCATGAAAAAAGTTTTATAAGCTCAGAGCCAAGCCTCCAGATTATCTCAACCAAAACATATAGGCCAGTTCAATCGATGTTGGAAAAGTACAGTCCCTTTATAATTGAGCCGTGACACATGATTTCCAACAATGTGGCATTTTGACAAGAGCCTGTTCAGCCTCCTTATAAGCTGAGAAACTACAAATGATGTTCAGTCAATAGCTAAACATTCATATAATATTCAAGCGGCTAGCAAAGGCTATGATCAGACCGCATATGCGCAGGCTGGTCTGAGGCTTTGCTGGTCGCACATACCACATTGTTTGAAATCTCATGTTGTGGCTCAATTTATTATTATGTTTGGGATCCATAGGAATGGACAGTGTCATGAGTGAATTGTGTTATAAAGGGTCACTTTTACAAAGGAATAATAGTCATTCTCCTCCCTTCCGCTGATTCATTCAAGAAGGGTTGTTGTCAGTTACAAGCGAAAGTATGTGCACAAATTACTGGTTAACCGCTTGTTCAAGCCTGCCCAGGAAAAAGTGTGAACTGACCGTCCCGCAATGACCATAGCTGTTGACTTGGGATGTAAAGCAACAAAAACAAACAAACAAAGGAATAATAGAAAAATGATAATATCATGGTAATTTTACAAAGGAATAATAGAAAAATGACCATTTCATGGTCATTTTCCTATAATTCCTTTGTAAAAGGAGCTCTAGCGATAAGGCGTATATTTTCCCTAGTTGACATGATTACAAAACCTTAATTTTCAAATTGCGCTAATGTTTTTAAAATTGGTCTGTTCCGGTAGTAAAATTTACATAGAAAGCATAACAATAGGTTTCATAATGATTCATCATTTACAAAACCGTTAAAACTTGCTCCTTCTACTCCCACCCCTCATTTTAAGTCTTTAGACTGGGTGCCGTTTAGACGAGAGTTTTAGTAAATCCTTTGCAGGTTTTCAAAAAGTAAAAGTGCTAAAATATTAAGGATATAAGTGTCCTTCTTTTTCGAAACTTTGCGGTATTCGTTCTGCGCATGCGTACGAAATATACATAAAATTGTAACGTTTGCCAATGAAAAGATGAAACTGGAGTCTTTCAGTTTGTTTTTAGATGCTTTCCCCCCCTAGAGCCAAGATGCCCTTTGGACAATTAAATGTCGCTATACAAATATATAACATATGTAAAGGGCGTCTTGGGTCTAGGGGGGGAAAGGGGTTGTATAAGCGAAAGAAGACATCAAATATCTTACAAAAAATAGACCACTTTGCAAGATGGTCGTTTTTATTGTACATCAACTGTATAAATAGCTTTACTGTACATAGCGTGATAGGGTGATTGGTACTCTTGTTTAACGGTCTAGTTCCCATATGTGTTACTGAATAACAAGTACAGTTGATGATCGAAATAAATTCTCATCAATAAGAAGTAGATTTATTACATGCACTAAGGAAATCCCGTTTTAAATATACAAATTCGGGGGCAATGGTGCATCGACGGCCCGTCTATATATATTTATTGAATGTGCCTATTTTCTCCAGTCGTTATTTCAACAAAATAAAACGAACATCTCGTTTAGGGAGATTGCTCGCCTTATCGCTAGAAATTCTTCCATGGTTAAAAAAATAGCACCTTCAACATAACTGTGTTATATCCAAATCTGTGTTATAACAAGGTGTGTTATTTAGGACTGCACTGTATGTATAACATATCCAGAAAGTTATCCTTTAAACATACCAGCACATATATATTGGCCTCGATGCAAGAAAATCTGTCTTCGGGGTTCGCGAACAACAAAGGCGCAGACCAGCCTGTGCAGTCTGATCAGCGCCTTTGTTATTTGCTAATTGGAAAATATCATATCTAAACTTATCTAAACTTGCCACAAGCAAATTTTCAATTTTCTAGCTATTCTCTGTAGCTGAGGAGCCTGGTTTGAGTCTCGCTTTGTCGGAAATCCCAAAGACATATTTTGTCACATCGATTCCCATGTATAATTGGGCTAGAAGCCTAAATTTTTGCCTGAGCTTTAATCCAAATCCCGACTTGGCATGTGCAAGCAGGGGAGGCTCTGGCTAGACTGTGCGGCAGCACAGGCTTGTGAACCTTTGCTGTTTGTATTATTGTCCATTGTGTAGTTTCTTTTCTGTTTTCATTATAATTTCTCAAAAACATTCCTAAAGTACACAACAATCAGAAAATGAAAAAACATATATATGAGCCATGACATGAGATTTCTAACAATGTGGTATGTGTGACCAGCAATACCTCAGATCAGCCTGCGCATATGCGCAGTCTGCCTTTGCTAGTCAATTGCATATTCTAAAAGTGTTAAGCAACTGACCATACAGCACTTGGAGTTTCTAAGCTTAAAAGGAGGCTGCAAAGGCTTGTCTGAGTCTACACTTGTCAAAATGCTACATTGTTGGAAATCACACGTCGTGGCTCAAATTTCTAATTTCACCTCCATAAGGCTCAACATTTCAGAGCCTGTCAAATAAGGGCCTTGACGCTACAAAACCTGTCTTCAGGGTTTCTGCAACTTTCAAACCAGTCTCCTCAGCTACAGTGACTAGCTAGAAAATTTCACCTGTAGCAAGTTTATATATGGTACTTTCCAAAAGGCGAATAACAAAGGTGCTTATCATGTCCACGCTGGTCTGCACATGTGTTGTTCACAAACATCCGAAGACAGGTTTTCTTGCGTCGAGGCCCATATTATGCTGTCTAATTCGAGCTGATTTGAGACAATGCCTGGGGGCAGAGTTTCTCATGATAACACTTAAGATTCAAAGAATATTAGCTGTACTGTGCAGACTGGGAATTCTTGCATGCCTGACAAGAAATTACATGATATCCTGACATATTTCCATGATATTGTGATATTTCATATGCACAACATTTCCCATGATATCATAATGTTACTTACATCACAAGAATTTCCACGAGTTGGATGTCAAAAGAATGTCCATGAAATTGTGATGTTTCATACATAACAAGAATTTCCATGATATCATAATGTTGCAATCATGACAATAATTTCCATGATATTGTGATGTTTGTGAATCAACAACAGGCATCTTGGGAAAAAATGAAGCAACATTATATGCTCCGGTTACTTCTGCACCCATCTAAAGTGTGTGGTAATTGCACTATATCTGATGGCAATTGACTTAGATATCTCTTTCATGATTAAACGTCCATATCAAGTAATAATTATAGATACTTTTGTACATATTTGCACCAAATTAACCCTTCACCTGCTGCGAAGCAATGCATATAAAAGTGTCGTCTGCCAAAGTCTTCTGCTGCATCTAATTGCTTGCATCACAGACTAATTTCAGCACACAGGCAAACAGTGTGGACCCTGATCAGACTGCTCCTAGAGGAGCAGTCTGATCTGTGTCCATACTGTTTGCTACAGACATTTTAAAAAGACCAGCAGACGACAGACACACAGCAGACGACAACTAGTCATGATTAGCAGCCAAAAATTTAGTGATGTTTTTTGCACCAAATTCAACCTTGCAGTCACAGATGACATTACCGGTGTCAGTAATTCTAAGGCTTCACATAACTGACACTTAATAACAACATAATTGCCATCTGTTTCTTTATTCATCCCTAAAATGATGAGATCTTTCTTATTTCTCCATGAAACATTTGTTGTGGTACTCATTGGAAGCGCCTCTGTGAGACGCTTCCAATGAGTACCCACAACCATTTTTTCTTGGAGAAATTGGAGAAAAAAAGCAAGTTGAACCCTGGTCTCATCTTACCAGGTTGTGCCTGCAAAAATATAAGCGATAGACAATTTTATACGTTTGTGCTTAGTATCACTGAAAATCTCAAGCATTTTCACAATTCGTTTGTGTCAGATGAAATTTCTTTTGGGTGTTCCTAACATGGATTTTAGTGAAATTAAACAACTCTGGTAAAATTTTATGCACCAAAATATGAGGTCTATTAAGCACTAGCATCATAAGCTCAGATGCAAAAATATACAAAACGATCTTAACTATCCTCTTTCAATGGACCTGCCATGACAAATATAAAGAGTTAATATTAATAGGACTGGTTCCCATTATCTATCTGTGAAGTTGAACATGTTACCACCACCACCACCTCCCTTGCCGCCGGCTCCCTGCTGGAACTGTCTCATCATATTTTGTAGTCCTTGCATACCACCTGTAAATAGAGCATATGAGCCGTGACATGTAATTTCCAACAATGTGGTATTTTGACACGTGTAGACTCAGATAAGCCTGTGCAATCTCCTCTTAAGCTTAGAAACTCCAAATTCTGTTCAGCCAGTAGCTTAACACTTGTAGAATGTTCATGCAACTAGCAAAGGCTCTGATCAGACTGCGCGTATGCGCAGGCTGGTCTGAGCCTTTGCTGGTCACACATACCACATTGTTGAAGATCTCATGTCATAGCTCAATTATTATAATACAGAGTTCATACTGATTGCTCCTGTAAGGCTATGTAAAATTCAAAGACTTTTCAAAGACTACTAATGACATGCGCGGATCCAGAAAATTTTGTCAGAGGGGGTCTAACTTTGACAACGTTCTTTTTTAAGTTGATGAGAGGAGGGAGGATCCAAGTATCACTATAAGTGGGCCATCATCATTAAATGGCATTTTGAAGGTGTGCCGATGCTGGCCCAACATTGAATGCTGGCTCGGCAGCTTTGTGATTTTTCAGGGGATCTTGACCTGTATTGCTAGAAAACCCTATATTTTTGTGATTGTTCAGACCCTGTCCCCCCCCACCCAAGTTTTTAACAGTTAACCATATCCTTCATGATTATTTTAACAGTTTTTAAGGACAACAAAATTAATATGAAAAATACTAATTTATACTTAAACCCATCGTTGGCCAATCAACGTTTTTTTTTATAAAGTTTGATATTTTAAAGTCAGGATAGTCAATTGCATATATTCAGGAGTCAAAGATTATATTTTCCTCAAAATATTGTAATTCTACGGCATTTCATCTGGGGCTTCACTGTTTGCAATCTACAACGGGTTAGCCCTGGTCATTTTGAACCTGGATTTATTTTCAGAAAACACTGTAGATCCAGATCAGCTGGCATCTGATGAAGCCATCTGATCAGGAGCCATACTGTTTTGCATTCTGGTTGATAATACAAGATAACTACTCAAATGTTACTGGTTTACAGGATAAAAGTTGGGGAGGAGTGTAGTTCATGAACATATCAAGAGTGACAAGGGTTAACATATGAGCTGTGACATGTGATTTCCAACAATGTGGTATTTTGACATGTGTAGAGTCAGACGAGCCTGTACAGTTTCCTGTTAAGCTTAGAAACTCCAAATGATGTTTGGTCAGTAGCTCAACAGTCAAAGAATATTCAAGCGACTAGCAAAGGCTCTGATCAGACTGTGCGTATGCGCAGGCTGATTTGAGGCTTTGCTGGTCGCACACAGCGGAAATCTCATGTCGCGGCTCATATCCAATATCTCAAATGCACGAAACCAGAGATAAATGCTAATAAATCAGTCTAAAATTGTGTTGCCAAAAGAATTTCAAAAATGAAATTAATTCATTGTAAATTTCCAACATGATTTGCAAATATCAGGGATGAAAACAGTCAGCAATTCTCAATCAGGAAAATCCGTCTTTTGAATCGTGAATGGAGCCAAAATGTTTTTAAATCACTTATTAAAAACTTAACATCACAAAAGAGGACTTTAGTTAAGAGTGCGTAACGAAAATTTAATTTTCTTATTTCTCAACCAAAACATATGTTGTGGGTACTCAAAAGAACCCTCTTAATGAGACGGTTCTTTTGAGCACCAGAACATTTCTTAAAACTGATGGGTAAGAAAATATTTACATATTTACACTGATTTTTTTTGTTTATCTAAACCTGTGCAAAATATACTATGCACAATAAATTTAGCAATTGTTTTGTATGGGTGAGCCCATCCACATCAGATCTCGAGTTTCATTTGCTGTCATGAAGATACAAGCTCCGATCATCGGACAATATTTTCCATTTCAAAAAATACAGAATTATCAAACGCAGCGGCCATGCTAAAGTGACGTTTAATTTTATGACTAGCGGGTAACGTGGGTATTTCTGATCATTGGGGGAAGCCAAAACCATTTTCATACAGTTGTTTGGTCACTGAAAACCAAAAAAGCATAGCAAATGCTGCAATTTTTTGAACTTTCTCAGAGAAATAAAGGACGAAGTTTTCACAATTTGACGTGTTTACCAATGCTTTTACGTTAACGCATTTTAACGGTGTTTCTAGTCGGGTTTTCTTGAAACACATTAATAAGTAAAACTGCCCGATGCCTTCCAAACCATTCAGACAATTACTGTTAAATGAAAAATCTTCACTACTACAGTGCACGAGCCGAAAGGTAAAATCTAACGTCACCGTTATCTCGCAAATGCGTCGCACCATTTTTCAGTAACTTTTGGTTTTAATCAACCATAAGGTGAGTTACATTGTAAGCCTTTGATATCTGTGTTAACTGATATGCTGTTGAATTGAAATGCCAATTAACATTAGAAGTTTAATCAAATGATGACTACGTTTTGACGTCATTGATGGTAGCTGATTTTTTTTCAGCATGAAATCTCTATTACATCTGTCACATAACCAATAAATTTTATAGGCGAATGGTGCATAAGGAAGATGAAAGACCACCAAACGAAAAATCACATGCTTATCATTTTAGCATTACTTACAACGGGTGTGATTTTTGCTTACTGACTCCTTCTGCAGTTCTTGCTCTCCCCAAAGGCCTTTTTAAAGAATGGCGTCTGAAATTTCGTGGATTCATTTGCCTAAGATCCTGTTCTCGTCATTGCAATTGAAATTGATCGGCACTGCACAAAGATGAACACAAAGAAGATGCGAAACATAAGAAATTGCTAAACTTATTGTGCATAGTATATTAATAGAAACCAGTCAGTTGGTAAATGCATTGTTTGACACTGATCAATCAAGAAATCCTGGCCCCAAGGTTATAAAACTTTTTTCATGCTCAACTCAACTGAGCATGAAATTTCAACTGCTCATAAAAACTTAAATACCAATAAATAAAGAAGTTTCTTGCTTTAAGTCTCTCAGATGTTGTATTTATCATGCTTATAAATGTTAAAATGCCAACAACTGTTGGCATTTCAACTGTTAGCTTTTAAACATTTATTAGCGGGTTAAATTTCGCACTCAGCTGAGTTGAGCATGGAAAAAAGTTTTATATTATACCTCGGGGCTTGATCAATCTTGAACTTTCTCACCCCTGAAGTATTATTCTTTGCCAATCCCCTAATATGGTGCTGACCCATATACAGTCTTTGTTTGTTTGATTTGATTCTTTACGTCCCATCAACAATCTTTAAGTTAATCAGGGACGTGTCTTCCTGGGCTGAACCAGTACTAAGCTAGGATAAATGTGTCTTGCTCAAGGACCACAACGCAGTATTGCCGGTGAGGCTTGAACCGCTGCCCCTCAGTCTCGAGTCAAGCACTCTACTGCACTCCCCCATATACATTTTGCTGACCCATATATTCAATGACTTACCCATTTGATGTAAAACTCTGGGGTCCATCATCTTAGCCATCTGGTTGTTGAGTTTAGCCATTTGAGCTGGGTTAACATTTTTACTCATATCTCCTCCTGAAAGAATTGGAGATGAAAATTGTATGTCAAGAAAACATCATCAATCATTTGACTGAAAAATGAGTATAAGTAAATTAGCATAACAATTGTTGCGCCTTTATTTGGTGCATCTGCTCCACCAAAAAAAGGGATATTAATTTTATATTATTGATTCTGGTCTCTATTAGAAAATGGCTAAATTAAAGTACTTTTCAAGGTCTTAGAGTGATTCTCCTGCACTTTTTATGGCAGATTCAAATTTCAGGGACTTTTCAACTGCTTTCATATTCAAGTACTTTTAAAGCCAAAGCATACCCTGTAATATTATTCAGATTTCATTTTCTTGCAGTTTAATTTTTACCAAGTGGCCCCAGATGGCTCACCTAAATTTTGTTTACATTTTCTGATATATGTAAGACAAACTGCCCACGCCCCCTGGTGACATGTTTTTCAACCGATCAAATTTGGTAAACCTATTTATGTGGAAGATCACCCAGTTACCATTTAGTCAAATTATTTTGAATTCTGACCATTGCTTTCAGAGGAGATGTTTGAAGTTTTTTATACTGGCCATTTGATATAAAAAAAAATTAAATTCATAATTTTATGATGAAAATAAAGGCCATTTTTGAAAGACAATGTAGCTTTAATAGAATGACACACCAGCTTAAGTTAAAATGAGTTTATATTGCTAGCCACTTATTGACTTATCCTGTCACTATTTTTTACGGTAAAACCTGTGCAATGCAGCCACTCAAAAATAGACAAAACAAAGATCTTAATGACAAATGGTAGCATATTGAAGGTTGAAAGTATTGCAGAATGCTCCCTTGGGGCATTCTGCAATACTTTTGACCTGTATTAAGCAATAATTGGTCTTGAAAAACAAGTTTCAGTCTTTTTGAGTGTGGCTGTTTTACACAGGTTTTACTGTATACTGAAAATGCCATCGGCTTTTTTACATCTGCTGCATATATTCAATTGCTTTTCAGACTAGATTTTATCATGGAAGCAAACATTATGAACCCTGATCTGGGTCCATATTGCTTGCAATATAGGCAGACATCAGTCATTTCTGGTGAGAAAAATAATAAGATAAAAATACTAAATCTCTACAATAGATTTAAAGCTGCCTAGTCTGTAACTTTTGATATTCTAATTTTGGAAATAAAGTTTCTATTTTTCAAGAATACAGTAAAAATACTCAAATTCAGGTAAACATTTTACCATTTTCATAAATTTTAACAAATTATATCTATCAAAACAACAGCATTTATGTTAAAAATCAACTGTCTAGAATTATTGGAGGGACGTAAATAATTCCTAACAAGAGAAAAATCACCTGTTTTTATTAGATAATTCACTGTTCCATGCAGCTTTCAGCTGTGCTGAACATATTTATTGTGAAAACATAACTTAATTCTATTTTTACAAATGCTTTAAAAAGAAAAAAATTTTTTTTTCGAAAAATGTTCATAGTTACAGATCTAGTCTCTTTAAAATCAAAGTTCATTTACCTTTAAAGAGACCCTTAATTCCACCCATCTTCTTCACCATCTGAGCAAACTTTTTATACTGTGTCAACAGCTCATTCACCTCCCTGACAGAGACACCAGCACCTCGCGCCACTCTCTGTGTCCGTCCTGGCTGTTTACTTAGTAATCTCTCACCGTCTAAACTGTCTAATTCTAAATAGGGAAATAATACAGGTATGTTTTTTGATCAGCACATTGGCGATATATAGGCCAGAATTTTTTTATTAGTTGATTTACAAACGCTCCTACTGTAATTTTCCGGAAAGTAGAGAAAAAATAAAATAAAATTTATGAATTTTCTTTTTTATCTTATCCACTGACTCTAAATATTATTTGTTTCGTTGAAAAAAAAAATAAAAAAAATTGAGGTTCTGTCAGTGTATTTTTGAGAGTTACTTTTAAAAGTAATTGTCCTGTCCAGATTTTTAGGAAAAGGATGAAATATATAAAGATTAAATACAGACTGTTTTTGTTTAACACACTAGTTTTACTGTTTTTTCTGGAGATATATAAAAAAAAAAGGTCTGAAAATGACCAGTTAACTAGTCATTTTCAGAGCTTTTTTATTTTTTCCCCCGTCCACCCAATCCTAAATCTGAAAAAAATTTCCTGTAAATCAACTAATAAAAAATTCTGGCCATATTACTATAGGTCGAGATAAACAAACATAATGAGACTAAATATGAATATTTTCTTATCTATCAGTTTTAACATTTGTTGTTTGTGCTCAAAAGAACCATCTCATTGAGATGGTTCTTTTGAGTACCCACAACATATGTTTTGTTTGAGAATGGTCCGGATTAGCAAACGGTTTGAGCTTAAAATTTGATAATTTTCTTATCCATCAGTTTTAATATTTGTTATTGGTGCTCGAAAGAACAGTCCCATTGAGATGAATCTTTTCAGTACCCACAACTTACCTAATTTCTAAAGGCCTGGATAATTTATATTTGTGTAAAATTTTATGCAAAATATCTCAACATTTTATGAGTTACAGAGTGGATTACATAGAGGATCTTACATGAGTGCTCATGTACTATTGAATTTATTAAACAAGTTGAGGAAAAGAGATAAAATGTGAGGCTTGTGGAGCATTTTATCTCTTTTTTGCAACGAGTTAAATAAATTCAATAATACAGGAGAACAAATGTTAGATTCTATTTATCATATGACATTAAAACTATTTTGAAATCATATTTTTGGCATTTTTTTTTTGGTTTGCCAGATGCGTGACGTTAAAAGCGTTATTTCATAACATTTACCGAAAATCTGTAAACCACTAGTGGTTTATCGATTTTAATGCATGGCGTTTTTTCACTCCCAGACGCGACATCATATGATAAAAAAACTCATTATGGTGACTGCTATACTTGTCCTTGTAAATGGTCCAGCCAAGCAAATTTTGAATATTTTCTTATTCATCAGTTTACACATGTATTTTAGGTACTCAAAAGAACCATCTCAATCATGATTGAGAAGGTTCTTTTGAGTACCTACAACATATGTTTTGGTTGAGAAATAAGATTAACAATTTTAATTACGCACTCTTATCTAGGGGCGTACCTTGTACATTTTACAGGCAAGCTAATGACATTCTTCCCTATTCCAACTTTTATCATTATAATCCGTCCTTTAACCCATAAAGCGCCAATCACGACTGCAGCAGACGACAATTTCAAATTTTGCCACTTTTCAAAAATAAAAATTAAGGCATGATATTTCATAAGAATCCTCTGCCTTAATTGTTATTTTTGAAAAGCGACAAAATTGAAAAGCGGCAAAATTGGAAGACGATTCTTATAAAATATCATGCCTCAATTGTTATTTTTGAAATGCGGCAAAATTTGAAATTGTCGTCTGCTGCAAATTATAGGTGGCACTTTAAGGGATAACAAAATAAAAACTTCAGGAGTTAAGTGATGATTTATTTAAGATTAATGCTCCTGGAATTTATAGAAATGTAATAGATCATCTCCAGCGTATCAAATTTGATAATTCTTTCTTTTACAAAAAAACAGCATACTACAGAAAAGAATGCAAAATTACCCAGAATGCAAAGAGTTAGGAGTTAACCTTTTGCAGACTGGAACCCCCTAACATGCACTTTAGCGAACAGTGAAGACCCAGATAAAATGCCACAGAATGAGGCTTTACATCAGATTCTGCACTGTTAGCCATGACAATTAATTTCCAGAGAAAGAAATACAGTAAACTTGTCTTAAGTGACCACTCAAAAATAGACAAAACAAAGGTCTTAAAGGCAAATGGTAGCTCAATGAAGGTCGAAAGTATTGCAGAATGCTCTCTTGGAGCATTCTGCAATACTTTTGACCTGTATTAAGCAATAAACGATCTTGAAAACCAATGTTTGGTCTTCCTTCTGAGTGGCCACTTATGACAAGTTTTACTGTACAATACTTTTTTGGAAATAAAACCCTGTTTTGTTTGTTTGATTTGATTCTTTACGTCCCATCAACAACCTTTCAGTTAAACAGGGGCGGTTCTTCCTGAGATTAACCAGTACTAAGCTAGGATAAATGTGTCTTGCTCAAGGACCACAACCCAGTGACGCCGGTTAGGCTCTAACCCGCAGCCCCTTGGTCTCGAGTCAAGCACTCTACCTCTGAGCCACTGCCCTCCCTCAATTCTTTTATGGAAATAATACCCTGTGACCCCTCATTGTATACAATGGACCATCTTGACGTTACAGTATCAAAGTTTATGGAAAAGTCCATTGGTTTTCAAAGGGGTGAACTCACCTTCATCACTCATACTATCCATGATGGTCATCAATTTTTTCAACCTAGCCATAGATTCTTGTTCCCCGCCCTTCGTCAAGAAATCTGAACTAAAACCAGGAATCATGCCCTGAAAAATGTGTTGAAAAAATCTTGTAGTACAGGGGACAAAAGTTCCACTCATCCGCTCATAATTATGAGTGAAATCTAGAAAGGACGAGTTATTCTTCTTAAAGCACTCGTCCTGTAGGACAACGGCTTTGGAAAGAATTACTCAAGGAAGTCATAGTAAATTTTTCTCCCTTATATTCTTTAATGCATACGCTTTTAAAGAACAAGTGCATGTGTTTGCAGGACGAGAGAAAATTGTAAGTCACTCATCCTGCAGTACAAGTGTAATATGCAAATATTTTTGTCCCCTGTAGTAGCAATGATAGGTTCCAAAAACAAAACAGAACCAAGATAAGAGTGCCTAATTAAAAATTAAATTGTCTTATTTTTCAATCAAAACATATATTGTGGGTACTCAAAGAAACTGTCTCTTTGTAAACAAGTTATATATAGCAGGCCCTTAGTTAAGAGTGCATACCAGAAAAATAATTTTCTTATTTCTCAACCAAAACATAAGTTGTGGGTACTCAAAAGAACCGTCTCAATGAGACGGTTCTTTTGAGCACCCAAAACATATGCTAAAAATTATGTGTAAGAAAATATTTACAATATTACCCTAAAAATATTTGTTTATCTAAACATATGAATATAAGCAAGATTAATGCCATGTTTTAATGAAATATTTGGTTAAAGACATGTTCAAATAGCACAATCAAATTGTGAATAAAAAGAATCTTATGATAGTCTTCACTGATTGCTAATATGCAGAATTAAAATTTAAATCCATTCAACCATGCAACATAACTAGATTTTAAGATGCTCAATTTCGGGTAGGTATAGTGATATTTTAAAAGAGTAAGGAACTTGGACTTTGATTATTTTCCACATTTACCCATATCTATCACTTCTCCCTAATTTCTCAAACTTCTACCAATTTTTCATGGAGGGATAAGTCACTTCTCCCTAAATTTGAGAGCTAGCTTGAAGGTTAGCTTGAGCACTGGAATGGGTCTATCTAATTTTAATCCAAATTCTATATTCACAGCCAGAAAAATATATCACAGAAATCAATTTGAAATTTGAAGCTAAAAGTGCCAATCACAATTATTACAGACATTAACTAGCATCTGATCGTAGTTTTCACTTACTGCCAAGGTCAGCTTTTTAGTGGTTATTCTGTCATTCGGAAGTTATCACTTAACGCGCAGGATATTTTATTATTAACACGCATCCCAATTTTTATCTGATTAAATTGCAGGATTCCACTTATCAGTATACAATTACAGGCCCCTAGCAGACTCTCATGAAATTAAAGTTTTTTTATAAAGGCTATTTTAGGCAAAATAAAGGTTGTTTCATTGGAATTATAACCAAAATAAAGAGCAAATTAATGTCAAATTTTCTAGTATTTTTTTTATCAGATCCCAATCTTTAAATCCATGTTTTGATAGAAGATGGTATGAAAGTGATACAGCAAATCCTTAGTCAATATAATTATAGCCCATATATCACAAATCAATAGCAAATAATTCATCTTGTTTTACTCCCTAGTTTGAAAACCTCACTTTGAACTGAAGGCTTGTGTTGAGCAGTGTTGGATTGAAAAATAAATCACAAAGTCTTAAAGGGGGGTCAAGAGAAGCCATTGCTGGTCATTTTCTTAGGGCAGTTTTACCTTCAGTAAATGAATAATTTCAAAGGATCTTGCTCCCATGTATATTGTATGCCCTTTTTAAATATAAAATTTAGAAAGATATGCATAGGTCTGTATTAGTCTTGTGTGTAGATATCAATGTTCAGATTTGACAACCTTAGACAGTGACATTAGAAAATCAGCACATTATTCAGAAGTCAATAAACCCAATTGATGATATCTATTAATATTTGCCATCCCAGTTATTACAGTTAGTAGTGTACCCAACCTAAAGTCGGGAGTTTGCAGGTTCTATTTCTAGGTTGGGCACTTTTTCACTATAGTTGTCAGTTACAAATAAAAGATGAGCACTGAGTATATGTACTTGTGAAAGGATTTGGGTTATACCTGCCTAGGAAAAGTGTTGTTTGGATAAACTAGTCATTCCGACATTACCTCAGCTGTTTAGGTATCACTGTACGATTAGGCAACGTGAGTGTGGGTGCAATAAGATTTATGAGCATTAGAAACAAGTACGGACGTACTTTGGTCAACCCCAATTTTTGCTCTGCTGATACCTGGTCATGATTTATTTTACATACTAGAAGCTCTCCTTTAGCCAGACAGCTCCTGTAAGTTTCAGTTAATTCTGTATTGTCTCCACTTTGGGAAAAGTATTTTTCCAGGTCAGTGTATTCTTGGGCCGGAGCGGCAGGAAATTTGAAAAAAGTATGGTCTCCACAAACTCTAAGATATTTTAGAAAATCAATCTGGCAAAACCTGGGCTTTCACTGTTTATTTTGTTTCTCATGAGTTTTTGAACAGAAATGAGTGTTGATTATTGATCAAGGAGATGTCCTGTAGAAATAATGTGTGTATTTTGAGCATTAAACTATATAGGAAAATGCAATAGTACTGGGAGATCTTGAAGCATGGATGTCAAGCAAGAAATCAATATAAAAGCATTTAAATTTATCTTTTCTTTTTTTATTGCTGCCAGAAAAATTGACCTCAAGACCACTATGTCAGCCTGGTGCAAGAGGTAGGTAGACACAATGGTCAGAGGATGAATACAGCTTCCTGAAAAAGCTCAAGATGTCATAGACATTACTTGTCAACATACTTATGGTCTATTTCTTATGTTCAACCTGATTTTGCAAACTTTAAAGGTTTATCAATCAAAAAAAAAGTTATTAAAGGTTTTTCAGCCAAATTAAAGGTTTTAAGGATTGCTTTCTAAAGGTTTTAAAAATTCTACAAGGGTGACTGCATTTACAAACAGAGTGGTAAACAGTCTGGATCCTAAAATCAGCTGGCTTCTCTGGAGAAGCCAGCTGATTAGGATCTACACTGTTTCGAAACAAGATATATCAGGATTCAGCATGATCAGGGTTAAAGGATAACAAACACAATATTTAAGCCTTGGCATGGGATATCCAACAATGTGGTATGTGTGACCAGCAAAGCCTCAGATCAGCCTGCGCATAGGCGCAGTCTGATCAGAGCCTTTGCTAGTGGCTTGAATATTTTATGAGTGTTAAGCTACTGACTGAACATTAATTGGAGTTTCTAAGCTTAAAAGGAGGCAGCACAGGCTCGTCTGTGTCTACACTTGTCAAAATACCACATTGTTGGAAATCACGTGTCGTGGCTCATTTTATAAGATTTGCAGCCCTACCATAATCTGGCCAAATGGTCCCATCTTCATAATGTTTTGGAACTGTTCATACATATCTCGTAATGTGAAATGACCTGAAAAGAAACATAGCATGAAATTACAAGCTTATTTTAACCCTTAAAAAAAATGTATCTGAAATTGTTGTCTGCTGAAGTCATCTGCTGCAAATAATTGCCTTACATAACCGACGAATTAAGTATAGAAGCAAACAGCGTGGACCCAGAACAGACTGCTCCTATAGGATTAGTCTGATGTGGACAACAGCGTGGACCCAGAACAGACTGCTCCTATAGGAGCAGAATGTTGGCCCTAAAGGCTTCTTAAACATTTCAGCAGACGAGAAAAGCAGACATCTTTTGTTGCGATTGGGGCTTTAAGGGTTAAGACAAGAGGGCCAAGTGACACTTGATCGCTCACCTTACTTTTGTTGAAAGTTTCTTTGAAAGTGACATATGGGAAACTAGCCACACCCCCTTGTGGCCATATTGTTTGATGGATCTAAGTCCAAATAAAAAAATAAGTGTGTTTCAGGTATCAGGTCTAAAAATTTTAGGTAGGGTAGGCAAATATTTTTTTTCTGGAATTTTTTATTTTATAATTTTATGCAGACCTTTCAAAATGCATAAAATAATATTTTTTCCTGGAACCCCCCCCCCCCCCCCAAAAAAAAAAAAAAATTCTAGGTTTCACATGTAAATTTAAGTAGGATCGGCTTACCCTAAACACAGGTATTTTTTTATTTGGCCTAATTAGTATTTTGCTATCTTTGTAGAAGACAATTTCTGCAAAATTATTTTGAATTCTGATCAGTTATTTCAAAGAAGATTTTTTGAGCTGCATTATGCCAAGCCCCCTGAATGCTATGTTTTTGGACAGATTAAATTTGTTTTAGCTATTTTTCTACAGATCACCTAGACTAGTGACCATTTATTTATGCCAGCTTTGAGAAAAAACGTTTAAAGTTTCTTATAGAAATATTAGTAAGAAAATATTTACAAGTTTACTCTGAAAATTTTTGTTTATCTAAACCTTTGAAAGATACTCACCTTGTATGAGTTTCTTCATCCATTCTTCATAATCATCTAGCTTCAGTTCATTCACCTTGTCTATTAAACCTTCTATATGATCTAGTATCTATTTTCTATACCTAGGCCAATATATCTATAGATAATCACCTTGTTTGAGTTTCTCCATTAGTTCTTCATTATCATCTAGCTTCAGTTCATTCACCTTGTCTATCAAACCATTTATCATCTAGTACCTATTTTATTTACCTAGACCAATACACCTAAAGATTCTCACCTTGTTTGAATTTCTTCATTAATTTTTCATAATCATCTAACCACAGTTCATTCACCTTGTCTATCAAACCTTTTATATCATCTTAGTATCTATTTTCTTTACCTAGACAAATATATCTGCAGATACGGACCTGGTTTGAATTTCTTCATTAATTCTTCATTTCCACCATATTCTTCACCTTGTCTATCATACCATTTATATATTATTTACATATTACTTTTACCTCGACAACTACATGTATCTCTAAAGACAGGCCTTTAGTTAAGAGTGGTAAACAGAAAAATAGTTTTCTTATTTCTCAACCAAAACATATGTTGTGGGTACTCAAAAGAACCGTCCCATTGGGACGGTTCTTTTGAGTACCTACAACATATGCTAAAAATTATGGGTAAGAAAATATTAACAATTTTACTCTGAAAAATTTGGTTTATCTAAACCTGTGAAAGGTACTCACCTTGTTTGAGTTTCTTCATTAGTTCTTCATTATCATCTAGCTTCAGTTCATTCACCTTGTCTATCAAACCTTCTATATCACCCATACCTAGAAGAAAGAAACCACATCTCTAGTTTAGCAATACATTGAGCCTAAAATCTTTATCATCTTCTAATCGCTAATCGAAACCTATCTTGATGTTGTCCAAAAGAACCCCATTATTCAGATTTAAGTCAAAATTGCAAATTTTTTAATAAATGTTCATAAAGTCATAGCTACATTTTCGTTTGAGGTAATCTCATGAACCAAAAATAGCTAGACATGATCATCTTTGTTCCAAAATATGATATTGGGTTACCAGCCTAAGGAGGCTAGTAACAAAACAGCAGGAGATGTATTATTGCATTTGCATAGTTTGGTTTATAGGGGCATATAAAGTGCTGAAACTTTAATGCGGCTTTATTGCTCCATCAAATGTGTCATCTTTAGCTCTATATAGGTTAACTTGACCCTAAAAGAGCAACCAAAAATTTGCAGCAGACATTTTCAATTTTGTTGCAACCTTAAGAAACTAAATAAGCTTGATATTATATGTGAGTAATCTGCAAGCCTTAACTCTTAAAGCGCCAATCGCAACAACAGTCGTCTGCTTTTCTCGTCTGCTGAAATGTTAAGAGGCCTCAATGGCAATAAGTGTGAACCCAGATCAGACTGCTCCTATAGGAGCAGTCTGTTCTGGGTCTACACTTTTTGCTGGTATACTTAAATTCGCCAGTAATGTTTGGCAATTATTTGCAGCAGACGACTTCAACAGACGACATTTTCAGATGCATTTTTCTTGGCGCTTTAAGGGTTAATGTTCACAATGAACAAAGATATCACAAAATATGTTATGTTGTGTTTGGCTGTTTAAGAGCTAACAATCCACGGGAAGGATATACTCACCTAGTAGTTTACTGACAAATGGCTGAACTTTGAATGACTCAAAATCATCTATATGTTCACCTGTACCTATAAATATCACAGGACTCTTGGTGGCTGCAACCCTAATAAAATAAAAAGAAAAATGGCTGTGGGTCAAGTATCACCTGAAATGGCAACACATTTTAACACTAAATATAAACAATATTGGTGCTTATTATGAACAAATTTATCTATTTTTGTCAAGTTTCCCTTTGTATTTGAAATAAAACTCTGTTTCTTGTTACAGTAAAACCTGTCTTAAGCGGCCACTCAAAATTAGACAAAACAAAAGCCTTAAAGACAAATGGTACCTTAATGAAGGTCAAAAGTATTGCAGAATGCTCTCTTGGAGCATTCTGCAATACTTTTGACCTGCATTAAGCGATAATCGGTCTTGAAAATCAATTTTTGGTCTTCTTTTTGAGTGGCCGCTTAGGACAGGTTTTACTGTATAATAACAAGCCTAAAAATTATAGTTGATTTTTGCATGGGCCCCGTAGCTCAATCAGTAGTGAGTCCAATTGGTGATCCAGGGACTGAGAGTTTGATCCCGGCCGGTGCCCCATATTTTCATCGAAGTTTATGGTGAAATATTTTCTATGGTCATTCTCCTCCTTCCGCTGATTCAAGATGGGCTGTTGTCAGTTACAAATAAAAGCATGTACATGAAGTATTTGTTAACCACTTAGTCTAAGCTTGCCCAGGAAAAAGTGTGGATAGGTTTACTGACATTGTAACTTAATCTTGGTTTTTAATCTAGAAAATAACAAATAATGGACAGTCAAAACAGAAGGAAAGATTTCATTGGTCCATAAATGTTTATCCAGTGGTGTGGACTGTGGAAATACCATGCCCGACTTGTCTGGCCTGGTCCCATTTCATTCATGATAAGTTAAAAATTTCTATTTACATGTCCTGGGACAAGTTAAAATTTTACAATTATTCTGTATTTCATATTGAACTCACATGCCGTGCAGAAAACAGTGTGGATCCTAATCAGCTGGCTTATGAACTTATGCGCTAATTAGTTCAGTTCACATGTACTTACGCACTAAGTGCTCCTCCACCTTTGGCATGGCCATCTAACTTTGTTATAATAACAGATCCTACATCCACCTTTTCTTTGAAAGCTTTGGCCTAAAAATAGAAATATTGTAAATTGTTAAAACTGTGCAAATGAAACTTTAACTATTTATCATTTATTGTTTTGTTTCTATTAGCTTTCAGGCCATACTTAAAAAAAAAATTTCGCTTGCCAATTCCTATGATAAATTTTTCTGGTTTTTAAAAAGTTAAGATAACTCACCTGTGACTCACAAGCTTGACCTATAGAGGCATCCATCACGAATATCACATTGTCTGGTTGCTGAAATAAAAGATAATAAAAAATTAAATAGAGGATCTTACATGAGTGCTCATGTTTTTTTGAATTTATTAAACGAGTTGAGGAAAAGAGATAAATGCGAGGCTTGCCAAGCATTTTATCTCTTTTTCGCAACGAGTTTAATAAATTCAAAAAGACAAGAGCACAAATGTTAGATTCTATTTATCATATGACATAAAGATTAACTTTCAATCTCAATTATGCCGTTAAAACGTTATAATTTAGGCATTATGTACGTAACGGTGTTATGGACGTCATAACATTTCCCGAAAATCTGTAAACCACTAGTGGTTAATCGATTTTATTGCATGGCATTATTTCACTCCCAGACGAGACGTCATATGATAAAAGATAATAAAAAATAACTTTTCACCCTTAAAGGGCTAAGAAAAAAATGCACCTGAAAATGCTGTCTGTTGAAGTCATCTGCTGTAAATAATTGCCTAGCATTACTGACAAATTAAGTATAGAAGCAAACAGCGTTGAACTTCTATAGGAGCAGTCTGGCCTGGGTCCACACTGTTTGCCATAGAGGCTTCTTAAACATTTCAGCAGACGAGAAAGGCAGACTAATTTTGTTGCGATTGGCGCATTAAGGGTTAAACGATTCTATTCTACGATTTTGTTAAAAAAAATCTACAATGGTCCTTAGAATTCCTATCAGTTTGTCCTTTTAAATATTTTTTTTTCTAAATTTGTATGGAATATTTAAGGTATACAACCACTGTAAATGAACACTATATGAAACCTGTTCAATTTTGCAAAGGTTTCGTATTTTGCACATTTTCTGTGATTATTGTAAGTTGTAACTGCAAAACAGAACTATCACCAACATTTTAAGAAGTTTACAATGTTGTCAATTCTCCCTTAAAAGTATCAATTTGTAAAGTGCACCTGGATCTCTGCTACACATTTATAAAAGGGCATATCTACCCATAGGTTTAGATAAACACAATTTTTGAGCGTAAAATTGTAAATATTTTCTTACCCATCAGTTTTAACATATGTTTTGTGTGCTCAAAAGAACCGTCTCATTGAGACGGTTCTTTTGAGTACCCACAACATATGTTTTGGTTGAGAAATAAGAAAATTATTTTTTGGTATGCACTCTTAATTAAAGTCCTGTCTACCCACAGTGTGTATACCAGGGAATACACAATTTTGTACATTGTATTTCAAATGTAGAAAACTAACTCTGATAAATTTTGCTTATCTTGGCCTATGAGAATCTGTAAGTACAATCGCTGTGTAAACTTGTAACATTTCTTCAAACATTGAGTCTTCCTATTTATATCTTAAACTATTGATACCTTAAAGTTTTCTGACTTATACATACTTATATTGAGCGTCACATTATTACATCAAAGAGTATGTACTTACAACAGCTGTGTAAACTTGTAACATTTCTTCAAACAATGAGTCTTCTTGTTTATGTCTTCCGCTTGTGTCCACAATCAATATCTCAAAAGTTTTCTGACTTATACTTGCTTTTATCGAGTGTCATTTTATTATAATATATCAAAGATTATGTACTTACAACAGCTGTGTAAACTTGTAACATTTCTTCAAACAACAAGTCTTCCTGTTTATGTCTCCCACTTGTGTCCACAATCAATATCTAAAAGTTTTCTGACTTATACTTGCTTTTATCAGTCACCTCTCATATTAACTGCATTGCTGCACGTTGCATGATAAACATGGTCTACCTCACGGCATGTAGCTTTATCAGGTCATAATGACTTTGCACATTTTGAATGATGTCGCTTAATACGCTGAATAAACACAAAATTACGTCATAATCTCTAGTTTGAAGAGCGTTCAACAATGGGTAAGCTGATAAATAGAATACCAGATTCACAAGTTTTGATAAAAAGTTTACCAGGCAAGGCTTTGAGAATGCATGTTGAATCGCTCGGCTCCCGATGTCAACAAGCGTTTTCAAAGCCTTGCCTTGTAAACTTGATATCAAAAGACACTCACCTAGTATTCTCTATATATTGAGCATCACATTGTTACAATATATCAAAGATTATGTACTTACAACCGCTGTGTAAACTTGTAACATTTCTTCAAACAATGAGTCTTCTTGTTTATGTCTCCCACTTGTGTCCACAATCAATATCTCAAAGTTTTCTGACTTAAATTTGTCTACACCATCTTTTGCTATCTCTACAGGATCTATTTCTGTATAGCTACAAAACAAACAAAAGCATATAAGAATTTATCGTGAGTGTGTGGGTGGGATAGAAAATTCCATCCAGAAATATCACCTTTTGTCATCACTCACTTAGCCTCGTGATGACAAAAGTTGATCCCGAGGGACGGATTTCTATCCCACGCTAACACAAATAATGGATTCTTCTTCTTCTTCACCATTGATTGTTTACTTTAAAATAAACTTCCAGAATTCCCTGATCACTCTGAGATGCGGGTTATTTTAGAGTGTTTTCAGTGTTTTTAACTAATTGGCTTATATCTTTTTATATCTTAATTTATATGTTCTAGGAGATGATGCATTGATAAGTTAGAGGTCTTTCATGCAAACCAAACATCTATGTGTCTTGATCCACATCTGAACTAAGGGTAAGGTTGGTGCACCGTTAAACCGGTTTAATCCCTCCAGTATAATATTTTACTGACTGTTCCATGGCGGTACTTCTTTTGTGGATCTTGTATGTTTTTTTCTGTCTTGTGTTTGTTATGCCTTTGTACGCTTCTGTTGATATGTGCCTTGTGGTCACCTGCTGGGAAAGGGCTGACTTCTTGGCTCTCGTTTGTGGTGTCTAACTCTGAGTTTGTTACTTTCCCATTGGTATCCTGGGTCAGGTTCGTTACTTGATTGTATCGATTCCTGATTTTTGCACCCTTACTTACTTAGTAGAGGCACCTGATCAGTTGCACTGTTCTGCCATCACAAATTGTTGGATAGACAATTCAAACACTGATGATCACATTTGTTTATCGGAAATTCATGGAACTACTGAGATAGCAGTTTTACTTGTATTTTTATAAAAGCTTTTTTTATGATTCAGACAAAGACCACAAACAAAGAGAATGGAAAGTTTCACTTGTCAGCACAGATCAAGCTTACCTGCCATAGAAGGGTATCCTAGCCTTAGTGGCATTCTGCTTCAATTGGTCAAAGGCACCAGCACGGAATGTATCAGCACAGATCAAACTGGTCTTCCAGCCTTTCTTTTGATAGTAATATGCTAGCTGGAATCATTTAGACATAACTTTAGTTAAGAGTGCCTAACAAAAATAATTTTCTAATTTCTCAGCCAAATATTATGTTGTGGGTACTCAAAAGACGGTTCTTTTGAGCACCCAAAACATGATGTTTAAACTGATGGATAAGAAAATAATCACAATTTTACACTGATTTTTTTGCTTTATTGGCCCTATGATATATGTGAACATTTTCTTGTTCATCAGTTTTAACCCATGTCCTGCGGGAAAATTCACTTCTGTTTTCCAGCAGGTTCAGTTGCATGATTTCAATTGATACAGTTGATTCTGAGGATACATGTAAAACTGCAGATCCTGATCAGATGACTTTGTTAGAAGCCAATTGATCTGGATCTACAGTGTTTTCTAATGAGGATATATCCAGGTTCAGTAGGACAAGGGTTAACATTTGTTAGAGATGCTCAAAAGAACCATCTCAATGAGATGGTTCTTTGAGTACCTACAATATATGGTTTGTTTAAGAAATATGAAAAGTAATTTTAATTACGCAAATCATCTTAAGACCTGCATATGTATGAGGTCACTCTTTAATTTTGCATGAGCAGCTAACTGACATAATTTGGGTTTTTTTGTCTGCGCCTTCAATTCCTTCCATATTGTGTGTAACCAAAGAACCAAGGCTGACACGGCCATGTGGATATAATAGCTCATCTGAGCCTTCCATGCTTGATAATGCCATCAGAACTAAATTCTCATGCACTGGCTCAAATATTGTTGATTTGATAATTGCCCCTACTGTCATTAACAACTCCACCATACATTTTTATTGCCCTCAAATAAGGCTATTTCGTTTAAACAATATTTTATTTCATTATATTCATACATATATTTAAACATATACAGAATCAATGAACCAGGCTATTTGAAAAGTATAGAAGTTAAACTTCTCAATATTGTGGCTTATCTCTGTAGCTGAATAGGCTGGTTTGAGCCTAATCTGGTCAAAAATTCTGAAGACAAGTTTTTTTACAGTGAGGCCTCAGTTTTAAAATGTCAATATAAAATTATAAATCAAGTAAAAAGCTCTCAAACCTTTGTACATGTGGTTGTTTTCCCGCTCCCCTGCAAGCCAACAAACATGATCACATTTGGTCTTCCTTTAACTGGCTGCCATGCTTTTACCCCTGGGTCCACAAGCTGAAAGAAATAACGCTTTTCAGACCAATGGAATTTTCCATAGAGCTACATACAATAAAGTAAGGGTGGTTCATGGTTTATATTTAAGAGATCATCATCATCATCATCATCATCATCATCATCATCATCATCATCATCATCATCATCATCATCATCATCATCCACCACATCATCATCATCAAGGTTTTGATTAATGTGCAGGTGCTTGATTAATGTACATATAGGGCCAGTTAAGGAAAACTTTTCACGTAAAATTGTGATCATTTTCTTATCCACAGTTTAAACATGTGTTTTGGGTGCTCAAAAGAACCGTCTCATTGAGATGGTTCTTTTGAGTACCCACAACATATGTTTTGGTTGAAAATTAAGAAAATAATTTTCAGTTACACACTCTTATCTGGGGGCCTGTGTACAGGTGCATCATCCACATCAATGGGTCCCTCCTTCAGGTAGCTGACAAGTTCTAAGTTGCACTTACAGCAGATCCTGATTTTATATCTTATTCTAACACACCTCGCCTATAGAGCCAATGTTAAAAAAGTGTGATATATCAGACGATAATTCACAGCCAAAGTGTGTGATACTGGAAAATGACGTCATTCATGGCGTTAGACGGTGTAACGTCGTTTTCACGCTTGAAAGACGTTACAAATACATGTAAACGTATGAGATGTAGTCTCAATATTGGCTGGAGTTCTTCAGTGCAATGGCGGAAAATTGGAAGAAGCTGAAGACTTCAAATGTGTTTTCGTCGTTTATTGTGTGTTAGAATCGAAATAGATCAGCTCCAGTGTGTGAATTGTTGAGTAATAATTCACTGTGTGTCGGTCAGTTGTACGAAGATAAATCACTCGCACTAGGCGCTCATGATTTGATCTTCTTTACAACTGACCATCAAACAGTGAGTTATTACTCAACAATTCACTGCTGAAGCTGATCAATTTCTTAATTGTACAATGGGGAATGGGGCCCAATTTAACCCTAATTTTAGGTAAGAAAAACCCTGAGTATTCCACAGATTATAAGAAGAAAGTGACTGTTGGGTGGTCGTCTTGATCTCCATGCGCTTCTCCAGTACAGCAGGCATAAGCAGCGTGTCTCTGTCCACGGAAGTTTCTGTCCCCTATACTTTCGTGGTCAAAAACCAACAAGGGCTAGAAGAGACTGCTTAGCAACTATAATGTCAACAGACGTAAAATGCCAAATGTACTAAGCAGCTACAAACGCTTAAATGGGTCAAGATGAGTTTGGATCTACGAAACCTAGGTCGGGTTAGTAGTGTTCAAGCCATGGACAAAGCCCAGGAGTCCAGAGTGGTGGCAGCCCGGGCTAGATTTCTCAGTCACGTCCTTGTACATATTCCACAGACTAGTTTCACTACTCAACCAAATACAGCCCTCAGTGAAATACAGAATGTCAATGGTAGAGTTGATATCATATAAGAGTACAGTTACAAAACAGATTTACCAATAGGAATATGAAAGAAATACAATGTGACCAACTACGTAATTTCACTCTGATCATGGGCAAAGTATTATACTGTTTTTTGTGTGTGATTTTTTTTTCTAATATATATTTTTGTCCAAGTTTTGGGGTCAAAATAGGAGTCTTTCGAGCTCATGAGTCACTCTACCATATCTAAGGATAATGGCTTAGGCCAAATTTGTTTGTTTGTTTTGTTGCTTTACGTCCCAATTCAACAGCTATGGTCATGGCGGGATGGTCAGTTCACCTAACCACACTTTTTCCTGGGCAAGTTTGATCAAGCGGTTAACCAGTACTCTGTGCACATACTTTCCCTTGTAAATGACAACAAACCTTCTTGAATCATTCAGCGGAAGGGAGGAGAATGACCATAGAAATTATTTCATGATCAATCTCCACGAAAGTATGAAACCGGGCCGGGATCAAACTCGTGATCCCTGGATCTGCAGTCAGACATGCATCTGTAGCTAGACAGGTTACGTACTGCACTACAGGGCCTGGTCTTAGGCCAAGGAAAAAATATGCGCTTCAGGTTCTTGAAATTTTAAAATATGGACAGTAGGTTAGAAAATATTTTTGTTTTGTTAAACACTTTTACATGGGGAAGAAAGGGAAACAGTATTGCTGATCACCAAAGCTTAAAACTTTTAGGGCCTGGACCAAAAAGTAGGCATGGTAGGGTTACTGGAAACACAGAACTTTTTCATTTAGATATTACCTTGACTAGCTCTTTAAACACTGAAGACTGTATCATTCTGCGCTTGTTTAACCCACCAGCCATCTCATCAAAGTCTATCACAGATCT
Source organism: Loripinus fragilis (assembly GCA_964019695.1). Taxonomy (NCBI): domain Eukaryota; kingdom Metazoa; phylum Mollusca; class Bivalvia; order Lucinida; family Lucinidae; genus Loripinus; species Loripinus fragilis. The sequence goes on from OZ026514.1 coordinate 31,222,551, forward strand.
ACAACAGAACATAAAAAGGCTGTACAGTAAAACCTGTGAAGGACGGAATTAGTTGTAGCCAACAGTTTAGCCAAATGGAAAAAGTTGGAGCCAAATGAAACTGACTTTAGCCAAGGTTTTAGCCAGAAAGTAGTTTCAACAAGTTGTTGTGTATTCAACTTTTTGCCCTTTAGTAGCAACTTTTGTCATCAATTGATAGCCTTTCCAAAGGGTTTGGACCCAGATCAGGCCTGACAAAATGTCAGGCCTGATCTGGATCCAAACTGTTTGACACCCTTATGGTAGCATCCAAAGAGTTAAATATGGCACAATAATAAAGTGTGCAGGAATAAAAAAAGCAATATTGGAAAATCTAAAAGCTGATCAAAAAACACTTTTTAATTTTTGAACCACCCAGAGTGTACTTTTAGGCAATGACTTATAATTGCAGCCACTCTACAGACCACAATTATTGTTGTGAAGGGTGGGAAAAGTGTTATTAAAGTACATACCTGACATTTTCTCTCAGTTGTTTGACCAGTTTCACATTGACGTCAGCTTCCAATAATGCCGAACATATTTCTTTTAGCATACTATTTAGAACCTGCAAAAAACATTATATGCCTCCAGATTAGAGTGTGTAAATGAAAAGAAATCCTATTTCTCAACCAAAATATATTTGTGGGTGCTAAAAAGAACTGCACAGGTTTATATAGATAGACGTTTTTAGCTGAAAATTGTCAATATTTTCTCACCCTTCAGTTTTAACATATGTTTTGGGTTCTCAAAAGAACAATCTCATGGAGACGATTCTTTTGAGTACCCACAACATATGTTTTGGTTGAGAAATAAGACAATTAGTTTTTCACTACGCTTTCTTAACTTAAGTCCTGGAAGTGTCTCATTTTTGAGCACTCAAAACATGTTTATAATATTAATTAAGAAAATAATCACAATTATAGACTCCGAATTTCCCTAATCTATGAACAAGTTGCCATATTTGACCTTTATATAAGGACACATACTCTAAAATTGAGTCTTATAAGTTTACACAAATTACTTAAAAGAGTAGTCTCGGTAAAAACTGTGGATCCTGATCAGCTGGCTACATCAGAATCAGCCTGCAGGATATTTCTGGCTCACAGACATTATGGGGTTTTCAAGGGTATTTCTTACAAAATTATTTAAACAGCAGCACTTCCATACACCCTTACCTAAAAAGAGGGACAATATTTACTGGAAGGAGCCCTTTAGCTAAGGGGCCATACCAGAATTAACCCTGCTATCTCTGACACTTCCTGTGTTTTGCCATCTCCTGTAGGTCTAGTGTAAGTGTAATATGGTGGACACTTTACCATTGAACGAGTACTGGTTTAACCCAGGAAACGTCTGGATGTGGCTGAAACTTTGTTGACTGGGATGTAAATATCAATTCAAACAAACACTACATCACAAATCAATATCATCTGGAACTTTCTGTCATTCATTATCCTCTTTCAGCTGAACAAGTTTGAAGCTCCTAGCTGTGATATTTTTTAAGTAATCTTGACTACAAAATTTCATTATGACCCTTTTAAAGGGGGCATAACTCCACAAAGGGAGATGATCGATAATTTAAAAAAAAAATATGAGGAATCCATCCATCTATGAAATTTCAAAACAACATCTTAAAATTTGTTCGGACGGACTGATGGACAAACCCAAAGCAATATGCCCCTTCAACTTTTCAAGTTGGGGACATAAAAATGAGCTAAATGACCAATTTCAGGCCCGATCCGGTGATCGGGATGGGATCAGGCCCGATTCTGCGAATTAAAGGACCGCTTTTAGCTTCATCAAGACCCCCAGGCTCAACCTATTATTACGTGCGAAGCAAAGCGGGGCCAAAGGCCCCGCGTGCGAAGCACGCCTATAGATAACACATATGTACAAGTTAACAATTTTCTTTTTACTTGACTAACCAATGATCTTCAAAAAGTTGTCCAAAATGGCGCCTCTCAGCCTCAGTTGAACCCGGTGTCAATGTCGATTTTTGTTTTTTCACGCAAAAGCCGGGACACAAATTATTCAAGGAAAAACTTCCCTAAGCTTCGAGAGTGTTTTTTTGATTCATTTATTTCTAATTCAAATTCTTTAAAATATTTTTCTTAATTCACTATATGCAATAAGAAGATAAATGACTGAATTTCAATTGCAACGTGTATAAAAAAAACAAAATAAATTTTACCGTAACCTGGCAACACAGCCTCTGCCATTACTGTTACATTAGTTCTCAGATTCGCGAGTGTTTCGAGATAGCTTTGAAATTCTTTTATCCGTTCTCGAATTTCTCAAAAGTATTTCCACAGTGCAACAATCGTTATCAAACATTAATCTAAAAGAGAACAAGCGTTTTGAACGTTCGGGAAAAAAACAGTTTGAGTGACGTCATAACATACTTCACTGCCGCCCGTACAACTCCCCAGCAGTGTGTACTTCTTCTTCTTCCAGTTAAGGGTCAGGATTCTTACTAGAATGTACTGTTGACCAGCGTAGGGAAAAAGAGACAACCTCCTCTCTTCCGGGTAAAAACAGTTAAAACATCAGGCGATTAAAATAGTTAAAAACACAGTTGTCCATTTAGCATCTGAGAGTTGGCACCTGCTGCTCGAGGCCGGCTCTGAACTCCTCGATGGCTGGGGAGTCTGTAACTACAGCAGGAAGGCGATTCCAGTCTTGGATGGTTCTGGGAAAGAAGGAGTCTTTGTAGACCTAGACATTGGCTGTAGGCTGGTATAGTCTCTGTTGACCTCTTGTGCGTCTGTCGTTTAATCTTAAAACGTCACCAGTGTCCATGTCAACCAATCCATGCCGAATTTTGTACAATGTTGGCTTCCCGCCGTTGTCTGGCGCACCCCATTGGAAGGATAGCTTCACAGTTCGTCCACAGATATCCAATACAAAGAACACAGACAGAAAATTAAAACCACAATGTAAATAATCAACATTTTCTTCCTTAGGGAGAATAGTGCCAGACTTGAACCCCCCAGTCTTAAAACATATCCATGAATACATTTGGTTGGTTTTGATTTGATTCTTTACGCGCCTGTCAACAATTTTCAGCTATATTAGGACGCCCTGGGTCTTTCTATGTAGAACCAGTACTAAGCAAGGATTAATGTTTCTTGCTCAAGGACACAACCCAGTGACGCCAGTAAGGCTGGAACCTCAATTCCTCTGTCTCGAATCAAGCACCCTAGCTACCTCTGAGCCACTGCGCTCCCTATCAACACGAACCCAGATAAACAAATACATGCACACATTAAAGCAAAATGCAATTGAAGTACAGAAACCAGTTCCACTTTCTAAGTACGATGAAAAAACAGGACAGAACACAAAACAAGGCCAAGAAGAGTTTTCAATCAAACAATGAATTAACATTAAAAGAAAACAACACCGAATGTATGTGGTAAAATTTAGAAAATACCTTTCCAATTTTAGGATTATACCCAGCAGAAACCAACATTCATTTATATTCGAGATTCAAGCCATCGAAATTAGAACCAAATCGCGCAAAACTGCTTGCTGCGAAACATATATACTCCTACGAATGTGAGTGATTCATCAGACACCTGCCCAGACACCATCAGTGGGCTGCAGTCCTCTGTACGTTCTCTATTGATAATTCTGAGTTTAAGCATGTGTAGAGTAAGGATTCCAAATAGTAACTTCCTTACACAGTAAGCTTATAAAAGCAGGCCACTATTGCCCATAATAAGCATGCCCATAACAATCTATATGCCAGAGGCAGGTGGCCGCACTACCCAGACATTACAACCATAACAAGCAAAACACCATTTCAGTGGTGTTTCACTGGTTGACCATAAGTGACATTTGGTCACTCTGCCTCCCACTAACAGAAGCTACATGTATCAAGTTGAGGCTATCGAGGAAGAGAGAGCTGGTTGCTTTACTTTTATTGTATTATGTAGACGGTAGATGTCATGTTTCTGTTGTCGTTCTTTGCCTCTTCCTCACGGTGCCTTGGTTGGTCTATACTCTATAGTGTGTGATTGTTGAATTTCCTGGTTAAACTCACATACTTTTTCTTACATGATAATACAGTCCTGTATGAGGTATATATTCTTACAAAGGACACATTTGTTTGAGAAAGATACCAAGTACTCAGGGTTTAAAATTAACAAAAAATGTGTGTTCCAGGTTGCTAGACCGTGCCTAATTTTTTGTCCCCCACCCTAAATTTTTAAGCACTTTTAAGGGATTTCCCAGTTCGGCCATATTGTTTCCCCTTGTAATTTTTTTACCAAAATTTAAGTATTTTCATACCTTCGGTCCCAATTAAAAAATTAATGTAACCTGAAACACACACATTTGTTTTGTTTTGTTTGTTTTCTTGTTTTTTTTTTCTGTTTTTTTTCTTTTGAGGGGGGGGGGGGGGGTTGCCTTATATAAATGCAGGTCACTACCGAATCATCTGCTGACACCATTTCAATTGTGTTTCACTGGAGGGTTGATTATGACATTTAGCCAATCAGCCTGCCACTGTCATAAGCTATATTGTCTTCTGTATGTCATGTTTCTGTTGTCATTCTTTGTCTCTTCCTCATGGTGCCCCATGGGTTGACCTGTATATAGTGTGTTATTGTTGCATTCCTGGCTATACTCCCTTTTTCTTGCATTATAACAGGGCTTCCATTAACTTTCAAATCCAGGAAGTCCAGACTTCCTACCCTTGAAATTTGGAAGTCCCATTGATTTTTTTTGGAAGTCCCACTTTTTTTCTGTGATACCGTCGCGGTGTGGCGGATTGTCAAACTTGCTTTAAAAAATAAGATATACATTTCAGAGATCATTCTTTGTTCCTTACAAGATAGGTAGGGTAGGGTAGGGTAGGGTAGGTTTAGGTTTAGGTAGGGTAGGGTTAGGTAGGGTAGGGTAGGGTAGGGTAGGGTAGGGTAGGGTAGGGTAGGGTAGGGTAGGGTAGGGTAGGGTAGGGTAGGGTAGGGTAGGGTAGGGTAGGGTAGGGTAGGGTAGGGTAGGGTAGGGTAGGGTAGGGTTGGGAAGGGTAGGGTAGGGTAGGGTAGATAGATAGATTTGTTTGGGAGGGTGTTTGTGTAGCAATTTTTATTTTAAAAGCTAGTACTTATTTGTGTAACAATTATTTTTTATAAGCTTGTACTTATACAGAATGAGATCACTCTTTGTTCCTTACAATGCATAGTTAGGTAGGGTAGGGTATGGTAGGGTAAGGTAGGGTAAGGTAGGGTCGGGTTAGGTAGGGTAGGGAAGGAAAGGGAAAGGTAGGGTAATGTAGGGTAGATAGATAGATTAGTTTCGGAGAGTGTTTGTGTAGCAATTTTTATTTTAAAAGCTTGTACTTATTTTGTGTAACAATTATATTTTAAAAGCTTGTACTTGTACAGCATAAAAATTGCAACAAAACAGCATTCGTTTTTAATATGTTCGTTGGTGTAGTGCCTGTGTAGAAGGAGTGTTCATGTACTAAATTATCGCATGCGCAGGATCTACACAATTAATTACGACGCAGACGTGTAGAGTTTATAAAAGTTATTTCACAAGCGTGCAAAGTGTCACGTCGGCACTTCAAACAAAACGATAGTGATTGGGCTGTTGGCCGTTTCGCTTTATTGCTCAGGGACTGGACGTCCGTCTCGCGGGAATGGTTTCTAAGGCCGTTGTCAAGATGTGTCGATGTAAATTTTCACACCTGTTGGATGACACGCTTTTATAATTTCGCTTCCGACTGAAGATTACACGTGACACTGGCTGTCAATAAAACTCTCGAAATCAGTCAAGTGGGACGTCCTAGCGTGGTCAATAAACAAAATAAATGAGTTTCCAATACGAAGGCGGGACATAAATCTGGTAAATGTGGGCGGGTTTTTTCTGCAGACAGGACGTCTCGATATCCATTTTCGGCCGTACTGAGGAATTTTCAGAAGTCCGCGGTACGTCTCTGATGTGTAATTTCGGCGTACGCAGCCGATTTTTGGACGTAATATACGGCGTACGTCCGCCTAACGGAAGCCCTGTTATAAGACAATCTGTTGCCTGGTATGATAAAAGTGTTTGAGAAAAGGCAAACAGAATACAAAACATATCTAGTAAATCATATTTAAATAAGAAGAGTAACAAGCTACAATACCCTACCAGAGCTGCTGGTTCAATCCAATTTCGATCATTATGCCAGGTAGTGCTTATTTTGTAAGTTTGACAAAAATCTTTCGGCTGTGTTTCTGACTAAATGAGGAGTTCCTAAACTCTTCGGCACTCTTCACGGCCACCAATCCATCTCCTCCATCGCATAAAATCTGCCAATACTGTGTTATGAAGAAGAGGGACCAGTTTCCTATGCATGAGATGGACCTAAAATTCGGCAAAATCGTTATTTTCTCTGAATAATACACAATTTTTGAAATCCGAAAATGTTATTCGATGGCCTTGGTATTTACCTTTGACATACCTGAAATAGTGTGCTCTGGCACATAAACTGATTCTAGAATATGTGTTGAAGTTGAAAAAATGTAGTTTTTCTTCATTACAAAACAGTTTAAACTGTCAAGCAGGATATCCTCTTAAAACCAATATCAGTGTCAAAAAGTTTAATAAGTGTCTCATTGAATCGCATTGCCGATTTCTAAATTTTGCTCTCAAACTTCCGAAACAGAAAGTTTAATCCAACTGGTATATGCGATGAAGGAGATGGATTGGTGGCCGTGCTCTTGGCATTGATTACGGAAAGAAAAAAGACAGTTCCGACATGGAATATATTACAGGGTAAAACGCAATTTTCAGGGCACCTCTTTATTTCTGGTATCTATAATGTTGGATACTGTGTGATGATATTGTGTGACTTTCGAAATGTGAGCAGCGGTGTTCGTGCTCTTTTTTTTTTCAACAGATACAGCAAGACAATAAATCTTGTGAAAGAGAAGCAAAATGGGCCACAAGAGAGGAGTTTTGGCACTCCTCATTTAGTAAAAAACACAGCTAAAAGTTTTCCCCCCTCAATTTTGCAAAATTCACACTCCTGGCATAATGTTCAAAATTGAGCGAGCCAGTACCAATAAATCATACTAGGTCAGGTTGAATCAAACAGGTGTGAATGTGGTGAAGTGGAAAATACTGAACATTTTTTGTTAGAGTGTCAGCAGTATGAGGACCAAAGGCTACAGTTGCTGTTTACTCTTCAATCACAAGTAGGAGTCACACATTTAGATACACTAGCCTGGTTTGCCCTGCATTCGACCACCTTATCACATTTTTTGCGCATGCGCGTTATGGCTACTCCCTATATTTTTTTATCTAAGCAAAAAATATTAACTAAACATTTGTAACAAAGAAAAAAACGAACTTAACATAGCCAGCAACCCAAAATTTGTAAACAGCGGTCTTTCATCAACATGATGTCATCGCTCTGGATCACTTAAATGCTTCCTGTCAAATTGATTGCTCTGATTGGTCGGTTGCTAAAACCACCAAGGTCAAGCATGATATATGAATCTACAGTCCAGTTCAAAAAATATGTTTCTTCTGAATGATTCCTAGACTCTAATGCAGATTTTCACTTTTTTATTATTTTTTTAAAAGCCTACAAACGGTAGGGTCACTAAAAAATAACGAGACAAACTTACAACTGTAGGATGGACATTCCATGATAGCAACAGCTCACCATCAGTTAAATGGGTCAGGAGACACCAAAAATGTACCAAAAATGTATATCACTTCATAGAAATGTCTATGATCTTAGTAATTGGATTGTAGTCCTGCTATTTCCTGTCTAACGCTTGGGATATGCTTGAAAAGAAGCCCAAATTCGATTTTTTTCATTCAAAAAGTAGCGACAAAAGATTGATAAAAGTAACAGAATTTATCAAGTGAACTGCACTGTAATTTTCAGAAAAAAAAGTATTTAGGTCGAACAAGCGTCTCCGTGATCAATAAAGAATTAGTCAGCTAAAAAGGGTGATTTTAAAACGAATATATCAATTCTTATTGGGCTAAAACTTTCTTTTGAGAAGGTATTTTGGAAATATTAGACATAAATTATTATTTCTTGGATGAAATTGCAACTAGATCCAGCTTTTTCCGCTTTTTATCTTTACTTTATGAACTCTCGCTTTGATGCGTCCGGATTTTCGGACGTTCCAATACTCGTCACGAGCCAAAATTCCGATTCACCATGGTGCTCGAATTGACAGGAAGGGTCGAATAGACAGGAAGCAAGCATAGAGCTACTTTCTTATGAAGACAAGAAGGATTTCAAGGGATGTGGAGGCACTGTAACCACCAGTCTCTCTCTACAGCTACATAGAAAAGACAGGACTCTTCGATCAAACAAATTCCAGAGAGCAGAAAAACTAAATTTTACATTTTTGGTTTACATCTCAAACCTCATCAAAAATCTTAGAAATGGTGGATATGTTTGATTGCTTTGCACGGTTTAGGTAGCGCCTAAGTTCAAATTATTACCTCTTCATTGATGATTGTTGCATTACTGAGGGATCTCAGTGCGGAGGTAATCTTCCTTCCTAGATCAGCTAACACCATCTTGCTGAGCTTAGGCTTTTATTCTACCAAATATGAGAATCAATGTATCTGTCTCACTCTTCACAGATTTTCCAACCTGACAGCTTTTCCCCTTCCAACCTGTCAGGTGGACTTCCCTGTCAATATGTCACTTCTAAATTAGTACGAAAGTATGAACTGAAAGATAAATGATTCCTAAAACATGTTTTAAGTCTATATTTTTATGAAGCTTTACAAAATTAATTTAGTTTAATGAAAAAATTAATAGAATAATTTCACACGTATCTTCCTGTGAACAAGAGCAGAATTGCTCGATCAAATTATCCGGTATCTCAATACCACGATACACATCTTGTGAGATCACACCGCATTATAGACATTACAAATAATAATAAAAAATGATCAAAGTTTGCATCGCATATCTAGATTAGCATTTTGATTTAAATAGCAGCTTTGCAAGATGAAAACAGTAGTTGCAAACTTAGCGGACTTATTTTACATAGACACCGGACAAGCTGACAAACCGCAATTACCAAAACTACCGGAATCGACAGAAACAAGACGATTCACCGACAAGACAGTTTACTAATGAAACGTGTAGTCTAGCTCTCACCCTGGAGTAAACTTAAGTTAGCATCACAATCACCCTCTTTTTTAGCAAAGAAAATGTAGATCGGAAATTTGGTACCAGTAAAAAATAAGTGAGTATGACTAGGAAATGCCACAATCACATATACAGACCAACCCATGGCACCACGAGAAGAGTCAAAGAATGATATTCAGAACACAACAAAAGCAAAGCAACCAGCTCTACCTACCTACTGACGGTCACTGGACATTTCGGCCCATAACAATTTCGGCCCATGTCAATTTCGGCCCATAACCAAATCGGCCTATATAATTTCGGCCCATAGGTATAACAAGGTATAATAAGTATGTTTGTCTCTAATTTTCATAATTAGGTTGGCTTACATGTACCTATAATCGACACATACAAAATAATTAATAAAAAAGGCCCATTTTAATTAATTATATAGGAGTTTGAAGGTAAGAGAAAGGTTCATCATATAGGCAACAGACAGCAAAAGCTCAGACGAGCTTGCATTTGCATACAGTCTCTCCAGAGCCTTTGCTGCTTGCATACGAAACGCAAACATTTATTTCTAATTGAAATTATTCAGTTTTAAACACACCGCTCTAGTTGTATTTGCAAATGGAAAATATAAAATAATGCTATCTATGAAAATTTCTTCTTATAAGACATCAAACAGAAAGTTCTATACGTACTACTAAATAGATAAATATATGATACATTATTACGTCACCGTTGCTCAGGGTACAGCAAATAAGACAGTCAGTGAAACTTTTAACAGAGGTGTATATGCCTATTTATGTATGCGCACATGTTTTACTATTGTTTTCTAACGAGTCTATGTGTGTTCTGACTCTGTTCTAGTCTTTAATAGCTTGTAAAGTCAATCTTTTTTCAGAATTATTTCTCAATACAACTCTATCAATTATAATATATACTCAATAGTATATAACCTATTTTGCGAAGTTGATATCTTGGTTGACAAAATTTATGGGCCGAAATTGTCATAGGCCGAAATTGACATGGGCCGATTTTGTTATGGGCCGAAATGACCCGGAACCTCCTAACCCTACTGACCGACCGACTGACTATCTATCCATCCACCCTTTCACCCACCCACCCACCTATATCCACCCACCCATTCACCCACCCACCCACCTAGGCCTAGGGCAGACTTGATTTAGCTGTTCTCTTTACTCCTCCCACTCTGAACAGACAGAACAGAAGTAAGTAAGGGTGCAAAGATCAGGAGTCGATACAATCAAGTACCACACCCGACCCAGGATACCAATGGGAAAGTTACAAACTCACAGTAAGACACTACAAACGAGGGCCAAGAGGTCAGCCCTTTCCCAGCAGGAGACCACAAAGCACAAATAAACAGACGCACAAAAAGACATAGCAAACATAAGACAGAACAAAAACATAAAAGATGCACAAAAGTAGTACTGCATTGGAACAGTCAGTAAAATATTTTACTGGAGGGCTTAAACCAGTTTAACGGCGTGCCAACCTCACCCTTAATTCAGATGTGGATCAAGACACATAGATATTTGGTTTGCATGAAAGACCCTAACTTATCAATGCATCAACTCCTAAAACATATAAATCAAGATATTACAAGGAGATAAAGCAAAGAAATCAAGTGTGCTGGAATACATGTGCTGGCGTACGCCGGAGTACTCCATCTTCTGAGGTGGTGTAGACAGAACAGTCACGTGACCTGTTCCAAAACAAGATGGCAGAGCACTGTTTACACTGTACTGAGATGTTTTTTCTGTCTTTGCTGATAGGTTCTGATAATTATTCATATACTGAACGAAACTTCTAAACTGCCAGTTAACAAAACACATTTTTTTCAATTTAGCTAATTTACCATTAAACAGTTTGAAATGATATTTGACACAGTATATTTGGCACATGTATCCGTCAATTGAACTTAACAAAGTTTGATTCAATAAGGATGTTCATTTATGCGTAACAGTAGAGTACTAATACCGGTTTTGGACTTGGCAAATGATGCTTAATGTTTTTCGCCTTGTGTATACTCGTATTTTCATCGACAACTATCAGCCAACTTTATTTTATCACAAAAATGCCAATGTTTGGGTTGTATGAGTATAAAGTAGAGGGGTCGGGCTGTGGGTTCAATCGAAAACGGGCCTCGCTGAGACATAATTTATCATGAAGTTTGACATGTTTTGATAAAGCCGAAAATTTACACCACAACCTGTCGGTCATTTTTCAGTTTTGCACTTGTATGATGAGAAAAACCGACAAAAACAGTATTATGTATGTCATAAAATGTCCTGTATAGTCCACCATACTTTGGTGCGGTGATGCACAAATGCTGCATTGGAACGTCGGGCGTGTGGAGATTGATGTGCAGTACACAGTTAATGGGTGACGGATGTTTCAATAATAGTGTAGACAAAAACATTTCCTCACCATAAACACATTTCTGTGTTATTTTAGGCCATATGGGCCTCCATAGGATCACTGAATTGCATGAAAATATTGCTACTTTATTACAAAATAAACACGATAGTGTTCAATGATGTCCATTTACAGCACCAGGAATTTTCAATAATATTGTGGACAAAAAACATAACATCTCCATAGAGCATTCTTGTGTTGTTTTAATGTCATATGGGCTTCCTAATATGGGCTTCCATAGGAACATTGTGGATTACCTGAAAATTCCTATTTAATAAAAGCGAAACCCAAAAATCTTCAATAATATCCATTTATAACGACATAAAGTTGGTGTTTGTCACTTTAGGTCCCTGGTATACTCCGTTTTAAGCGATGAGTTCAAACTTTAGCGTTTGTGTGAAAATGAAATGCGACGGTGCCTTTACACAGTCTATCAATTGAGCATGGTAATTTCAATTGATGACAATAAAATTTTGACAGGTTCTGTTTAATTAATTTTCCCATATTGAACGTAAATTGTAGCCATGTATGTATCATTTATGTTAAGATATATGAGAAAATGTCAAGTGGCAGTTTGGAAGTTTCGCTCAGTATATAAAAAATATGGTAGTTAGGTAAATGGATTGAAAGGACATGTATTTTGTCATTCTTTTTTCTTCTTCTTGGCAAATTGGATTTGGTTATTTTTCACAATCCAAACAGTAATCGCTTGATTTACTCCAGAGAACTCCAAAGTGCCCAGTTTAGCTTGTTTTAGATGGCTGTTCTGGCGTACCACATGTACTCAAAAATTGCTAGATCAAGTCCGCCCCAATCTTCAACTTAGATTCTATTGTATTAAAAGTAAGAAAGAATGCAAAGATCAGGAATCGATACAATCAAGTACCACACTTGACCCAGGACACCGTATGGGAAAGTGACAAAGCACAAGAAAACATCACACACAAGAGAGCGAAGAGGTCAGCCCTTTCCCAGCAGGTGATTACATGGCTTTAAGAAACAGATAAGACAGTGAGGCAAGGACTTCATAACTATTGTAATGTATCATCATGGAGAAACAATTAAATCACATTAATTAAAACACAAATAAAAAGGATCCACGAAATAAGTACTGCCTTGGAATTGTCAGTAAGAAAATTACTGGAGGGCTTAAACATGTTTCACGGTACACAAAATTAGTTAAGCTAGCATGGAGGCTTCCTAACTTAGGCAATGTAGCATCACAGGGAAGCAACCAAATTAATCAACAAACGGTGATGAAAAAAGAAAAGGGCTCTGTCAAAACGTATGAATCAAGATGATTTATATGCATATGTGCATGCATTACGACATTTACATGTACCACAAGGCTTTCAGTTTCGGTATTCAGTTTTATTTACTGTTGAGTCCTTATCTTTGATTTATCTCCTGGTTATATCTTGATTTATACGTTTTGGGAGATGATGCATTGATAAGTTAAGGATCTTTCATGCAAACCAAATATCTATGTGTCTTGATCCACATCTGAATTAAGGGTGAGGTTGGCGTCGTTAAACCGGTTTTAGCCCTCCAGTAAAATATTTTACTGACCGTTCCAAGGCGGTACTTCTTTTGTGGATCTTTTATGTTTTTTCTGTCTTGAGTTAGCTATGCCTTTGTGCGTGTCTGTTTATATGTGCTTTGTGGTCACCTGCTGGGAAAGGGCTGACCTCTTGGCTCTCGTCGTGGTGTCTAACTGTGAGTTTGTCACTTTCCCATTGGTATCCTGGGTCAGGTGTGGTACTTGATTGTATCGATTCCTGATCTTTGCACCCTTTCTTACTTTGTAAACATTATATCATTTGGGCCATCCCATGTGACTTATCGCACATGTGGTAATACATCCTTTAAACATGAATGTGCAGCCATCTAATAGGGCCATGACAGACCCCAAAAGTTTGGCCCATTTACCTACTTTTGTACTTAAAAGCAGCAAAGACTATGAATAGGTTGGTATTATTTGTATGGGTTTAGATATGTATCATCATCTTTTTTCAACTGTGCAGGATTCTTTTGAGACTGCAGTGCTACACAGGCTAGTATGAGACGTCTTAAAAGAGAATTTATCATTATGAGCTGTCTCATTTATATTGTAAAATATGAGTGGGGGTGGGGTATATGGGGCCAAAGGACCCACCAAAATAGGCCGAAGGACCCACCCCAAAATCAGGCTGAATCGACCCAGGCTGAAATGACCTGGCCGAAATGACTTATGTCCAAAATGACACACGGCAGAAATGACCCAAAACGTTTTCTTTGTATCATCATAATGTGCATATTTGAATTGGTCACTTGACATTTCGGCCCATAACAATTTTGGCCCATGTAAAAATCAGACTATAACCAAATCGGCCTATGCAATTTCGGCCCATAGCAATTTTGGCCCACAGATTAGTAAAGTACAATTAGTATGCTTGTCTATAATTGGTCTGCTTATCTGTAATTATCCATACAAACTTATTAATCAAGCAGAGTAGTCAGTTATATTTGATTAGAAGAGTTTTGTAGGTAGGGGCTCAGATGAGATTGCGCATTGCGCAGTCTCGCCAAAGCATACGAAACGTAATTAAGTGTGTAGTAGATAGATGTCTTCTTCTTCGAACTAGTTGTATTTGAAAATGGAAAAAATATGCATGCACTTTATGGCAAGTAAGAATTCGGTTGCGAGTTGCCAAGGAACAACAAAGTAGAAGTATACAATGTACCAGCCACCAGATTAGCGCAGTCTGATCAGTGCCGTCGTTATTTGCTCTCTGGAAAGTAGAATAACTTATTTTGATTGGAAATTATACACCCTCAAAGGCAGGTTCTCATGTCGAGTTCTCAAAATATTATAAACAGATCGAATCAAGCACTTTGTTCAAGCATTTTTATAATAGCACTGTCTATTCTGTATTCATTAACCTTTCATTACGTAGGAATACTCCCACTCTCTTCGATATAATAAGCCTCGTGGTCACCTGCTGGGAAAGGGCTGACCTCTTGGCTCTCGTTTGAGGTGTCTTCTGTGAGTTTGTCACTTTCCCATTGGTATCCTGGGTCAGGTGTGGTACTTGATTGTATCGATTCCTGATCTTTGCAACCTTACTTACTCGGATGGCTCACAAATTAGAAATTCGGAATTGATATTGACTTTTAGTTCATGAAGATTTAGCTACGCATTCACTTACCAGAACAGATTAGAAATTATATTTTAGATTTCACTATACAAGCTCATCGTCGTGTCATCACATTAACATTTACATAGCAAACACTGTAGATCCAAAAATACAACACGGGCCAAACCTAGAGACACAAAATTGAGTAATGTGATTATTGTCCTCTTGAAACGGCATGTGCCGAAAACACAGCTTTGGTTATCATGTGGTAACTAGTGATGACACTAATTTTGATTGAACCTTAATGCTCTAATGGGTTTTCCATTTGGATTAAATAAGATTGTGATGGTCCATTGTATATACCAAGGGTCATACGAGACGAATCGTTTTTTGTGTTAGCAAAGAGTGCAGACCTGATGAAAAACCACATGATGTGGCATTTCACTTAGCCTAGGTCCTCACTGTTTGCCAAAATAGAGCTACGCATTTAGGTGTCACTCTTAGGCGTCACTAGTATCAGGGTCTTTCTATGTGCAGAGAGAACCTTGGAGAGACCCTTGCTCACAGTACTGAGTATATAAACATCAGCTTAACATATAATTTCAGGATTAACCGGATCAAAAGATACTTGTTGCATTCTTTCTTACAAAATCATTTTTTTTTATATTCATATTGAAATCAAGGTTGACATAATTTATTGGCCGAAATTGCTATGGGTTGAAATTGCCATGGGCCGAAATTGACATGGGTTGATTTTGTTATGGGCCGAAATGACCCAGGACCATTTTAATTGATTGTTTCTCTGTGATAATACATTGCATTAGTTAGGAAACCTCCATGCGAGCTAAAACATGCATTTTAACAACAACAGAATCTAGGGCAAATATTTAGCGCTAGTAAAATGCATTTTAGACCCCCTGTGGCTTAGGCTGCTATCTGTTCTAAGGCGGTGGTTCTGTTGCTGTTGATCTATTGTTTAATGTCCTCCCCATTGTTTGTGGGAGCTCTGTGTTTGTCTTTGTTTTGTTATAACGTACTTGATCCATCGATGATAGGATAGTTAGCCCTATAGGCTTGTCTTCACCGCCAATATTGTGTCGTCTTGAGTCTTGTGATCAAACTTCCGTTTTATGTGTATTTATGCATTACTTTGTGTCCATTTTAGTTTTGCAATCATCTTGAACAGGAGGAGAAAGCTGGTTGTTTTGCTATTATTGTCTTACAGATGTATTGTTACTTTAAAAGTTCTGAGGCTCGTCCGCAATGTGCCGAAGGTTGGCCTTTCTTTCTTTCTATGGTTTCTGGTTTCGCTTGAGCATTACACAATTGCATCTGCATTGTGTGATTGCGGTATTTCCTGAACATACTCACTTACTTTTTGATAGGCAAGTCAGAAGAATGTGGAAAATTTGGGTAATGCATTTAAGAAAATAATTTCTTCAAGCTGCGTTTAACATTCATTCAAAATGTTTGTCGGTGAGCCGTCTTATCGGTGAACGGGTACATATATTTAGTCAAACTCTGTAGTTGGTTTGTCACCATGCGATGCGGATCTTTTATTTCGACTATTGGTTTTCAGCTGCATTGAATAAACATTGAGCACGGGAACCAGTAAAAAGGAAGTCATTTTGGAGCGCTTTTTGAAGATGACAGAAACATGGCATCTATCCTGGAAATCGTTCTTCAAGGAGAAATATCTCCAGATACAGTGATTGCCTGGTTGCAGAAGTCTCTTACTGTACATAGCTATTGTGATTGTTGTTATGTTTCAGTCTGCTCTTCACTGAAGCGGATAATCTTATTTTTCAGTCAAGAATAAAAAAAGGCCTAAAAAAAAATCAATTTCAGTCGCCTGGAAATAATTTCCGTCCCCACCTTTCTTAATTTTCTAGCAACTTTTTGCGCTAAAACCCAATACATGTACCTGTGACTTCTATAGACGAGTCCTGTGACTAGGGCTGCCACGTTTACACGTGTAAACGGCACCGTTTCGTGTTTCTGCAATAAACGTTTGGCACTGTCTCCGAGTCTGGTACCGGACACCTAGACTATGGGGCTACGGGTCCGGTACCGGACCCCTAGACACTGGTTCTAGGGGTCCGGTTTCGGACCCCAAGCCACGCCTATGAGGACTGTCTCAGGGTCCGGTAGTTTGTGAAACGACTACTGACAAGTCTAGGGATACGAGTCAGTACCTGCACGTATATATAGTTACAGTTATTTTACCAACAAAAACTCATGTTGAAGTTTCTCTTTGCTTCATCCGCCATCTTTGATCCTCAAAGGGAAACCAATCTGTATTTACTGTCATGCACAATTAAGCTTATACAAAGGTATTAAAAAGCGGTAAAGTGACAAAAAGACCTAACTCACCTGTAACAAATCAATTACCTTCTCATCTTCAATTAAAGGAACCAATAAAACTACTCGTTGGCAGCTGATTAGTGAGATGAGTGAGCAGTGTCATATAAGCTAACATAGTGTAGCGTGTCCAGGGCTCTATAGCTGTGAGCCTTTAGGTGCACACTATTGACTATTAAGATAGTACTATGATCAAAGTAGATATATATAATTTTTCTTTGGGCTACTTTGCCTTATGATTAGATAAAAATGATTGTGATTGGTTTATGATGAGGAATCACTTAAGAATTACGGGTCAT
The DNA here is from genome assembly GCA_964019695.1 of Loripinus fragilis. Taxonomy (NCBI): domain Eukaryota; kingdom Metazoa; phylum Mollusca; class Bivalvia; order Lucinida; family Lucinidae; genus Loripinus; species Loripinus fragilis. Next base: position 31,239,884 of record OZ026514.1, read on the forward strand.
GAAACTATTAAACACATACAATATAAATTCTGAGAGATAAACCCTATTCTCAGGCTACTTAATGCAAACACCCTATTCTGAGAACACTCTCAAACTCTCTATATACGGAGGTACAGGCTCTGTCAGTCTGATACCAATAGCCCCAAGAAGACAAGAACTACGACCCAGGCAATCAGAATAAGTCTAGCTTTGCCACCTCTCTATGACGGCATTTCATCAGTAGAGAACCCGGTAACAAAGCTTGCTTATATTTGTGGCAAGGAAACCTCTCTACGACGGCATTCCATCTATAGAGAACACGGAAACCAAGCCACTAGTCAAGTGTGCCTAAAGTCCCAATTGCTTATCTTCTTCTATTGAATAACTCCTTTGTTGTCTCCTACGATGTTAACCCATCAAAGAACAGTTACAGACTGATCGCTTGCAATGCAAACGAATGTTTATATAGTCCTTGTGACGTCACAGACATGCAAGAGCCAATCGGAAGACACCTAGCTCCCGATAATACACGAGCCCTAACGGAAACCTACGATGTTTACACTGTATGAAATAATGTACCTGCCGAATCAATGTGCACTGAATAATTGAACCTATTTTTGATCATTCCACACAACTTATGGCTTCTGGGACAATATGGGCTGAGTGCTAGTGAGTTGGGTTTATATATATGATAATGAACTAAGAAAACAACTAACAAACCTAAGTTTGGGCAATGTTTTTAGCGTGTTAAATTCTTTGTAAAAGTAATCGGCAAATCGGTATGGAATAGAATAGAACTGCCTCACTGGGACTATCTCATACCCCCAGCGCTACAATAGTCTGTAGTATAGATTCATTATTCAACTATAGCTTTCAAAGAGACATACTACTGGGACAACAGCAGTGGATCTTACTGGTATCTTTTGACATTCGGACATAGCTTTATAAGAAGACTCTGAGTCTTTTTTTTTGTCTTTTTTTAAACAACTAATATGGACCCAAAAGGAAAGGACTTTAGCATAAAGACAAACAAACAGTGTTGAACAAGATCAGACTGCTCATACGATAACAGTCTGATCTGGATCCACACTGTTTGCTAGAGAGACGTTACAAATGGATATCCTAAGGTTGAAGACTCGATCGCGGAAATGCATCTAAAATGATGACAAACAGTGATGAACAAGATCAGACTGCTCCTATGATAACAGCCTGATCTCGGTCCACTCTATTTGCTACAGAGACCGTTCATAGGTTGAACGACTCAATCGCGGAAATGCATCTAAAATTTACGTCTGCTGGAGTTATCTGCTACGTGTAAATGCTTACGCCAACGGCTAATTTTGCCATGGACCCTGATCAGACTGTTCCTAGGAGAGCAGTCAGATTTGGGTCCACACTGTTTGCTCCAAAGATGTCTTACGGACAGAGAAACATTGCGAATCCGGTTCAGGCTGCTCCTGGGATAGTAGTTTGATACGGGTCCACACTGTTTGCTACAAAGACAATAACGAACAAGTAGACGACATATGGGTCCTTATGTAAGGAAAATGCAACTTATGCTTACGTCAATGGCTAATTTCTCCGTACAGACCAGTGATTTTATTTGGGACTTTGGGAAGCTACCTTTTCCTTCACATTTGGGAAAATATATCATAAAAATTGGGAAAATAAGTACTAAAATACATGAAATTGGGAAAATAAAGGCCCTTTTTGGATTGGAAATGACTCCCATATAAGGCTGTAAAAATGGCCAAATAAAATCACTGCAGACAAACATTGTGGACCTGGATCAGACTGCTCTTAGAAGAGCAGTTTAATCTGGATCCACACTGTTTGCTACAAAGACTGGACTGGAATAATCTAGCAGAACATAAATGGCGTTTCGCTAGCGTGCTAATGATGGCCCAACATTGCTGGCTTAGTAGCTTTTTAATTTTTAAGGGGATCCTGGTCAGTATTGCCAAGAAACCCTATATTTCTTATGATTTTTCAGGGGGAGGGGTCCGGAGCCCCTGTCCCCCCTCTGGATCTGCGCATGAATACGCCCAACTGATGTTAGATCCCCATCATGAATTTCTGAGCACCACATTTCGTGCCAGCATGTTATTACCGAGCCACCATCGGTCCATGCGTTTGGCTGGTGTTCGACAGTGGTCTGATTTTGTGTGCTTATTTGGTCTTCAGCTTTTGGGTGCTCAAAAGAACCGTCTCACCGCTGTGAATAACTTCCCGTGCTAGCATGTTATATCAGGCCAAAATCGGCGTTTTATTTTGAATAACTACAGACCACCATCGGCCCATGCGTTTCACTGGTGTTGGTGGTGGATTGACGGGTGGACAGACAGACAGATATATGACCAATTAGCCGGTATGAAAGCAATTAAACAATGCACCTGCAATCACCACTTGCTTACTTCAATGAAAGTGCAAATTGATGTTAACCTTTAGGTTAATAATCAAGTAGACAGATAACAACAATAAATTAATAAGAACATTGAGACAAACATCAATTAAAGAACATCTAACCCTGCGCCAATTCACTGATGCAATAGTAAGTTCCCCCAGACATTAATTACCTTTATTCATGACCTTATTGAAAAAATAAGAATAAGAAAAATAAAAGGAATAAAGTAAGACAAATTATATCTAGTTATGTTTTATCACTCTTGTCCGTTATAAATCTTATACCTTTTGTATAAGCTTATACTTGTTTGAATAGTGTAACAGTAAATAGCCTACAGATGATCAAAGATGGCGGACGAAGCAAAGTGAAACTTCAACACGAGTTTTTGTTGGTAAAATAACTGTTACTACATATATGTGCAGGTACGGACATGCACCCCGTATCCCTAGACTTGTCGAGCAGCTGTTTCACAAACTACCGGACCCCGAGACAGTCCTCATAGGCGTGGCTCGAGGTCCGGTACCAGACCCGTAGCCCCGTAGTCTAGGGGTCTGGTACCGGACCCGGAGACAGTGCCTAAACGTTTACAAAATTGACCTATCGTTTACACGAACTTTGTCACGTGACAAGCGTTGTGGTTTATTAATAGCATTTCCTAATGAAAAAAATATTCTCTTAAACAGTGATACGTCACATCTGGATCATCAATCAAATTGTTTGTTTTCTTAGATTCCGCTGTATTCTGCAATTAGAAATTATGGCGGACATGCTCTATGGGCCATAAAAATGTCCCGAATATTGTCTCACTCAGTCACTGCTTCAGGGATGAGAATCTTCCTCTTTTTAGAGGATTTCCTCTTTTTTGACCAAAATTTGCTGAAATAAATTGTTTCAGGCTTGACCCAATATGTTCAAATTTGTTGCATTTTGAAGGGGGTATCGGGTTTTTCTCTTTTTTGACAGGAATTCCTCTTTTTTGAAAAAATCATGTTCTCATCCCTGCTGCTTGGAACAATTATTTTCCTGCATTTTAACAGTTATTTATGTAAAGGCAAAGAAGAGACGCATGCGACAATGCTTCAGAGAAGGCCATGCACTATATTGGAAGAAGATGTTTTTTTTTTGTTTACTTCCTGTCGGTGTGTGTATTGATGCGTACGTGATGATTCGCAGTTATGTCTTGTGTGTGTCCACTCATTAATTACACGCTTGCAACTGAAGAAAATGTCCGTAATGTACGAGTCTGCGCATGTTGCAATCACTTTCCAATTACTTGAAATAAGTTCTATTGCAACACCCAACTAGAAACAATTTCGAATATTAGCACAAGGTACATTTTTCAAAGGGTTTTTTAGGGAAAATATCGGCAATTTTACCGATCTGCATAATGAAAAAATTCAATCTGGAAGTTACGTTTAAACAGAACCGTTTAGGTTATAATCCGTTTCGTGTTTACTGTCGTGAGTTGGCTCCCGGTACCGTTAGTTTAACAGGTGACCGGGCCCAGGGCGACGACAGTATACATGATTTGCACTATACTGGAACTCGTGTAAACGTTTACCAAATTTTGTAAACGTGGCAGCCCTACCTGTGACTTCTATAGACGAGTCCAAACACTACCTCACAAATCAATATCATCCTCAATCCATGCAATAGAGCACAGGTGGTCTCGATTGTACTGTTGAGAACATAAGACAAATTTTTTATTTAATGTCGGAGAGTATAAACAGCACACTACTGTCTTTACCCGAAAGCTGTTAATATTCTGATTGTCAGTAAAACTGTTGTTTACCTGTATTGAACACAGAAACATTACATGTTGTAGTGACAGTGCCATTCCTAACAGCATCGCTGTTGGGTTAACTCTTTAGCGACATGGTAAGAGTGGTCAACTGTCACGCAGGAGTTCTGGGTTCGAATACTGCTGGACCCAAAAGATTTTCCCCTTGGAATAACTTCACTTGTGGCAGCCGTAATTCGGTTACGTCAGAGTCGGCCTCTTGGAGCGTCAATGGGCTATACTCTGTTGTATGTCTGTAGGAACAGTAGATGCCTGGCTCTCAAGAAATAAAAGGGGGAGAGTGTAGTGACAGTGCCATATTCTCCGAGGCTGTTGGGTTAACTCTTTAGCTACATGGTTAGAGTGGTCGACTGTTAACAAGGAGTTCTGGGTTCGAATCCTGGCGGACCCAAATGATTTTCCCCTTGGAATTACTTCAATGTTTTATAGCGATTTAAAACAAATTTATTTCATAAAAAATTATTCCAACGACTGATTCGCAGTTTGATCATTGACCTATCAAACAGGTTGTTGTCATCGGACCAAAATACGGGAGTGGGTGCCCGTCAAAAAAGAATAAAAACTTATAAAATTAATTCTTTTTTTGACCCAATTTTTTTTTTATTGTAAATCAATTTCCTGTGCTTATTCTACATATCCAAATCAAAACCCAGGGGACAAAAATGTTTAAATATTGCACTTGTCCTGCAAGACGAGTGACTTACAACTTTCACTCGTCCTGCAAACACATGCACATGTTTGTTAAAAGCGTACGCAATAAAGAACATAAGTGAGTAATATGTAATACGACTTTCTTAAGTAATTCTTTCGAAAGCCCTAGTCCTGTTCACTCGTCCTGTAGGACGAGTGCTTTGGGAAGAATTGCTCGTCTTTTCTAGATTTCACTCGTAATTACAAGCGGACGAGTGGAATTTTTGTCCCCTGAAACCTAAAGCTAAAATGTCATTTAAGATTCTTTTTTTCTCATGTAATGTTGGCTCAGCCCGTGGATATTGTATGGTGCTGTAAGTTTTGTGCCAACCACTATAAAAATAACCTGGTCAAGACGGTTATCACATGTTCGATTAGTCCTGGTTACCGGCCTATTTCAGTACAACACATTCGTTTTCAACATCATAGTCATGGATTGAACAATGCGAAAATGAACAAATATAGCATTAAATTTTTTTTTTTAGCTCTGTCCCACTTAAACTATCAAAGGTATATGTAAAAGTATAATTAAAATGATTTGCCCTGTTCATTTTTTTTTAGATAAACCTCTAAATTACTGTTTTCTCTTCATTTATCACTTCAGTGGGCCTCGCCCGTTTCTCAGCATGCAAATGGCGGTGTTACCATGACGGTGCCGTCATACAACTAGTGCAGCCCAAACTCCCCAAAAGTTGCAACATCCTTTCAGTTGAAATTGAAGTACACAGCTATGGGGAGTGGTCCTGGGGAGTTGGTCCAGCTTATATTTCTTTTCGTAGCATTTGTTTAGTACACATGTCTTTGCCACTTTTGTGCTTCTCTAAATGCTTGAATAGGATAACATGCATCCGCAGAAATTAGACAATTTTTGTTTGTTTGATTTGATTCTTTACGTCCCAGCAACAATTTTTCAGTTATAAACGGATGGGTCTTCCTGGGTTGATCCAGTACTAAGCTAGGATCAATGTGTCTTGCTAAAGAACACAGTGCAGTGACGCTGGTGAGGATGGAACCCAAGACACCTCGGTCTCGAGTCAAGCACTCTAACACTGAGCCACTCTGCCTCCTGAAAATGAACGTCTGAAAAAAAGTCAGTAGAGATTTTTTGTCGGAATCGAGACAAAATATCGAATTTTCAAAAATGGACTTATTTTCATAAAATAAGTGCAGAATCATTTAAAGGGGACGGCAATCCTGATGATTACGGTAAATGTTCTAAAATTTCGAACACTCTTAAATTACGAACACCCAAAATTGTCGCCGAAAATAATTATTAAAACATCCTAAAAAATGGAACATTGCCCTTTTTCGGAAAAGTGAATTTCTAAAATTACGAACACTCGTGATTTTTGGCGGAAAATCAATGTCCGTTTATCTGTTTGGCCCATCTGTGTTTGGTATACTTCTACCGTACAGCACATGAGCGGTATCGACATTTGGAAGGTTCCATTCTACTTTGATGGGTATTCTGGCAAGTGACGTTCTATTTCGCATGCCAGCGCGCGACGTTATACGTTATACATCATTCAAGGTCACCAGCATTGACGAACTTGATGCATGGACAAATTCCTGCAACAAATCCGAAACTGCTTTGACTAACCCTATTGACCCAAATGGCTGAGATCATTGTTTATTACTGACCAAACATTGACCTTCATAATTGTACGTGAATTATGCACGTTGACACACGCGGAAGCAATTCTCAATAGTGTGCTGTGACACATACTCGTTTTTTTTTTCTAAAATACCAGATCCGAAGAGAGAGAGAGAGTTGCGGAAAATGAGACGATCACTTAGGGGAGAGAGAATGAAATAAATTGATGTATAGTGATTGCCGTGGACGTTTGCAACACAAGGGGTCATTCGGTATCGTGCAAAATGCAGAGAAAATCGTGCAAGTAGCATGTTGTTTTTTTCTCACCGAGACCTCCAATGCGGAAAATAAAGCCACCGTATATTTACATGCCTGCAAGAACTCGCACGTGGTCATCTCATTTTTATTCACAGTCACGGTACATTACCGTTAACTTAAGGCTGAAATTTGTGTGATTCTCAGGTTATCCTACTGACACCCCCTCCCCTCCGCGACACGGAGGGCACTTCTATCATTTCTATGCGTGTGCTCTTTTCATGAATACAGCTCTGACCCGAGCATGAAATCAACTTGCGAGGAGCCCCTTATGAGCTGGTAAAGCCCCTGCTGTTTCCTATGACAGATGTGATCAGCGAAGGCTCAGGAGAGCATGTGTGTTTGCACAATCTCGTCAGGGTCTCGCTCACTAACAAAGTTTAAAGACTCTAGCCAAATAAAAATTCTAGACATCTACGTATGTTGTCTTTAAAATACTTGTTGGCGGTTTTCTAAGTACATGTAATAATGGCTATTCCTATCAATCAAAAACATCAAATTCCTCAAAATGGAACTTTGAACAAACTGTTGAGCCGATCGCGGCATGTCTGTTTGTCCTCATGAAGCTGCACATGGAAGGTCCTACGAATGCATTACCGGTATAAGGTACACACATACGCAGATACATGTACTAAGAAATAAATTGATTGTAGCATGATTCTGCATCTTGATGAATTTAATATTTACAAATTTAATTTCATGAAATAAGCCAGTTCATAAGATTATGGTACCTGTCGCATATGCGAGCAGCGAAGGCTCAGACGAGCCTGCGAGTCCGGGGAAAATCGCCAGCGCCTTTACTGCCCACATATACACATAGAAGGAATGTAGATGAAGGGGCATGCCTTAATTTTTGGTAATATAGCCCCACTAAGTGGCCCTGAATTTAAAAACAGTAAAGCCCTTAAGATGATCGCGGCATCTCGAAATTTGCTTTATTTACCACACTTCTGTAGACTTTGTTACATGCGAAGATCAGCCTGCGCACAGCACTTTTGTTTCTAGAAAAATACATTAAACATTTTGTCGGGCCAGATCTGGGCCCAAACTGTCTGCTAAATAAGTTTGTCACAGCCTCTTTGGGGGGGGGTGCCTCCCAGGCCCCACTCTGGGTCCGGCACTGCTAATACTATCAGCCGCAGACAAAGGGACAGGGTAATCGGCTAAAACAAGATCAGATAGGGACAAGTTGTGTCACTTTTGGTCAAAAATGAAGCCGCAGGAATCACAAAACGAGCCTTTTCTTTTCATAGCTTCATATCTTGTGCATTTAATTCTAGAAGGTTTTTGTTGTAAGTTCTTTTCATTAAAAAGTTACAGCATTTGGATCAATCTTAGGTGGCGGATTCACGGACACTACAGACTAAAGCATAACATAATTGTATCCTTTAATTATTGGCTTAAAACAATGATTATACCATGCAGAACTTCGCACAAGTATTGGTGCCCTTGGATACCAGTCAATATTTTATTTACAAGAATGATTTCTTGAAATTTTAGCACAGAAGAAACAAGGCTATGAAAATGCTTAAATTTAGTAAGCTTTCTAAATTTAATTTCTCAATGAATTGAACTTTCAGGAACAAGTAAACCTCTTAACTTGTCACATGATTTCGATTCTTAAATAAAGTAGTTTAACATAGCCTCTGTCGTCAAATTGTGTAGAAATCAAGTTCAGTCTTAGTGTGCAATATTTTCTACGGACACTACAAATTGGTAACATATGAAAAAGTGCAATTTGAAAATGAAAGATATAACATTCCCCCTGTTAATTTAGTGTTTCCCCCAGCCCCAAAAAAGGGCATGGTAAAGTTTCCAGGAAAAGGGCACTTTAAGCGCGCGAAAACATGCTAAAAGGGCACTTTTGGAGGCGACAGGCTAAGAGGGCACTTTTCAGTCCAAGTTCTTAATTGAATTTGGTATTGTCATATATATAAATTTATGTCCCTTAGCATAATGCAGCTGTTATCTGTCCTTTTTAAATGCAAAATATACTACTTATTTAATTATTATTTAGAATTTTCAAACCAGTTTTAGAACTCCTATTTGAGCACACACTCAATATATTATTATTATCTTTTAATTATTAAAATTTATCAGAATCACATTATTTATATATATGGGAATCATTTTTTTCTTCAATTGCCAAGATCACTTCCTAAGTTTTTAACAAGACTGCCTTTCTTTTCAGTACTTGTTTAGACAATCTTACTTGTACCTGGTTCAGATTCACACTTCATTTTAAATACTTGCTAATTGGGGTATTGTCATCAAAGTGATGTGTCAAAATTGCCTCAGGTAATTAATCACCATTGTAAAAGGATTAACACTGAGTAAACTATTGTAACAGCAGGTGTCTTCCTTGCTACTTCAGGCTTCAAACTGAAAAACACTGTAACTTCCTTAGTTTTTGTCAGATTTTCATAATTTTTTTACCAAAATGTAGTTTTAGAAAAGGGGCATGGCGCTGGAAAAAGGGCATGACGCCAGAGAAAAGGGGCATGGCGCGGCACCATGCTAAAACTGGCTAGGGGAAACACTATAATTAGTTTGGGATAAACAGCAGGTCCTTCAAATAGTTGAAAAAATACATTGACTTTAAATTTCACAAATTTGCCAGATAAAAATAATGAAAGAAGTATCAGTTAGGGAAATGACAAATATGGTAAAATTAGCTTGTGTTATATGCCTAAAACATTTTCCTGGTCTAAGATAACAAAATCTCTTTGCAAGGTTAGAGACCCAAAAATTATATCAGTGGATACATCAATCTTCTGAGATGACGTTTCCGATTTTAGTTTGCGGGTCATACTTATTACGTGATTTTTGTGACGTCACAAACAAGACATGCTTTTGGCGTTTTTAACGCTATTTTCTGGCCCATTAAAACTCCGTATTTTTGCAATAATTTTAGAAGGAAGGGACCGATTTCTAAATTTTTTGCTCCAAAACGTTGATATTTATAAATGCCAACCGTATCTGCAAAGTTCATCTAGTTTTTACACACGGGCAACTTTAAATTGCAAGAAATTGTGAATCTGAACATAATCAAAATACGTTCATTTTTTGCCTTTGATGAAAAAATACTCGAAAACAAAGCGGAAAAGCCTATCCAAATTTTAGATTACAGCCAAGTGTTATCTTATCAGAATAGATTGTGAAAGTATCAACAAACTTCACCGTACAGTTTTTTCAGAATTTGTACATTTGCAACTACATGTATACCCCTCATCGCGTCAACGTTATGATAAAAGCGTCAGCAAAACCGGTGAATCATAACGTCGCAGTAACATGAAAAACAATGGAAAGCAAATAAAAAGAAAATACAGCTACATATTCTGAAGCGGTTTTGGGTCCTATCGCTTCATAAACGTTCATGAACAGAAAGTAATGGACATTGGGAAGAAGTCAGAGAATTATGCTAGCATTAGTTTAACTGGATATCGCCTTCCTATCTAGAATACATACATTTAGGTCTATTTCTTTTCAATGACATGTTATAGCTGATGGTACATATGATTCATCAGCAAAATTGGAAGAAGCTATAAATTTGTCCGAATGTTCATATCGAAAGAAAATATTTCGACACAAGATATCCCTTTTCCCCATTTTGAGTACAACTATATACTGACGGGCAAAAGCAATGCTACGTCTAAATTTGCGATAAATTACTAAGAAGGATAAAATAAAGCCATGGCAATTAAAATGTATACATGTACATGTATATAGCCAACATACCAGGTAGATTCAATTGACAAAATAAACCAGATGCTAGGCTCAAGATTTTGGTCATAATAAGCTTGTGCAGCTCGTGCCTGTGAGTCACATGCAATACATGTCAACCTTTTACTGCAGCGTTTCTTTTGCCCGTCATTATATATGGATTTGGTTCTTAGGCTACCCCGGATAAACCCGATATTCTTTTTTCTATATTTGGCACCCCTATGCAGATAATTTTCAATTGAAAGCACAAGTTTTGCCCTAGTTATTTCATAAAGTATTGAAATACAAGCTTTGATGCTGACTCCTATTTGCCGTTGCGGATATTTATTTGGACTATGGGTAGTGCGTACATGGATTCCGGGCCTGATGGCTAAGACTCATGACAGCGCAGTCCACAACCTGTGGTCTGTTATTTTCTAAATAATTCAACTGTATGATTTGAAAAGTAAGCAACGTGGACTTGGATGCGCTTGGGGATGCGCATGAGGACATTCATGGATTACTGGAGTAAAGCGGGCATGTGCATTAGAAGCGCAGTAGAAGCGCCCAGGTCGTAGTAGAAGCGCATCGGAATTTCAGATTCTATATAGAAAGGATAAACAAAAGCGTAGCTCCATCGCCAATGTCGTAGCAAGGTCGCAGCTAAATCGCCGTCAGCGTATACTAAGCGTAGCTAGATCTTCATTGTCCTAGTGGGATCGTAGCAGCAGCAGCGTAACGGAAGCGTTGTAGAAGCGTACTGAAAGCGCCAAGTCCCCAAATAGTGTGGCTATCTACGCTTCCGCGGCGATTTGGCATAATTTTAAAGAAATCCTAGATCGCTATGAGCGTAGCGGAATCGCCGTCCAGTGGAATGGGGGTGGGGGTTACGCTCTGTACGTTTCCGCTACGACCTCACTACGACATAAGGGGTCACAGTCCTTGAGCAAGACACATTTATCCTAGCTTAGTACTGGTTCAACCCAGGAAGACCCGTCCCTGTTTAACTGAACAATTGTTGATGGAGCGTAAAGAATCAAATCAAACAAACCAACAAAACAGCTTATATTTTTCAAATAAAATTGTATTTCTTTCTCTAAGGATCTTTTGTCATATCAAACAGTGTAGATCCTGATGAAATGCAATTTTTCATCTAGGTCTTCACTGTTTGCCAGACACGCATTTTGAGTCACCAGTATATTGGTTCATTATTATTTTCGGAAAAATATATCTGTCTGCTCATATGATAACGGTACTTAAGCAAAATCGCCCTCTTATCTATTTGCATAATATTTGTACGAGTGGAGCGAAGGCTCTATTGAGACTGCACACACAGGTATGTACATGTACGGAGGCTCAAACCTTCGCTGCTCGCCTTTGCGATAAAGATTATAAATTCATCAGTTGGGTCACATGACCGTTCTGATTTTTTTATCACAACCAATCATGGAATGCATTTTTACAAATAACCGTGACGACTGGTCGTTGATAATCCCGAAGACTGGTCCTAAGTAGTCTTCTCCGAGAGTCATGACAAATCGCGATTCTGTAATCACACGATCTCGTGTGACCGAGGCTTGAGTGGCTCTTCCTCGCTGTGCCATGGGGCTGTCTGCGATTTGTGATTGTGGTATTTCCTGATCATACTCACTCATTTTAGGAGACCTTTGATAGTGGGCATGCTACCTCGATTCTTTTCAAAGGTACATGTATTCATGCCTAGAACACACTGACGTTGTATATATGGAGACGCTTTTATCATAACGTTGACGCGATGAGGGGTATACATGTAGTTGCAAATGTACAAATTCTGAAAAAACTCTACGGTGAAGTTTGTTGATACTTTCACAATCTATTCTGATAAGATAACACTTGGCTGTAATCTAAAATTTGGATAGGCTTTTCCGCTTTGTTTTCGAGTATTTTTTCATCAAAGGCAAAAAATGAACGTATTTTGATTATGTTCAGAATCACAATTTCTTGCAATTTAAAGTTGCCCGTGTGTAAAAACTATATGAACTTTGCAGATACGGTTGGCATTTATAAATATCAACATTTTGGTGCAAACATTTTAGAAATCTGTCCCTTCCTTCTTAAATTATTGCGAAAATACGGAGTTTTAATGGGTCAGAAAATAGCGTTAAAAACGCCAAAAACATGCCTTGTTCGTGACGTCACAAAAGTGACGTAATAAGTATGACCCGCAAACTAGAATCGGAAACGTCATTTCAGAAGATTGATGTATCCCATGATATAATTTTTGGGTCTCTGACCTTGCAAAGCGATTTTGTTATCTTAGACCTTAAACCACTGTTTAGAACTTGCTCCAAGCTTTCTGAAAATGTATAACATTACTATGTTTCGATTTAATATAGCAAAAACACAATACTAAATACACCTAAGAATTAGGCATTTTTAAATGTTATGCTGTTTCATTTTGAATTTGTTAAATTTGGAAAATTTGTTTTTGAAATATGTTTGTTGGAAACATATTTTTAAAAAAAGAAACTTTAAATTTCACATATGAGCTAACGTAAAATGAACATTAAAAATGTGTAGGCGAAGTGTAGTAATTTTAAGCATTTTTTAAAAAAATGCTTGAAGCGTTATACATTTTGGTTTTTCTTAAGAATTAACTTTGCTTCTCTGAGCCTGTTGCCACTTGGTCAGTCACAAGTATGCATATTTTTTGCAATTTATTGAAGCTATGGGCATGTTTCTATGTAACAAATTCAACCACCAACGATGAATTGTCTTTACCAGTAATTTTTTCGTCACTTTAGAACTGCACTGTTTGGTAGTGGTAGTGTCCGTAGAGCACACATCATTGCATCTAGCAGATTGCTGTACTTGAAGATAAATTAACATGTTTCTGCTAGTTTCTTTTTCAGAGAGTGACACTGATTAAGAAATGCACCTTTTTTTCAGTTGTCTATCACCATCACTTTTGATATGAGCGGCCAAAGTCTGTCCGTAGAATGTAGTGTCCGTAGATCACACGTGTTAATGTCATAAAATTACAAAACATGTCATAATGGCCCATGTTTTTATGCTGTATTTATTATTTTCAACCAAATTAATAGTATGTAAATCAGTATTTGGGCAATTTTTACCTTATGTGTGAATGGAAGAGGTTCTAAAGGACATTTTGTTTCAGAACCATGTGTACCTCTTTCTTTCACAAATTAGACAAATATAACCAAAATATTGATTTACATACTATTTTTTTGGTTGAAATTGATAAATGCAATCTAAAAATATGGGCCATTATGACATATTCTGTTATTTTTTTAACATTGAAAAGTGTGATCTACGGACACTACGTTCTACGGACAGACTTTGGCCACTCATATCACAAGTGCTGCTGAAAGACAACCAAAGAAGCAGACCTTTTCTTAATCAGTGCCACTCACTGAAATATAAAATAGCAGAAACATGTTCATTAGTCTTCTAATACAGCAATATGCTAGATGCAAAATATGTGATCTTCGGACACTACCTGAAACAGTGTAGTTTTAAACTGATGAAAACATTACTGGAATAGACAATTCATTGGTGGCTAAATGTTAGTCATATACTGAATTCTTTAAATGCCCATAACTTCCCCATTTTCCAATCAAATTTGATGATACTTGTATCAAAATTCATGGTTCATAGAGCACTTTCTGATTAAACATACTTATCATTAGGGTTGCTGTACCCTTTAATTTACGAATGGTACCTGACACCTCATGACAACAGAACCAGAGGCCATAACCCACGATTCAGGCAGACCCCAACTTCATTTGCCCGCTACCAACAAAGTTTCTTCCCCAGAACGATTGTACTGTGGAATCAACTCCCGCAAGAAGCAGTGAGCAAGTCAACGCTAGAGGCCTTCCAGATCCAGCTGGCCATCCCCACACTTTAAATCAGCCACAGATGTTTTTATGCCCCCAACTTTGAAAAAGTTGAAGGGGCATAATATTGCTTTGGGCTTGTCCATTCGAACAAACATTAAGTTAGGGTTTTTAAATATCATAGATTCCCAGTCAAAAAATAGCTGATCTGTATTTTTTTTTAGTCTGGATTATCTCCCTTTGTGGATTTATGCCCCTTTTGAAGTGTCATAGTGAAAACTTGTAATAAACTATTACAGCTAGTAGCTTTTATTGAGTAGATAACCTGGTGAAAATTTAAAACAAAAGTTATTTTTTTTTTTAGTTAGGCCAAATAAAAAAATAGGTGTGGTTCAGGTTACCCGACCATTCCTTATTTTTTACCCCCTACCCTTTTTTTTCTCCAAATTTTGAAGTTGAAAAAAAAATATCAGAAAAGAATGTATCAAAATGCTCATCTGAATGAAAAACTTAGTTTCTATGCATTCATTCTTTAGTATTGGAAATAGAGGGACTCTTTTTATATCAGCTTTGACTCATCAAATACATTTCAAAGCAGATCTAAACACTCCAAGAAAAAAAAAGTTTTCTAAAAAAAAAAGTTGCCTACCTACCTACCCAAATTTTTTCAAGATGTAGCCTGAACCAAACATTTTTTTATTTGGCCTTAATGCCCTTTGCAAATTTGGGCATTGAAAACTTGTAATCAAGATATCTCGAAGATTCTTATAGCTAGAAGCTTCAAACATGATCAGTTTGTAGATGATGAGTAGATTACCTGGTGAAAATTAAAAAAAGTTTTTCTTAGTTATTGCCCTTTGTAAATTGGGCATTGAAAACTTTAACTAGATTGTGCAGTTGATGGGGCGCCATCGCAAATCCCCACGCTAAAGTTCTTGACCCCCAGCACCCCTAAGTCCCACCCCTTGGGCATGACCCTGCAACAGAATAAAAATTCTGTTCAATATATTTTCTTTTATTTGTGAAAACATGCACAAAGTTTGGTATAAAAATCTTTGAAATTGACACGGTAACTGTAATTTAATGATATTTGACCTCACCCAAGGTCACCAGTTTGACCCTAGGATGAAAATTTTTACTTGCATTCTTTTCTGCTCGTCATCCCCGTCGATTGATATGCCACATGGCACATGACCATGTTTGAAAAAACAAACATTTTTGACCCCCCCCCCTGGGCACCCCCAGCGCCCCTAAGTCCGACCCCTAAGGCATGACCCAGGCAACAGAATGAAAATCTCGTCTGATATGTTTTGTATCTTTCATTTGTGAGAACACACACAAAGTTTGGTATAAAAATCTTTGAAATTTGACCTTTTGACCTCACCCCAAGGTCACCAGTAAATTTTACTTGCATTCTGTTCTGCTTGTCATCCCTGTCGATTTGATATGCCACATGACCATGTTTGAAAAAAATCATTTTGACCCCCTGGCCACCCCCAGCACCCCTAAGTCCGACCCCTGGGGCATGACCCAGGCGACAGAATGAAAATCCCGTCTGATATGTTTTGTATCTTTCATATGTGAGAACACACACAAAGGTTGGGATAAAAATCTTTGAGATTGACTTTGTAACTGAAATTAAATGATATTTGACCTTTTGACCCCTCCCCAGGGGGCGGGGCCAAAAAAAAAGTTGCTGTTGCATGCCCCATTTATGTGAGTAACTCACACACCAAATTTGGTTGAATTTTGTCCAACGGTTTAGGAGGAGATAGCATAAAGGAAAGACGGATGGAGGCGATTGCAATATCCCCTTCGCTTTTTTAAAAAAGCGTGGGGATAATAAAGATATCTCGAAGCATTTTATAGCTAGCATCTTCAAACTGTGTCAGCTGATTACTGGGTGAAATTGTTATTTTTTTAATTCAAATTATGTCAGCCGATTGAGGATGATGACCCTTGTGTTATAAAAGATAACCATCCTTCTTGACAACTTAATGACAAGCAGGTTTGGGGCATAGTGTTTCATAAACATCATTTCTAGTGAACCTACTTATTTTAACAGACATATTTTACTTGTACATACAGAACCAGTTTTAGCAGTGGCATATGAGCAAACTCCACACAATTGCGAGAATACTCAGTTCTGAGGGATGCAATTACTTAAGATTATGATGATGATGTCAGATGATGATGATGAAACATACTAATCCTTGCTTAGTACTGGTTCAGCCCAGGAAGATCTGTCCCAACAAATGAAAAATTGTTAACTGGGACGTAAAGAATCAAACAAACAAACAAAATATTTTCAAAATGTATCACGAGAACAGTAGGCGGCGGTCCTTTTCGCCAAATTTTGGCCGACTGTGGGACTGAATGGGATTTGAAGATTTCTCTAGCCCTGGTGTAGACCCTTACATGGGTTTGCCAAAATACTCATATAGGAGTCTGTATTATATAAAGAGTTAGAGGATATAAATCTACTGTATAATCTGTGAACTAAAAAGTTTTGACTTTTTGGACCTAAAATAATAATAAAAAACATCAGGGCTACAGTACTTATGTTGAACAAAATCAAAATCCATCATATAGTCCTAAATTCATTGCTACTTTAGGATCTGTCTGCCACCTTATCTGACATTAGAATAAAGATTACATATATAGATTGGGAGCGCAGTGGCTCAGTGGTAGAGTGCTTGACTCAAGACAGAGGGGTTGTGGGTTGAGCCTCACCAGCGTCACTGTGTTGTGTCCTTGAGCAAGACACATTTATCCTTGCTTAGCACAGGTTCAACCCAGGAAGATCTGTCCCAACATGACTGAAAAGTTGTTGACTGGGACGTTAAGAATCAAATCAAACAAAAAACAAAAAAACGTATATAGATTGTAGTAAGAAACAGCAACCTATAGTTAGTTCTTATTTAATTTAAAACTATGGAAAACATATACTTGTTGACCATTCACAGATTCAATGGCATTCATACAATTAAGGCTATTAATATGACACTCTGTGTAATACCTTAAATTTTCTTGTTTTACTTATCTATCAGTTTAAACATGAGGTCGTTCTTTTGAGTGCCCACATCATATGTTTTGAATGAGCTACATGTATAAGGAAAATAATTTTCAAACACACTCTTATCTGGAGTCTTAAATGATAACTGTACAGGCCTTTAGTCAAGAGTGACTACCAAAATATATTTTTCTTCTTTCTCAACCAAAACATATGTTGTGGGTACTCAAAAGAACCGTCTCAGTGAGCACCCAAAACCTATGCTAAAATTAATGGGTAAGAAGATATTAACTATTTTACACTGAAAATTTTTGTTTATCTAAACCTGTGTAACAGTTACACGGCCTCCAATCTCTGCCTCCTTCTCCAAAAAGAGCAGAACGTAAAGGGAGGCGAAGGCCCTTCCGGGAAGCAGGCAGTGGGCATAAACAATGGAACACGGTAAGTTGTGTTGACACATTTCAATCATAAGTAAATTTTCAGCGCAAAACTCGAAAATCTAAGAATGCTATGCTTCGGGCAATTGTCCAAGCTATCCGTAGAGCATGCTGTTTGCACATTTGAACTTAGTTTGTAAGCGTGAGAGCTTTTCTCCCGTTACACAGTTGTCCAAGAAACGGTGGTTCCCGTATGGTTTTGCATTCTAACCAAACAAATAGTAGCGTTTGGACCCTTATTCATACTACTGAGGCCCCTCCACACCCATGTTGTCCCAAATGCAATTTTTCGAGATATTTCAATGATAATTGAGTAATTTAGAGCCAAATTTCTTTAGGAGCAGGAGGCGAAGGGCAGGAGAAGGAGGCTGGGAGAGGAGGAGCAGGCGGCGATGATATCAAAATTTGCGTTGATTTCGCCTCCCTTTACGTTCTGCTCTTTTTGGAGAAGGAGGCAGAGATTGGAGGCCGTGAGTTAGTGCACAGACAAGGCATTTACCTAAATCAGGTTCTTCCTTCCAGTTTGATACAATAAACTTGGGATAGTCCATTGTACATATCTAGACGAGGCAGGTAATAATTTTCAAAAAATATTGTATCTTGTCTGAAGATTTTCTTAACCTTTACAAACGGTGTAAACCGTGATGAAATGCCGCATATTAATGTGACATTTCATCTGGGTCTTCACTGTTGGCAAAAGTACTCGTTTAGGGGTTTTCCCGAATACAAAGGGTTAACATTTGATCAGAGGTGGTTTATCACTGTTCATACCATGTGCATGGGCACCTTCATGGCTGAATTTCGGTTGACCTTCAAACAAGTTGCAGTCACAACTCGTGTTGTCTGTGTTTGTCATCTGCTTAAGTCTTTTTGAGAAACCACTAATTATGCAACAATGATGACCCAGATCAGCCTGCTCCTGTAGGAACACTCTGATGTTTATATAAGTCAGTAGAGCAGCAGACAAATTTAGTAGACAACATTTTCAGGTACATTTTTGCATGCGCTTAAAGGGTCAAAAGCTTGCACAATAGGTGTGTAAGAATAGACTTAACCCTTAAAGGGCCTGTGTAAAAAATTCATCTGAAAATGCCATGTGTAAACTATTTCAAAACTGCTTTTGAAATTGCATGAAAGGTGCAGGAAGGGGTGAGCTAGAGACGCAATCAACTAAAAAAATACCTTTACTGTAGTTTGTAAGGCATGCAGAGGGATGGCCCTCCCCGACCCTCTGTATGTCAGGTGACAGGGAGAATAAAGTATAAAGATCAAAAAAAAGAAAAAAAAGAAAAGAAAATGCCATCTTCATAGGTCGTCTGTTGCAAATTCGCAAATTCTTGCTAACATTATTTGATTAATGTAAGTATATAGAGACAAACAGTGTGGATCTAGATCAGAAGAAGTCTGATCTGGGTGTACACTGTCTGTTGAAAAGGCTTTTTTTTAAAAACATTTCAGCAGATGACAAAAGCATCACAACTTTTGTTTGGCACTTTAAGGGTTAATTTTAGTCTTGTGTTTTACAGGATGTTCCAGAAAAGCTGACAGCCTTGGAACACATTCAACAGGAGTTTGTTCCATTCTTTCTCAACTATTTGCGGGATCATACCCTACATTTACTTCAGAACTCCAAGTCAACGACCCCATCCCCTGCCAAGACCCCTTCTATCAAGAAGCTTGTGAAGCCCTCTAACAGGGGCAAAAATGAGAGCAGAAAGAGACAGCAGCTCTTTGGTGCCAGTCCGGCAGGAGATATCGATGAAATAAAAAATCTTCCTAGTTCAGTGTTCACACCAGACACCTCAATAGATTCACCAGGATATGTGTCTTATAATAAAAGTGAGAAACACAATCACAGACAAGGGTCACGGTCAGATTATGCTAGTCAGAAATTTTCTCCGCGGTGTGGTAGTCAAAACTCTTCGTACGCACAGACTCCGGACCATCAGCGATCTAAACAAAAATTCAGCCTTGGAGAATTCTTTTGTACACCAGATCAAGGTGGTCATGGATATAAGAAACGGTCGCCTCATTCAAGTGGGCGGAGAGATTATTTTGCAGAGACGTCGCCATCACCTGGTATGTCAAGGCGATCAGGTGGCAGAAAGAAACAGAATACAAGTCCACTCGTTCAGGCCAAAAGTGCTAGATGTGAGGAAGAGCCTGCACCAGTGTTTTGCTTGGCTAGCAACAGTGATTTCCCTTCAATGTCTCAGGATAGACGTTCCTTTGACCGTGTGTTTTCTACCTGTGATACTAAAACCTCCAGAGTGATCAATTTCTCCAGTCCCGACTCGGAGCGAACTGCTTCAGATGCAAGTTCAAAATCAGCCGAAATGAAGTTAAAGGGTAGCTATAGAAAGCTGTCTCCTGCGCCAATAAATCAGACAAGTACGCCCAAACCAAGGCATAATAATTCTGGTACGTCTGTACCAAGACAAAGTAGTTCTGGCAAGTCGGGGCCGAGAAGAATTACCCCAACCTTTGTGAAAGGGGAAAGTTCTCAGCCACAGAATGCTGCTTTCCTAGTGCCCATAGAAGAGTCTTCTGATAAGAAAACTTGTGAGGTGCTACCAAAGACAGAACAATCGGGAGGACCTCAGGAACAGAAAGATTTATTTGTGTGAGTAATGTTAGAACTGTTTAACCAGATAAGGCCTAAAAGAAAAAATTGTGTGTTTCAGGTTACTCGACCTTGCCTAATTTTTTGCCCCCAACCCTTAAGTTTTCAAGCATATTTAGGAGATTTCCAAGGGATATCCCAGGTCTGCCATCTTGTTTCCCCATTCTCCATGTAAAAACTTCTAACAAAATAAAAAGATTTTCCTACCTATAATTTTATGTAACCTGAAACACACTTATTTTTTTTGGCCTAAGGATAGTTTGTGTGCCTAAAATTGCATTTATTTCCTTACCCTTCAATTTAAACATGTGTTTTGGGTGCTCTAAAGAACCATTTCATTGAGACGGTTCTTTTGAATACCCACAACATATGTTTTGGATGACAGTAAAGAAAATATTTTTCCAATATGCACTCTTATATGGAGGCCTGTTTAACCTTTCATGCACTTATGGATTCTACTTTTTGGTATGATACAATAAACTTGAGATAGTCCATTGTACATACATACATGTATCAAGGGGTCAGGTTGTAATTTCCAAAAAAAAATCAATTTCTTTCAATGATGATCATTTTTGTCTTGGCAAAATAGTGTAGACCCTGATGAAATGCCACCTTATGCAACATTTCATGTGGGTCACCACTCTTTGCCAAAGAATGCATAGGAGTTACTAGTTTATAAAGGGTTAAATTGGCCTTGTCACAATAACGCCTATGGGATTTGTGGCCAAGTACTGCTCATATATACTGGCTTAGCTACAGAGACTACATCCACTCATCCAGCTAGAATCTGGAAATCTGTTAGGTAGTATGTACAGTTAGTAAGTTTTCCAGAAAACCCATAACAGTGGCTGGGCTGATCAGACTGCACATTTTCAATGCCTGATTTGTACTTTCATTGTTTGCAAAACAAGAATAGGTTTTAACAAGGGACTCTGCATGCAGGGTAATTTTTCATGGTTCTGTTGTCGTCTGCCGACTTTTTTCAAAAGTAACTTTTTCGAAAAATTCTTTCAGAAATACCGTCAGAGTAGTGTCAAACAGTTTGGATCCAGATCAGGCCAGACATTTTGTTGGGCCTGATCTGGGTTCAAATTGTTAGTAAAGGTTATCAGCAGACGACACTTACATGTATATGGACTGTGCTCTCATAGGTCCAGTAAAGCAAAAAAAAAAAAAAAAAAAAAAAATAGCGTAAAATTGTAATTATTTTCTAACCCTGCAGTTAACCATCTGTTTTGGGTTCTTAAAAGAACTATTTCATTGAGATGGTTCTTTTGAGCACCCACATGCAGTGACCAGGAAAGAAATTTTTTCTATGCGACAATGGCCCTGCATAATCCAAAATCAATGTGACATTTTGAAAACCAATGTGACATTTTCAAACTCTAATGTGACATATCCCAAAATTACTAGAATTTGCACACAATTATAGTTCAAGTGACTTTATTTAAGTCTATAGACTAGTTTTAAACAAACAAACAAACAATAAAAATTAAAAATTAAGACAACTATCAACTTGTCAAGAAGTCAATGTAGGACTAAGTTAACCAGTCATAGTTCTGTATCAGTATGTCTCTTGGAATCAACACAAATTCGACAAAAAGTACATCATTCTCGACATAGAGCCATGGCCAAATTTTCAACCAATTATCTTGTATTTTCCTAGTTTTCTTAGCCTTATGACCCGACTGCTCCGAAGACGATGGTGACAAATTCTCATCTGACGTAGATGGCAAACTTTGTTCAGACGACGACGACACTCAGTCTACAATTTGCGTGGAGTCAGATTCTGTGACATTCGTGACAGGTTGTTTATCGGACTCGGGGCCGGGCAATGTTTGAGATGAAACTGGGTTAAATGGCTTATCTTGAGTGGATGATTTAAATAAGTTACTGATTAGGCCCTGATTATCCGGTCTTTTCAATTTTTTTTTAGGTGGCATGGTCAAAACAAAAGTAAATAACTCTTGATCCGCGATCGTTACAGCGCAGAGGATGTTTACTATTTGCAGCGTTCGCACTTTCCAATGACGTCATTAAAACATGTGTAGTTACTCGGGCACTTTATTGTAAATGAAAAGCGTGAATCACAGCGTCTGTATTTTTTTATTCGTACTCACCTATTTCGTACTCACCTATTTCGTACCGAAAATGATCGTAAAAATCGGAAAGAGACCTGGGCGCATCCATTGCAAAAAACGATGTGCCATTTCCGTTTTTAATGGGACTATGGCGCATGGCGCATGCCTTTCCCGGTCACTGCACATGATTATGTTTTGGGAGAGAAATAAGAAAAAAAATCCAAATACAATGATACTCTTACATGTATCTCGTGGTCTCTGCTCTTATTTCAGTGAGGAGCCACTTCAACCGGACAGGCTTGGAAATGACATGTTAGCGTTTGTGATAACCCCGACTAAGCCTCCGCTTCAACACAGTACCAGCCTCTGTGATACAGTTTATGCCAGCTTAGGGGAAGTAACTCACCAAGACAAGCTGGATCTACTTATCTCCCTCTATTCCCAGTGTTTAGATGGTAAGAAACTCTAAGTAACCATTTATCATACTGAAAAGTTACCCATTAACTCTCTCGCTATCAGCGAATTTGTCGTCTGATGATAATCTTTACAAACAGTTTGGACCTAGATCAGGACCAGGAGACAAAAATATCTAAATATTGCACTTTGACTGCAGGAAGAGAGACTTACAATTTTCACTCGTCTTGCAAACACATGCACTTGTCTTTTAAAAGTGTATGCAATAAAGAACATAAGGAAGTAATATGTAATATGACTTCCTCAAGTTATTCTTCTCAAAGCACTCATCCTGTAGGATGAGTGCTTTTGGAAGAATTATTCGTCCTTTCTAGATTTCACTCCTAATTACAAGTGGACGAGTGGAATTTTTGTCCCCTGAGGACTGACAGAATATCGGTCCTGATCTGTATCCAAACCGCTTGACACTCTGATAGTGTTCCTGAAAGGATTTTTTGAATAAGTTTATTTTTAAAAAAGTCAGCAGACAACACCAAAGGCATGAAATATTACCCAGCATGCAAAGTGTTAAATTACTGAATTTAATGCAGCGAGATGCTACTTTATATTTTCCAGCTGAACCATGATCACATGAGCAACACTGAAGGTTTACTAAGGGATATTTTGCTTCAGCCAATCATGGTTTCCCCGACACTACACGGGATATTGAGTCCCTGGACTCCCAGACTCCCCAAAACCTTGGGACCCCTGAGGAAAAGCTGTGCATCATTTTGGACCCCTTAACATAAACGTAAAAATACTTAATTTTCAGTTTATGTACGCTAAGCATTTTAAGCTCGATGGGCATTTAAGGGAATTCTTGGTGAAGTATTTGCATATTTGTTTACTTTTTTCTCAACCAAAGCAGCCATTTTTGCCAAGATATTGGCACCTTCATCCACAAGTCTCATGAGTGAAATCTAGAAAGGACGAGTAATTCTTCCCAAAGCACTCGTCCTACAGGAAGAGTGCTTTGGGAAGAATTACTCAAGGAAGTCAAATTACTCCCTTATGTTCTCTATTGTGTACGCTTTTACAGGACAAGTGCATGTGTTTGCAGGACGAGTGAATATTGTAAGTCATTCGTAATGCATGGGAAGTGCAATATTGAAATATTTTTGTCCACTGAGTCTACTGACTTATAAACTTGGAAGAGAAATTATGGGAGATTTACCGAAACAACATTCTCGCTGTGATAATAGGCCTAAACACAGGAGATGCGATAAATGGGTGCCACAGAATTTCTGAATGGAGTTTAGTGTCATTTTTTATTGGACTTTGGCAAATGTTGCAGACCCTGATCAGGTGTGGCAGACTGCAGCATCAGCATCTTCACAGTTTGCTTACAAAAAATCCATAAGATTTTTGATGAAAATGAAGAAATAGCACAATACATCCCTTAAATTGAAAATGGACTTGTCCAACTGATAAGGATTAGAAAGTCCATTTGGCTTAAATTGGGTAAAAGTCACAAGCCCCAACTCTACAAGTGGTTTGTAATATCTACATTGCAGCCCATTTATAACACCATGTTTGGGGTTCAAAGAAATGGCCTTGTTATACAGGGTTCGCACAGGCATGAAAAGTACTTGAATAGACAGGGCTGTCTTGAAAAGTCCTTGAAAATAAAATTTACCTTGAAAAGTACTGGAAAAAACACTCAAAGGCCTTGAAAATCCTTGAATTTTACCATTTACAGGAGGTTTCAACACTGTCTTTGGAGATCTAAATCAGTACAAAATTATGGTACCTTTATTTTGGTGCAGCATATGCTGCACCAAATAAAGTCACCACAATTTGATACTAATTTTCTAAAACTAATATCATTAGTAATGCAGTTGAATTTTAATGTGTAAAACATTATTTTCATAAGTTTTCAGTCTTGAAAACAGTAAAAAAGTATTTTAGAAGTCCTTGAATTTTACACAAACTTGCCGGTATGAACCTTGTTATATAAAGGGACAATTTTACAAAGAAATTATAGCAAAATGACCATTTCTCTCCAAGTTCTTTGTAAAATTCCATGGCAAAAAAATTGGGAGCCATAACATGGCCTTTTTATATCCAAATCTGTGCTATAATGAGGTGTTATATTAGGCTTAAATGAAATACCCTAAACATTAAAATGGTCTTGGAGAAAAAAATACCTAAAATGGGCACTTTTTCAGATTTTGTCACTATTTTCTTTGTTAAATGTTATAACAAAATTGAATAATTTCCCTACCTACCCTAAATTTTGTTGGTATGCAACAGGAACCACACATATATTTCATTTTGGCCTAATGGGACTGCACTGTACTGTGTTCCTATGAGCTTATTTCTATTTTAGGCAATTTATTACCAAACTTGGTGGTTGAGTTTTACTTCCTTGTTCAGTTACTGACAGCTCGGTGTGTGGGAGAGGGAGAGGAGCTGGCTGTACATAATGAAGGTAGGTGTAACTCTTTCCTTGCCAGGGGCAAATTTGTCGTCTGCTGATAACCTTTGCAAACAGTTTGGACCCAAATCAGGCCCGACAAAATGTCGGGACTGATCTGGATCCAATCTGTTTGACACTCTGATGGTATTCCTGAAAGAATTTTTTAAAAAATGAATTCGAAAAAAAAAAATACAGACGACAAAAAGCATGCAAAATTACCCAGCATGCAAAGAAGAGTTGGAATTGTGAATGTAAACAGCATAAAGGGAGAAAAGCTGCTTTTGTTTTTTCCCAAACCTAAAAGGAAGACATCTCTTTATTTCTCTGTATAATACATGATACTCTAATGTGGTGCTCATCTGAAGAATGTCAGAGATGTTTCCAGTGAGTACCACAATTAACCCTTAGCCCGCCAGTCACACCTTTTGTCGTCTGTTTATGTTCTTGAGTAGCATATATTGCAAACAATATGGACCTGTGTGGTAGTGTGATGTATAAAGATCATTTAGATACTGTGATAGATTTCTTATGCATTACACTTACCCAATTTTATTCAATTTGCAGGAATCCAGTTATTAGGTTGTATTTACAAGCAGAGTGGAAAACAGGTGTGGATCCTGATCAGCTGGCTTCTGAGAAGCCAGCTGATCTAGATCTACACTGTTTTCTGAACAGGATATTCCACTATATCTTTATTTAGCATGGTAGTGACCGGTGGCATTGTTCTATACTTACAGACTTGGTAGAGGAGAACTATTTTTCATCCATCCACAATACAGTGTACTTTGCTGTGAGCATATTTGAGCTCCAGAAAAGGTAAGACTTTAATTTTGTTTAGAAAAAATTCTATTCCTCTTGGACATTATTGTCCCCAAGTAGGAATTAATTTTTAAGCAAGGCACTCTTACTAGAGGCCTGTTACCTTAGTCATTATTGCAGGCTCATTTTTTGGTTTGTGCATGATTTTTTCATTAAATATCCATAGGCTGAATCCCTGTGCTCACTATTTTTGAGTGTGATGTCAATATCTGACTTTAAGATGATACAGTAAAACTTCAATGGCTCGAACTCTGATAGCTCATTCACCTTGGCTGATTAGAACTATCATTACGGTCCATACAGTTCAGTTTATGTATAATCCATCCAGGATGGCTGGAACTACCATTGGCTAGAACTATTTTTCTTGGTCCCAAGCAGAGTTGGGGTAATTAAAATTGTAATTGCAATTAATTGTAATTTAATTACATTTTCTAAAGTAATTGCATGTAATTGTAATTAAGACATTTCTTTAATTACAGTAATTGAATGTAATTAATTACATGGCCAAAAATGGGAGTAATTAACAATTACTTTCAATTAGTTTTTAATTACTTTACAGATCAGTTATGAACTTCAGTTACTATAGATTATCATAGATACTTAAATACTGCTAAATATGAATTGTTCTTGACCTTTCTAAATGCATATATCATTTGCTGTACTAGTTGAATGCAACATGAAACAAATGAGAACTGGGACTAATCATGCTAGTATCTATAGACATAGATAGAATATACACTTAACAATTTTACCACAGACACAGACTGTATGTTCCTTCTACTATAATTCCTTTTTTAAGCAAATTATTTATTCTTTGTTCATCTGCTTATAAAAGATATGGCTTTGTGACAATCAACCTTCAAAAGTTAAGTTACCAAAACAATACAAAAACAAAGAAGGTGTGAAAATCTCAACAATAGTATTCACTCAGGCAATAGTGTTGGTTAGTGAATTGACTCCTTGAAGGCATTTTGTTAATTTTTTACACCTGGGATCAACACACTCATATGCTCAGGTGCATGACCCAATCTATCCACTACACTATTTAAAGCCCTTAAACTGCTCATTTGCCATTTTAAATAATAATAATAATAATAATAATAATAATAATAATAATAATAATAATAATAATGATAAAATTAATAGTCATAAAATGTGATTCAGAAAATTAAATTGAATTTCATTCATTCAGTGAACCTGGGGCCCATCATTGTCAATACAATAACATAAAATAAAAATAGAATAGATGTTCCAATGGTGACCGAACTAGTGACCTCTTGCTTACAAAGCCAGTATTTCAACAGGCTAGTAATATTTTAGTTTGTCACTATCTGATATTCCTTTTTGTACTTTTTTTGCCAACTTTCAGAACTCATAGGGCCACACAGATTTTTTATCAACACTTTTTGAAAACCGTTATTCTCTGGCATTTAAGCTAGTTTTACAAAATACTTTCCATGGTTTATCGTCCATAGTTGTAAGACTTTTCTCAAGCCAATGTGTATTCCTGAACTTTGTTCTGCGTACAGCTAGTTTGTGAACTTTGGCAATTAATCCCCCCCCCCCCCCAAAAAAAAATAGTTTCTTTATTTTCTCTTGTGTGATCATGGCATTTGTCCATTTCATTTCTTTTAAGCTGCATCCACTTGACAATAATTTGATACAAGAGGAAAAAATAAAATCAAACTTATAGACATATATATTGAATTTAGAATATCAAGGTTACTCAGACTTTTAAGGAGATTTTAACTCATACCAAATATCTCTGATATTAAAATCTGATGAAGCTATCTAAGTGGCACTGAAATGTAATTGTAATGTAATTAATTACATTTGGCAAAGTAATTGTATGTAATTAATTACTTTGCTCAAAAGCCATGTAATTGTAATTGTAATTTAATTGAACAATTTCCAATGTAATTGTATGTAATTAATTACTTTTTCAAAGTAATTGACCCCAAGTCTGGTCCCAAGCCTGTTCAAGCCATTGAAATTCTACTGTATTTCCTTCTGTTACAGATTATTGCGTTTTCTAGACCGAGGAACCTTGCGTTTACTGTCTGAGAACCAGAGAATCGCCACATTTTCACCCGCTTTACAGCAGTACCTAGAGGAGTTGTTTAGCAAGGTGGAAGCACAGGTTAGTTGATCCAGCCCATGAGATTTTGTTACTACAGTCAAACCTGACTTAAGCAGTCACTCAAAAATAGACAAAACAAAGATCTTAATGACATATTGTAGCTTAATGAAGGTTGAACGTATTGCAGAATGCTCCCCTTGGAGCATTCTGCAATACTTTTGACCTGCATTAAGCGATAATTGGTCTTAAAAACCAATTTTTGGTCTTTTTGAGAGTGGCTGTTTTAGACAGGTTTTACTGTAATCACAAAAGCAAGTACTGAATGTGAAAACGAGGTTGCATATGATCAGAAAAACAAAATTCTGGAACTAATTGCATAGTAAGCTCTGAATGCGAAATTGAGGATGCATAATATGTTCAGATTACCAAAATTTTGGTACTAATTGCATAGTAAAGCTCTGAAAGCAAAAACATGGATACAAATGTTCAGATAACCAAAAATCTGGTACTAATTGCATGGTAAAGCTCCGAATGCAAAAATGAGGATACAAATGTTCAGATAACCAAAATTCTGGTACTAATTGCATAGTAAAAGTAAGTAGGGTGCAAAGATCAGGAATCGATACAATCAAGTACCACACCTGACCCAGGATACCAATGGGAAAGTGACAAATTCACAGTAGACACCACAAACGAGAGCCAAGAGGTCAGCCCTTTCCCAGCAGGTGACCACAAAGCACATATAAACAGACGCGCACAAAACATAGCAAACACAAGACAGAACAAAAACATAAAAGATCCACAAAAGAAGTACCGCCATGGAACGGTCAGTAAAATATTTTACTGGAGGGCTTAAACCGGTTTAACGGCGCCAACCTCACCCTTAATTCAGATGTGGATCAAGACACATAGATATTTGGTTTGCATGAAAGACCCCTAACTTATCAATGCATCATCTCCTAAAACATATAAATCAAGATATAACAAGGAGATAAAGCAAGGATAAGGACTCAACAGTAAATTAAACTGAATACCGGAGCAAAAGAAATCCAACAGACAAACCCCGGTGGGCCCGACAAACAGCCAAAGCATCAGGCCCCCACCATCCCATCAATAGACAAGCCTTTAAGTCAGAACCATCAAAGAGTCTGAAGTCCGACCCACCGGCTGCAAAAATGAGGATACGTATGTTCAGATGACCAAAATTTTTTTAGCCTAAAATTGTAATTATTTTCTTACCCATTAGTTAAAACATGTGTTTTGGGTGCTCTAAAGAACCCTCTCATTGAGACAGTTCTTTTGAGTACCCACAACATATGTTTTGGTTGAGAAATAAGAAAAAAATAAAAATAAAATGAACTCTCTTATCTGAAAGCCCAGTCTTAGTGAGTTTCTGCTGCGTCCACATACATATACAGGTAGTAGATCATGAATAAGACCAAACTTCATACCTCTAGCCTCACTGTATAACAGTGCATGTGTGTTTTAAGAATGTATTTCGGCATTTGATATGCAATAAATGTCAAAATTGCATGAGGTGGCGTATTTAGTGATTCTTGTTTCTCCATTGTGAAAGATGGTCAAGAACATGGGGTGTTGCTGTGAAAAAGCCATTTTAACCCTTTGTATACTGGAGACTCCTGAATGCTTACTTTGGCTAACAGTGAAGACCCAAATGAAATGCCACATAATGCCACATTTCATCAGGGCCTAAATTGTTTGCCAAGACAAAAACAATCAACAAAAACAATCTTCAGAGAAAGAAATACAATATTATTTCCCAATTTTAGCCTGTGACCCTTCTATATATAAACTGACCATCCTGAGTTCATCGTATCAAAACAGAAGGAATTGGTACACAAAGTGTACCATTAATTTGAGTTTTAATCATAGAAAATTTGCTATTATAGATTCTCCATATAATTTGGAAGGATTTTAGTAACATGATATTGGCCAGCACATGAGATTTGGGAACTTAAAGCATCTGCTAACAGTTTCAGCATAAATGTGTGATATTTCTCATGGATGAGCCAGAAGTATATAGTATTTTCTTTGTCTGGTATCAATTTAAAGAGGGCAAATAGTGTGTGTGTGTTTTTTTTAATAGAAATGTGTAACATTTTATCCTAGCAAGTCTATGAAGAAAGTTATGAAGCTAGATACATTCATATCTTGGGAGCGCAGTGGCTCAGTGGTAGAGTGCTTGACTCAAGACCGAAGGGCCGTGAGTTCGAGCCTCACCGGCATCACTGCGTTGTGGTCCTTGAGCAAGACACATTTATCCTAGCTTAGTACTGGTTCAACCCAGGAAGAATCGTCCCTATATAACTGAAAGACTGTTGATGGGACGTAAAGAATCAAATCAAACAAACAAACATTCATATCTTGAACTCTCCTCGTATGTTTTGCATCTCAAAAGAATTAGAGACATATCATTGAGTACCAACATATATTTGAGCCATGACGTGTGATTTCCAACAATGTGACATAATGACATGTGTAGACTCAGATGAGCCTCTGCTGTCTCCTTTAAAGCTAAGACACTCCAAATGGCATTCAGTCAGTAGCTTAACAATCATAGAGTACTCAAGCGACTAGCAAAGGCTCTGATCAGACTGCGCGTATGCGCAGGCTGATCTGAGGCTTTGCTGGTCGCACATACCACATTGTTGGAAATCTCATGCACAGACTCATATTGGTTAAGAATTTAGAAAGTTATTTTTTATTACCCTCTGACTGCTGTTTTCTTTATGGTTTTTACAGAAAGGTCCAGCATTCCCAAGGTCACCTATAGGAAGTGTATCTTTCCAGGCAGACACTGATAATCGTAGAAATTTCCCCAATGACAAATCATTTCACCTCTTTAAAAGACAAAGGTATGTTCTCTAGAACAAGGCTTTACCATATGGTTAACTGATACTTGTAGTATGGCCGATGCTTTTTTTCTTTGATCTTTGCTGATGTTTAAATCAGACACCCTAGAATAACGACGAAGGAGGAGCTTAAAACCGTACTCTAACTCAGTGTTAGATTTAGGCTTGATTTCTATTCGGTCCCTGGACCCAGGGCATCAACAAAAGTTGAGTCCCATGTAAATTTTACTGAGTCCCAGAAAGTTTCCCAACCTAATTTTTTTTTGCAATATTAAACAGAGAAGTTAGCTAAAACTACCAATTAACTCTAATATCAAACATTTTCAGTTTACACTATGTGATTGACAATCAATTAAAAAAAGCAAAAAAAAATCAGACTTAGCAGTGATGGAGTCTTTGACTATTAAACTTTTTCGCTTTTAAAAAGTCTTTACTTGACGCTCTAGACCAAGATTATTTTACTTTTGCCTGTTGAAAATCGCTGAACCTGTCTGTGAACGCATTTTTAACGGATAAAACATCGATTTGTGATAGTATTGGGCCTTGACTTCAGAATACACTTTATTAAGTTATTTAAATGTTTCTAGTGTGACTTCTCGAGACAAACGCCATTTTTACCCAGCAAATCCATTTTGGAAAAACCGCAAATCATTATTTATAGCTGAGCCTCGTTCTGATTTCAACAGTTGCTATGAACAACGGATGTCGGAAAACCACAACTAAATACTATTTATAGCAGTCTCTTTGTGATTTTAAAGAGTTGCAAAGTACAAAAGACCGATATTCAAGGGTTTTAACTCTCTTTACTATTGAGCTGGCTTAAATGTGTTGAAAGTCGACTGCTTTTGATCTTGCATTCCATGGACGCAAGCTACTTGTCCTTCTTTCGTACCAACAATTTTCATTGCGTATTTAGATATTATTACATCGTAAACACGAACACTGCTCTAACTTCCAATTTTAGTTAAACAGCGATGTAGGTGGTAACTATCTAAATAGCGACAAAATAAGCCGTAGGTAAATGTAATATAATTTACAGCTTAGGCCGGATGCAGGGAGGAGTGAATGTAAATTTCGTCAGGTGTCAGTAACACGTGTTTTTTTGCGCCTGCCCCATACTACAAGCTAAATAAAGGATTCTTCCTCGGCTTTCTGTTTAAACCGCTCGGTGGGCTATGCCCACCTCGCGGTTTAAACAAGAAAGCCTCGGAAAAGAATTCTCTCATCTATTACTTGTGAAAATGCTGTCTGCATATCTGCTGCATATATTTAGATGCACTTCAGACTAGATTTTATCATGGAAGTAAGCAATGAACCCTGATCAGACTGCTCCCTTGTGAAAACCACGAGAAAACCTTTCTCCGGGTGTTTGTGAACAACGCAGGCGCAGACCAGCCTGCGCATATGCGCAGTCTGATCAGCGCCTTTGTTATTCGCTTTTTGAAAAGTATCATAGGTAAACTTGCTACAGGTGAAATTTCATTTTCAAGCTAGTCTCTGTAGCTGAGGAGACTGGTTTGAAACTTGTTTTGTCAGAAACCCCGAAGACAGGTTTTCTCGCGACATGGCCCATATACTCAACCTAAAAGCATAAGCAGACGAGAGGGCAGACAAAACCCATGACTGGCGGTAAAATGGTTAACTAGGTCAGATCAGTTTATGGCTGCCAGGTTGGGATTTGTTTACCTCAAATGTTTATAAAGAAGACTTTAGAAACTTGAAACTTAAGATGAAGAATTCAAAACGATTGGGCCATTCACTATTAACTCTTTGCCTACTAGTGCTGTCTGCTGACAACCTTTGCAAACAGTCTGGACCCATATCAGGCCTGACAAAACATCTGGCCTTATCTGGATCCAAACTGTTTGACACTTATGGTATTCCTGAAATATTTTTTTTAAAAGTTGATTTTGAAAAAATCAGCAGACAAGAAAGCATGCAAAATTACCCAGTAGGCAAAGAGTAAAAGACTTTAGAAGCTTGAAACTAAAGATGAAGAATTCAAAACATTTGGGCAGTCATGGCCAGCCACTGAGATAAAAACATGACATAATAATCTCATTTTGAATGTGCCATGCCATTTAATAGCAACCAACCAACGAGTTGTTGCCGCGCAGCGGCAACAATGAGGGTTGGTTGCTGTTACGATTAGAGGCTCTGTTCTATTCATCTGCTATATGAAGGCATGATTTCCATTCTGTCAAAACAGAGTTCCGGTATCTATACGGAGTCGATTCGATCGAACTAAGAACCTTATTCTACCTTTGTAAAATGTGCCATACTCATCATTGACATTGAAAAAATACAAAAAGGAAAAGTGAATCGCGAAGATGCCAGTTTTGTTGATATTTAACTTGTATTTTAACCATAAGACTGAGGGATTTTTTCGATCACCAGGAGCTTGAAAGTTAACGATAACTCTTTCAAGCAAGCGGCTGTGTGATCCCCATGACGTGACGTCACAATTCTTATAACGTTACGTCACGACCCGATAACGACTTGAGCCGAATGCCAACTGCCATGTGCATTGCGCGCCTTTGAAAAAAGACGGCCACAAATGAGCCACGACATAAGATTCCAACAATGTGATATGTGTGACCAACAAAGACTCAGATCAGCCTCCGCATACACACAGTCTGATCAGAGCCTTTGCTAGTCGCTTGAATTTTCTATGCGTACTATGCTACTGACTGAACATCATTTGATTTGGAGTTTATAAGCTTAAAAGGGGGCTGCACAGGCTCGTCTGAGTCTACACTTGTCAAAATGACACATTGTTGGCAATCACATGTCGCTGCTCAAATTAAAATCCTTATGGTATCCAATAGGAACTTCCGTTCAAGAGTCCCAGCGCCTTTAAAATAGCTTGCAGGATTATTTTATTTCCCTATACTCAGATCAACGTCAATTTACTGAAACACTTTTGTCACTTTTCATAAGGTGTTCTGTGCCAGGTGTGGTACTAATTGTATCAATTATTGATATTTGCCTTCTTCCTTACTTTGTATACTCACACGATTACCGACTCACAAGAAATACCCTATACTGCGCTATCCTCTCAGATCAAATAGTGGTTGGTTGCCCATTAGGTGTGCCTATTTCATATTAATTTAAAATGATTTTTCAGGGATGGGTTTTATGAGCTGATCCGAGAATGGGAGGAGTACCACATGAGTCCAAACTGGAATATGGGAGAAGTGTTAGGACACAGGATCCGAGCTCTAGTCACATACAGAACTGATCTAGCCAACCATATACACTTTGCCAGGCTCTTTCAGTCACAACTGATTGCTGTAAGTAAATATCACAGCATTGCACTTTGTTGAATATCACTACATTGAATGAACTGCATTGTCAAACAGTCACTCTGCCTGATGAATAGAAACCAGGGATTTCTCTAAGTTTCAGAGTAGCCGGCAGACATTGTCAGGAACCCGGCCAAATTCACTGCTTTATACAGTCACTACAAAAAGAAACGCAAACTTTTAAATGAATTTTTTTGGGGTAAAAATTATTGATTTTCAAAATGATTCCATATCAGTGGCTTTGTCCTTCAATAAAGACCTTTACAACAGTGTGTCGTCAAAGATATGACTTTGAGTTCCGTTTTGGGATTGAAAATCTAAAATCATGACTTTTACCCCAAAATTTCAGAAAAAGACCTTTTTTGTAAAATTTTCATTTTGAATGTGTTTTTCTTGACCTAGCAAATAAGAAAAGCAGAAAACAGTTTTAATTTTGCGAAATTGAAGGCTTTACTGGGATCTTAAATAAACTCGTTTTCTTAAAAATCACCAGTGATTTTAAAAAATCGCTATTTCACCTTTTCTCTCTTAATTGACGAGCTTTTTGTGACAATATAATGAAAGCCTATATCACTCTCTTCCTCTTAATGCTTATCAGTGATTCAAATTTACAACTGATTCAAGGAACTTCCGGTTTATAGAATAGCATTTTCCAAGGCAATAAAATCGACATCAAAGCATTTTTTTTTCAATTTGATAATATGCAAATTTTCTTCCGTTCATGACATTTATTATGCATGGATTTCAATTCTTAATTCTACGAACTGTAAATTTTAGAAGCCCTTTAAAGATTGTCCATTAACCTAAAATTTATGGTACGTTACTTTTTATGGACAGTATACAATTGTGTTTTTGGACATTAGTATTCTCCTAGAGAAAGTTGTAACCGTAAGCGTATGCGGCTGAGAGCGATATTTTTTTTTATTAGGACACTCTTTAACTCGTACTCGATAAAATGCTAGATTGGCCATTCTTTGGCTATTTCTTCTTGCCTATCTTCTTTACAATGTTTTTGGCGATGACTCCAACAGTGCCCATTTGTCTGAATGACTCGCAAACGTTGTCACGATAACAGACGGACATTTGAAAAATGATAAACAATCGTTCAAACATGTGAAAGGGCAAATGGCGTCTGTAAATTAAAGGATATGAGGACTGGTCATCACATATTGTGTTTGTGACTTTTTGTTTTATGGGTACCCTTGCATGACGAAAGAAAACATGTTGTGAAAATGCCGCAAGCATAAAGAAATTCGATTTACCGACAATAGACGTAACAATCTAAGTATCCTGCAAGTTAAAAATGAGTATCTTTAAAGGGGCTATAGTTATCAAAGAGTATGCATAGTTTGCGTTTCTTTTTGTACAGACTGTAGTATAACCTTAGGACCAAATCTATCAAAGTAGCTGGCAAAGTAGGTGGCTATTTTTGCCAGCTGCTGCCTCTAAGCGAAAACACTGGAAACATTGTCAAAGAGGCACTATCAAAACATGTTTTGGTTGATTTTGTTTGAGTTGATGTCAGCATTTTTTCTGTCATTTTGGGATGTTTTCCTCAGGTGACAGCTTTTGAGATTTTTGTCCTTAATTTGTAAGTGACTAGTGAAAGCTGAGGCTATCTGCCCTCACCGAAGCCTTTAAGGCTCATGCTTATTGCACAGGACTCCAGATAAGAGCGCATACTGAAAAAATATTTTTTTTATTTCTCAACCAAAACATATGTTGTGGGTACTCAAAAGAACTGTCTCAATTAGACGGCTCTTTTGAGCACCCAAAACACTTGTTTAAATTGATGGGTGAGGAAATAAATGCAATTTCGGAAGCACAAACTATCCTTATCTGGACCTATGTTGCATGGTTGAAATCTTATAAAAAACCAAAAACATCCTTAGCCCCACTGGATAGCTTCAAATTTTTTGTGGAAGATTTACTTGAAGCATAAGCTGGAAGTTTCTTAGGGTCTGGCAAAAAAATTGTTGGTGCTAATTGGAAGTGTCTCGGTGAGATGCTTCCAATGAGCACCTCAACAACTATTTGTGTGGAAAATATAAAAAAAAAATATTGCAAATTTGCATAGAACAGTGTTAATGAAAGCTAATATAGGAATTGTAGGCTGGTCTGTTGAAATTTGCATTGGGTTGGCCCTGCCATTATTAGTCTAGTGATTTAAGGGAGTAAGGACCTAATTCTCGGCTAATTCTTGTTTTGGGGAAGACAACCTGAAATGGTAGGTATTTTGTTGTCACTGCATTGCATGGGAAGAAGTTTTTTTGCTTTTCTGTGCATCTATCCATCACACCCCCTTGTCAGCAAGGTATATTTATCTCATAAATCATAAAAGCTACAGCCTTGAAACTTGGTCAGCTGACAGAGCATGATGATTGGATTACCTGGTAAATTTTTACCAAATTCTGAAGAATATTCAGGAATTTTAGCCTATGGTGTACTTAGTATAATTGTATGCATACTTCCATCAGTAACTGACACATTTGCCCCTAGCACAGGAAAAAGTTCCTGTCTATATTTATGACTACCATGGGTAAATTTCTTGTTTCTTTTCTACAGATGTGTAAGGGTGATGGCAGTGTGAGAACAAGTAACGATGATGACAACATAGCTTTGTTGAGTCAGCTGAAAAGGACTAATCCAGAAAAATTTAAAAGGTAAAACATAGGTCCAGATAAAGAAATTTTATTTGCGTAAAATTTTAATAATTTTCTTACTCATTAATTTAAACATGTGTTTTGGGTGCTCAAAAGAACCGTCTCATCGAGACGGTTCTTTTGAGTACCCACAACATATGTTTTGGATGAGAAATAAAGAAAATAATTTTCCAATACACACTCTTATCTGGAGGCCTGGGTAAAATCACCTTAACGCTATATACTCAGAAAGGCCAAAATTGCATACAATAGGGCTAAAATACTTCTAGGTCCAGATGAGTGAATATTTTGAGAGTGAAATTATTTCTTAGTTTTTAGTCTAACATGTTGCTGATGGTGAAAAGAACTATATCACTAAGAAATAAGAAAATTACATGTAAAGATACATTTCTGTTGTTAACTACCATTTTAGTAAATGTGTGCAGAAAAACCTGTCATTAGCAAGTGGATTGGGGATATGCCAATATTGCTTGGTGAATAAAGGTGCTTGCTAAATTGAGTTCTAAGGTCCAAGCAGAGTTGGACAGTGGGAGACCTCAGTACTGCATAGGTCCAGATCAGGAAATTTTATGAGCGTAAAATTGTAATTGTTTCCTTACCCATCAATTGTAACATGTGTTTTGGGTGCTCAAAAGAACCGTCTCATTGAGACGGTTCTTTTGAGTACCAACAACATATGTTTTGGATGAGAAATAAAGAAAATAGATTTCCAATACACACTCTTATCTGGAGGCATGCACTGCATATGACGAAATTGACAACTCTATATTCTGCTTTAACTTCTTCTCCAATGTCAGATTTTTTTTTCTGTCAGTGATTGAATTATTTGACTCTTTGCCTACTTGGAAATTTTGCATGCTGTTTTGGCATCTGTTGATTTTTTTTCAAAATGATTTCGAAAAAATTCTTTCAGGGATACCTTCAGTGTCAAACAGTTTGGATCCAGGTCAGGCCCGACATTATGTCGGGCCTGATCTGGGTCCAAACTGTTTGCAAAGGTTATCCACAGACGACACTAGTAGGTAAAACATTAAGCCTGTAACTAATATATTTGTTCCTTGTATTAGGCTTCAGGAGCGATTCATCAAGCCTCTCAGCCTTGGGGGACCCTGTCCCCTACCCACATTCCCAGGTTGTCAGGAGTTTTTCCGAGATTTTATTGTGCTAGCGTGTAACCCAGTGCTAAACCAGCATCTCTGTGATACATTCTCGGCGAAGGTTCTTGAGCTGAACGACTCCACTTTCACATTAACGGATGATGATGATGGCGTCCAATCCAGTGAAGATAATGAGGTAATATTTATACTTGTCTCATATAAGTCTTGTTGTAAGAAAATCTGATTTTATTGCATGCAACAACAAAGGGGCAGAACAGCCTGCATGAATCATTCTTTCAG
This sequence comes from Loripinus fragilis, assembly GCA_964019695.1. NCBI lineage: Eukaryota > Metazoa > Mollusca > Bivalvia > Lucinida > Lucinidae > Loripinus > Loripinus fragilis. The sequence continues at coordinate 31,278,371 of OZ026514.1, forward strand.
TCTGCTCAGCACCTTTGTTATTTGCTATCTCAAAACTTTTTAATCTTAGATGTCACTACTATGTATGTGCTTGTAAACATTATAGATATCTGCAGCCTGTTTAATTATTAAATTTGGCATTTGCCTTAAATTTTCATTGCATACTTTATAGTACTCATAGTACTCAGAATCATGAGTACTAAGATGTACACATGAGTACTTTTCTAAATTACTCAGTACTTACTTAAGTACATTTACAAAATGTGTACTCAGTACTTACTCGAGTACATTGTAAAACAGTCAGTACTCAGTACTTCCTCGAGTACTTTTTCTTAGTACTTGCTTCATCCCTGCTCAAAAGTATAACACTAAATCTTGTTACTTTCAAAATTTCAGTAATCTAGCTAGTCTCTGTAGCTGGACAGGTTGGATTGAACCTAACCAGGTTACAAACCCCGAAAACAGGTTTTCTTGTGAGGGTATTCATATGATTCATGTACTGTAACATGCCAGAAGTACCGTATAAGACACTATAAACAATCATATTAGTACACACTGGGTACTTTATAGGTTGTTTACACTATAGTATAACCTGTGTGTAAAACGGCCACTCAAAAATTGACAAAACAAAGATCTTAATGACAAATGGTAGCTTAATGAAGGTCAAAAGTATTTCAGAATGCTCCCCTTGGAGCATTCTGCAATACTTTTGACCTGCATTAAGCGATAATTGGTCTTGAAGCCCCAATTTTCGGTCTTTTTGAGAATGGCCATTATATACAGGTTTTACTGTATATGAACATCTGATTTCCAGTCAGTTGGATGCAGTGAAGTGATTTCAATATCAATATGGATTTATCTTGTCAATGAAAAAAACATTGTAAATACAGATCAGCCTGCTCTTCATTGATTGGATAGATTACCCTCCAGATAGGACTAAAAAATTGTTGAAAGCTATGTGAAGTCCCAAACACACAAAACCTACTATATGGATGTTGCTAAGTCCCAATCTGCCATAGTAATTTATCGGTATTGTCATCATCACTTTCTGTTTGGTGATACCAGCACTGCAGACCTTGATCAATCAGATGCCACAAAATGCTGACATCTTTACCCAGGGTTTTACAGGACGCAATATCCTGCGTCTTATACGCATAAATCATTAGGTAGGACCCCTCAATTTACCTTACCTGCGTCCGCTGGGACGCAGACGTGTTTGTTGTGCCTTTCATTAAAATCCCAAATTCCAAAGATTCGGTTTTTCCCATATTTACAGCCTATCTATAAATAAATAGGACAGGTGCTGTAATATCGGAAGGTGTGTCAAAACAGTCCAATCATATTCACGTTGCTATGGGGCTTTGAAATCTCATCATGTCTAGCACCAGTTCTGATTTATCTATCAACATAGACGCTTGTCAACATATTGGGTTTTCTTATGGTCAGGCGTGTAAATGACTAGAAAAAAACGGCTGCTAAAATGTCGAAACAGAGCGATCTGAGAAACTTTTTTTGGCAAAAGAAATGCAGAAACGGACCAAGAAACATCCTCTAGTGGCTGTTCAGAGTCAGATCAGTCCAAATCTTCTAAAAAAAACCAGCCCCCCAAAAAAGATTGAAAATTCCTATCTAGCTGGCTAGGTTGCTACAAATGGTTGAGATGCGAAAATGACCTGATGTTTTGCGACACCTGTTTGACAGCTAAGGCCTGTTTGAATCCCTTCACGGAAGGATTTACTACCTCCCAAAATTCTACGCTTATATAAAACGGTGGGACCCCCATTTTCAATGATGGGACCCCCATCATAATCAAAGTTGAGTCCCAGGGACCCCCAAACATTCAACTTGGTGTAAAACCCTGTTTACCCTATGCTTAATAAGCCAAAGTGCCTTTTTGAGGAGGAAAATAGCACATTTTCAGTACCTTAATTAGCATGCGTATTTGCAGATTTACCCCAACAAATTTTCAAGAAAAAGTAATTCAAATTGATCTGTTAGGGTAACATAAAGCATAAGAAATTCAGTATACCCAATACAATCAAATAGTCATGGGTACCAAATTTTATCACTTTGCCGTCCACAGTTCATTTTTAGCTCAGTAGAGTGGCTAAATGTACACAGCTAATCAACTGGTTTTTAGCATATTATTCAATATGATCTGAGAGAAAATTGTCAGTTATGTTCATATAGCAGCAATAAGACTAAAATATATCAATTGGTAAGTAAAGTTTTAACATTTGCAAAAATAACCAATTGAAAAACCAAAATACTCAGATAAATATTTATTAGAAACAGGGATTTTTTTTCGGTTGTCTCAGGGGCCGTTATAAGGCCCCTGTCCCAATTGCAAATGCCTACATTTTTTCCCAATTTGAACAAAAAAATTCCCCATCAGAAGGTCATTTTTATGTAAATCAATATAGTTTACAAATTGCCTTCATTTTCAATGGACTTTTAATCAAAATAAAGCATATGATCAGAAATAAGAGTGATTCAATGCAGTTTAAGCGTCCCTGTTTAAGAAAATACTATAAAAATGAATGAAGAAAATTTCCCAATTTCGGTTAAAATGCCAAAAATTTCCCAAAGCGAAACGCCCTAGGGCCCCTTCGCAAAAAGGTTGAAAAAATCACTGAGAAATGTTGAATACCCAATTAACATTTGCAATACCCAAATGAATGAAAAAAGGAGTGGGTAACATACCCAATTGTTCAGAAAATTAATTAAGGTACTCAGGTAGCACAATCAAAGGGGCGCTCTGGATGGGAGAAACTTTCTTCCTTTTCAAGGTTTCTGATTGGTTGAGATTTCTTGTTAAACTCTCTTCTGCTCTGACTATAAGATAAACATTCTAGGGTCAAATTTCCACTTGCAGCAAATTAACAATGTATGATACATGGTTTCAGAGGATTATTTAATTTCTTCAGTAACTGCCTGAAGGTTTAGATTTGAGTAAAAAGAAACAAAAAACACACATTTTTATGCAAGAAGCTATTGGCACAATTATTATAAGGTGTGTATTTTTGGATAATTAAGGGGATAATTTTCTTTAATATTCCATAAAATATATGTGCTGTGATGTGACAAAGCCAACAAAATGTATGCAGTCAGTGAAGACTCAAATCAGGCTATGCCTGATCAACCCAAATGAAGTTTTATGGAGAACTAAAGAAAATTAAACTTACTCCGTCACTAAATACCCATCTTATTGGTTTCTTTAACCCTTAAAGTGCCAACCACAACAAAAGCTGTCTGCTTTTGTCATCTGCTGAAATGTTTTGGAAGCCTTGATCAAACAGTGTTGACCCAGATCAGACTGCTCCTACAGCAGTAGTCTGATCTTGGTCCATACTGATTTTCTCTATGCTTACATAATTGAAAAAGTTAGTAAAAATATGCAGCAAATGTCACCTTATACCTTTTCATCAGGGTATGTACTGGTTGGTAAGATATAAAAAATCTTCAGGGGCAAAAATACATCATTTTATTAAAATTATGACTAGGAGCCCCTTAAAATATGAATCAGTGATTTTTTTACCTGTGCGTCCTGCGTCTCAGACGCATGATTCTCACAAAGGACGCATGATTTTAAATCATGTGAATCCCGCAGGACGCATTAAAAATTGTGGCGAAAAGTCTGCATTAAAAAATTTGCAACTTTCGTTTTGAACGTTTTTTTACTTGCGCACCATGTCTTGAATAATATTGGTAAAAACCGGTACTGAAATACTCCCCAACAGTTTAGCGATCATTACTTCCCTTGGGAAACATGTGTTTTCAGATATTCACGGGGAGTTTACTGGTAAAAGCCAGTGCCGATAAACCAGTACCGACCAAAAATGAAGCATTGGAATAATGCGTTTTACCCGCAAGTTTAAACACCCTTTCCATAATGCCCCTCCATAATGAACACAGCATGCTTTCATGAGAAGATTATGTCTCCAAAAATAGACACTAAACAGCCCACACTGGTGTTCTTAGCAAGAGGCCCAACTTGGAAATAAACGAATGGCATTTCTGAGGAATATTAAATTGTCTTCTACCGACCAGGTATGTGCCATTTAGTACTCTATTTTCCAAAAATCTATCATTCTGGAGAAGAGGGTGCTCTGATTACATTTGTTTATATTCAAATCAGACACCCCTCCCTCTCTTCTCCCTCTGTCTTTGTCCAACACTTTTGAAGGCCAAGGTTATTGTGGTTGGGGGGTGAACAGAACAGGCCAGCGCCTAAAGACAACCCCTGCTCGATTTTTCTTTAGGTGTGGACTTAGTTTTTTTTAGGGGGGGAAGGGCTGGTGGTTCTTTTTTTTTTAGAAAATTACCATTACCCATTTGATTTGCAGGTTGGCCCCCTTTTGGGAACACAGGGGGAGGGGGGGGGGGAGAGAGTTGGCCCCTTCTAGACAAATCCTAGAATCAACTCTGCAAATAGAATTGTTAAAGTATTACTGCAGGCTCATGAAGTACGGGGACTGTACTGTGAACAGATGGTATTAACAAAAATTAATATGGTATCATCACCCTATGTCCAAGGGCTCAGTAACTTCCATCAGTACACTTGTAGGCATGCAGAGTTAGATGAACACAAGCTAATGGCCTGGGCTCTAAAAATTATTTTACATGACAAAGTAAGCTTGCTCTTTATTGTATAAGTAAGTATGACAGTGTCTTGTTTCTCAAAATGGCTTCTATGAATGGGTCGGATTTGTATGGATACATAAAATTTATGATTCAAAGTGGGCCCCATATGGGATGCAGAACTTCGAGTTTGGGATGCAAAGAATTTTGGCCTAGTGAGTCCCGGGACTCATAAAAACAAATTTGTAAAAAAATCACTGTATGAATGGGCTATTCCACACTTTGTAAGGAATAGTCCATCAGAATAAGGGTAAATTATCACCAAATGCCTTTCTTTTCTGTCAGAGTTTTATGAAATAAAATAAGAGTAATCCTCAACACACATGTATGTTGACTGTATACTCCTCACATTTGACACTGTACTGTAGGGAGAAAGCAGCATTTCAGATTTTGAAGGAGTCGGTAGGAGCATGACAAAGTCAACATTATGCTGTTATTAAAATGAACCCAAACTGCCCCTGGCAGTTTACTATGTAACAGTAGGTACACAGGACTGGTGTCTGTGTGACCCTTAATTATTACTGGGAAACTGAAGTATTATACCAGGCTGCTTAAATATATTGTCTGCATTCCACTTAATTAATTCAAATGTTTCTTGCGATTTTAAAAGGTTTTCCCGTGGAACTGTATGTCTTGTCTGATCAGCAGGTTAAAGGTATCTCAAGAGAAAATGTCTTATTAAAAGAAAAAAGCTTATTAAACATGCATGATGCTTGGCTTTATCCGATCTTATCCTCCAATATTTTAACTAAATTTGCTCATGAAACAAATATAATAAATGAAATAAATCTTATATTAAATGCAAAAAAACTGGTTAATACAGACCTGTATTTTTATGGTTTACAAAAAGGTGATGGCGAGCTGCCCTTTTCCCCTAAGAACTGGGTCTAAAGGAGCTCTAGCGATAAGGCGTATATTTTCCCTAGTTGACAGGATTACAAAACCTAAATTTTCAAATTGCCCTAATATCATTAAAATTGGACTGTCTCGGTAGTAAAATATGCATAGAAAGCATCAAAATAGGTTTCAAAGCGATCCATCATTTACAAAGCCATGAAAACTTGCACCCTTTACTCCCACCCCTCATTTTACGTCTTTAGACTGGGTGCCGTTTATACGATAGTTTAAGTAAATCCTTTGCAGGTTTTCAAAAAGCAAAAGGGCTAAAATATTAAGGATATAAGTGCCCTTCATTTCCAAAACTTTGCGGTATTCCTTCTGCGCATGCGTACGAAATATACTTAAAATTGTGACGTTTGTCATTGAAAAGATGAAACTGGCGTCTTTCAGTTTGTTTTTAGATGCTTTCCCCCCCTAGACCAAAGATGCCCTTTGGACAATTAAATGTCGCTATACAAATATATAACATATGTAAATGGCGTCTTGGGTCTAGGGGGTGAAAGGGGTTGTATAAGCAAAATAAGACATTAAATATCTGACAAAAATAGACCACTTTGCAAGATGGTCGTTTTTATTGTACATCAACTGTATAAATAGTTTTACTGTACTTAGCGTGGTTCCCTATTAAACGGTCTAGTTTCCATATATGTTATTGAATAACAAGCACAGTTGATGATCGAAATAAATTATCATTCAATAAGAAGTAGAGTTATTACATGCGAAGGAAACCCAGTTTTAAATATACAAATTGGGGGCAATGATGCATCGACGGCTCGTCTATATATATATTTGTTGAATGTGCCTAGTTTCTCCAGTCGTTATTTCAACAAAATAAAACGAACATCTCGTTTAGGGAGATTGCTAGCCTTATCGCTAGAAATTCTTTGTTGGCAATTTGTTTAGATTAGTGAGGGTGAAAGGCCATAAACCTGCCACTTGTAGCATTGCTGTCATTAATAGCATTAGAATTTCATGGTGATAATCTCCAATAATCTACAGGGAAATAGCTTGAACAGGAAGAATCATGTCCCTATGGGCATGAATGGCAGTACTCAGCCCCTTTGATTGTGCTACCTGGGTACTGTATATAAGATATATTGTTATGGTTGTGCTAAGCCCCAATCGGCTATAGTAATTTCTCTTTAATATATGGTCTACAAAGAAATACACCTGATACATTCCCTTTACCGACTCAAAATACAAAATCTTGTAACACCCTACTAGTGTGATATTTTTCCGTATCACCATCCTCCCTGTTTTACCCACCTTGCAAGCATAAAACCCAGCACCTGGCGGCGAACAGCAATCTGAGGGATAACACGTTTACAATACCCTAATCACTAAAATCACATCCCACTCTTTCTGACGTTTTGGCAATTAGCCTTAATTACTTTTTCCACATTAAAGAAAAGGACTTAAACACGTAAATGATAAATGCATTTTCCTGCTCTGCTGAACATGTTTACACAATGTGATGTCATCAAAAATTTGGCGTGACGTTATTTGCTGTGGCATTGCAACGTCACGTCACACGGTATCAATTTTATTTTTTTGTTGCGTTTATCACTGAAATGTAAGTGTTTGTTGTTGTTTTTATGTAGGTATATAGTAAAAACATTATTACTTTAGTAACTTGATCTAGTGGGTCGGATCACATCACGTGGCTACGCCAGGAACGACCCGATCACACTCGACTTGGTCTCGTGTGATCCGATGTTCCTGGCGCAGCCACTCGGTATATTTATTGTCATCATTACTTTCTGTTTGGTGATACCAGCACTGCAGACCTTGATCAATCAGATGCCACAAAATGCTGACTTCTTTACCCTATATGCTTAATAAGCCAAAGTGCCTTTTTGAGGAGGAAAATAGCATATTTTTATTTCATAAAGTAATTTACTTTCCCTGTATAATCATATAATTTACCTTGAGTAAAATATATTTGATAGAAATCATCATTTTGGCATGCTGGGTAATTTTTCATGCTTTTGTTCAGTTGTCGTATGCTGACTTTCTTAAAAAAATTCTTTCAGGCACACTATCAGCGTGTCTAACAAATTTGATCCAGATCTGGACTGACAGAATGTTGGTCCTGATCTGGTTCAAAAAGTCGATATTAGCAAGGAAAGAGTTCAATAGAACTTTCTATCACTATTGTGTTTGCTTAACAGGAGTCCGAGTTGTTTTGTTCTGTTCTGTTGAATTCCCGTCTAGTTGCCAAGTTCCTAGGGTTTGTGACGTTTCTGCCGTACCAGAGTCCAGATAAGATGCCTGACAATGTGGAGTCCATGTACATACACATAAGAAATAAGGTATTACCAGTGGTATCAGGAATTCAGGAAATGTCTTATTTATAAGCGTACTGAATATATTGGCATTATATATATCTGCTTGAATAAAATATTATTTAAACCAACCAGTAATATCACTGCATTTAACCCTTTGTATATCGGTGGCTCCTAAATGAGTACTTTTGCAAACAGTGAAGACACAGATTAAACAGGGTCAACACTATTTTGCTAAAACAAAAATAATAAAAAAAAATACAATTTTGTTTCGAAATTATAACCTGTGATCTTTGGATATATACAATGAACCATCCCAAATTTATTGTATCAATATAATAATCAAACCAGAAGGTAGAATCCATAACTGCATAAAAGGGCTTTAATAAGATAAAACAAGCCAAAACATGGGATTTTTGTACTTTAGGCATTGAGATGGGTTAAAGTTTTTAGGATTATTCCTGAATTCAGGATTTTGAGGCTAACTTTCCATAGAATGTCAGCCTCAAAATGCTGAATTAGGGAGATAATTATATGTTCTCTGATTTATATAGTCTGTCTAAAGACAATTGACCATTTAAACTTCGAATTGTGAATATTTAGTGGGCATACTGCAAGTTTTAAAATCTGAGTTTTGAAAGTTCAGGATTTTGGAAATTTAGAACTTTCACCCTTGCATGTACAAGAAGCCAAGGCTCAGGCGCAAATTTGCAGTTTTTCCCTTTGCATCTTTTTATGGGATTCACAACGATAACATACAATTCATTCTGGGAACACAGTGGCTTAGACTGGGGATTGAAGGGCTGCTAGTTCGAGACTCACCAGTCACTGTGTTGTGTCCTTGTACAAGGCACTTTATCGGCTACTTAGTACTGGTTCAACCTCCTGAATTGACTGGGATGAAAAAAGACAACACAAACAAACCATTCTGAAGCTGCAGAGAATATTTTTAATCTTGATGTGGATTTTGCATTACTATTGTAATTTTTAACAGATCTGGGATGTACTTTAAATGAAGCATTGTAGTTTAGCCTTGATAAACTATGGACTTTATCCAGTATCTTGTTTCTAGATGATGTATTCATATCATAACTTAATAAGTTCAAAATTTCAGCATTCTAAGAGTGATAAAGCTAGCTGGCTGAAGTAAAATTCTCTATAAACCTGGGTGAAAGTTTTCAACTTTCTGTAGAAATGCTTAATGAAGCAGATTATAAATTGCTACACAATCTAAAGGAAAGTAACTATTTACACTTGAAATTATGCACTTTTGTTGACATATTGCAAATTATAAATTTAATGAATTTCTAAGTTTAGGATTTTGTAATTTTTCAGCATTCACTTAGCTCTAAACTTTGACATATGAGCTGCAATATGAGAGTTCCAATAATGTGGTATGTGTGACCAGCAAAGTCTCAGATCAGCCTGCGCATATGAACAGTCTAATCAGAGCCTTTGCTAGTCGCTTGAATAATCTATTACTGTTAAGCTACTGACTGAACAGCATTTGGATTTCTAAGCTTAAAAGGAGGCTGACAGGCTTTTCTGAGGCTATTTATGTCAAAATGCCACATTGTTGGAAATTTCATGTCGCGACTCAATTATATTTCAGCAACTTCCATTGTTAGATATACTGGAGTGTCTACGGTTAGCTGTTGTTACTGGCAAGCTCTGTCTAACTGTACCATGGCTGGTGGAGTATCTCAGTATGATGGACAATCTAGCCCCGAGCCTAGACTACTTTCAACAAGTTTTGTTCCTACTGCTATATGTACACAGGTAAGACTAGCTGTTGTTACTGGCAAGCTCTGTCTAACTGTACCATGGCTGGTGGAGTATCTCAGTATGATGGACAATCTAGCCCCCAGTCTAGACTACTTTCAACAAGTATTGTTTCTACTGCTATATGTACACAGGTAAGACTAGCTGTTGTTACTGGCAAGCTCTGTCTAACTGTACCATGTCTGGTGGAGTATCTCAGTATGATGGACAATCTAGCCCCCGAGCCTAGACTACTTTCAACATGTATTGTTTCTACTGCTATATGTACACAGGTAAGACAAGCTGTTGTTACTGGCAAGCTCTGTCTAACTGTACCATGGCTGGTGGAGTATCTCAGTATGATGGACAATCTAGCCCCCAGCCTAGACTACTTTCAACAAGTATTGTTCTTACTGCTATATGTACACAGGTAAGACTAGCTGTTGTTACTGGCAAGCTCTGTCTAACTGTACCATGGCTGGTGGAGTATCTCAGTATGATGGACAATCTAGCCCCGAGCCTAGACTACTTTCAACAAGTATTGTTTCTACTGCTATATGTACACAGGTAAGACTAGCTGTTGTTACTGGCAAGCTCTGTCTAACTGTACCATGGCTGGTGGAGTATCTCAGTATGATGGACAATCTAGCCCCCAGCCTAGACTACTTTCAACAAGTTTTGTTCCTACTGCTATATGTACACAGGTAAGTCTAGCTGCTGTTACTGGCAAGCTCTGTCTAACTGTACCATGGCTGGTGGAGTATCTCAGTATGATGGACAATCTAGCCCCCAGCCTAGACTACTTTCAACAAGTTTTGTTCCTACTGCTATATGTACACAGGTAAGTCTAGCTGCTGTTACTGGCAAGCTCTGTCTAACTGTACCATGGCTGGTGGAGTATCTCAGTATGATGGATAATCTAGCCCCCAGCCTAGACTACTTTCAACAAGTTTTGTTCCTACTGCTATATGTACACAGGTAAGGCTAGCTGTTGTTACTGGTAAGCTGTCTAACTGTACCATGGCTGGTGGAGTATCTCAGTATGATGGACAATCTAGCCCCCAGCCTAGACTACTTTCAACAAGTATTGTTCCTACTGCTATATGTACACAGGTAAGTCTAGCTGCTGTTACTGGCAAGCTGTGTCTAACTGTACCATGGCTGGTGGAGTATCTCAGTATGATGGACAATCTAGCCCCCAGCCTAGACTACTTTCAACAAGTTTTGTTCCTACTGCTATATGTACACAGGTAAGTTTTATATAGGTATCAAGTTAAACAAAAAAAAGGGCGCAATATTGTTAATATTTTCTTAACCTTCAGTCTAAACATGTGTTTTGGGTGTTCAATAGAACTGTCTCATTTGGACAGTTCTTTTGAGTACCCATAACATATATTTTCATTGAGAAATAAGAAAATGAACTTTTGATTACACTCTTATCTGGATATAGGCTGTGTCTTTAGAAAACTTTATTTTAGCTGTACAGGTGGTAGAGCTTTCCTCACGTCACCCTTTCCTTTCCTCACCTCCAGACTGTATGCCTGACTGCCTGTAAACCTATACTCATTATAATATCTCCAAGAATCCTGGGTAGATACTCAGAAACTTTCTGGCAATTTTCTATAGTGGTCTAGTTTATCTCCAAGAACACTAGGGGAGCACAGTGGCTCAGTGGTAGACTGCTTGACTCGAGACTGAAGGGCTGTGGGTTCGAGCCTCACCAGCGTCACTGTATTGTGTTCTTGACCAAGAACATTAATCCTAGCTTAGTACTGGCTCAACCCAGGAAGACATGTCCCTATATAGCTGAAAAATTGTTGATGGGACGTAAAGAATCAAATCAAACAAACAAACCAAGAACAGTGGGTAGATACTCCGAAACTTTCTGGCAATTTCCTATAGTGGTCTAGATGTGCACCTTTGATATCTGCCCACAATTATCTTAAACTTATCAGGGATGTTTCCCTAGCGATCTAGATATGTGTGTGCGATTTTTGTTTCTTGTCCATCTACGAATATGACTGCTGGCCTGTTACCTTTGATTTAGTACCCTACTCAAAATCCATTACATCCAATTTACGAAACCTACTTGCTACAGATTGAGATAAGTTGCTTAAATGTTTGAACCTTTTTCAGGACTTTAGTTAGAGTGCGTAAGGAAAATTTAATTTTCTTATTTCTCAGCCAAAATATATGTTGTGGGTACTCAAAAGAACCGTCTCAATGAGACGGTTCTTTTTAGCACCCAAAACATATGTTAGAATTGATGGGTAAGAAAATATTTACAATTTAACGCTGAATTTTTATTTATCTAAACCTCTGCTTTTTCTATTTTTTTCAGAATTTTGTGAAGAAAACTTGTGTAATTTATGCTTCATGTTTATTCTTCAGGTATGTGTGGAATCAGCTACAAGAGGAGCTATCTTACACCAGTCTGATGGTTGTGACTTTGATCAGCTGGCTCTTGGAGGTACATGTCTTTTCTTGCACACCAGATCGGGGTTTCCACTGTTTTTACCTATATGAGATAATTCTATCTCGCATACCCCATACCAACCTATGGGGAGCGCAGTGGTAGAGTGCTTGACTCTAGACCAAGAGGCCACGGATTCGAGCCACACCGGCGTCACTGCGTTGTGGTCCTTGAGCAAGACACATTTATCCTAGCTTAGAACTGGTTCAACCCAGGAAGACCCATCCCTGTTTAACTGAAAGATTGTTGATGGGACGTAAAGAATCAAATCAAACAAACAATCAAACAAACCAACCCGTGGGAATGATAAAAATCTAACAGCCCCATGTCGAAAAACAAGTGGTCATTACTTTGTTTAAGTGATGTCATCATGTCATGTTGCACCTCAGCGTAATCAGGAATTTCTGGGATCTTTTTAAAAAAAATAACTAAAAATGAGCCATGACATGTGATTTCCAACAATGTGGCAGTTTGACAAGTGTAGACTCAGACGAGCCTGTACGGCCTCATTTTAAGCTTAGAAACTCCAAATCATGTTCGGTCAGTAGCCTAAGATTCATAGAATATTCAAGCGACTAGCAAAGGCTCTGATCAGACTGCGCGTATGCGCAGGCTGGTCTGAGCCTTTGCTGGTCGCACATACCACATTGTTGGAAATCTCATGTCCCGGCTCCTATTATTTGTGTGAGGATGGGATAGAAAAATCCCTCCTTCCTGATCACTAGAATCTGTTAAATCCACCCAAACCCCTATCTGGTATGTAAGAATATCTTGATTCAACCAGTAAAATCTGAATTTCAAAATATACACCAGGAAACAAGCTCAAACAGCTACCTTATTCAGCTACAAATGAGCACTTTGAGTGCGATAGATACTGATACTTCAATGATCTGGCTAAAACAAATTAAGCCATTTGCGTTGTATCTTTTAACGTCATCCAAAAATAAACCTTACCTTTTACTGGAATAAGATATTCACACTAAATGTTCAGTGGATACACATCAAATTCAATATCTCTTCTTAGGATGCACAAAGTGTCATTTTGGTTGATTCATGTTCTGATGGCATCCAAACAATTAACTTGTTAAGTAGAGGTCTTGATTTCTATAGAATATTGGTTAATGGTACTCCTGGACCATTCAACACATGTCAATATGCAATTGAAACATTCAACCAAAATGTTGAGAAGTTACTCTAAATTCTGTCAAACAGATTTAGTTTCAAACTCGGAGTTTTGACTACCATGTGCGTCCGATACAACCAAAACTCTGACATTGTGACATCTTAGGTGTGAATAAACTAGGATGAGATAAGAATATCTCACACCAGGTAAATTTTCAGCTTTTCTTATCTTGTGTGCAAGAAATCAATTTATGGTGAATCCAACCTAACAAATGCAATAAATATTTGTCAGTGAACAGTCTGCATTTATGTCCTTTAAATGTCTTAACCCTTAAAGCGCCAATCACAACTGCAGCAGACGACAAATTTTGCGACATCTTTTCTAATATAAAAAAAAAGGTATGATATTTCATGAGAATCGTCTGCCAGCAGACGATTCTCATGAAATATCATGCCTTATTTGTTATTTTTGAAAAAGCAGCAAAATTGTTGTCTGCTGCAAATTATAGGTGCCGATTTAAGGGTTGAAAAGGGTTTTTATGTGAACTGCTGTAGGTGAACTATAATATTTTTAACAGAATCCAGTGTTTCCCGAAGGGTTTTTCTTCTCTGATTTACCAGATGATATAACAGATAAATTTCAAGGAAGATATCCAAGCCTTGCTGCTCTTGTGAGTATATTTGTCATATGGGCCTCGGCGCGAGAAAACCTGTCTTCAGGGTTTCCAACAAATTGAGATTCAAACCAGCCTGCTCAGCTACATGGACAAGCTAGAAAATTGAAATTTCACTTGTAGAAAGCTTTGATATAGTACGTTCCAAAAAGGGAATAACAAAGGCGCTGATCAGAATGCGCGGATGCCTTTCTTGTTCGCATACCCCCGAAGACAGGTTTTCTTGCGACGAGGCCCATTTAAGGTACCAACATACCACTCTACCCTAATTAAGAGGGTCACTTGTCGTATGCAGATAACCTTTGTAAACAGTTTGGGTCTAGATCAGTGCTGACAGAATGTTGGTCCTAATCTGGATCCAAACAGAATGTTGGTCCTGATCTGGATCCAAACAGAATGTTGGTCCTGATCTGGATCCAAACAGAATATTGGTCCTGATCTGGATCCAAACCGTTTGACATTGATAGTGTTCTTGAAAGCATTTTTTAAAAGGTTAATTATGAAAAAAGACTGCAGAAGACAACAAAAGCATGCAAAGAGGTAACAATGAAATATACGGAAATGTTCTGTATTATATGGGTCTCGACGCAAGAAAAATCTGTCTTCAGGGTTTGCGAACAACAAAGGTGTAGACCTTTGTTATTCGCTTTTTGGAATGTATCATGTCAAAACTTGCTACAGAAACCCCGAAGACAGATTTTTTCAGGGTTCGCACAGGCTTGAAAAGTACTTGAATTTAGAGGGCTTCTTGATAAGTCCTTGAAAATTAAATCTGCCTTGAAAAAAACTTGAAAATCACTCAAAAGCTCTGAAAAGTCCTTGAATTCTACTATTTTCTGTAGGACTTAGCACTGTTGATAGAGACCAAAATCAGCATAAAATTGTTGTGCCATTATTTGGTGCAGCATATTTTATACTAATTTTCTAATACTAATGTCTCCATTATCTCAGTCATACATTTCTGAAGTCGAATTTTATCACTTAGATCAGTATTTTTCATTATCTTTAAGTGCTTTAAAACTGTAGGAGAGGCTTTTAGAAGTCCTTGAAAAGTCCTTGAATTTTACTCAGTTTGCCTGTATGAACCCTGTTTTTGCATTGAGGCACATATTATCTTTTCTATAACAATGGCAGTAATCTGCAAAGAAATTTTACAGGAGGGGACTAATGTCCTGTCATCAAATTATTATGGTTCGGTGCTGTAAAACAAGGAACAGCTGATAAAAACATTAAGAAACAATGCACTTATTTCTTGGAAGGGTATGACAACGAAGACAACTGAAGTGGGACATTTTGCTTTTTTTTGTGCTAAATGGCTCAAAAACTAAGTCTGGGCTTAGCATTGCAATGTTAATCTCAAAACTAAAGGCCTTAAAATCTAAAACAATATAAAAGAAGAAGAAAAGGATTTGTGTTGATGGCAGGTTGATATAAAAATACATATATCAAAGGGACACTTCTCCAATTACACAAGGGACATAAACCATGACCCTGAATAAAACAAATACATTTTTATAAAAGTTAGTAAGGGTGCAAAGATCAGGAATCAATACAATCAAGTACCACACCTGACCCAGGATACCAATGGGAAAGTGACAAACGCACAGTTAGACACCACAAACGAGAGCAAAGAGGTCAGCCCTTTCCCAGCAGGTGACCACAAGGCACATTTAAACAGACGCGCACAAAGGCATAGCAAACACAAGACAGAAAAAACATAAAAGATCCACAAAGAAGTATCGCCTAGGAACGGTCAGTAAAATATTTTACTGGAGGGTTTAAACCTGGTTTAACGGTTCACCATCCTCACCCTTAGTTCAGATGTGAATCAAGACACATAGATGTTTGGTTTGCATGAAAGACCCCTAACTATCAATGCATCATCTCCCAGAACACATAAATCAAGATTTTGCAAGGAGATAAAGCAAAGATAAGGACTCAACAGTAAATAAAACTGAATACCGGAGCAAAAGAAATCCAACAGGTAAACCCCGGTTGGCCTGACAACAGCCAAAGCATCAGGCCCCTACCATCTCATCAAAAGATAAGTCTTTAAGTGGTAACCGGCATGCCTCAAACTTAAAAAAACTTCAAAAAAGTTTGGGCATGCAAGAGATTGGCGCTTTACCTATATTCTCATGTTTCAGGACAACAGAAATTTTGTAGATCAGTCCTTGTTTTACACCTGCTGCCCATACATTGGAGAGTTGAAGACATTGCTTGTAGACTTCACTGTTGGCTATGGTAGCAAGGCCTCGGCTATCAGAAAAATAACACCCATTTCTGCTGATGTACCGGTGAAGAAATCTCTCAATGAGAGACAATTACAGGTAAAGCTAAGTTTATTAATTATTTGAGCCGCGACATGAGATTTCCAACAATGTGGTATGTGCGACTAGCAGAGCCTCAGATCAGCCTGTGCATAAGCACAGTCTGATCAGAGCCTTTGCTACTGACCAAACAACATTTTGAGTGTCTAAGCTTAAAAGGCCGCTGCACAGGCTCGTCTGAGTCTACACATGTCTAAATGCCACAATATTGGAAATCACATGCCACGGCTCATTTGTTTAGCGTAGTACTATTGGCAAATTGAGGACCCTACTAGAGTTTTAGTACACTTCACTGCTGGTTGTGGTAGCAAGATCTAGGCCATCAGAAAAATAACACCCACTGATGTACTTTCGAAGAAATTTCCGCTGCTGTTATAGAATGCTTACATTGTAGTATACTGAATGGTTACCAAGTAATTGTATAGGAAATGTTTGCAGGTTTGTTAGAACTGTTTGTCTGAACTGTAATTCGGTGATTAAGTCTAGCATACAGTCCAATATGGCATTAACCCTAAAATGTCACCAGTAATTTGCAGCAGACTACATTTTTAAATTATGTGACTGGCTTAATTTTTTCCACTGCTTGTGGCAGTCAGGCCTGGATCCAGAGAGGGGGGGGGGAGTCTGGACCCCCACCTCCTGCAAAATTACAAGTGCTATAGGTTTCCATAAGAATGAGCATTTGGACACCCCCTGGAAAAAATTGGACTCCCTTTCCCCAGGAAAAATTTTAGTTTCCCTTAGAATAAACAGTTGGACCCTCTCCTCTCTTTAAATAAGTTTAGGACTGAAACAAAACGCACATAAAATGTCAGAGTATTCTTTGTCAGTTGAACTTGGACCCCTCTGACCAAAATCTCTGGATGTGCGCATGACAGCTTTTTTGTCTGCTGATAATGATCTTTTTAAACAGTTTGGCCCAGATCAGGCTCTACAATAGGTTGGGGGCTTTATCTGGATAAACCTTGAAAATTGGTAAAAATGTTAATAATAAAAAAAATCTGCAGATGGCATATAAAAGCATGCAAATTACCCAGCATGCAAAGAATTAAGAAGTCAAATAAGAAAGAAGGTATGATATTTTATTTGTCATCTGCTAGTAGATGATTCACATAAAATATCATGCCTTATTTTCCACGAAGTTTTCAGAATTATTCCTGAATTCAGGTTTTTGAGGCTGACTTTCCACAGAAAGTCAGCCTCAAAATGCTGAATTAGTGAAATCATAACAGCTTCTCTGATTTATATTCAGTATGTCTTAGGACAGTTGACTATTTAAACTTGAAGTAGTGAATATTTAGTGGGCATACTGCAAGTTTTAAGATTGGAGTTTCAAAAGTTCAGGATTTTGGAAATTTTGAACTTTCACCCATATGAAAGGTATATGTGATTCTGTATTTGTTTAATAGCTACAGATGGAAGAAAATTTCTTCCATAATCACCCTGCCTCTATGAAGAGAGTGGTGGATTTTGCGGCGGACAGAACAGCATCCAACTTCATTAAGAAGTTCCGAGCAGGATTGTTACAGGACTCACTGACCGAGGGTAAAGAGAAGGTACTCAAACAGCTGGTCTCCCAGTCTGAAGGTTCTCCTACCAGTAAGATTAAGGTAGGCAATTACAGTTACTTCCCATGTTAGCGGCGACTTGTCTGCTGATAGCCTTGGCAAACCGTTTGTGGACCCAGATCAGGACCGACAGAACGTCGTTCCTGATCTAGATCAGAATCGTTTGACACTCAGATTGTGTACCTGAAAGAATTACATTGGACAATTCATTCTGACTGTTTTTAAGGTGATACTTTTATACTCTCATTTTAATAAGAGTATTCCAATTTGGTTAACCTGACAGCTGCATCTTTTTAGTTACCTCCTGCCATCATGATTTTTAATAGATCTATTGGAGAACCCAGAAAATTATTGCTTAGTGAGCATGTAAAGGTGCAAATTCTGGTAAAAAAATGATTGTGTGTGCCAGGCCCCTAGATAAGAGAGCGTGATCAAAATTTAATTTTCTTATTTCTCAACCAAAACATATCTTGTGTGTATGCAAAAGAACCGTCTCGATGAGCACCCAAAACAAATGTTTAAACTAATGGATAAGAAAATTATGAATATTCACAAATTTACGCTCAAAATAATTGTCTTGACCTATGGTGTGCTCTTTAGGACTGCTTCTGTTTTTCTGTGGATGTTGAATGTATATATGAAATATTCATTTTCAGGATAAAATTAACCCAGTAACAAGCCGTGTAGCCCAAGACATCCAGGCCAGAGTGAGACAGTCTGTTGCTAATGACACAACTGGGTAGGTTTCATAGTCATTTTTTAACCCTTTCCCCACCATTCATGACAATAGCATGTGTGATAGTTTTCAGGATAATTCCTGAATTCAGGATTATGAGGCTGATCAGCCTCAAAATGCAGAATTAGGGGATCATTATAGCCTCTGATTTATTTTCAGTCTAAGTACAATTGACCATTTAAACTTGAAATTGTTAATGTTTAGCGTGCATACTGCAACTTTTAAGATAGGAGTTTCCAAAGTTCAGGATTTTGGAAATTTTGAACTTTCACCCATGTAATTGTCGTGTGCTCTCTTATCTACTTATGTACTTGAGAAGCCTATATTGCAACTAACATGAACCCTGATCACACTGCTCCTTTGGGAGCGGTCTGATCAGGGTTCATATTGTTTGCTTCCATGATAAAATGTAGTCTTAAGTGCATTTGGATGTAAGCTGCAGACGTAAAAAGCAGACAACATTTTCAGAACAAAACAATATTGGCAGGATAGAGGTTTAACAGATGTATCCAAATTGATTGATATATTTTTATTTCTCAATTTAAGGAAACTATTTTGCCAGGGCTCCATGTTATTGAACTGATTCCTGACGTTCAGAAAATGCTAATTTCACCTCCAGATTTTAGCCCTCGTCCTACAGCTTTGGGAAGAATTACTTGCCCCCATAATTATGAGCGGACAAGTGGATTATTTGTTCCCTGAGAGGCATTGCATTGTGTCCTAAAGCACTTTTCCTCTGCATATTACTGGTTCAACCCAGGAAATGTCCTAACATGACTGAAAAATTGTTGACTGGGATGTAAAGGATCAACTTAAACAAAGAAGATACTAATTTAAAAAATGTTAAAACAAGAGTTGCATGCCATGGGTTCATTTCAGAGTTAACTCTTTGCCTTCTAGGGGCGACTTGTCATCTGATGATTACCTTTAGCGCAGTCAGTAACATGTCTGACTGAGATTGATCATGAAACAATTTCTACGGTCGTTCTCCTTTCTTCCGCTGTTTAAAGAACGGTTGTTGTCATTTACAAGCGAAAGTATGTGCACGAAGTACTGGTTAACTGCTTAGTCAAGCTTGCCCAGGAAAAAAGGGTTGGGTGAACTGCCGTCCTGACATGACCATAGCTGTTGACTGGGATGTAAAGAAGAACCAAACCAAATAAACAAAATAACATTTGAAAACAGTTTGGACCCAGATCAGGACCGTTAGAATGTTGGTCCTGATCTGGATCTAAACAGTTTGACACTCAGATAGTGTTCCTGAAAGAAATTTTTGGAAAAGTTAATTTTGAAAAAGTCAGCAGACGACAAAAAATCATGAAAAATTACCCAGCATGCAGAGTTAATGCAGTGTTTCGGCGAGAGTGCGTTTCTTGCGTTTTTGACGCAATAAATTGACTGCTGATGCACACAAAAACAGCAGCGAGAACTAAACTCCGTCTTCTTTATGTGCGGAGATCTGAGGACTTCAATTTACCTAGATGATAACGTTTCTATAAATAGTGTTCCTGTGGAAAATAGACCTGCGCACAAATGTCTTTGCTGGGTATTTCCATGACGTATCTGATTTATTTCAAAAACGACTACTGCGCATGTCAAAAGTCATTTACGCTTCGCACAGATGGGGTTTCGTTCCAAATAATTTTGGCTTGTTCGCTCTCGCTGCTATTTTGGGGCATCATGCAGCATAAATTTAAAAAAGTAGTCTAGAAAAGAAAGTTTTCTTTGCTCCAATACACCAAAATTTATAAGACAACGATTTTAAAAGAAATGAAACCAATGCATCACGTCTATTTTTAGACTTACTGTCTGCGCATGGGTAAAGCGCTCAACTGTTAAACAACAATGGCTGCCCGGTAATAAATTGGTGAGCAGACGCTTTTATTTCTTGTCCTCTGGAGGATAGGGCTTTAACTACAAGCAACACAACATTGAATAATTTCCATGAAACAGAAAATGTAACAAAAGCTGTCGATCACAAGCCTATTGATAGCAAAATATGCACCGAATTTCGAGAACTTTTATCTTACGATAGGAGACATTCTTCAAATACCTTTAATAATGACGCATGCTCAGACAAAAAGTAATTATACATTAAAAAAGTTATGACCCTCTAAATTTACCAATGACCCCCAAATTTTCAAACAAGGGGTCATCAATGACCCCCAAAAATTCTGGCAGAAACACTGTTAATGTTACACGCTTTTCACTTGCTTTGAACTGAAACCTTGTTGCTCATAATTTCATGAGCTGCCGAAAAATGGAATTCATTTCTTAAGTGTATTCATCTTTCAAAATGAGGTTCACATATGGAAACTGAGAGTGTACAGTAAAACGTGTGTTAAACGGACAGTCTCAAAAAGATTGAAAATTGGCTAACAACCCCCCCCCCCTCACCCCCCACCCCACCCCCCAGCAAAAAAAGAAGAAAAAAGACCAATTATCACTTAATGCAGGTCAAAAGTATTGCAGAATGCTCCAAGCATTCTGCAATACTTTCTACCTTCATTAAGCTACCATTTGTCATTTGTTTTGTCTGAGTGGCCATTTTACACAGGTCTTACTGTAAATATATTTTTGAATGTTGCAGGTATTGTAGCCTGAGAATCTACTCGTTGATGAAGCTGCTGTTACCAGACGACCAGGATTCCACCGTGGTTACCATGGCAGCACAGATCTCTGTGAGACTAGCAGAAGAAAAGATTGTACAGTGGATGAATAAACACATTACTGTTGGCAAGTTACAGTTATACTGAATCATTGAATAGAAGTTTCTGAACCACGCCCAGAATGTCACTCAAAAGTCACCTGATAGTTTATAACTGACCAATTCAACAATGACTTACCATGTGACATAGTCCCACAAACAAAATCGCACATGTTAAATCTCCCACAATTAATCTGAGGTTTAATTTACAGTTAGTGGATTTAACTTTTTGCACGCTGGGTAATTATACCCCGCCACACTTAAGTGTCAGGGTATTATGTTATACCTTTCGGTGTCTGTCCGTCTGTCCGTCCGTCCGCCTGTGCTCACAATTTCCGATCGATAACTTGAGTATTAATTCACAGAATTTTTTCAAATTTTGCATACGTATTGTTATCGGCGATGAGTGGTATGGGATAGTTAATGGGCAAAATCCGTCCATTTTTAACGGAGTTACTGCTCTTTTTCGTATTGGAAAAATGGTTTCTGGCCTGTTATTCCTTTACTGTTCATGATATCTGAATGAAACTTCACAGATATGTTGCACATCAAAGGTTACATATTGTGAGTAAGGACCGTCACTCTGACCTTCCCAGTTTGTGAGTTATCCGCCCTTGATAGGTCTGAAAAAAGGTTTTTGACCTATTGTTCCTTGACTATATGGAATATCTGAATATAACTTCACAGATATGTTTCACATCAAAGGTAACATATTGTGACTAAGAACCGTCACTCTTACCTTTCCTGTTTGTGAGTTATCCGCCCTTGATTGAATTAAAAAATGTTTTTTACCCATAGTTCTGTTACTATGTGGAATATTTAAATGAAACTTTACAGATATGTTTCACATCAAAGGTTACATACTGTGACAAAGAACCATCACTCTTACCTTTCCAGTTCATGAGTTATCTGCCCTTGATTGATCTGAAAAATGGTTTTTGACCTGTAGTTCATTTACTATATGGAATATCTGAATGAAACTTCACAGATATGTTGATCATCAAAGGTTACATATTGTGACTAAGGATCGTCACTCTTACCTTTCCAGATTGTGAGTTATCCACCCTTGATTGATCTGAGAATTGATTTTTGGCCTATGTTTCTTTTACTATATGGAATATCTGAATGAAACTTCACAGATATGTTGAACATCAAAGGTTACATATTTTTAGTAAGGACCGTCACCCTTACCTTTCCAGTTCATGAGTTATCCGCCCTTGATTGATCTGAAAAATGGTTTTTGACCTGTAGTTCATTTACTATTTGGAATATCTGAATGAAACTTCACAGATATGTTGATCATCAAAGGTTACATATTGTGACTAAGGATCGTCACTCTTACCTTTCCAGATTGTGAGTTATCCACCCTTGATTGATCTGAGAATTGGTTTTTGGCCTATGTTTCTTTTACTATATGGAATATCTTAATGAAACTTCACAGATATGTTGAACATCAAAGGTTACATATTTTTAGTAAGGACCGTCACCCTTACCTTTCCAGTTCATGAGTTATCCGCCCTTGATTGATCTGAAAAATGGTTTTTGACCTGTAGTTCATTTACTATTTGGAGTATCTGAATGAAACTTCACAGATATGTTAACCATCAAAGGTTACATATTGTGGGTAAGGATCGTCACTCTTACCTTTCCAGATTGTGAGTTATCCACCCTTGATTGATCTGAGAATTGGTTTTTGACCTGTAGTTCATTCATCCGTCCGTGCTCACTGTTTCCGATCGATAACTTGAGTATTTATGCACAGAATTTTTTCAAATTTTGCATACATATTGTTATTGGGGATGAGTGGTATGGGATTGTTAATGGGCAAAATCCGACCATTTTCGATGGAGTTACTGCCCTTTCTCCCTTTAAAAAATGGTTTCTGGCATGTTATTCTTTTACTGTTTATGATATCTGAATAAAACTTCACAGATATGTTGAACAGCAAAGGTAACATATTACAACGAAGGACCGTCATTCTTACCTTTCCAGTTCATGAGTTATCCGCCCTTGATTAATCTGGAAAATGTTTTTGACCTGTAGTTTCTTTACTATATGAAATATCTGAATGAAACTTCACAGATATGTTGACCATCAAAGGTTACATATTGTGACTAAGGACGTCATATCACTGTCTATCTCAGTTCTGTTGCTATTTAGGCATTATATATCTCACAAAATAACTTTTGGTGCCCCCAGCAGTGGCGGGGTATTATGCAGTGCTTGCGGTGCTTTTATTTTTCATGTGTTTTGTCGTCTGCTAATTTTTTTCAAAATGAACATTTTCAAAAAAAAAAATTCAGAAATTATATCAGAGTGTCAAAAAGATTGGATCCAGATCAGACCCGACATTTTGCCGGGTCTGGCCTGGGTCCAACCTGTTTATCTTTATTTTTTTTAGAAAGACAATATAACATTTAAACTGGAAATTGTTGATTATTATGCATATACTGCAAATAGAATATATAAAGTTCAGGATTTTGGAAAATTTGAACTCTAGCATGTTCTCTTAGATAATGAAAAACATGAAACCATCCTATTTCTATATCCTGTTACAGCAATGTACCAGTCTGAGCTGACACCTGAGATGGACAACTTGAATAAACCAATACAGCAGTTTAGTTCCCAGGCAGATCTACCATCCTTGGAAACTGCCAGTACAATGAATGTAAACAGTTTCAGTCTTCTAGCTATGAAACAGTGCATATAAATTGCCGTCTGCCAAAGTCGTCTGCAGCATCTAGTTGTTAACATCACAGACTAATTTCAGCATAGAGGCAAACAGTGTGGACCCTAATCAGACTGCTCGAGCAGTCTGATCTGGGTCCACACTGTTTGCTACAGAGGCATTTTAAAAAGACCAGCAGGTGAGCCACAGCAGACAACATTTAGTCGTGATTAGCATCTGAAAAGTTAAGTTGTGAAAATTACAATTTGGATCAACTACATTTTGGTTTATAATTTATTGCAGCTATGTACCAGTCTGAGCTGACACCCGAGATGGACAAGTTGAATAAAACAATTCAGCAGTCTTGCTTACAGGCAGATCTAACGTCCATGGAAACTACCAGCACAGTAAATGTAAACAGTTTTCAGTCTTCTAGCAGTGTTGTCGTAGCAACCACACATGTTGATGAACTGCCACATCCGTCAGAGGTTCTCATAGAATTAAAGGTTTGTATTATTTAAACAGTTCCAGTACACTCATATTTTCATAGCAACTCATTTTGAAACATTTTCTATTGCCATTCTTTTCCTTCCCCTGATTCAAGTATATCTAGGCCTGTACATGAAATTCTTTATCTCCTAGTGTCGTCTGCTGATAATTTTTGCAAACAGTTTGGACCCAGATCAGGCCCGACATTATGTCGGGCCTGATCTGGATCCAAACTGTTTGACACTCTGATCGTATTTCTGTAAGAATTTTTCAAAAAAGTTGATTTTGAAAAAAATCAGCAGACTGCAAAAGGACTTGAAAAATTTCTCAGGGGGCAGAGTTAAATGCTCACACTGATGTATCAAGTGGGGCTAGAGATATAAATTTTGGGTTGAGTCTTCATCTACATCCATACTTTGTGTATGCAACCAGGGAAGGCTCCGGCGAGACTGAGGATGTGTAGGATTTCTGAGCCTTAGCCAATAGCCTATACAATTAGTACCAAAATCTCCTGTACTGGCTCATATGAGGCTCGGACCAGATTGGAAATAAACCGAGTCAAATCAGATTCTTTTCTATGCATACAGTTTTTCATGCGAACAACAAATGTACTCAGATTAGACAAGCCTGATTCTCAGACTGATCCGAGTCGTTACTGTGCTTCACAGCTTATTTCTTGGGTTCAGTCATACAGATTCCATTGATGATAAACAGCAAAAGGCTGGATGAAGTTGTCTTCCTGACCTATCCACTTTTAATAGGAAGTGAATTTTAGCATTATACTCCCTAGTTTATCGTAGTTTACCGTGGGTTTTACAAATCTCATGATTTCTCCCACATGGCGCCCCACTTGCGATTGTTTACGCTAATGACAGTTGAAGGAAACCTCCAGCTCGTCAAATCCAGATGAAGTTGACAATATGTCAAGTCAACTGATGAGTAAAATTATTTTCATATATACATTACGAAGTTTACCATTTTCCATTGCTATTCACTACCCCTCCCCTTATAAAAGATCTGGGTATTTTTAAATAAGCTTGTTTACCTCAGCTGAAGTTGTCGTCTGTATCTGACAGATACCACATACACAAACAGTCACATGTTCTCTTTACAAGGAAAGTCATAAAAATCCCAGTAGAATGGACAGCTGTATTAGCGCAAAAAGTCAATTGTATAGACAAGTTAATTCAAACTAAAGTGCACTAGAATGTGGTCATTAGAAGCCATCTTTCATTTTTGTTAAATGTGCAAAATGCGATCTTTGCTCTCACTGGATCCACTTTCATTTATGTTCAAAAGTGAAAGTCGTAAGGAAAGGCGGTGAATTTAGGTGCCCTCCCTGTGTTGAAAATGTACAAGATATTCAGTTAATTTCTAATTACTGAAAAAAAAAATAACAATTTAAATTAACATTTATTAAGACTTTTGAAGCATTTGGTTTCCTATTCTCTGAACTTTTTTGATTTAAGTAAACTCGGCGATAAACTAGGGTGACCCAATTACGTCATCAAAACATACATGGCTGCCGAGAAGCGCTCAATCATTCAACACACATTTTCTTTTCTGATAAGATTGTATAGGAAGGATTAGACTGTAATGTGGAGTATTTAAATTAAAGGTTATTTGCTTTGATCTTACTTAATCTCCCAATGACTAGTTAGCTCGGCGATAAACCAGGATCCCAGCATACATTGAAATTTCTTTTTTCTCAGGAAAAGGTCAGAAATTTAGATTTTACTTTTCATCCATGTGACCATCTGATGCATCTGAATTTGGAGTAGATTATATGAATCTTTCACGAGTGTGAGGGTGGGGTAAAGAATTCAGCCCGAGGATCACTGTTTGGCATCATGAGTGATGACAAAGGATGATCCCGAGGTAGGAATACATCCGAACTCACACAAATTATTTTTCTTGCTCACCATTGAATGCTGAATTTTATTTTAAAATAAGCTCCCAGAAGTTCCTGAATACACTGAGATGCAATATTACATGATGATGTCACTGACATAACAATGATGTCATTTAACTACCATGGCACGAATTCCAATACAACCTACCGGGCCGCGTAGCGCAGTCGGTAACGTGTCTGGCTACAGATGCGTGTCTGACTGCAGATCCAGGGGTTGCGAGTTCGATCCCGGCCCGGTCCCATACTTTCGTGGAGATTGATCATGAAAAAATTTCTACGGTCATTCTCCTCCCTTCCGCTGATTCATTCAAGAAGGGTTGTTGTCAGTTACAAGCGGAAGTATGTGCACAAATTACTGGTTAACCGCTTGTTCAAGCCTGCCCAGGAAAAAGTGTGGTTAGGTGAACTGACCGTCCCGCAATGACCATAGCTGTTGACTTGGGACGTAAAGCAACAAAACCAACTAACCAACCAACCAATACAACCTATGTACAACCTATGTACAGTTCTCAATGACCAAGGCTTTATTTGGAACACTGATAACTTTTAAAGCGCCAATCTCGACTGCAGCAGAGGACAAATTTCCCAACATCTTTCCTAATTTTCGAAAGAAATAAGCAGACTATTCTCATGAAATATCATGCCTTATTTGTTATTTTTGAAAAAGCGGCAAAATTTGAAATTGCCGTCTGCTGCAAATTATAGGTGGCGCTTTAGGGGTTAACCTTGTTGTTGTTTTCAGGATTTTGTCAAAGCTCTGGTCATGGGAACCAAACAGTTGTCCACTGAAGGTGTTTTGAATCTTCTGAGTAATGTGAAACATAATCTTGAAAGCAGACAGGTAATTTTGAATTTATATTTTAACCCTAACTTAAAGCCCCGTAAAAATTTACAGCAGACAATATTCCATATTTTGTTTCTGCCTTTTGAAATAAAATACAGTAAAATTTGTGTAAAATGCCCGCTCAAAAATTGACAAAACTAAGATCTTAATGACAAATGGTAACTTAATGAAGGAGAGTATTCTGCAATGCTTTTGACCTGCATTAAGCGATTATTGGTCTTGAAAACCAATTTGTGGTCTTTTGGAGAATTAATCATAAGTCTACCTTTCAAAATTTTGCTGGTATGAACCTACAGAAGATGGGTAATTTTCCATTTCTCAACCAATACAGTAAAACCTGTGTAAAACGGCCACTCTCAAAAGGACCGAAAATTGGTTTTCAAGACCAATTATCGCTTAATGCAGGTCAAAAGTCTTACTTTCGACCTTCATTAAGCTACCATTTGTCATTAAGATCTTTGTTTTGTCTATTTTTCAGTGGCAATTTTACACATATATTGGGGATACTCAAAAGTTGCATCTCAATGAGACATTTATTTTGAGCACCTAAAATATGAAAATAATTTCTATTTTCGATCAAAAAGTTTACTTGTATGGAGCTATGTGAGATGTTGGAATTAAAACAGATGAATCAATGATTGATGTGATATGTTTCAGGATGTACTGGCAGGGGTTTATCGTTCTTTTTCTCAGTTATCCGTGGAGCTCTTGATCTTACTGAGTAAGTATTATCTTGTAAACCTTTTAAGCAGTAAATTGAACACATTATTTTTAGGATCTGCTGTGGTGTAGTGGATAAACAACTTGCCTTATACCAATGGGTCCTGAGTTTGATTCCAGGCTCTGCCAGCCTGTTGGATGAGTCTCTTAAGCAATGGCTGGTCTTCAAAACTGGTACTCTTATCCTTTAGCTCAAGCATATGTTTCAGGTGCTCAAAAGAACTGTCTCATTGAGACAGTTCTTTTGAGCATCTTTAATATATGTTGAGAAATGTGGATTTTTTTTTTTATTATTACACAGTCTTACCTGGAGGTCTGAATTTTTAATGAGCACCTATTTTATCTTGAATATACATACTATCCCAACATTCTCACTCAGAAATTAAATTTAGCAATGAAAGTATTGAAATTTTGCCTCGTTTGATGTTGTGGTTTAATAATTGTTTTCTGCCTACCCAGTTAGGTCAAAATAAAAAATACCAGTGTTTAGGGTAACCTGACCCTACCTTAATTTAATTGTGAAGCCAAGATTTTTTTCAGGTTTTCTGGACAATATATAATTTTATCCATTTTGAAAGGCAAAATGCCTTTCAAAATGCATAAAATTATATTTTTTTCCAGAAAAAAAATAGTTAAATAAAAATAGGTGTACCTATCCTACATATAAATTTCAGACCTGTTACCCGAAACACACTTATTTGGCCTTATTATACCCTTTTCTCTCCTGAGATTTTTTTTACTTTACTTGTCTGTCTATTGAGCAAAGACCATTATGCATTTTGCTCAATAGGCAGGCATGGAAATTAAAAAAACCCACAAAAAACAAAATAAAAACAACAAAAATCCATCTGGGCCAGCACATGAAAGTTTGGTACTTATTGCATATGCTTCCAATAAATGCCCATGCTGACATATACAGTGAATCTACTTACAGGTCTAAAGTTTGGTTTGAGCAGTCATCTAAATCTATACTTTGTATTTACAAGCAGTGAAGACTCAGTCAACTCTGGGCCTGAGCTTTTGCTGCTTTCAGATGTGATAAGTACTAGGCACTGACCAATCTCATTCTGAGCCTTCACATTTTTCAGTTGGAAAGCTCATATGCATATGTCTTTCATTTGATCTCTAACACTTGTGCAATTTCCTTATTTTTTTTCTGACAATATTTGGCTATAGAATATTGAGAATCAAAGTCATTAACATCATGAATATGAAAATAAATTCTACCTATCAGTAGGAAGTGGTGAAAGGAAGACTAACTCATTGCCTACAGGGAAATTTTGCATGTTGTTTTTTGTCGTCTGCTGATTTTTTTCCAAAATCAACTTTGTCGGAAAAAAAATCTTTCAGGAATACCATCAACTCAAGGTGTCAAACAGTTTGGATCCAGGTCAGGCCCGACATCTTGTCGGGCCTGATCTGAGTCCAAACTGTTTGCAAAGTTTATCAGCCGACAACACTAGTAGGTAAAGAGTGTTAAGGCCTAAAATAAAAAATTATGTGTTTCAGGTTACCCGACTGTGCCTAATTTTTTGCCCCCTACCCTAACTTTTTTAGGGGATTTCCAAGGGATTTCTCGGTTCGGTCATATTGTTTCCCCATCTTCCCCATGTAAAAACTTTTAACAAAATCAAAAAAAAAAATCCTACCTACCGTCCCTATTTTAAAATTTCATGTAACGTGAAACACACATTTTTTTTTGGCCTAAGCGTGGCCTTGGTAGAGAATATCTCTTAATAAAAAGTTGTTTGTCATTCAGTGCTGGAGCAGACGGACATCTACACAGATGACATAGTGGATGCTTGTATTGCTCTCTGGACGGGTCCTCTCAAAGATAACAATATAAGTCTGGTCATCTCGGGACGGGTGATAGATATGATTCAGCATTCACATAGCAAGCAGGTAAATCCTCAACACCTAGTTCTTTGTATACGGGAA
The DNA here is from genome assembly GCA_964019695.1 of Loripinus fragilis. Classification (NCBI taxonomy): domain Eukaryota; kingdom Metazoa; phylum Mollusca; class Bivalvia; order Lucinida; family Lucinidae; genus Loripinus; species Loripinus fragilis. The sequence goes on from OZ026514.1 coordinate 31,308,118, forward strand.
AGCCTGAAATGGTTACTTTTGCAAACAGTTTTGATTTGATTCTTTACGTCCCATCAACAATCTTTCAGTTATGCAGGGACGGGTCTTACTAGGTTGAACCAGTACTAAGCTAGGATTGATGTGTCTTGCTCAAGGACACAATGCAATGACGCCATTGAGGCTGGAACCCACTGCCCCTCGGTCTCGAGTCAAGCACTCTACCACTGAGCCACTGGGCTCCCTTTTTTGCAAACAGTGAAGACCCCGATGAAATGCCGCATAATGCGGCATTTCATCAGTGTCTACACTGTTTTGTCAAGGTAAAAAAGATCTTCAGACAAAAAAGTAAAAAAAAACTATTTTTGTTAAAATTATAACCCCTAATAATGTACAATGAACTATCCAAAGTTGTATCAAACTAGAAGGAAGAATCCATTAGTATACAAAGGGTTAAGTTTCACACACTAATACTGTTTTCTCTGAAATGGGCATATGCAGCTAGAGGTCTGATTTTTAGTCTGAACCTTCATCTGTTTTCGTACTTAGTGTTTGCAAGCAGTTATGCATAGCCTTTGAATAACGGGATATGCACCGCTTACAAATATTTTTTGAGAATACCCCTTTCTGTCACACCTATACAAATTTATCTGTCAATAAAAGACTTAAAAATTTAGGAGGAATTCAATTTATTGCAAAACTTTCATCTATATACACACAAATCTGTTTGGGCCACAAGCACCCAACCTTTTGGATAAGTTGGCGGAAAGTCTCCTCCACAACTTTCATCGCGAGCACATTTTGCTAAAATTGAAGATATAAAAGTTAGTGTGAAAAATTAATTCTAAAAACTTAACAGCTGGAGTTTAGTGTGATATCAAAAACTGATATCACAGGTGAAATATTTCACTCCTCAAGATACGAAAATTATCTCATGGCAAAACAATAGGAAATTCATGCTAGGTATATGTAAGAATCTATCATGAGTGTGAGAGTGAGATAGAAAATTCCATCCCGAGGATCCAAGTTCGGCATCACGAGGCTTGCCGAGTGATGACAAATGGTGATCCCGAGGGACGGACTTTTCTATCCTATCCCCAAATGAATAATGGATTCTTTTTCTTGCTCATCATTAAATTCCCCATTTTTAGATGATTCTGAACACTAGTACATTGAAATGCGACATAATATCAGGATGATGTCACTATAACATGACAGCCTGGGTAAGATAACATGGGTAAGATAAGCATTTCTATCCCAGGGTAAAGTCTCAGATGTCCATATCCCAGGTGCAAGAAAAAGGTCATGTTCTGGCTCATCATTAATCAGGCATGATAAATACAGTGCAGTCTTTACAACACGCCTCATATAAAGCAGATTTAGATATAACACAGCCATGCTGTGGCTCCCAAATTTTTCACCATGGTCATTTTCCTATAATTCCTTTGTAAAAGTCCATGCCATTTTCCTATAATTCCTTAAGAAAATTCCTGGTCATTTTCCTGTAATTCCCTTGAAAAATTCCAGGTCATTTTTCTACAATTCCTTTGGAAAATTCCACCTTTATATAACATGGCACACTAATAACTCAACCCATTCCAATGGACCCCAAACTGAGCTTTATAAAAGGGAATCATCTGTACTTTATTTGTTTTACAGGAGTCATGGAAACGCTACAGTAGTCTGTTGGTAAGGCTGCTGACACAAGGATTACTGAAAGCATCTGAGATTCAAGACAACTTTGTGAAAATTATACCCAATATACAGGTAAAGTAAAATCAGGACAGGTGATGTCAGAATTCATAGTCCGGGATCATACAGGCTTAAAGAGTTCTTGTTATATGGCTCCTATTTATAAAGATGTCCTATGATTGGCTGAAACTGGCCTCACTGGTTGGGATAGATCTTGATGTCTACCAGTGATGAACCAAATTTAGCCCATGACAGGTAGACATCAGATTTGTCAATGCTGCCAGACAGCTAAAGCCAAAAATAAAAAGATGTTTGTTTGATCTCGCCCGACCGACTGGCACAAATCGGGCCGACTCAGAAAATTTTATTACCGTTTTTCGTCCTTTTTTTTTTTTTTTTTTTTGCACTCGAATTTTTTTTTCGTTTCGTCCGAAAAATAACAAATCCAATCCGTTATTTCAATTAAACCATAGCGCATGGCTCCCGATTTTTAATATCACTGCATCGAAAAAATCAATATGACAATATGAAGCCGACAACCGCAGTTTCAAAAATGGCAGCGCTGTACGATGCGTGAAAACTGATTGCGAAAAGTAAAGAAATTTGTGACAAATTAAGCGTCCTTGTAACGTTTACATGCAATAGGGCACGATGGATTTTCATTTCAATAAAATTCAGTCCGACGTCGGCCGATGGCGTGGGAAGAATAATTACAAATGACTGTTTTTATGCCCCCAAAGGAACTTTGGGAGGCATATAGTAATCGCACTGTCCGTCCGTCAGTCCGTCCGTCCCGCTTTCGTGTCCGGTCCATATCTCCTATATTCTTTGAGGTAGGAATTCCAAATTTGGTGTGTGGATACATCTTGGGATGGCGGAGTGTCGCGTACCATTTTTGGGTCACTGTGACCTTGACCTTGACCTCTGACCTAGTTTTTATAATAATCGTGTCCGGAGCATATCTCTTATATTATTTGAGGTAGGAATCTCAAATGTAGTGTGTGGATGCATCTTGAGATGACGAAGTGTCGCGTACCATAATTGGGTCACTGTGACCTTGAACTTGACCTCTGACCCAGTTTCTTGAAAACTGCATTGAGTCTGGTGCATATCTCCTATATTCTTTGAAATAGGAATTCCAAATTTGGTGTGTAAATGCATCTTGGGATGAGGGGGTGTCACATGCCAATTTTGGGTCACTGTGACCTTGACCTCTGACCTAGTTTTAAGAATTATTGTGTCCGGAGCATATCTCTTATATTCTTTGAGTTAGGAATTCCAAATTTGGTATGTGGATACATCTTGGGATAGCGAAGTGTCATGTTCCATTTCGGGTCACTGTGACCTTGACCTTGACCTCTGACCTAGTTTTTAGAAAAATCGTGTCCATAGCATATCTCTTATATTATTTGAGGTAGGAATCTCAAATTTGGTGTGTGGATGCATCTTGGGATGTAGAAGTGTCGCATACCATAATTGGGTCACTGTGACCTTGAACTTGACCTCTGACCTTGTTTCTAGAAACTGCATTGAGTCTGGTGCATATCTCCTATATTCTTTGAGATAGGAATTCCAACTTTGGTGTGTAAATACATCTTGGGATGACGGGGTGTCACATACCATTTTTGGGTCACTGTGACCTTGACCTCTGACCTAGTTTTAAGAATTATTGTGTCCTGAGCATATCTCATATATTCTTTGAGTTAGGAATTCCAATTTTGGTGTGTGGATGCATCTTGGGATAGCGGAGTGTCATGTACCATTTTTGGGTCACTGTGACCTTGACCTCTGACCTAGTTTTTAGAATAATTATGTCCAGAGCATATCTCTAATATTATTTGAGGTAGGAATCTCAAATTTGGTGTGTGGATGCATCTTGGGATGACGAAGTGTCGCTTACCATAATTTAGTCACTGTGACCTTGACCTCTGACCTCCTTTTCAAGAATTATTGTGTCCAGAGCATATCTCCTATATTATTTGATGTAGGAATCCCAAATTTGGGGTGGTGATTCCTCTTGGGATGGCGGAGTGGTGCATACCATTATGAGTCACTTTGACCTTGACATTGACTTCTGGCCTCATTTCTAGTTTTTTCGTGCAATATTACAGCTATCCTTCCTCAAATGTGTCTTATACAAGACCAATTCCTTTGGGGGCATTCGTCACGTGTTTGTGACATTTCTTGTTCTTGCTGACATCGAGACTCGAGCCAACCTAAGAATTACGGAAATTCGGAATGATTAAAGCAACTTCTTGTGGTACTGGCACGATTGAATTCGATCATTACGACTTCGTTTGACTCTATTGAATCCTTGGTTATTTATAACCATAATAGTCTGTCCCATTAACATTCTATCTGGTCCTGCAAGTTTAAAGTTGTTGTTTAATTTATTATTTCTTAATGAATGACAATGCAAGCCTTTTTGCAAAAATTAGAAAGCCAATAAATGTCAACTCGATGCCATGCTCAGGACAGGCTCTGGGCATAAATTCATAAATAGATGACTATTTCAGGCCCTATTTCCCTGGTGATGATGCAGGTATTTTCTTTCTAAAGTTTCAAATTATATCGATCCATATAGCAGTACAAGAAAGATTTCTTTAATATAGTAGGGGAAATTTATCCAAACTTACCAGTTTTTCTGTACACAGCACTTTTTACAGGCCCTCAAATATCTGAAAGTGCTCTGGCTAGGGAAACCTATGCACATTTTTTTAAGATCAAGAAACTACCCACCACTAAACCAGCCCTCTCCTCCCCATGAAGAAAGCAATAGTGACGGGATGTAGGCCTTCAGCTTTGGCGTTGCTGAGATTTTTGCAATAGAGTTAGATTTTCAACATCTGTTTTTTTTTCCCGGATGCACATCAAAATGAGCCACAGAACAATAACAGAAACCAAGACATCATAAGGACAAATAAAGTAAAGCAACCAGCTCTCTCTTCCCCATCAAGATGAATGCAAATTTTGTTAGAATGCTGCTTTGTCGGTTTGATCAGATTAAACAAATGTTTTGCATGATCAAAAGGAGTGTTTTAATAAGACTGTTCAGCATATGTTTTGGGTATCAAAACGACCATCTCATTGAGACGGCTCTTTTGAGTACCTACAGCAGTGAACCTGTTTTAGTAGAAAAATATTAAAGATAATTCTTAATTATGTATTCTCATCTAGAGGCCTGGATGTGGCTATTTAAGTTTTAATAATATAAAGGTAAACAAAGTTTATTCCATTTTTTTACATTTGTTGAACTAAAATAGTTTTAATGATGTTTAAGATACATTATATTGGTTTTGATATTATATTCTTATATACTGGCTTCAATCTTCTCCATTTTGAACAGTCTAGCTGTCATCAATCATGATCAGATATAGACACGTATTGTTCTACCTCTATAACAGAGCATTTAGAATTATTTCGTTTTACACTAAGTTTCTGTAAAGAAAAAAAAAGTCTACCTACCTACCCAAAGTTTCTAGACTGGGTAGAGAGAGGTCAAACAAACATTTATTTAAGGCCACTTTAGAAAGAAAATACCTGCATCATCACCAGGGAAATAGGGCCTGGTCTAAATTAAGGCCACTGCAGGACTGGTCTTTTGTCACTGCTGCCTGACAGATAAAAATAGATATTGGAAAACTGACTTCAGATTTTTCACTCAATAAACTAGCATGATTTCTTATGTATATTTCACAGGTCAAATGTTTTGAATTAAGAATTTGATTATTTTATGAGAACAGTAGTTTAAATAATACAATTCATTTGCACTTCTCGTTAGAATTTCAGAAACTGGAAAAGCAATTGTTGAAATAATCTTGTTTTCAGTGCACTATGAAGATCTAACTTGATTAAATTTATGAAAAGACTTGATATAAAACTAGGAAAAGAAAGACAGTGTCATATAACAAAACAATTGGTGCACTCTTTTTTGGGTTTACATCAGGATTAGTCAACCCTCGAAAGTGATGTTCACCTTGGCCTTGCCTTGGTGAACCTCAGCCTTGCCTCGGTAAATACCACTGTTCTCGGTTTGACAAAATTGATGTTAACTTCAAAAGAAAGCACCAGTTGTTCATGTATATTGGAATGGGTAGGGATGTAACAATAGTCTGAAGGCAGTCTTTTTAGCCTCCAACGGCCTCTAAATGAAAACCCTGATCATGATTATGGTTATTACACATCAGGGAATTTTCAATTTTTTCAATGCCAGGGAATTTCAAGATTTGTCAGGGTGGGGGGATGTCTGTGAATTTTTAAATAACAGTCATGTATGCAAAAAAAAGGGCACCAAGAGCACCGTAGCAAGGTAAAGTGATTGAATTTTGACAAAGAGATTGCGGGCTCAAACCCCCCTGGTGTCCCTATGTTGGGTCCTTGAGCAACCTGCTTAGTACTGTTATGGGCCAGGCACTCTCACCTATATATCTACATAAGGTAGATTTCGCATAGCTTCTCATATATGATCAATCTCTGACAACTGCGTCAGAGAGTCGACTCTTTGGCTCAGTGGTTAAAGCATTGGTTTCTTACCGGGGCGACCCGGGTTCGATTCCCAGCGAAGGCATGCGAAATTTTTCAGCTATGCTTTACTTTGTTACGGCTATCATGTCGTAAGATGGGGGCTCACATCCGAAATTGAACCTTATTTCGCCTTAAAAAGGCTTTCCGTCATCATAAATGATGACTCTTTTGAAGAGGGGGAGTGTTATAGGCCAGGCACTCTCACCTATATATCTACATAAGGTAGATTTCGCATAGCTTCTCATATATAATCAATCTCTGATAACTGCGTCAGAGAGTCGACTCTTTGGCTCAGTGGTTAGAGCATTGGTTTCTTACCGGGGCGACCCGGGTTCGATTCCCAGTGAAGGCACAGGAAATTTTTCAGCTATGCTTTACTTTGTTATGGCTATCATGTCGTAAGAGTACTGTTTCAACCCAGAAAAATGTCCCGGAGTAACTGGAAAATTAATGATTTGGGCGTAAAGCATCACCAAAATATCCTGCCAGCACAATTTAATAAAGTCTTTACATGCTGGGTAATTTTCCATGCTTTTGTTGTCGTCTGTTGACATTTAAAAAAAATTCTGTTAGGAACATTATCAGAGTGTCAAACAGTTTGGAATTAGATCCTGATCAGGACTGATGGTTTGATATCAGGACTGGTGGGTTGTCGGTCCTGATCTGGGTCCAAACTGTTTGCACAGGTTATCAGCAGATGACAAAAGTTGCTGCTAGCAAGGAAAGAATATTTCCTTTATTGCAGGATGAAGAAACCTTAATTCAGTGCAGTAAATGTGCCTGTGTCCTAGCTGAGACACTGAGTCAACAGGATAATAGAGAGCAGCTGGGAACCTGCCTGGAACTTCTTTACCAGAAGCTCTCAGGGGAAGTAACTCTTGCTGAACTATCTGAGGGTTCAACTTTAACAGAAATAGACGATGCTCACTCTGACAGTGTTGATAAAGAGAAAGTGAGATCAGAAATAGCCATTATTTCGGCAGAGAGAATACTAAAGGTGTTAGGCTTGGCGAATAACAATGTAATAGAGCCACAGACACAGAGTTTGGACCAATCAAATACTGGTGAAATGATTCTGCAATCCTAGCAGTTCAAGACCATACCTAAAACATAATTGAGCCGTGACATGGGATTTCCAACAATGTGGCATTTTGACATGAGTAGACTCAAAAGTGCCTGGGCAGCCTTGTTTTAAGCTTAGAAACTCCAAATGCTGTTCGGTCAGTAGCTAAAAAGTCATAGAATATTTAAGCGACTAGCAAAGGCTCTGATCAGACTGCGCGTATGCGCAGGCTGGTCTGAGACTTTGATGGTCACACATACCACATTGTTGGAAATCTCGTGTTGCGGCTCAATTTACATTTGGATAGATGGGCTTGAGCTAACAGGCCTCAAGGTTATAAATTTTGTTTCATTCTCAACTGAGCATAAAAAAATTATGCTCATAAATGTTAAAATGCCAGCAGTTGTTGGGATTTTAACATCAGCATGATAAATACAGGACTCAAGAAATGTCTCGTATTGACCTAAAACATTTTGATAGATGTGCTTGAGCAAACATTGTAAACCCAGACCAGGTCTCAAGAAGGGTTTTTTGCAACTGGGCATGAAATTTCATCATGCTCATAAGTGTTAAAATGCCAACAACTGAGAGTTTGAGCATTTGAGCCGCGACGTGTGATATACAACAATGTGGCGTTTTGACAAGTATAGACTCAGACCTGTGCAGCCTCCTTTTAAGCTAAGAAACCCCAAATGGTGTTTGGTCAGTAGCTGTATGATCATAGAATATTCAAGCGGGTAGAAAAGGCTCTGATCAGACTGCGCATATGCGCAGGCTTATCTGAGCCTTTGCTGGTCGCAAATACCATGTTTGAAATCTGATGTCGTGGCTCATTTTGGTTTTTATGAGCAGTTGAAATTTCATGTTCAGTTGAGTTGAGAATGAAAAAGTTTTATTACTGTGAGGACTGACCCCTCCTGAAGGAGCAGTCTGATCAGGGTTTATTCTAGGAAGGGGAATTCTCTCCAATTTTTGAAATATCCCCCATAATTTGAAGAGGGATTGTGGATATTTTTGTACAGGCAAAGAGGAGAAACTATCAAAATTTAAGTAAAACGGTCTCTTTGCATTAAAATTCCATAGTTTTCGAATCCTAGAATAAACCCTGGTTAACACTACAGTCAACCCTCTTTATAACGACCATGTTTGTTCCAAGCTATCTTTGATGTTAAAGTGAATTTGCTGTTGTAAGGAAATGCCGACCAGTACCAGGTTTCTACATAGTAATCATTTGGTAAAGAAAATATTATACAAATGAATTTAAATGCTATTGTTTCAAATATTTATATCAGTTTAATTTCATATTGCATCAAAATGCACAAAGCTTCCCTCCTTTCAATTGTGACAGAAACCTGTTCATGCGAAAGACATCATCTTGATCACCAAATTGACTGACACATGTTAAAAAAATTCTGTTATAATGAATTTATTTTTTTCAACAGAAAATGTATATCTGTTCCCAGGACTTACTGTCGGTGTCATTAAGAGAATGTTCTGTTATAAAGAGGGAATTTTAAGGAAACAGATCCGTTCCCAGCAACTTTATATTGGATATTGAATATTCTTTTATAACTAGTGACGTTATAAAGATTTTGACTGTATTTTCCTATTCCATCACTACCTTCTACGCGTCTCATCTTGTTGAAAAATGGGTCCATTCTATCTGTAAATTCGGAAATTTTCGCGAGGGTTTTATTTTCATGAAACTTTGCGGATGCAGAGTTTCGTGTAAATAAAGACTCTGTCGTTCATTGATGTGGGTAAATCATGTCCAAATCGCGAATTTTAAACAAGGCAAATATGTCTTTTAACCCTATTGACGAAAATAAAATTCTCCTGAAAATTTCCAAATTTAAAGTATTAAGTTCAATCTAATTTGATAATTTGAAATGGAAATGTGATATATTCTTTAATACAAAGAAACCATGACTAAGGATTTAGGCGCATTTCAATGAAATTTTTAATCAAATGCTAAATTATGCTTCTAAGCTTTCCAGTGCCTATTCTATGAAAAATGGACAATTGATACAGTATAGTTTATTAAACTCTTTCCTGGGTAGCTGCAACTTTTGTTGTCAGCTGATAACCTTTGCAAACAGTTTGCATCAAGAACAGGATGGACAGAATGTCGGTCCGGATCTGGATCGAAACCATTTGACATTCTGAATGTGTTCCTGAAAGATTTTTTTGAAAAAGTTAATTTTGAAAAAAGTCAATAGATGACAACGAAAGGATGTAAAACTACTCAGCATTGATTTGAGCAACACTGAAATAAAATATTTGGGGCACATGCGGAGTCCCAATTAAGGCCCCACAGGTGAAGTTTTCAGGATTATTCCTGAATTTAGGATTTTGAGGCTGACTTTCCACAGAAAGTCAGCCTCAAAACACTGAATTACGCAGATTCTTAAGGCTTCTTTGATTTATTTTCAGTTTATCTAAAGAAAATAGACCATTTAAACCTAAAATTGTTGATATTTATAGGCATACTGCAAGTTTTAAGATTTGATTTTCAAAAGTTCAGGATTTTGAACTTTAACCCATGTGGCCCAGATCAGCCTCCATACCATTCCTTTCACATCAGTATAGAGTGCAACATCACCTGAATATTAAGGCCTAAAGTAAAAAATTGTGTTTCAGGTTACCCGACCGTGCCTAAAGTTTTTAAGCATATTTAGGGGATTTCCAAGGGATTTCCCAGTTCGACCATATTGTTCCCCATCTTCCCCATGTAAAAACTTTTAACAAAATAAAAATATTTTCCTACCTACCGTCTCTATTTCAAAATTTCATGTAACTTGAAACACACATATTTGTTTTGGCTTAGTTACTTAATGAAGGTTGTAAATAGGTCACCAATATGAATAGCAAACTTTTTGTGCATAAAATTGTGATAATTTTCTTGTTAATGAAAAAAAAGTGTGTTTTGTGTGCTCAAAAGATCTTTTTGGGAGCGCAGTGGCTCAGTGGTAGAGTGCTTGACTCGAGACTGAGGGGCTGCGGGTTCGAGCCTCACCGGCGTCACTGTGTTGTGTCCTTGAGCAAGAACATTAATCCTAGCGTAGTACTGGTTCAACCCAGGAAGACCCGTCCCTTTATAACTGAAAGATTGTTGATGGGATGTAAAGAATCAAACAAACAAAAGATCTTTTATTGAGCCTTTGCTTCTCATATGCACAAAAAACAGATTGATGAAGACTCTGACCAAAAAAGTGGTCTACAAGCCTCAGTAGATTAGCTTAAGCGGTCACTCAAAAGAGGACCCCAAAATATGTTTTCAAGACCGATAATTGCTTAATGCAGGTCTTTCGACCTATACTAAGCTACCACCTGTCTTTAAGACCTTAGTTTTGTCTTCACTGTATACAATTTTGTCTTCACTGTATACAATATTCATTTGGCCATGAAGAATTGCTAAAATGGTCAGACTGTATGGAGTCTATGGACATAGTGCATTTAATCCACAGGTTTAGATTTTTTTTTAAAAATGAGCGTAAAATTGTAAATATTTTCTTACCCATCAGTTTAAACATATGTTTTGGGTGCTCAAAAGAACCGTCTCATTGAGAAGGTTCTTTTGAGTATCCACAACATATGTTTTGGTTGAGAAATAAGAACATTAATTTTTTGGTACACACTCTTAACTAAAGGCCTGTAACCCTTTTCATTCTGATGGATTTTCCTATACATATTGATAAAATAAGCATGTATTTGTCCATTTTGTAATTTAAGGGGACACAGGTCAAAATTTGTAATAGAGTTTAATATACCTGAAGATTGTTTTTATCTTGGCAAACATTGCAGACTGATGAAATGGAGCACTATCGAGCATTTCATCTTGGTTTTCACTGTTTGCAGTTTTCCAGTATGAAAACGGTTAAAATGTTAGAATTGTAAAGCATTTACTATAAGCATTATCAATTTTTGTAATATAATTACTTTTCTGTGATATATGCAAGGATATGCATTGGAATGTACAAATAAATTTGTCAAGAGAAAATTGTTAACGTTTTCAGTTAAATCATCTATGGGACTGCTACCACACTCAAGTATGCATATTATCTGCCCTGATAGGGCAGCCGGTAACGTATCTGGCTACAGATGCATGTCTGACTGCAGATACAGGGTCGCGAGTTTGATCCCGGCCCAGTCCCATACTTTTGTGGAGATTGATCATGAAATAATTTCTGCGGTCATTCTCCTCCCTTCCGCTGATTCATTCAAGAAGGGTTGTTGGCAGTTACAAGCCACAGTAAGTGCACAAACTACCGGTTAATCACTTGTTCAAGCTTGGCGAGGAAAAAGGTGTGGTTAGGTCAACTGACCGTACCAACAAGACAATAGCTGTTTCCTGGGATGTACAGCAACAAATCAACCAAACAAGTATGTATATTAATTCATATACAGTAAAACCTGTGTAAAACGGCCACTCTCAAAAAGACGAAAAAATTGGTTTTCAAGACCAATTATCGCTTAATGCAGGTCAAAAGTATTGCAGAATGCTCCAAAAGGAGCATTCTGCAATACTTTCGACCTTCATTAAGCTACCATTTGTCATTAAGACCTTTGTTTTGTCTATGTTTGAGTGGCCGCTTTAGACAGGTTTTACTGTATTATACATTGTTTACTCACCTGTTAGTTGTTATGTCCCATTTGAATTTTTGTGTGCATCACTTTGGTGTTGGTGCAACACTTTCTTGTGGGCAATATATCTCATGAACTAGTTGGTACTGGCAGATTGGAACCAAATTTGTATGAATATAACAATGGGGCATGAGGAAATTTTGATTAGGTTTAGTGACCTTGTCCTAATTTTCAAGGTCACAGCGGAGCTAAAAGGGTCAAATTTGAGTGTGAGTGGTGGTGGGACATACATTTTCTTTGAAAACAAAACTAATATTGGAACTAAATTTGTATGAATATAACATTGGGGCATGAGGAAATTTTGATTAGGTTTGGTGACCTTGTTCTAATTTTCAAGGTCACAGTGAAGCTAAATGGGGTCGAATTTGAGGGTGTGTGATGGTGGGACATATGTTTTCTTTGAAAACAAAACTAGTTGTGTTCGGTTTATGTCCCCTGTGAGTCATCAACAATTGCTTTAAATTGCAACGAGCCAAATTCAAATAAACTGTACAGGTCTATTCAATCAGTGGTACAGGTCTATTCAGTCAGTGGCCCTCTACAAAATTAAACAAATTTGATCCAACATATCTGCTAGGGGATGGGTCTTGTTACAATGATTAATAAAGAAAACAACAAGACCAAACTGCTCTGGACCTGCATCGTTGGTGTTCATCTTCAGAGTGTGAACAATCATTATGCAAAGTTTGAATATAAAGGAATTAAAACTGTTGGAGTTACAGATTACACACAGATAACACAATGTAAGCACTCCAAAGGTGTTGTAGACGTAAAATGTCTTAAGTTCAACACTCCCAAAAATATAATAAAATATCAAATGTGCACAAAATTGGAGGTGCACACATCTTACAGGGATGAGAAAGTTCAGGATTGATCAGGATTTCCTGATTGAGCACTGGCATATGATTTATATAATGTCAGTTGTTTTTGCTGAAATTTATGTTTGAATGAAGTTAAGACTCAATTTTAGATATAAAATAAGCATAAACTGACTGGTTTGTATTGAGATTTTGTTATTTTAAGCCTTCAATAAGTGATTTAAAATCGCTTTTTCTCCATTTTGGAGTCAGCCGACATATTTTCCTGATTGAGAATGGCTGACTGTTCTCATCTCTGATCTTAAATGTGTGAACAATCATTATGCAGAGTTTGAATATAAAGGAATGAAAACTGTTGGAGATACAGATTACACAAACCAGACAACCCCTAAGCATTTCGGATGGCAAAAAGTTCATCACCCTTCAAAAATGTGAAAATAGTTATAAAATGTGCACAAAATAAGAGGTGCACATCTTCAATGTGTGAACATCTTTAATGTGTGAACAATCGTTATGCAAAGTTTGAATATAAAGGAATGAAAACTGTTACTGATTAAACAAACTAGGCACCCCAAAGTGTTGCAGACGGACGGACAGAGTGGACCCACTAGTAGACCTGCATTTCACCAAGGCAACTCGGGTCAAAAATGGCTGCGGAGCATAGTGGCACAGTTGGTAGAGCTTTAGACTGGGAATTGAAGGGTTGCTAGTTCGAGCTTTGTGTTGTGTCCTTGAGCAAGACTATCTGCTGCTTCAACCCACGAAGACTGGAAATCCACTGGACATGACTGAAAAATTATTTTATCTCTGCTTTGATTAGCTTATTGATCACCTAGAGTATTTCAGACAACAGAATCTAGGGCAAAGGTTGATAAGTCCATCTCAGAACATATGGGATGCAAAGCTTAGTTAAGCTGCTTGGCTTCCATGGGTGAAAGTTTTCAGTATTGTTCCTGAATTCAGGATTTTGAGGCTGACTTTCCAGAAAGTCAGCCTCAAAATCCTGAATTTAGCAGATTACAATAGTTTCTTTGGTTTATTTTCAGTTTATCTAAAGACAATTGACTGTTTAAACTTGAAATTGTTGATAATTATAGGCATACTGCAAGTTTTAAGATATGATTTTCAAAAGTTCAGGATTTTGGAAATTTTGAACTTTCACCCATGGGCTTCGATAAAAACAGAACTGTTATAACTGATGAAAATAAATGTTTATTACAATAACTGTGGATATAATCAAACATCTTGGAACATGTTAACTTCATAAAAGAAAAAAAAATAAGAAAGATATGAGTATGAATGGCATATACAAAATGGCATGGAATTTGTAATTAACAATAAAAACAGGACTCATAACATTCATTGGATACAACATGTCCAGTGCAGTCCCTTTATAACACACCTCATTATAACACATATTTGGATATAATAGGTTGTCGCTCCATAATTTTTCTTTATTATGGAATTTTACAAAAAAAATTATAGGAAAATGACCATAAAATGGTCATTTCCCTATAATTCCTTTGTAAAATTGTTCCAAGCTTCATATATAACATGATCCTTTCCTATGGACCTCAAACATAGTGTTATAAAGGGACACCACTGTAGTGATGCAGAAAATTTGAAATTTCACTAAGAAATTATAGGGGGCTTGTAAAAAGAAAATCCGTCTTTGGGAGTTTGCCATCTGGTATAGCAAAGATGCTGATCAGACATGGTGTGAATTCCATCCTGATCTGTGTCTTTGTTGTTCACATGCAACAAAATAAGGTTTTCTCATGACATAGCCAGTAGGAAAATGGTAATTTTTCCAATACTTTGGAAATTTATTATGAAATTCTAGAAAATTGGTCATTTTTTTTCCTAAAAATTGGACATATTACTAATACCAATTCTAGGTAAAATATTTTCCCTCTAATTTCTTGTAAATTAGATTATAACACAATTAGTTATAACAAGTAAGCAAACAATGACTGATTAACCCTTGCCAATTTTTTTTGGCTCTGAAAATGTCTTCTCATTACATCTGCAGCATATTTTCAAATGCAATCCAGAATACTTTTACTTTGGCAGCAAAGATTATGGGCCCTGATCCAAAAGGAGCAGTCTGATCTGGGGCCATATTGTTTGCAATATAGGCCACCAAAGTAGGTAAGAAGAGAGCAGACATCAATTGCTGTGAAGAGCGGGGAAAATGATAAGTAGGTGTTAATCTGATAACGCTGTAAATAGTGCTGTTATAAATAGGCTACACTAAATAAAACAAAAAAAAATACAAACATTATCAAACACACAAGTGATTGGTCATGTTTTGGAATTAATCCTTTCATTACCAAACAAGAAATGTCACAAACACGTGACGAATGCCCCCAAAGGAATTGGTCTAGCATAAGACACATTTGAATTATAAGATAGCTGTAATATAACGCGAAAAACCTAGAAATGAGGCCAGAAGTCAATGTCAAGGTCAAAGTGACTCAAAATGGTATGCACCACTCTGCCATCCCAAGAGGAATCACCACCCCTAATTTGGGATGCCTACATCAAATAATATAGAGATATGCTCTGGACACAATAATTCTTAAAACTAGGTCAGATGTCAAGGTCACAGTGACCCCAAAATGGTTTGTGACACTCAGGCATCCCAAGATGCATTTACATACCAAATTTGGAATTCCTATTTCAAAGAATATAGGAGATATGCAGCAGGTTTATGAAACTAGGTCAGAGGTCAAGTTCAAGGTCACAGTGACTAAATTATGGTAAGCGACACTTCCTCATCCCAAGATGCATCCACACACTAAATTTGAGATTCCTACCTCAAATAATATAAAAGATATGCTCTGGACATGATTATTCTAAACACTAGGTCTGAGGTCAAGGTCACAGTGACCCCGAAAATGGTACATGACACTCCACTATCCCAAGATGCATCCATACACCAAAATTGGAATTCCTAACTCAAAGAATATATGAGATATGCTCGGGACAAAATAATTCTTAAAACTAGGTCAAGGTCACAGTGACCCAAAAATGGTATGAGACACCCTGTCATCCCAAGATGTATTTACACACCAAAGTTGGAATTCCTATCTCAAAGAATATAGGAGATCTGCACCAGACTCAATGCAGTTTCTAGAAACTAGGTCAGAGGTCAAGTTCAAGGTCACAGTGACCCAATTATGGTATGTGACACTTTGTCATCCCAAGATGCATCCACACACCAAATTTGAGATTCCTACCTCAAATAATATAAGAGATATGCTAAGGACACGATTATTCTAAAAACTAGGTCAGAGGTCTAGGTCACAGTGACCCAAAAATGGTACATGACACTCTGCTATCCCAAGATGCATCCACACACCAAATTTGGAATTCCTAACTCAAATAATAAAAGAGATATACTCCGGACACAATAATTCTTAAAACTAGGTCAGAGGTCAAGGTCACAGTGACCCAAAAATGGCATGTGACACCCCGTCATCCCAAGATGCATTTACACACCAAATTTGGAATTCCTATCTCAAAGAATATAGAAGATATGCACCAAACTCAATTCAGTTTTCAAGAAACTAGGTCAGAGGTCAAGTTCAAGGTCACAGTGACCCAATTATGGTACGCGACACTTCGTCATCCCAAGATGCATCCACACACCAAATTTGAGATTCCTACCTCAAATAATATAAGAGATATGCTCCGGACACGATTATTCTAAAAACTAGGTCACAGGTCAAGGTCACAGTGACCCAAAAATTGTACGCGACACTCCGCCATCCCAAGATGTATCCACACACCAAATTTGGAATTCCTACCTCAAAGAATATAGGAGATATGGACCGGACACGAAAGCGGGACGGACGGACTGACGGACGGACGTACTGACGGACGGACGGACAGTGCGATTACTATATGCCTCCCAAAGTTCCTTTGGGGGCATAAAAAAACAAAAAACAAAACAAAAATCTTCTCAGTTGTGTAGTCTGCTGCATATTTTATCTTGCACAACAGATATTTTTTAGGTTGCAGACAAACAGTGTGGACCCTGATCAGACTGCTCCATCGGAAGCAGTCTGATATGAGTTCATACTTTTTGCAATTTTGGCTTTCAAAGAAATGCAGCAGACAACACTGCAAGGAACTTTATTTAACTATGGTGGTGAAAGGATTAATAGAATATTACTATTGTATAGTTTTAACAAATCAACATATACAGTGAAACCTGCCGTAAGCAGCCACTAAAAATGACAAACAAAGGTCTTATAGCCATGTGATACCTGAATGAAGGCCAAAAGTACTGCAGAATGCTCCACAAGAGCATTCTGCAATACTTTCGACCTGCATTAAGCAATTATCTGTCTCGAAAACCTGTTTATGGTCTTGAGTGGCTGCTTAAGACAGGTTTAACTGTAATAGCACAACTTTCCATGATATGATGAAAACAAAAGCACAGTGCAGTCCCTTAATAACACATCTCGTTATAACACAGACTTGGATATAACATGGTCATGTTATGGTTCCCTAATTTTTTTAACCATGGAATTTTACACAGGAATAATAGGGTTGTTTTCCTATAATTCCTTTGTAAAGCTCTTTGTCCATTTACAGTTAAACCTGTCTTAAGCGGCCACTCAAAAAGACCAAAAATTGGTTTTCAAGACCAATTACAGCTTAATGCAGGTCAAAAGTATTGCAGAATGCTCCACGAGAGCATTCTGCAATACTTTCTACCTTCATTAAGCTACCATTTGTCTTTAAGACCTTTGTTTTGTCCATTCTTGAGTGGCCGCTTAAAACAGGTTTTACTGTATAAGACAATTCACTAACAACACGGTACTTTCCTATGGACCACAACTATAGCGTTACAAAGGGACTTCATTGTATCAACATGATCCTTAAACATCAACATACATATTTGACCTCCAATCATTAGGCCTAAAATAAAAAATTGTGTGTTTCAGGTTACCCGACCGTGCCTTATTTTTTGCCCCTGACCCTAACTTTTTTAAGCATCTTTTTGTATTTCCAAGGAATTTCCCGGTTCGGCCATATTGTTTCCATCTTTCCCATGTAAAAACTTTTAACAAAATAAAAAAAATCCTATCTATAGTCCCTATTTTAAAGTTTCATGTAACCTGAAACACACATATTTTTTTTTGCCCTTAAAAATTAACTGAGTCTGTTGTATTCAATATTTGAGCTGCAACACGAGATTTCCAACAATGTGGTATGTGCGACCAGCAAAGCCTCAGATCAGCCTGCGCTAACGCGAAATCTGATCAGAGCTTCTGCTAGTGGCTTGAATATTCTATGATTGTTAAGCTACTGACCCAACACCATTTAGAGTTTCTAAGTTTAAAAGGAGGCTGCACAGGCTCGTCTGAGTCTACACATGTCAAAATGCCACATTGTTGGAAATCACATGTCAAAGCTCATATTACAAATACTCAAAAATGGCACATTTTATTAAAAGAAAGAGTACCGGTAACATTCTTTATACTCAAATCACAGAAAAACTTATATGCAGATGATTATCAAGGTTCAAGTAAAATTATTGAGGGTAAAAAAATCATGGTAAAGCTCTTAAATTTTTTCAACAAAGTTTTGTAACAAATAAAAATATTTAAAAGACTAAATTGTTACTACACAGGTAAAAGTTTTTGAGGATTAAGGATGCCTACTAAAGTCATCTGCAAATATTTACTAACAATAATGTAAGTGTAGAGACAGTGTGGAGCAGTCCAGGGTTCCCACAAGCTCTGGAAATCATGGAAAACCTGGAAAATCACCAAAAAGTTCCATGCATGGAAAAATCATGGAATTTGAAAAAAACCCTGAATGATCATGGAAAAATCACGGAATTTTGTGAAATAATTTGACGAAACCACCAGTAGCCAGAAAACTAGCTGTCAGACACACAAAACTTGTGTGTCTGAAAGCTAGTTTTCTGACTACTGGTTAGTTTTCTGCCTACTGGTGGTTTTACCCGTAATGCGCCAATTGCAACAAAAGTCGTCTGCTTTTCTCGTCTGCTGAAATGTTTAAGAGTCCTCTATGGCAAACAGTGTGAACCCAGATCAGACTGCTTCTAAAGGAGCAGTCTGTTCTGGGCCCACACTGTTTGCTTCTATGCTTAATTTGTCAGTAATGTTACACAATTATTTGCAGCAGACAACTTCAGCAGACAACATTTTCAAATGTATTTTTTTCTTGGCGCTTTAAGGGTTAAGTTTTAATTGCTTCAAAATGCATGCATGGTCTACAAGCATGCTTATTTAAATACATTATTGTTGCTGCATTCTGCATTTATCTCAGTGTGGTTAAGATGCAGCTAAAAGGGGAGGTTGGAGGCCATGCATTAAAAAGTCATTGAAAATACATTGTTGATCATCGAAATTCATGGAAAAATCATGGAATTGTGTTTTGGAATTTCTGTGGGAACTCTGGCAGTCTGTTCTGGGTTTACACTTTTTGTTGAAAACAATTCAGCAGATGGCAAAAGCAGATGACTTTTGGTGATTGGCAATTATGGGTTAATCCTCTTGCACTCAAAATGCCAAATCTGTGGTTGCAAAAGGGCACATTATGCTCAGGGTTTCTTTTTACTTGTACCACTCAAACTTTGATAAGGATCACTTTATAGATTTCCACAGGGTTCAATGCAATGGACCTAGCTCTTTGACACTCAATAACTTTTGGTGTTTTTCTCAAAAAATTGTGATTACTTCAAGATACAGATTCAAATGCAGACTAGAGCAGAAGCATTACACCATCGCAAATACCCGCTTTTTACTTTGACCTTGGTGTCAAGGTCACACAAAACATTGCCCAGTACCCTCTTACAGCATGTAACCTATTCACCTGCATAGCTTGAAATTGCTACATCCAACGATTCAAGAGGACATGCAATTACAAGAAACTTGACGGACAGACAGACTGACGATGGACTGACTTTAGTACAAAATTATTAATATACCCTATTTTTCTAAAGAAAAGGCATGTATTATCACATAATGGATGATCCAGTGTATGTCCTTTGGTTGAAAAATGAAAAATGTTGTTTTTTTACAGAAAAGTTCATAATTCTCAAATGGTGATTATTGAGTCCAGAACTTCTCATAGTTTCAACTGAATATTAAAAGTTAAAAATGTATTCCTCAAACACATTTCATCTTTCTGATCTATGATATTAAGATAGATATAAACTTGAATTTTTGGGTGGTATTTCTTAAATGTAATAATTTTTATTTTTTGATCCACAGGCATCCATGAGACTGTCTAGAGTGATTTGAATGAAAAGCTGTAGCCAAATGCATTTTCAATTACCACTGAAAATTTTTGTTGGATTTTAAAGAAAACACCGAAAGTTATCAAGTGCAAAATGGGTAGACTCAATGCACTGAACCCTATGGAAATCTTTTTAGTGATTTTTATCAAAGTTTGAGATGTACATCACAACTTAGATCTCTACATATGGTTTTGAAAGGCACATTTTGACTTTGATTGTCTCTCGTGTTTCTTTAACTAAAGAAATATTTTCCTTGACAAACAGTGTAGACCCTGATGAAATGCAGCATTATGCTGCATTTCATATGGGTCTACAATGTTACCAAAACTACTCATTTAGGGGTTTCCCCAATACAAAGGGTTAAATTGTCCACTGTGTCGGAGACAGTATCATAATACAGACAAACAGTATGGACCCGCATCCGACTGCTTCTAAAGCAGTCTGATCTGATCCACACTTTTTTCTTGGGAGTCTTCAAAAAACATGATAATCTAGAGGACTTTTGGCACCATTTGCAGAGGAAAAATGTCTGAATTTCAAGATTTTGTAAAAAAGGTGGTGTGGGCACTTTTTTTGGAATGAAATAATGTAAAGCAATACAAGAAATCAAAACTTCTCACAAGAAGTATTTGGGTCATGTGGCTCCCAAATTTTTAATCATGCGATTTTACAAAGGAATTATAGGAAAGTGACCATGCAATTCCTTTGCGAAACTGACCCTTTATAACACAAGTCACTTATAACATGCAGTCCCTCAAACATAGCTTTTAAAAAGGGATGGCACGGTATGAAAAAATTATATCACAGGCAATCCTGATTGCATTTCAAGGGTGAAGTAGATATATTTTAAGAAATAAATTCGATTTTTGTTTGTTCATGGAATCATGAACACTTGAGTCTCTTGCAAAGTTAGTGAGGCTTCATGTTTTTTGGGCTTCATTTAATTTTGCAATGGACCCGAAGTATTCATGATTCAATGAACAGACCAAAAATTGAATTTATTACTTATATTTACATTTTATATTATCAGCCAAGTATCAATTTTTGATTTTCACCAAACTTGGCTGGTTTTATGGATATTTGAATTAAATCAGACATAACAGGAGATTCGGAAAACCCACAATGCCAAATTTCCACGCTTAACGTCATGGCAATACATATTCAACGTCACGCAAATGTCAGTAAACAAACAATGTTATTGGACTGCGTCAATATTGGTCCGCCCAAATGGCGAGTATGTGGGCATGACTTTAATCATTCAGTTCATGAAGGAATGTAGGACGTCTCAAAAATAAAGGTTCATTTAAACATTCGCAGTGGAAATGTAAATATTTACAAAATGTGAAAACAAAAAGAAAATATGAGCCATGAAATGAAATTTCCAACAATGTGGTATGTGCAACCAGCAAAGGCTCAGACCAGCCTGCACATACGCACAGTCAGATCAGAGCCTTTGCTAGTCGCTTGAATATTCTACGACTGTTAAGCTACTGACTGAATATTATTTGGAGTTTCTAAGCTTAAAAGTGGGCTGCACAGGCTGGTTTGAGTCTACACTTGTCAAACTGCCACATTGTTGGAAATCACATGTCGCGGCTCATATGTGAGATGATAACAGGAATATTGCAGCTGTTTTTTTAAAGCTGTTTGTAGGTTAAAGGGCATACTGTAAGTGGGAAATTACAATTTTTGTGTATGATATGCATTGATTTCACAGCTAATACATACATTTTCTTTTAAGTACCAATTTACTGACTACCCACAAGTTTTGGAGCAGCAGAAAATCAAGATAAATCTAACAAAGGGATCTAAGATTTTTAAAATTTTGGAAGAAACAAACAACATGCTGAATTTTACAACCTTCCTTGTCTTGACAGAAGAATAACCCTTTACTCCATTGGCTATTTTTAGATCATGACATCATTTTCTATTTCTAGACAGCATTGAAAATATGCAACAAAAAATTAAGTCACAGTTTTGAATACTTTTGAAAATATGGAAAATGGAGCATTTGCTCCAAAAGAGCAAATGCTCCATTTTCCATAATACTTTCAAATACATGATATTTCAAAGGCATCAAAAGGGGTTATTACGGACCAAAGGCTTAAAAAGTTCAAAAAGGCTCTTTCACAAGTGGTCATTCCATATGGGTCTCGACGAGAGAAAATGTGTTTTCAGGGTCAGCCCCTTTGTTATTTGCTTATTAGGAAGTGTCATAAAAACTTGCTACAAGCGAAATTCCACTATTCTAGCTAGTCTCTGTGGTTGAGCTGGCTGGTTTTCGTATGGCCTCATTGGCAACCCTGAAGACAGGTTTTCTTGCGTCAAGGCCCATATGTAGTTTATGAAACAAGCCAAAGTAAATTTCATATGAAATGACCATATATGTAAGATTCTAATTATATGGTAATTTTAAACTGGATTTTCTTTAAGACAGAATTTCAAAGAAAAAAACAACAACATGGTCATGGATAACTGACTCTATGATAAAATTTACATGGACATGTTTCGTAAAATGTGCTCACATCACTTTGAGAAAACCAAGATAAATGACTGATGATACATTTACATAGAAATTATTTACATGGAAATGTTATGTAAAATGTTTTTTTTTGTTTTTTTTTTTGTTTTGATTCTTTATGTCCCAGTCAACAATCTTTCAGTCATGTCGGACAGGTCTTCCTGGGTTGAGCCAGTACCAAGCAAAGGATAAAGTGCCTTGCTGAAGGACACAATGCAGTGCCTCTGATAAGGCCCGAACCTGCAATCCCTAGATCTCAAGTCAAGCACTCTACCACTCAGCCACCATACTCCTCTTATATAAAATGGGCCTGGATGCAAGAAAACCGGTCTTCTGAGAGTTGCGAACAACACAGGCACAGACCAGCCTGCGCATGGGCGCAGTCTGATCAGCACCTTTGTTTTTCGCTTTTTGGAAAATATCACATCAAAACTTGCTACAAGCGAAATTTAAACTTTCTAGCTAGTCTCTGTAGCTGAGCAGGCTGGTTTGAGTCTCACTTTGTCGGAAATCCCGAAGACAGGTTTCTCTGGTCACAGCCCAAATGAGCTCATATCACTATATGATAAGAGAGCATGCATTGATAAACAGATACATCCTATAAAAAAGTGATTTGGAAATTTGGATAATACATGTACATCTGTGTGCAATAAAAATATGGATATAAACATACAATCTCTATTATCTGTGATAAAAATATTCAATATTATGCAGAAATATACATTCTTAAATAGTGAAAAAATATGTAATATCATGCTTAAAAAAAGTAGTTAAAATATGGTTTTGGAATTTCTCATTTGGGCCTCGACGAGAGAAAACCTGTCTTCGGGGGTTTGCGAACAACACAGGCGCAGACCAGCCTGCGCATCCGCGCAGTCTGATCAGCACCTTGTTATTCATTTTTGAAAAGTATATGTAAACTTGCTACAGGTGAAATTTCAATTTTCAAGCTAGTCTCTGTAGCTGACAGGTTTTGTCGCGACATGGCCCATTTGAACTTAGTACTACAAAGCAACAGTCTGATTTGTTTGTTTGTTTGATTTGATTCTTTACATCCCATCAACAATCTTTCAGTTAAACAGGGACGGGTCTTCCTGGGTTGAACCATTATGAAGCTAGGATAAATGTGTCTTGCTCAAGGACCACAACGTAGTGACGCCGGTGAGGCTTGAACCCGCGGCCTCTTGGTCTCGAGTCAAGCACTCTACCACTGAGCCACTGCGCTCCCTAAACTCACAGCAGTCTGAAATTGAGCATTACTGATTGCTCAGTTATATGTGTATCACATATTCTCTGCTTAGGACTTTATTAATCCCACGATGCTTCGTACAACTGGGTCTCAAACCTCAAGCAAGCAGGGAGTGTGGATTGACAATTGCTCTTCATAAGTATCTGAAGGTAATTGGATCAAAACAGGCTCAAGGATGGTTTTGTTTGACTTGATTCTTTACTTCTCATCAACAATCTTTCAGTTAAACAGGGACAGGTCTTCCTGAGTTGAACCAGTACTAAGCTAGGCTCAAGGACCACAATGCAGTGACGACGGTGGCTCGAACCCACGGCCCCTCAGTCTCCAGTCAAGCACTTACCACTGAGCCATGATGGTAAAAAAATAACATTACATTGAGAAAAAACCTCAGCAATATAAAATATGAAGAATTATAACAAGAAAAGTATTTTATGAAAACAATGTACCAGTATTTTTGAAGTATGGTAAATGTCTCTTTGCAAATTAAGCTAATAACTTTTAGTTATTAACCGTTATACAAGTTGGCCTGTTTTTCTACTGTGAGGCCCTTATAAAGGTATAGAAAGACACTGCTTAGTTCAAATCATTTAAACAAACCACTTTAAGATCAAACATTTAGGAAAGGGTAAACAGTGTAGACCTGGATCAAACTGATCATATATAACCAGGGCCTACTGACAAGACAAACAGTGCAGACCTAAATTCGACTGCTCCTTCAGGTTTAGTAGCAGTCTGATCAGGGCGGCCATCATTTGCTATTCTGACAAGCATTTGTGAATCGAAGACCTGAAAACAGACATTTTATCCCCCCAACCAACTACCTCCATATCCTGCCAATATTTTTTGTCCATAAAATGTCATCTGCATATTACATCTGCTCATATATTTGAATGGTTTTTGAGATCGCAAAAGCAAACACTATGAACCCTGATCAGACCATAATGTATTCAATGTACAGTAAAACCTGTGTAAAACGGCCACTCAAAAGTAGACAAAACAAAGATCTTCATGACAAATGGTAGCTTAATGAAGGTCAAAAGTATTGCAGAATGCTCCCCTTGGAGCATTCTGCAATACTTTTGACCTGTATTGTAGAATGCTCCCCTTGGAGCATTCTGCAATACTCTTGACCTGCATTAAGCGGTAATTGGTCTTGAAAACCAATTTGTGGTCTTTTTGAGAGTGGCTGTTTTACACAGGGTTTACTGTAATCTACTTAGTACACCAGCAGATAATACAGCAGATGTAATATGCCTTGAATGGTGGTAAGGCCCGAATTTTTTTATTAGTTGATTTACGAACCCTCCTACTGTTATTTTCCGGGAAGAAGGAAAAAAAAAATTAATTTCTAAAATTATTTTTATATTTTATCCGCTGACTCTTGATATTATTTGTATTGTTGAAAAAAAAAAATTTGAGAGTGACAATGTTAAAAGTGATTGTCCTGTCCAGATTTCTAGGAAAATTATGAAATATTTAAAGATTTAATACAAACTACTGGTTTACCATACTAGTTTTACTGTTTTTACTAGAGATATTAAAAAAGCTCTGAAAAGAGAGCTTTTTTAATTATTTTTTTTCGTCACCCCCCCCCCCCCCCCCCCCCCACCGACCCTAATTCTGAAAAAAAATTCCCCTAAATCAACTAATAAAAAAATTCGGGCCTATAGGTTCAAATTTGAGATCATTTACCAAAGCTGTGTATTAACATTGATAGTCATAGTACTCTTTAGAAATCTCGTCAGCAACCACGTCCGACATCACTCTATTGGAGATATGCCTTTGCTTCCAGCTAGATGAGCTACCATGGAAGGGTTTACTCGAAACGTGACTATCTATCGTATACCTTTTGGTTCTGGCATCTGTTCGATTACGGACATCCTAAAAAATGAAAAATGCCCCATGCTGAGTTCCTGTCTTGCATGGACTTTCAAATGGCACCTAAAATTATTGATACTGTGGTACGATATTTTCAAATTTGGCTGCCTCTGTAACAAACCAAATATCATGCGAGTCTTAGCAGCAGATGACTCACATGAGATACTGAGTCGTACTTTACTTAAAAATCAAAGACAATATACAGTTGAATCATAAATCTGAAGTCCTCGAGACTTGAGTTTTTTTTATTTTTTATTTATCAGTAGTTTGTGTTATAGGAAGGTAGACATAAAAAATGAATAACCCCTGAAAATGATT
The DNA here is from genome assembly GCA_964019695.1 of Loripinus fragilis. Lineage (NCBI taxonomy): Eukaryota > Metazoa > Mollusca > Bivalvia > Lucinida > Lucinidae > Loripinus > Loripinus fragilis. Next base: position 31,334,086 of record OZ026514.1, read on the forward strand.
ATGATCAGTTTGTTTTTCTGTCAAACATAAGTTTTCGGCTCGTAAAAGAAACATCTCAAAGAGATATTTAAATTCTTCTACCCACCCAAAACTATATGTTGTTCTAGATAGTTATTAAAACAGAATAGGTCCTTTTTCTCTGAATCCAGTGTGTCCCAAATTTATTTCGATTTAGCGAGTATTTTGAAAAATCGAAGCTAGAATTTTCGAGGTTTCACTGAAACAAAATTTGTCTTCTCTTGTGGCCTTGATTGACGCTTTCAGATTAAGTAATGATTTTTTGTTTGATTTGATTCTTTGGGTCCCATCAACAATCTTTCAGTTATAAAGGGACGGGTCTTCCTGGGTTGAACCAGTACTAAGCTAGGATTAATGTTCTTGCTAAAGGACACAATGCGGTGAGGCTCGAGCCCGCAGCCCCTCGGTCTCGAGTCAAGCACTCTACCACTGAGCTCCCATTTAATTATGAATAAATGGGGAATGAATACCCTGGATCAAGATTTCACAAGTTGTTGTTTAATGGTTTTATAACTTGTACTCTGACTAAAGCAAACTGGATAAGGAAATTCCACATAGTTCAGCTTCTCTTGAGCAAAATGGTCAATAAAGAAGCATTGTAGCTCTAAATAAAAGAACAATTTGAAACAGAACAGGTATAAATGATGCAGACTCAACCAGGAGACACCGAGCTTTATCTATGCTAGGGGACCAAACATTGGACCTCTAGCCCTTAAACCAATTTAGCTGAATGGAATTTCCTACTATTATCAATTGGACCAGTTCATTTCCGTTTTAAGGTTTGTTAGGTGTTATTTGTCACTTTTAATCGAATGTTAATTGAACATTCTGTAAGCAAACAGTGAAGAACCTGATCAGACGCCACAAAATGTGGCGCCTGATCTGGGTCTGCACTGTTTGGCTACGCTAGGCTCATATAGGTTAAATGGAATATTCCAGATGACAATCAGGACTAATCCATCCAAGCGACAATAAATTATTTCCTAAAGAAAGCTAACAAATAGTCCTGTACCAGGCTTAAGGAGCAGTCTGATCTGGCACTATTTGTTTGCACATGCTTTTCCTGTTTGAGCAATTCGGTTCTGTTACACAAAGTTACAGAGAAACTTTCTGTCTATGTGATTAGTACCATTAAAACTCTGCCAACTAGTGTCATCTGCTGATAACCTTTGTGAACAGTTTGGACCCAGATCAGGCCCGACAAAATGTCGGGCCTGATCTGGATCCCAACTGTTTGACACTGAAAGAATTTTACGTTAAAGTTAATTTTAAAAAACATCAGCAGACGACAAAAAAAAAATATGAAAAAGTACCCAGTACGCAATGAGTTGACTTATGATAGTTGAAAGACAGAAGCATGTAGCAAGCTAAGCAGAGCAGATAGAAAAATATGGTAAAGCCTTCTAGCATTAGCTAAAATTTGCAGCAGACGACATTTCCAAATTTTGGTGCAACTTTTAGCAGCTTAATAAGACTTCAAATTTCATGCAAATCATCTGCCAGCACACCATTCACATCAAATGTCAAGCCCTAATTTTCCTTGAAGATAAGGATATCATAAAAAAATGTCATTTGCTGTATTGCTGGTTTGTGCTTTAATGGTAAGGTCTATTAGATCCGCTGATCTGCTTGATGAATTTCAAAGCCCTGACAAAAATCTGGTTCTATGTTGGACCCAGGGAGTAATTTCTTCTGAACCCAATTGAACTTGCAATGTAATACTTAGATTAAATTGCACTCAAACTGTCCTACTCTGGATTATAAGCCCAATCAAAAATCTTGGTAGTAAAGTTATTTTTTTTTCTCCAAAATCCTGAAGTTTAAATGGTCGATCTATAACCTGCCTATTTCTGCCTATTTCAGTTTTTTAGGCTATGGTCTATGGAATTTAGTTGTATTTATATGTGAAACACATCTAAAAATTATTTATTAACCCTTTGTATATTAGTGTATTCTTCCCTCTGGTTTGATACAATAAACTTGGTATGGTCCATTGTACATATATAGCGATGTCAGGTTACAATTTTCAAAAAAAATATTGTATTATTTTGTCTGAAGATCTTTTTACCATTACAAACAGTGTAGACCCTAATGAAATGCTGCATGATGCTTCATTTCATCTGGGTTTTCACTTTTTGTAAAAGTACCTGTTTATAGGGGTTTCCCGTATACAAAGGGTTATAGATCATAAAATCTCAAATTGAAAAATCCAAAACAGTACAGTTTGCTCTGAGATGAAATATAAGCATACATGCACATCAACAAAATAAAAAAAAATATCAACTAACAAACTGATATCAATTCACAAACAAAACGATATAAATTCACAAGCAAAATGATAACAATTCACAAACAAAATGATAACAAATCACATTAAAAGCTATATCAATTCACGAACATATTGATAAAAAGAACATATTGATAAAAAATCTCAAAAAATGGAATCATTTTGCAAACAGTGATATACCACAGGAATTGCAGTGTATTTTTGTTTTACAACCAATGCTTTTTGATGAAATTTTGAAAATAGAGGACCTTTCATTAGTGCTCATGTTTTATTGAATTTATTTAATGAGTTGGGGAAAAGAGATAAAATGCTAGGCTTGCCGAGCATTTTATCTCTTTTTCGCAACGAGTTTAATAAATTCAATAATACAAGTGTACGAATGTTAGATTCTATTTATCATATGACATTAAGATTACTTAGAAATCCCACATCATATGATAAGGCTTGATATTTCATGTGCATCATCTAGCAAATGCTGCACTAAAAAAACAAGCCTCATTTCCAATGAAAATGAAATAGATGGTCAAAGTCGATAGCTTGACCCTGCCGAATTAAGTGCCATTATCATATGATTTCGCGTCTGGGAGTGAAATAATGCCATGCAATTAAATCAATAAACCACTAGTGGTTTACAGATTTACAGGAAACGTTATGACGTCCATAACAACGTTGCGTACATAATGACAAAATTATAGCGTTTTTACGCCAGAAATGACATTTCAAAGTATTCTTAATGTCATATGATAAATAGAATCTAACATTCCTGCTCTTGTATGATTGAATTTATTAAAGGCATTGTGAAAAAGAGATAAAATGCTCGGCAATTCTTGCATTTTATCTCTTTTCCCCAACTCATTTGATATATCAATAAAACATGAGCACTCATGTAAGATCCTCTATTAAGCAAACAGTGACTTCGGTAAACCTTTATCCAGCCAATAATTTTTTATTCTGAAAATGTTGTCTGCTGCATATTTTCAAATGCAATCCAGAATAGTTTTACTTTGGAAGCAAACACTATGGACCCTGTTCAGACTGCTCCTAATTAAGTGAGCAGTTTGATCTGTGTCCGTATTGTTTGCAATATAGTCTAGCTACCAAAGTACATAAGCAGATGAAACAGCAGACAACAGTAATTGTCATGAATGGTGGGAAAAGTTTAGACCATTAAAGCGCCAAGAAAAAATGCATCTGAAAATGACGTCTGCTGAAGTCGTCTACTGCAAATAATTGCCAAACATTACTGACAAATTAAAGTATAGAAGCAAACAGGATGGACCCATCTGATCTGGGTCAACACTGTTTGCCATAGAGGCTTCTTAATCATTTCAGCAGAAGAGGAAAACAGACGACTTCTGTTGCGATTGGCGCTTTAAGAGTTTATTCAATTTGAAGCTGCAACGTTTGGACTGTAGTTTCGTAGCTTAAAATTAACCCTGCAGAATATTTCGAAAAATAAAGTTCCTTGAATTAAATTCCGAAAGCAAACAATGGCTTTGATTAATAGAAATAGCTGTAATGCTCGGACTGCATTTTCACGGCCACGTCATCATCCATCTTTCTGCTTCGCATCTTCTTTCCTTTAGCTGATGACGATGCACCGTGGTACGCCGTGCTTTGCACTTGTTGGAAGTTGGTAAACATATTTGCTCTGTGGTCAGTTCTTGCGTAAACATCCTATAAATACATGAAATATACAACCATGCAACTACCAGCTTAGCCAAAGAATAGTTCATGAAATCAAATTTGGTGGTACATGTACAGCTGTCATGTTAATATAAACAATTTGCCATATAGTGACAGGTATTTTAACATTGATCAGCAGCTTAGAGGCAAAGACAATGGGCAAGATACTTGATAAGCGCTAATTCAAAATGGTTTCACTTCTTTTTTCAGTATCGTATGTTATTGGTATACGTTGGAATTCTATGGGGCAATTCCAACATGTACCAACAACATATGTTTCGATGGATTAGAGATTTACACTATAAACTTTTTTTCACAAACTTCTCAATTATCTTTATTGTTTTAGTTAAATTAGCAAAGTGAACCTTTTCATGCAGTTTGGTATACACCTGGGTGACAATAAAAGACTGCAAATTCTATGTTATTGACAGGTTTCAGCCTAATGAAATGCTAAATTAGTAGTTGCGTGGTTGTAAGACTCCAAGATAGACTCTGCCAAGATAATTCTTAGACTAATACGAGAATTCCCTTAAATATGAAAGATCATCCATTGTAAAGATGAACCAAGACAATTCGTCAAATCTATATCCCCGACAAAGGGTTACTTTTGAGAAACATGTAAATCACAAAACATAAATCCCATTCATCTAGACCCTTAGTTCACCTTGGATATCATTCAGATCATAACAAAAGCCTACCAAGTATGTTTCAGTGCTCAGTTTAATAAAAATATACTTTATAATCTGCATAGTTTCAATATCTGACCTTTCAACCCAACCCCAGTGGTCGGGGGTGTGTGTAAAGTAAATGTTTTAGCCTGCATGTTGGTCTACACTTCTTTCACTTTAATTTGATATGCAACATTACCACTTTCAGAAAAGAAAAAAATCAACATTTTGGGGTGGGGTCAAGGGTGTAAGGACAGAATAAATGCTTTCATGGGGCTCTATGCTCAATTCCCTTTAATTTGATATGTAACATGACTACTTTCAGAAAAAATGATTTGACCTTTTGACCCCACCCCCGGGGTTGAGGATGTGCCTGTGGGCAAAATATTTGCTACCATGTTGATGCATGCGTCGTCGGCTTTAATTTGATATGCAACATGACCATATTCCAAAAAAGTTTAATTTTGGCCTTGGCCCCCACCCGCTAAGTCCACCCCACAGGATTGGACCCAGGCCTTCAGACTAAAATGCTGTTTGATATGTTTCGTATCTATTGCTCCTCTGCCTGCGTGCAAAATTTCAGCAAAATATAATGACAACTGCCTTAGTTATTGTGAAATTTAAATATCTGACCTTTGACCCCTTGGTTGGCTCAAAGCCTTAGGTGGGGTAAAAGGAGTGGGGTAAAATTTGACACTGCCATGCTTATCTACAGGCACTGGGCAATCATGGTCTTTCGTGAGAAGTTGTTAAATATAATAGCTTTGAGGAAATAGAGAGAACCTACAATATAAGATAACAGCAGACTCTGTTTTATTGAGTCTGTTCATGAGAACTAAGGGAAAGTACAACAATTCTCACAGCCCCTAGCACCAGCTTAAGCGGTATTCTGCTTTCTGTTAAAACCTCTCTTAAAATACAAAATCTTGATTTTCTTATTCCTTGCAGGACAAAGGCTTTCCTAGCATGGTAGCTTTAGCAAAACTAACTTAGGACTCTCTTCCATTTAGGGGATAACAGTATTCAAAATTTTCATTTGGGGAGGTATATCATCAGATATACGGTCGAAAATTGAGTTTTACGGTGACGCACGAACGGAGCTGTAAAACAAGATTTCCGAACGTATATCCGACGATTTACCTCCCCAAATAAAATTTTTGATTATGGATATTCCTATTCTAATGCACTTCTGCAGTCTCGTCCTAAATTGGAGACTTGCAAACCGCATAAAGCCGCACATAATCTAACAAAATGTGACATAATTAATGAAGTCAAACTATTTCTAACAGTATATCACAGGATATACTGTCGCAAATTTTTGACGTTATCCAATCAAACGTCATGTTACAAAAGCGTGTGCATTAGAATGCAAAGTCTAACCTGAGAGGTTTTATCAAATACAAACGCTAACCTAAGACTTTCTTTAAATACATACAGTAAAACCTGTCTTAAGCGGCCACTCAAAATAAACAAAACAAAGATCTGAATGACAAATAGTAGCTTAACAAAGGTCGAAAGTATTGCAAAATGCTCCACTTGGAGCATTCTGCATTACTTTTGACCTGCATTATTGAAACCAATTTTTGGTGTTTTTGAGAGTGGCCCTTTTTGACAGGTTTTACTGTATAGTAATTTGACATCTTTCTTCAAATACAATGCATTAACTAAGAGCTACTTTTAAACACAAAGGACAAGAGCTGTCATAAAATACAAAAGGTACTAAAAGCTTCAAACACATTGGCCAATCTGAGTGGTTTTATTTTTTCAATACAAAGCTTATTTGACAGCTTCATTTAAATGCAAAGAATAACCTGTCCAAGAGCTTTCTTCAAATATAATGTCTAACAGAAAAGCTTCTTTCAAATGCAAAGGCTAGTCGGAGAGCTTTCTTAATATACAAAGTTTAACATAATGGCTTCAAATAAAAAGCTAATCAGATCTTCAAATACAAAGGTTCATCTAAGATTTTTCTTCAAATATGAAGCTAATGCTTAAGTTTTCTTCAAATACAAAGGTTCATCTAAGATTTCCCTTCAAACACAAAGCTAATGCGCGAGTTTTCTTTAAATATAAAGGTTCGCCTAAGATTTTTCTTCAAATGCAAAGGTACTAAGGATCTTTTTTCAAATACAAAATCTAATCTTTGAGCTTTGTTCAAATATACGCATTACCAAAAATAAGTGAACACTTTTATTTCATTTTGAGTTATTTTTATTTTACCTAAAACACATAAAAGATATTAGCCATATTATGAGATTTCTAACAATGTGGTATGTGCGACCGGCAAAGGCTCAGATCAGCCTGTGCATATGAGCAGTCTAATCAGAGCCTTTGCCAGTCCATATGCAGTCTGATTAGAGCCTTTACTAGTCGCTTGAATATTCTATGACTGTTAAGCTTGTGACCCAACAGTATTTGGAGTTTCTAAGCTTAAAAGAAGGCTGCACAGGCTCATATGAGTCTTCACTTGTCAAAATGCCACATTGTTTGAAATCACGGCTCATTATGGAGTCCACATGGCTCCAAGTCAATATTGGGTGTGACCTCCACGTGCAGCAACATATGCACGACACCTGTTGCGCATACTGGAGATGATTACAATGAGATTTTAGTTCATACCCCGAGGTTATAAAACTTTTTTCATGCTCAACTCAGCTGAGCACGAAATTTATCACACTCATAAATGTTAAAATGCCAACAATTGTTGGCATTTTAACATTTATTAGCGTGATAAATACAACCTCTGAGAGACCAAAAGCAAGAATCTTCTTTATTTGTCGGTATTTCAATTTTTATGAGCAGTTGAAATTTTGTGCTCAGTTGAGTTGAGCACAAAAAGATTTATAACCTTGGGCCCTGAGTTCCGGCTTACGAACTATTGTGAGGCAAAGTCACAATAGCTAATTTGATTGTTTGTTTTGTTTGATTTGATTCTTTAAGTTCCATCAACAATCTTTCAGTTATAAAAGGACAGGTCTTCCTGGGTTGAACCAGTACTAAGCTAGAATTAATGTTCTTGCTCAAGGACACAACACAGTGATGCCGGTGAGGCTCGAACCTGCAGCCCCTCGGTCTCGAGTCAAGCACTCTACCACTTAGCCAATGCGCTCCATTATAGCTAATTTGAAAGCTTTCTTCAAATATACTTAGTGTCAATGAAAAGTTACTAGTAAGTCCCATACACTTAACATAGGAAAATATTTATAGTTCATTCTGGAGCAAGAACTGTGGATACTTCAGCACTCAATTTTATGGCATTGAGTCCCATGCATCACCACCATAGAAAACGGTATCCATCACGTCGGAATGCATTATACCCATTCCTTGACGGACCCCAGTAGTTTCCATTGCATTGTATAGGAAAATGCAAAGTTTTGGTGCTATCTTAAAGTTTGATCCTCATTTTTTGTGTTTAATGGGTTAATTCAAAAGGTTTGGTGGCATTTTCAATGAAAACGTCTAGGGCATGTACTGGCATGTTGTCTTCTGAAAATGATGATTTTAATTCTTAAAAACTGCGAAAAACATAAAAAACATGTGCGTCACCTGCACCATAGTTCCAGGGCTCATGGAACTGTTTTATCTCTCCAAACCAGTCAGTCATTGACCAGAAACATGAATGTTAAAGTAGCCATAGAGCTGTATTATATATTTTCCAAAATTTTGAAATATAGATACTGGTAACTTTTCACTGACGCTCAGTATACAGAGAACTACAGTGCACACCTCATTCCAATATGTAAGGTATAACTGAGGGTCTGGATGGGGTATAATGATTAGTTAATAATGACCCTTTTTTAAAATGAATAGTGAATAATGAGCCAAAAAAATAATGAATAGTGAATAATGAGGGCCTAAACATTAATGAATAATCCTATTTTTTTAATGAATTGAAGAAAAAATTATTGAATAGTGAATAATCAGATTTCTTTGCCACCTTTCTTACTTTTTTTGCCTTTCAAAATGCATAAAATTATATTTTTTTCCAGAAAAAAAAATTGTGTGCCTACCCTACCTAAAATTTTCAGACCCGTTACCCAAAACACACTTACTTTTTTTTATTTGGCCTCAGACTGAGTGGATGTGCAGGCTGATCTGAGTATTCACTGGGTGCAAATACCAAGTTGTGCCTTTTGCTGTGTCCGGCTCATGTTTGTTGGTTTGAGCATGTTGAGAGATACTGATCATAATCATTATGATTAAAGGGGACGGCAACCCTGATGATTTCTATTTTTTTATGAAAGATCTTAATAAACCATGAATTTTGATACCAGTTTCATCTAAATCGGTTGAAAAACGTAAAAGTTGTCGGCTTTTGTATATTTGCAAATGGAAGCTGTCATATTGCAGGCTTAGTGACGTCACGAAGCCTAATTAAATATGCGTAATCAAAATAAAAGACAAACCAATGGATTACTTGCAATTATCTTTAATAAAACATTTTCCTATGTATAAAGCTGCATATCTGCTGAAACACAGATGCTGTGATAGTATTGATAATTAAAAATTAAGCAGTTAAAAAAGTTCTGAAAACTAATTAAATATTCAAAATGGCGGCTAAATGTTGGCCATATTGAATTCTTTAAATACCCATAACTTCCCAATTTTTCAACCGATTTTGATGAGACTTGTATCAAAAATTCATGGTTCATATAGCTCTTTATGATAAAACATACTTATTATTAGGGTTGCTGTCCCCTTTAAAAAACTTGAGCTGAAAATATGTGAACCACTGTTTGCTTGTACTACTGTTTTGCTGAAAATAGGTGTACCACTGTTTGCGTTGCTGAAAATAGGTGTACCACCATTTGCTTTGCTGAAAATAAGTGCACCACTAATTGCTTTGCTGAAAATAGGTGTACTACCATTTGCTGTACTGAAAATAAGTGTACCACTGTTTGCTTTAATGAAAATAGGTGAACCACTATTTACTTTGCCTAAAACAGATGAACCACTATTTGATTTGGTGAAAATAAGTGTACCACCATTTACTTTGCTGAAAATAGATGTACCATTGTTTGCTTTGCTGAATATAGGTGAACCACTATTTGCTTTGCTGAAAATAGGTGTAGCACTGTTAACTTTGTTGAAAATAGGTGTATCACCATTTGCTTTGCTGAAAATAAGTGTACTACTGTTTGCTTTGCTGAAAATAAGTGTACCACTGTTTGCTTTAATGAAAATAGGTGAATCACTATTTACTTTGCTGAAAACAGATGAACCACTATTTGATTTGCAGAAAATAAGTGTACCACCATTTACTTTGGTGAAAATAGATGTACCATTGTTTGCTTTGCTGAAAATAGTGAACCACTATTTGCTTTGCTGAAAATAGGTTTATCACTGTTTGCTAGGCGGACAATAGACACACCACCATTTGCTAAGCTGAAAATAGGTTTATCACTGTTTGTTTTGCTGAAAAAAGGTGTACTTTGCTTCCAGGTTCTAAGTGACCCCCATTTTTCTTTTATTTAAAAACTTTGCATGTAGCTATTTTACAGGACTTTAGTTAAGAGCGCATAACAAGAAAATAATTGTCCTATTTCTCAACCAAAACATGTGTTGTGGGTACTCAAAAGAACCATCTCAATGAGACAGTTCTTTTGAGCACCCAAAACATATGTTAAAAATTAGGGGTAAGAAAATATTTACAATTTTACGCTGAAAATTTTTGTTATCTAAACGTATGATTTTAGTTACGATACTATCCAGAAAGTGAATAACAAAGGTTTGATCAGACTGCGTGGATTATCAGAATGGTCTGTGCTTTTGTTGTTCGCATGAAACAAAATCGCATTAAGACCCATATATGGGCCGCGATGTGAGAAAACCTGTCTTTGGGGTTTCTGACAAAGCGAGTTTCAAACCAGCCTGCTCAGCTACAGGTACTAGCTAGAAAATTAAAATTTCGCTTGTAGCAAGCTTTGATATGGTGCTTTCCAAAAAGCGAATAACAAAGGCATTGATCAGACTGCGCAGATGCGCGGGCTGGTCTGCGCCTTTGTTGTTCGCATAACCCCAGAGACAGGTTTTCTCGGGACGAGGCCCATATTACACAACAGGGCTACCACAGATATCATAGTTGGTTTTTTGGGGGGTTTTTAAATAAAAAATTCACAAAAATATAAATCCGCAGAAAAAAGACCACACATAAAAAACACTTAAATTTGCTGTTGTCAAATATAAGTATTTTACAGAAGGATTTTGGTTTTGAAAATATGCTGGATTTGCTCTAATAAGCCAACTGTATGCGTAACTTTTTAAAAATTGTATACAGTAAAACGTGTCTTAAGCGGCCACTCAAAGAAGATCAAAAACTGGTTTTCAAGACCGATTATTGCTAAATGCAGGTCAAAAGTATTGCAGAATGCTCCAAAAGAGCATTCTGCAATACTTTTGACTTCATTAAGCTACCATTTGTCATTAAGAATTTTGTTTTGTCTATTTTTGAGTGGCCACTTAAAACAGGTTTTACTGTACTATTTATTTTAAAACAGTCTAGATTCAGATCAGCTGACATAGTAGGCGTAGATCAGGTTTTAACTACATTGACACAGGGCATAAATAACCAAGTGTGAGCTTATCAGTGCATGCATGATAGTGTTAATGTTCTAAAATTTTGAACAGTAGTTGTCTGCTAAAAGGCCTAGTGAAAAAGTGCAGACCCAGATCAGACTGCTTCTGAAGAAGCAGTCTGATCAGCATCTTCCTTGTTTGCTATTCTGACAAGCATTTTGCGAATTCCAGCCTTGACAACCAACATTTTATTTTGAACAGAACAAGAAAAGTGTTTGAAACTTTAGAACATATGCCATAATTAGTTTGAATATGATATATAAAGTATTTCACCTGCTGATCAATATTATAATTCTGATGGTACGCCTCAATTAGCTCTTATATCCGTAGTACTGTTTCTGCAACTCCGGTGCAGCCTTTCGTTTAAACATCAGCTGAGCTTTGGCGTCTGAAGATGATCCGTGATATCTGCCAGCACTCACATTACTCATGTTAGTGAGTATTTTTGATCGCTGGTCGGAGCGATGATGGATGTCCTGCAGCGAGATGTATATGTTGTTTTTTTGTGTGCCTATTTTTTGGTGTTTTTTTAATCAAAATATTGATAAACTTTTTCCTACTTCTGCATGAAATCAAATGTTGAAAGTTACTTAGTATCTATTTAGCCTTAAAGCGCCACTTATAATTTGCAGCAGACAACAATTTCAAATTTTGCTGCTTTTTCAAAAATAACAAATAAGGCATGGTATTTCATGAGAATTGTCTGCTGGCAGACAATTCTCATGAAATATCATTCCTTTTTTTTCTCGAAAATTAGGAAAGATGTCGGAAAATTTGTCATCTGCTGCAGTTATAATTGACACTTTAAGGGTTAACTCTTTGTCTACTGGGTAATTCCGCTGATTTTTTTTTCAAAATCAATTTTTCAAAAAATTCTTTCAGGAATACCATCAGTGTGTCAAATAGGTTGGATCCAAATCAAGCCTGATGTTTTATCACGCCTGATATGGGTCCAAACTGTTTGCATAGGTTATCAGCAGACATAAAATTCACTGCTAGCAAACAAAGAGATAAGCCATAAATGATCAAAAATAGGAATCACATATATTGCTTAATATAATGATAATGCATCAGGGCTCACCCTGCCATTAGCCATTGTAGCCACTTGCTACAAAAATGTAGAGTGGCTACAAATTTAAGTCAATGGCTAAAAGTGCAGTCTAGGTGGTTCAAAAATTATATATTTGCTAAACAGTGTATTTTGATCAGCTTTTGGATTTTCCAATATTGCTTTTATTATTCATTCACACATTATTTTTGTGCCATATTTTACTCTTTGGATGCTGGATTTTTTCATTGCCATCATGGTGTCAAACAGCTTGGATCCAGATCAGGCCTGACAATTTGTCGTGCCTGGTCTGAGTCCAAACTGTTTGTAAAGGTTATCAGCAGTCAACACTTGAAAAGTCGCCCCTATTGTTGATACTACTTTCAGGCTTAAACCTTGGCTTAAGTTAATTTCACTTCAATGGCTCCAACTTTTTCCATTTGGCTAAAGTGTTGGCTACAGCAGATTCTGAGCCAGGGTAAGCCCTGGCATTATTATCTACTTGGTACAAAGGAAGTTGTTCGAACATAAGGCTGCTGGACTGGGTGTTCAAACATCTCCCAAGGACCCATACCTTTTGGTTGAGAAATAAGAAGATTTATTTGGAAAGACCCTCTCTTATGAGTAGGCCTATGGCATAACTCCATTCTTATTGATTAGGCCAATTAAAAAAAATATGTGTAGTTCAGGTTACACCCTGAAAAAATATAGGGTAGGTAGGCATGATACTATTTTTTTTTTTTTGAAAACTTTTTTCTTGGAATATTCAGACCTGCTTGGAAATGTATTAAATAAGACAAAACTGATATAAAAAGTCTATTTTTGAAGATGTAACCTTGTTTTGATCCTTTTACTTCCTATGCATAGAAATTTAGATTTCCATTTAGGATGGTCATTTTTGAAATGATTTTTTTCTCTCCAAATTCTGGAGTGGGAAGAGCATAGCAAAACAAAATTATTTTGTTCTGCTATTCTCTTCCAACTTCAGAATTTGGAGAAAAAAGTTTAGGGTAGGGGGTAAAAATTTAGGGTAGGTCGGGTATCCTGAACCACATATATTTTTTTCTTGGCCTTAAACCAAACACTCAGTGAAACGGTTATGCTCATGGGAGTAACATAATTGTTCTAAATACAGTCAATTCAGAACCAAAGAACTGTTCTGAACATCATGTGCACCTGGGTTTGCACTACTTTTTTTAACTATGTATACACCGTGGTTAGATCTGCAGTAGCACCTCATTATATTGTTGAGCAAAAAAGATGACACTCATGTGCGGATCCAGAGGGGGGGACAGGGGGTCCGGAACCCCCCCCCCCCCTGAAAAATCACAAAAGTATACAGTTTCTTAGCAATACTGGTCCGGATCCCCTGAAAAATCACAAAGCTACCAAGCCAGCATTCAATGTTGGGCCAACATAGACACGCCAGGGAAAGTAAATGGTGTTTAGCTGGCGGGCCGATGATGTCCCATTACTAGTAGTATTTGGATCCTTCTGCCCCTCATCAACTAAAAAAACAAAACAAAATAAAAACCACGTCAAAGCTGGACCCCCTCTGGCAAAACTTTCTGGATCCGCTCATGACACTGAGGAAATGATTAAACTAAGCAAATGCTATATGCCAGGCAACAGAAGCATAAAAAACAGGAAACATCAAAAGCAAATGAAACACACTAAACAAGGAACTCACAATATACATTTGAGCTATGTCATAAAAATACCAAGTTATGGTAAATGTTCTAAAATTTTGAACACTAGTTGCCTGCCATACAGGCCTATATAAACAGTGCAGACCCAGATCAGACTGCTTTTGAAGAAGCAGTCAGATCAGGGTCTTCCCTGTTTCCTATTCTGGCAAGCATTTTGTGAGGTCCAGCCCTGAAAACCAATATTTTATTTGAGAACAGAAAGAGAAAAGTGTGTACTATAACAAATACTATATATTGGCCAGTTTGAAAATGAGCAGATTAAAACAGAGTGAACAATTTACATGTCACTTCACATTCTGTTTTCTGGTCATTCCACTGGCATGATAACTTTTGTAACCATAAATAATTATTAACAGGCTGCTTTTGAAACAGTGTGGATCCAGATCTGATGGCTTCCTCAGAAGCCATCAGATCTGGATCTACATTGTTTTCAAAAGGGGATGTATCCAGGTTCAGCAAAATAAGAGGGAAGACAAATAAAATGAATCTAAATTAAAAAACATGAGTGCCCTTGGGTCCAGGGTTGAAAGACTATTTATAAAGTCAGGGGAAAGCATTATAGCTATGATTCTTTGATGGCTCAGCAGTTTCAAAAAGAATTTACATGGAAATGTTTAAGCAATGATGAGGAAAAAAAGATGTTGAACCTGAATGCAAATGATAATTTTCCTTGGGGCCATTTTTTTAAAAAATTCAAATTAATTGATAATGTTAAGCTCAGGTAAGCTAATATTAATCAAAATATCATAACTTAATACGTCAATATATTTTTATGACATAGCTCATTAAATGAGGGACAGCAACCCAAATGATAAGTATGTTTTATCAGAAAGTACTCTATGAACCATGAATTTTGATACAAGTATCATCAAAATCGGTTGAAAAATGGGGAATTTTTGGGCATTTAAAGAATTCAATATGGCTAACATTTAGCCGCCATTTTGAATATTTAATTAGTTTTCAGATTTTTTTTTCGATTGCTTAATTTTTAGTTGTCAATACTATCACCGAATCTGTGTTTCAGCAGATATGCAGCTTTATACATAAGGAAAATATTTTATTAAAGATAATTGCAAGTAATCCATTGATTTGTCTTTTATTTTGATTACACATATTTAATTAGGCTGTGTGACGTCACTAAGCCTACAATATGGCCGCTTCCATTGCAGTCCATTTGCAAATATTGGAACACCCATAACTTCTACGTTTTTCAACCGATTTGGATGAAACTGGTATCAAAATTCATGGTTTATTAAGATCTTTAATATAGAGCATAGTTATCATCAGGGTTGCCATCCCCGCTAATGTTAAAAATATTTTACCTCTAAAAGCCAAGACAGTCAGCGAAGTCCCTGATTATAGGTTGCTTTTTCTCAATGTAAAATTAGAACAGACTGCAGTCTAATCAGAGTCTGAACTGTTTGCATTACTGACTAGCAATTTGTGAATTCAAGGTCCATTTCCCAAAATATCAGTGAAAACAAGAAAGAGAAAAGTGTTCAAAATTTTAGAACATGTTCTGTATACATGCAAAGCAATAGATAAGTATCCTCATTAATTCATACCCCTAGATAAGAGGGAAATCGCAATTGCTATTTATGAAGGGCATTCCAAGTACTATTTCTAGCCTTTGATAAAAGATTTGCTTTTCTTGTTTGTTACTCAAGGACCCAACACAGTGCCTCTAGTGAGGCTTGAACCAGGGACCTCACAATCTCAAGTCAAGCGCCATGCCCTTGCCAAAATTAAACGCAGCTCTGCGCAAAAGCTGCGCAAAAGCCGGCTTTTCCGCAGCTTTTTTGAAAAAGCTGCGTAAAAGCTGTGTGTTTTTTCAGACCTGCGTTGAAGCTGTAGAAATGCTGCGTTTTTTTTCAGACCTGCGTATTAGCTGCATAAAAGCTGTACTTTTTTGTGTGGGCTGCGCAGAAGCTGCATATTTAAGTTGGTTTGTCTCAGAAAGCTGCGTATTTAATTCTTAAAGCTGCAGAAAAGGTGAATATTCTGTTTTATCAAACAAATGAATCATTAAGGTAAAATCTGCAGTTACTGAGAGCTGCAGAAAAGCTGCGTATTGCTTATATTTAAGTCCAAACAGTCTAAAAACATAAAGACGCAGCTTTTCTACAGATATTTAAAGCTGCGTAATTAACTTTTTTAACTGTCCTGCTTCACCTGAGATTGCTTTGTTTCAGTAATCTAGCTAGTCTCTGTAGCTGAGCAGACTGGTTTGTGTCTTACTAGGTCAGAAACCTGGAAGACATGGTTTTTCGTGATGAGGCCCATTTATTGACTTGTTCCCCAAGCCAAGACTTATCCAGGGACTGATCAGCCTGGGCAGCCAATTTAATATACAACTTTGCAAATTCTTCTATTGGACTAAATTTAAATTACCAACAAGCAGGCGCTAACCTATGCAATGTATCAGCACAGGGAATAGCCAAATCAGTTAACAAACTGTAATGAAATAAAAGAAAATGGCTGTCAACTCAGGCTGTCAATACTTAAGAAAATCCCAAGAAAACTCTACTACCCAACTGACTATATAGACCTCCACCTATATCCCCACCCACCCAAAATGCCCCAAACCCTACCCCCTCCTCACCTCTACCATAAACTTACCTACCAATGCTTACTTAAACCTACCTGTATCTATCCACCCACCCAGGACCCCACCAGCCATACTAACTAGTCTCACCAAGAATCCCTCCCCCAATGCTACCTATCTTACCCTACCCTACCCTAACCTAACCTAACCTAACCTCCCTCCCTCCCACCACCCATCTATCCACCTCCCACCTGTTGCCCACCTGTCACCCACCCACCTCCCTCCAGCCCACCCACCTATCCACCTCCCTCCCTCTTACCCACCCACCTTCCTCCCTCTCACCCACCCACCCACTAAGCTGCCCTAACCCCTCCCCATACCTACCTGCCAATGGTTACCTATATTTATCTACCTATGCCTACCCAACCACTCATACTGACCCCCACCCTACCTACCTACCTACCTACCCACCCACCTACCTACCTACCTACCTACCTACCTACCTACCTACCTACCTACCTACCTACCTACCTACCTACCTACCTACCTACCTACCTTAGGTAGGTAGCTCTAGGTAGGTAGGTAGGTAGGTAACTGTAACCTACCTAGGTAGGTAGGTAGGTAGGTAGGTAGCTACCTACCTACCTATCTGGTAAACATATATTCAGCCTTGCAGCTAAAATACAGATTTCTAAAGGGTGTTATCTATTTGGAGTCAAACTCCCCAACAGTGGAAACTTCCTTTCAGTAGAAATAGTTTTTAAAGGTCCCTGAACCAGAGGTACATCACTGTGGGGAGTTTGATTTGGAGTGGTACACCACTGGGGAGTTGATTTGAAGTAGTTGGATTTTATCCCTTAGTTGGAGGGATATTTGATATTTGAATTTCTAATATGGCTGTACAACAAGAGATAAACCCAAACAGCAATTGAACCTTCATCTGCTGACCAATCTACACATGCTTTCTTTTAGGGACACAATAAAATACAGTTTCTAGAAAAAGTGAGTGTAAAAAAAGTGTGACTAGTTAGTTTATAAATGGATAAGAAAATTATTTTCTCTTCAAGCTAAATTCAGTGGGTGGGGTAATATTTTTAAACTTAAACAACAATAGTAAGTTATCTAATGCTATGATATAAAGGATTTGTAACATAAATATATTCATTTATAAGCACAATGAGTTATATTTCTATGAGAAAATTATATGTTTACAGACAGGTGTTCTTTTAGAAACAAGTATTGTCTTTAATAAAAAAAAAAGTAAGCAGGTATTTCAACATCCTCGATTTTTGCTAGATTATTATGCTTTTATCATTTTCTTACATGCTAGTTTTGTCTTTGGGTCCTACTAGTGTAGATTGAGACATGTTAGCACTAGGAACAATTGGGGAAAGACTTCTGCTTGAAAGATGGAAACAAAGGCTAGGATTGACACATGTGCATCCTGTCTTTAAGGAAAGGGTAGCAATGCTATCTTTTGTAATGACTGCTTCCTGTGGATTCACAAGAAATGAAGTGGTACTACCTTCGTTCAAATATGTTCTTTGGGTCGTATAGTGCATTCGGTTTGGTTTTGTTTGGTTTGTCTCTTTATGTCCCAGTCAACAGCTATGCCCATGTCAGGACGATCCATTAACCTAACCACACCTTATTTCCTGAGCAAGCTTGGCTTAGCAGTTAACCTGGTACTTTCTGCACATACTCTTTAGCTTGAAACTGACAACAAACCCTTCTTAAATCAGTGGTAAGGAGAGAATGGCCATAGAAATTAATATTCCATGATCAATCTCCCTGAAAGTATGGGACCGGGCCGGGATCAAACTCATAACCCCTGGATCTGCAGTCAGACACATATCTGCTACCAGACAATTTAACGACTGTGCTGTGAGTCCCAGTATGCTACCAGACATTTTAAGGACTGCTGTGCATCCCAGTATGCGAGTCTGACTGGCGGTCCAGGGGTTGAAAGTACGACCCCCACCTGATCCCATACTTCTGTGGAGTTTGATTGTGAAATAAATTCTACCGTCATTCTCTTTCCTCTGCTGATTCAAGAAGGGTTGTTGTCAGTTATAAGGGAAAGTATTTGCATGAAGTACTGGTTGACCACTTTAAGGAAAAAAAAGTGTGGTTACAATGTAGTGAACTGACTGCCTCGATATCATTGACATGATCATAGCTGTTGACTGGGACGTAAACATCAAAAAGCCAACCATTGCTGGACCCAGAGTGTAATTTGTAGGGATTCAGATCGCTGATCTACTGGGTTGCGAGTTCAATCCTCGTCTGGATCCATACTTTGGTGGTGTTTGATCATGAAATATTGGTCATGAAATATTTTCATAGGCCAGGTCATTCTCCTCCCGCTGATTAAAGAAGGGCTATTGTCAGTTATAAGCCAAAGTATGTGCAAACGAGTACTGGTTTAAGTCCCCTATTCTAAGCTTATACAGAAAAACAGGTGTGGTTATACATGTACATGTACTTGGTTAATTAACCATCACGGCATGTCCATAGTATTGTATTGTATGTGACCCAAAACCACAAAGCAAAGCAAAACTCTTTGAGTTGCAACCAATGGAAGGTAAGGGAGGTGTCAAACTTGAAGTACCAGAGTGCTAGGAACTGCTGCCAGGTGACAGTATAATCACAGGATGCACCTTAGTGATCTAGTTGAGCTATTTAAGTATTACAGGCCATGATAAAACACCTTGAACCTCCTACGGTACAATGATCCATTGGAAAATATGTTTCGAACTTACAAAAACGCAGAGCAGATTATACGTCTAAGTGCTGCTAATGATTTTTCAACCTTCGGTTTGGACATGTGATGCTGTTTAACATTACAGGCTTTTCTGGTATGAACAATGTATGTTTCATAACTTGGCCTTACTCATTTACACAAGACCAGTGCATATTTATGATATTCATATGTTTCAACCAGTAAAGATCAGAAGTCATTAGTCTACTATATGCTTATAAGCCTTTGTTCTGACCAATTTTTTGTCCACATCCAGAACTTTTTAAAGACGCAGGTTTCTGGCAGATACGCAGCTTTTACGCAGGTTTGTTTATCAAGCAGTAGAAACGCAGCTTTGAATAAAAGCTGCGTTTCTGCAGCTTTTATGCAGATTTGATGGAAGCTGCAGAAACGCAGCTATTACGCAGCTTTAAATTGAAGCTGCAGAAACGCAGCTTTTACACAGCTTTTTGATAAAAGCTGCAGAAAAGCTGCGTTAGAGCTTCGTAATAGCTAGCGGTATTGGCACCTGCGCAAAGCTGCGTAAACGCAGCTTTTACGCAGCTTTGAATTGAAGCTGCAGAAAAGCTGCGTTAAAGCTTCGTAAAAGCTAGCGGTATTGGCACCTGCGTAAAAGCTGCGTTTACGCAGCTTTTGCGAAGCTTTAACGCAGCTTCAAGTGAGTCTGCGCTAAAGCTGCGTTAAAGCTTCGCAAAAGCTGCGTAAAAGCCGGCTTTTCTACAGCTCTTCGTTAAAGCTGCGTTAAAGCCGGCTTTTCTTCAGCTCTGCGTAAAAGCCGCGTTTCTGCAGCTAAATACGCAGGTGCCAATACCGCTAGCTTTTACGAAGCTTCTGCGAAGCTTTGAAATCTGCGCAGAAGCTGTAGAAAAGCTGGTTATTTTTCGCAAGGGTGTGCTGGTCAAGGAGGGGACAGGGGGTCCAGACCCCCCGGAAAATCACAAGTGGCTATAGGTTTCCTTAGAAATAATGGTTTGTACCCCCCTCAAGATGCATTGACCCAAGGGGTCCAATTGCATCTCGAGGGAGGTTGGTACCTCTGTGGAATTAATTAATGACAAAAAAAGAAAAGAAAAAAGAAAAGATTTGAGCCACAATCTGTGAAAACCAGCCTTAATGACGAAGTCGTCAAAATTTTGTTAATTACACACACTTAATCTACGAAGTGTTAAGAACTTATCCTGCAAATTTTATGAAGTTATCTCCATTATTCATGGAAATATGGTCTTTTGAAACTATACACTGTCTTAACTTTAACAAGCAACGCCAGAAACGTCATGACGTTACTAATGACGTCAAAGTTAACTTCCTGATTTGCGGGTTTGTCAGATGCATGAAAAACATGATATTTCTTGCCAATACACTTTTTTATTATCCTTAGCATGTGTGCAATGGAATTAGCAGAAAAGTTGACACTGATTCATTTTTGTCTAAAGTTTGCATGACTTGAAAACGACTGACCATACATTAAAAAATCTAACAGTTGCTAAGGTAAAGTTGTTGCCATGGAAACATGTGGCATGATAACGAAGAAGTTTAATCAGAAAGAATTGCCAGTCTTATTCTACTATCCACCTGATTAGGTTCTAAGGCAATATGTAAACTTGTTAAATTTCTTATTTTTTGGTGTTTTTCAAATGATTTTTACATGAAAAGTCCTATATGTCATTAAAGCAGGTTTTCACAGATCGCGGCTCATTTGTTTTGTTTGTTTGTTACACAAGGACCCAACAAGTGCCTCTAGTGAGGCTTGAATCAGGGACCTCTGAAATCAAGCACCATGTGCTGATCCATAGCAGGCCGCACTTGGGAAATCACAAGTGGGTATAGGTTTCCTTAGAAATACTGGTACTTACCCCCCTTGAGAAGCAATTGGACCCATGGGGTCCAATTGCTTCACGAGGGAGGTCCGTACCTCTGTTAATTACCTAAAGTCCTGAAAAAAAAAACATTGTCAGGACCCCCAGACAGATTTTTCTGGATCTGCGCATGAGTGCTCTTCTACTATGCCACTGTTCTGAACCCTGATAAAAGGGTATCTAATCCAAGTGGGTGCTCATTGGAAGTGTCTCACTGAGACAATTCCAATGAGCAACCACAACAAATGCTTTTAACATGGGTGAAAAATCAAAATTTACAAAATCCTGACCTTCTGAAACTCCAATCTTAAAACTTGCAATATGCCCATTAAATATTCACAATTTCAATTCTAATATAAATAGGAAAACCTATTATTATCTCGCTAATTCAGCATTTTGAGGCTGACTTTCTATGGAAAGTCAGCCTCAGAATCCTGAATTCAGGAACAATCCTGAAAATTTTCACCAATGTTTTGTGGAGAAATAAAAATGCCACTGCTGTCTTTTGATTGAAAAGGGGTCTTATCTATTGCTAGCATGCAATTTAAAATGGCAACCACAAGTAAAAGAAAGTTAATATAGAAAGAAAGAGAAAGCAACTCTGTTAGAAAAGAAAACACAAAATCTTACATCATCGTCCACAGCTTCATATAGCTCGTCCATGAGAGCCTCGCTTTCGGCCTTGAAAGCAAACCTCTCTTCCCGCTGTGTCTCATTCTTTGCACCTCGTCTCACCATTCGTTTTACAGCATTCCTGAAATTCATACTCAACTGCACTCAGAATGCTCAAAATTTCATAAAATAATTGGGTGTTATGTAATAAGGCTAAATTCTCAAAAACATTTTTTAAAAGTCTGCCAGTTTAACATTTGTAAATATTTTTGAAAGTACATACCTGGATAGGAAGGTTTATGTTTTAATGGTCTTATAAAATTTGAATTAGTTCTTGGATTCTCATCAGATTCTTTTATTTTTAAATGAGTGTCTGTGTGTGTGTGTGGGGGGGGGGGGAGTTTGTTTTTTATTTTCACCCAGTTATTTGAAGAGCTGAGCGCCCTCATGAGGGTCTGGATAGGGGTTCCTCAGTATCACTAAAAATATAGCCTTTTAATCAGTGATAAAGCTAATTTCATATACAACAGCATAAATTTCAGAATGCTCTGTCTTACACCTGATTTCACTTTGCCAGTCCATTTGCTCAAAACAGTGACACAATAGTAAACCATTTGTGCAGCAACTTTATCAAAATATTCAGGTCAGTCTAACGGTACAGCCAGTAATGTGATTGTCTATGCTACACTCCTTATTGTTCTTTGTCCTGCATACATTTCAAACAAAGAAACTAAATGTCAAGGTTAAACATATTACATAAACATGGCCTTGACACCATACACTCACCATGGCCTTGTATTACAATGATTTTATTGCCGTTTTGGGGATAAGGCCTGTGCCTTTTGAATTTTAGAATAAATCCCAATAAAGTTCTTAGGTTGGGAAAAAATCTCCAAAATTGGGAAAATACATGTCCATTTTGGATTGGGAAGCAGCTGTATTCGGCTGTAAAATATGCAAAATAAAATCACTGTATTAGATGTATTCAATAACAGAACGAGAATACAGCTCAACCTCAATTAAATTGTGCGATCAGAATACAAATTTGAATTTTATTAAAACAAATTACTTTTGACACCCTTTTGTCAGTAACAGCATATGTTGGATTATTATTGGAAACATGTAAACACCTGGCTAAATTGCCAATCTATTTGTGACCACTACTTATCATGGTATGAAACCAAGTTTTATCATATGACGTCGCATCTCGGAGTGAAATAACGCCATGCAATAAATTCTGTAAACCACTAGTGGTTTATCGATTTTCGGGAAACGTTATGACGTCCATAACAACGTTGCGTACATAATGACAAAATTATAACGTTTTTACGCCAGAAATGAGATTTCAAAGTATTTGTCATATGATAAATAGAATCTAACATTCATGCTCTTGTATTATTGAATTTATTAAACTCGTTGCGAAAAAGAGATAAAATGCTCGGCAAGCCTCGCATTTTATCTCTTTTCCCCAAAATCGTTTAATAAATTCAATAAAACATGAGCACTCATGTAAGATCCTCTATTTATGTCTCCGTGTGAGTTTGAACCAATCATGTCGGCAACCTGCAAACAGATTGTGCATAGCGAGCCAAAGCACAAATCATGTATGAGCCCAGTAAACATCTAAAAGGGGTCACCATTGGCCCGCCAGTGAATGCATTTTGCTGGCTGGTTGATGGTGGCCGGCTTTGAGAGGTCTACTATCATTTTTTAGCATAAGAGACCCCGCTCATCTAATATAAGCACATGTGTACACAACTCAGAGTTTGTGTTTGGTTAGGTGTGCAGACTCAAAATCCAAATACTGATCAGTATGTGTGGCTTTCTGAAAACAGTTGTCTTGAGTGAACCATCAGTTTTCCTGATGGAATTAGTGTCAAAGAATGCCAGTGTTCCATTCTCCTCTTTTTCAATAGTGAATTTGATGTGAGTGTCAATGCTGTTGATGTGTTCTATGAACTCTTTACATATTCCTTCTTTTGCTTGATATGAGTGTCATCCACATAACGGTACCACCACCCTGGTGGGTGGGGTGCTGTGGAAAGTGCTAGAGACTCACTGGGGGGCAGTTACAATCTCCCACACATCTGGGACAATACCCTGACGCCGCTCACCAACCAGAGCAGTGTTGATGGTCAGTGAGTGACAGACCATCACAAAGCTGGTGAAGCCTGAAGTTGTCAGGTGAAAGCTTCTTAGGTACGAAACTTTCGAATTTATACTTCGTGTGTGAAATTTAAAAGCTAAAAAATCTTCATAATACACAATTTGTATTCGGAAACTATAACATGTGGCTCCTCAATATATACAATGGACCATCCTAACTTTATTGCATCAAGCCAGAAGGAAGAATCCATTTGCACTTTAAGGTTTAATGAGAATGGTCTTCCAGCAGATGATTGGCAATATGAAATGTCTGAAATTCACACAAAAATGAAGCAAAAGACCTCTATTAGTCACCATATGTGTCAGTTTGATTTTAGTCCTAAAAACCATCTACACAAATGCAGTGGACAATTTTTTTTTTTTTTGACTTTCTTGACTTTCCATACTTGTAAGGCTTACATTTCATGCAATTCACACGAAATATCCATCCTTATTTGGTTTCTTGAAGCATTGACAAAATTTGAAAATGTCGTCTGCTGCACATTTTTGCTGGCAACTTAAGGATTATGGTTAACTCCTTATCTCCTAGTGTTGTCTGCTGATAACATTTGCAAACAGTTTGGAGCCAGATCAGGCCCGACAAAAACAAAATGTCCGGCCTAGTCTGGCTCCAAACTGTTTGACACTCTGATGGTATTCCTGAAAGAATTAAAAAAAATTGAATTTTAAAAAAAAATCAGCAGACGACAAAAAAGCATGAAAAATTTCCCAGTAGGCAAAGAGTCTTAACCCTTAAAGCGCCAAGAAAAAAAATGCATCTGAAAATGTCGTCTGCTGAAGTCGTCTGCTGCAAATAAATGCCTAACATTTCTGACAAATTAAGTATAGAAGAAAACAGCGTAGGCCAAGAACAGACTGCTCCTATAGGAGCTGTCTGATCTGGGTCCACACTGTTTGCCATAGAGGCTTCTTAAACATTTCAGCAGACAAGAAAAGCAGACAACTTTTGTTGCGATTAGCGAATTAAGGGTTAACTTACATGTGTTCCTTGGCCTTGAAGGCATCACCTTTGGCAGCCATCATGGCTGACTTCTGCACTGCAGTGACGCCCACCACTGCTACATTGAGACCCTAAAATTGAGACAACATAATGTCATTTTCCATGGTTTCTCTAATTCAACAGAGAAAATTTAATTCAGGCCAGCACACAAAATTTTGGTACTTTATCACATATCCATAAAATCACAATTTAAACATGTATGCACAGCTATGCAGTGGGGCTGGAGACCCAATATTAGGTCTGAGCTGCCATCTACATCTATACTTTATGCACCCGAGAAGTGAAGGGGTGGCAGGGTTCATACAGGCAAGTTCATGTAAAACTTAAGGACTTTTCAAGGACTTCTAAAAGACTTTTCTACTGTTTTCAAAGACTAAAAACTTATGAAAAATACTGATTTACATGTTAAAATTCTACTTCTGAAATGCTAGAGTCCATTACTAAAGATATTAGTTTTAGAAAATCAGTGTAAAATTATGCTGCACCAAATAAAGACACCACAATTTTATATTGATTTAGGCCCCCAAAAAAACAGTCTTGAATCCTCTTGCAAATGGTAAAATTCAAGGACTTTTCAAGGCCTTTGAGTGTTTTTCAAGTACTTTTCAAGGCAAATTTTATTTCCAAGGACTTTTCAAGACAGTACTGTATTTTCAAGTACTTTTCAAGCCTGTGCCAACCCTGGGTGGATGTGCAGGCTCATTTGAGCCTATGCTGCTTGCTGATGCCATCAGTACCAAAACCTTCTGTGCTGGTTCATTTCTTAATTAGTAGAATCTCATAAATTCAAAGTCTTAACAGGGTTCCAGATAAGAGTACGTACTGGAAAATTATTTTTCTTATTTCTCAACCAAAACATATGTTGTGGGTACTCAAAAGAACCCTCTCAATGAGACGGTTCTTATATATTGTGGGTACTCATTGAGACGGTTCTTTCGAGCACCCAAAAACACATGTTTAAACTGATGGATAAGAAAATAATCACACTTTTACGCCGAAAATTTTTGCTTAACTGGCCCAATGGGTCCCGAAAGTATCTACCTCTTCCATTTCCTTGCGGTCTTTAGTCAGCTTGTGGGCTTTACTGAGGATTCTTGTACATCTCATACCATTCTTCAGTGTGTAAGATATCTGTACCTAATAAACAAACAGCAAGGGTATATTAGATGCTGGGAAGCAAAGTAAATACAGTGCAGTACCTTTATAATGCTATGTTTGTGGCCCATGTTATAGGTGAATTGTGTTATAATGGGACAGTTTTACAAAGGAACTAGAGCCCGCAGTCAATGGGACGCCATTGCAAATCCCCACGCTAACATTTTTGACCCTCCAGCACCCCCAAGTCCCCCCCCTGGGGCATGACCCCAGCAACAGAATGAAAATTATGTTCAATATGTATTTGTGAGAACACACACAAAGTTTGGTATAAAAATCTTTCAAATTGACACGGTAACCGAAATTTAATTATATTTGACCTTTTGACCTCACCCCAAGGTCACAAGTTTGACCCTAGGATGAAAATTTTACTTGCATTCTATTCTGCTTGTCATCCACGTCGATTTGATATGCAACATGACCATGTTTGAAAAAAAAATTGTTGACCCCCTGGGAACCTCCAGCGCCCCAAAGTCTGACCCCTGGGGTTTGACCCAGGCGACAGAATGAAAATCCCGTCTGATATGGATTGTATCTTTCATTTGTGAAAACACACACAAAGTTTGGTATAAAAATCTTTGAAATTGACTTTGTAATTGAAATTTAATGATATTTGACCTTTTGACCCCTCCCCAGGGCCCTAGGGGGCGGTGCCCAACATCCCATTTATGTGAGTAACTCACATAACAAATTTGGTTGAATTTTGTCCAATGGTTTAGGAGATAGCAAAACGGACAGACGGACAGACGGGCGGGCGGATGGACGGAGGCGATTACAATATCCCCTTCCCTTTTTTAAAAAAGCGTGGGGATAATTATAGGAAAATGACCATTTCATGGTCATTTTCCTATGATCCTTTGTAAAATTTCATTGTAAAACAAATTGGGAGCCACAACATGACTGCTTTATTTAAGACTGTATATAAATAGGAAAACCTATTATAATCTCCCTAATTCAGCAATTTTAGGCTGACTTTCTGTGGAAATTCAGGAATTCAGGAATAATTCTGAAAACTTTCACCCGTTTTGATAATGGAGTAACATGTGCTTTCTTATACTACCTGGAATGGCAGTGAATCCTTTTCAATTTTCTTCTTAGGATCTTTAGCCTTGTATTTGAATGTCAGATCTGTCTCTTTTGCTGCATTGCCCACCTCTTTCACAAGCCGGTTACTCATCTGGAAAAATTGCAAAACACAACTTAATGTTATAGGAAGATGCGGTATCTGAAAGTTGTATAAAATTCAAACCATTAAGTTAAACCTAAAAAAGGGTGCTACAAAAATCACAGAATAGATTTTTGCAATTTTATTCTTACACTAAGTTTCTAAATTAGGCTTAACAATATATGAGCCGCGACATGAGATTTCCAACAATGCGGTATGTGCGACCAGCAAAGCCTCAGATCAGCCTGCCCATACGCGCAGTCTGATCAGAGCCTTTGCTAGTCATTTGAATATTCTATGACTGGTAAGCTACTGACTGAACACCATTAGGAGTTTCTAAGCTTAAAAGGAGGCTGCACAGGCGCGTATGAGTCTACACTTGTCAAAATGCCACATTGTTGGAATCATATGTCACGGCTCAAATCAATTCACAGGAAATATAATTCCTCGTTTGTTCCAAAAGTCAAAATTATTTTTACAAATGAGCTACGAGAGCATTTAATGGGCTTTTTTGGCTAAGTTCATATGAAGCCACCCCAAAAAAATGTTGCCTTTCACCCATATCTTTTGATTTTGATTTGTTAGATAAATATCTCAAGAGTAAAAGTTTGGCATTTATTTGAATTTATTGTTGTTATAGTTAAACAGAAAATGGCCACTAAAATAGGCTACACACATGAAAATGGTAATTTTTGACCATTTTTTTTTTTCTCATTGATCAGTCTAAATATATATTGTAGGTACTAAAAAGAAATATCAACAGGCCCCCAGATAAGAGTGGGTAACTGAAAAGTATTTTCTTATTTCTCATCCAAAACATATGTTGTGGGCACTCAAAAGAACCTTATCAATGAGACGTTTTTTTGAGCACCCAAAACATATGTTTAAACTGATGGATAAGAAAATGATCGCAACTTTACGCTGAAATGTTTGCTTAACTGGCCCTATGTATCAATTTGAGAATTGTCTTTTCTCTAACACATATTTTGATTGAGAATTAAGAAATAAAAATCAGTAATATCATTTTAACCCTTAAAGCGCCAATAAAAAAATGTATATGAAAATGTCGTCTGCTGAATTCGACTGCTGCAAATAATTGCCTTACATTACATACGAATTAAGTATAGATGCAAACAGCATGGACCCAGAACAGACTGCTACTATAGGAGCAGTCTGATCTGGGTCCACACTGTTTGCCATAGAGGCTTCTTAAACATTTTGGCAGAGGACTTTTGTTGCGATTGGCGCTCTAAGGGTTAGATTTATTACCTGTAAAAATCCTTCCTCATCAAAAGTGAGGTCAGAGTGAAGGACAACAGTAACATCCACTGCAGTGGCAATGATATAGTTCTGGGCGATCAGTCGTAGTTGCCTCATCATCTCCAGAGGGTTGAGAACGTTGATGGTACCGCCCGAGACGACGGCACACTGTTGAACATGCTGCAGTCCTGTCTCCTGTCCCTCCACGGCAAGTACCGACAGCTTGGTGTTGTTCCCTTTGGCAAATTCCCCAATCTGGAAAATTCCCATCATAGGTCAAGATAAACAAAAATTGTGAGCGTAAGATTATGAATATTTTCTTATCAATCCATTTTAACATATGTTTTGGGTGCTCATAAGAACTGTCTCATTGAGACGAATTTTTTGAGTACCCACAACATATGTTTTGGTTTAGAAGTAAGGAAAATAATTTTTGGCAAATTCCCCAATCTGAAATATTCCCATCATAGGTCAAAATAAACAAAAGAAAATTAAACGTAAAATTGTGAATTGTGAATATTTTCTTATCCATTTTAACATTTGTTTTGGGCACTCAAAAGAACCATCTCATTGAGACGGTTCTTTTGAGTACCCACAACATATGTTTTGGTTGAGAAATAAATAAACAAATTTTTGAAATCTGAAATATTCCCATCATAGGTCAAAATAAACAAATAAAGTTCAACGTAAAATTGTGAATTGTGAATATTTTCTTTTCAATTTTAACATCAAAAGAAACGTCTCATTGAGACTGTTCTTTTGAGTCCCGACAACGTATGTTTTGGTTGAGAAATAAATAATTTTTCATTCCACACACTCTTATCTAAAGGCATGTACCCATGGAAGAACTTGGTAAAGATGTCTACTATTTTAAAATTGAAATTTTATTTTCAGTTAGCATTGGTTGATAAAAACATTTAGCTTTTTTAATGTCTGTCAAGTTTGACTGACTATGGCTTTAAAATAAATGGACCAGCACATAATGTAATGGAACTTGTTACATATGCATCAAGTCGATCTTTAGACATGCATGTAATCAAGCTATCCAGAAGGTCTGAGGTCCAATTTTTGGTCTGACTTTCTTGGTTACTGCCTCACTTTGTGTATGACAGCAGTGAAAACTCTGGTGAGACTGAGCAGATGTAGATGACCATAATAGACTTGGTTGCTGGCAGATGCAATGAGTACTACAATCTGACATGCTGGCCTAAGAAATATTGCATTGAAGCTAACATCCTGAATTTCTATTTTATATTACCGTTATCATTCACCCAAACCATAGTTTTCCTTATAACATGAACTATTTTATTTGTAATGTTGGTAATGAAACAGCCAGAGGGCAAATTTATCATCAAGGCTCTTTAGGCCTGCCAGGCTAAGAGGTTATAAAACTTTTTCCATGCTCAACTGAACTGAACACAAAATTTCCACTGCTCATAAAAACTAAAATACAGACAAATAAAGAAGTTTCTTGATTTAAGTCTCTCAAATGTTGTATTTATCATGCTAATAAATGTTAACATTTATGAGCAGGATAAATTTTGTGCTCAGTTGAGTTAAGCATGAAAAAAGTTACATAACCTCGGGGCCTGTTCATCTACTCAGCTCCTTTTTTCTCCTCTCTTTGGAAAGTGTAATACATCACTTTGCTATTAGGAAACTTTCAATAATTTAACTTCTCTTTTAAGCTGTGCATACTGGCTTTTACCATACTTGGTCACAAAGCCCAGAGACAGGTTTTCTCCAGATGTCGCCTATAGGTAAATGATGTCACCCGAACAGACAAGTCAGCCATACACAAAAACATTCAGTAAAACCTCTCTTAAGCAGCCACTCAAAAAAGAATACCAAAAATTGTTTTTCAATACCAATTATCGCTTAATGCATGTCAAAAGTATTGCAGAATGCTCCAAGGGGAGCATTTTGCTATACGGCCTTCATTAAGCTACCATTTTCCATTATAACCTTTGTATTTTCTATTTTTAAGTGACCACTTAAGACAGGTTTTACTGTACATGTAAAACATATAACAATCATGTTATTAAAGCTACATTTTAACATGAAACTGCCTTAAGGTGTGGCTTAAATCACATGATTTTTATATGTTTTACATCAAGAAATGCAAGCAGCTAAATTGTTGATGATATTCTACCTTAAGGTGTGGCTGAACTCACATGGTTGTTATATGTTTTATACCAAGAAATGCAAGAGCAGCTAAACTGTTGATGACATTCTGTTTTAAGGTGTGGCATAAATCACATGATCAATATAATGCTTAACATTGAGAAGGCAAGCAGCTAAATCCTTATTTTCAAATAAAGCAAGAACATAGAAAATGTAAATATAACTAAATAAATAGGTATTAAAATACCTACAGTAAAACCTGTGTAAAACGGCCACTCAAAAATAGACAAAACAAAGATCTTAATTACAAATGGTAGCTTAATGAAGGTCGAAAGTATTGCAGAATGCTCCCCTTGGGGCATTCTGCAATACTTTTGACCTGCATTAAGTGATAATTGGTCTTGAAAACCATTTGTGGTCTTTTTGCGAGTTTTACACAGGTTTTACTGTAGTACATTCATATGAAATCTACAAACTGTAGTGGGAAATCTACAAACTGTAGTGGGAAATCTACATACTGTAGTGGGAAGATAAGTTAAAAGTGACGTCTGAGCATGTTTTGATAAGTGAACATGGTCCATTGTTGTAAACAGGTAACACAGTTTTGCTAATAGTGTATATATCAGGGTATTGTTCTTTTATCATTAAAATTTGTCATTGTCGGCATTATAGCGCAGTTGCAAGATAAAAGACCACTTTGCTGAAGTTTTACTGTAGTACATTTATATGAAATCTACATACTGTAGTCTGAAGATAAGTTAAAAGTGACGTCTGAGCATGTTTTGATAAGTGAACATGGTCCATTGTTGTAAACAGGTAACACAGTTTTGCTAATAGTGTATATATCGGGGTATTGTTCTTTTATCATTAAAATTTGTCATTGTCGGCATTATAGCGCAATTGCAAGATAAAAGACCACTTTGCTGAAGTTTTGGTGTCACTTTCAACTTATCTTCCTACTGCTGTATGGTTATTTCTGGAAGATTCACAAAAAAGATATGAAGGGTTACACACAAACACCATATAATACAGTATTTCCGTTTTTAGAGCCATCATCCGGTGACTGTCATTAAAATATTGGGTCACTGAACACCTCTGTTGATTAAAAAGTTTGAATTCCGGTCTAGAACTATGGTTTGAAAAAGATGACAAATAAAATGATTACGAGGTTTCACTACACTTATTTATATTAGACTGTGTGTTTAAATCCTTATCCCACCATTCAGGACAATTTCGCCTTATAAAAAAAAATTGTGTTTAGAGTAATTCGAACCTGACTAAATTTACTGGTGAAACCTAGACTTTTTTTCAGGTTTTATGGAAAAAAATATAATTTTATGAATTTTGAAAGGCAAAATGCCTTTCGAAATGCATAAAAAAAAAAATCCAGAAAAAAATAATTAAAAAAAATGTGATGAGGTGAAATGATAAGCGTTAAAGCAGTTTAAGGGAAGCAGCAGAAATAGAGAAAAAAAAATCTGACGAAAAAGCCAAATTGAACACAGAATGACACCAAATCAATGGATATCTGTTATTCTATTCTGATTGCAAAAGGCAAAATAAAATGGTTAGAATAGTGATGATATACACAGATAGGCACTGAGTAGGAAATCTAACATGTAAACCCAATTGCAAAAATATTTACCGTCTTATAAAAATCAGAGCCTGTAATACTGAGGCCTCGCTGCAGTGATCCTATCCCGACATTTGGTTCCCCGTCTGTGCAGAGGATGACTTCTGACATTGGGGCTTCAGATATAATCCCTGCACTAATTGCTAATGCGGGACCCAGGGCTGTGCCACCGCCTTCGTGTAACCCTTCAATCTTACTATCCATCGCACTGCAGAACACACAAAACAGAGAATTAAAATATTTGAGAATATTAGTGTCAGCAGTCTGATCAACTGATCAGGATCCACTGATTTTAGTTCAGCCAATGAATCATGGTATTACATTGAAACATACAGCTGAATTTACCAGAAATCTGTTCATGAATTTCAGTGAGTATGTCATTCAGACCTTGTCCTGCTAAACCCACAGGACCAGTCCGGTGTTTACAGTATGCCACAAAAAAATACTGTAGTTTATTTCAGTAAATGTTCAGCAATGGCATTCTGTAACAGAAAAGACTGGACTGGTTCCTATGGCTGAACCCAGTAAAATCATCTTTTGCAAAGCAGTGTAGAACCAGATCAGCTGGCTTCTGCACAGGTTCAATACTGTTTGCCTTTCAGTCTGTGTTTTTGTGGCAAT
This sequence comes from Loripinus fragilis, assembly GCA_964019695.1. NCBI lineage: Eukaryota > Metazoa > Mollusca > Bivalvia > Lucinida > Lucinidae > Loripinus > Loripinus fragilis. The sequence continues at coordinate 31,366,976 of OZ026514.1, forward strand.
AATGCCACTGAATTGGGTATATAAACCATGTAGGGACAAACATTGTGTGACTTTTCTTCTATGAAACTTAAAGTGGTATATACTCACTGAAAAACATTCTAAAAGACATATAAGATTCCCTTAGTTCTACATTTATTCTCAAGTCCTTTAATTCTTTGCTATAAGCTACTTGGCAAAGCCCTAGATAAGGTGTGCTTATAAATTCTTCAGGGGCCAGTCCAGCTTTATGAAATGCCAGCAAGACTATAAAATTAACTTAATACTATTCCTGGCATACTGTAAACATTGGACTGGCCCCTGAAAAATGAAATAAGGCTCTCACTCTAGTCTAGGACTATGACCTCATGTAAAATTATTTACCTTCTTATAGAAATCTTTGCCATGTTCATGATCTAGATTGCCTACACCTACATTTGGTTCCCCATCTGTACACAGTACCACTTCAGACAACGGGGAAGCAGCAATGAGTCCAGCACTTATGGCCAAGGCTGGCCCTAACGCTGTGCAACCTTCAGTGAACATTCTCTCAATCTTTTTATCAAGGAATCTTAAAATGAAAAGCAGCAAGAATCTTACAGTCTCACAATCCATGTGTGAAAGTCTCCATATTTGATGACCCTGAAGTCATTCTGTATCAATCCTAGGACCCAAGATAGTAAAACTTTTTTCATGCTCATCTTAAAATGAGCATGAAATTTATCCTGCTCATAATGTTAAAATGCCCATATTTTTTGGCATTTTAACATTTATAAGCATGATAAATAATACATTTGAGAGTTTGAAAGCAAGAAAAGTTTTAATTTTTCAGCATTTATGGTTTTATGAGCAGTTAGAATGTCATGCTCAGTTGAGTTGAGCATGAAAAAAGTTTTGTTAAATGTATGATAATATTTCATGAATAATTTCAGGATTTATTCACTGATCATCCTTAGAGAGTCAAATCCTGAAAGGAAGGTGCTAATATGTGCATTTAATTTAGGGTTTAGGCTGACATTCCACAGAAAATTAGCCTCAAAATCCTGAATTCAGGAATATTTCCAGAAAATTTTCACCAATGCTGAGTTTTACATTAATATATGTAATTGGGCATATGGAAAATTCCTAAATCTAATAGGGCAAATGGAGAATTCAAACATGCCATGGGGAAAATGAATGGATAACATGGAAAATTCATAATGTATTGGATAACATGGAAAAATCATATACAGTCCAATTCCATTGAGCGTTCGGATTCAAACAACATAATACTTTCACAGAGCTCTGTGTGTACTTCACAGTTTTTCCAATACCATTGCCTTGACCAATTACAATGAGCGACAGATTTATTTATAGATCTAGAATAAATGAAAACCTGTACACTTAATTCACTGTTACCTGTAGTATCTTTCAAAACAGTATTATTCGAAACAAGTCCTTCGGTAAAAGGGGCGCCAAAAGAAAACAAAAAGCAAAAAAAACACAACGTAGGCATAGGGACGCATGTGGCTACTTCAACGTTAATCTCGCACTTCCCAGAGGGTGTATATTTATTAATCGAAACATGGTCTTTTCGCAAATTTTACAATAGTTTCTCTTAGTCAAAGCTGTAATAAATTGCCTAATATCCCTGTTTTAAAAAGTGGTTTATAAAGACGTGTGATGATTTGATTGATGCACAATCCCCTCTTCAGATAAATGTTGTTGACACAAATACTTAAATAAAGAAAAGTGATTGTCGAATATCATGCAAATTTAATTGGATTCCCCATGTCATTCAATAATAGGAATTTGAAGAGTATAATTTACTGTGGACAATGAGCATGGTTACAATGGGATGCAGCGTCGATGCTGATTGGATAGTTAAATATATACGAGACAGGAAAGCAACAATTTGTAGTGTCAAATATCACATCTGCATCATTTCTGAACATTGTGACCTTCAGACAAACATTTCGCACTGTCTTGGTGACATAATCTCTTGTCCGCAAATAACTTTACCTGCTGAAGCTCATTACCCTTGCATATAATTTTAACAGCACTTAGGCTTGCAAACAATTTGAACCCAGATCAGACATAGCCAAATCTGGCTGGTGATGTTCCCAAAATAGTCTTGATAATGAAATGTACATGACATGGATGACAAAAGTATGCAAACTTATCCAGCATGCAAAGAGTTACTGGTGTCTATAAAATTTATTAAACATGATAAGTGTATTTCAAATCATATCAGTGTCAATTTTTTATCTGGAGTTTGGAAAGGCTATGAAATTTATACTGCTTTGGTCTTAACCGTCCATCATGACAAATTGCACTACACTTTTGTGATGTCTTGCTTGAATTTCAGGGAGAAAATAGCAGGAAAAATAGACCTTGATATTTCATATGAATCGTCTACCAGCGGACAAGCATATGAAATATCATCCCATATTTGATTTCTAAGACAGCAACAAACTTTAATAATGTTGTCTGTTTTTGTGGACAGGCGAACAGGGTCAGCTTTATTATCACGAAAAGTATACGAAATGTGTGATTACTGCAAGCAATGAAAGAACGTGGTATTTTTACACAGACTCAGGAATGGATGGATAAATGTACATTCAAAATATGTGATTAAGTTGGCCAAAAATGTGAATTCCTGTGCAAACTGGCTGTGAAGCACAGGAAGGGGTGGAGTAAACTAAAAGATAAGGTTATATTCTGCGGAATATACAAGAATGTAAGTTTTTTTTGTTATTTGTGTTTTTGTTAAAAATCCCACATGTGATCTCTGAAAAAGTAGCTATTTTTGGAGCACTAACACGTTACGTATACATATCTAGTGACCTTTCCCTTTACACATGGGTAGGCATTGCTTTGCTTGGCGGCCAATCAGGATCGGCCATGTGACTTGTGATGGTTGTGATAGCGCTCATGAATTGATTTGTCCAGGGTCGTGCTCCACTTCTTTTAATAAACCTGTTGCTGATACCTATTGGTCGGTATCGGAAAACGTTACGTTTTACACGCTAGAGCAAAAGGTAAAGTTTTAGTGTCTCGATCACTCAATCAAATTGATCTGTATGTCATCATGCATATGACTGGATAACATAATGAAATGGGGCACATGACTGGATAATATAGAACATTTGTGATAGTACATTCTATCAGCCTTTGTTTCACTTGTAAATGTTTTACTTTCACAGCCATATATATGTTTTACTGGTTCAGCTGAATGTGCAATGTGGCATATTGTAAATTCTGGACTGGTCTCTTGTGCTCTGATCTGAATCAAATGGGCTTAAACTGCCACAGGTTTAGATAAACAAAAATTTTCAGCGTAAAAATGTAAATATTTTCTTACCCAGCATTTAACATATGTTTTTGGTGCTCAAAAGAACCGTCTCATTGAGACGGTTCTTTTGAGTACCCACAACATATGTTTTGGTTGAGAAATAAGAAAATTAAATTTTCGTTACACACTCTTAACTAAAGTCCTGAACTGCTATCAAATCATCTCCTCTTTTGCTTTATCTTGTTTCACACCAAAACCATATGTTGTGATGCTCATTGGAATCATTGAATTATTTTTCAAAATTAAAAATATTGAAAACTTATGTTATTTTGAAAGTTAAATGATTTACTTTTGACCCTGCCCAATGAGTAAGGTGTGGAGTGGAGTAAATTTTGACACTGTTGTGCAATTTTACAGGTTGAGGGCAATCATAACTGATTCATTGTTTATTGAGGGCAATCATAACTGATTCATTGTTTATTGAGGGCAATCATAACTGATTCATTGTTTATTGTTGCTCCCAGTGTTTGCGAAGGTTTTGTTTTTGGTCGTTGTTTTGTTGTGCAGTATATAGTGTACTTTCTAATTTTGCAATCATGAGCTGGTTGATTTACTTTTTGTTAATTGTCTTCTTGATCTCATAAGGCTGTTTATATTTATGTCTCTTCCTTGTGGTGCCTTGGGTTAGTCTACAGTGTGTGATTGTGGCATTTACGGGTCATACTCACTTACCTTTTTAAGGATTTCAAGACTCCGTCCAATACCAAGAATGCATCAAATCTGACCATTGGGTACAGAGATATGGTTCCAGCCAGACGGACGTAAAAAGCCTTCAGGGGCAGATAATAATTTACCATAGGTCCAGATAAGGAAACTTTTTGAGCGTAAAATTATAAATATTTTTTATCCATCATTTTTAACATGTGTTTTGGGTGGCAAAAGAACCGTCTCATTGAGACGGTTCTTTTGAGTACCAACAACATATGTTTTGGTTGAGAATTAAGAAAAATATTTTTTAATTACGCACTGGAGGCCTGATATACTCACTTATGGGTATTCTCCAGAGTACCAAGGCTCATTCCTGCTGCGTAGTTACGACCAATCTGTATCAGCTCATCATAATTATCGAGGCAGTTACCCTGGAAAGTCTGTGGTGTGCTAGAACTACAGTCACCCCAGAGATATACCGTGGAACCAAAGGTTACCAAGGCAACCTGTTTGTCCGGATACTCGATCTTCATTCTCTCCAGTTGTCTGTAATATAACAATTAAATTAGACCCAACACACATGAGATTTGGTTCTTATCACAAAGGCGAGCAAAGAAGGCTCAAACGAGACTGCGCAAATGCGCAGTCATGTCAGAGCCATCACTGCTTGCACATACAAAGTAGGGACATAGAAAAAGGCTCGTGCATTTAGCCCCACTAATTAGTTTTGAAGGGTCCACACTGTTTGTCTGTATGCCAAAATTAGTCCTTGATGTAAGCATTTACATGCAGCAGACGACTTAAGCAGACGACATTTTCAGATGCATTTTTTGATAGTAGGCCAAGGGTCAAAAGGTACAATTCAGATAAGGACAAAACTATATGTTTTGAATCGGTATCTAATATCAGATTTAATCACAGATTTGAGGTTTTCACATTTTTTTTGAAACCCAAAGTTGATGTTCATGTTCAATGTGGAGCGTGAACCTAAACTCAGGGCCACAACAAACTTAAATCACCAAAAATCTAGCAACTGAATGCTATTTTTACGCCGGACCTTGCAGCGAAATCAGTAGCGAGTCTGATTGCTGATCCAGAGGTGGTGAGTTTGGTCCCAGCTCATGGAGATTGATCATGAAATATTTAGATGGTCATTCTTCTCCTTTCACTGATTCAAAAAGGGCTGTTGTCAGTTACAAGTGGAAGTATGCACACAGAATACTGGTTAACTGCTTAGGCTAAGCTTGCCCAGGAAAAAGTGTCTTTAGGTTAACTGATTGTCTCAACATGAATATAGCTGTTCACTGGGATGTTAAACCAAAAAGCAAACAAACACATATCTGTCTCTCTTTCATGGCTCCTATAAAGGCAGGAAACCGGCTAATCAAATGTTGAAATACACATGCTAGTCTAGTGACATAGGTGTACTTGTTAAATCTGTTCTGTATTTTCTTATTTTCTTGGAAACTGCATACTTATGAAGTGTAAAAGCAAAGTCTTGGTGAACAGCCTGGTTATAAACATCTTGCCACAAGATATTTATTAAGAGTTTTGCACTCACATGAACAAGTCTTTGCATAAAATAAACATCTCAAAATGCATGCACAAATGCAACCCGATGTCTGATTGGATAACGTCATAAATTTGCGACAGTATATCCTGTGATATACTGTCGGAAACCCGACGTCATTACATAACATCGCTTTTCATTGGTTGATAAGTGAATGTATGCAGCTGGCAAGCGGTTTTATGCAGCTGGCAGCCGCTGGACGTATAGGCGCAACAAAGTACATTTTCACCGTCTTTTTGAAGGGAAAATGTTAATAGTGCATTAGAATGGGGATAACGATATTCAAAATTTTTATTTGGGGAGGTATATCGTCGGATATACGTTCCGAAATCACGTTTTATGGCTCCGCTTGCGCGTCGCTGTAAAACTAACTTTCCGACCGTATATCCGACAATATACCTCCCCAAATGAAAATTTTGAATACAGTTATCCCCTAAATGTGTGTGCTACTTTTTCAAAATTCTATATCCTCTTTCGAAAATAGTGTTGATCCAGATCAGCTGGCTTCTGATAAAGCTAGCTGATCTGGATCTATACTGTTTTTCACTGAGGCCAAGAAAAAAATATGTGTGGTTCAGGTTACCCGACCTACCCTAAATTTTTACCCCCTACCCGTAAATTTTTCTCCAAATTCTGAAATAATTTTGTTCTTCTATTCTCTTCCAACTTCAGAATTTGGAGAAAAAGTAAATATCAAAATGACCATCTGTAACGAAAATCTAAATTTCTATGCATTCAGTCTTTGGTATTGGAAGTAAAAGGGTTAAAACAAGGTTATATCTTCAAAAATATACCCTTTTATATCAGTTTGTCTTATTTAATACATTTCCAAGCAGGTCCAAGAAAAAAAGTTTTAAAAAAAAACAGTATCCTACCTTCCTACCCTATTTTTTCAAGGTGTAACCTGAACCACACATATTTTTTTATTTGGCCTAATAGGAGCGTGCGCACTTACCAGGTTGAATGTGGTATGAAATGCATGTTCATTGCTTGCTGTAATAACAGACCTGGCTTTATTACACTACAATAATTGCATATAGCTATTGTATAGTTAATTATGTACCTTCTGGAAGCATCTTTGATTGCTTGAAGCCTTGTCATAGACTGGTCCCCATGAGATGTTCTGTCTCGGGCATTTCTCCACTGAGCTGCAATAAAAAGTCTATATTAACCTTTTTCATTTTGGCCCCAAGGTTATAAAAAACTTTTTGTCGCTCAACAACTGAGCACAAAATTTCAACTGCAAAACTAAAATACCAACAAATGAAGAAGTTTATTGCTTTAAGTCTCTCAGCTGTTGTATTTATCAGATGTTGTATTTTTCATGCTCATAAATGTTAAAATGCCAACAACTGTTGGCATTTTAACATTTTTGAGCAGGATAAATTTTGTGCTCAGCTGAGTTGAGTAAGAAAAAAGGTTTATAACCTCGGGCCTGATGTATTTTCACATGCATGTTGATAGGATAAGTATGGAATTGTCCATTTTGTATTAAATTAAGGGGTTGCAGGTCATAATTTCTATAAAATGATGTATTTCTATCTCTGATGATTGTTTTTTGTCTTAACAAATGGTGTATATCCTGATGAAATGCTGCATAATGCGGCATTTTATCTGGGTATTCACTGTTTGCCAAAGTACCTGTTTAGGAGTCTCTAGTATACAAAGGGTTAAACAGAGGGTTTTTAAAATACATGTATGGAATTTTACCTATACATATAGAATGCAAGAACTACAAGGACATGAAGAAGTTTCAATTGGAACTGCCTCAGCAAATTCTGTGAAATTCTGTGGAATCATACCTCGGATGTACATCGAGGATCTACTTTGATAGTGTGACGCTGACGATACATAACGTGACGCTTACGTCACAGAAACCATGCCAACACAATAACAAGTGTGACTGCAGCAAAACAACACAGTTAGAAATGAAGTTTATGATTTTATCAATGAAATTTTATTGAAAAATTATAAACTTTATTTATTCTGTTGATAAAACATTTCAGGTAATCAAAATAATTGATTTTAATAGGACTGGACCCACATTCTACAGTACTATTTTTCTTTATGTTAGTTCTGGCTAATAAAATGGAGCTTTTTAATACATAGTACTACGCCTTACATACATCCGAGGCTTGATTCTTGAATTGAGCCCATTTTTTTTGATTGGAAGAAGTGTATGCTAGTCAGTTTTTGGCTATACATGTATATATAAAATTGAATGTATTGATTTACACCTTCGCAGTATCTCCTTTAATATTTGAACCTTTTTTTCAATAGATGCATTCATTCTTTCATGATCAGACAGACTGAGACACTGGCACATCATTACATACATAAGTGGTGTCTTTTGTGATGTTGATAGAATCAGCATTGCAGATTGGATAATATAAGTTATGATGTACAGTAAAAAGACAATTTGAACTCCTATAGTTTGAACTTTGTATGCATAGTCCACAAATCAGATAGATCAGTGTTTGAAAACCACCATCTTGCACATTGAGACAATCATGATCAGGACCACAACAGATACTTTCATGGAGGTCTAAGAAAATACATAGTTCTTTTTTGGTCTAAAAAAATCTACTCAAAGGCAAGGAGGCAACATGTCTCTAGATAAGAGAGATAAAAATAAAAAATAACATTCTTATTTCTCAACCAAAACATGTGTTGTGGGTACTCAAAAGAACCATCTCAATGAGATGGTGCATTGAGATGGTTCTTTTGAGCAACCAAAAGAAATGTTTAAATTTATGGTTAAAAGATCTCCTTAATAATGTTAAACTAGGTCATGGTCAACCTACGGGCTTATTATTTTAATATACTTTGTACCGCCCACATCCCAAATGCTACATACCAAGACCCACCAACCTAATGCTACATAACTAGACCCAAGGTCATTGGCCTTTTGGTTCATATATCATCATAATCGGATTTTTGATTAACGTGCAGATGCAGGGGCATCATCCACATCAGTGGGCCCCTTTCCAGGTAACTGGCTAGCTGCACGCATAGCAGATCTCACACCTGATCTCCAGGTGCTCCTTTCCAGAGAAGAATATTTTTTAAGGGTTTTTACCATATAAGAACATACATGGTGGCCATTTTGGTCAAGTAAACTGAAACAAAATGTCATATTTATATTGTTCTATCTAATGAATATGGTACTCCATATGAAATTTGAGTTCAATCAGCCCAGTAGTTTCTGAGAAAAAGATGTTCAGATATGAATGTGACAGTCCAAAATGAGTGGCCTTGGGTGAAAGGTCAAAGGTCAGCTTGACCTTTGGTACTTATATAAAACCATTGTCTCATTAGGTTAAACATTTCATACAAGTATTATGATTTCAGCTTTAAAAATAACAGAAAAACGAATTTTTGAAGATTTTTCCTATATAAATGCATTAGGACCCACATCCCCATTGCTGCATACCAAGTCCCAAGACCATTGACCTTTTGGTTCCAGAGAAGAAGATTTGTAAGTTTTTTTTAACCTTATATAAGTGTGGCAACCATCTTGGTCATGCAACCATAAACATTTGAGAAAAATTTCCTTCCCTCAATACAAGTTAAGAGGTCTCCATATGAAATTTGACTTCAATCAACCCAGTGGTTTCTGAGAAAAGGATGTTTTGACATGTATGTGGCAGTCAAAAATGGGCGACCTTAGACAAAAAGGTCAAAGGTCAGCTTGGTCTTTGGTTCTTTTTTATGACCAATGTCTCATTAGGTTATTACATATTTAGCAAGTACATGTATAATGATTTTGGCTTCAACAGTTATGGAAATATGAACATTTCATCATTTCCCATAAAAATGTATTAGGAATCAAATTTGACCTTGCTGTAAGTTCAAGGTCACTTCAAAATCATCATTTGTGCAAACTTGGCATTGGCCTTTTGGTTCAAGGGAAAAAGATTTTAAAGGGTTTTTACCTTACGATATGGGCATGGTGGCCATCTTGGCTGTGATCAGGAACATTTTTGCAAACTCTAAGGACTCTCCATATGAAATTTGAGTTGAATTGGCCCAGTGGTTTCAGAGAAGAAGATGTTTGAAAATGTTGACGGACACCGGAGGCATTGAGACGACAGCTGCCGGAGACATTGAGTATGACGCCGGAGGCATTGGTATACTTATAGTTCACCTGTGAGTCTTCGGTTAAGGTGAGCTAAAAATCAAGTTTAGCTTTTGCATTGTAATTCTAAGTCATTTAGAATTACAAAGGGAAATAACTCTAATAGAATTGACCCCTAGACCTTACTTTTTTATTAAAAGTATTTGTCTTCAAGCTGCATATATGATAATGTTTGCAAGGTTTGATGAAATTCCAGCAATGACTCTTCAAGCTATTAAGGAAACAAAATGTTACAGTTGGGCATACTGTGTTTGTGGGGTTTTAAAAATATTCACAATTTCACTCTTAATTATTTTGTTGATCCAAACCTATGAGGCAATACCTTGTAATTCAGGCAATCTAACCACACAACCCATGGATCCACTGATATCCATGCAGTATACCACCATGCCTTTACTCTCCTTTTTCTCTGGCACGGCCTCCTCTGTAGCTTGTTCTGCGTTCTCTTCCTCGAGTCTAGCCGGAACCAGGACAAAATCAAAACTTTCACCCTGGGGAACCTCTTCAGGGGTTATGTCCAGGCCCTCGTTCTTGTGGCCACAGAATTCACTATAAGCAGGAAAGATTAAGTCACTCAATCATAATGCATGTAGATACACATTTAAAAGACAAAAAGTGCTTAACGTCATGTGTCATCGTCTGAACACCATTGCAAACAGTTTGAACTCAGATCAGGTCCAACAAAATGTTGGGCCTGATCTGAGTCCAAACTGTTTGACACTGTGATGGTATTCCTAGACAAATACTTAATCCAAAAAGTTTATTTTGAACGACAAAAAAAGCATGAGAAGAGTTAATATGTACATACAATGGTACATACTATGTAGTCACATTTTAGTGAAATAGACCTCAAAGATTGTCACCATGCATACATGTCAATTAAGCACTTTTTTGACACAAAGATTTATTATTCCTCCGAATCAATACCTTGGAGATCAGGAAGTCTTACAGACATTTCCATTGACATGCTCACATCCATGCAATACACAACCATGACGTTGCTCTCTTTTCTCTCTGGAGTAGCCTCCCCTGAGACCTCTTCCTCTGCAGTCTCATTATCAGCCTCCGTTCAAGCAGGGATCAAAACAAAATCAAAACTATGGCCCTGTGGTATTTCTTCTGGTGTAATGTCGAGACCTTCATTCTTGTATTCACAAAATTCACTGGTGTTCTAAAATTTCAAAAAAATTCTTTTTCTGGTCTCAAACATAAGTGTTAGTTATCAGGGCTGGAACTCGCAAAATGCTTGTCAGAAAACCAAACAGGGCAGACCCTGATCAGACTGCTTCTTCAGAAGCAGTCTGATCTGGGTCTGCCTTGTTTGTCTAGGCTTTTGTGGCATGCAACTACTGTTCAAACTTTTTGAACGTTTACCGTAGATTCAGACCTCATACCCACACATACTGATTCACACACAAACAAATTCTTAGGATTTGAAAAAAAAGTATTTGAACCATCGAAATTGGAAAACTTGACGCAGCATAAATACCTGTCTAAAAGAACTGGATCTCCATTTTAAATTAATAAGAATTTAAACCATAGAAAAAATTAACAATGAAAAACTGTAACATGATGCATTGGCCTTGATAATAATTACTCAAGAAAATTTGCATAAAAATATGAATGAAAACATTTGTAACTTTTGGTCTGACAGATTTTCATGAAATTTTCACCAAAATGTAGAACTATGAAATTTGAAATATTATCACCACTTTGGAAAGATTTTGCTTATTTTAAAATTGGGTAGGGGCCAATATTCGGCCCCTAATTAGGCCTAGGAAAATCACTGTAATCATTTAATACCTATAGCTATATAATAATGTGTTTTATTGAATTATTACAAAGTATAAGTATACAGTATGTTCTATAGGTCCAGGAAAGTAAAAAAAAAAAAAAAAAAGGAGAAAAAAGGTAATATTCACTTATCAATCAACCTAAATATATGTTTCTGGTTCTCAAAAGAACCTTCTCAATGAGACAATTCTTTTGAGTACCCACAACATATGTTTTGGTTGAGAAATAAGTTAAGAAAATAAATAAGTAAACAATTATCCCCACCCATCCGAATCTATAGGCTTGGCTGACTAAGGCCAAAATATTTTTATCGGTTGATTTACGGGAATTTTTTCAGATTTTGGGTCGGGGGGATGAAAAATTAAAATAAAAAAGCTCTGAGCTTTTTTTTTTTTTTAGTAAAACTAGTAAGGTAAACCAACAGTTTGTATTAAAACTTTAAATATTTTATCATTTTCCTAAAAATCTGGATAGGATACTCACTTTTAACAGTGTCACTCTCAAAAGTACATAGACAGAACCTCAAAAAAATATTATATTATATTTTTCAACGAAACAAATAATATTTAGAGACGGTGAATAAAATATAAAAATAAATTTAGAAATTAAATTTTTTTTTCTACTTTACGGAAAACTACAGTAGGAGGGTTCGTAAATCAACTAATAAAAAAAATCTGGCCTAAACAGAATTTTTTTTAAGAGAACTCACCACACCCAAGTCGACTGGTCCCCCTCTCTCTCCAACACTGATATAGCCGACAGAATTGCTTGACAGCCCTTACACTGGACCGGGTCACCAGTCACCACGTTTGGCTCTTCTTCCAGGATCTCCATTTTCAGCATCATCACATTGCCATCAGCCTTACGCACTTTTTTAGTTTTTGGAGCTTGGAAAACAAATTACAGGGTTCCCACAGAAATTCAAGAACACAATTCCATGATTTTTCCATGATCAACAATGGATTTCCATGACTATATAATGCATGGCCTCTAACCTCTCCTTTTAGCTGCATCTTCACATGCTGAGCATAAATGTGTCATGCAGCAACAGTAATGTATTTAAATAAGCATGCTTGTAGACCATGCATGCATTTTGAAATAATTAAAACTTGAAACCACCAGTAGACAGAAAACTAGCCAAGTTTTGTGTGTCTGACAGCTAGGTTTCTGGCTACTGGTGGTTTTGTCAAATTATATCACAAAATTCCATGATTTTTCCATGATAATTCAGGTTTTTTTTTAAATTCCATGATTTTTTCCATGCATGGAACTTTTTTTCGTGATTTTCCAGGTTTTCCATGATTTCCGGAGCTTGTGGGAACCCTGAAATCAACCCTTTAAGTGCCACCTATAATTTGCAACAGATGACAATTTAAACTTTTGTCACCTTTTTCAAAAAAACAACAATAAGCCATGATATTTGGGAAAGATGTCGTAAAATTTGTCGTCTGTTGCAATCGTGATTGGAGCTTTATGGGTTGAAAATGAAAATCAAACGATTCATATAGATAGAGAAATATTTTTTCCTTCGGTATCAAATTCAAAGTGTTTTTAAAAAATATAACTAAAAACTAACAACATCAATACAAATATTTGACTCTTTGAACTTTGTTCTCCATTAAAGTGTCTAACTTTGCAGCTGAGAACAATCTTCAACTATTGCAATCATTTGAAGTGTCTTGCCTTATTTTCCAAGAAAAAAATCACAAAATGTGTCATCCAAGGCTTTAACTCTTTGACTACTGGGTAGTTTTTCATGTTTTTGTCGTCTACTGATTTTTTTCAAAATCAACTTTTTCGAAAAATTCTTTCAGGTATACCATCAGAGTGTAAAACAGTTTGGATCCAGATCAGGCCTGATGTTTTGTCTGGCCTGATCTGGGTCTAAACTGCTTATGCTGAAACATTTTGCTTATCTGCCCATCTGTGTCTGCTTCATCTATTTAAATGCTCTCCAGAACAATTTTGAAAAGAAGCAAATGTACACTATCATGGGTGAAAGTTCAAAATTTCCCAAATCCTGAACTTTAGAAATTCAATTTTTTAAACTTGCAGGATGCCTACAAAAATTAAATATTTCATGTTTAAATGGTTAAATTTGTTTAGATGATCTGAAAATTAATCAGAGAAGCTATCATATTCTCCCTAATTCAGCATTTTGAGGCTGACTTTCTATGTAAAGTCAGCCTCAAAATCCTGAATTCAGGATTAATCCTGAAAACTTTCACCCATGCACTATGCAGCCTGATCAAACTACTCAGAAGAGAGCAGTCTATTCTGGATTTATTTTGTTTGTAATATAGGATACCAAAGTAAATAGGCAGACAAGACAGCTGCACAGAGGGGGGCATTTGTTATGAATGGCAGGAAAGGAGTTAATACCTTGTTTGGGTGGCTGTTTGGGGGGCTCATCGTCACCACTGCTACCTGGTTTGGCCTGCGCATCCTGATCAGCTGCTGAAAAGGGTCTGGTCACGATCTTTTTCAGTGAACCAAAGAAGCCACCACCAGACTTTGGTCGCGTTCCTAAAATAAATGGGTTAGCACATGAGATTTCGGTACTTAACGCATTGACAAGCAGCTAAGGCACAGATGATACTGCACATTTGTGCAGTCTCATCAGAGCCTTCATAGCTCGCATACACAAAGTATGGATATAGCTGGACTCAGACCAAAATTTAGACCTCTAGCCAATCCGTTATGTGTATTGCTAACTCATGATCATTTAGGCAAGATATTTACGTGAATAGCTATCATAGTGATACAAATACATTGTACAGTAGAACTTCAATGGCTCAAACAAGCTTGGGACCATGAAAAATAGTTCTAGCCAAGGGTAGTTCCAGTCATGCATAAAATGACCTGTAGGGACCATGAGGATAGTTCAAGCCAACCCAGGTGAATGAGCCATCACAGTTCGAGCAAGTTCTACTGTATAAACAAAAGCCTGTCATTGTTTATCCAAATTCAGGCCTCTATATTCTCAGAAATGTTACATTTTTAATAAATTCATCGCTAGCTCAAAAGCACAGTCATTCACCTTTACTGGAAGTTAACTGCCATTTTTTTTTGAAACTAGAAATTGTGTTTGTGAATCATTATGCCCCCACCCACAGTATAGTGGTATTCTTTCTTGACCAAGGGCCATAACTTTAGAAATATTTTTGGAATTCCTTTAAAAACTAATCAGCCATTCCATTATCTCATCTCTTATTAGCTTACCAAGTTTCAAAGAAGTGCTTATAGTTTATGAGATATCCTGCATGACTAATGGACGCTTCAAAAGCAATAAGCCCCCCATCCCCCTCAATTTTATCAAAGTAGAGGATTAAATATGAAAACTGTCAAATCTAAAGTTGCAATGCATGTCATCATTTGGAACTCGACGTGAGAAAATCTAACTTTGTTGGATCAAGGTTCATACAGGCAAGTTTATGTAAAATTCAAGGACTTTTCAAGGACTTCTAAAAGACTTTCTTACTGTTTTCAAGGACTAAAGAATTATGAAAAATGCTGATTTACATGTTAAAATTCCACTTCAGAAATGCTACAGTCCATTACTAAAGATAATAGTTTTAGAAAATTAGTATAAACTTGTTTCACCTGTTACGGTGAATGTTCAAAAATTTCTAACACTTTTCTCTTTCTGTTCTCACTTTTCTCTTTCATCCAAATTCATTTCAACGCATCTTCAAAAATAATATGATGATGTGGTGTCACAGGTAAATGCTTGTCAGAAAAGCAATCAGGAAAGACACTGATCAGACTGCTTCTTCAGAAGCAGTCTGATCTGGATCTGCCCTTGTTGTCTGGACTTTTGTGAGAGGCAACTACTGTCAAAAGAGCTACGTGCATTAAGGGGCAAATTTGGCCCCCTCTGGAGCCAAATACTGAAAGTTGTGTTACATAATTTCATCCAATTAGTTTATTAGAAGAATAACCCAAGTGTAATATCCTGGCTTTTATTTTACTTTTACCGCTGCTATGGTAACAAAAATGGCGGACGAAATAGGCTTTAAGGGGACATATCAAAGTTTTTCATTTTTCATTGCAAATTCTTTTTATATGTCAGATTTTATGTACTTATTAAGAACCCAGATCATTTTCCACAATGTTCAGTGATAAAATGGGTATAATCATCATTTTCTTTCAGCTTGTGCGCTCTGTCTATAAAATATCGACTCGCTTACTTCCCTTGAATTAGTTACTTCCCTTTGCTATCGGATTGTCCTGATGACGTCACAGAGGCAGTTAATGAAAGACTATTAATATAGAATCGTGTTGGATTCTGATATTTTTGCTAATATACTCGGATTAAGAAGGGTTTATGTGTTGCAAATTATCACTACAATACGCATTCTGATCAGTGGGTCCGTTCTCGGTGAAATTGTGGATAGATAGTTTGTGTTATAGTGAATAGAATGCCCTACGATAACCTATTTTAGCCGGCGAGCTCAGAGAAATTGGAAATCTCCGAGACAATTCAGGGGTGTAAAATTCCACTCGCCCGCTTGCATTTGCGAGTAAAAAGTTGTGCAGGGCGAGTAAAAGTTTTGACAACTTGTGTGCAACTTTATCAATTTACAGCATCTCTGAGAAAAGTTGGGACATGAAGGGCGAGTCACTTATTTGGAAATTTTACACCCCTGCAATTGAAATTCAAGCTAATACGCCTTTATGCTCACGAAACAGTCCTGAAAGAATTTGTAACCCTGAACATCGAGTTATCTTTAATTCAAGCAATAAAATCGGCATTTTAATTCCGCAACGAAATGAGTTATAAATATTATTTCGGTCTATGCACCTGAACCTCCGTTCCATATATATGTGTTAAACGAATTTGTTTATTTGAATTGATTCTTTACGCCGCAGTCAAAATTCTTTAAGCTATTTAAGGTTGGTCTTCCTGGGTTGAAACAGTACTTAGCAGGGATAAATGTCTCTTGCTCAAGGGCACAACGCAGTGCCGCCGGTGACGCTCGAGCCCGTAGCCCTTCGATCTCGAACCAAGCACTCTAGATACCACTAAGTCATTACGCTCCCTAACGAGCTCCAGCGGGGATTAATATCAGTCTGTACAAAGGGCTCTTAATTTTCTCAGTCTCCTGAAAGCATCAAAATAATGTTGGCTATCTCGATGAGGTTAATGTTTGATGTTCAATACGGCAGCTGAGTTAAATGGAAGAGAGAGAGAGAGGGAGGGAGGGAGGGAGGGAGGGAGGGAGGGAGGGAGGGAGGGAGGGAGGGAGGGAGGGAGAGAGAGAGAGAGAGTGAGAGAGAGAGAGAGAGAGAGTTCTAAGCCGGCTCGTAAAATTTTGCTTGTCACCGGGTATTCTACATGCGCAGCCATCTTAAGTGGGGCTATAGAGCCTGGCAGAGCGGCTAAATTTTGCTCTGCTCCTGCTAAATTTTGCTCTGCTCCTTCATCACTGACTATGTTCCTAAGGTTAGCCTATCTGTGTCTGAGAGTGGCAGAGACTGTCGAGTCTGCGTAGATTCTGAGTATAAAATTAATATTATAATCTCATGAGCTCTCTTTTTCTGTGTTTATCGTCTCGCGAGACGCTTCCAATGAACGCATAAATTAATAGTTTATATTCTTGCAATAAACATAAACGGATCTATCAAGTGCGGCTCCAGATGGGGGGGGGGGGGGGGGGGTGGCAGGGGGTCAGGACCCCCACCCTGAAAATTCACAAAAATATATGAGGGTTTCTTAGCAATACTGGTCTGAATCCCCTGAAAATCACAAAGCTGCCTAGCCAGCATTCAATGTTGGGCCATCATCGGCACGCCATTGAAACACCATTTAAATGGCGTTTCGCTGGCGGGTTGATGATGGCCCGCGTATAGTGGTATTTGTTTAGTTAGGATCCTCTCTCCCCTTGAAAACGTTTTCAAAGTTGGACCCCTCTGGCAAAACTTTCTGGATCCGCACAGGATCTATATTGCATCAAGATTTGAATTTCGCATCGCAAACTAAATGGCGAGTCTATCTACCCTTCCTGATATGACATGCATTTTGCCATGTAGAATTCCCAGGTCACGTGCAGAAACAGCAACACATGAGATCGAATAAAAAAAACACAATAGGTTGTCAATCTTCATGTACAACCCTCGGGTCCACATGCGCATCATCTATATAAGTTTTGGTATTTAGGCCTATTATTCATACATGGTTGCACAGCCATCTAGTGGTGCTAGTGGCATGAGCCGTCATTGACGTCCCCAGTAAACATATAAACTTTAGGGCATTCTCGCGAGACCTGACAATGCCTCATCTAGATCTCTCGCATTTCGCCCTTTGCATTATGGGTAGCAAGCGACAATAGGCTAGTCCCGTTCAATTCTCGTGCTCCTGAAGTGACAGAATTTATTGTTAAAATAGTAAAAAGTCGAAAAAAAATCGCCTATAGTGGCCCGATCTTGGATCCTGGCTGGGTCTCTACTTTATGTCTAAAGTTGTTGGAGGCTCTTCCGAGACTGCATGTGCGCAAGCTCGTCTGATCCTTCGGTACAAGGCTGAAAATTGAATGAGCTGGCTATAATTTGTCATAAGTGCTCATAGAAAGCATCTTGTCTCAAGAAATGTGTAAAATGATCCTAATTCGCAATTAATCAAAAATAGAAAAAAATGTGCCATTATTAATTAAAAAAAATAAACGATGTTCAAGTCAATGAACAGACTGAGAAGGCTCGTACATGCTCGACAGGGCCTGGCGATCCTGATTTCAATTTTTTCAAATTCTTATAAAATGCATCCCGACAGTCAAAAATATCGGTTTCGATAGTGCATACAATATTTGCGATTGATGACAAATATATTCGCGGAATACAATCATCGTTTGAAAATCACAAACGTTGTCGCCGATCAAAAACAGTTTTTTACCAATGCGTTCGCTATTGTCGCATGCCCGATGTGATTCGACAACGACACCCGTTTTTGTTTTTGATAAACTTGTATAATGAGCATTTTGTAATGTAGACAAATAAATGGGAGACATACAATTTTATTAGACCCTATTAGGCAGGCCTACTACTGATGTGAGCCAACACTAGGTTTTCAAAGGGTCTTCAACTTTGAAATGCATGCTGAGGAACTCGATAGAATATTGATTAGTGTGTATAGGATGTCTCGTCAACCTCTACTATCGAAACATAATTTAAATCGCTATCAAGCTCGACACCCGTTCTGCATTATTCACTGCGATAATTTAGAGCCAATACACAGTCATCTGACGAACTGCCCTTATGACGTCACAAATCCAAGGGAAGTTACTCGCCGCTACAGAAATCAAGGGAGATAAGCAGGATAATTAATTATCAGCAGTAATTAATCAACGGTATAATTAACGAAGATAATTTAATTTTTTACCACAAAAAAATTACTATTTTGCTCTTAGTCACATTTTCTTTCATATTTTATTGGATTTAGAACTTTCATATGTCCCCTTTAAAATAGAGAAACTGCCATTTTGGGCCAAATTTAAGGCTTTTGGAGACCAATTTTTTAAGAATTAGATATCAGCACAAGCGAATACCAAAAAAAACCTTTTAATATATTGTGTGCTGTGATAATTCTGATCATCTGTTAAAATATCTTTTTGGTATTTGCTTGTGCTCTGTTACATTTCTCAAATTTGCCCCAAAATGGTCATTTTCCTATTTTCAGCATATTTTGGTGGCCATTTTTGTTACCATAGCAACCGTAAAAGTCGAATCAATACCAGACATCACTCTTTGGTTATTGTTCTAATAAGCTTTTATGAAGAAACTTGTGAAGAGCAACTTTTATTTTTTGACCTCATATGAGGGGCCAAAATAGCCTCTTAATGCACGTACCCCTTTCAGATTTAATGTACCTTGTTGGCGCATCTGAACTCCTCCTGAAGCCTTGGCAATTTTCTTTCCCTTTGTCTTCTTTTTCCTTGGTGCAGTTCTCATGGTGTCTGGTATTCCTCTGACCTTGAACTGTTTTCTGTATGAGTCTTCAATGGTGGGATCATAGTTGTCCACAAACGTGTTACTCACGAATCTCACTGTGATACTCGACTTGCCCACCCCACCCGCTCCCATCACCACCACCTATTGAGAACAGAAGATTCTTAGCACTTTGCTTGCCAGTGGTGAATGTGTTAATTTGTTCTAAAGTGAAGATTAGTAAGGGATTTACATATTTAGTAATGTTATGTAATAACAGTCGTAAAAAGTCGCAAATATATGACAAAGCCTTAGCGGTTTCACGCTAAAATGTGATTTCAAAGTAATTTCAATGTCATATGATAAATAGAAGCTAATATTCAAGTTCATATGTATACTAGAGAATTTGCTAAACTTGTGGCGAAAAAGTGATAAAATGCTTGGCAAGCCTCTCATTACACTCTTTTCCATCAACTCTTTTAATGAATTAAATAATACATGAGCTCTCATGTAAGAACCATTATTTACCTTGTAGCCGAATCCTGGTCTGGGAGTGTTTCTGACAAGGGTTTCGAAGGCTTCTGTGATCTTGTCCCCTGTTTTAGCTGACGTCTCTATGAATGGAATGTTCAATTTCTTTGCCAATTCTGACCCTTCATCTTTAGTCACCTGTCTTTCTGACTCTAAATCTGATTTGTTTCCACATAAAACCTGAAAATGCAAGTACGTTCTTCTTTTAATTCTACCTACTAGTGTCGTCTGCTGATAACTTTTGCAAACAGTTTGGACCCAGATCAGGCCCGACAAATGTCGGGCCTGATCATGATCCAAACTGTTTGACACTATGGTGGTATTCCTGAAATACTTTTTTGAAAGGGTTGATTTTGAAAAAAATCAGCAGACGACAAAAAAAGCATGCAAAATTACCCAGAAGGCAAAGGGTTAATATCCTTAGGCCTCCAGCAAAGTCAACCATATTTATTTTATACAGGCCAGAATTATTTCTCTCCTGATATTTGGTCACAGTAAATATGATAATTATCATGTGGTGAAATGTATGGTATTTTTGCAGCCCACATTTTTTAAATACATTTTTCAAATAAAATTGGTTTGCAGGGATGTTGCCCTAATATATAGGAACTAGTGCACAATGTGGCTATCTTATTCTACCATCTTATGGGGCTCTGTGGCAGTCAGTTAAAGGCAAAGCTATTCTAAACTGATTTTGGTCTCTATTGTCCCACAGAAAATAGTCAAACTCAAGATTAGGGTGATCTACTACTATAAGTAGAGTTAATTTCAGGCCTCTAGATAAGAGTGCTTAATTGAAAATCATTTTTCTTATTTCTCAACCAAAACATATGTTGTGGGTACTCTCAAGAATTGTGGGTACTCTCAAGAACTGTCTAAAAGTGTACCCAAAACACATGTTTAAACTGATAGATTAGCAAGGAAAAGATCACAATTTTACCATCAAAGATTTTGCTTAACCTTTTGTGTTTGGGATACCTCTAAACGGGTAGTTCTACAAACAGTGAAGACCCAGATGAAAATGCAGCGTAATGCTGCATTTCATCAGGCCTAAATCAAAAATAGGTTTGTTTCACATGCCCCTACCTACCCACCAAAATGCCCCCTATCCAAATATTTTTATTACCATATTTAGCTGTCATATTTTTATCTTTATTTTCAAGTATATATATTCTTATAAGACGAAAGTTTTGTTTAGACAGAAGATTAGCCTCATGTCTCAGGTGAACAGGTGAAGTTTACTGTGCTACAATATATCAAATGACTCCTTGAATGTGATGACATTATTCTTATATATAAAATTGTGAAATGATGAAGAAAAAAAAGAGACACCCACTTACCTACCCAAATTTTTCAGCCAGGTCGGGTCAGGTGAAACAGAAATATTTTTAATCATGGCCTCAGGGTCTACATTGTTTGTTAAGGTAAAAAAAAAGCTTCGGACAAAAAAATACAATATTTTCCTTAAATTATAACCTGACACCATGCAGATGATCTTGTCATCATTGCTGACTCCCTAGAGGAATGTGTCAGGAGGCTCTTGATATGGAAAGAAGCCATGGAGAAGAAGGGATTGAGGGTGAATGCAGGAAAGACAAAAGTCATGATCTGTGGTACAGGCCTGGACCTCTTGCAGAGTTCAGGCCAATACCCATGCGCTGTCTGTCGCACAGGAGTAGGCAACAACAGCATCTACTGCAATGGCTGCAAACTTTGGGTGCATAAGAAATGCAGTGGGCTACAAAGACTGACACCAAATCCTGATTATAGGTGTGCACGGTGCATGGGAAATGCTCGCCCTATTGACGGCAGACCACAGAGTGAAGTCCAGGTCAGACCTGATAAGCTTGAGGTGGTAGCTTCCTTCTGCTACCTAGGTGACATGCTTTCTGCTGGTGGAGGCTGTGAAATGGCGGTCACTACTCGTGTGAAAACCGCCTGGAAGAAGTTCAGGGAGCTACTACCAGTTCTCACATCCCGCCACCTCTCTTACAAGACCCGTGGCCATGTGTACAGCTCTTGCGTGCGGAGCGCCATGCTCCATGCCAGTGAAACTTGGCCACTTACCAAGACGAACCTGCAGCGCTTGCAACGTAATGATAGGGCCATGATCAGACAGATCTGCAGTATCAAGCCAGAGGATGTGGCCGGGGTAAGGTCAAGCGAGCTACTGGCAAAGCTTCAGCTTGAGGACCTCGACCTCATTTTGAGAGAGAGAAGGCTTCCCTGGTTTGGGCATGTGGCGCGTTCGAGTGGTGCAATCAGAACAGCATATGATATGCAGATTGACGGCAAGAGGGGGGCAGGGAGGCCCAAGCAAACATGGAAGAAACTGACAGAGAAAGACTGCCGTGAGTGGAAGCTCACCACAGTTGACCCTCAAGAAAGGAGCACCTGGAGATCAGGTGTGAGATCTGCTATGCGTGCAGCTAGCCAGTTACCTGGAAAGGGGCCCACTGATGTGGATGATGCCCCTGCACCTGCACGTTAATCAAAAATCCGACTATGATTATGATGATGACACCCCTATATATGTACAATGGCCTGTCCCAAGTTTATTGTATCAAACCAGAAGGAAGAATCTATTAGTATACAAAGGGTTAACTTGACCTTTGTATTTTCAATGACTTTTCAAGAAAGCACACTGACATGGTTCAAACTAGTCTCTGTAATAGAACAGGTATGTAGATGTATTAAAGCACAAGCCAGGGACCCAAGCCTTTCCGGGTCCTAAAGTCAAAAGTATAGTCTTTTCTCTAAACAAGGCCCACATTGTTACAGCATACTGACTTACACATGGTGGATTGTCAATGCCTTTGACCGTCTTCAAGAAGGTGTAGAGAGATTCTGCCTCCTGAAACGACTGCGGGTTCTCTATACCATAGACAATCAGGAAACAGTCCCCGTCTCGTGTATACTGGTCACGCAGCACCGAGTACTCCTCTTGTCCTGCTGTGTCAAGGATATCTAGAAGACAAGTCTGCAAGGAAAAAATAACTCATCACTTAATACAGCATTCAATCTAATTAAGCACAAATGCTTCTATAAGTATGTATTTAGTTCTTTGTGAGTTGTAAATGCTATATTAAATACAATGCAAACCCTTTATAAACATCTCATTATATCACTGATTTGAATATAAAACGGTCATGTTGTCACTTAAAAAAATTACAGGAAATTAACCATGAAGTGGTCATTTTCCTATAATTCCTTTGTAAAATTGTCCAATTATAACACGGTTCACTTATAACACTGTCCATTCCTATATGGATCCCCAAACATCGTGCTGTAATAAAGGGACTGAACTCTACTGAATTATTTAAAGGACCTCTGATGGTGGTAATGGGAATAACAGTGTATCGCTGCCTATTATATTGATAAAATTAAAGTCGATCAAATGCTTCAATCTTCATATATAAGCTCGCTGTTGGTCTCTATTATATGATTTTGCATTTAATTTCCTATTTCCATAAATTTACTGCTTTATTTTATTTTGTGAATTCCAGCCCTGATTACTCACATTTTCTTTGAGAACCATAAAGTGAAAAGTGTTCAAAATTTAGAACATTAATCCTACCTCGCCATCGTCTTCCTCGTCGGAGCTTTCATCAGAGCGACGATCAACAGTTGATTCTTTCACCTCTTCTTCCTCCTCACCCGAACTCAAGTATGTAAATTTGCTCCCAAAATCCATTTCTGAATAAAACAGTCAATGTATACATAGGTGTAGATAAACAAATATTTTTCAAGAGTGTAAAACTGAAAATATTTTCTTACCCATCAGTTTTAACATATGTTTAGGGAGCTCAAAAGAACCGTCTAAAGGAGACGGTTCTTTTATGTACCCACAACATATGTTTTGGATGAGAAATAAGAAAATTAAGTTTTTGGTACACACTCTTAACTAAAGGCCTGTGTATAAAACCTAAATGAGCCAGCGGACATGAGAAAATCAGAGAACTGTGCGTCTAGAGAAGACTCAGATCAGCGTAGGCATGCATCAGCTCAATCTGATCAGTCATGGCTTTTTTAATGAAGAAAGCGTGAGGGCACAGAGAAGATTGATCAGACTGGACAGATGTCCAGACTGATCTGAGCCTTCATTGGGCACACACTCATTTTGTTTGTTTGTTTGTGTTGATGCTTTACATCATATTCAACAATTTTTCAGTCATGCCACTGGATGTTATCCTGTCTTCCCAGGTTTAACCTGCAGTATTAAGCAAAGGATAAAGTGCCTTGCTCATTGCAAGGACACAACACAGTGATCCATATGAGTCTACCAATCCCCAGTCTAACGCTCTACCAACTTAGCAAAACCTACATTGTGGCTGTGCAACACGAGAGGATTCAGATCAAAACCTAGTATTTTCAGTGCATACAATTTTTTATATTACAGTTACTGTAAAAATAAAATTAATATGAGCCGTGACATGAGATTTCCAACAATGTGGTATATACGACCAGCAAAGGTTCAGACCAGCCTGCGCATATGCGTAGTCTGATCAGAGCCTTTGTTAGTCGCATGAAACAATATTGACCAAACAATATTTGGAGTTTTGATCTAAGCATAACAGGAGGCTGCACAGGCTCGCCTATGTCTACTCATGCCAAAATACCAAATTGTTAGAAATCACATGAATCTAAGGAGTTTCATAACAGCTCTTCTCGTTTTATTATCAGATTATGCATCTGACAAGGAAGTTGACATTCCAGGAAATAGAGGATGGTCAAATCTCGACAGCTGCTTTAGGATCCATCCATGGCTTCATGCGAGAGATTCTGAGACTGACAAGTAGGCTAAATTATGTTAACAGAGTACAAACACTTATGTAAACAGAGAAAAATAAAACAAAATCAAAAAATGCAAAATACAAACCGGATCTTTGCTTGGCAATTGATAGTTCCCACTCAACCAATTGTTACTTCCCTTTGAAAGATAGGTCGGCCATGTTGTAGGTCAAAAATCAATAGACCACATAGGGGAAAAGTAGAAAATCATTATTTTTTTCTTTAGCAAGGCTATTTTCTCATGTAAAACCAAACATGTTTATTTTGAAATACATTTATGCATAAATCATAGCAACTGTCACGGCACAAAGATGCAGAGGTTTTTAGAAAACTAGGTATATCTATTTTTTGCCTATTTGTCTTATTGATTTTTGACCATCAAGATGGCTGACCTATATTTGAAAGGGAAGTAACTATTGGTTGAGTGGGAACTATCAATATAAATCTTCCCCGTTGGCGACAAACACCCGCTTTTTATAGTCGGGTGTAATATCTAAAAATAAGCTAGAAATGATTGGATCATAGATGAAACACACCTATTTTTAACTTTTGGAAAATATATTTAGCTGGTTCTCCTTTCAATGTAGCTAAAATCCGGAATGGAATAAAACGGACCAATAAAACTCCCCAACAGTTCATTTCTGCAGGGTCTCTCTCAAAGTTGGGGGGTCTTCCAACACTGATCAATAAGTGACATATTCCATTTAAGAGAGAGCTGACGACTCCCGTCTGAGATGATTTTTTGAATGTAGCATTTTTCTTTTTTATTTGGTGTAATGTATTAAAGAGTATGCAAAACAAAACAAAATGGTACAAAAATAAGGGCTAGAACAGCTAAATCTGAGAAAATACAGCATATTTTAAAAAGTAGTTGTGATCGTTCTTGATATTTGACGGACATTTTGACGGACTTTTCAAACGATTGCAGCAACGAACAACTCTGCTTAGGGTCAAACTAAGATTTAAACAGACAACCCCAATGATGGTTGAAAAAGAACATAGATCAAGCTTGCATTATGCAATATGATCACTTTGACATATTTTTCTATTTTTCAATAACAGCCGTTTTAAATGTTGTGATTGTCTTTTTTAAGGTTTGACAGACAATTTGACAGACTTTTGTGACGATCACAACATCAAAAACCATGCTGAAGGTCAAATATATGTGCATGCTCTGAACACAATCTGTGATACTCGTTGTTTTAAAAATGTTTGTTTATTCTTGTTTGTCGAAGTAAAAGCCCTACTGGGCTTACGTTACATCAGTGACCTATATAAGAGTGACTGGAAACTCAAAGGAAATACCAATACTCAACTCAAATTGCTCTGTCGTGCGTCTTACACAGGTAAATGAGGGGAAATCGATATCATTTATCTACACGATTTGCCTTTATGACGGTCTTGCAATACACAGTGTAATTTCTCTATTGTTAACCAAAACTTTTAACACCTTTACAAACACCGAAATAGTATAATTACGATGAATTATGAATCATAAGGCATCTTAGTTTATGAAAACTGTTAAATAAAGACACAGACATAGCCGTGTTTAAAGCTTTATTCGTCGCAGTGAAACAGGCCATTTTTGACGAATTCCGCAAAATTCATAAAATCAGCCGATGTTTACACGGTCATAACTCCATAGGATTAGTCGTAACATTGCAGAAACATATCATTTATAAATATTTCATATATCTTTTTTTTGATTGCTGTAAACAAAATGTAGCAACGAGCGATATTTATTACGAAGTACGCTCTTTAATGTACCTATAAATGCAGCGGTTTCTCAAGCTGCGTCGCCATTTTGTGTGTATACGATTAAAGGCGCGCCAGGTGTAAGTCACGTGATATCAGCCCCGACATACCTATGTGGCTGAAAAATGGAGTGTCTAGTCACTCTTATATAGGTCACTGGTTACATGTTGTACAATATTCGACACAAAATAAAATCTCTATGCCTTCTATGTATAAACTAGCGTAAAAACAAACAGAGAAATCGTGGTGTTAAATGAAGCATCCAACAAGCAGTTTTTAGCTTAAATAATAAATAAAATTATTAAGACATACCTTTTCCATTTCTGAATAATAACATTTTGTTTTGTTTTTTGTAATTGTCATTTTTGACGGACAAAATGAAAGATCGCCATATATGTCTGTCAAACAAATATGATCGCAACAGTAATTTGCAAAATTAACGACCCAGATATTAAATGAACTTTATAGGCATCTTTATGCAACATATAAAAACAATGTTTTGAAACTTCCAGCATGATACATGCTCTTC
This sequence comes from Loripinus fragilis, assembly GCA_964019695.1. Taxonomy (NCBI): domain Eukaryota; kingdom Metazoa; phylum Mollusca; class Bivalvia; order Lucinida; family Lucinidae; genus Loripinus; species Loripinus fragilis. Next base: position 31,393,962 of record OZ026514.1, read on the forward strand.
AAACCCCCATTAACTCATTATTTTGATGTGATCTGAATATGTTGCGATCGACCTGTCTATGTTGCGATCATAACAAAATATTAAAATGAATATTTTCTCCAAGACAAGTACTGATAATGTTGCGATCATAACCAGGGTAGCTTGACGGAAGTGACGATCTCAACATCTGGGTCGCAAAAATTACATTGTTTTTCCTTCATTTGTTTTATTTTCTTTGTAATGAATGCAAATTAACTGATCAGTGCTAATTAAATAGCGCCTCACAGACAGAAAATAGTATTATATTGACAATTATTTCAACTTGTGTGATCGTCACATTTCTTGACGGACATGGGAAAGTGAAGAGACATCACAAAAGCATATGTTTTTCACAAAAGTTGCCATGCATTAGTCGAAATAGCTCTAAAAATCGTGTACAGTGGTGTTTACTCTTTTTAACTATTAAGTATGATAGCATGTACAGCAAAAAGTCAGCTCAATTTATTGATCTAAATGCAAGCACTGAATTGGCGGGAGTTGTGTCCGTCAAACAATCGCAACAAATATACTTTGTCTGTTTGAGTTTTTCATCTCCAAATGCAAAAACTCACGTTTTGTTGGGTATTATAGGCCCTGAAATTGGTCCTTTTAAGAAATAACAACTTGACGAAACCCAATATCGTTATGTAAAGAAAATATAAGCTGTGTGATTTTTTGACGGACATTTGTCTCTTTTAAATGGAATATGTCGTGTACTCTTCATGGTACTATAAAGAAGCAAATTGATATAGTTTGATTTGTTAAAGGTTTTTTGAGCCTTGTATGTTCCGTATTGTATATAATAAATATGTGTGGGTGAATATGGTATCAAAGACGGATGGTGAAGATTTCTAACCCTGCGCAGAGAGGGACCCTGGTTTTGAACAGATGTCTGTTTGAAACCAACGTTATGGGTAAATTTATATAATAATACCCGAACTAACCCAGTTTCTAATCTGGTCTAGAAATATCTGACAAAGTTTTGGGAAGATTTGATCTAACTGTGCCCTCTAGAGTGTACACAAGTTAAAAGTTGATGGACATCCAGGCGGACGTTCGACAGGTAAAGGAGTTCTCGGTATCCCAAAAGCTCACCCTGAGCACAATGTGCTCTGATGAGCCAATAAACAATCATGTGATGCATTGTTTTTTCAGATTTCCAACCAGCAAATAGGATTTTGAATTTGGGGTGGAGCAATAAATCTCATCACGCTGGAGTAGCTGAGGTTGAATTATATGTAAGTATTAAACAACCAGAAGAAAACAGAAGAAAAAAATCGCCCTCAACTGGATTTTAGCTTAAACGTATTTTATTGCAATTTTACATATACATTTATGCACTGGGGCTCTCACAACACTATTGCGGCAATTCTTCTTCAATTTTGTGTAGAATTCCATACTTAAATGGGTACTTCGCGTAATTTATTGTCAATATTTTTCCATAAGGAGATAGTGAGATGGTGTGCAAGAATGCAATTGAACATGCAAATATTGCAAACAATGAAAATGCAAATCATCTTGCAAATTAGCAGTGGACGAAGCAGAAGAGATGTCCGACATTTACTAAGGAGGGTTTGTCAGGGTCTTATCAGGTAAGTTTACACTGAGCTCCATGTGAACCAAAAGATCAGTATAAAATATCAATAATATAATCTAGGGCGGAGATTTGGCAAGTAAAACATTTAGACCCCCCCCCCCCCCCTAGTGTAACTGCGGCGTATATCCGTTCTGAGTTGCTCCCACTGTTTTTGTTGTTGTTTGTTTTTCTCATCCATGGGTATTTCCTCGCTGAGGAAGGGAAACACACTGGGGAGTTTACAAATTGTACATAACAGAAGTACCGGATAATATACTCAGCAATAAGCCATTTCATAAGAAAATGTGCCTGACCAGCTATGCATATATCCTACGATTAGCCTGCTTAGTTGCAAAGGCTGATCTGCACCTTTGATATTCCCATTCATGCGCGGATCCATAGGTCGAATAGTCGAATAGTTTTGATCAGAATTTTATGAAACTTTGTCACATTGTTAAGTACCATGATGTCTTCTTCAAGTTCGATAATGGTCCATATCGCACCATGTTTTCAGTAGTTATGGCCCTTTGTTTATGAAAATTCACCATTTGAAACGATGTCCGCTCTCTAAGTCGAATATTTTTGATCAGAATTTTATGAAACTTGGTCACATTGTTTAGTACCATGATGTCTTCTTCAATTTCTATTATGGTCCATATCACACCCTGCTTTCAGCAGTTATGCCCCTTTGTTTATTAAAAATCACCGTTTTAAATGATGTCCGCTCTCTTAGGTGAATAGTTTTGATCAGGAACTTGGTCACATTGTTTAGTATCAAGATGTCTTCTTTAAGTTTGATAATGGTCTATATGGCACCATGCTTTAAGGAGTTATTGACCTTAGTTTATGAAAAATGTCGGTTAAACGACGTCTGCTCTCTAAGATGAATAGTTTTGATTATAATTCGATGAAACTTGAGCACATTATTAAATACCATAATGTCTTCAAATTTCAGAATGGCCCATATCGCATCATGCCTTCAGGAGTTATTGCCCTTTGTTAATGACAATTCCCTATTTATGCGAATTTGGCAATAGCGGGGGCATCCGTGTCCTATGGACACATTTCTAGTTTATTTTTATTTTTTCAGTTGATAAGGGGGAGAGAAGATCCAAATACCACAAAAAGCGGCCCGCTAGGGAAACGACATTTAAATGGCGTTTCGCTGGCGAACCGATGATGGCCCGTCGTGGGATACTGGCTTGGTAGCTTTGTGATTTTCCAGGGGATCCGGACCAGTATTGCCTCGGACCAAATAAACTACTGGAAACTTATACTGGGTCCGAAGTATTGCTAAAAAGCCTATATTTTTGTAATTTTCCAGAGGAACCCCCTGCCGCCCCCTCTGGATCCGCCCATTGAAATAAATTCTGGATTAAAAACCGTTGTCAGACGCTTTTTCTGTCAGATGGATCTGGACCCCCTGATCTGGGCATGTCATTATGCCACATGATTATATTTTCTCAAGGCATGGCAAATCAATCCATATATTGTATTCCCGATATAATTTTACCTTGATTCATGCCGACAAAGCAAAATAAATATACCGGTGACTCCATATTGCACAACGGGCATTTAAGGTGGCACCTGACTTATGGGCATGTGTTCCAAAAGTCTCTTCTTTTAATATGTTAAAAATAGTTTTATACTCATATTTTAAGACAAAAAAACAAAAAAAAAAAAAAAACGCAAAAAAAAAACAAACAAAAAAAAATACGACCTTACCTATGAGCCCTTTTTAAAAAGTTATTTGATCTATAAAAGTTGAAAAATTGAAGTTTTTTTTTAAAACAATTTTTCATGTTTTAAACATTTGAACGAGAAGCCGCCGTGGTGTAGGGGATAAGCCTATGTCTTGTAAACAAGGGATCGCAGGTTCGATTCCCGGCTTCTCACAGTCTAACGGATGAGACTTTAAGCCGTAGCCCCGTCTTCTGGGACGCTTTTAAATCAGAACCACTGCCGGCTGAGCCTTCGGGTGCTCTTGGACATAAAACACACACGCAGAAACCATAAACCCACCCGGCCAGTACTGGTTATAGGCAAGGAAGATAGCCACAAACAATATTTGAACACGAAAAAATGACATTTTTTTCTGAACACACGCTTCTTGCTATTGGCTATTAAATGAAAACAAAACAAAACAAAAACCGCGAAAAAGTATGCATATATCTTATTTTTAATATTTTTCTCTAAAAATATTAAGGCAAAAATCGTTTATATCTTGAATAAATTTGTCACATAATGTAGGGAAGTTTTAATAGAAGCTTATAATAATTATTAAAAAAAACAACAAACAACATAATGTCACCATCTTAAAAGCATGTATGTTTTGTCATATCTGTTCACTGATTTTTTTAAATTCAATGGACGTAGACAATCATGGAAAAAGAGTTTATTCAGGGAAAGCAATATCAGTAATGTCGTGATGCTTACTTAGGTGCTAGCTAGTACTGAGAAGTACGGATAATGGTCTTGCCCGAGAACAAAAAAAACAATAAGGATCACATCAGAGACTTCTAGATCTCAAGACTGAGCCAATGGGTATAGCAGGTATGATAAGCGGGCTTGGTTCTTATCACATACGCGAATTGCGAATGCTCAAACAAGCATGCACATGTGTACAATCATACTAGTGCACCCGCAGCTCGCAAATGCAAAGAGAGTGCCTAGCTAAAGGCTCAGGCACAAATAAATATAAAGTCTCACTGAATAACAAAAACTAAAGCAAAGGCACACCCCTGAATTCAGCCAGTGTTTTCATGGTTCACATTAGGTGGCTCTTGGGTTTCACCCAAGCAACAAAAGGAAGCCCTCGCACGCACGACGACATATTTACAAAATTGTACGTAAGGAGCACAGTGGCTCAGTTTGTAGAACGTTAGACTGGGTTCGAAGGGTTGCTATTTCAAGACTCTCACCACAGTCACAGTGGTGTGTCCTTGGGCATGACACTTTATCTGCTGCTTAGTAATCGTTCAACACAAGAAGACAGGAAATCGTCTCAAAATGATTAAAATTCTTGATTGGGACGTAAATCGTCAAAACAAGCAAACAAAACAAATGTATTTAAACCAGAGTATTCACTGATCAGATGTCACAAATAGTGATAGGGGCATAAACCGGAGACTTCGCTCTATGTATATAAAAATTAGAGGTTCTCGACTAAAAAGTGTGGTCCAGAATTCTTAGGCCCACTGGCGGGCTTGACCAAAATTGTGCCCATGAAGTCCTCAGGCCCTCTGGCAGAGGTTTTCGGTCCTAGACCAAAATCATGGTCCAGAATTCTCAGTCACTCTGGCAGGGTTTTGTTCCTGGACCAAAACCTTGTTCATAAAGGTCTGATCCCATCTGGCAGGGGTTCTCTTTATTTTGGTGGTGGATCGTTGACAACTTATTGAACAGCATTATGCATCTTTTATCTTTTTAAAATAGCACACAGTGCCAGTGCCTTTTCTCCTTCAATTAGTCTTTTTTTCTTGCTCACCCAAACCTGATTGCCTAGAGTGTGTTTTCTCTTTCAAATCGTTATACATGTATTTGCCCAGTTCCTCAAGAATAATTTTTAAATTTCCGTTCTGATATCTGCCCATCGTTCAAGGCTTTGGAAATTATTTTTTTTACTGGAATTTAACTTGCTGTCTGCAACTGTTATTTATATTATAATGTTTCTGTGCCTTTGACATAAGCTTACGTCTCATAAGCTTGAGTGACACGTACAACAGCCATAATGTCCAGGGGAAGCATAATAGGAATAGTCATTCCCACTCCAGCCATAATAAATCCAGTGGAGTTGTATCTACCCCATCTGTAATATTGATCCCCTTATTGTATTTTTTATATAATGCCTTTCTTAATTCCCTCTACGCTATCAATTGTTCCTCTATTTCTGAAAATCCTCTGTAATCTATAATTTTGTCCATCTTTAGTTGATAAAGCTGGATATATTTGTGCGAAAGGTTGTTTCATTTTTTATATCGGTAAAATCTTATAATTTTCATAACTAAAGATACGTTTGTGCATAGTGTATCTGAACGATTACTTTTACTTACAAAATTAATAACGCACCCCTCTGTTACCTCAAATGGAATATCAAAATTGTCATTGATGAGAGAAATGCTACATTCTTGAATCTCAACATCGTTTTCAAGGAGAGCAACGGTAACATCGCCAGCCATTCTAGCTGAAAACAGACCCATACCTAAGATACGCGCTGGAAACGTAGTAACATACCCTGTGTCTTCCGTCCCACCATTCCCAATGGAAAGTCGCTCACCCCATGTTAGAGCGCCTTTACTTTTAGCTTTTGCAAATATTGTGAGATTATTTTTGTCACTAATACTGCCTATTTCATTTCATAGTACATCATGGTCAATAGTCACTTCACAAACGCTATCTTGCAGTCTAGCATACATGCTTTTTTAATGTGTTTACTTGATTAAATACTATTAGTCTCAACCTATCAAGATCATTTTGCAAATCACCAGCTTGCACAATTTTTGATGCACGTTTTTTACTCCAAATATACTCCTCATTTTTATATATAAACTATAAAATTTCCCAAACAGCATTTATTGGTAAGCCGTGATTATTTATTAAAATATTGTGTGTGACTTTGACTATCTTTGACTTCAAGTGTTAAGACTGTTACGACATAAAGCCGGTCAGGAAGGAAGAGGGGAAATCTTATTGGAAAATTCCTTTATGCGATGACGATGCTACCAGGGAAAAATAATGCACACAACTAGCAGAAACTTTTCAGTACTTTATGTACTAAGAAAAACATCAACAACACATTAATATACAATGACACCACCTACGCTGTTATTTCTGGCTAATTGACCATCCTATACTAGATCAAGTTGCCACTCCAAGATCGTTTCAATTAGAACCAATCTTGGACTGTCCTGTTCTAGATGTACGTCAACTAGTCAGAAATAAGAGACGTAAAGAATATGATTAACATATAGCTTAAGTTCTCATAAAAGAAAAACAAACAATTGGGCCCTTTAATATTTAAGTTCTCGTATTGACGAGAAATCTCGAGATTATACGCGTCTCGCGAACACTATGTCTTCTAAGCTGCACGTGTGTCTTCTTCAGACCATCGGCGCTGAGGTGATCGAACCTGTACTTTGGTCGTCACTGGATTCACGTAATCGTATTATCTGTTACGCGTACTGCTGATCGTCGCTCAAGACGTCAGCATTAATATGTATATGTCCTCCTGATCATATCCCCATGTTGGGGTGTCAGATTTTACATATAACCATTCAAGCCTGTTGGCTTCCCATTTGATTGTGCTACGTTGTAACGATTGGGCCTTGATCCACGCTGGTCGTGGCCTGAGGGGGACAACTAATATGTGCCCTCAGGTACTAATCAACGGCTCACCAACATTCAGCCTCCAACGTAGGAGGGGACACAAGAGACGATTCTGCAAAAAACAATCTATATTTAGAATCTCAGAATCACTCTTTTGCGTCAATAAAGGGGTTGTTCGTTCGAAGTTCACAAAAATAGAAATAATTTCAGTGGTCTTACTCTTTTAAATTACAGCCTAACCCTATAAGCGCGCGATTAGCCCACACCCGTGGGTGTATGGCTAACGGCTCCCATGCGGTTAGGATGGATCGGCTCTTCTAAATACCCACACTTAAACTTATATAATAGAGAAGTATTTTTTAGTGACTGGCCTATGTCAGCGCTAAACAATACCTCTTATGCCAAACGAACAAACCCATACGTAACAAACTCTTCTATACACTGTCGTAACGTCACCCTGGTCGAGACGCTATCGCAGCCGAAACATCAAGATCCTGTGGCCCTTTTTCCCTTCAAGGTCACGTTATCTAGATAGTTTCGAGGTTTACAAATACTGATACCAATTCTCTTAAAATTCCAGGAAAAAGGTTGAACAGTGTGGTGCCGACGTAACGTTTGGACGTTTACGTCGGACATCACCCTGCCCACGCACTAATTTCGTACATGTATAACGTATCAGTTGTAAACAACTAATTATGACCTCTCGGCAAAAAATATATACATCAATATTGAGAGATTACATTCTGCTGTTTTATGTGTGTAAAACCGTACAATGCTTTCTTACATTTATTTTGGTGTAACACAAAATTATTTTACATTTACTTTGGTGTAACGAAAATATCTTACATATTTTTTGGTGTAACAAAAAAAATATTTTACATTTACTTTGGTGTAACATTACACCTACCTAATCTCTAAACATACATGTCAGCAATCACCTTATTTATGTAAGTGTGTTGTAGTGTATGCACCTAACCCTTATTCTTATATGCGTCAGATATAACTCGAGGTGACACATACAGGTCGCTACAGAAAGTCGATTATCACTGGCAGTTAAATCGTCTTTCCAACAACGCCGTACAAATCACAACAATTTAAAATCTAGCTGCTAAAATTGTTTTTCACCTATCGGTCCCTGGTAAATCTTTCAGCATGCATTTATAGTTTTAGGTGCAGGCCCGACATGGCCTGTGACTACTTTTGTCCGAAATAACCCGACGAGTCCATCCGGACAGCTTTTGCTATAGCCGCAAGAATGGTCCCAGCAGATTTTTAGGCAATACGCATGTGCGTAACTTCATACGCAAGTGCGTAACAATCGCTATTTTCACCGAAAAAACGGGACGTTATTGATAACACCCGAAAGAAACATACACGGAATGCTGGCCGATTCAACAGACGACAAAATAGAAAACGAGTGACTTATTATTTCAATACAATGTGACATGCTAGAGACATCGCGATTCAATGCAATTACACGGATCGCCATCGCCCTGTCATGTACAATATCAATACAGTAACAATATATATAACTTCACGTACCTTTTATAATAATGAATAGCATCTCTATATCGAACCTTTCAACGGTATGTTTAAAATGTCCCCTAACAAGAATGGGAAATTCCATCCTTTATATATTGAAAAACGCACAAGATTTCCGAGATATTCAAGAAGAATAAGGAAAACGTGCAAGCGTTGATAAATATAGATACAATGAATTCCATCTCAGACAAACCGACCTTTTATTGGGACTATCAATAGAAAGAGTACCGTATCATGGTTCGAATAGGTGACCAGGTGCATACCTAAACCACTGCGTATTTGTGCGTATACGCAACCATAGCTGATTCTGTTATTCCAGCCATTCTGTATCGTAACAAAGGCCCTTCCTTTTGGGAGAAAAAGGAATGACTTTTTCTTACGATACACGATGCAGAAAAGAAGGAATAATACAGAATAAATATATAATACTACATATATATACTCCGTCCAGATAAGAGACGTTGGGCGGTTCTTAGCTAAGTTCAACCCCTGGACAAATACATTTGGAAATCGGCTAGTCAGGTTGCATTGTTCACGTATTCACCCATCTGTGAAACTCTCCACACCAAAAGTATATTGCCTGTATTCTTATAGTTGCCGTATCGTGGAAAATAAGCGTTTTGAATTATTGAAGATGAATCTGATCAGCCCAGATACCTTGTTTGAAATATATACATACATGTAGCTTAAACACGCACGTGTATCTTAAACTATACAGCCAAACACCAATCTGCGACAATGAAATCTACAATGACACAACTTTTATTGTTTTATAAAAGATATGTGTACCTTTTCCCTGTGATCCATGTTGAACCCTTAGCATGCTGAATTTTAATGTGTGTGTGAGTGTGTGTGTGTGTGGGGGGGGGGGGGGGGGGGTAGCAGGGGGCTATTTATATGTTGTTGTTTTAAATGCTATTTTTTCGAATTCAAAGCTAACACCAAATCATTTTCTTGCCAAACAAACAGAATTTTGAAGAATATTTTCATCGACAACATTTTTAACGCGAATATTTTCATATAGCACACTAAAGGTAAACCTCTGTAGGTACCAGTAGACGCACACAACTGCAGCAAAATTAGAGAAGAGTGTCTCTTTTGTTATTTCGAACTGATTTTGTTTGTTTGTAATGATGTTTTGCAGCGCTGCCAACATTTTTGCAGCCATGACGCGACGTTTTCTGGCCACCTAGGTTGAACCAGTACTTAGCAGAGAATAAAGTGTCTTGCTTAGGACATCTCGAAGTGCTTTCATTGAATCTTCTCAAATTAGCGATTCTTTAATCACAGGTCTTACACACTAGCATTGAGCAACTGTGGATCTCAATTATTTGAGTTGATACTTTACATCCCAGTCATGCGCGGACCCAGAAACTTTTGTCAGAGTGGGCCTAACTTTGACAACGTTTTTTTAGTTGATGAGAGGAGAGATAATCAAAATACCACTAAAAGGGGGTCATCATTGGCCCGCCAGCAAAACGCCATTTAAATGGCGTTTTGCTGGTGTCCCAATGATCGCCTTACATTATATTCTGGTCCTGTAGCTTTGCGATTTTCCAGGGGATCCGGACCAGTATTGCTAAGAAAACCATTTTTTGTGATCTTTCAGGGGTGGTCTGTACCCCCTGTCGTCCCCCTCTGGATCCGCCCATGCCAGTTTAGAAATTTTCAGCCATGTCGGGACGTTTCCTGGGTTTAACCAGTACTAAATAGTGTATAACCTGTATAAGCATAAGGAAACAATATGGTGCCTCCAGAGAGACTCAAACCAACGGCCCCTTTATCGCAAGTCAAGCACTCTACCACTTGTTGACTCTACAGGTAGAATATAGCTATTTGGTCACTGTATCGCCACGTGTTATGCGATGTCCCGGTCTCATTTAAAGCTTATGGAGATATGAACCAGTTGTGGGCGTGGCTAGACAGTGACCCAAAAGCCAATTAATAACTACAGTTTGGAAGGCGTCATTCGTGCCAGCCTGTTTGTTGGGTTAGTTCAATAATGTGCACTAATCCTATTTTACATGTATGCCGTTAATATCCGTAAATCATGTGTAAAACATTTCGACCTCCGAACCAGTGTATGCAGCTTTGCGTTTTAGATGGTTATTTGAGACATGGCTGTATAGTAAATACAATACCAAAGGAAATTACAGATAAAGGCACGCTACATGCAATCAGATCTTCATTATGCTGTGTAACCTGACTCTATATATTCATACATGTAGCAGCAACAGCCGTTCTAACATAGACCAGTCTGCCTTGCTGATCTTGACTGAAATCCACATAGGTTCTAGGAGGCCCTGACCAGTGAGCAATAGTATATAACCAATGTGTCTGTAAACAATTAAGACTTCTGCGAACGTTTACCGGGCATACTAACCGCATATGTCGTCTGCGGATCAGTTGTTTTGCACGATTAACCCTTAAAGCGCCAATCGCAACAAAATTCGACTGCTTTTGTCGTCTGCTGAAATGTTTTAGAAGCCTTTCCAACAAACAGTGTGGACTCAGATCAGGCCGCTCCTATACGAGCAGTCTGATCTGGGTCCACACTAATTGTCTCTATACATGGCTTTGTTTAATAATGTTAGCAAAAATTGCAGCAGACGACAAATGCAGACGGAATTTTAGGATTTATTTTTTTGCTGGCGTTAAGGGTTAAAGCGTACCTGTGCTGTTTTACCCAATTTACTGTAGACCAGTCTAAATTGACAGTGAATGGCAGTGTTCTGTCGGACACGCCCAACGTCCGTTACCTGGTCGCACTATACACGTGCGACTTAAATGGCGGACTACCTGGAAAGATAGTCTGCCCCCACATTGTCTTGTCTTCGGATTGCCACAATGATAGACCTGTTTCTGTTGCAGCTTTAATGCTCAACACATAAATATGGGGTTGTACCCATTTAACTTTCCCATGTATGGGGTCGTACCCCTTTAACTTCCCATGAAGTTTTATGTCTTATGACATTTAATATATAAGGCTTAATAGCCAATACCTTTTGCAAAGATCCACATGTTACGCATCCCTTATGCCAAGTATACCTATTAATAACACCATCCATATAACAATCTTTGCTCAAAATTAAATAAACGTGACTCTTCACGTTGAAGCCAACCTCCGTTGCTAAAATATATTATCGTGACTTGCTCACGTCAACAGTCTACCGTCATCCGTCATGACTTAATAAAATTCCGTGACTCCTCAGGTCTATAGTACACCTCTGTGACTAATACTATGCTATCATAGCTAAAATATAGGTCAACAATCCGAGACAATTGGGTCATTACACTGTCGCACACCTTTAATACTAATGCTGACTACTGCTGTCAGTCACTGTCATATTGCGCCAATAATATGGTATTGGGCAACGTCTACCACTACCATATGAACGTCGTCGTTCTGTCTGGCGGCCAGTCCGTCTTGTACGGCTAACTACTGCCTCCTTAGAGGATATGTTTCTCTGGGGTATACTACAACATTGAGTCATTGCGACCTTTATATTGTGAGTTGTCCTTTGACAAATGGCACAAGATCTACAAAATTGAGTTACCTCCCTACAAACACCGGGCCAATAAAATTCTTCTAAGACCTTAGATATAGTTTCCTTTCTGCCTCTATGATTTAACACTCTTAGTGATTCATGGGCTAAATTCATAACGCTATGCGTTAAACTAGAAGGAACTACTAACTGTAGTGAAACAATAGCATTTTTCTTAAAATGTCTATAAATTAAACCATTCCTACGAATGAATTTAGTTTCACCACTCGAGAAACTGCGACTCTTAGTCACACTACCAGACTCTACTCTTCGTCTAATATCTGCTAACTTAGCATCTGACGCTTGCTTCATACATAATTCTTGCCTGTGCTGCCTTAGAAACTTATCTGCCACCTTGACCTTTCTATTCTTTCTACTTTTCTTTGACCTCTTATTTCTATTTACCTCTGATGAAAAATGGGTCATATCGGGAAATTTGGACCCCTCAATATTACCAATGACTAAGTCATGTGCTGGGTCATCAATGCACAATGCATCCGTAGTACCTCTAAAAAACGGACAATCAATATTGATACGGGCTACTGGACATTTCTGCTGGGAATCATTAATAAGGGTTACACCACACTCCTTACCTATGAACTGATTTTCAGAAACTAAGTTTCTCTTAACAATTACCCCAGTACACCCCGTGTCTCTTAACACCCTGACCTCTTTACCATTTACGGTACCTACCGCTGTAGGCAACCTTGATCTGGGGAAATGACAAGCGCCCTCTTTATCCTGGTGGGGTGATTCTTCCTTGGAAGAATGAGGGGATTCTAACTTAGTTTGATATTCCCTACTACAAGTAATGTCCTCAGCAAAATGAACCCTCTTAACTTTGGCTACGTGTTTACCCGACTGTGCATTCTTAATTTTGCAAAAGTTGACCTGATGTTCGGTCACATTGTTGTTCGATTGTACACCTTTAAGTACACCCTTAATTTTACCATCATAATTCTCGCAACTTTTACCATGCCTGTTTGAATTATCTCCCTTATACTGGGGCTTAACAACGGCAACATCAACATTCGATGCCGCCTTCTGATCCGGATTATACCAACACTCATGCGTGGAATGAGCTTTACCACAAATATTACAGGACAATTTAGGCCTCTTAACTGATGGGGTCTCAACACGAGTCTGCCCTGAACTTTTAAGATCACGTTGTCCGCTTGCGAGACAATAGGACACACCCCCTGATGCGTCTGCAAATAAATCTGCATCCCTGGCCATATCTCCTAAAGTTTTAAATGATTTGGGTTTCAGGAAAACATACATATCTTGATTAGCAATTTCAAGAAACTGATCACGGGCCAAAAAATCGCAAACGGCTTCAAAAGTTTTTTCAACTTTGGCCATAGCCAACCACTTTTCCAAATAACTCGCCATTCTACTACTAAACTGCCTAAATGTTTCTGATTTTTCAGGCCTACTCTCCCTAAACTTTCTCTTAAACTGCCTTTCTGTAAGGTTGAAATTATTAAGAAGGGCCTCCCTTATTTCTTCATAATCAGACTGATCGTCTTTGGAAAGTCTCACAAAGACCTCCAAAGCACGCCCCTTTAATAAAGCACTTAAATACAAAGCCCACATGGCAGGATCCCATTTACATGCAGTGGCATAGCTCTCGAACCTGGTCAAGTAACTATCCATCTGATCCGTTTTTTCATCAAAATATGGTAACTTGGGAAAACGGGCATTTGACTCCGTACTCTTGGGACCTCCCGAATGTGACAATGATTCTAGCTCTAACTTTTTCATGGCAATCTCCCTTTCAGCCTCAATTTTAAATTTTTCAAAATCCCTATCTTGCTGCCTTTTAATGAAATCTCAATTCTTGGCCCTCATAACCTAATTCCCTCGCCATATCAATGATTTTATCCATTTTAGCCTATTGTTGGGAATGGTATAAGTCAACTATACTGTTGAAAATAAATAAGGGTTCGCTTTGTCCCTTTAAAATAGGTATGGGCTAACCAACATTCGCGCTGGTAAACTAATAATTTTACTAGGGATTTAGATGACGTTACATATGAGTAACGTAAAGTACAACGTATAAGAGATCACCACGGAAAGGTGCCTAGGATATATATCAACTTTAAATAGGCCTTCACTGAACGTATTTGACTAAAAAACGTCATTCATTTTCTCGCATTTATGTCAAGAAATGTATACCTACGCGATATTAATATAAACGCGTTACAGTCAAGTCACCAGTCACTTGTCATAGCAAGACATAATAATTGACTAAAATAATCTTTCTATGGACTTCTTCTAATAATAGAAATCAGTTGAGTGGCGTCACACACTATGACGTCACTGAGGTGATTTAAATTATTAGTACCCTCAAACGATATGAAATTTTCCACATCAGTATCCTTAATTAATAGGAATACAGGGCATAAGCCAATACACAATGATATGGGTAAAGTAAAGGTGGACAAGTCTAATAACTAAACTCTGTCAAATTTTCCTTGGGTTTTATACCCTAATGGCAATCCACAGAACAAGAAAGTATGGGTCCCCTCAGAATGTTATGTGATGACTTATTTACATGTGTCGCACTTCATCACAGGGGAACGCATGCAATCAGTACTGTGTGTTGACACTCACAACCTTTCTTGTAAAGGAAAACTACTAGTGTGCGCCCGTAGCAACGTCACAGCAGAGAAATTTGCCAATAAAACCTCAAAAATCCCACTTCTGACACCATTGTTACGACATAAAGCCGGTCAGGAAGGAAGAGGGGAAATCTTATTGGAAAATTCCTTTATGCGATGACGATGCTACCAGGGAAAAATAATGCACACAACTAGCAGAAACTTTTCAGTACTTTATGTACTAAGAAAAACATCAACAACACATTAATATACAATGACACCACCTACGCTGTTATTTCTGGCTAATTGACCATCCTATACTAGATCAAGTTGCCACTCCAAGATCGTTTCAATTAGAACCAATCTTGGACTGTCCTGTTCTAGATGTACGTCAACTAGTCAGAAATAAGAGACGTAAAGAATATGATTAACATATAGCTTAAGTTCTCATAAAAGAAAAACAAACAATTGGGCCCTTTAATATTTAAGTTCTCGTATTGACGAGAAATCTCGAGATTATACGCGTCTCGCGAACACTATGTCTTCTAAGCTGCACGTGTGTCTTCTTCAGACCATCGGCGCTGAGGTGATCGAACCTGTACTTTGGTCGTCACTGGATTCACGTAATCGTATTATCTGTTACGCGTACTGCTGATCGTCGCTCAAGACGTCAGCATTAATATGTATATGTCCTCCTGATCATATCCCCATGTTGGGGTGTCAGATTTTACATATAACCATTCAAGCCGGTTGGCTTCCCATTTGATTGTGCTACGTTGTAACGATTGGGCCTTGATCCACGCTGGTCGTGGCCTGAGGGGGACAACTAATATGTGCCCTCAGGTACTAATCAACGGCTCACCAACATTCAGCCTCCAACGTAGGAGGGGACACAAGAGACGATTCTGCAAAAAACAATCTATATTTAGAATCTCAGAATCACTCTTTTGCGTCAATAATGGGGTTGTTCGTTCGAAGTTCACAAAAATAGAAATAATTTCAGTGGTCTTACTCTTTTAAATTACAGCCTAACCCTATAAGCGCGCGATTAGCCCACACCCGTGGGTGTATGGCTAACGGCTCCCATGCGGTTAGGATGGATCGGCTCTTCTAAATACCCACACTTAAACTTATATAATAGAGAAGTATTTTTTAGTGACTGGCCTATGTCAGCGCTAAACAATACCTCTTATGCCAAACGAACAAACCCATACGTAACAAACTCTTCTATACACTGTCGTAACGTCACCCTGGTCGAGACGCTATCGCAGCCGAAACATCAAGATCCTGTGGCCCTTTTTCCCTTCAAGGTCACGTTATCTAGATAGTTTCGAGGTTTACAAATACTGATACCAATTCTCTTAAAATTCCAGGAAAAAGGTTGAACAGTGTGGTGCCGACGTAACGTTTGGACGTTTACGTCGGACATCACCCTGCCCACGCACTAATTTCGTACATGTATAATGTATCAGTTGTAAACAACTAATTATGACCTCTCGGCAAAAAATATATACATCAATATTGAGAGATTACATTCTGCTGTTTTATGTGTGTAAAACCGTACAATGCTTTCTTACATTTATTTTGGTGTAACACAAAATTATTTTACATTTACTTTGGTGTAACGAAAATATCTTACATTTACTTTGGTGTAACAAAAAATATTTTACATTTACTTTGGTGTAACATTACACCTACCTAATCTCTAAACATACATGTCAGCAATCACCTTATTTATGTAAGTGTGTTGTAGTGTATGCACCTAACCCTTATTCTTATATGCGTCAGATATAACTCGAGGTGACACATACAGGTCGCTACAGAAAGTCGATTATCACTGGCAGTTAAATCGTCTTTCCAACAACGCCGTACAAATCACAACAATTTAAAATCTAGCTGCTAAAATTGTTTTTCACCTATCGGTCCCTGGTAAATCTTTCAGCATGCATTTATAGTTTTAGGTGCAGGCCCGACATGGCCTGTGACTACTTTTGTCCGAAATAACCCGACGAGTCCATCCGGACAGCTTTTGCTATAGCCGCAAGAATGGTCCCAGCAGATTTTTAGGCAATACGCATGTGCGTAACTTCATACGCAAGTGCGTAACAATCGCTATTTTCACCGAAAAAACGGGACGTTATTGATAACACCCGAAAGAACACATACACGGAATGCTGGCCGATTCAACAGACGACAAAATAGAAAACGAGTGACTTATTATTTCAATACAATGTGACATGCTAGAGACATCGCGATTCAATGCAATTACACGGATCGCCATCGCCCTGTCATGTACAATATCAATACAGTAACAATATATATAACTTCACGTACCTTTTATAATAATGAATAGCATCTCTATATCGAACCTTTCAACGGTATGTTTAAAATGTCCCCTAACAAGAATGGGAAATTCCATCCTTTATATATTGAAAAACGCACAAGATTTCCGAGATATTCAAGAAGAATAAGGAAAACGTGCAAGCGTTGATAAATATAGATACAATGAATTCCATCTCAGACAAACCGACCTTTTATTGGGACTATCAATAGAAAGAGTACCGTATCATGGTTCGAATAGGTGACCAGGTGCATACCTAAACCACTGCGTATTTGTGCGTATACGCAACCATAGCTGATTCTGTTATTCCAGCCATTCTGTATCGTAACAAAGACAGCTTTACAAAACATGCTTTATCCTGTATGTTAAACATGCAGGAGTTTGACATTCATGTCTTCTATACTCTACGTGACATGTTTATCCATATATGTTTTCATTTTCAACCTTAATATTTTATGTGAAAAATTGTTGCATAATGGAGTAAGGGTGAAAATACTCTGATTGATCTCTGTTTAATCGCAATTGCAAGTGCAGTTTCAAGAGTTTACTCTTTCCTTGCATCAACTTTTATCGCATGTGCGGATCCAGAGAGGGGGGGGGTAGGGGGTCCGGACCCCCTGAAAATCACAAAATATAGGGTCTCTTAGCAATACTGGTCCGGACCCCCTTAAAAATCACAAATCTACCAAGCCAGCATTTAATGTTGGGCCATCATCGGCATGCCAGCGAAACGCCATTTTAAAAGGCGTTTCGCTGGCGGACCGGTGATGGCCCAATTTTAGTTGTATTTGGGTCCACTCATTAACTAACAAAAAGTTGGACCCCCTCCCGAAAAACTTTCTGGATCCGCGCATGTATTGTCTGCAGATATTTGCAAACAGTTTGGACCCAGGCCAGAAATGACAGAATGTAGGTCCTAATCTGGATCCAAATGGGTTGACATACTGAAAGTGTTCCTTAAGTTTGATCTGGATACGGACGCATGGTAAAGGCGATAAGTACCAATACAAACTCTAATGCGTATGCTGAATCCGAACCGATTGAGACTCTGAAAGTATTCCTGAAAGATTAAAGTTGTAAACAGTTAGCAGAGGACAACAAAGCATTGAAAATTACCAAGCATGCAAAGAGTTAACATTACTGTAAACATTGATAGTGCCAAAAGTAAAAGTGTATACCAATAATGGATTCTTCCTTCTGGTTTGTTAAATAAACTTAGGATAGTCCATTGTGCATATCTAGGGGTGTCTGTTTTAATCTTTAAAAATGTATTTTTGTCTGAAGATCTTATTTACCCTAACAAACAGTGTAGACCCTTACGAAAAGCCACATTATGCATTATTTGGTATTTCATCTGGGCCTTTACTGTTTGCAAAGAACCCATTTACCATTAAAATAATATAACTCTGAGACGTGTTAAGCTGTTTCAAATGAATATATAACGTTGTAATAAGAGCAAAATCTAACGGCGTTTCACCTGCATAAGTTTGATCGCTGCGAATCGTCTTTTATTTCCAAACCCAAGTATCTTCCTAAGGCCATTACTAATTTTGATCTTATTAGTAGTCTCAAAAGATACTATGCCGTTGACTTCATTAACAGTCAAAGTGTAACTTTTTTGATGAAAACATCTGTTAAGTGTTGAAAGCTGTAATAATCTGGTTCAATGCGACTGGGTCTTCCTTTTTCTTTTTGTAAATGTTCATCTATAACATTATACCACCCTAGTGTATAAGTAAAACTTCTCAACCCAACATGCTTCATTCCACCTCTGTTGTAAATGTTCTGCTATTACTTGACTTTTCGCTTACTGAAAAGGCGGCGCCTCATGAATGCGTAATTAGGACTGGTCAACCTTAGATGTAGGTAAACGCTAAAAATGAGGCGCGGTTTTATTCAAAAGTAACTGTTTCATCTTGCGCCATTACCTCAGTATAGACGCAAAGCACATAACGTAGTCCTTAAAACGCCAGCAAATTAACTGCATCTGAAAATGTCTATGTAACATAGGCAAAGAAGCAAACATTGTAGACCTAGATCAGACTGCTCCTACAAGAGCAGTCTGATCTGGGTCCACACTGTTTGTCTATGAGGCTTCAAATATTTTAATGGACGACAAAACATACATTTTGTGATTATGCGCTTTAAGGGTTAATAAAATGTGAGTTCAGTGTGTATATGGTTAGGAGTTTCATGAAATGCAAGAACGTTTGCTTGGCACAAAAAGCATATTAACTCTTTACCAAATTATAAATAAAACCTGAGTTCCCTAACTAAGCAGATGGAATAGCCGAACCACGTCCAGATATGAATATTAAAATTGCCGCCTTTACAGTAAGCGAAAAGTCAAGTAATACAGGTTGACAGTGCCATTTACATTTGAAATTATTTTATACATTTTTATCATAGCAATATAAAGATAAAACAAATGATTGAAAAGCCTTTCAAATACAACAAAATGCACATTGAGCACCAGGAGTCTACAAAAAAGAAGCGTGCAAATGGTATGGCAAGACATACAAGTAGCCTCTGATATACAAACCTTTAAAACCTCATTTCAAACATTCTAGTAAAAGAAATAAATAAAAGAAACATGAGTAGAATTATCTCCTTGTTATATCTTGATTTATATGTTCTGGGAGGTGATGCATTGATGAGTTAGGGACTTTCATGCAAACCAAATATATGTGTCTTGATCCACATCTGAATTAAGGGTGAGGTTGGCGCTGTTAAACCGGTTTAAGCCCTCCAGTAAAATATTTTACTGACCGTTCCAAGGCGGTACTTATTTAGTGGATCCTTTATGTTTTTTTTTCTGTCTTGTGCCTTTGTGCGTCTGTTTTTTTTTTGTGCCTTGTGGTCACCTGCTGGGAAAGGGCTGACCTCTTGGCTCTCGTTTGTGGTGTCCAACTGTGAGTTTGTCACTTTCCCATTGGTATCCTGGGTCAGGTGTGGTACTTTATTGTATCGATTCCTGATCTTTGCACCCTTACTTACTTAGGTTTAGATGCTTTTGTCCAAAGATGGTGCTCAAACAGGATGTTATTCCGGCAAAACCAATTAAATTTCACTTTATTGTGTGCAACATCTTGACGTATGCCAACGAACTGTCCATGTGCAGAGGGCTCGTTCATTGAATGCACTGCGAACGATTTGTGCGTCGGCAGTAAGTTAACAGCGATTGCTTCGTTCACCCACAGTACGATAACGGTTCGTTACCTCAACAGTACTATTTGCAAAACAAATTGTTGTCTTTTGAAGGCATAAAGACGCCCTGAGTTGCTCTAATGAAAATAAACTACACTATAGAGTAAAGAGTTGGTTTTATCGAATGTAAAATTTTTCAATTGAGCCATACAATCAAATATTAACAGTATATTAAACATGGGACAGACTTTTACAGTAGTAAGCATCTTGGAGATTTATTGGCCAAATGGTCACTGGCGGTCGTCGTTGGTTGGGTCGAAATACTCCACCAATTAAACCCGTTGCCTGTATATATGTTCTTTGATTGCTTAAAACGCTCCTTGAAAAAGGCAGCACATCCGAAACCAGTTGAGAGTAAAAAGAAAAGAACTTGACGTTTAATTTCTCATTTAAATAATTGCACGGCAACTGATCGGTTTGGATACGCTAACTATTCGCAGAGAGTACGCATGTGTTAAGAGTTCATGAGATCACTGAAATTCGTTTCTCATTCACTGGTGTTCGTTAGTTTGTCGTTGCTTGTACGTTACGAACGCCTCCTAGGTTCATTTCAAATTCGCTTTAAGTTCCTTAAGTCAAAGTAAGAAAGAGGGCAAAGATCAGGAATCGATACATCCAAGCACCACGCCTGCGCCAGGATACCAATGGGAAAGTGACAACTTCAAAATTAGACATCACAAACGAGAACCAAGAGGTCAGCCCTTTCCCAGCAGCTGACCATGAGGCATCAATAAACAGACGCGCACGAAAGCATAACAGAAACAAGACAGAAATCACATAAATGATCCACAAAAATAGCACCGCCTTGGAACGGTCAGTAAAATATTTTACTGGAGGGCTTTAACCGGTTTCATGGCGCACCAACCTCACCCTTAGTTCAGAGGTGGATCAAGACACATAGAGTCTGGTTTGCATAAAAGACCCCTAACTTATAAATGCATCATCTCCTAGAATATACAAATAAAAATATAAAAAAGGAGATAAAAAAGATAAGGACTCAACAGTAAATAAAACTGAATACTGGAGCAAAAGAAATCCAACAGGTTAACCCCGGTGGGCCTTCCATCAGCCAAAGCATAAGGTCCCTACCATCTAATAAATAGATAAGTCTTTAAGTCGGAACCCTCATAGAGTCTGAAGTCCCACCCACCAGCGTGCAATTAAAGAGGAAAGCAAAGTTGCCAACCGTGATTGGGTTAACCATCAAGCATGCAGTCTGTTGCAATACATTAATGTTATAGCCAATCTTTTTTATAATGGGAAATTATTTTAATGAACTGGACTGAAAAATTATTAGAGCCAACAATCTTCTTCAACCTATACACCAAGTCACCATAGAATTCAGGTTCCGAAAGGCCTTGGCGCAAGAGAGATGTAAGTCCAATTTGGAATTTAGATATCAAATCATAGTATCGTCTATAAAATTAAGAAAATGTTTTGCAAAGTTTATTATACTGATAGCCTTATTTAAGAAGTTTCTGAGTAAACAATTTATTGTGAGTGTTGAAGTCAGCAACATGGCTAGATGTTCTAGCAAAACGAATGAGTTGAGAGATATAGACTCCATAGGATGTAGAGCGAGGAACATCACCATCTAAAAATTGGAAATTGACAATTTCAAAATCAAAGTCGTCACGTTTATCATAAATTTTGGTAGAAACAATATCATTAGAAATTGACAAAATCTTCGCCCTAGATTTTGCTGTTGTTGAAGCACAAAAAATGTTACGCTCGCATGGAGGCTTCCTAACTATTGCAATGTATCATCATGGAGAATCACTCTTATGAAATTAACCCACTATGGTGAAACAAAGAAAAGGGCCCACAACTCACAGATAGTCAGAGCTAAAGAAAACCTCAAGTTGAGCCACGATGGGCCCAGCTACAGATAGGCATCAAGCACTAACCAACAGATTAAAGCTTTACATCAGAGGCATCATTGAGTCTGAGCCTTACCAACCGTCGTGCAATTAAAGAGGAAACCAAAGTTATAAACCATGATTTGGTTTAAAACCAGGCATGCAGACTGTCGCATGATATCAAAGTTATATCCAAACTTTTTATAACGCTTGATAGGGGATTCCAACAATTCTTTTGAATTTATATACTAAATCACCATAAAATATATATTCTGATATGCCCTGTTGCAGAAGTATTTTTAACCAAATGTTGTACTTAACAGTTAACTCTGAGTGTCTGTTGTAGAATTTAGAAAATGCTTTTCGAATTTTATGGTATCTATAATCTTGTTATAATAACTTAGCCATCAAGAATAGATTTCTGTTGTTGAAGTCATCAACATAAGAACACATTCTTGCAAAACTAATAAGCTGCGAAATATATACACCATAGGAAGGGAACCAAGGAACATCTCCATCAAGAAATGGGAAATTTACTATTTCAAAATTAAAATCATCCCATTCATCATAAATCTTAGATGAAACTATGCCATTCGATATGGACAAGTTCAAGCCCAAAAACTTGGCGTCAGTATAAGAAAAAATCTTCATATTCAACTGAAGTTCAGTGGGCTATAGCTGATATCTACTATTTGTTCAAACAAGAAATGCTCTGTCTCACCATCAATTGGAATGAGGAGCATAAAACAGAAGATAGATTGGTGACGTGAAGAACCCAAGAGACAAACGAATAATTATAGTCAATCCAATAACACCAGATGGAAACCAGACGGATTAGTGAATGTATGTGCATTCACTAATCGCCTATATGATAAGAACCAACCCCAATTTTCATACCTGCTGTATCCATTGGCTCAATGGTAGAGTGATCAACTTGAGATCTAGAAGTCCCTGATTTGAGCCTTACACAATTATTGTTTTGTGTTCTTGAGTTGTTCTTAACCTTACTGCTCAGTACTGGGTTAGCACCTAAGTAAGCATCACGGCATTACCGATTTTTTTGTTTAGTAGGACGTAGGCTATTAGCTGAAACAAAAATTGCTGCTTTTTGAACAAACTCTTTTTCCATGATTGTCTACGCCCATTTACTTAAAATAAATCAGTGAAACAGGTATGATAAGCCATACATGTTATATTTTAGAGGTAAAGGAGAGAAAAGAACACAAAACAGGACAACAAGCATGGTGATATATGTTTTTAAAAATAATCAAAAGTTTCTTTAAAAATCTCTTAAAAGTAATACTTTTTTAGCTCACCTGAGCCATTGGCTCATGGTGAGCTATTGTGATCGTTGGATGTCCGTCGTGCGTCGTCCGTCGTCCGTCGTCAACAATTGCTTCAAACGACTACTCCTCCTAAACTACTGGTCGGATTTTAACCAAACTTGGTAGGAATGATCCCTATATGACCCTCTTTAAAAATTGTTCAAATGGTTTTGGTCCATTGCATATCTAGGTCACACAGGCTAAAATAGATTTTCAAGATGAAAACTTTAAAAATCTTGTTCTCTGAAACCACAAAGCCTAGACCTTTGATATTTGGTATGTAGCATCACCTAGTAGACTTCTACCAAGTTTGTTCAAATTATAGCTCTGGGGCTAAAAATGGCCCCGCCCCGGGGTCACATGCTTTACATAGGCTTATATAGGGAGCAGCATGAAAACAATCTTCTTGTCTGAAACCACATGGCCTAGAGCCTTGATATTTGGTATGTAGTATCATCTAGTAAACCTGTACCAAGTTTGTTCAAATTATAGTCCTGGGGCCAAAAATGGCCCCGCCCCGGGGGTCACCTGTTTCACATAGGTTTATATAGGGAGCAACATGAACAAATCTTCTTGTCTAAAGCCACAAGGCCTAGAGCCTTGATATTTCGTATGTAGTATTATCTAGTAGACCTGTACCAAATATGTTCTTAAAAGGGTATCCTTTGGAAGCAAAGACTGCACCCAAGAACTGAAACTATAGTGTGCATATTTCCTGGGCCAGACTAGCTAGTTCCTGCCATTTATCTTTCATCAGTGACCCTCAAATATTTAAAAGTTCCACAATTAAACCAATGATCCCAAAGGACAAGAAAATAAAATCTACACTATAGTGAAGGGCAGGGAGACGTTCTACCGCCGCCACACAGTCCCAGTCACCAGCTGTAGTGAAGCCAAATATGTTCTTAATAGGGTATCCTTTGGAAGCAAAGACTGCACCCAAGTTTGTTCAAATTATAGTCTTGGGGTCAAAAATGGCCTGGCCCCGGGGGTCACATGTTTTACATAGGCTTATATAGGGAGCAACATGAAAAAATCTTCTTGTCTGAAACCACAAGGACTAGAGCCTTGATTTTTGGTATGTAGTATCATCTAGTAACCCTCTACCAAGTTTGTTCAACTTATAGCTCTGAGGCCAAAAATGGTCCCGCTTCGGGGGTCACAGTTTTTACATAGGCTTATATAGGGAGCAACATGAAAAAATCTTCCTGTCTAAAACCACAAGGCCTAGAGCCTTGAATTTGGTTTGTAGTATCATCTAGTAGACCTGTACCAAGTTTGTTCAAATTATAGTCCTGGGGTCAAAAATGGCCTGGCCCGAGGGTCACATGTTTTACATAGGCTTATATAGGGAGCAACATGTAAAAATCTTCTAGTCTAAAACCACAAGGCTTAGAGCCTTGATTTTTGGTATGTAGTATCATCTAGTAAACCTCTACCAAGTTTGTTCAAATTATGGCTCCGGGGCCAACAATGGCCCCGCCTCGGGGGTCACAGGTTTTACATATAGGCTTTTATAGGGAGCAACATGAAAAAATCTTTTTGTCTGAAACCATAAGGCCTAGAGCTTTGATATTTGGTATGATGCATTATCTAGTGGTTTTCTACCAAGTTTGTTCGAATTATACCCCTGGGGCCAAAAATGACCCCAACCCGGGGGTCACATGCTTTACATAGGGTGAAAGATGAAAAAATCTTCTTGTCTGAAACCATGAGGCTTAGAGGCTTGATATTTGGTTTATAGCATCACCTAGGGGACCTCTACCAAGTTTGTTCAAATTATGCCCCTGGGTCAAAATGGCCTCGCGCCAGGGTAGCCAGGGACATGGTCAGCTTTCTACAGATACCTATCGGTCTAGGGGCCAAATCTCAAATTTTTAGTTCTGTTGCACCCCCCAGGAAGAAAAAGTTGGCTTCTATTTTCAGTCAGGGACATGTCTGGGGGCCTTAGAAACCCATGTTTTACTAAGTTTTCTGTGGTCAATTATCTGTAAACAGCCTGTAATCACCGTTACCCCACAAACATTGAAAAAAGCAGCACACAATATACAAGACTAATAATATATTTTATACAAGTATCAATTATTTTATTTGAGGTTTAAATGTTTAACACAGTCATAAACATCAATTGCAGACATCTGTGAGATGCAATGCAGCTCGTCGGCGTAACATATGTTACGTTTAATACGAAATTGCAGATAATGACATTATAGATTGCATATAAGAATGAACCATGTTCCCCAGACTCAGGACGAGAAACTGGGTTACTGTTTTCAGTTTTGGGCATGTCTAGGGGTATTTGAAACCCATGTTTTACTATGTTTTCTTTGGTCATTTTTCTGTAAGTGGCCTGTTATTAATGTTACCCTACTACCATTGAAAATAGCAGTACACAAAATACAAGACTAATATGATATTTTCAAACGTATAAACGAAATTATTTGAACTTTACATGTTTGAGCTAGTCATAAACATCAATTGCATACATGTGAGAGATGTATTTCTGCTTGTCACATATGTTAATTTTTTACGAAATTGCAGATAATGACTTTATAGAGTGCATATTAGAATAAACCATTTCCTATAATCTTAAATGTGTATTAAAGATCTTTATTCTAATGATGAATTTCCATTTTTACATATTTTAGGCTATTTACAACTTGTAACTGGCAATAGAGGTTGAAAAATAAATATTTAAGAATGCTTATGACCATGTCACTTCTAATATTGGCGTAAAGATTTTCTATTTGACAATTTACATTGCATAGGAATGTATAATGTCCTCTTCTTCACTTTCACGATGAAACGAAATAATAATTATAAACAAAATCACTGCTATTGATAGTTTGTTGCGGTTAATATATATCAGATAATGTAGGTAACTACATTGTCCCTTGCATAAATGGATAAATGGATACTAATTTAAAAATTATGGAAATTAGACTCAAATTTTACCTTGGCCTGACAACAAGCCAAGCTCAGAATATATTTGAGTCTTCTCTCCACATATTATTTAAATACGTTTTAATTATGGACAAATTATTCTAAATAAACACTTATTTAAGAGGGTTTTGTAATTTTGATTGGATATTTTACATGACAGTTTTACAGGTTTAAAGCAATGGCACATGATAATATATATAATATCTACTTCATAATTCAAATATTGGACTGTCTGTTTTGCTACGTTTCCTATTGTCGAAGTTTCATAATAGGCCTGTAAACTACGTTACCTGATAAATGAGGATAGAAATTTTTAAGCCAGTACAAAAACATGCTAATAAGCATATTTATAAATTAATTTCACTACAGTTACAGGTTATTAATAGATTCAAATATGTAAAAATGGAAATTTACCATTAGAATAGACATATACATTATAAATTTAAGGTTGAGGAACATGTTTTGTTATAAAATGCAATCTACAAAGTCATTATTTGCAATTTAGTATACAACGTAACATAAGTATTGCTGACGAGCAGAAACATATCTCACAGATGCCTGCAATTGATGTTTATGTCTAGCTCAAACAAGTAAAGCTAAAATAATTTCAATAAGTACTATTGAAAAATATCCTATTAGGTAAGTTTGTCTTGGTTGACCTTTTGGTGACTAAGGCTCTTAACAAGGTTATTCAATGATATATACACATGCTATGCAAAACTCTGTCATTCACCATATTGCAGCAGCTAATAGCTTGAGAGTACATCTAGTGTATCACCAGTTTGTCTGAGGTCATGTCTAATGTTAGGAGAAATTACATCACGAATTGTTTAGCTAATACAAATTTACAAACATAATCAATTGGTCTAATATATAATTTGCTTGATGTAGAAAAAATCCCGAAACTCGCCTGCCCTTACATATAAAATGCATCTATGTTTTAACCATATTAGTTTGCTGAAACAATGATTCATTGCATATAATGTTGGTCTTTACATTAAAGTTATCTGCTACATGCATAGACCAGTGCAATATACGAGATTAGCTTGTACTTGCAATTTGTAACATACTCATATTTTGTAATCTTAATATGGCATTACACTAAAAATAAAACTGAAATACTTTCTTTTAACCAGAAACAGCCCTCAGACAATGTTAGTATTACTAAATATATACAAGGATATGGGTGCAAGAATGAGTCAGTTTACGACTAAAATTATGTTTACGAGCTGTTGTTTGCAGTATTGCTCACAATATTTGATGGTTTTGTATACTATAAGGCTAATTAAGTAAATCTTTGAAAACTAACAAACTGATCATAAGTCTCTTATTCCTCATGCGTAAACATGTATCAGTGTTATAAATAGCTCAACATGACCCAAAGGTGCAAAAAAGAAAGAAAAAAGAACTTCCTTTGGAATAATGTAAGAAAGCTAACAGCTGCGCGTGAGTCGTGGCACTACTTTTCAACAGACACTCATTGGACACTTTAATCTGTGAGTTTCAGATATTCAAGCTATGTTGTTAAATTACAGTGAGTTATATTTATGATTAAAGCTTTAGAATAACTCCTCAAATTCTACTTTAAATAAAGCTTAACTAACAAACAAAACATTTGCAATTAATTTTAACATGAAATAGCTTTGTAATTAATGTTACCAAGCAAGTAATATGCTTTTAAGTCTATGCATATCGCTCAGGTTGCTTTACCTCAAACTTGCTTGGTTAACAAACAAAATAATTTCTTTCGAAATTGCTGTATAATATAATAACATAATAAGATGATAAGCATTTTACAATATGATATATTGAAATCGTGTTTATCAAGAGAATAGACGATTGCAATTGTGACAGGCCTAGGGGTACATTGATTGTTTTTTTTTTCAAAATGTAACTGTCAACAGTGAAATATAATGTACTAAGCATACAAGAATAAAAGTAAATGCTAGATCTACAAAGCATCAGGTATGTTTTGGTATAAACAGTGCTATTTCTATACTGATAAGTACTTTGATTGAGATCATATTTGTAATTTTTAAAAACGATAATGGAATTTTAGATTATAACAAAATGCAGCCAAGCATAAAATGTTCTGTGTTTCTTCCTCATGGTACCTTTGTTTGATCTACAGTCTGCGATAGTGACATTTCATGGCCATTCTCACTTTTTAGCAAACGTAGTTTTTTAGGCATGATAAAGTACTTCTACTAAGTTGTCGCAGGAAAACATATTTAAGGTAAATAATAACAGTGTGCTGTTACATATGTTAAGGGCTTGACAAATATATATGCATATATTGTAAAGGGTTAAATTCTTGTAAAACAGTGAATTGTCAAATTTAACCAATTTGTTACCCATTCAAAGAAAGTTCAGTTGAAACTTTACTAGTTTTAAGATGTGCCCTCTGTGTAAAGTCGACAGAAAGCCCCTGCTCTGGAAGACACCCACACTTTTCTCATGCCTTGCCTTAAGATGCATGAAATATTGCTTTTCTATTGAAATTTATTTATTGAGGTACGGTATGTTCAGTCCAATATTTGAATCATAAAGTGAATATCATGTTTATTGCTATGAATCATTGATTACAAATTCTGCAAATTACCATACGTGTAGGATCAAACAAAATTGCAAAACTCTCTTAGATAAGTGTTTATTTTAAATAATTTGTCTATTATTGTAGTTATTAAAATATGTGGAGAGTAGACTCTGCGTGTCGTCAGGCCTAGGTAAAAATATGAAGCTACTCTCCACAATTTTTAGTATATCAATTTATGCAAAACACCATTGTTGTTACCTACGTTACCTTATTTAAATATTGACAGAAATTAAATGTCTATGGTAGTAAAACTTGTTTCTATAGGTGTTATTTCATTTCATTGTGACAGAGATGAAAGAAGACACTGTCAATTCCAATGCAATGTATATGGTTGAAATAGAAAATCTGTATGCCAGTAGAAATGATATGCTTAAAAGCATATTTTAAAATTTATTTTACTACAAATTATCTCCAGTTACAAATTATCAATAGATTCAAATATAGAAAAATGGAAATTCATCATTAGAATAGGGATATCTATCCCACATTTAAGGTTGGGAACATGGTTTATTATGATATGCAATCTATATAGTTAATTTTTGCAATTTTGTAAAACAATGTAACGTATGTAACTCTAACGAGCAAAAATACATATTACAGATGTCTGCAGTTGATGTTTATGTCTAGCTAAAACATGAAAAAATCAAATCATTACATAAATACTATTGTAAATTTTCATATTAGTCTTGTATTTTGTGTACTGCTATTTTCAAAATTAGGGTAACATTGATTACAGTTCACTAACAGAAAACTTACCGCAGAAAACTTACTACATTATGGGTTTCTATAGCCCCACTACATGTCTCAGACTGAGAATAGTAACCAAATTTCTCTTCCTGTGGCTGGGGAGCCTGGTTCATTCTTATATGCAATCTATAAAGTCATTATCTGCAATATAGTATAAAATGTAAAATACGTAACACTAATGAGCGGTTAAACATCTCATAGATGTCTTTAATTAATGTTTACGACTTGATCAAACTTTCAAACCTCAAATAAATTCATTGATATTATAATAAAATATATTATTAGTCTCGTATTTTGTGTACTGCTATTTTCAATGTTTGTTGGGTAACGTTGATTACAGGCCATTTACAGAAAATTGACCACAGAAAACTTAGTAAAACATGTGTTTCTAAGGCCCCCAGACATGTCCCTGACTGAAAATAATAACCAACTTTTTCTTCCTGGGGGGTGCAACAAACTCGCAAAATAGCCCATATATCTCAGTTTGGCCCCTACACTATATATGTAAGCTTTAAATAAAACTTAGGTGAGCGCTTTAGGGCCACTTGACCCTCTTGTTTGTTATTGTGGTTATATTTTGTTACATATTTATTCAAGATATGAACGATTTATTTGGCCTTAATATTTTAAGAAATAATAGATTTTAGCTTTATAGATAAGATATGTGCATATTTTTTCGCTGGTTTTTGTTTTCAATTTAATAGCCTATACTAGCGGGTAGTGTATTCTCATAAAAAAAAGATGTCATTTTTCTTTTTCAAACGTTTATAAAAAATGTGAGATTTTTTTAAACAATTTCAATTTTGTAAGAATAAAACAATGTTGGCTTTGCTATGTCTGGGATTTTCATTAATTTGTGTTTACTTGTCAGATATCATCTAAAACCTACAGTTCTAACAGGTACAAACTCTACCAATTATAGTTCTTTACCATAGAAACGGAGATTATTTGATCCTGTAAAAATGGCGCAGATATTGACAGGAAAAATTGCTAACCCTGTCCAATTATTTGCTGCTTTCTTGTCATTATGTAGCTTTTAACGAAAGTGTTGTACGTGAGATTGAATTTATTAAATTGGAACGTCAGAATGATACATGGATAAAACCATTATCAGGTGTTTCATGCGTGGCGCCCAAATATGGGGAAATTAGGCAACATGCTAATTTTGTGAAAATTGCAAAATTACACATATTAAACAGTTATCATGAGCATTTCAGCAGAAGCGTTCAAGAAACCACTAACATGTTTACACTGAACACTATATCAACTATTTAAAATAAAAATAAACTGGATGGAAAAATCAAAAGTTGAAGGTTAAGGTCAGGGTCATAAAACCTCTATTTTCAAAAATGTAGAAAAACAAGAACTTTCAGCTAAATTGAACCAGTTTTGGCAAGTATTGCAGAACATGACAAGAAATAAATAATATGGTTATAAAGAAATATGTATATACTTTTGAAAACAAAATCATAATGGATCAATAATTAAATCTAAATGTCAAGATCACAAAATCTTTATTTTCAAAATGTACAAAACAGGAATTTTCTGCCAATTTGAACCAATTTTGGTGAGTATTGCAAAAGATGATAAGAAAATAAGGCCCCATTCACATGCACAAAATTTACACCTGTAAGTATTTTGCTATATGGAGAAAATATGTACACGTAAATAAAAGTATATTTACTCTGCGTTCACATGCTTATAGTATCTACATAAGTATTTTAAAAGGTACATACACTAGTTGAACAGCAGACATGTACAGACTGTTGATGACAGCTGCCATGTTATGTGTGCACTGGTCTTGCACTTGGGTTGTCTCATGAAAAACTATTAAGACGAAAGAGCAATCTCATGAGTGGTAGACTGATGTTGTTAAAGTGACATTTACTTATGATCACTGGTACAGAAGAGAAAGGAAATTGGATTAAAGATCTAAAATTCAAGAACTGTTCTTAACCAGTTAAATATGTTTGTTCTAGAACTACTGTCCAACACATTTCTATACTTTGTTATTACTCTGAAAGTGTTCTTGAAATTGTCTTGAACATTTAACAACAATTCAAGAACAAGCAGGTTCTACAAATGTTCGAATAATGTTCTAATACATTTTTAGAACTTTTCAAGTATAAATAAGTTGAAAGAAATTTTCTAAAAAGTGATTCAAATTAAGTTCTAGAATATTTCTCTTACTATTTTAGAACTAGTCAATTCTACAAATCTGCTTATAATTTTCTAGAACATTATTGGAACTTAATTATCAAGAGCAAAATAGTTTACATTTACATGTACTTTCAAAATATGTTCGAGAACTTAAGAGCAATTCTCTGTAACCACCAAAATATTTTGGCCACGCATAGTCAGGGATTTTGATAAAAACGTTATATTCAAGTAGAGATGCATCAACTTTAATAATAAACTTCGTTTAGTTTTTCAAAAAGTGCAACCGTTTCCATGGTAACAGACAGAGAAGTTCCGAAAAATGGCACTTTCATTAAAATGCATACCCTCATTTTCTTTTCCTTATTCATTGAATTTAGCTAAAAGTTATCAGTAATTTTATGTTTATGTTTCAAAGTAGATAGATTAAGCTTTGTGATTTTAAGAAAAAGTTTAGAGATTGGAGCATCTTAGATATATTTTATTTCCAAAAATATTTGGATTTTTGATGAAAAAAACGAGTTTGGGGGTCAAATTTGATAACAAACTATTCAAAATCGCAGCAGTTCTGTGTGTTACTGCATATATTATTAGAAAAAGGACACTTTGAAAAGTTAAATTGTGAAATAAAATTCATGGGAACTTTTAATACTGCAAAGAAATCAGAGTTTTAATTTTGTCCTAAATTATTGCTCTCAGAGGTATGCATTTTATGCCTTAACTTTATCATTTGTGGATAAATTGAGCTATTTTATGCATGATTTCGGTTAATCTGCAGTAAAGACTGGTGTAAAAGCATAAAAACGGCATTGAATGACACCGGAGACACCCTGGAGACCTTAAAGGGAGGGACAGCCTAGCAACAACACATCAGTCAAAATTACTTCCCCTTTGTAGCTCTTCAAATAAAGGGGCATTTAGCCATGTAAATTACAAACACGTTGAGAAAGAAACAAGACTTTTACAAGTTGATATCTCTTCTCATATGTGTTCTTGTTCCGATGATGGCCATAAGTTGAAATATTTGATTGTTAAATCAAAGTTTCTACTTACTGAGGATCAGTTTTAAACAGATAATATCCGTCAAACCGATTTTTACACTTTACAAGTTTTGATTTTTAGAAAAGCATCTACATTTGATCAGATTTCTTATGGAAATACCAGTTTACTGCCAATTGTGAGTTAACTCTTTTCTTTTTAAAACAAAATACTTTCAAATTAAATAATCTGCAATGTGAAAAAGGGCTGTTTGTGTGTTTCTGCTCCGGGTAATGGCTCTTGGAACATTGCCTGACTGCTAGAAATATGGTGCATATAATAATAACCAGAAAAAACTGGAATAGCTGGTGAGTAGGCCCCTATGTTTTAGTTAAATCAAAGGCTTAGTTGCTCTGATCAGTCTCATTTACAGAAAGGTACTCTTTCCAAACAAAGTAAGCCCCACCCCCACCATATGTAACAACCATTCACCTGTGTGAAAGAATCCCCATCCCATCTGACAATTGAAAATACATTGTATTTTTTTAGACCTGCTGAATGAAAAAGATCAAGCTTCTGTTACAACGCATGAATTTAAGCGGGTGTTTTGGATGTGCAAAAGAACCATCTCATTGAGATGGTTCTTTTGAGTACCCACTACATATTGTGGAAGAGAAGTAAGAAAAATAGTATTCCAGTACATGCTCATCTGGAGGCCTGCCTCTATGTTCAAATTGTTGAATAGAGTAAGAGCATATTCTTTTGATGGAGTTTGAAAAAAAGTTCTTAAAATGGATGTTTAACAAGGGAAAGTACATGTAGGTTTGGGGCAAAAAAATTACATATAAATTTTAGCCATTTTTATATATCCTTTCTTGATGGATAAGATCTCCAATCAAGTTTGAACCAAAATAGACTAAATTGATGCATCATTTATATTTTTAGGGATCATAGGGTAGAAATACCCCTATAAACATATGTATATGAAATGCTATATTTAATGAATTTTTCTCAAATTGTTTAAGCACTTAGCAGATGAGATGCTGTATTTCTATGGCATCTCATCTTTATTGTTTATCTATGTTTCCATTCCGGCATTCATACTCACAGTTCAACAGTCCCATAAAGCCTGACCAGTAGACAAAAAAAGTAAATTGGTGAATTTGGACCTCTAACATTTAAGCTTTCAAAAAAAAAAAAAGACTAATCCATCAAAAATATCAAGAAATTACATGTACATGAACTAAACAAGACTTGAAAAGCTATTTACCACACATAAATGTACATGTATCATTCTAGCATAGAATCAATATACTGACTTAGATGCAATTCTGTGGACTTTAAAGTAAGAATGGAGGCAAAGAACAGGAATAAATAAAATCAAGCCCATGACACCATAAGGGAAAGAGACCAAAACACAAGAAAATACCACATATAAGAGAGTAAAGAGCCAAGGTACATGTATTTCCTTCCTTAACTCGCCCTCAACCCTGTCAAAAAGGTCAAAACATTTTTTCTGATCATAATGTGGCATAAAGGGAAAAGTGTAGAACAAACTGCCAAAATTTGTCCAGACCATTTCTCACCAATTGCAACCATTCAAGGGGTTGTTTTGTTTTTTTATATGATAAATTTTGATATTATAGATTTTTTTAAAGAAAGTTTGAAATATGAAAACCTGGGCTCAAGGGCTGACCAGAAGGCATGCCCAGGTCCAATTTTTTTTTAAAAGTCCTTATATCTCAGAAACCATTCAGATTTTCACCCCTGAACCATATATACTCATATATCTTGTGACACAAAGTATCCAGTAATATTGATCAGGAAGTCCCCCAGGTGTACCCACTGTTGAGGCATTCAAAAGCACTTTCTGAGAAGTCCCTCCAGGGCATGCCATGATTATTCATATTTCTTATGGTACCAAGCATTCAGTTATAATGACCCGTGAGACCGGGGTGAGACCCCTGGGTGTGCCAACACATGGCCCACCTCATTTACTTCATAAAAGGCTTACTATCTTGGAACTGCTCAGATCACTACCCATAAACCATAAATTTTCATGTTTCTTATGAGAAGAAAGTATTCATAAGCACTTACTGAAAAGTCCCTCCAGGGCATGCTCAGCAATTCTCCACCCCATTTACTTCATTAAAGGCTTAATATCTGGGAAATTGTTCAGATTTTCATCCCTAAATCTATATAATGATGTTTCTGATGATAAGATACATTCAATGTCACTGATAGTGATGTTCCACGGGCATTGGGGTGGTTTGGGAGACTTTATAATCAGTAGATTACAATCATATATCCCGTTCCTCATGAAAATGCTTAAAATGTCAACATTTGGAAAACTGGTTCTAATTGATAATTGGAACAATATTATCTATTTTTTCTGGACATTTGCTGGCAAGGATTATTTAATGGCTGGCTTTTGTTTAAAAAAAATATGAATAATTTTCTTGCAAATAAAAGTGAATGAAATCACTTTTTCCTCCTGAAATTGCTCAAAAGGCCATTATTCCGAAAACTAGTACCGCTTGAATATTAGAGCGTTAATGGCAATTTTTGATTTTACACAGATAAAAATTGTATTATGATGAGATCTGATAGAATAAATCATTTGTACACAAACTTATCTTTCTAAATAACTTCATTCCACATAAAGCTGCTTAAAAATTCAATTTTCCGTTATTTGGTACCGTCTGATTATTTGTACAATTATTGCTATTTTCTTAAAATTTTACAGCAATTTCTATTTTACTGATGAATTCTGACATGATAAAGTAAATCCCTACTAAAACCAATGGTTATCTTATCTTAATTTGGCCTAAAAATGCACATTATCCAAAATTCCAAAAACTGGTACTGTATGATAATTAGGACAAAAAGACATTTTTCGCATATTTCGAGGCAGTAACTGATGATTAATGATAGAATGAATAACTTCTAATGAAATAAAACAGTTTTGTAACACATAACACAATTTTCATTGTCTTATATTGCCAAAATCATCTCAGTTAAGTCACATGTACAAAACAGCTTTATTTAGAGAAATCAATTTGTTGGTCCAATTTAACCAGAATTACCAAAAAAACTTCAAATACTCCCATAGATTTTATTGCAAATATTTTATGACCTAAGGTTGGGTTTTCAGAATCTAATGCAGTTGAATACCAGTGTTGCTGCGTTTTTTTGAAAAATATCCCTAAAAATTGCCAAAATACCATTTTTTCACATTTTGGAATTTTGCCAATTTTGGTATATTTTAGGACCCTACTGCAACCAGCACGTGCATGATACAACCAAACTACATATATCAAGAGTTAGAGTTGATACAATATTGTAGTTTGGCCGAAACCATATGGTTACAGAATGTTTATTGAATGACTGCAGATACTTTCAAATTAGTGTTTTTTCATAATTTCAAAATACAGAATCTACGAAATTTGCCCAAAATGAACAATCATGGTTTCCATAGCAACCAAGGGTAGCAAGTAAAAAATTACTTTATTTTTGGTGGTTTTGGGTTATATGTACGACATACAAAAAAAATCAAGTTAATCTGAGACTATGCGTGCCGGACCCCTATTTAGATTTTTTGGTGGTTACAGAGAATTGCTCTTAATTAGTACTTTAGCAAGTTCTACAATTGTTCAAAATTATTTTGGAACGTTTTGAGAAGATTTCAAGAGCAAGCATGTCATAACCATTGTATAACATGGCTTCCGAATTGGAGGGGTCATGAAGGCTCTTCAAAAACATTTATGTGACAATTTCTAAGTGGCAAATATGATACTTTTATTGTCCGAGACAGTGAGTAGACTGTAGGCACTGTTTCTAAGGTTTTCAATGGGTTGCTGTTTTTTCTCAAGCAAATGGAAGACAATGTTTTGAAATGGGTGGGGTAACAGGGATCTGATAGGGCTAGAAAATGTGCTTGCTCAATTTGCATTCTGGACCATGTTCATTACCATAGCAACGGGAATCAATCCTGGGGCACCTGATTGGAACATTTTAGAATGGTTTCAGAACAATATCAGAAATGTTGTTATAGTTTGTTCTAGAACTGTTCCTGATCAAACCTTTTTAGGGAACAGTTCTAGAAAAGTTCTTGGTGCTTGCTCTAGAACAGTTCTAGAAGAAACTATTAGAATATTACTTAAAATGTTCTACAACCCCTCTTAATATCTACTAGAAAAAGTCTGGGTTATTTATAAAATGTTATGTGGGACATTTTGGTGGGTGTATGGGAGGTGTTCTACAATTGTTCCAGAAAAGTCCAGTTTTTTTATAGAAATGTTGTAGAACAAACCACTAAATCATTTCTGGAATATTTCTGAAACTGTTCTAAAACGTTCTAGTATAATTCAGGGACATTTATTGAACGTTATGTGGGACATATTTTGGAGAGTTGTTCTACATTCGTTCAAGAAAATGAAAAGGTTTGTTATAGAACAGCTCTTACAAACCATTTAAACATTTCTTGAACTATTCTAAAATGTCCTAGAATAATTCAGGAACATTTATAGAATGTTTTATGGGACATTAATATAAGAGGTATTCTACAATAGTTCCAGAAAAGTTCTTAAGGTATTTTCTAGAACTATTCTAGAACAATTCTTTAGATTTTTTTCTAGAACTGTTCCAGAAGAGTTCTTAAGATATGTTCTAGAACTTTTCTAGTTCTAGAACTTATCTAGAACAAATCTTATGACCTTTGCTACAACAGTTGTAAAAACAAAATATTGTTCCATTTAACGTTCTACAAAGTCCAATAAACATTCTAGAACATTTCTAAAACAGTTTCAGAGAAGTTCTAGAACACACTTCTATAAAACTCTTGAACTATTGTAGAATAGTTCAAGGCAATTTTTTAGGGGCGCCCAAGTATTCAAGAAATATTTATTTGCTTACATATGTAAATCTGAGGTCTGTTCACATGACATACTTTGCTCATGGAGTATAATTACTTATTAGTGAATATACTTTTGCATG
Organism: Loripinus fragilis; assembly: GCA_964019695.1. NCBI lineage: Eukaryota > Metazoa > Mollusca > Bivalvia > Lucinida > Lucinidae > Loripinus > Loripinus fragilis. The sequence continues at coordinate 31,431,719 of OZ026514.1, forward strand.
ACCTCCAGAGGTGGTGCAAATATACTTTTACTTCCCCAGTTTACTCCAGGAGTTTTTATACTCACGTAAGTAAATGAGTTCACATGACACCGTAAGTAATTTTGCTTACGTAAGTATCTTTACTTACGAAAGCAAATGTGTGCATGTGAATTGGGCCTTTTTAAAATCATTTATAAAAATAGAATTAAGTTATGTTTTCACAATAAATATGTTCAGTAAAGCTGAAAGCTGCATGGAACACTGAATTATCTTATAAAACAGGCGATTTTTCTCTTGTTAGGAATTATTTCCGTCCCTCCAATAATTCTAGACAGTTGATTTTTAACATAAATGCTGTTGTTTTGATAGATATAATTTGTTAAAATTTATGAAAATGGTAAACTGTTTACCTGAATTTGAGCATTTTTACTGTATTCTTGAAAAATAGAGACTTCATTTCCAAAATTAGAATATCAAAAGTTACAGACTATGCAGCTTTAAACATGTTTGACGGTACCAACCCCACCGTTATTTCTGATGTGATGTGGATCAAGACATATAGATGCTTGGTTCACATGAAAGATCCCAAATTTATTCGCCAGTTATACACTATCAGGTGACTTTTGAGTGACATCCTGGGCGTGATTCGGAAACGCCTGTTTTGCAATTTTGCACAGGTTTCACAATTTGAGCCGCAACATGAGATTTTCAACAGTGTGGTATGTGCGACCAGCAAAGCCTCAGACCAGCCTGTGCATATGCGCAATCTGATCAGAGCCTTTGCTAGTCGCTTGAATATTCTTTGACTGTTCTGCTACAGACTAATAGCATTTGGGGTTTCTAAGCTTAAAAGAAGGCTGCACAGGCTTGTCTGCCTCTATTCATGTCAAAATGGCACATTCTTGGAATCACATGTCGCGGCTTATTTGTATATTTCCTGCGACATCAAAATAGAACTACCATATTCATATGAAGTTTGTATGCTTCCGGAAAAAAAAAGTCAACTCATTCGTAGAAATACTGGTAGGATGGATCTGGATTTCCATAGTGTAAAGAAGGGATGATCCAGGGGTCGTGAGTTCGAGGCCAACCCGGTCCCAAACTTTCGTGGTGATTGATGATGTAATGTATCCTACGGCCACTCTCCTCCTTCTGCTGATTCAAGAAGCGCTGTTGTCAGTTGCAAGAGAAGCTATGTCCACGAAGTGGGTTGTACTAGGTAACCGCTTAGTCTAAGCGTGACAAAGAAAAAAGTGTGGTTAGGTTAAATGGTCTTCTCGACATGACAATAGCTATTGAGTGGGACGTAAAACCTCAAACCAACCAACCAACCAAACAAACAAATGGTTCCGCTCCGTCGAACGAAATGGCCAGAAGAGATAAAACTAGAAAAAAATCTTTAAACAACGTCTCCACCTGAACCACTGGTCCAAAAGTAAAATGGTTTCACATGAATGCTCCACAAATACCCTCTACCAAAATTGCACTAATGGTTCCGCTCTGTTTAGCAAATGGCTGCCAGAGCTCAAACTAGAAAAAAGATAATCTTAAAAACGACATCTCCTGGACCACTGGTCAAAAATTTAAAAATAATTCCACAGAAATGCTGTTTGTTATGCACTATAACAAAATTGCACAAATGGTTCTGCTTAGCTGAATGAAATGGCTGTCAGAGCTAAACTAGATGTATATTTAAGCAGCATCTCCTTTTTAACAACCTGTCCAAATTCAAAATAATTTCACCGAAATATTACTCAAAATATTGCTGTTAGTAGAGCTAACAATATTCTTGGTTTTAAACCATCCGCTCTCGTGAATCAGACGCAGGTGAGCGACCCAGGACCCCAGTCTTCCTCTTGTTTGATTCCTAACATGGGTGGGAGGGGAAACACGAATAGTTGTCAAAATATAGGAATGTATATATCATTCTTGGATCTAGCACCAGAAATATTATGGCAGGGAATATTATTGTATGGATAAATTGGCTGGTTCAATATTGGTGTCAGTTCAATATTGGCCAGTAAAACTTAATTAACCCATTTAAGCAGAATGGAATTGCCCGCCCTTATCACTTGGGCGAATCCATTTAGAATATACTTGGTTTACGTAATGACATTTTGAGATTTTGGTTTTGATGCTATAGAGGTGAGATAAAGACGGAACTTCAAGCTCCTGTGGTCTATGTCCCTTAAAATGCAAGCTAGGCTTAAATGGGCTAATTAATCTTGTATTCACACTCTGTCTTTTACTTATAATGCTAGTGTCTCAAAATACACTTTACTGAAATGAACTCTTCGAAGGCTACACTTCAGCGAAGTGGAAGAAGACGTTTGTGTAGCATTCAAAAGTCGCCATTCGAGAAAGAGCAGCATTCGAACAAGTCGCCATTCAATAAAGTTTAGCATTGATGAAGAAGTGTACAATTCGAAGAAGTCACCGTTCGATGAAGTATAGCATGGGTTGTACAAGATGATGCTCAATAAATAGCAGGCTAGAATTAATTTTGTGTTTTATACAATTAATACATGATCACTTCAGTGTACTCTCGCTAGCTCGAATCATTAAAACTCAAATACCTTCTTAAGTCAAAGCAAATTATGGATATATGTATGGTGGATTCATATTTAACAGACTTTGTTTACAATTACATATAATTTCCTTATTTCCTAACCAAAGATGTGCTGACTTGAATGTACTTAGAATGACTGTCACAGTGAAGCTTTTGTTCGTGTGCACAAGCATCTCAGTGAGATGTTTCTTGTATATTCAAACGGCATGTCTCCATGAGTTTTTGTACGGAGCGCAGTGGCTCAGTTTGTAGAGTGTTAGACTGGGGATTGAAGAGTAGCTAATTCGAGATACACTGGAGTTGCTGTGTTGTTTCCTTGACAAGACTCATTAATCCTAGCTTAGTACTGGTTCAACCCAGGAAGACTCGTCCCTACATACTGAAAAATTGTTGAATAAGACGTAAAGAATCAAATCAATCAATCAAACAAACAAACACCATGATAGATTCTGGTTTGTCATGGCAACATAAAGGATGTACTTGAACTCTTCCTGTGAAAAAAAACAACTACTGGCCATATTTGAAAATAATCTGGTTCTTATTTGTTCTCTGAGTCCGACCAGCAGGTTCGATTACAATTTTGACCAGGTTGGGCAAGTATTGCTATAGGCTAGACACTGAAAGGATATTTCACATTCTGTGTTGGTAAATAAATATTGTATAAAAGACAATATTGATTAAAGCCTGCTATTTATTGAGCATCATCTAGTACAATCTCATTTTAAAAGTGCAAACTGCTTTATAGGTGAGCTAATAGTACATGTATACCAAAGATTCTGTCATTGGTCTGGGCTTACTCAACTCAAATTTCTCATGGAGATTCATTTGGATAAAAGGAGAAACAGATTTTAAATGGTCCTGGTCACATGGCCCAGATGGCCGCAAGGCTTATGTATGGTGAAACCCTTCAAGAACAGTCTTCTCCTGGACTAAAATGCTAATAACTATGATAGACTGTGCCTTTATGTGTAGCATCCTGAATGTTGGGGCCTATATAGCTTGTTTTACTGATAGTCCACCGGGCCACGTATCGTAATCGGTAGAGAGACCGATTGCTGATCCAGGTGTCCTGAGTTTGATCACTACATTGAACCATACTTTCATGGAGATTGATCATAAAATATGTTCTACGATCATTCTCCTCCTTCCGCTGATTGAAGAAGGGCTGTTCTCGGTTACAAGCGAAAGTATGTGCACGAAGTACTGGTTAACTGCTTAGTCTAAGCTTGCCCAGGAAAATGCGGTTAGGTTAACTGACTGTATTGAAATGACCATAGCTGTTGACTGGAAAGTTAAACCACAATCAACCAATCAACTGATAGCCTGATTTATTTTATGGCAAGGTCAAAATTTGAATTCTTAAAAAAGTTGATCTTTTGGAAACTGGTGAAGCAAATGTCATTTAGTATACTAGATATGTTAAACCTTGCAAGGCAATGGCTATAAAATATACCAAAGGTCATATTTGACTGGCATCAACATTTTCACACAGGATCTCAGAAAGTACCAGGCAAGTTGTGGCCAATTTCCATAAGGAACTGTGACGGGTCACTATACACTATGGAAATAAGGAAAGTCAAACTTAACATACAGGAAGGTCTAGTTAATATAAAGGCATTTTTCTAACTTTAGCAAAAATATAAACCAATTCAAGTGTCTTAGAGTCTGCAACTCATCAGCTAATCAGATACTAGAACACTTAAATAATATGCAAAGATGTTGTAAATACCTCATTCTTGTCAGGCCTGTAGTTAGGCATATATGCCTTGCCTCACTGTGCTCTTGTTGCCTTTTGCAATCTACCTAGAGAGGGCAATGATACCTTGCCAGTTATATTATTGCTTGCCACAGGGACTCCAAAAGTGTTCCCCAAGAGTACCACAAGGAGCCATAATATTAATCCCTCCACCCCAGACCAGCAAGGCCAAGTGAATGGTAGTCAAATCACACACAGTATATAGTGGTGTTCAATAATCAATCATTATCGCATTCCCTTCATTTTAGCTCGCTTAAGCCTCTGATGATGTATGTCGTCATTGTCTATAAGGCGTACGTTAGTCAGCAAACAAACATACACATATTTCCTAAAGGGTACAAATGATACCTTTAATCCCTCCACTCCACACCAACAATGACCAAGTGATTGATATTCAAATTGCAGTAAATGGTTGTCTTTAATAATCAATACATCATTCCTGTATATTCCTTTTGTGACCCTCTGCCATCATGCATACATCGTCTATCAGTCAACACCTAGCTAAAACTCATGGGTGGGCTATCACTAAACTTCACAAGAATTATTCTTGGACAGCCCATTTACAAAGTTGTTTAGAATTTCTAAGCCATTTAGAAAGCCAATGAAACCAAAAAGGAAGGACTTAAAGGGAACGGCAACATTGAAACCATATTAATCTGCAATGCAAGCCCTTATTAAACCATGCAATCTGTCCTAAATCCAATCAGAATTGAATGAAAAAAAAGTTACAGGTGTTTGTTATGCAGATAATTGAAAGCCATGGAGGGCAGCCATATCTGAGTTTGATCAAGTTTGCGGCAAATTGCATGATTTTATAGAGGCTTACATTTCAGATTCCCTTTGCTTTCAATGTTGCCCCCCCACCCACCATTTAAAACTCTAAAAGATCGTCTTGTCAAAACCACTGGCCCAAGTTGAAAATAATTTGGCACAGGTGGCCCTGTGGTGACCAACTACTACGATTGTTTAAATTATTCTGAGTCTTTGTGACGTCACATAGCTCTAACTTAATATGCATAAAATGTTAATTTATAATTTATGATAATTTTTAATTTATGATGGGAAAGACATTGCAGATATTGTTATACTATAAGCAAATGAATATCTTTAGCTTATCCTGTATATCTTTATTAGTAATCTTTGACATGAAGAGATGTAAGTGTGTATCTTAATACTAGTTAAAGGGTATTTAGATGCATCTTCTAGAACGCAAACATGTCAGATCTAACTGTTGTACTATCAAGATAATTGAGACTAAATCATTCAGTGTAGTTTTGTGTGTTGCAACAGACAGCATCACTCTATGCAAAAAGCTATCCACCAACCACCCACCACAACACCTTTATATCAGCTACCTGGAGAAAGAGGGAGGAGTCAGCTCAATTTGATAATTCCTTATAAACTTGTTAGAAGTTGTCTCTTAAATTCAGCTATATAAGCCTATGCATTCCAAATTCCATTTAATTTCATCTAAATTTCATCAAATTATCCCCAATTATCAGGCAACAGCAGCCTAAAATTTCTTTAACTCTTTCAAACTAGCTGCTTTCTAACTTGCGTTTACTATCTTACAGTCACACAGATTGACTCCAGCCACTCACACTGGCTGAGTGGCTGAAGGGCCAATGACCAGTCACACTGGCTGACTGGAGTCACTCACACTGGCTGAGTGACTGGGAGATCAAGGACCAGTGTGGCTGGCTGGAGTCACTCACACTGGCAGAGTGGCTGAAGGGCCAATGACCAGTCACACTGGCTGACTGGAGTCACTCACACTGGCTGAGTGACTGGGAGATCAAGGACCAGTGTGGCTGGCTGGAGTCACTCACACTGGCAGAGTGGCTGGAGGGGTTTCAACGTCAGTAAACGCAAGATGTTAATGATTATCAACATGGTATCTGCATTGAGTGAGGCTTCAAGTTCAAGGCAAATATCACGTACCAAGCTTATGATACATTATCCAACCAGCTATACTGAAAGACGTCCAGCCTGGTTCTCATACCACGTGGCCAGTGTCGACCCATTTATAGTTACACTGGTGCACAGGTCGAACTGGAACACTCACAGGTTTTTTTAGCCAAAGAATAGGGAATAAAGAGAGTAATCATTAAAAAATGTTACAATTAAGCCAAGTTAAAACTTTTTTCCCTGGTCCTTTCGAATCAGTAAAGCAAAAGATTTACTCAGCCACAATGTCTAGACTAAAGCATAAACAGAATAGTTGATTTCCTGCTATTCATTTAAATTTGGTTGCATTTTTATTGATTCTTCTGTTGTAAATAGTGATTTTGAAAAAAAAAAAAACTGTACAGTTTGCAATGATAAGGGGATTATCAAGTGATGATCCAGAGGTGGGGGGGGGGGGGGGTAGGGGGTCCTGACCCCCCTGGAAAATAACAAGTTATATGGGTTTCTATAGAAATTAGCATTTGGACCCCCCGCTCCCCCTGGAAAAAGTTGGACCCCCCACCTGGAAAGTGTTGGACCCCCTCTGAAACCTTTTGAAATTATATATTTCTTTGAAATAACCATTGGATACCCTCTGTAAAACTGTAAAATAAGTTGAGAACTAGAAAAAAAGTTGTCAGAGCTTTTTTCTGACAGTCAGGCCTGGACTTCCCCTGGCAAAACTTCCTGGATCCGCGCATTGATTATATTTGCTTTTCAAAATTTACATGAAATTCATTACATATTCAAATGGCGGCCTGCACTGGCTTAATAGAAGTCAGAATTTCGATTTTCGGATTGCTTTAACGTCTTTATTTTATATCAGATGTTGATCGAGTTTGCAGCAAATTGCATGGTTTAATATGGCCTTGTATTTCCGATTCACTTGCTTCCTATCTTGCCTCCCCCTTCAAAAGGCTTAAAATATTTTTGTTAAAAAACACTGGTCCGATTGTAAAATAATGTGGCACAGATGGCCTTGGGGTGACCCTCTACCACTATTGTTCATATTATCCTGATCCATCCCAAAACAAGGGAGTCATGGAGCGGAGAAAACTTAAAAAAACTTATTGCCTAAAACTAGTCTGGGCAGATTTGCATTTACATGTAATTCAGCTCAATTCGTCCTTGAATGGGAATCTTCCAAGGTTGTTCAAATGTTACTGATTGATTAAAACATATCCACTATGACTGGGATATTTTTTTTTATATACCATGCACTAATTTTACAAAGTGTGCACTATGGAATGGTCGAAAATTGGCTTAAATGCTGTCAATTTATCAAAATTGTTTTTTCAACAATAAATTTCTTTATGCACATCTTCAATATGTCAGTATTATACATACAACGTATTAAAGGATACAATGAATGCTCTGTGAGAAATCGATCACAAAATACTCACTCCTTTTCATTACCCAATATGTGCAGTGGTCGAAAATTGGCTAAGTTAGAAATGCTGTAAAATTCTCAATAGTGAAATTGCCCATCTTCTTCAACATGTATGTAACATACCTGCAAAAAATCAAAAGTATACACGGAAGGCTCTAGGAGTAGTGGATTTTACAAAGTAAGCACTATCAGCCATATTGCAAACATTACTCTTGCTTCAGCTCTTTTTTCCTACCAAACATGCATGGCCTGGTGATAAAGGTGTGGTGCAAATTTGATCAAAATCGGACAAAGATATGTAAGTTATTCAATAAAAACCTCGATATACTGACAGAAGGACGGTATGGCGTACATATCCCTCTAAAACTCAGTTTTGCGGGGGTATAGTGAAAAATTACCAATGTTAAAATAGCTCTAATACTCCATTCACCAACACTCTTTATACTTCACCTGAGCGGAAGACCCAATGACTCCCACATTTTGTCGTCAGTCTGTCAACATTTTCAAGCTACGAATTGAGATCGAATTTCATGCGGATACTCCTCAGGGTGCGGGAATGAAACTTTGGTCACATAACCTTGGTGGACACCACGCCACATATGTTAAACACTCTTTAAAACAAATTACAATAAAGATCCTAAGTTGACTTTGACCTACTTTATAATAAGGCCAAATTTGTATCCTAATGCATTTATACGGGAAAAGTCTTTAAACGTTGATTTTTCGAAAACTGTCGAAGCAAAAGTCGTTACATTTATTTGAAATATACTTACTTAATGAGACAATAACAGTATAGATATGCACTTAAGTCCAAGGTCGACCTTTGACCTTTCTGCCAAGGTCAGTAATATTAGATTGCCATCAATATATTGAAACATATTCTCCTTAGAAACTACTTGGTTATTTACTCTCAAATTCCATACAGAGACTCCGTAGACAGGGAAAACTAAATTCTTTGCAAACGGTTCTGGTCACATGGCCAAGATGGCCCCGTGCTCGTATATATTAAAGACCCTTTAAAAGTATTCTCCAGAACCAGATAGGCGATGAACGTTGACCCTGGTATCTAGCATTTGGGATGTGGGCCCTACCATTTTTTTCAAAATAATGAACCTAGGTTGACAGTGGCCAACTTTATGTCAGAGTAAGTAAGGGTGCAAAGATCAGGAATCGATACAATCAAGTACCAAACCTGACCCAGGATACCAATGGGAAAGTGACAAACTCACAGTTAGACACCACAAATGAGAGCCGAGAGGTCAACCCTTTCCCAGCAGACGACCACTGGGGGTTTCATAATGCATTTTAAGTACGCCAATGTGATATGTGCGACCAACAAAGGCTCCGACCAGCCTGCATTGTTGTAAATCTCGTGTCACGGGTCAAATGTGTTTCATAATGCATTTAGACCTAAAATTAGCTATGGAAATGTGAACATGACAGTTTTTGTCAAAGCCACTGATATGAATACAGTGCAATGTGTATGGATGGATGTGCGTGTGGGCGGGTGGGTGTATGGATAGATAGATGGATACAATGTAGATGGATTGATGGATACCTAGAAGGCGAGTGCCAATATAATAACGGCGGATTAATGTCCATTTGACAGTATTTAAATGTGCTGGGTCTAAGTAAATTATTGATTATCTGAGTTTTTTGTTTTCAAATTTGGGCAAATTGTATCATGAATGAGTATGGTCTCAAGGTAGGTCATCCTCAAAGTGGGAGAATGGTTCGGCGTCTTTTCATCAATTTGTGCGAGTTGTGAATCTGTTCAAAGCATGTGAGGCGAGTTGTCTTCAAAGAAGGGTGGGCTGTCTTAACCCTTTTAAGCCGAATGGAATTTCCCACTTGTGTCAAGTGGACCAGTCCATTTCCGTTTTTAGGGTTGTCGGGTGGTATTTTTCATTTTTATTCAAATTTTAAAGGGACATTCTGTTAGCAAACGGTGGAGACCCTGATCAGATGCCGCGTCCTGTGGCGTCTGATCTGGGTCTGCACTGTTTACCTATGTCCCATAAAAAGGACACTAGGCTTATATGGGTTAAGAATGCGAGGCGAGTTGTCTTGGAGCGAATTTATTACGTAGGCTACTTGTCTTGGTGATAGTTGTCTTCGGTGGTGAGAGTTGTCTTCGGAACTGTGATAGTCTACACATGCAGTCATGGTCTACGCCCATGGTCATAGACAAAATCCCGTCATGACCTTTTTCGAAATTGCTTCCGGTGTGGTGTGGGAGGTCTACGCCCATTGATAAATCATACCTATTTCGATTCATGTAAGGGTCTTTTTCAGGAAAAGTGATACACTTATTAATTATTAAGAGAGTTGGCGGGTAGATAAAAATCAGTGCCAACACAACCCTAGTATTCTGTAATTAATATAGGTCATATGTTCAAAATGATCACCACTCTGTCACAATCAAAACGCATGTTGTTTCAAGGTTTCGATAATTTTATCTTCATTGTTGAAAAAGCACACTATTCGCAGTGTTATAATTTTTTATTTTCAATTTTATTTTCCCATTTTAGAATGGATAAAACAACAACGGAATTGGACACAAGTTATGGTCACATTATATTTGCTCATTTTCTAACAAAACAAAACAAAACAAAATGACTGATGCCAGCTCTTAATATGTTACCCCCGTTTCCACACTGGTTAGGCGGCAATCGAAAACGCTCTCAACAATCGACGAACGCAGATCAAAAACTTTAAAAACAGCGTTTTTGATTGCCACTTGTCGCAATCGAAAACGCTGTTTCTATCGATTTTTGAGCCGCGTTCGTCGATAGTATTAAAGTTTTCGATTGCCACCTATCCGGTGTGTTTTTATTAACATATTTACTTGCTATTCTGTGAGAAACGATATATATAGATTGTGCAACTTTTAAGAATTCGGGGGAAATCTGGCTGAATCAATTTTACACGAAGTTTATTTGGGCATGCGGGAACACACACCTCAAGTCCAGTGGTTGCAACCGCAAGTGGAGACAGGCTATTCCATTGGGGACTAGTATCCACATATTTCCGGGGGTAACGTCCCTAAATGAATCTTGTGGAAGAGGCTGTGAGAGGACTGGTCGACCCGCAGGCTTCAATGGCTGGTCAATCCAGCTCATCCAGCATGTTACATGTACCAACACTACTTGCGTTGCGCCATCGCTTACAGCCGTAGGATCCAAAGTACATAATGCATTCTTTAATTTAGGGCGCTTACAGATGTTTATGCAATTCCTTTAAAAGACAAAAAATGACAGAGATCCTTGATTTTGTTGCACAAAACATAAATGCACAGACCAGCCTGCATATCCGCGCAACCTGATGAGAGTCCTTACTGCTCAACCCCCCCCCCCCCCCCCCCCCCCCAAAAAAAAAAAAAAAAAAAATACAGGTATTCTCGCGATTATGCCCGAACAAAACTCAAGTTGCATTAATTTTATGATGTTATGAAAAACTGAGGCACTAAAGATTAATTTTAGAAAGGTGAACTGGCTTTAATGCTCGGTAATACCCCAATTGACGTTATACCAGCTGATTATCATAACATTAAGAAGCCTCGAACTGCATGCAGAATGAGCCATAACCATTATTTTCGGTAAACATCTTAAAAGGGGTCAACATTGAATGAAGGTGTTTAACTGGCAGAGCCGTCGTCGCGGATTTTAAAGTGGACCGAGACTGTGTGCTAACTGGGTTACTTCTCAAAATATTATTTATATAGTTTCCTACCTAAATTATCTACATTTATATCTATAAAAAGAAATCGGAGAGATATTATCTATCAAATTCCAATGGACTTGATTGGTTAAACTTTTCGATGAGGCCATGTTAAGGCCTTGGCAACTAATTAGCAAGGGGAGAGGTTCATTCGAAAAGGACATTTCGGTACACTAGCAGCAGAATAAGACACAGACCCCATATAACTAATCAATTGGTCAATGTTCTTATTATTCCTTCTCCATCTGAATGCTTCTTATTTCTCCGTCACAATTTGAGAAGCGAATTGCAAATGTGACGTGGACGTGTAGTGTGTTGTGTTTTCATGTTTTAGTTGACAGAATGCACGGTGTAGAAATTGCATCTGAACTTTACTAACTGCTACTAGCAGTTAGTAAAGTTCAGATGTAATTTCTACTCGCAGTTAGTAAAGTTCAGATGCAATTTCTACTAGCAGTTAGTAAAGTTCAGATGCAATTTCTACCAGCAGTTAGTAAAGTTCAGATGCAATTTCTACTAGCAGTTAGTAAAGTTCAGATGCAATTTCTACTAGCAGTTTGTAAAGTTCAGATGCAATTTCTACTAGCAGTAAGTAAAGTTCAGATGCTATTTCTACTAGCTGTTAGTAAAGTTCAGATGCAATTTCTACTAGCAGTTAGTAAAGTTCAGATGCAATTTCTACTAGCAGTTAGTAAAGTTCAGATGCAATTTCTACTAGCAGTTAGTAAAGTTCAGATGCAATTTCTACTAGCAGTAAGTAAAGTTCAGATGCAATTTCTACTAGCAGTTTGTAAAATTCAGATCCAATTTCTACACCGTGCATTCTGTCAACTAAAACATCAAAACACAACACACTACAAGGAGCATATGGAATTAATGACGGATATGTGATTATGTCAGGAAAACAGAGACGTTTTTTTAAAGATATTGTTAGCCGTTGAAGATAGCCAAATATGTCTCCCCATATGCTTTAATACACATGCATTCCAACACATACGCATTGATTAAGCATGGACCCACTTGGCAGTTTGCGCATGCGTGTAGTCTAGTTACTAGAACAGTCACATACGTATTTGAGAGCGCTCAAGTACATACGCACTTTACGTTCCAGCATTCTGAACCGGGATTCGAATCCGATCATAGGCAACAGTGTAACGTTAACAAGTCGCCGTAAATCAACTACCCTTAACTCAAAGTCCACCCTCTCTTACGAAACCACAACATATCTCGATACAAAATTTAAAAAAAACACACCCGATTTAAATGCAGTGTATCTTAAAGTTAAACGCACGTGCCTATGTAAACAAGACTGTTTGAAACGTAGCAGCTACGACTCGAATACAGGAGCGGTGTGGGGTTGGGATGGTAGCTAGATTCACTGTACATGAACATATCTGTTCGCTATTGATGCATAAAACTGCTAACTGCCTTTGTAATAATTTACCCACAAGAATCGAAGCGGGAGACACGAGGATAATTTTAGCAGTCTCCCGCTTCGATATTTGCGGGTGAATGTTCACAAAGGCGACGGCATTTCTGGGCGTGACCATTATATATTCTGTTCAAGTGTGATGTTAGGCACCGCCTGCACTGCTTAGTTTTGACAGACACTCATCTGTATATTTTTACGAAGGGAAAAACTTGCCATGAAAATCAAAGATGGCGCCATACTACATGTTTGCTTCTTCCATGTTATGACGTAGGTTGTTACCCCTGATGTTTGGGGTGCTTTTTTATTTATTTTATTTATACAATATTTAAAGAGGTGTACACTTTTAGCTGAAATAGCCATTGTGCCAAGTGGCCCTCTATAACAAAACTATATACATCAAAACATTATTTACAAATAAGGGTGCATGGATGCATTAAACAGTTCAAATACATCTTTTATGCTTGAAATAGCACATTCATTGAAAACTATCTAATTTATAATTAATAAAAGTACCGTCTCAATGTGACGGTTCTTTTGAGTACCCGGTTGAGAAATAAGATAAATATATTTTTTTGTAATTTCGCAGTGGAGGTATGCTGATAAGTATGCGTTTATGTACAGGACGGTCAATACCTACATTGAGCGTGTTCACTAACTATTTTTTGCCCGTTGACCGGTCATATTTGTGAAATCTTATGCAAACCAGCGCCGTTAGAGATATATACATAACGCTCCTGGGTAGACAATTTTAATTATAAGGTGTTTTGATTTGGTTTGATAATTAACTTTTGCCTTGTCGAAAAAAATCACTCGTACAGATCTTGATCGATCGCAGCCCATTTAACACAGGTAGATCAGTATCACTTCGGTTAGATGATCTGTACAGTTCGGACGTTGTATATGCTGATCGGACTGCGCATAATGCGCAGTCCTATCAGTATCTACAACGTTTTTATTAACTTTTAGACTACACAATAAGATACTTTTTAATTTGACAGGTCTTTTTCAAAGACGAAATTCGCTGTACATTTCTTTACCTCTATAGAAGTGAAATCAACATCTTGGGTGTTTTACGTCATAAAAAGTGCAGCAAATTAAAAGCCATAAAAGAGATAGAGTGAAGAAATAAGAGTCTGGATAAACAAACTAATCTTTTAAAATGCTTAGAACTATTTAGAATGAAACATGTGGCCGGATACATAGCACTATCCTTTGTTTTACTCCTGTCAAGATGCTCACACGCCGATCAGCCTGCCCTTACTGGTAAGTATTGCTAACTTTTCATTGCTATGATTTTCATTTAATATGATATTATCTTTCCTACTAGATACTTTTTTTTCGAAAGATAACGCTTAGCGCATAAAGCGCATGCTATAACATTACATTATTTGTATTTTCTTTTCTTTTTTAAATCTATTAAGTCACGAATGCCCCCACTTTAACAAATTTTATTTGAAAAAAGGGGTCATAGCTCTTTTAAAACAGCTGATTATTTATTTATTTTATTTATACATTGTTTTGAGAGGGTAGCGCAATTAGCTAGTAAGCTATTCTACCTTGTGGCCCTCTATAAGTAACATAATTACATATAAACAAATAAAACAACATCATCATCACATAGAATAGTAAATATAAGATAAAAATAGTAATATACTTGGAGCGTATAAAAAGTGTAAAATTGTGGTGACTTTAAAAACTTGCCTAAGTGTGCACACATTTTAAAACATAAGAATGTACCGTTTAATATTGGCATAACATATTTATTGTGACAATCAAGCGGAAATAGAACATGATAATATTTTAGTACTGTGTATAAAATACGAAGCCATCGAGCGATAGCGCATGGAAATCAGGTTACGTACGGACGGACATACATACACACAGACAGAGAACGTTTTTCATAAAGATATAGGTTATAGATCATAGTTTCAGTACAATTATAAAGAAATTAAGTTGGAACGAGCGCAGCGAGTGAACCACTTAATTTCTTTAAAATTGTAATATATGATCTATGATCGATTTTTCAGTTATTGTGACGGTGTGCCGCGGTCCCGGCGCACTAGGCATATATAGCACACACGGCACACCCAGTTTTATGCACCACTATGGCTTTAAAAAAGGAATTTGGGCTGTATCCTGCCCTTATCCTACGCCTATTTTGCATTAATTGAAAGTGTGGTGCATTAGTTAGTTTGAATTTTGGAAATGTTCTAAAACAGGTTTCAATCTTGTGGGGATCGACGTGACAATTTCGTCTGCACAATGTCACCCCCACTGTTCCTGAAAGTGTAAGTTTTTTATTCCGCCTGTATATATATGATCTATGACCTATGGCCTTCTTTATAAGTGTAATATATGATCTATGACCTACTTATTCACGGATTCCTTAATGATTTACTTACTTAATAGATATTACACATAGTGGCTAATTGGTTGTGAAGCATCGGCGGAGTAAACTACAAGGCTGATCAGAGTATGGTCATAATTATAGCACGTCATATATAAGGGAACCCATGTATTTCATTTTGAAATATTTCATAAAACGCATAACGGATATGCAGTCCAAGACACCCCCGCGTGCTACAACACATGCACGACGACACCTGTCGGGCATACTGGAAATGATATTGCGTATCTCGGCCCTCGAAATTTAATGGTTCAGCTTGCTACATGCAAAGTTTCAATCTTCTAGCTGGTCTATGTAGCTGCGCAGACTGTGAAAGTCTGACTTGGTCGAAAACCCCTAAGACAGTTTATCTGACGACGAGGCCAATAATACTACAATACCAATTTGTTGATTCTGTCATCAATTGTCATTGCCTACATTTTCAAAATTTACAATGCATGGATAGAACGCCTTTTTTTTTTGCTTTTCCAGGACTGCTAAGGACGAGGCAATATAGTATGTCCAAGTTTAAGGATATGACAACGCATTTTTTTTTTTATATTTTCCCCGACACGACAAAATCCTTAATTTGCTATCTCTCAGTTGGAGACGTGCCTTTGGCGTATTGCGATAATATAATTAATTATCCATAATTATATGAAAATATGTCTTGAGGAGCATTTTAAAAGTGTTATCATTGTTTTCGCGAGTGATCCAATCATCAAAACTTAAATCATATCGAGCCGTTGTCTTGAGCGTAGTATTCGAGGTTCCATTTCAAACCGGTGCTTTCACGACCGATACATTTGGTAGACTCATATGGAAGGAACAGTTGTAATGAGCGCGAGCGGAGATCATATTGTTGACTTTATCTAGTGCTAGGGTTAGCAAAAAGTGAGAATGATTGCTTTTGTCAGAGAATCTATGAGCCTGGTATCGCATCGGTGAACAACAGGGGGTCCGGACCCCCCAGGAAAATCACAAGTGGCTATAGGTTTCCTAAGAAATACTGGTACAGACCCCCTCGAGAAGCAATTGGAGGTCTCGAGGGAGGTCCGTACGGTCGTCGGTGAAATTTGTTGGTGCCTAAAAGAGTTGTCAGACCTCCCCTCTCTCCCTGACGGTATTTTCTGGATCCGCGCATGACAAAGGCGATATCTCAAATGCTTGTCCGTTTATTCATATTAAATGTATGCCCATACGGCCAGCTTGCTTTTCTTAATTTTGGTCATTTTGTCATTGGTTAACGCAATCCTTGTCAGGATAGCAAACAATGCAATCTCTGACCAAACTGCTCCAGTTGCTCCCTTAGGAGCAGTCTGGCCGGGCCTGCACTGTTTGCCCGTTCCTTATGTAAGGTATGAAGTAGTTACAATTTTAGAAGACAGTATCAGCCGTTAAACCTTTAGGCGCCAAGAAAAAATGCATTTGAAAATGTCGTCTGCTTAAGTCGTCTGCTGCAAATAATTACCTAACATTACTGACGCATTAAGTATAGAAGCAAACAGCGTGGACCCAGTCTGATCTGGGTCCACACTGTTTGCCATAGAGGCTTCTTAAACATTTCAGCAGACGACTTTCGTTGAGATTGGCGCGTTAAGGGTTAATAATCTGTTTCTTTTTCAGTTTTCATATCTATAAGATCCGACAACGCCTATTCTGGTAGCTACTACAACGGCTTCCCACCGACGCTGACGGCTTTGTTCGAACGGACCTATGATTCTGAAGTTCCCTCTTGTTTCTTCACCAACGTCACATATGACGCCTTTGTCACGGATCTGCTCAGTGAATCCTTTTTTGACGCAGTTCCATATTTACCATCAAATGTCTTTAGAGAGCAGGATAGACACGTAAGACAACTTATGGCAATTTCTTCATCATTATCATCTTCACCCTACTCTTCCTCTCCCCCCATCCTCATCATTATCCCCTCCCCCTCCTTCACATCATCATCATCATCATCATCATCATCATCATCATCATCATCATCATCATCATCATCATCATCATCATCATTATCATCATCATCATCATCATCATCATCATCATCATCATCATCATCATCATCATCATCATCATCATCATCATCATCATCATCATCATCTTCATCATCATCATCATCATCATCATCATCATCATCATCATCATCATCATCATTATCCTCCTATTCCTGCTCGTCCTTCTCCTCCTCCTCCTCCTCCTCATCACCAGCATCATCATTATCCTCCTATTCCTGCCCCTGCTCCTCCTCATCATCATTATCTTCGTCCAACTCCTTCTCAGCATCTTTCTCATCACCAGCATCATCATTATCCTCCTCCAACTCCTCCTCCTCCTCACCAGCATCATCATTATTCTCCTATTCCTGCTCCTCATCATCAATATCCTCATCACCAGCATCATCATTATCCTCCTCCAACTCCTCCTCCTCCTCATCACCAGCATCATCATTATCCTCCTACTCCTGCTCGTCCTCCTCCTCCTCCTCCTCCTCATCATCATCTTCCTCATCACCAGCATCATCATTATCCTTCTATTCCTGCGCCTGCTCCTCCTCATCATCATTATCTTCGTCCAACTCCTTCTCAGCATCTTTCTTATCACCAGCATCATCATTATCCTCCTCCAACTCCTCCTCCTCCTCACCAGCATCATCATTATTCTCCTATTCCTGCTCGTCCTTCTCCTCATCATCATTATCCTCCTCCTGCTCCTCATCATCAATATCCTCATCACCAGCATCATCATTATCCTCCTATTCCTGCTCCTAATTCTCCTCACCATCATAATCCTCCTCCAAATCCTCCTCCTCATCATCA
Source organism: Loripinus fragilis (assembly GCA_964019695.1). Taxonomy (NCBI): domain Eukaryota; kingdom Metazoa; phylum Mollusca; class Bivalvia; order Lucinida; family Lucinidae; genus Loripinus; species Loripinus fragilis. Next base: position 31,449,717 of record OZ026514.1, read on the forward strand.
TCATCCTCATCACCAGCATCATCATTATCCTCCTCTTCCTGCCCCTGCTCCTCCTCATCATCATCATTGGCACATATTTAATCACACCACTAATACTATCTCTTCTCATGCTTGTCCTTACCATCACAATACTATCACCAAATATACACTGGCTTAATTATGCATCATATGACGGAGCGTCATATGATACATAATTAAGCCAGAAAACCCTATCAGTCTTGGAATATAAGTGCAAACTAGTCAGGCATTATTGTCTTATGGGGCCCATAACAATGTCACCTTTACTTATGGCAAAGTCGTGGCGTTTTCACACTAAAATGCGGTTTCAATGTAATTTCAGTGTCATATGATAATAGAATTTTATCTGTCATTTTCAATTATTCACAGACCCTATATTGGACCCTTGATTTATTAACAAATTCAATGATAATGCGCATTCATGCTAGATTCCCTACATACATGAATTAATACGATCGAAATGCAAGTGGGTATGACCAGGAAATACTACGATCACATACCACAGACGAACCACGCCACAATGAGGAAGAGACATGTAGAACACTGATAGCCACTCGTCAGCAAGAATACAATGAAGTAAAGCAATGAGCTCTCTCTTCCCCAGCAAGATTATTGCAAAACTAGAAAAGACATCAAGAACCACATCAAAAACAAAGAATCAACACAAAGTCCCGCACGCAATGTGAGTGAATAAATAAAAACAGAATCACCGCCATAGAATGGACTGCAGCCGCAGCCATCTGAGGTACTGGCCAAATACTCGCCCTAGATTCTGCTGTTGTTAAAGTAAGTAAGGGTGCAAAGATCAGGATTCGATACAATCAAGTACCACACCTGACCCAGGATACCAATGGGAAAAAACCACAAAAATGGTTTTACTTGCATGGAGACTTCCTAACTTAAGCAATGTATCATCACAGGAAAATAATCAAATCATATTGTGATGAAACAAAGAAAAGGCTCCAACTTAAAGACTAATGTATAGATTAGAGGGTTAGTGCCTGATGTTGTGTTTGTGGTCGGGCCCTCCAGGGTATTACTGTTGGGTTTCTTTTACTCCAGTATTCAGTTGAATAAACTGTTGAGTCCTTATCTTCGTTTCATCTCCTTTTTACATGTATATCTCGATTTGTATTTACAAGGAGATGGTACATCAATAAGTTAGGGATCTTTCAAACATCTATTTGTCAAGATCCACATCAGAAATAAGGTTGACGTTTGGCACTGTCAAACATGTTGAAGCCCTCCAGTAAATATTCTTTTACTGACCGTTCCAAGGCGCAAATTCTTTGTGGATACTTTTGTGTTAGTTGTATTTCATGTATGTCATGCTGTTTTGTCGGTTTCTTGCTTGTGGGGAAGGGCTGACCTTTTGGCCTTTTTGTGTGTGATATTTTCTTGCATTTTATCACTTTCTCATATAGTCCTGGGTCAGGCCGGGGGTCAGGCGTGGTATTTGATTGTATCGATTCCCAATCGTTGCATTCTTTCCTATTCTAACTCACAAACAGTTGAGCCACGGTGGGCCCAGCTAAAGACACGTATCAGGCTATGGCCTACCAATGGACGTTTTAGGTTAGGTTCGCCATTGAATCTGGAGACTGGCCCACCAACAGAATGGTTTGAATTGAGTATAAGCAGACCATTGTCCTGACAAATGAATATCATACATACACGTGTGCTAACATTTGTAGTTGATACTTATTGTATGTACTCCTTACAACATATATATTTACTGAATAGGGTAAAGTCGGGTAAATTCGAACATCAGGTAAATTCGGACACACATTTGTTAACAGTGTAAATCCAGATGAGACGGCTCCTTATGAGCCGTCTCATCAGGAATTCCACTGTTTGCTTAGTTAATTTATTATTATACCAATATTTGAAATATGAAACAAACAAGGTCGCTGTCCGAATTTAGCTCTCTGTCCGAATATACCCGACTTTACCCTAATAAGCAATGATAATATAGAATAACATTTAACGACAGCCACTCTGTTTCAAAATAAATGTCTCTGATTAACAATTTGCATTTCTTTACTGCAGCATTTTGGGTTCTACCGTGGCCAAGACACGAAATTTGTTCTACACTCAAAGCCACAGAATGACACAACACTATTTTTAATGGTAAGTAATGTTTTAACTGGCAGCTGTTGATGAATGCAACCGTTTTACCTGACATATTCTGACATTTTGGACTGGAGTCGCCTCACCAGGCACAGATGTTATAATTTTTTCATGCTCAACTCTACTAAGCATGGACTTTATCATACTCATAAATGTTGAGATGCCAACAATGGTTGGCATTGTAACATTTATTAGCATGATAAGTACAACATCTGAGATTTTGAAATATAATCTAGAAAGGTCTTCATTTTTCAGCATTTCAGTTTTTAAGAGCAGTTAAAATTTCAAACTCTTATGAATAAATGCTAGCCAACCGTTTTTATTGACCCCGTAAGACTATGTTGATGAAGATATCTTCTTCGAGTAAAACAAATTTGGATTTTACAGATAATTTGACTGGAGTGGAAAAAGAAAACAACAACATACAATGCATTTTTTTCTAATTCATTTTTTGTGATTTTTAAAAGGACTTTGATATATTTTTATAAGCAACACCATAAAGAATCATTTAAATTGTACATGTTATTGTAATTCAACTTTTTAGAATACATAATGAGTAGAAGAACGCCTTCTTGCAGCAAACCTGGGTTGTCTATTTTATGCGTTATGAAGAATACATTATTCTTGTTGTAAATTATGATTTTTATGAGAGTTGGGTTGGGAGATGGAGCTGAATGGCTTATACGAGGACTGTTCAAATATGAATGCAAGTAGCTTCATAACTTTCTTCACATATATGCTACGACAAATGGTAAACGTTTCTATAAAGGACTATATATCACCATTAAACTGGCACCAGACCTAAGAAAAATACAGTATATTTATCGAGCTATAGCCCTTCGAATGAGGGTCACGTTAGTATACTAACAAACTCAATGATTCGAGCATATACCAGTGATATAGACGAGTGTAGCCTATAATTCTTCGATAAACAGGTGAAATTTCTTGAATTTTTTAAGGAATTATCCTCATATTCTAATATAATGATTCTGTGAAAGTTGCGAAAATCCGACATACTTTTGTTTTATTACAACGAATAGTTTTCACTAATGTCTTCTTATGTTTGCAAATAAATGGTAAACAAAACTCCACCTTTCAGTTTTCAGTTAAACTTATCTGTAACAAAATGCACGAAGCAATATTTAAACTAGTTTCAAATCAAAGACAATATGTTGATCGCTCATCCTGAGTTGTTGTTACAAATTATTGATGGATAGTGGGTAATTTCTAAACGCAAAAAGCATTTTTATTAAGTCAAAAATGCCTTTAGTGAAAGGGTTTTTAGAATTTATACTCAATTTTTTGCCATAACATTGCAGCTTTATTCTAAATTTGAACGTAAACTTTAAGTTTGACCACTGTAGGCATTATTTACAATAAATTTTCACACCTGGTCTTGAGGTCTAGACAGATTGAACATATTTTAACTAATGGGAACACCTCATTAAGAAGCAGAAAAGTCCTTGAAAAATAATATAAAATCTGACTACTCTGTAAACAGAGGACGGCGCGTTTTGAAAACTCCCTTATGACATATTTAGCATGTTTTCAGCAAAACGCAAAGAAAATGACGCCGCGATGTTCATTATTACATCACCTGTAGCTAACTCAAAATGACGTTTATCATAAAATAAACGATGTCACAAACGTGTTTGTTTACTCAAGATTGAAACAGGATTATATAAACTTTTTTCCTGCAAGCAACTTTAGGATTGTTACTTAAACTTGCATCTAAAATTTGGTGCATTTTTTAAACCAAAACTTATAAAGATATGATACTATATCCGCACATGTACCAAAACGTGCATTGCAATTTGCTTCATACAGGAATGACCTTTATATAAGCGTCTGTAACTCGATAAATGTAACGAGTGCTTCTTTACGTTTGGTGCCATTCTAAAGGCGACAAATAGTTCTTTCCAGACAGGTATGACATTTTGTCGTAGCAATATGTAAAGAAAATTATGAAGCTACTTGCATTCATATTTGAACAGCCCTCGTAGTATCTGGGCGTTCTACTTCAGGTGTTCTTATTCATTGTTCTGATTCATTTTTCAAGGCAAGTAGGAGGAGAAATATGGTAGTCATATTGTTTTGAAACATATGCTTCAATTACCTTATAATTATAAGTTTCGATATGTAATCATGATTGTGGGTCTGAAAGCCGTTTAATGATTAGAGAACAATGGCCTCATTTTATAAAGACCAGAGAATACAGAGCAAAAATGGTAAGAGAATAATGAGGTCTCAAATATCAATACTTATTCTCTGAATGGAAGAAAAATGAACACCGAATAACAAGTTTTGACAGAAGAAACGAAATTTGACTAAAATTTAAAAGTCGGAGAGCAAGGTAAAACAAGTTATTCCTGATGGCCTGAAATGGAAAACAAGCCAGGGAATATGAATCCACTCGAGAGTAAACAGTATAATGACAAGACGTGATCATACACAATATATTTTTTTAAAAAATGAGTGAAATCATATATTAATGAATAAGCGAAAATTCTAATAAGAGCGATTAATTGGCTAAATTTTTATTAGAGAATATCAGACCCCACCATATACAGAGCCTCGATTATTATATATGCTAGCATATTATAAGTATTGCTATCATTAAACATTATTACTGACTTATTGATCAACAGAAACATTTTACAGGATGTGTTTGTCTGTAACTGTATTTAAGCTCATAAGTTTTATTTTTCACAAAAAAACCGCCTGTTATACATTTTGTCCTTTAGATAGTTCATAATTAGCGTACGCGTAATAATGCTTAACGGATTGACAACAACAATTTAATGTAATAATAGTGTCATGTTTTATAAAAAAAAATATGCATTCAGTCTGCCCATTTGATAGTCTATTCTGTGGTTTGTAAAATATTTTGTTTTCTTTCTACCAAGGAAAATAATGTATTTTATATTATCCCTTACCTGAAATTGATAAGAATCAAATATACTCATACTAGTCATGACCTAAATAATCCATAACGATGAGTGTTTTGATTTTGAATACAGTTAATATAACTCCCACATAATTCAACTCCCAAATACAGTGACGCTGTTTGATAATAAACAACATTTTCTGAGAAATTTACGATGAATGAAACTCTCCAAAACGAATTACAGCAATTTTGATATTTTAGACGTAACTTTGGGACAGCCTACTAGATTAAGTCTTAGCAACATATATTTATAAAATATAACATATGATAGAACCATTTATCGAAACCCTTCTGTTATACGCTAATTACTACGAAGTGACGGTTTTCTAAGTTGGATTTTTTCTTAATGACCCATTTTATGGGTTTTCCAGTCCAGAAAGGATTGAAGAACATAATGAAAGAAGCGACCCACAATAAAGTTATTAAGTATCATTGATCCAGATAAAGAAATTTTATTTGCGTAAAATTTTAATTATTTTCATACCTATTAATTTAAACATGTTTTTTGGGTGCTCAGAAGAACCGTCTCATTTAGACGGTTCTTAAGAGTACCCACAACATATGTTTTGGATGAGTAATAAAGAAAATAATTTTCCAATACGCTCTCTTATCTGGAGGCCTGAAGTATGCCGACTGTATTTTTCTCTTTATTTCAGTATGGTCGCCATACGGTAGGCGATGAAACCTATGACTTGTACCCAGAAGCCATCCCCACTCTATACAATAATGATAAACTACAGGAGCCTGTTATACACCATATGGTTCAAATTGAAGATAATAAAAATGGTAAGAGAGTTCATCAACCCATAGTAGCCTAGCATCACTTTTAGGACATAGACAAACAGTGCAGGCCTAGGGACATTTTTCTAGGATATGCGTAGGTAGTTTTCATCAAAACGTCTTAAAAAGATCGTACAGCATACTTTTGAGTTTCATTAAAATTGTCCTATTTATTTTTACAATGGCCACAAACGGCCACAAACACTACGTGCTTAATCACGTGCAAGCTTATTATAGATGCGTAAAGTAGTACACACAATATCAACAAACTTGAAACAAAAAAAGGAAAACTGGCCTCGAGGTTATAAAGCTTGAGTTCATTCTCAGACTCAAAATAAAGCGCAATGATTGGCTGTTTGCGGACACGTGTCCGCAAGCAGCCAATCATTGCGCTTTATTTTGAGTCTGAGCTTGTACTCAAGTATTATAACCTCGAGGCCAGGACATTGAAGAAGTTGAGGTCCTTCTTGAGGAGGTAGAAAAGAGAAAGCCGTATCTCTTTGAGACTGCGCTTATACATCGCGACACGGATGATTTTGAAAGGCCATGGATATCTCCATACTCGTGCTTGAAGCTGCCAGTTGTGAAAACCCGTAAACTTATTATATGTCACCTCATGCAAAGAAACTAGATGTTGCGGAAAGTCGCAATCTTATATAGATTATGATGTAAGTCTATAAACCAAAGATATAAATACAAATTTGTCTCTTTGCTTTACCAAACATATTATGCAAGTAGGAGTGTGCTGCAAAAGTTACTTTTTGAAAAAAATACAGCTATGCGAACTTAGACATTTTTTCCTATATTTTCAAAGAATTTTCAGGTGTGCTTTTTATATATTATCTTAGCAAATGTTATGGTTTGCCAACTTAATGATCATTTGCTGAGGCCTATCAAAATTTTGGTCTGCTGGTTTGAACTATCACTTATGATCGGTACTCGAATCTATTCCTAAATGCTTACATAAATCGCCATGCACATACTGAATACTTAAAAATGATCTGATTCTATAGTCCTTTAGGCATATGGCATGTTTTTCTATATATGATTTAACACCAATATCTACCACTTCCGGTCTATGAAGTACCGGCAATACGCATAAAAACCACCAAATCGACGTATACATTTATCAGTGTGATTCTAATGGTTGATGATATACATGATCTTAATGAAACATTAGTTCGAGTAAATATAGTAGAGAAGTTATTGTTATTTCTAAGGGGGTACCCCGAATTTTCACTTACTAATGCGGGGGAAATAATCAATTATATATAATGGAACTAGTCAATTATTGACTTTATACATAAAATGCAGTTTTTGCTTGTGTCTTCTTAATGATGGATTAAGCCAGCCACATTCGTTATATAACAAATGATACTAATCTGGTTAGTCCAGTTACAATACGAGCTGCTTCATTTTGTATGTTTTGTAAAGTGTTGGAGTCTTGTTGTGTGCAGCCATTCCATACTAATGATGCTTACTCTACGATGGGTAATAAATAATATTATTATATAATCTATAAATAAACACCTTCTGATTGGCCCAGATGCATATCGACTCGAGTCAATAAAACTAAATATTGCATGGTTTGCCGGACGTGACGGTGCAAACCACACGGCACGTGGTAATATTGCATGGCTTAAGGGAAGTGACGTCAGAACGTCAAGTAATTTCGAATGATCCAGCCGTAACGTCAATGGTTTTTAATGGTCTAAAATCGCAGGAAATGCATAACATATATTTATTATATAATAAAACAATTGTTGACTTATGTGTCTGTAGACATGGAGTGTTATTGAACAGAAAACCTCACATTGACCGACGCGGAGCTCAACATAAGTCAATAATTGTATATAAATACATTTGATTTAATGCATTTCTGCTCAGAGTATATTTGAGTTTGCGCATGATTCCTAATATTTTGATGCTGTGTTTACAATGTTTCTATATGTGTGTTCCATTGACCATTGTTGATAAATGTTAAGCCCAGATGTTTGTGATATTCAACACATTTTTTTCGGAGGTAGTTTGTGGGGGGTTCTAATAAGCATTGTTTATTGGCACTCTTTGCATTTAAATCATATTTAAATTAAATCACGAGGATAACACACTAGTCCTTAAACAAATATTGCAGCACCTGTAACTAACATTTGACTATTGATTGAATTGTCTATCTTGATTGAACTGTCTGTCTGTCTTGATTGAATTGTCAGTCTATAAAACCCACAAGCTTTGCAGGATGCAAATGTAATTTCTTATAAAACAACTACGGACACTATATTGACACTGTCACACTGGTATATGTATACGTCGATTTGGTGGTATTTACGCGTATTGCCGGTACTTCATAGACCGGAAGTGGTAGATATTGGTGTTAATACTATATAGAAAATCATGCCATATGCCTAAAGGACTATATAATTAGATCATTTTAAGTATTCAGTATGTGCATGGCGATTTATGTAAGCATTTAGGAATAGATTCGAGTACCGATCATCCAGATTGGTTCTCGAATCTATTCCTAAATGCTTACATAAATCGCCATCTGCATGCCGAATTCTTAAAAAATGATCTAATTCTATAGTCCTTTAGGCATATGACATGTTTTTCTACATAGTATTAAGGCCAATATCTACCACTTCCGGTCTTTAAGGTACCGGCAATACGCGTAAATACCACCAAATCGACGTATACATTTACCAGTGTGTTCAAGAAAATGAGCATTGTCTTATGTTTGATCATTTTCAGATACAATACATAGAGGAAGAATTAAAAGACAAACCGAAGAATCGTCAGCAAATCTCCAAAATGTGATTGAATTATTCTTTATGACAGATGATTCTGTCTTTAATTTGTAAGTATTTTACAGTATATATATGCTAAACTTGAACACTTTTCATCATGGATACCCATAAGCCATCTCTCTTGCAAACAGTGGAGATCCAAATAAAATGCCACGTGATGGGTCATAACACCAGGGTCCGCACTGATTGCTAGGATTTAGGACAGAAATATAAAGAAAATGTAGAAATGTCAACCTGTGACCACTCAATATTTTAAACAGATAAATGAATGCTTTTTGTATCAATTGTATGTATGGGAAAATCCATTGGAAGAAAAAAAGGGTTAAGGTGCATTTTTGATATGACGATGCCAGTGTTAAGCTCTAATCATCTGAATAAAGATAGGCTAGGGTTAAGAATCAACTTTCTTAACTCTATGCATGCTGGGTAATTTTTCATGATTTTGTTGTTGTCTGCCAACTTTTTTCAAAATCATTTTCAACAAATTCTTTCAGGAATAATATCAGTGTGTCAAACGGTTTAGATCCAGATCAGGATCTAATCTGGGTCCCGGCTGTTTGCAAAGACTATCAGCAGATGACAGAATGTAAATACTGTCGTGCCAACCAAGAGTGACAGTGACGACTTGTTTGTTTACAAAGTTATAAGGGGCTTAGAATCGATAGATCACTTGTGTATTAATCCTATCCTGTGGATAGGATTAATATACAAGTGATCTCTCGATTCGCGTTAGCACTAATAAAGTGTAGAAGTTAATGTTTTACTAAACAATTGTAAACAAAATATTACGTCACTGTCACTCTTGGTTGATACGACAGTAGTTAAGATATATTACCTTGTGAATGTTTTGTTTTCTTCTACAGTTTTAGTAACAACCTTTTACCTCAAGCCACGACCAATGAAGTTATGAACTACATAAGAAATTATATGAAGTCACTTACTCGTGATGTGAGTAAATCTTTATGAATCCTGTTTATTCGACATAAAACACACCTACACCTATGCACACACACGGTGTACTTTATTGGTTATTTACACTATACAGGAAACCTGTCTAAAATGGCCACTCTCCAAAAGGCTTAAAGTTAGTTTTCAAGGCTGATTATCGCTTAATGCAGGTCAAAAGTAGTGCAGAATGCTGCAATACTTTCGACCTTCATTAAGCTACCATTTGTCATTAAGACCTTTGTTTTGTCTATTTTTGAGTGGCCGCTTAAGACAGGTTTTACTGCATGTACTTTTTTATTATAAGTTAATTCTGTGTTCATTTTCTAACCCTTAGCTCGATTGTCATGACTTTCGTCGCCTGTACCTCTGCTTATGTTCTTATATAATGCAAACACTATTAGCCCAGATCAGACTGTTCTTTTGGCAGCAATCTGATCAGGTCTCATATTGTTAGCTTTCGTGAAAAAATAAAGTCTGTATTGCGCTTGAATATATGCAACAGACATTAAAAGCAGACGCCATTTTCAGGACAAGAATAGTTGTGGGGTAAGCGTTAACATGGAACATGGATTCATCGTCTGGATGAAAAAATAATTGAGCCACGACATGAGATTTCCAACAATGTGGTATGTGCGACCTGCAAAGCTTTAGATCAGCCTGCGCATACGCACAGTCTGATCACAGCCTTTGCTAATCGTTTGAATATTCTATGAGTGTTAAGTTACTGACTGAACATCATTTGGAACTTCTAAGCTTAAAGGGAGGCTGCACAGACTTATCTGAGTCTACACTTGTCATAATGCCACATTGTAGGAAATCCCATGCCGGGTTCAAATTTATGAATTTATAACATAGATCAGGCCATCTGATCAAGAAGCCAGCTGATCTGGACCTACAATGCGTTCAAAAGAGGTGATGCAGTATTGTTAAGAGCATGCGCACAGTGGTTATTAGGTAAAATATGGTTTTATAGTGTTGTCACCCATGTTAAGCGATAACCATGACCAAAGCAGATCAGCAAGCAATCATACCTTCTTCTGTCTAATTAATGGTCACACAATTCCAGAATACATGTAATTCCAGAATACATGTAATTCCAGAATAGCAAGATTTTTAGTGTAAAATTGTGACTTATATTCTTATCCATTATAGTATAAAAATGTGTTCTAGAAATCACATATATAATAGCTAAAAGCGTCTCATACAAACTATAAGTATTGAAGGTAGAACTGTAGCTTAGTATGCTTGAGTGAACCTTATCACTCCGTGATTATAAAGCTTGTCCATGCTCAACTCAACTGAGGATAATTCTTGTCGTGATCATCAATGTTAAAATGCCAGTAACATTTATTAGTTTGATAAATACAACACATTAAGCTAAAAAACGATTAATACCGATTTTACTTACTTTAAAACTATCATTAGCTGTTAAAATTGCATGCTTAAAATTGAGTTGAGCATGAAAAAGTTTTATAACCTCGGGGACTGGTCGCTAAACACAAAGACATTTTTTTTCTCTTAAGAATCGCATATACTCTTGAACAACAAAATATCTTAGAGTGAAAATTTGACAGTGTTTATTTTTTCGTTTAGCTCTATAACTTAACAGTATGTCATAAATGACAAAGGTCAGAGCTAGAATGTTTTGCAAAATATCTCCTAATTTTTACTTTTTTCGTTGCAGGTTGATACAATATTTTCTCGACTTAATGACTACAGTGCTCTCAATATACGTCTCTATTTTCTAAACTACCAAATTGCCACTGTAAGTAGCCATTTAATCAATACACGCATGTGCGGATCCAGAGGGGGGGGACAAGGTGTCCAGACCCCCCCCCCCCTGAAAAAATCACAAAAATATAGGGTTCTCTAGCAATACAGGTCCGGATCACCAGAAAAGCCGCATCTACCAAGCTAGCATTCAATGATGGGTCAACATTAAATGGCGTTTCGCTGGCGGGTGGATGATGGCCCTCTTATAGTGGTACTCGGATCCTCCATCCCCTGATCAACTTAAAAAAACACAAAAAAACGTTGTCAAAGTTGGACCCCCTCTGACAAAACTTTCTGGATCCGCGCATGACACGTATTACCAGTATTCTTTCCTATTACTTTTACAACCATATTTTCAGTGCAAGTATAGTTTGTTTGTCAACACATGGATTACAATACCCATATCATACTACTCTACTTCATCAACTGATCAATTGGTTTAAACAATGTTTGAGCCACGACATGTTATTTCCAACCATGTGGCATTTTGACATGAATAGTCTCAGATGAGCCCGTGCAGCCTCCTTTTAATCTTAGAAACTCCAAATGATGTTCATTCAGTAGCCTAAGAGTCATAGAATAATCATGCAACTTGCAAAGGCACTGATCAGACTGCGCATATACGCAGGCTGATCTGAGCCTGTGCTGGTCGCACATACCACTTGTTGGAAGCCTTGTGTAACGCCTCATTTTATTCGGTAAATTCCTATTACATTTTATATTTGTACATTGTATAAGTAGGATCTGAACAGGAATATAAATTCACACGTTCACTATGATAAGACGTACACCTGTTAATTCAATGCACAAACCATTTCCCCCTTTCAATCTGCCACGAAGGCAAATGAAACTGGGGAACTGGTTTGTCAAATTAATTGAATATATCTAACAGTCCTCCTTTTACCAATGAAGAAATACCTCAACGAAAAGTTTATCACCCAACAACAACAGAGGGTACGATCACTATTGAATCAACGCGCATGCATCTTTTTGTTGTTAATTTGTCTAATCTTTGTATATGCCATATTATGTATGGATTGAGTGAAATATATATATATATATATATATATATATATATATATATATATATATATATATATATATATATATATATATATATATATATATATATATATATATATATATATATATATATATATATATATATATATATATATATATATATATATATATATATATATATATACTGAGGGAAAATAGTTTAGCAATTATTTATAATGGGGTTTCCCATAGGTGATCTTTGAAGCATTAGCTCTTTTTAATTGGCAGGTTCGCAAACATGTCAATTGTTTGAAAATGACCTAATGGCTACCCGCAAGAGGTCAAAAGAAACAAAATCTGACTTTATAGTGAGGATTTGATCTGCTGAGCATTTTAATTGCAAGCGTTATTCAATTGAAAGGGAGGTAATTTGGAGAAATACGATTTTCAACTAAAAACTGTACGAAAAGGGTAAACTAAACATTCAGTTTTAAACCGTTTTTCACTGTCTTGCTTTCGGATCTAAACATTGGACAGAAAAATGAAACTTTTAGTCGAAAACTTTTCGCACTATTCCCAGAAAAGCTGTTTTAGCAAGGGGGCATAAAATCAGACTTTACATAATGTGAAATGTCAACCTGTTAATGTCATCGTATTCGTGAACGTTTGTCAACATATATATTTGACAATATGAATTTAAAAGTCCTATTTCGTCTAAACTGTGAATCCTCAAAGTATATTGCTAAACTTTTTTCCCTCAGTATATATATATATATATACTAGTCAAAAGTTCTAACCGGCCACGTGTGTTTTTACCGTTATTCTGAAAAGCTATAAGCACTATATCGATTTCATTTGCATTCCCGATTAGGCCAATCTATCTGTAAATGATACCAAAAAAACGGCTAAGCAAAATTCATAAAATTGTATCCGTGAGGCTTTGTCGATTACACATACCCTCAATTTCAAAATTCACAAGAATTTGCATTGGATGGTGGGGTAATTTTTTGACTCTTTTGTCAATAGCAACGAGTCTCATGCAAATGGAGTGTTCATTTCAGCACTTTTGTGTTCAATAGGAGTTTGACTTTTGAAATGAAAACGTTTTGCGTGTGAAAAGGGGTTACTTCAAAAAGTCGTGACTCACAAATTGTGCCAAAATGCGAATTTTGAAAATGGGGGTACCACTATTCAAACTTGCATCCTGCACGCACTGTTGAACATTTTGTCAAACTCTTCACTGCCAAGGGTACAAGACACGTCTGGCTATTTCGAAATGCAAAACGAGTAGTCGTATCATTCAACGTTGTGAAGAAAATTAATAAAATGCAAGTGGCCGGTTAGAGCTTTTGGCTAGTATATATCTGCCATTAAGCTGTGAGCCTTATTGAGGCCATCTCCTAACTGCTAAATTGCCAATGTAAGTATAACCAGCTTTACATTATATTATATCCAGCATATGGATAGAAATACCATCCATTTATAATGTCTCTAATACAACCACGCAACTAGCAATTTAGCAATATACTCTCATGAAACACCTCAAGATAAGCTGTCAGAAGCATAAAATAGACAGTCTATTATTGTCATCCAGGTGCATGACAAAATACATGAAAATTTGTCATTTCTACATGAAAGTGGTTGAGAATTTGTTTTAAAAAAGCTTATGGTGAAAAACTCATTTATTGAAAAGACATATGTACATATGTTGTATTGCCTCATAAAGGCAACTCCAATGTGTACCTACAACATATGTTACTGAAAATAAGGAAGAAAACTATTTGGAAATTTTCATTTTCCAAGTATCATTCCAGTTGTCTTAACCTCTTTTAAACATCCCAAACTGCCAATCAGGATTCAAATCCCTGTCATTCTACTGCATTTTTTTTATATTTGCATGACAGCTATATCACCAAATTCGAGTTCATGAACTACCTCTTTGCTAACCTGCTAGTTGCGTGGTTGTAATAGACACTTTGGTTATAGCCAACTTGACACATTTTCTATCAACAAATGTGGTACAAAAAGCGGTTGAGTATGATCATGAAATGCCAAAATCACAGCCAGCGTAACAATACCTAAACTATACGAGTCTTTCCCCTAACAACTAAATTGACACTGTAAGTATAGCCAGGTTAGCACTATAATCTAATGACACATTAATATCAATACCCTCAATACAGTCTCTGTTTTCTCAACCATTTTCAACTACCAAATTGCTACTGTAACACGGCCACTAATCCAGCTCCTTCATCGCATAAAATCAATATTGTGTTATGAAGAAGAGGGACCTGTTTCCTATGAATGAGATGAACCTTAAATTCAGCAAAATCGTTTTTCTTTCTAACCAATACAAAATTTCAGAATCCGAAAATGCTATTCGATGGCCTTGACGTCTACGAAATACCTTAAATAGTATGCCCTGACACATAAACCGATTTTAGAATCTGTGTTGAAGTTGAAAAAATGCCATTTTCCTTCATTACAAACCATTTTAACATGCCAATCAAAATATCCTCTTAAAACCAATATCAGTGTCCGAAAGTTCAATGAGTGTCATCTAATAGCATTGTCCGATTTCTAAAGTTTGCTCTCAAAATTAGGAAACATAAAGTTTAATGCAACTAGTATATGCAATGAAGGAGCTGGATTGGTGGCCGTGTGTAAGTAACCTTTAAAATACATCTGTTGTGGGTCTTTATGGGAATCGCCTAAATAAGAAAATTCCATTTTGTACCTAAACATATATACATACTGAAAAGGGAAAACAATTGAGCCGTGACATGTGATTTCCAACAATGTGGCATTTTGACAAGTGTAGACTTAGACGAGCCTCTGCAGCCCATTTTTTATGCTTAGAAACTCCAAATGATGTTCTGTCAGTAGCTTAGTATTCATAGAATAATCAAGCGACTAGCAAAGGCTCTGATCAGACTGCGCTTATGCGCAGGCTGATCTGAGGCTTTGCTGGTTACACATACCACATTGTTGGAAATCTCTTGTCGCGGCTCAATTTACTTTGCCAGGTGCAATGTCTGTGACTCTTTATAATATCATAACTGCCATTATCAAGGTACACTGCAAGTTTGTGCCTGTTTTTGTTATCCATTAGTGTACTGGAAACCCCTAATTGGGTACTTAGGCTAACAGTGAAAACCCAGATTAAATGTCCCTGAACAGGACATTTTACCAGAGTAAAATTTGAATGGAAGTTACTACTTGACAACCCTTAAATTCGAAATGGATTCATCGAATTTATATTAGTAGATGAGTCCTTTCAGTTTAATTGGTTTAATTAGCTGGAAATATTAATTTGAGCCCTGACATGAGATTAACAACAATGTGGCAGGTGCGACCAGCAAAGGCTCAGATCAGCCTGCGCATACGCGCAGTCTGATCAGAGCCTTTGCTGCTCGCTTGAATATTCTATGAATGTTAAGTTACTGGGCAAACATCATTTGGAGTTTCTAAGTTTTAAAGGAGGCTGCACAGGCTCGTCTGAGTCTACACTTGTCAAAATGCCACATTGTTGGAAATCACATGTCACAGCTCAATTATTATTCAAAGGGTTAAAATACGGATTTCAGGAATTACGAGATTACTCACTTGCTAAATACATCTTGTATTACTTGACTTTTCGCTTACTGAAAAGGCGGCAACTTTAATATTCATATCTGGGTGTGGTTGGGCTATTTCATCTGCTAAAAAAGGGAAATCAGGTTTATTTATAATTTGGTAAAGAGTTAATAAGCTTTTTGAGCCGTGCAAACGTGCGTGCATTTCATGAAAATTCTAACCGTATACACACTGAACTCACATTTATTAACCCTTAAAGCGCATATTCAAAAATGTATGTTTGTGTCGTCCACTAAACTATTTGAAGCCTCATAGATAAACAGTGTGGACCCAGATCAGACTGCTCCTGTAGGAGCAGTCTGATCTGGATCCACAATGTTTGCCTCCCTGCTTGTGTTAAATAGACATTTTCAGATGCAGTTATTTTGCTGACGTTTTAAGGACAAAATAATGACTGAAGTTGTGGCACAAGATGATACAATTACTTTTGAATAAAACCACGCCTCTTTTTCAGCTTTTACCTATGCCTAAGGTTGACTAGTCCTAATTACGCATTCATGAGGCACCGCCTTTACAGTAAGCGAAAAGTCAAGTAATAGTGCTAAATTTTATTTTTCCAGAACAGTTTTCAGTCTCGCTGGACGAGAGGCAGCAATAGGAATGGAAATGACTTGAAATCAAAAAAAGCCCTCAAAGATTTTACAGTCATTGTGGAATTTCTCATAAATGAACTAAACTTTCCTGTTCCAGACCATACATTTGCTCTTACAAAGTGAGTTTTGCTTTTAACTACTACTATAAAAAACACATGATTAGATAAACACAATATTTCAGTGTAAAGTTGTAATTTTTTTCTTACCCCTAATTTTTAGCATGTGTTTTGGGTGCTCAAAAGAACCGTCTTTTGATCACCCACAACATATGTTTTGGTTGAGAAATAATAGTTATTTTCTGTTACGCATTCTTTACTATTTAAGTCCCGAAACACCCTTTTGAAAAATCTGACAATTTAACACTGATGAAAATGTAAAATTGATCTTAATTTTAAGAGAGTATGACCAGGAAATACCAAACCACACACTGCATACAACGAATGGCACCGTGAGAAGAGGTTAGAGCATTAACAGTCACAAGACATCGGCAAAATGGTTGCAAAACTAGAAAGGACACTAAGTATTGCACAAAAACCAAGGTTCAAACACAAACCACCTACAAATAATGGGAGCAACAATAAACAATGAATCAACAACAACAGACAGTAGCTGAAGCCACAGGGTGGGGGTGCTTAAATACATTTAACGGTCGCCAAATCTTCGACTTAGATTCTGCTGTTGTTAAAATGCAAGAATTGTTTAACTTGCATAATAGATTATGTTATGTCTACTGAACAAAACAATCTCAGATTTTGTCTTAATAGAGAAATAATTAAACCACAAAAACACATTCCAAAATTTATATTATTAGCAGCTATCAATGATAAGAATTTAGATCTACACTGTTGTGCTAACACTTCACTACTGCAGTTCCCTTAACCTGGCATTTAATGACACATGATTAGTCATATCATATGATAAATGAGCCATGTCATGTGATTTCCAACAATGTGGCATTTTGACAAGTGTAGACTCAGATGAGCCTGTGCAGCCTCCTTTGAAGCTTAGAAACTCCAAATAATGTTCAGTTAGTAGCTTAACAGTCATAGAATAGTCAAGCGACAAGCAAAGGCTCTGATCAGACTGCGCGTATGCGCAGGCTGATCTGAGGCTTTGCTTGTCGCACATGCCACATTGTTGGAAATCTCATGCACTGGCTCAAAAAGAATCCAACATTCATGCTCCTGTATTATTGAGGGACGTGCAAAAAAGTGATAAACTTCTCTGAAAGCCTTGCATTTGATCTCTTTTCCACAACTCATTTAATAAATTCATAAATACATCAGCACTCATGTAAGACCTTCCAAAATCTCTAATTCATTGTTATAGCTAAAATAATTTTACTGTGGTTTCTAACCTTTTTACAGATATAACCTCGTTGGATTGCCGAATGTGGGAAAATGTAAGTAATACGGACAGGGTTCCAGGAAAAGTAACAAGATGGCATGTGCGCCAATCCAAGACTCAAATCAGCCTGCGCATCCGCGCAGTCTGATCAGAGTCTTTGATGGGCGCTCTATAGGTAGTTTAGGGTCCATAATTTCTGCAGGCAGAAAACTGAGGCTCTGATCAGACTATGGAAATGCGCAGACTGATTTTAATCTTTGCTGTATGCACATGCCAACTTGTACCGTGTGTTGGACACCTGCTCTCATTGTTTTGCTGGTTTTATTCTCAATCCTGCATATAGGCACCAAAGATTATTAGTATCCATCATGAGTATGAGGGTGGCATAGAAAAATCCGTCCCGAGGATCACCGATTGGCATCATGAGGCTTGCTGAGCGATGACAATCGGTGAATGCGAGGGAAAGAGTTTTCTATCCCACCCTCACACTCATGATGGGTACTTTTTTCTTGCTCACCACTAAATACCTCATTTTATATTAGAAGACGTAAAAAGGCTTCCAGAAAATCCTGAAATCGCTGAGATGCTACGTGGTGACGTCATTTTAACATTACAATGACGTCACGGATCGACGTTTGACTAACGTACAGATGGCGTGTGGCTATTTTTCCCTAGAGCTGGCATGGGTGTGTGAGAATTATCTCACATGGGTAAAAACAGCGGAAATCCCAATCTGGTGTGTGATATTACTTTTTGTTACTTCAAACTGATGAGTCTCAAAGCTGGAAGTCTCAAAGCTGGATGAGAGGTCTGTAAAAAATCAATTCTATCCAATGACATTACTCCAGAGAGAAAAGGGCTTGGTGGCGTTGATGCCTTTATTTATTAATAGTTTGTACCTCTATCAGGCATGGGATACGTAGGCTAACGTGGGTTCTCCATATATATAGAATTGGTTAAGTGCAAGCATGTAATACATATGTTGAGACGTTATATGTGATTATGATTTATCCAATATTTTAAATTATTAACATTTTACTTTATTGTGATGTACAATGACAAACACGTAAGTGTAAAGATACCCAACAAATTCAGAGAAATTATTTGGTAACAATTTGATAGAATCAAAGTTAAAAATCTGTGGATTACTATCGAAAACATTTACATTTAAATGGACTAGGGGTCGGCATTCAAAAATGACAAAATGGCTGATAATCACGTAAAATCATATTGAAATTCGAAGAAGCAGATGTTTGTCACTTTAATCAGTAATTCTGCAGGACTTCACTGCCCACTATAGCGATTAGTTTTAGTTCTTTGAAACAATAATGTTTTTCATTAGTTTTGATTTTTACTTTTTCATCACCGTTGTTTCTATCCTATTGAGCTGGTGCAATGTCAGCTGCCTCTAGAAATCCCAACTACAGCATACAATAATTCAACTAGAAGCGAGATGCAATCCAGTATCTTTAGATTTAAAGCACGAAACAATAATTGTGTAGCTTTATTCTGTTTCTCAGGTTTCTGTTTCAACAATAGTGCAGTCACACCATCAGCAAATTAAAAAAATAAATCTTGTCAGTAACCACCAATTTACACGATAGGCACTTGGTATGAATCATGTTTTGCTGCCTGTTGAACTTATATTTTATAGTTTTGTTGATTTTTTAGAGAAGAACAATCTCGGGAAAGGTTTCTGAAAAATCTTTTTTTAAAAAACAAAAGCAAATTAACAGGGTTGTGTTTGCTTGACTAACAGTATAGTGATCCGAAATAAGGGGTTTCCTATGAGTATGCATTAAGCAGGTTGGCCTTAGATTTCAGCCTTCTTATGAACACAGATTCATGCGCATCCACATATATCTCACCTTATGCTTGATTTAATTTAATTCTTCTTGAAGATTAGACACTAGATTCCACTTTCTGAACTGAAATAAGCGATTATTTGACGAATGAAGCAGTAATCATCGCAAAGGTACACCTTTCTGTGCATGGTGAAAGTCATTTTTGTCATGCGACCATTGCCCTATTCGATAAGACATTATTCGAAACGTGTTGTCCAGAGGTTTTGTTTAATCAAGCATTTCTCCCATTCTTCCTGGTCAATTGCAATTAAATTAAGCGAACATCTGTCAGTATATATAGCATATATAAAAATGATAGCAACAAGGTCATTTAGAAAGGAACCACAACACGATAAACTCATTTAAATAACAATTATGTCATGGTGAGTGAACGTTATGGCTTTGGTAACCTACCCCACAACATCACTTTGAAATGTCATATTTTGACCAGAGTAGTATTCCCACACACTATCTCTAGATCAATTTACGGACGTGTGTGTGAGGGGGGATAGTTTTCCTCTTAAACACTGTAACAATTTTAGATGCGCCTAATTAAGACACACATATAATGACAAGGTTCACCCATGGCTATCTCTGATGATTGTCAATGATCACGTATTGTTCAAACTGATAGCGAAGGACGCAACTGTACTGGATTTCTTTTTGAGTAGGAAAATCCATAATGAGGTTGCAGACAGTGAAGTCCCAGATGAAATGCCACATAATGTGGCATTTCATCAGGGTTTGCACTGTTTGCTAAGATGAAAAGAATCTTTAGGTACAGAAATACATAATTTTATTGCATTTTGATCAGTAGCTCCATAAATTACAAAGTGGACAATTCCATACGTATTGTATAAATATTTATGGGATAACAGATAATCTTTCTGATCAGATTTTGCGGATATATGAATTGTGTTAAACAGTGCAGATCCCTTATTGTTTAAAAAAGTAGTTTCATCGTCTGTACACCTGTTTGCATTGCAATGTTTGTCTTAAGATCTGTCATTTTGAAGGTAAGGTTATGCCTTGTGACAAAGCCCTTCATATTAGCCAAGGTACGCTCAATAGCGTTCAGGTCTGCATGGTATAGTAGGGAGGAAGTCTGAGAACATCGTGTCCCTACTGCTGTATTAGAGAGTCCACCCAAAACGTTGGTTCTGGCTTGTTCATCTTGCATAAATGTAAAAGGGTTGCTTTGAGCGGATTTCCTTCTGGAATAGCAACATCATACCATCTCGGCCATTCAATAATGTGGGGCTTGTTGTTTGCTGCCGTCGGACACTTCTACTATATGACTGTATGATAGGCGACATTGTCTAACACCACCATGAAATGGGGCTTCAGATTTGGTATAAGCTGTTCTGTTAACCATTTCTCAAACTTTGTTCCATTCATCTCTGTGTGATAATCTCCCGTACTGGAGTTGCCTTAAAAGACAAATTTGGCATTCAGAATTACTTCAATTTTTGTGCCAGCGTGAACAATGATGTAAAAATTCCCCTTGCCAATTGGAACGTTCATACCCACGTCATTAGACAACATTTTGTGGCATGGTGGCTGCTATGGACGTATGTCTCATCTACATAACAATGTCTCTCCCAGCTTTTCTATGACGAAAAACTGACCTCAGATTGGTTATTCTACTGTTAACAATATCTGTTCTTTCCATAAATATTATTCTATCTGTAAGGCATGTAGCCAATGAAAACCCAAGCTCTAGCAGCAACCTCATTATGGATTTTCCTACTCAAAAGCCTAACTCTATTCTATCACGCAACTGAACCAAATCCTGTCTAAAGTTGGTTGTATCTTCTTGATCCCATACACTACGTTGAATGCCCTCTGTACGATGCACTTATCAAAGTCGTCATGTTCTATTCTGTCACTACGTGGCTTCCGAGAAGCCAGTATCTCCTTTTCTGGCTCAGCTTTGATTCGTGATTATATTCTTGTTGTTATTCCAGTCAGCATGCTGGCTCTCTCCCTATACTGCAATGATGATGTAGATAGTGCACCATTCATAACCCCTTCTTCAAATACCTTTAATACATTGGAAGCAATTTGTCTGGCTTGTGATCTTATAGCCTTTTTGTCAGACATTTTCAACAGGCAAGAGATGTTTGTGCAATGGAAAAACTATGATTGAAGCATATTTTAGCATATAAATCATACAAAGTTTGAGATATATCAAGACATACCAAAACAAAACAAAATTTAAAAAAAACTCGGTCAGGACTTTAACACTATACCCACCTCCATGAATTCAACTGACGTTATCCTCTGCACCACTGGGACTGTTTGTAAAAGTGTCACATACATACCATGTTCATCTAAGAAGTCGCACCCCTATATCGATGTATTGGGAAAATCCATGTTACGGTTTTTTAGACAAGATATTGTGAATGAACAGTAAGTATACTTCCACAAAACGCTTTGAGGCATGACTATAACGGTAAGTAAATAGAATGAGTCGGGGGTCATTACTTAGAGGTCGTGGTAGAAGTATATATCCACTTTGATATGACTGACATTGTCATTGTCTTCACTTAACCCTAAAAGCGCCACCTATAATTTGCAGCAGAAGACAATTTCATATTTTGCAGCTTTTTCATAAATAACCAATAAGGCATGATATTTCATGAGAATTGTCTGCTGGAAGAGGAAAAAATGTCGCAAAATTTGTCGTCTGCTGCAGGCGCTTTAAGGGTTAACTGTAAATATACTGAATCAAGATATTGGACAGTGCACGAGATGTCTGTACTTAGCGCGTTAGCGAGTGATGACGATGACCTTGTTTTCAAGGACACATAACACTTTGAAATGTCAAATTTTGACCACAATATGGTTTCCACACGTTATCTCTTGAACGGAATAATGTATTCTGGCCAACTTTACATATTGTTTTATTGTGACACAATAAATAGTTGGTTAGATTATGGCGACCTAGGCCTAATTTGCAAGGTCACCATCCTACTGAGATTGTAAAAATCAGCATTATCTGCACTCTATCTTCAGAATCAGATAGAAGATTTTGACCAAATTGACCATATATTGTTAGGGGAGAAAAAGAGTTACTTTATGTCCCTTCTAGTTTTGCAATCATCTTGATGGGGAAGAGAGAGCTGGTTGCTTTACTTGGTTTGTCTTCCTTGGTGTTTCGTGATTGATGTGTGGCTCTTCCTGGCGGTGCCATTGGTTTGTCTGTAGTTGGTGATGATGGTATTTCCTGATCATACTCACTTACTATTTTTGATTAGATTTTTGCGACCTTGGCCTTATTTTCAAGGGCACACCAGCACTTTAAAGTGTCTAATTTTGACCAAAATAGGATTTCCTAACGTTATCTCTTGAACAGAATAATGGATTATAACCAAACTTTATATATTTCATCAGTATTACACAATACAAAGTAGATTAGATTTTGGTGACCTTGACCTTATTTTCTATGTCACCACAGTATGAAGGCTGTAGAATATAGCCTTATCTGTACTATATCTTCATAATCAGTGGATGGATTTTGACAAAACTTGCTTAACTATATTGTTGGAAGAGGAAAAAAGTTGATTGTATTTTTTTGACCTTGACATTATTTTTAAGGTCATATTAGCACATAAAATGTTAAGTTTAGCCCTATTTTATCCAGAATAGGATTTCCATGCGTTATCTCTTGAATGAAGCCATGGATTCTAGCCAAGCTTTATATATTTTATAAGTATGACATAACAGAGAGTTAATTCGATTTTGGTGTGCAAGGTACCCATCCTATAAAGACTGTAAAAATCAGCATTTTCTGCTTTCTATTTTCTAAACCAGCAGGTCGAATTTAACTTAAAGCTGCATAGTCTGTAACTTTTGATCTTCTTATTTTAAAAATAATGTTTTTATTTTTCAAGAACACTGTAAAAATACTCAAATTCAGGTAAACATTTTACCATTTTCGTAAATCTTAACAAGTTATCACTATCACAACAACTGCATTTATGTTAAAATTCAATGGTCTAGAATTATTGGAGGGACGCAAATAATTACCAACAAGAGAAAAATACACCTATTTGATAAGATAATTCACTTTTCCATGCAGTTTTCAGCTGTACTGAACATTTTATTGTGAAAACATAAATTAATTCTACTTTTACAAATGATTTAAAAAGAAAATAAAATTTTTCGAAAAATGTTCATAGTTACAGAGTATGCAGCTTTAACTTCAGAGATCCAACTTAATAAAACCAATACCTCCGATATTGAAGCCTCTTTTTTGGATTTGCATTTGTCCATTTCTAATGATATTGTTTCTACCAAGATTTATGATAAAGGCGTTGATTTTGATTTGTAAATTGTCGATCTCCCATTTTTCGATGGTGATGTTCCTCGCTCTACAACCTATGGATTTTATATTTCTCAGCTCATCCGATTTGCTAGAGCATCTAGCCATGTTGCAGACTTCAACACTCACCATAAACTTTTAACCCTTAAAGCACCAAGAAGAAAAGCATCTGAAAATGTTGTCTGCTGAAGTCGTCTGCTGCAAATAACTGCCTAGCACTACTGACGAATTAAGCAGAAAAGCAACCAGCGCGGACCCAGAACAGACTGCTCCTATAGGGTCCACACTGTTTTTCATAGAGGCTTCTTAAACATTTCAGCAGTTGAGAAAATCAGCCGACTTTTGTTGCGATTGGCACATTAAGGGTTAACTCAGAAACTACTTAAACAAGGCTATCGTTATCATTAAGTTCATAAAACTTTTCTAAATTTCATCGCGGATACTATGATTTGATATCTAAATTCCATGTCAGACTTAAGTCTCTCTATGGCAACTGAGTGTATAGGGCTAAGGGCTAGGGGCCAATTATAAGGAGTCATTTTTCTATGTAAATTTCAATGGATTTTGTATTAACTCCTTCTACAGTTATTGGTGGATTAATTCATTACTTTTCCTACACGATGTTGACATATGCTACAAGAATTTAAAGTAAACATTTTTTTGGACAAAATGACAGAGCTCTAGAACTTAGACAAATTTTCCTGTATGCCTTAATTCATGGGCCAATTAACTCCTTCCACAGCTGTTGATAGATTAATCTAATAATTAAACTACACAATGAAGACATACTAAACACATGCATAAAAGAGTGAAGTGCAAAAAAATAATTTGTGACAAAATGACAGAGCTCTAGAACTTAAGACAATTTCCCTATATAATTGTATTTTCATAGATAGTGCCTTCGTGGCCATTCAACTCCCAACACAGCTTTTGATGAATTCTCTACTTTACCTACACAAATTAGCCCTATGGCACATATGCATGAAGCAGTTTGGTCCAAAACAAAATTAATGGCAAATGACAGAGCTCTAGATCTTTAGAGACATTTTCCCTGTATAATTGTATATACATAGATAGTGCCTTCATGGGCGGATCAACTCCTACCACAGCTTTTGATGAATTAATCCAATACTTCACATAAAGCTCGCACATGTCATGCCAATTTTTTAAAAAGGTGACAAATTACATGTATCTAATTACAGACCGGTTTCATTCATAAGTTGTGTAGGAAAAAATATCAATATCAGTCTGGCTTTCTACACTCTACAGTTCATCACTCAATCAAACTAATCCATCATACATGCTTGGCCCTAGAAAAATACAAAATAATCTGTCAAATATTTTGTAACATATCAAAGGCCATTGATCGAGTATGGCACCGATACATTTTGCATAAACTAAAAAAAACTATTGTATAAATGACAAAAATCAAAAGGTTCTCATTGATGGAAATTCCTCGTCTCAGAAGCCAGTTTCAGCAGGCGTTCCACAGGGGGTCAGTACTTGGCCCCTGCTATTTTAATCTATATAAACGATATTTTGGATGGTCTAACCGGTTTAGCCCGACTTTTTGCCGATGACACATCATTAACCTATTCATCAGTAGACAAACACCAAATTGAAATAATTTTAAGCGAAGACTTTACATAAAGTAAGCGAATGGGCAAATAAAATGGCTTATTATATTCATTCCCCTAAAAATTGAAGTAATGTTAATAGCTAATGTCTTTAATGATAACAATTTTGAGCTCATAATGGATGGCACTATATTGAAGATTGTCGAAACCCATAAGTATCTTGGGGTGCACCTGTCGTCACACATCAAATTGTCTTGACATATCGATTCTATTATAATAGAATCAGCATCGAACCAAATATCTCTTTTAAGGAAAATTAAATACTAGTTTTCAAAACAAACTCTCAATACTCTCTACTGCACTTATATACGACCACTTTTTGAATATGCTAGTGAATTATGGGACGGTAGCGCTCAAACAGACACAAATACATTAGAACAAGCTCAGTTGAATGCAGCCTGAATTGTTATGGGAATGCCAGTTTTTGCCTCTTTACATTCGTTATATAATGAAACAGGGTGGGAAACACTTTCACAGAGAAGAATAAATAAAAAAAACTAACTCTAATGTTTAAAATTGTAAATAATGAGGCCTCTGGTTACCTAAGAAATCTCATGCCTAACAGAGTTGGAGATCAACTACACTACCAGCTGAGAAATAATCAAAACTACGAAGTTCCGTATTCTAGGCTATGTTCATATGAAAATTCATATTTTCCTTCAACTTTAAGACTATGGAACGAATTAGATCTAGACATACGACATTCGTCTTCGGTACTCGAATTCAAAAATAGAATCAAACGGGTTATCGAAAAATCGACAAACTACATGATACCAAGAGAAAGAGCTCACGAAATCTCTTTTACCCGGATAAAACATAATTGAGTAGTCTAAATGTGGATTTAAACAGAGTAAATATCGTCCCCAGTGCTCTTTGCAGCTGGGTAATAGCAAACGAATCAGCACAACATTATTTCTTCGATTGTACTTTATTTATTGTTCCTAGAAATAGTGTCTTAGCATCGCTACCGGCAGTTCCTATTACTCTCGATACACTCCTTTACGGCCATGATCTTTTGACTTATGAAACCAACAAGGAGTTCTATAAGTTAGTTTTACAATTTAGAAAGGACACGGGTAGGTTTAAGTAGGAATGTAAACTATAAAATAAATAAATAAATAAATAAATAAATAAATAAATAAATGGAACATAGTGCCGTTACCACACTTAATAAACAATTTGTCATAATTTCCAAATTAAAAAAAGTAAACCGTCTCAGCAAATTCGTTGTTCTATTATACTATTTCTACATGTTTTGGGAGAGGATGCCCTCAAGTTGTTATAACTTGTATCCAATCCCTTGTTTATACACAATTAAATATGTTTAATCTACTTCACCTACATAATGTATACATATCAAACATAGGCACGAAGGATTTTGGTGCAAAACAGATATGACGATATTTACGTTATAAGTTTGTATATATACAAACAATTTTCACGTGTGATATTTTCTGTACAGTTTATCTTACCAACTGTTATAGATTGCCAACTTAAAGACCATTTGCACAGATTCAAGTGAAGTCTTTTCAAAACTAAGGTCTACTGGTTTGAACCATAACTTGCCAAAATTCATTGACCCTTACTGTGAGGGGGCATTTAATAAGCATTGCTTTTTGACTATTTTTTTCATTTTCTTTCAGTTCGAACTGGAACGAGCATTTGTCCTGGCGGGAACACTATTTCAACATCTATTGTTGAAATGGATGGAAGCTTGCAGCGCTACATAGCCCAGGTTTTGGCATTATCGTACGTATCATTCAGGCAAAACGCATACCATTTAAACAACCATTATCATTGCCTTTCAGATTATCACCAAACTATATAAAATGTATGATACATACCTAGAAAAACAATGACCTGTTATTATGAATCACTAATAATCTATTCCATATTTTGTGGAAATAAATCACACCTGCAGAGTTTGATCAGTCATTGGTGTCCACACGAAGAATGCTAAGGTCATAAGTTACGCACTAAGCGTGCAGCAAAGGATCTGATCGGACTGGGCAGATGCTCGGGCTGATCAGAGTTTTCGGACGACGCACACTCATTGTGTTTGTTTTGTCATGTCATAGCTCATGTGTTTATCACTGTCAAACAAACAGAAAGACAGAGACTTTCGAAGAAGAGAGGACGTACAAAAGATCCTTTTGAGGGACAACAGTTGAAAGCAGCAAACTCGATTTCATGAAAGTCTGTTTATCAGTATTATAAAATGGTGTTGTATTAGTGTCGCCCCTAGCACCAGTATTAGCAGCCGTTATGTTTTTGAAAGACCCCAATATTCAACAAAAACTAAAACAACGAATATACAGAGCATAAAACGATTTTACATGTATTATCATTTTTTCAGATTGGGGGCAGACTTTGATGGAGACACTTCCTGTGACAATAATGACCAGTTCTTGATGTCAGATATCTACACAGATTACACAGCACCTTTGCCTCAACGACCTTATTTATTCTCTCAATGTTCCAGAGATAGTTTAAGGACTTACATAAGTGGGTAGGTGGTAGTCACGTGACAGAAAGCGCATTGCCTTTAGTCATCTATAAAATTTCCATTGAGGTATTGTCCTGCCAGTCCAGTGACAGTGACGTCATGTTTTGTTAGGGACTTTTAATCGATAGATCATTTGTGTACTAATCCTATCCTATACACATGTGATCTATCGATTCGCGTTAGCTCAAGTACAATGTAGAGTGTACAAGTTTATTTTTACTTTACAAATGACGTCATGTTTTGTTAGGGACTTTTAATCGATAGATCACTTGTGTATTAATGCGGCATTTCATCAGGGTCTTCACTGTTTGCAATGGTAAATAAAAATCTTCAACGAAATAAATACATTTTTATGTGGAAATTATAACCTTTGAATCCTCAGAATACATACAATGGACCATCCCAAGTGCGTTGCATCAAACCGAATGGAAGAATCCATTAGGGCAAAAATGGATTAAATTTAGCCTTAATAATTGAAGGAAATGTTCATAATATGAAACATGTGTAAAATGCACAGGCCCCGAGGTTATAAAACATTTTCTATGCTCAACTCAGCTGAGCACGAAATTTATTCTGCCCATAAATGTTAACATGCCAACAATTGTTGGCATTTTATTATTTATTACCAGGATAAATAGAATATCTGAGAGACTTTAATCAAGAAACTTCTTCGTTTGTCGGTATTTTAGTTTTATAAGCATTTGAAATTTCGTGCTCAGTTGAGTTGAGAATGAAAAAAGTTTTATAACCACGGATCCATGTTTCATAATTTGTATATTTACAGCGGTAGCACACCTTTCAGCAGAATGAAATTTCCCATTATTATCAGTTGGACCAGTCCATTTCCGTTGTTAGGTGGTATTTTCCTTTTTATTTAATTTTTTATAGAACATTATGTAGGCAAACAGTGGAAAACCTGATTAGACGACGTCTGTGGCGTCTGATCTGGGTCTGCACTGTTTGTCAATGTCCCATAAAAATTACGCTAGGCTTATATAGGTTCAGCGCTAAAATACAATTTTCATGATGTTGTGTTCATTTTCTCTTATTAGGCTGGGTGGCAACAACTGCATGAAAGAGTCTGACGACTATTTTGACTACGATAGCTTTCTACAAGCACCAACCATGGGTGAAAGATACACGATTGATGAGCAGTGTCAGAACGTAATTGGAAGACGTTCTTACAAATGTGTGAGTAAATGTGGCTGTATTATGATTCTGAGAGCTTAATATAGACAACAACAACAGCAATAATAATAATTATAATAATAATAATGATAATAATAATAAAAATAATAAACATTTACTACTACTACTACTACTACTACTACTACTACTACTACTACTACTACTAATAATAATAATAATAATAATAATAATAATACGACTAATACTACTACTGCTGCTATTGCTACTGCTACTGTTACTGCTGCATAAGCTACTGCTACTGCTACTACTACTACTAACACTACTACTACTACTTTTCTTCTTAACCGCGATTTTCGACTTATAATAACTTTAGTTTTTCAAGTACGCTTTCGTATTTCGTTCTCTACTCAAGCCGCATGATTTGTTTTACTGACCGATTTTTGCCAGCTAGAACACAATAGCACCCCTCCCCAGTGGCCATGACCGAGTCAGTGGTTCTATTTTTAGTTCAATATTAAATGTTGTTTCGTGCTTAGTCCTGGTTTTATGATGTAGAGCTTGCGTACATGGACAAAGCAAAACCTTAATTTTCTTCAAAAAGGTGTATTCTAAGAACATATATATTACCTTATGGTTTAAGAGTAAAACGGAACACCCTATGGGAGCAGAAAGGACGTCTAAAAGAAGTCAGAACTTCAAAAATCTGACTTTAATCTCGTAAATATATATAAATGTGACATCGAGTAAAGAATGTTGTTTGCTGTTCATAACTTACTGGACATTTGTTTTTGTTTGTTTGTTGTTGTTTTTTTGCGGTGGGGTTTATATTTTAAACGAGTCGTATGTCACCCATAATATTTTATTTTAACCCTTAAAGCGCCAAGAAAAAATGTATCTGAAAATGTCGTCTACTGAAGTTGTCTGCTACAAATAATTGCATTACATTACTGACGAATTAAGTACAGAAGCAAACAGCGTGGAACCAGAACAGACTGCTCCTATACGACAGTCTGATCTGGGTCCATACTGTTTGCCATATCTGATCTGGGTCCATACTGTTTGCCATAGTGGCTTCTCAAACATTTCAGCAGACGAGAAAAGCAGTCGACTTTTGTTGCGATTGGCACATTAAGGGTTAAGAACACATTATCTTTAAGACTAAATGAAAAAGTTTTATATTTGACTTTATTTCAGACTGATGACATTGATTGCACGGGATTAGACTGCTATGATCACACAATAGGAAGCTGCAGTAATGTCACTGTTGGATTCAACACAAGTTGTGACAGTGATGTTGGACTGGTACGTGTTTTTCTTTCATATCATCCAAATCCATATCAACCTAATCCATATCAACCCTTTCCCTTATCAATATCAAACCTTATCCATATCAAACCTTATCCAAATCATCCTTATCCATATCAACCTTATCCATATCAACCTTATCCATATCAACCTTATCCTTATCAACCTTATCCATATCAACCTTATCCATATCAAACATATCCATATATACCTTACCCATATCAACCTTATCCATATCAACCTTTTCCATATCGACCTAATCCATATCAACCTTATCCATATAAACCTAATCCAAATCAACCTTATCCATATCAATCTTACCCATATGAACCTTATCTATATAAACCTTATCTATATCAACCTTATCCATATCAACCTTATCCATATCAACCTTCTCCATATCAACCTAATCCATATCATCCTAATCCACATCAACCTTATCCATATCAACCTCATCCATGCCAACCTTATCCATATTACCCTTATCCATATCAACCTTATCACCATATCAACCTTATCCATAACAACAAACCTTATCCATATCGACCTTATCAATATCATGCCCTGAAAAACCAAAAAGCTACAAAGCCAGCATTCAATGTTGGTCCATCATCGGTCTGCCAGCGAAACGCCATTAAATGGCGTTTCACTGGCGGACCGTTGATGGTTCAGTTTTAGTGGTATTTGGAATCTCTCTCCCCTCATGAACTAAAAAACAAAACTTAAATAAAGTTAACAGGGTTAAATCTGCTCTAACAAATCTTTCTGGATCCTCCCATGTCTTATCATTTCAACCTTATCCACGACTAGCCCATCCATAGGCAATTCTTCCTTTGCCACATGCATGTGCAAGGTCAGTGGCGTAGACAGAATGCTGAATTAAATACGAACATCAAAAGGAGACTACTAAAACAAACCGGGCCCGAAGTGCAGATCCAAGGGCCTCGAGTTCGATCCATGCCACGTCACATACGTTCGTGGAGATTTATTATGAAATCATTTCTATGGCCATTCTCTTCCTTCCGCTGATTCAAGAAGGGTTCATTTTGTCAGTTACAAGTAAAGCGAAAGTAGGTGCACGAAGTACTGGTTTACCACTTAGTCAAGCTTGCCCAGGAAAATAAATTATGGTTAGGTAAACTGACAGTCTCGACATGACCATAGCTGTTGACTGGGAATAGTACTTATTCACGCATGTTGTGATTATGAACGGGAAATACCACAGCTACAGACCGCAGACCAATCAATGGCACTGCAAAGAAGAGACACAGAACAACAGAAAAACTCTGAGATTTACATTGTTTTAACGTTTTTAACATAATTACGGCATTGTGTGCACAGCTTTTTCAAAATTATACACCCGACTTGTTAAACAGTGTATATCCAGATCATCTTCAAATCTACAGAATGGCCCAATATCCATAACGTATATGCATCACTGGAAATGAGAATTTGATGTAGCACAAATTCAGTTTGTTTCTATACGAACATATGCACTTGTAAGGTCGAATGAACATTAATAGATACACTAAGTTATCTAATTTGATTTATTGCAAGTCCATTGCATTTGATAACGTAGTCACTTGCTAAGGCCATATTGTCAATTTTAATATAATGACCATTTCAGGCCTTTAGATAAGAGTGGGTAATTATAAGTTTGTTTTCTTATTTCCCAACCAAAACATATGCTGTGGGTACTCGATGGAACCGTCTCATGGAGACGGTTCTTTTGAGCACCCAAAGCACATACATTGAAATTGATGGTAAGAAAATGAAAAGTACTTTTATCAGGCCTTCAGTTAAGAGTGCGTGCTAAAAAAATTAGTTTTCTTATTTCTCAACCAAAAAATATGTTGTGGGTACTCAAAAGAAAAGTCTCATCGAGACGGTTCTTTTGAGCGCCCAACGCACATACATTTAAACTGATAGTAAGAAAATAAAAAAAATATTCTAGAAGAAATTGCTTATCTGTGCCTATGATTTTGCTATTCTGTACTGTTTATATACAGTAAAACATGTCTTAAGCGGCCACTCAAAAAGATACCAAAATTTGGTTTTCAATGCTGTTTTTTTTTTCTTAATGCAGGTCAAAAGTATTGCAGAACGCTCCAAGCGAGCATTCTGCAATACTTTCGACCTTCATTAATCTACTACTTTGTTTTCTCTATTTTTGAGTGGCCGCTTAAGACAGGTTTTACTGTATGTATTTTCTCCTTCAGTTTTGTAGATTTGGTATTTGTGGTATTCTTTCAACAACAACACCAAGTACCACTACTTCAACATCAACAACAACATCAACAACAACATCAACAACTTCAGCAACAACAACCACAATGGCAGCAACTCCAACGGTTACGCCTACTATTGAAATGTTTACAAGCACACTTTCAATGACCAATACAATGACAAGGACAACAACATCGGCAACAACAACAGATGGAGAACAAACAGGATTTACATTTACAACAACGACCAATACCATATCGACCACCAGCACACCCCCCATTATCTTAGAGCCTATTGATTTGGGAGATGTGAATATTGATATCAATCTGGTGTGTGATTTTATCAGTAGTTCTATCGTTCCATTCAGTAGTAGTGCTGTACCCTCTGAACCATCGTCAACTGAGACTACAACGAGCACAACAGCACAAGAAATAAGTTCTCCACTGATACCTAGTAGCGTTGTACCCTCTGAACCATCGTCAACTGAGACTACAACGAGCACAACAGCGCAAGAAATAAGTTCTCCACTGATACCAAGTAGCGTTGTACCCTCTGAACCATCCTCAACTGAGACTACAACGAGCACAACAGCGCAAGAAATAAGTTCTCCACTGATACCAAGTAGCGTTGTACCCTCTGAACCATCGTCAACTGAGACTACAACGAGCACAACAGCGCAAGAAATAAGTTCTCCGCTGATACCTAGTAGCGTTGTACCCTCTGAACCATCGTCAACTGAGACAACAACGAGCACAACAGCGCAAGAAATAAGTTCTCCACTGATACAAAGTAGCGTTGTACCCTCAGAACAATCGTCAACTGAGACTACAACGAGCACAACAGCGCAAGAAATAAGTTCACCTCTGATACCAAGTAGCGTTGTACCCTCTGAGCCATCCTCAACTGAGACAACAACGAGCACAACAGAGCAAGAAATAAGTTCACCTCTGATACCAAGTAGCGTTGTACCCTCTGAACCATCATCAACTGAGACTACAACGAGCACCATCGTCTCAGAGCTTCCTAGTTCTTCTCCAGTAGTAAGCAGTGTTATACCTACTGAACCATCGTCAACAGAGACTACAACGAGCACTGTTGTGTCAGAGCTTACTAGTTCTTCTCCAGTAGCTAGCAGTGTTATACCTACTGAGATATCTTCAACAGAACCTACAACGAGCACTGTTGTGTCAGAGCTTCCTAGCTCCTCTCCAGTAGTCAGCAGTGTTATACCTACTGAGATATCTTCAACAGAACCTACAACGAGCACTGTTGTGTCAGAGCTTCCTAGTTCTTCTTCAGTAGCAAGCAGTGTTATACCTACTGAACCATCGTCAACAGAGCCTACAACAAGCACTGTTGTGTCAGAGCTTCCTAGTTCTTCCCCAGTAGTGAGCAGTGTTAAACCTACTGAACTATCATCAACAGAGACTACAACAAGCACTGTTGTGTCAGAGCTTCCTAGTTCTTCCCCAGTAGCAAGCAGTGTTATACCTACTGAACCATCGTCAACAGAGACTACAACGAGCACTGTTGTGTCAGAGCTTACTAGTTCTTCTCCAGTAGCTAGCAGTGTTATACCTACTGAGATATCTTCAACAGAACCTACAACGAGCACTGTTGTGTCAGAGCTTCCTAGTTCCTCTCCAGTAGTCAGCAGTGTTATACCTACTGAGATATCTTCAACAGAACCTACAACAAGCACTGTTGTGTCAGAGCTACCTAGTTCATCACCAGTAGTAAGCAGTGTTGTACCTACTGAACCATCGTCAACAGAGACTACAACGAGCACTGTTGTGTCAGAGCTTACTAGTTCTTCTCCAGTAGCTAGCAGTGTTATACCTACTGAGATATCTTCAACAGAACCTAAAACGAGCAATGTTGTGTCAGAGCTTCCTAGTTCCTCTCCAGTAGTCAGCAGTGTTATACCTACTGAGATATCTTCAACAGAACCTAAAACGAGCACTGTTAAGTCAGAGCTTCCTAGTTCTTCTTCAGTAGCAAGCAGTGTTATACCTACTGAACCATCGTCAACAGTGACTACAACAAGCACTGTTGTGTCAGAGCTTCCTAGTTCTTCCCCAGTAGTGAGCAGTGTTAAACCTACTGGACTATCATCAACAGAGACTACAACAAGCACTGTTGTGTCAGAGCTTCCTAGTTCTTCCCCAGTAGCAAGCAGTGTTATACCTACTGAACTATCATCAACAGAGACTACAACAAGCACTGTTGTGTCAGAGCTACCTAGTTCTTCTCCAGTAGCAAGCAGTGTTATACCCACTGAACTATCTTCAACAGAGACTACAACAATCACTGTTGTGTCAGAGCTTCCTAGTTCCTCTCCAGTAGTCAGCAGTGTCATACCTACTGAACCATCGTCAAAAGAGACTACAACAAGCACTGTTGTGTCAGAGCTTCCTAGTTCCTCTCCAGTAGGAAGCAGTGTTATACCCACTGAGATATCGTCAACAGAAACTGTCACTAGCACCGTTGTCTCAGAGCTTCCTAGTTCTTCACCAGTAGTAAGCAGTGTTATACCTACTGAACTATCGTCAACAGAAACTGCCACTAGCACTGTTGTCTCAGAGCTTCCTAGTTCTTCTCCAGTAGCTAGCAGTGTTATACCTACTGAGATATCTTCAACAGAACCTACAACGAGCACTGTTGTGTCAGAGCTTCCTAGTTCCTCTCCAGTAGTCAGCAGTGTTATACCTACTGAACCATCGTCAACAGAGACTACAACAAGCACTGTTGTGTCAGAGCTTCCTGGTTCTTCACCAGTAGTAAGCAGTGCTATACCCACTGAGAAATCTTCAACAGAGACTGTCACTAGCACTGTTGTGTCAGAGCTTCCTAGTTCCTCTCCGGTAGTCAGCAGTGTTATACCTACTGAGCTATCGTCAACAGAGACTACAACGAGCACCGTTGTCTCAGAGCTTCCTAGTTCTTCACCAGTAGTGAGCAGTGTTATACCTACTGAACTATCATCAATAGAACCTACAACGAGCACTGTTGTGTCAGAGCTTCCTAGTTCTTCACCAGTAGTCAGCAGTGTTATACCTACTGAGATATCGTCAACAGAACCTACAAAGATCACTGTTGTGTCAGAGCTTCCTAGTTCTTCACCAGTAGTCAGCAGTGTTATACCTACTGAACTATCGTCAACAGAACCTACAACGATCACTGTTGTGTCAGAGCTTCCTAGTTCTTCACCAGTAGTCAGCAGTGTTATACCTACTGAGATTTCGTCAACAGAACCTACAACGATCACTGTTGTGTCAGAGCTTCCTAGTTCTACACCAGTAGTCAGCAGTGTTATACCTACTGAGATATCTTCAACAGAAACTACAACACGCACCGTTGTCTCAGAGCTACCTAGTTCTACACCAGTAGTAAGCAGTGTTATACCTACTGAACTATCATCAACCGAAACTACAACTAGCACTGTTGTGTCAGAGCTTCCTAGTTCTTCTCCAGTAGCAAGCAGTGTTGTACCTACTGAACCATCGTCAACAGAGACTACAACTAGCACTGTTGTGTCAGAGCTTCCTAGTTCTTCACCAGTAGTCAGCAGTATTATACCTACTGAACTATCATCAACAGAAACTACAACTAGCACTGTTGTGTCGGAGCTACCTAGTTCTTCACCAGTTGTAAGCAGTGTTATACCTACTGAACTATCATCAACCGAAACTACAACTAGTACTGTTGTGTCAGAGCTTCCTAGTTCTTCTCCAGTAGCAAGCAGTGTTGTACCTACTGAACCATCGTCAACAGAGACTACAACTAGCACTGTTGTGTCAGAGCTTCCTAGTTCTTCCCCAGTAGTAAGCAGTGTTATACCTACTGAACTATCGTCAACCAAGACTACAACAAGCACTGTTGTGTCAGAGCTTCCTAGTTCTTCTCCAGTAGTAAGCAGTGTTATACCTACTGTGATATCGTCAACAGAAACTGCCACTAACACTGTTGTGTCAGAGCTTCCTAGTTCTTCTCCAGTAGCAAGCAGCGTAATACCCACTGAGATATCGTCAACAGAAACTACAACGAGCACTGTTGTGTCAGAGCTTCCTAGTTCTTCTCCAGTAGCAAGCAGTGCTACACCTACTAAACTATTATCAACAGAGACTACAGCGAGCACCGTTGTGTCAGAGCTTCCTAGTTCTTCTCCAGTAGCAAGCAGTGTTATACCAACTGAGATGTCGTCAACAGAAACTGCCACTAGCACCGTTGTCTCAGAGCTTCCTAGTTCTTCAACAGTAGCAAGCAGTCTTATACCTACTGAACTATCGTCAACAGAAACTGCCACTAGCACTGTTGTGTCAGAGCTTCCTAGTTCTTCTCCAGTAGCAAGCAGTGTTATACCTACTGAGATATCGTCAACAGAAACTGCCACTAGCACTGTTGTGTCAGAGCTTCCTAGTTCTTCTCCAGTAGCAAGCAGTGTTATACCTACCGAGATATCGTCAACAGAAACTGCCACTAGCACTGTTGTGTCAGAGCTTCCTAGTTCTTCTCCAGTAGCAAGCAGTGTTATACCTACTGTGATATCGTCAACAGAAACTGCCACTAGCACTGTTGTGTCAGAGCTTCCTAGTTCTTCTCCAGTAGCAAGCAGTGTTATACCCACTGAGATATCGTCAACAGAAACTGCTACTAGCACTGTTGTGTCAGAGCTACCTAGTTCTTCTTCAGTAGCAAGCAGTGTTTTACCTACTGAGATTTCGTCAACAGAGACTGTCACTGTTGTGTCAGAGCTTCCTAGATCTTCTCCACTAGCAAGCAGTGTTATACCTACTGTGATATCGTCAACAGAAACTGCCACTACCACTGTTGTGTCAGAGCTTCCTAGTTCTTCTCCAGTAGCAAGCAGCGTAATACCCACTGAGATATCGTCAACAGAAACTACAACGAGCACTGTTGTGTCAGAGCTTCCTAGTTCTTCTCCAGTAGCAAGCAGTGTTATACCCACTGAGATATCGTCAACAGAAACTGCCACTAGCACTGTTGTGTCAGAGCTTCCTAGTTCTTCTTCAGTAGCAAGCAGTGTCATACCTACTGAGATATCATCAACAGAAACTGCTACTAGCACTGTTGTGTCAGAGCTACCTAGTTCTTCTTCAGTAGCAAGCAGTGTTTTACCTACTGAACCATCGTCAACAGAGACTGTCACTAGCACTGTTGTGTCAGAGCTTCCTAGTTCTTCTCCAGTAGTAAGCAGCGTAATACCCACTGAGATATCGTCAACAGAACCTACAAAAAGCACTGTTGTGTCAGAGCTTCCTAGTTCTTCTCCAGTAGTTAGCAGCGTTTTAGCAACTGAGATATCCTCAACAGAAACTGCTACTAGCACTGTTGTGTCAGAGCTTCCTAGTTCTTCTCCAGTAGCAAGCAGTGTTTTACCTACCGAGATATCGTCAACAGAATCTGCCACTAGCACTGTTGTGTCAGAGCTTCCAAGTTCTTCTCCAGTAGCAAGCAGTGTTACACCTACTGAGATATCGTCAACAGAAACTGCCACTAGTAATGTTGTCTCAGAGCTACCTAGTTCTTCTCCAGTAGCAAGCAGTGTTATACCTACTGAACCATCGTCAACAGAAATTATCACAAGCACTGTAATGTCTGAGATACCTAGTTCTTCACCTGTACAAAGTAGTATGGTAGCATCGACACAATCAACACTTGAAACAGTGGCGAGTACAATCGTGTCGGAGATACCTAGTTCTACACCAGAAACAAGCAGTTTGTACCCATCGAGCGAGCATTCAAGTAGCACAGAGCGCCAGTCAAGTCTAGAAACATCACGCTTACCGTCAAGCCAACAGCCAAGTAGTGGTAAACCACAGTCAAGTGTAGAAACTACATTCTTCCCATCAAGCCAGCAGCCAAGTAGTGGTACGCCACAGTCAAGTGTAGAAACTACATTCTTCCCATCAAGTCAGCAGCCAAGTAGTGGTAAACCACAGTCAAGTGTAGAAACTACATTCTTCCCATCAAGCCAGCAGCCAAGTAGTGGCATACCACAGTCAAGTGTAGAAACTACATTCTTCCCATCAAGTCAGCTGCCAAGTAGTGGTAAACCACAGTCAAGTGTAGAAACTACATTCTTCCCATCAAGCCAACAGCCAAGTAGTGGTAAACCACAGTCAAGTGTAGAAACTACATTCTTCCCATCAAGTCAGCAGCCAAGTAGTGGTATACCACAGTCAAGTGTAGAAACTACATTCTTCCCATCAAGTCAGCAGCCAAGTAGTGGTAAACCACAGTCAAGTGTAGTAACTACATTCTTCCCATCAAGCCAACAGCCAAGTAGTGGTAAACCACAGTCAAGTGTAGAAACTACATTCTTCCCATCAAGCCAACAGCCAAGTAGTGGAAAACCACAGTCAAGTGTAGAAACTACATTCTTCCCATCAAGTCAGCAGCCAAGTAGTGGTAAACCACAGTCAAGTGTAGAAACTACATTCTTCCCATCAAGCCAACAGCCAAGTAGTGGTAAACCACAGTCAAGTGTAGAAACTACATTCTTCCCATCAAGCCAACAGCCAAGTAGTGGAAAACCACAGTCAAGTGTAGAAACTACATTCTTCCCATCAAGTCAGCAGCCAAGTAGTGGTAAACCACAGTCAAGTGTAGAAACTACATTCTTCCCGTCCAGCCAGCAGCCAAGTAGTGGTAAACCACAGTCAAGTGTAGAAACTACATTCTTCCCATCAAGTCAGCAGCCAAGTAGTGGTAAACCACAGTCAAGTGTAGAAACTACATTCTTCCCATCAAGCCAACAGCCAAGTAGTGGGATACCACAGTCAAGTGTAGAAACTACATTCTTCCCATCAAGCCAACAGCCAAGTAGTGGAAAACCACAGTCAAGTGTAGAAACTACATTCTTCCCATCAAGCCAACAGCCAAGTAGTGGGATACCACAGTCAAGTGTAGAAACTACATTCTTCCCATCAAGCCAACAGCCAAGTAGTGGAAAACCACAGTCAAGTGTAGAAACTACATTCTTCCCATCAAGTCAGCAGCCAAGTAGTGGTAAACCACAGTCAAGTGTAGAAACTACATTCTTCCCGTCCAGCCAGCAGCCAAGTAGTGGAAAACCACAGTCAAGTGTAGAAACTACATTCTTCCCATCAAGCCAACAGCCAAGTAGTGGAAAACCACAGTCAAGTGTAGAAACTACATTCTTCCCATCAAGCCAACAGCCAAGTAGTGGGATACCACAGTCAAGTGTAGAAACTACATTCTTCCCATCAAGCCAACAGCCAAGTAGTGGAAAACCACAGTCAAGTGTAGAAACTACATTCTTCCCATCAAGCCAGCAGCCAAGTAGTGGTATACCACAGTCAAGTACCAGTTTCGTAACTGACAATAGCACCACTTCATCTTCCTCGACAACCTTACCAGTTTCTAGGTTTTCACTGCCTTCCTCCAGTGCCGCAACACTAAGCCAAGTTTCATCAAGCACGACATCATCCGTCATTACTAGTGGACTTCAATCAACCAGCTTTGTCCAGTCATCGTCAGAGGAACCAAGTACTTCAAGTCCCTTTACGCAGTCTGCTACTCGGGAGATATTTAGTTCTGTTTTACCTACCTGTGTACAGAATTTCGGATACGTCGAACTCGACGGTCCATGTACGTATAGATTAGATATGAGCCGCGACATGTGATGTCCAACAATGTGGCATTTTGACAAGTATAGACTCAGACGGGCCTGTGCAGCCTCCCTTTAAACTTAGAAACTCCAAATGATGTTCAGTCAGTAGCTTAACACTCGCAGATTATTCAAGCGACTAGCAAAGGCTCTGATCAGACTGCGCGTATGCGCAGGCTGGTCTGAGGCTTTGTTGGTAGCACATACCACATTTTTGGAAATCTCATGTTAATAGGCCAGCACTTGCGATTTTGGTACTTATAGCGTATGCGCGGAATCACTCTTCAACATGTTTTTGGGAAAAAAAACAACTAAACGAGTACTTTTGCAAACATTGAAGACCCAGATGAAATGCAGCACAATGCTGCATTGCATCAGGGTCTACACTGTTTTAAGTAAAAAAAAAAAAAAAAGAACATCAGAAAAGAATACAATTTTTTTTTAAATATTAACCTGACACCCCTATATATGTACAATGGACTATCCCAAGTTTGTTGTACCAAACTAGAAGGAAGAATCTATTAATATACAAAGGGTTAATCACGCATATTCAGCTATCTGGTAAGCTAGAGGTCTAAGTGTTCACACATCGGATAGGCGGCAATCGAAAAGACTCTTAACATTCGACGAACGCGGATAAAAAATCGCCAGAAACAGCGTTTTCGATTGCCATTTGTCGCCAGTCGGGCGACAAATGACAATCGAAAACTCTGTTTCTGACGGTTTTTGATCTACGTTCGTCGATAGTATTAACGTTTTCGATTGCCGCATATCCGGTGTGGTGTTGGTCTGATCCTTCCTCTCCTTCCATACTTTGCATAAGCGAAAACGGAAGGCTCTGGTGAGACTGTGCAAATGCACTGTAGTCATTCTACTACGGCAATTTGGGTCTCGTCTTCTACTCCGGTGTTATGTTAAAATTACCTTAGAATAAAGGCTGACAAAAATGAGAACTTTCGAATATGTATGCTTCGAGATTGCATCGTCTAGTTTACAACCTCTGTGCTGTTTTGCCAAAACGGAGATACAATCAGATTTTATATGTGTTTCTACAGTCATATTAAAAAAACAATTACGGTTTAGTCATAATTATACGGTTTCGTCATTGGTTAATTGTCCACGATGACGAATCCGTAATTAGTTATTTCATGCCTAGACATAAAACGGTAAAGTTTTCATATAATTTTAAAGCTAAAAGTGATGAACAAAAACCAATCGGAACCCAAGCATTTTGGGGCGTTTATGTGTGATTAAATGAAGAAATTGAACATGATGAGAAAGTTACCTTAACACCGGAATAAGTGACGAGACCCAATTTTCCGTAGTGGTATGACTACAGTGAAATGCGCTGGCTCGTCTCAGCCTAAGCTACGCGCCGTTGCCATTAGTAGATCTACCCTGGAACGAAATCATGACGTAATCGGCCTAGAGCCAGTGCACGCTATTTTGGTACTTATCGCATCAGCGAGCAGAGAAGGCTCTTACGAGCATGCGCATATGCGCAGACTTGTAAGAGCCTTTGCTGCTAAAGTATGGGTGTAGATGAATGCTCAGATCAAATTTCAGACCTCTAGCTTGCTAAATAATTTAGCATGGCCGTTAATTAAAGGCATTCGCGCATGTGCGATAAGTTATTAAATTGAATGGATGAATAAAAACTGTTCCTTTAAAACTGCATAGTCTGTAACTTTTGATCTTTTCATTTTAGAAATAATGTTTCTATTTTTCAAGAACACAGTAAAAATACTAAAATTCAGGTATGCATTTTACCTTTTTTGTAATAATTAACAAATGATTAGTGCCAAAACAACAGTATTTATGTTAAAAATTAACTGTCTAGAATTATTGGAGGGACGCAAATAATTACAAACAAGAGAAAAAAACGCCTGTTTTTATAAGATAAATCACTTTTCTATGCAGTTTTCAGCTGTAGAAATTTGATTTATTGTGACAACATAAC
Source organism: Loripinus fragilis (assembly GCA_964019695.1). NCBI lineage: Eukaryota > Metazoa > Mollusca > Bivalvia > Lucinida > Lucinidae > Loripinus > Loripinus fragilis. The sequence goes on from OZ026514.1 coordinate 31,492,303, forward strand.
TTATTTCTACTTTTACAAATGATTTAAGAAGAAAATATTGTTTTTCGAAAAATATTCATAGTTACAGACTATGCAGCTTTAAACGCTACAACTTGGGTGCACAGCAAAGACTCTGATCAAAACTGGGCAGATGTCCATGTTGATCATTGTCTTCACTTGACATTATGTAAAGCAAACAATGGAGACCCTGATTAGACGCCGCATTATGTGGCGTCTGATTTGGGTCTGCACTGTTAACATATGTCCCATAAAACGACGTTAGGCTTGTATATACTTAAACGCAAAAGAAACGCAACCGTTTTAAATCCACTTTTTCTTCCACATGGACCACATGAGAATAATTTCCTAATTGTATCCTGTGTTCCTGCACAATGAGTAATGATTTGCCATAAAATGGTTTTGATCATGATTTCTATTCTGACGTTATAATGACATCAGCGAATTTCAACGATTGCTGTATAAAAAGTGATGTCTCGTTCGATTTAAGAAAAACACTAAAACGGTTTGAAAGTTATGAGGTATCAACGCTCCCAGTCGCTGCGTCACTTTGTTGACGTCAACCTACTTTTTTCAATTAGTCACAACAGACGCATTTTGTCGCGATACTTATGTCTTCTATGCAATGTATTGAGGGCTATATGGTGACATTAAAAGTTTTCGATTATTAATTTTCGTTTGGATAAAAACGGCCAATTACGTCAAAAATTAAAGACGCAACTTAGACAAAATGAAAGTTGACAGAAACATAATTACCTGATTTGATTTTGTCCCACCATTTTTCTTTCGAAAACATATGTTGGTTTAAAACCGTTTTTTCGCAAAAAGACACAATTTTGGAAGTCTGTGACTTTAAAAATGGGGGTCGCCTTAGAATTCTCGTTGCAGCTCGCCAACCATAAGCAACAGCAGTCTGATTTTGGTATTGTTTGCAAGGCAAATAACGGTACTTAGCGATTGCATTATCGTTGAGTGACATTTTTGGCCAAAAAGAAGGGAGGAGCTACCATTTTAGAAAGAGTTGCGTTTCTTTTGCGTTTAAGTTTAGGTTAATGATTGTATTTCTACTTCAATGAAATCACACAAAGATCTTTTTAATGGTTTTCAGCTTTTGTTAAAACAACTGTCGCAATAGACAAGATGCTCATCCTACATAAACCAAACAACATCGAAACAAGGCCTCGAGGTTATAAAACTTGAGTACAGTCTCAGACTGTTATTTACGCGTATTGCCGGTTCTTCATAGGCCGGAAGTGGTAGATATTGGTGTGAATACTATATAGAAAAACATGCCATATGCCTAAAGGACAATAGAATTTGATCATTTTTAAGTATTCGGCATGCACATGACGATTTATGTAAGTATTTAGGAATAGATTCGAGTACCGGCCTGGATGATCGGTACTCGAATCTGTCCCTAAATGCTTACATAAATCGCCATGCATATACTGAATACTTAAAATGATTGAAGTCTATAGTCCTTTGGGCATATGGCATGTTTTTCTATATGGTATTTACACCAATATTTACCACTTCCGGTCTATGAAGTACCGGCAAAACGCGTAAATACCACCAAATCGACGTATACATTTACCAGTGTGAATATTGTAAAATGGCATTTTCTATTATTTTTCAGCGTGTGGTTGTTGTGGGGGCTGTAACTGTACTACTGTTTGTCCATGCAACACAAACAGGCTTTCGATCTATGATATTCTTTCATCCGGGATCCACAGACGGAGCACATGCTCTGCAGCACCCGACTGTTGCCCTGGTAAAATACGGATCACTACACGGTACGATATACATAAATCTTAACACGCCACCAAAATTATGGCAGACAGCAACTTAAATGGCTTTATGGTTTTAGAAATTGAATAAGGCTTTATTCTCAGAACTTCACAAACAGTGAAAACCCAGATGAAATGCAGCATAATGCTCCATTACACCAGGGTCTTCACTATTTGTATAGTATAAAGTAAGTAAGGGTGCAAAGATCAGGAATCGATACAATCAAGTACCACACCTGACCCTGGATACCAATGGAAAAGTGACAAACTCACAGTTGGACACCACAAACGAGAGCAAAGAGGTCAGCCCTTTCCCAGAAGGTGACCACAAGGCACATATAAACAGACGCACACAAAGGCATAGCAAACACAAGACAGAAAAAACTTAAAAGATCCACAAAAGAAGTACCGCATTGGAACGGTCAGCACAATATTTTACTTGAGGGCTTAAACCAATTTAAGGACGCCAACCTCACCCTTAATTCAAATGTTGAAGTCTTACAAACATTCTCGCAGAGGATAACCTGGATGTTTTGTTCAAAACTGTACTATGCATCAAAAGGTGCTCCTTCTGAATGTCAACAACATTGGCCAGAATATTCGGAAAGAGATCTACAGTCATAAACTGTTTAACAGATTGTGACACTACCCATGTGCCAATGTGTTGGTACTACGGAAAGTTTGTTCCTATCAAACTGATAGAGAACCCCTCCCCACTAGTTCATCTATATTCTAAGCAGGCTATGAAAACAAACCAAAAAAATGCTCTAGGCACTCATCAGCGACATGAAGCCATAACAGAATAACTATAAGGCCTATTTTTAAATTATTGTTTTATTAGTTCATTCTCTGATTAACTTTGACCAAAGTTTTGTTAAACTTCAACATCGGTTCGACCCTAAGAATTGTTTAGAAGACAGACAGACAGACAGACAGACAGACAGACAGATACGTAGATAGATAGATATAACGATAGATATAACGATAGATAGATAGATAGATAGATAGATAGATAGACAGACAGACAGACAGACAGACAGACAGACAGACAGACAGACAGACAGACAGACAGACAGACAGACAGACAGACAGACAGCCTTATTATATTCTGTTTCATGTTATTCATTGCAGGTTTATTCCCCACGACTGTGACGAAGTTATACTCCCCAGCTCATCGGTGTTGGTCATCGAGAAATACGAACAGGATACAGAAGACATCCGGGTGACTGGCGAGGTGTTCTACGAGGATGATACTTGGCAAGTGAAGTTTAAGGAATGTAAAGACTACCCAGGCGGGGTATGTCCCTACCGCCTCAGTATGAGGATGAGGGAACAATACTCGACATCACAATCAACAGTACTACACTCTCCCACAAGACATAGTCAATCAACACTACCACGCCATTACTTCAGGCAAGGACAATCAACGCCATCACGCTGGTCTTACATATATGAATAAGTAATAGTTATACCATGGGTTGTCCGCCTGTACGTGGAGATAATCCGCGAGCTTTAGCGAGTGGATTATCTTACGTACAGGTGGACAAATATGGTATAACTATTTATTACCACATCACGAGATAGTTTATGCTAAAGTTGACAAGGGTGGTAAAAAGGTCTTTAACTCTTTGCATTCTGGGTGATTGCATGCTTTTTTGAAGTTTGCTGATGTTTTTCCTAATAATTCTTATGGGTACAATCGGAGTGTCAAACGATTTGGATCCAGATCAGGCCCCACAAAATGTGGGGCCTGGTCTGGATCTTAATGTTTGAAAATGCGATCAATAGACGACAAAATCGCCACTAGCAGGTACTTTGGTATCTTTTCGCGACATAAATTGTGTTTGGATTTATTAAAAAGGATGAAAAATATAAAAACGCTTCTATAAAACAAAAATGTACAAAAAGCAAACAATCACAAACAGTGGCGTCTAAGAACGAGAAAAAAAAAACTTGAAAATATAGCTAAAAGCAAAACAATGTTGGTATACGTAGGTCTGAGGACTGTGATAAACATATTGCAGAGACTGATCTGAATCAGCGCACCAATTTTGGATAGCGGAATTTTTTTAACAGCACAAATTCTTAAAGAGGGACTCTTAGACTTTCCTTTACGTATTCAACTCGATTCAACTACTTTTAGGAGAAAAATACAGCTTCCAGGTGAAACAGTGTGGATAAAGATAAGGATTGACGTTCTGTCAGACCTGGCCCCGAGGTTATAAAACTTTTTTTCATACTCAACTCGGATGAGCACGAAATTTATCCTGCTCATAAATTTTATAATGCCAACAATTGTTGGCGTTTTAAAAATGCCAAAATGTTGGCGTTTAAACATTTAGTAGTATGATAAATACAGCATCTGAGAGACTTAAAGCAAGAGACTTATTTAATTGTCGGTATTTTTGTTTTTATGATGAATTTCGTGCTCACATGAGTTGTGCATGAAAAAGTTTTATAACCTTGGGGCCAGATGTTTTGCATGTTATCAGCAGGCAATGCAAACCTTCACTAGCATGGAAATAGAGTCGGTTTTATAAAGCTCTTTTCAAGTACGTTCATATGCAATATTACACTTATACTTTAACTAGATTCTCTCATACAAATTGATACAGTAACTGTGGAACACTCCATTTGTATTTAAGGGGTAATCAGTCAAACTTTCTATAAAAATGAATCTTGTCCTTGAAAATTGTTCTGTACTTAGTAAACAGTGCAAACCGTAATGAAACGCTGCTTCATGCGACGTTTCATTTGGGTCTTTGTACCTGTCTACGGGTTTTAAAATGAAAATTGTTAATGGGTTTTTATGCAGAATAGAGAACTAAATCTATGCTCAAGATTTCTTAATGAAGTACAAGTTTTATTTATATATTTATATGTAAAACAATCAGGGTAAGGTCATGTGTATGACAGAATAGAGAATAATAAAATATTTGCTGCACTGTGTTTTGTCCTTGTATATCACGATTGAGGGAGTGCAGTGGCTCAGTGCTAGAGGGCTTGACTCGAGACCGGGGGCCGCGGGTTCGAGCCTAAACGGCGTCACTGCGTTGTAGTCCTTAATCAAGACACATTTATCCTAGCTTACTACTGGTTCATCCCAGGAAGACCCGCCCCTGTTTAACTGAAAGATTGTTGATGGGACGTAAAGAATCAAATCAAACAAGCAAAACAAATATCACGATTGCTACCAGCTTAAATAAGTAGAGCTATCATATTACTTTCTTGTACACCGGATAGGGATAGCTGAGATTTTACCCTAGGATAGAAAATTTGATCTTACCCTGCTGCTCGGCAAGCCTCGTGATGCCAAACGGCGATCCTCGGGAAGGATTTTTCTATCCTACCCCCACACTCATGATATATTCTTATACTCTGCGTGTCAGTCAGATCGTCCGTTCTGCCCATCCATCATGCGTACTTTGTTAGCAGGATACTTTTAAACTATAAATCAAATCAAATCATATCAAATGGTTTATTCCAATTAAGGGCCTGAGAAGGTCAAACAATCAAGGTGATAAGATATACATACACAAACAACAAAATTATTATAAAAAAGAGCATAATATAAATTCTATGCATAACTACAATCTTGAAACTTGATGATTGGATTACCTGATTAAATTTAGAAGACGTTCCAAAAATTACCAGAGTTATGATCCTTGACTAAAAAAGAGTATCACCCTTGTGGACAAGGTGCGCCAGAGTTTTCACAAACACTTTTCTTTCTATGACGCTGATGGTCTAATGGTCAGAGCAAAACTATTGTTAAGTGTATCTACAAACATCTAAAGTATTGCCAGTCTAGATTAAACACTGTGTACTTTGCATATTGCACACGTCTAAAGCTAGTATCTCACTGGGATGCGAGCAATTGGCGACTATTTGGAGACTAATTTGAGACACATTTTGGCGACAGAAATGCGACATTGCAACTATTTTCACATTGCAGTCACACCGAATGGATGATTAAGACATATTTGCGACAGTCGCACGAATGTCGTACGATCGTCGCACGAATCATTGGCGAACGTTTCACGACATTCTCGCAACATTCGTGCGATATTCGCGAGACACTCGCACGATGTTCGCGCGATTAAATTGCGAACATTTATGACCATCGAACGCCTCACGACGTTCTCGGGAACGTCGTGCGACAGTCACGCGAGTGTCGTGCGACAGTCGCGCGACAGTCTCGCGATGGTTTTGCGAGAATGCTAACCTAGAAAAATAAACATTCTAGCAAGCATTGAAACTTCAGACTAGGAAAGTACTAGGCTGCTGGAAGGAACTAGACGGCTGGAAGGAACTAGATCGCCGGAAGGTGTCACACTGCTGGGTTGTGTGGGGCTGTTGAATGGTAGCAAAATATTGTGTTAGAAAAAAATGGTGCCTTGAAGTTAACTCGTTTTAACTTGACAGTTGTTGTAGCCCTTCAAGCAGCTTAAGAGAGTCAGTCGAGAAAGCAGATGCTAATATTGCTCATACGTATGGCATGATTAGCCCAAATCAAATCAAAATTGCAATGGGTTTGGATGAGCCCTGTCCTGCGAAAATCTTTTTATACATTTACGCGAACAACAAAGGCACATATCAGACTGCACAAATGCGCGTTCTGATCAGAATCTTTGTTGTCCGCTGCTGTGATAATTTTTAAGGTTCTATATACTTGCAATATTCAAACATTAGAATGGCTTCTGAGACTAAGCAGGCTGTTTGAGTCTAACCATGGCACAATGATAATACCTTATACTGTAATACAAACAGTAAACATTTAAGTAGGCCTAATAAGATCCATCAAACACTATCCTATCAGATAGCAGAACCACTTCCAATAACTGAAATTAGTCCAAACAGTATACATGTACAAGCAAGTAGGACTAATCAATATATCATACTCATATGAAACTAGCTTCTCAGATAGCAAAAAAAAAAAATACTTGACAACTGAAATTAGTCAAAACTGTAAACTTAAGTATGCCTAACCAAGATCTCGTACTAAGAAGGAACTATCATCTCAGATAGGAGAAACACTTTTAACGAACCTTTGGCGATATAATTGCGTGTAATTTAAGACACTCTCACGATAGTCGTGACTGTCTCACGACGTTCGCCAGAACGTCGCTTGGTTTAATTTACTCGCAATGTAGTCGCGAAGTGTCTTATTTATTTCGCAATTGGTTCGCAATTCAGTCTTATTTATCTCGCAAATACGTCTTGTTCCAAAACGATTGCGACTAAGTTGCGAGGGGTCGGCGACAAGTTCGCGACGGGTTCGAGACACCCGCGATGACTTGACGACTATTTTGCGAGGAATTTTGTCGCATAAAATTGTTGAACATGTTCAAAATTTTCGCGACTACTTTGCGCCACTTGGCGACATATGCGAGGGAATTACGAATCACTGGCGACTGGTTCAAGACTGTTTTACGACCCACTCGCGATGTCTGCCGCCAGCTGTCTCAAAACAGTCGCAGTCCAGTGAGATAGGGGCTTAAGTTATCCAACCTGAATAAAAAAAATTTAGTGCGTATAATCAGGAAACAACAGACAGTACTAAGCACGCCACAGTGACAGTTGAATTTTTACTAATTAGAATGAAACTTTAGTTATTTTAATTGAAAACAATGTTCGGGTAGCCGAACTGAGTGTTTCAACACATCTATCAAGGTGGACAGAAGGCCATGACACGCCGAATGCAGGCCCGTAGGAAGCAATTACAGATTGGGGGGGGGGGGGGTGGGGCACACACAGATTGGGGGGGGGGGCACACATAATTTTTTTTAAAATGACAGACCTTTGTAATGAGCAATACAGTATTTGCACTATAAAATCCCTCACCTTTTTGCAAATTATTGGGGGGCACGGCCCCCCGTGCCCCCCCCCCCCCCCCTATTCCTACGGCCCTGGAATGACACAAGTGTACTCTACAGCGTTTAACGGAAACTACACACTAAAATACTAGTGAGGCCCCCCAGGGGGGGGGGGGGGTGTCTGTGCTCCCTTGATCCCTGAAAATAATGGATTGATCTCCCCATCTCCCTGCAAATAATGTCCTCGTCTCCCTAAAAGTATTTGCCATCGCTCCCCAAATCCCTTAAAATAGTTCAGCTTCTCCCCAAATCCCAAAAATTATAAGCCAATTCTCCCTAAAATGTATTTATCTTTCCGTAGAATTAAAATCACATACTTAAAAACTACGAAGCTATATAAGAACATACATATACATGTAAAGACAGGTCTTTGTCATGGAATACATGACATATAAAAGCCATGGAATGCATGACATATAATTAATTTCAATGAAATGCATTATATATGGCTCAAAGTATGAGGCCATCCTTAAAATGTTGTTGCTGTGACTGGTAGAGTAGGCTTTGAGGTTTACAGACATACCATTCGGGTTTCTTTTTGCGAACAGGGGCTGATTTTTACCAACAATTTTACCAACAGTTTAAACTAGAATTATCTAGACACTTTAGTGAAAGCATTTAACTATAAAAAACCTTTTCTACAATTACTTATTAGTGCATATGCTTGTTTAACTTCAGTTAAAGGCCAGGCCACTGTTGGACCTACAGTGAAAAGTGGGCAGTGGCAGGCTCTAAGAATTAATGGGTTTTCTGAACTTCTCCCAGGTCATGTCTAGGTCAATTACAGATTGTAAACATGCAGGTTGTTGGAATCAGCTGATCTATTGGAATGTGTGTACATTTGTAGTTGAAGATGACTGGTGTAAAATTCTTAAAATCTGTACTAGACAGGTGTTTTCAGAGATAATTTTTTCGAAGTGTGGGCACTTTTGAGGCATAAGGTGACACTAGGCTTATCAATATAAGCAACCACTCCTGAACTGATTTTGCCCTGTTGCCCAAATGGAAAACCCCAAATAAGGTCACAAAAGGGGGTCAAAGGTCATTAAGTGCATTATATTGTTGTGAGTTCAATTTGCAGTTTTTGTATTTATGTTTATTTCGCAAAATAAAAAGCAAATTGGTTTATCTAACTTAGCCAACATTCCTGGAATAAATGCATCCAATTTACAAAGCATGCTGACCCTACACAAGGTCACAAAGGGGTCAAAAGGTCACTAAGTGTATATAAAATTCGTGATTTTATACATATAAAATTATGGTTTGGACTGACATTGATGGAATTCACTGTGCATTGTCTGATCGATATCAGTGACTTTATTTTAATTAGTATATCATTTGTTTCAATTCTTATGATCTCATAAAAGGTCATTAAGAGGGTCAAAGGTCACCAAGTGCATAAGTGTTATTACAAATTTATGTTTACATTTTTATTGGATAAAACATTCCTGGGATTTTAAACATCAACCAGTTTTAAAATAACCTTTTCTTATTTGCAAGGCTAATTCCCTCAATTGAAGTCTATTATCAGGGTCAGAGGTTACAAGGTGCATTTTATGTGTGGCCAGGTCCTTAAAGCATCCTATGCAACTTTTGCATAGTTTAAAGCAGGAAAATGACTGTAAAATATCTGGAATGTCATATATAGATATACAATCGAAAACTGATATCTTTCATCTCCTATAATATTAACTTATCAATAAGTTTCCTTCTTTGCAATTCATCCTCAGTATCTGACTCTTCCACAACATTCAGTGGATTGCCACATGTAATAGAACCACAGCCGCAAGACGGAAAACAATTAAAATTATTAGATCTACATTTGCACTGTATTGTTGCACACACTTTGCAGCTGCATTGCAACAACTGCGTACATACTTTAGGTATAGGTTCTACGAGCAGCAGCTTTGGTTTCAAATGGTTGCTGTAGGGGTCTCGCACCGATCTGCACGTTTCAGAATCAATGTGCTCTGGGGACGGAACTGTAACATTCAACCATATAGTTGTCTGATAATGGGTGCGTCTTATGTGGAGTTTTAATGCATCTGATGTAGAAGGAAGCTTACCTGGGTCTTTTCCCTTATTTAACAAAAACACTCGCATTTGGTCAATATTTGTGATCTGGTTGATGGGTCAAGTATATTGCAGACAAATTTCTCGACGTTATCTACTGATTCATTTGTAAGCTACCCATATCCTAAACCTGTCAACGGCTGACTGTTATTCTCAAATGCTTTTCATGCTGTCACCTTGCCATGCCCAGGAAAAAGGACTTGCTGTATCACAGCCAATTACCCCATGGGAAGCAGGCAATACAGAAAGTAAGGAAGCATCCTATTTCATTTCATGGACTCGCACAAACTTGGGAGCCGTCTTCGTCCCTGACATAAACCATATTTTCCTGATAAGCTTTGAAATGAATCAATTAAGAGTACAAGAACATCCCCATCTCTACAAACAAAATTAACTCTTTTGAATCCATGCGCCTATTAAAGTTTGTTGGTATTGGGACATACTCATTGCGTTTAAGATCGGCTATTAATGTTTTGAATTTGATGTGTACATTCTGCGAATTATGTCATAACTGACACAATGACACGCAGCTGCATTCAGCAGATTTACAAGTTCCTTTGATCGTGTTGCCTGGTGTATTTATAATCCTAATTCCATATGCTTTGGGGTTAGTATTTTCCCTTCTGAAACCCCAAACGTCATGTCTTGTGCAATGCTCAAGACACACCTGTTCACAGATAGATCGTCATCCTCATACTCTGCTGGATCTTTACCTGTACAAAGCAGTCTAAGAGACACATAGAGACTCCTAGGTATGCAACTTGCTGCGTTTTCTATATGTCAGTTCAAACAGTTATTGTAGCTATTTGAGGATACTGTTTCCTTTCTCCTGTTTTCTTGGCTACATGATACATGTATAACATATACTCAGACTCTGAAATATGCGTGTTAGTTTTATTATTCCGAACCTACTTAGATTCTTGGCTTTTCTTTAGAAGTTTGACTATTTCGCTGGCTGATTTCAAGGGGAAAATTCATAGCGGTTCACGTGGATTCAATTATGGAACAAGCTGTAATTCCCCTGGCATTTGAGATTTGATTGTCTCGTTATGACCTAGATGCTTCCCCATTGCAAGGAGCAAATCTGTGTTACACTCCCATAATGCTTGCAATGTATAAATTTCTAGATTTTCAAGTCAAGCCCAAGTTCAAAACCAATTTTCTGGAGGCACGATTTGTAGGTCGAAGCATTTTCTGATTATCAATGTTTTCCAAAACGCCTACAGAAACGTTTTTCACATGTAGGATGGTACAGGCAATCTTCTACTGCAAAACCATGCATTGCTGCTAGCCTAACCCGCATCTGTAAATCAAATTATGACTATGACATAATCTAACTGACTTAGGTAATGTCAGTATATGGTTTAAGTCCTCCCTTGAAGTATGTTGGCAAAAATGCAGAGTGATTTATCTAGAGGTGGTAGTGATTGCCTAGACGGCCTAGAATCGCAAGAAGTGGAAGCCTCTTCTGAAGTATCCGTATGCCTCTCAGTACTTAGCTTTTACCTAGCTATGTGGAATGCAGACATGAAACTTGACAAACAAGTTATGTGGTATTTTACTCTTTTTTCCTGCGCAATTAAGGTGTTTGAGGTCTAACAATCTTAATATGTCAGTTACATCTATGTTGACGTAGTCACAGCGCTCCCATCGTTCAGAAGCTGCTTGTAGCAGCTTGTCACACCCATCCTCGCCAAGAGCAGATACCTTCTTGCTTTTAACCAATGTTTGGCGAATGATTCACACCTGTTCATCAAACGAGTTGCCTGTTGCAGGTCGTTTCAGATGAGAAATGCGCAATATTGCTTTTGTGGGTCGAACCTCAGACTATGATGGTTCCGACTTAAAGACTTATCTATAGATGAGATGGTTGGGGCCCGATGCTGCGTCTTTTGTCAGGTCCACCAGGGTTTAGTTGTTGGATTTATTTTGCTCCAGTATTCAGGAGATGATTCATGGATAAGTTAGGAGCCTTTCATGCATACCAAACATCTTTGTTATATGACTCCTATAAAATACCTCCTCTGATTGGCTGAAACTAGCTTGCACTGGTTGTGACAAATCTTGATGTCAAACAGTGATGAGCTAAAGACAGGTAACATTACTGACAGAGAGTTAAGAATAGATTGAACTAAATCTAGCCCAGGTGACATTAAGATTTGTCACTGCAACCTGAGAGCTAAAAATAGATATTGCAACACTGACTGATTTCTTATGTATATTCCACAGGTTAAATGTTTCAATTCAGAATTTGTTCATTTTATGAGAACTGCATTTAACCCATTTATGCCGAATGGAAATTCACACCGTTATCAATTGGAACAGTCCATTTCCGTTTTAAGGGGTGTTAGGTGGTATTTTTCATTTTTATTCAATTTTTACTAGAAAATTATACAAGCAAGCAGTGGAGACCCTGATCAGACGCCACATTCTATGGCGTCTGATCTGGGTCTGCACTATTTCCCCATGTCCCACAAAAAGGACGCTAGGCATATATGGGTTAAAATACAATTATTTTGCTTCTCTCATAAGAGTTGCAGAAATTTGGGAAGTGTATTGTTGAAATAATCTTCCTAGGAACATCTGACTTGAGTAAATTTATAAATATGAAAATAAAAGAGAGACAGTGTCATATAACAAAACAATTGGTGCATTCTTTTTCGGTTAACATCAGGATTAGTCAACCCTCGAAAGTGATGTTCACCTCGGCTTCGCCTCGGTGAACATCACTGTTCTCGGGTTGACAAATCCTGATGTTAACCTCAAAAGAATGCATCAATTGTATAATGTGTCTTAATCCACTACATAATTAATGGCGAGGTTGGTACCGTTAAATTCGTTTAAACCCTTGAGAAATTTTCTTACTGACTATGCCAAAGCGATGGATCTTTTTTGTTATTTGTTGTTTGTCGTTGTCTTTGCCAATGCTAGATGCCTGTTTGTTGTAGCGTTGTGGTCACCTGTTGGGGAAGGGCTGACCTCTTGGCTTTTTTGTGTGAGATGTTTTCTTGTGTTTTTGTCACTTTCCCATTCCGTGACCTGGGTCAGGTGTGGTACTTGATTGCATCGATTCCTGATCTTTGCCTTCTTCCTTACGTTTAATAAACGCTGATATTGACTGATTTTAATTGATGAAGTTGTATTTGTGATGTCACGGAAGGTCACACAAAAGTGTAATTAGATATCTGCTTTGTGTGTAAAAGATGCATTTGGGGCTCTGTGTTAATAAACATCAGACACACAGCCGACGTCAATAAATACAGCGCACCTAGTGCAGATTGATCAGTGCACAGTATTGCATTTCCAAGACAGCTTTATATTCCATTCAAAAAATGTTAGAATGAATAACAAAGACTTTTATTATGTGCTTTTTGCGAAAAAGTGATAACTATCACAAATGTACATAATAAATCCAGGCACTATGCAGTACCTGTACATACATACAGACGAACAGACAGCTGTGTTTGTAATAGCAGATGCTAAATTTCAACGATTTATCTAACTAGGCATCAGTATTTCAGTTATTTGAAATTATTTGCTGCAAAATGCTAGTGTCTTTGATGCTTAAGTACTGTGTTTAATGCTTTATGCATCATTTTGCACCTATTGACCTTTGACCTCATTTATTGACCTTAATAATGATCTTTGGTTTGGGCAACAGGCAAAAACTGAAAGAAGACATGTCCCTTAGTAACTTAGGCACTGTTGCCTTTCATGCCGCAAAAGTGCCCACAAACTTGTTTTCTAGCACTCTTATTTGCCTTTTGACGCTAGACTATACACTCTAAAAACAATGTGTTTTAATGTATGTGATCACATAAAAAGTGCACATACTCCTATAATCTTACATAGAGTACTTTGTAGGTCGCTCAAAAAGAGATCAGTCGGTGCATATGTAGATCTGGCTCTACACAGTATTCAAAGGAGGGTATATAATCTTGAAATATTTATGTGATCAGTGCGCTAATTAGGTCAAATGTTGTATACCTAGGGGTCCTTCCAATTGGTTCGAACATTGAAGATACTGATCCGACAGGAGCAACCCAATCTTGGTCTGCATTTTCCCTTCACCAGTCTGTCTGACCTAATTAGTGGTTAAAATGTAAACTGAAGATTGTAAACTTTGCTGTCAATGCAATGCGGACCTTTATATAAGTATGCATAATTAAAAACTAATTTTCTTATTTCTAAACTAAACAAAAAAACTTTAAAAAAAAGCAGTCTCATTTTTTTTATTCTTCTGTTTCATTTCCCTTGCGGCTGTGTCTGTGAAACAACTTCCTTTCACTTTCTTTTAATTGTGAAATTTTCTCATTATTAGCTATCATTATTATTTACTGTGCCTTTTCAAGAGCATGAAGGATTGTATAATTATGAGCTTCTGTCTAGGAATTTGACCACAGAGTGACCCCTGATATGGTTCTAGAATTTACCTGCTGCAGAAGGGCACAAAAGGGAGCCTGAATTTTAAATCAAAGAATTATTTTCGTAATTCAGAGATCGTACTTATCAAATGTCAATATTAACAATACGAAATATGTTGTTTCAGCATCTTGCATTTGCATGTATTTATAGCAGAATAGGAATACAATATATCCTGTGTAAGTATATATCTATCTGATAAGCATTCTTCAAAAAATCCTTTAACAAGGGCTAATTACCTAAAAAGATAATAACATAGCAGGTATGTAGGTGGCTCCGTAACATTATGTAGTCACACTGTCCCAAGGGGGTTTCGGGGGCATGCTCCCCGGAAATTTTTTGACAAAAATGGTGTGACCTGGTGCAATCTGGGACGTCCCAAAGTAATTTATTACCAACCTAAAAATCAACACTTTTAAGGAAAAAAAATCAACAAGAAAACTTAATTGCCATATTTCTCTCTCAGATCAATCTTGATGAGCATGCTAGTACGAAAATAAATACATTTAGAATGTACAAGGGGGGTCTGGGGGCCCCCAGAAGCAGAAGAAATTTTTAAAAAATCAAACAAAATGGAGGCTTTTCCTTATTTTTTTTTTTTGCTTTTTGGCAAGGCTCCCTATATGCCCAAAATTATGAGCTTGCTCCCTAGCTCCCATAAAATAATTACCAGTGCTCCCCAGCTCCCTGAAAATAAATGGCCATTCTCCCCTGATCCCCAAAACCCCTAAGGACCCACTAGTAAATTTTCTGTCTTACAGAGCAAAATGTACAGATTTCACCATAAATTATGAATAAGTAGGACCAGATCTATTTCTCCTAACCCGGGACTGCTACACAACAGATAGAATATATCTTGGAACAAGGGAACAAAAGTATGCATGGGTCTTGGGATTTATGAATCAAAGCACTGAAAGTATTGATATGACGATAGCTCCAAAATACTACAGGATAAATATAGTTCAGCTTTTAAGAAAATCTACTGTCGATGTCCCGATTATTATTAACGTTGCCGAGGGTGTATGAGATTTTATTTCTGTCCGTACTGCTCACTCTCCTGTCTTGCGGTCCGCACATAAGCAGTCCATCATATCTTAATAATCAATGCATTGCGATCAAGAAGATTGCAAAACTAAAAGGACACAAGGTACTGTATAACAAAACAATGACCTAACGCAGAATCCCCATCAACAATTGGACCAACAAGTGTATCATTTACAATAGAACCACTACGTTAGAACGGACATCCACCTTAGCCACTCAAGGGGGTTAAAAGCTTTTTATTGGTACCAAATCTTCGCCTAGATTATTTTGTTGAAAAAAAAACACCTCTTGCTGGAAAGTGTTTAGAACAATTTTTTGCGATAGCTTTTAACCGCGTCATTTTTCGAACATCTTTTGCGATGAAAAGTATTCAGGAACATCTGCGCCAACTTGTCCAAACGGTTCCAACATTGAAGACGCTGCAGTTACCTCTGTGAATAGATGTACTCTTTGAACATTTTAAGCAAAGCGCAAATAAACCAAGTTCAAGATGTCAGTCAAAAAGTTAAATTGCAGCGCCCTAAGTCACTAACTAAAGCGATGGATGGCTTGTTCAAATAAAATGGAAATCACGCCTGATTCGCTCGTGTATAAAACTAGTGGGGTCAGCTCAAACCCTCCATTTCAGAGCACGTGCATGAGTGAAAAATGGCACGTTATGCGAAACTCAGCCTTTGTTCCTACAAATGAGCCAGCCAAAAGTTGACTTTGCATATGCGCGGTTAATTCAGAGTATGCAAACGGCAATTTTATGTTATACACAACCTTTGAATAGCGAGATATTCACTGCTTACGAATACTTTTTGAAAATACCCGTTCTGTCCACGCCTATACGAATTTTACCTGTTAATTAAGGGGTAATTTTAGACGAATTCAATTTATTGCAAAATCTTCATCTATGTACACAAGTATCTGTTTGTGCCACACGCGCAGACCTTTTGCAGACGTTGGCGGAGAGTCTCCTCTACATCTTTCATTGCCAACACAGTTTGCCGCTAAAATGATGCCATAACTTTAGCGAAAGATACATGAAACCTTCTAATAATGACAAAATATTGCTAATTGTTATATGACTGGAGAGAATCCTGTCTCCTGATTGGCCCAATTTGTCTTCATAAATCTCTATGTCTACCTCAAAACTGGCCTTAACTGGCTCAGAAGGTGATATAGGATGAAATCCAGCTCAAACTAGTTTCCAGAAGTTAAAATTTTTGACACTTCTGCAATATCACCCTCTAGAGAGCTAAAAATAGCATGATGAGTATAAAACTAGCATGTGCTGCATGAAATTGACGTGATTTGCTGTTTCACATCCCAACAGGTAAACTAAAACTTTCATGAATTTTAACAACTGTTTTGTTATGTTTTGTTTGTTCATTTATCTTTGTTTGAATAAACAAAATGCAAAAAAAAGTTTTATGATTTAATTTTTCATTCCACATTTAGAGAATTACATGTAATATACATTTCAAATTGCAAAATACTACATAAAATATTGTAATAACAGTTGATAAAACTTGTTAGAAAGTCCTTAGGTTGAAGGTTGACTTCAGCAACAAAAGTGAATGTAGAACATTTTCATTCTAAGTTTAAAAGTCATATAACAAAACAGTTATTGACTTCAATTTCGGTAGACATGAGGATTTATCTACCCTTAAAAGTGATATTCACCTCGGCCTAGTGGCCTCGGTGAATTATCACTTTTTCGGGTAGATAAATCCTTATGTCTACCTCATTGAAGTCAATAATTGTATAATATCATGAAAAGCACTAGGGATAAATTCTTAAGATAAATATGCGATGAGGATGACGTAATTTGTAAAACAAGACACTGCTGGGGAGTAGTTACTTTATCAACAAGCTTTCTTCAGCGGATAAAAACAAAACTTACCGATGAAATAAATGGCAAATTATGACAATTATAGATGATATGAGACAAAACGAATTGTGCACATTAAATCTACGTAACTCAGACAGTTTCTAGATGCAAGGATGGACAATGACGATCATGAATATAGAGAATACTAGGTGAGTGTCTTTTGATATCACGTTTACCAGGCAAGGCTTTGAGAACGCTTGTTGACATCGCGAAGCTTGCCAAGCGATTCAACATGCATTCTCAAAGCCGAGCCTGGTAAACATGATATCAAAAGACGCGAACCTGGTATTCTATTTATCAGTTTACCCATTGTTGAACACTCTTTAAAGTAGCGATAATGACGTAATTTTTTATTTTGTGTTGATCCAGCGTCATTAGCGACGTCACTAAAAAGTGCAACGTCATCATGACCTGATAAAGGTAACATGCCGTGAGATAGGAAACGTTTATTAGGTTATGTTGAAACAATTCAGTTTATATCAGGGGTGACTGATAAAACTTTACATGAGTATATCGAGCAATGCAAAGTTTGTATACAAATTGCATGACTAAAGCTTAATTTCTATGATTAATCTGCTGATAGTAACTGTCTCCATGTTAACGTAGAAGGGAGTCAGAGAGTCTGATTGTCACAAAAATTTTATTCCTTTTCATCTTAAATCACAGCTGTCATTACCAGCTTCACTCGAATTAAAATGTAAATGGATAACGTATCTGATGAATTTTTTTATATCACAGTGCAAAATGTGACTTTTGACATAAAGGTACTTTTTACTACAACTTTGTCAGTGCAAGATGTACCAGTCATTTTGAAATGCCATAATTTGCAGAGTCTCGACAAAGCCATGGATTATTTAATTGAAATAAAGTTTTGCAAGAGCGAAATTACTTTCTGAACAGGCGCATAAATTATGTAAGGTCGCGTTTTAAAATTTTGGTTCAGTCTATATCTTACCACTTGATAAAACATGTCTAAACTTTGAATTGATAGCAAGATTTAGTTGTCTAGAGCAAATAGCATGTGAGGTATAAGTTGTTTTATAAGTACATCCCTAATGGATCTCTCATTTCTAATGTTTTTATTGATATCAATTATACAAGTTCGATAATTCTAATTTTAGACTATTGAGTAAAGGACTTTTTTGTCAATCAATAACAATTGAAAAAGGTCAGGGTAATAAAAGTGATAAATACCTTGTCAGTATCGACCTGTGAGTTGGTTGATGAATACTCTAACTCACCAGTCTCTGGTGTCCAAGCTGAGAACTTTTACTTCCAAATGAAGTTTATAAATTGCTATCTTAGAGAGATTATCAGTTTTACTAAAAAAATGACATAGAGACTGGGGCCAGTCTAGGCAAGTCTAATAAGTCTAATAAGTCCACAAGAGGAGTAGCTATTCCATGATTTTCTCCTCATTTGCAAAATAGATAATATGCCTATCAGACTATCAGGTGAAAAGACTGTCTAAGCTTTAATTTGGTAGCTAGTTTAACAAATGTAGTGTAATCTGCTAATGAGACATGAGTCATTTGTAGGTACAGACTCCCTTTCATTAAAATTGCATTAAATACCCTCCCCTGAAGCTCACATAATTTGTTTATAGCGAAATCATTCTGGATTTATTTGAGCTAGATACTATGACAAAAAATTATAAAAAAGAATAGTCCTATGCAAGATCATTCGCACAAGTTCCCACCCACCCCTGGTTTGCATACATGTTTGTTATATAATTCCTATAAAAGACCTCATCTGATTGGCTGAATCTAGCTTTCCCTGGTTGTGACAGATCTTGAAGTCTGCCAGTGATGAGCTAAATTCAGCCCGGGACAGATCGACATTAGGATTTGTCAGATTTAGACAGCTAAAATAGTTTGAACTAAGTTAAACCAAGGACAGGAAGACATCACTCTTTTTACTGCTGCCTCACAGCTAAATTTTTTGCGAAAACTGACAAGAGATTGCATATCAAATGTTTTTGAATAAGGAATTTGTTCATTTTATGAGATAAGTAATTTAAAAAAAAACGCAATTCTTTTGCACATCTCATAAGAGTTTCAGAAACTTGAAAAACAATTGTTTTCAGTGCACTAGGAACATCTGACTTGAGTTAATTTATAAATATGAAAAAGACTTTATATGAGAGACAGTGTCATATAACAGAACAATGGGTGCATTTTTTCGGTTAACACCAGGATTTGTCAGCCTTTGAAATTGGCTTCCTAAACATGTTACCTTACAGATTTTGATTTTTTCCTTCAATTTGTGGCAATTTTGAAAATATGCAAATAAAATAGTGAAGACGCCATTTTCAGCTTGCCAACATTAGTTTTGGGATTAAGCATCCAACATACCCCTAAAAGTAATCTAAACTAGTAAGTGAGTATGATCAGGAAATACCACAATCACAAACCGCAGACAACCCCATGGCACCGCGAGGAAGAGCCCCTCAACCATCACGAGACACCAGGAAGACAAATTAAGCAAAGCAACCAGCTCTCTCTTCTCCATCAAGATGATTGCAATTCTAGAATGGACATAAAGTAACGTACAACAAAACATAGAACAATTACAGACTCCCACAATTGGAGTAACAATAAACAAAAAGTCAACAACAACAGAACCACCGCCTTAGAACGGACAGCAGCCTAAGCCACCGGGGGGCTTAAATGCATTTTACAGGTACCAAATTTTGGCCCTAGATTCTGCTGTTGTTGAAGTACAAGAAATGTTCAGCTCGCATGGAGACCATCTAACTAATTCAATGTATCATCATGGAAAAAAACTCTAATCAAATTAACACACCATTTATTTATTTATTTATTTATTTATTTATTTATTTATTTATTTATTTATTTATTTATTTATACAATATTTCAAGAGGATGACATATTTAGCTTGATGAAACAAAGATAAGGGCTTATGACTCGCAGATAGTCAGAGCTAAAAAACCTCAAGTTGAGCCACGGTCGGTCCAGCTACAGATAAGCATCAGGCACCAACCCCCCCGATTAAAGCTTTACGTCAGAGCCGTCATAAAGTCTGGGGCCTGACCCACCGTCGTGCAATTAAAGAGGAAACCATAGCTATAAACCGTGATTTGGTTTAAAACTAGGCATGCAGACTGTCGCCTGATCTCCAAGTTATATCCAACCCTTATATAACGGTTTACTATCTTTTTGAATTGGTTTTCCAACAATTCGTTTGAATTTATAAATCACCATAAAATATAGGTTCTGATATGCCTTGTTGCAGAAGAGTTTACAACCCAATGTTGTATTTAACAATTAACTCTGAGTGTCTGTGGTAGAATTTAGAAAATGCTTTTCGAATTTATGATATCTATAACCTTGTTTTAATAACTTAGCAGTTAGAAATAAGTTTATTTTATTGAAGTCATCAACATTTGACACACTATAGAAAACGAATAAGTTGAGAAATATACACCATAGGAAGGAGAGCAAGGAACGTCTCCATCAAGAAATGGGAAATTTACTATTTCAAAATTAAAATCGTCCTCTTTATGATAAATTCTAAAAGAAACTATGCCATTTGTTATGGACAAGTTCAAATCCAAAAACGGAGCTTCAGTATCAGAAGAATTCGCCTTATTTAACTGAAGCTCAGTGGGATATATCTGATCTACCATTTGTTCAAAATTAAGGATTATCAATATTAAGTAAGTCATCTAAATATCTGGAGGTTGAGTTAAAAGCTTCAATAATATCAGTTTGATTATTGTCTGACAGAGACAACATAAAGTCTCTCTCATAACAAACCAAAAACAAATCTGCAACAAGAGGAGCACAATTAGTACCCATTGAAATACCTACAATTTGTTTATACAATTTCGAGCTAAATCTTATAAATAAATTGTCCAAAGATAATGAAGCGCATCACACATTTTCTGACATGACCACAATTTATATCGTTTAGGTTGTTCAGAAGTAAAAAAGGCATTTATATCATTACAAGCCAAGTAAAGTGAGCCTTCTCTGTTAAATCTTTGTTAAATTATTTCTGTTAGTTTTTCTTTGATTAGATTATGAGGCAATGTAGCATAAAGAGTAGAGAAATCATATGTAGACAAACCAGATGCTAGAAAACCTCTTGACTTCAATTTATTAATAATTTCACCTGAATTTTTAATAGACCAACATAAAACCGTTTTATTTACAAAATGCCTCTACATAAGGTACTTATCTGATATAAGTTATTGCGTACAGAGGAGAAAGTCGCCGTGGTGTAGTTCAATTAAAGTAAGAAAGACAGCAAGGATCAGGAATCGATATAATCAAGTACCACACATGTCCCATGATACCATATGGGAAAGTAACAAAACCACAATAAAAATCACAAACAATAGCCAAGAGGTCAGTCCTTCCATTCAGATGACCATAAGGCAGCAATAAACAGACGCAAAAGCATGACAAATACAAGACAAAGATAACATAAATGATTCACAAAAGAAGTACCGCCATGGAACGGGTAAAGGGTAACAGCTATTCGCCTTTATCTAGGTAGGGGTGATCCCAAGCACTCCCGTCTCTGGGTGTTCCCAAACATAAAACCACAAAGCGGTATACCGAATCGGCCCAGTACAGCTAAAGACTTCAAGTTAAAAACGGTTCTGCTCCTCCCCCCACTAGGGAATTTTGCAGACATATCCTATTTTGAAGGAAATTTAAAGCTACGATTTTAAAGAGATGTTGACACTCTGTATTCTGGGGCGTAAACAGCCTGTTACCTATGTTAATGTTACAATAAAATGAAAGCTTGGGCTACACAAAGAAGACATTATACTTGTGGGGAGCGCAGTAGCTCAGTTGTAGAGTGCTTGACTCGAGACCCAAGGGCCGCGGGTTCGAGCCTCACCGGTGTCACTGCGTTGTGGTCCTTGAGCAAGACACATTTATCTTAGCTTGGTACTGGTTCAACCAAGGAATACCCGTCCCTGTTTAACTGAAATATTGTTGATGGGACGTAAATAATCAAATATGACAAAACATTAAACTGATACTTATGTACTCAACAAGCTGGATGCCTCAGCTACATAAAAGAAGCATTTTGACCAAAATTACAGCTTCCAATGGTGTTATGTACGTTACATAGATAAACTTTACCTTGGAAAATTGTAATTGTGACTAACATATTTTACTGTTAAAGCTGCATAGTCTGTAACTTTTGATCTTTTAATTTTAGAACTAATGTTTGTATTTTTCAAGAACACAGTAAAAAACTAAAATTCAGGTATACATTTTACTAATTTCGTAAATCTTAACAAATTATCAGTATCAAAGCAACAGCATTTATGTTAAAAATTAACTGTCTATAATTATTGGAGGGACACAAATAATTACCAACAAGAGAAATATACACCTGTTTTATAAGATGATTCACTTTTCCAAGTAGTTTTCAGCTATAGTGAACAGATTTATTGTGAAAACATAACTTAATTCTACTTTTACAAATGATTTAAAAAGAAAAGAAAAATTTTCTAAAAATTTTCATAGTTGCAGACTTAGTCTCTATAACTGCTGCTGTATGCATTTTTCCAACTTTTTATGTCTCGCCACTTTAAAAAGTGCGGGGTATTATGTTATACCCTTCATTCAAAAAATTGCGTTCGAATGTCCGTCCGTCTGTCTGTCCGTGCGTCAGTACGTCCATCCGTGCGTCCGTCCGTCAGCGCATCGTTTTCACTCTCTGCTGGGAGCATTTTTTAACCAATTTTCTTCAAACTTGCTATAAGAGTTGATATTGGGGAGGAGTGTCCTGGGATTGCAGATGGGTAAATTCTGGCAAATAAGTACAGAGTACGGCCCTTGATGGACGTTAGAAATTGGTTTTATATTCTCTTTTTACCGATTTTCTTCAAACTGGGTATAAGAGTTGATATTGAAAAGTAGTATCTTGGTATTGCAGATGGATAAAGTTCAACAAATAAGTACAGAGTTATGGCCCTTGATTGACGTTATAAATTTGTTTTTCACTCTCTATCTCTAGCATTTCTTTACCGATTTTCTTCAAACTTTGCATCAAAAGGTCTAGTTCAAAATGATTTTCGTTGCATTGAAAATATCCCATGCCGGGGTATGTTGCATGCCTGCAGCGCTTTTATTTAATCTTAGTGTAGTCTAATATATTTAATTAACTCATTGAAAAACAAAACTTTGCTTTTCCTATCTTAAATATTTGTCTTAAATGAGCTGTTAAACAACCCTGCCCCGATTTTAAGTAGTGGAGTTTGATATATATTATCGAAGAAAAAATATGTGAAATTATTTGACACTTGTGGATATCTTACTTTTTTGGACAGTCTTGCTAAAATAATAAAGAATCATAGATTTTAAAGTTTGACATCAGGATCAGAGCACATAAGGATGTAACATATGTTACATGGCATAATAGGTGAGCAAAAATTGTCTTGAAGTTAGGGACGATATTTCAGAAAATACTATTTTCCACATGTTTTCCTACACATCTCTAGCCTCTGATTCCTTAATCTTAGGTATCTCAGTCATTGCCCATGGACTTTTGTTACAGATGTTATAAATGCTCTTTTTATCACATATTTTCTAATGCGTATGATACCAAAGAATATAGAGATAAACATAGAAAACATTAGTTTCACATTTAAATGCGACAATTTAATAAATGTTCGTACTGAATGTAAATATTCAAAACCAATCTTTATTAAAGTTAACCTCATATACAATATATATCATTGTGTCTGCCTCTGTGGCAAAATTATCGCCCATTTCATCACAACCAGTAGAATGATCGCATAGTATAAGGACTGCAAACTGAGGAAGGTCCTGTTCCATCCCACCCCATTGGGAATTGTGCAGACGTATCCTATCCTAAAGGAGAGTTTAAGCTGCATCAAACAAGAGATGTTTGCACTCTGTAAACCAAGGGGTTAGCCTGAAACAGCCTGTTACATATGCTACCATATCAAATTAAGAATAAGTAAATTGAAAGTCTGAGCTACAGAAAGAATTTAAACTATCTATTTATTTGAAAAAGTCATGTAGTTTGCATGTTGAATGCATATGGTGTTATGTGCGTTACTTATAGTAAAATTACCTTTTAAAATTGGTAATTGTGACAAACACCACTTATATGCGCTTCCTGTGTTCCTCATATTTTGCTCTCAAGTGACTTAATTGAATTTAGACAGCATTTGTAGCCTTTGTCAGTACTAAACAAAACGACTGAGCTATAACAAATCATAGCACTCTTCAAAAGCAGATACAGCATGTCAGAGTCATGGGATCAAGCACTTAATTACACATGGGTAGTGTTTGTTGCTGTTTCTCATATATGCATACAATATAATATGACTGTGGTAAATGTCTCTTCCTGTGAAGTGGCAATAGCAATCTTACTGCAACTGTCTCTGCATGCGTGCTAGTCAAGTGATAGCATTGCTCTGATTTTGCAAAATATATGCTCTACCGTGTACCTCTTAGCATACATAAAGATATTTGCCATTGGTCAAACAGAAATTTGCTTTTTGTTTACACCATTTGCCATGGAGCTTTACCAGTCCTTTGGTGCTTAAATCTTCAGATCTTTGATCAAAAGTATTTCGATGCTCGATGTTTGCACCTAAGGAACTTAATTGAGATTTCTTTAGATATATCTGTAACAAAGCGACTCTTAGGGGTATTTCATGCAAACCAAACATCTATGTGTCATGATCCACATCTGAACTGAGGGCGAGGTAAGCGCACCGTTAAACCGGTTTAAGCCCTCCAGTAAAATATTTACTGACAGTTCCAAGGCGGTGCTTCTTTTGTGCATCATTTATGTTATTTCTGTCTTGTTTTGTTATGCTTTCATGCACGTTTGTTGATGCCTTGATGTCACCTGCTTGGAAAGGGCTGATCTCTTGGCTCTCGTTTGTGATGTCTAATTGTGACGTTGTCACTTTACCGTTTGTATCCTTGGTCAGGTGTAGTGTTTGATTGTATCGATTCCTGATCTTTGCTCTCTTACTTATCTTGATGATTTTGGCAGACGGTAAAATACCATTTCTGTTTCACCTTGAAAGCTATCTGGCATATGAGAAAAGAATTAAGATGGACATTCAATTTGCCATCAGTTATGTTTGCAACTTGATCATTTTTGTTGTCAGTACCATGAAGCACCCTTAAATTTTGATTTGTCAGCTTTTGCCGACATACCATCAGCTGTTGCATTGAAAAAAAGGAAACTGGACTATGGGTAGAAAAGGATAACCAGTAAGCCTATATTGTGCTCAATGGATGATTTATACAGTAAACAAGTTAATAAGGGTGTCAAATTTTATGATCGGCTGAAAAGGCTGAAATTGAGAACACTTGCCTCTGACGGTGTAATCAAAAAAGAAAATGTCAAGACGATTCCCTTGCTCATTTAATATATCAAGTTATATATGTTAAATCCTTTAATAAGCAATGTTATCCTTAATAGAAATTTAGTGAATCATTGAAGTGAAAGGGTCTAATTTGTGCTATGTTAATCCTGCATTGCATTTCTTTAGCTGCTGTGATAAATCTAGTTCGTTCATCTAAATGGAAAGAATTTTCTCTCTTTCATTACTACCGAAGTACTAAGACTTCATAGAAGTTTTGGGAAAGATAATAAGTGTTCCGAGACATTATTAGGTGGAAATGTCCTTGTTGCATGTCTGGGAAGGCAACGCATGTCAAAGTAAACCAGCTAAGATATGAGTCGTTTTCACAGAAATATCAAGGTACATCAGGCCAGGTACCTATTGCTGTTAATGACATTTTTTTCCTCCTTAGTTTAACTTTAGCTTTAGTCTTTCTCCTACTGGCAGAGTATCACCACACTGGTAAATGTATACGTCGATTTGGTGGTATTTACGCGTATTGCCGGTACTTCAAAGACCGATAGTGGTAGATATTGGTGTTTATACAACATAGAAAAACATGCCATATGCCTAAAGGACTATAGACTTCAATCATTATTAAGTATTCAGCATGTGCATGGCGATTTATGTAAGCATTTAGAAATATATTCGAGTACCGATCTTCCTATTCCTAAATCCTTACATAAATCGCCATGTGCATGCCGAATACTTAATAATGATCTAATTCTATAGCTAGTCCTTCAGGCATATGGCATGTTTTTCTATATAGTATTAACACCAATATCTACCACTTCCGGTCTATGAAGTACCGGCAATACGCGTAAATACCACCAAATCGACGTATACATTTACCAGTGTGACCACTTGGAATGCATGGTCAAAGAGCCAGCTATCAGGAATTCATATCACTTTCCGAATGTTTCAAGCCATGAATGGCATAGTTAGAAGGTTGATGATGGTTCATCGATGTTGAGTGGACTAGTAGTAAAATTGTAAAACAGGAAATTATTAAAATACTGTGTGATGATTATACTGGTTGCAAGGAAGCAGGTATTAATGATGACTACCACAGAAGCAGACAACGACAAACGCTAAATATGAGTGTTACTTGGATGAGAATTAGTTTTGACAATTTACAATAAAAAGGAATATTTATTGTATTGTCTAGTATAAATGTAAAACTACCATTTCTGTTTGTGCCTCTATATTAAACATTATATGCAGAGTATTATGAAATGTGTCAGAAAGATCATTGATAACATATGTAACAACAGTCCATGGGCTAGATAATCAGAAGTCAATAGTATTTCTAACGTTTTGGCCCCAATATTCCAAGATTTATAAGTACACATATGAAATATATTGGCTCTTTCTGAAATATAATATATTACATCAGACATTGGCTTCCCTCATCAATTACATGTTATGTCTGTTACATCTCAAATAAGTGTCCTGATCTTAGAAACTTGGTGCGGCTTGCAGATAAGTCAGCAAGAAACTCTAAGAAAATGTAAACTATCCACACATTGGAATTGTTTTCATATGTGTTTTACTTTAACGGTAATAACATTATTTGCTCCTCAGTAAAACCGTGGGTAGGGATGTGTACTAGCTCATATAAGGCAATTCATTTAAGATAGAAAAACAAGCTTTGTTTTTTGTATTTGGCATTCAAGTATATAATTGTAAAACCTTATTTAAAACGGTTTGTAATCGACACAGAGCAGTTATTAAACTAAATGACGATATCCAGAATTACCACTTTTAAATTATAATTAAATTCATGTAAAGCACATAACACCAGGGGCAGCCATATTAATGTTAAACAGCATCCATATGTTGTAAGGCATCCAGTATGCAGACGATTAAATGCAAATTGATAAGATAGCTTTAAAGTCTTTTCTCTGTGACTCAAACTTTCAACCTTCTTATTAAAGCTGTTACAGGCTAACGCCCTGGCTTACAGAGTGCAAACATCTCTTATTTGTTGCAACTTGAATTATTATATAAGATAGAAAATATCTGCGATATTCCAAAGGTCTTTGGGATGGAACTGGCTTTTACTGAGCTTGCAGTCAAAATACTGTTTGACGATTTTTCTGGCTTTGATGAGAAGAGGTGGACAATTATTTTGCCAGAGAAGCAGATATATTGGATATTGTATCTGACTTGGATAATGATTAGTTAAGAATATTAACATTTGATAGGAACACTTACTAAATGAGCCATGGCATGAGATTTCCAACAATTTGACATTTTGACAAGGGTGGACTCGGAAGATCCTCTGCAGCCTCCTTTTAAGCTTAGAAACTCCAAATGATGTTCAGTCAGTAGCTTAACAATCATAGAATACCCAAGCGACTAGCAAAGGTTCTGATCAGACTGCGCGTATGCGCAGGCTGATCTGAGGCTTTGCTGGTCGCACATACCAAATTGTTGGAAATCTCATGCACTGGCTCAAATGGTCTTGTTTACATATGAAGCTGATTTATATGTCTCACTAGGCTCTATTTAAATTTTAGGATTATGCATATTAGGAAATAGTGAAAAAAGTTCACTGATAAGTGATAACACCTGTATCAAAAGTACATGAGATTGATAATCACCGATGAACTAATACCTAAGATTTAAACACCAGAGGCTCGAGACCTATAGGAAAACATGCGAAAAGTAAAGACCATGCCCTACGTCAAGTCAATGTCCTGGCTCATTTACTATGCCATGTAACATATGTCACAGCCTTTAACAAGTGCTCCGGTCTTGTTGTTAAACCTGCAAAATCTATAATTCTTTATTATATGAGCAAGACAATCCCAAAATACGTAAGATACCCAATAGTAGGAAATGTTCACATATATTTTTACTTAAATAATTCCTACAAATTTAGGCTCATTAAAATTGGGGTAAGGATTGTTTAATGAAAGACAATATTTAAGATAGCAAAGCAAACTTTGGTTTTTCTAGAAGTCAAATGATTATGTTAGTACAGCACAATCAAAACATTTTGAAAATACACATATGCGCTGTAAAAGTAAATGGTATTGGTCTCACTTATCATTATTAAATGGTAATTTAATTAAAGTAACACACGTAACAGCTTAGGAAGCCGTATTTCGCTCAAAAAGCTTTTATGTGTAGCTAAGGTAGACAGCATGCAGGCTAAATGAAAAATTTAAATAGCTATACAGTTCAATGCTTTTTCTGTAGCTCAAACTTTTCTTTTTCCTTTTCTAAAATATGATATGGTAACATACGTAACAGGCTGTCAGAGACTAACGCCCCGGCGTACAGAGTGCAAACAGCTCTTAAAAGACGTAACTTGAAATTGTCTACAGGACAGGATATGTCTGCGAAATTTCCTAAGGGGTGATGGAGTGCAAAACCATTCTCAGCCACCAGTCTATTACTGCAAAGAAACAGTCTGTCTGTCTGTCTGCCTGCCTGCCTGCCTGCCTGTCTGTCTGTCTGTCTGTCTGTCTGTCTGTCTGTCTGTCTGTCTGTCTGTCTATACTGCCTGACGCCCTCGCGGGCTTTGACGGCAGGGATGAACTGTTCCGAGTTGCAGGATGAAAGTCTAGAAGTAACCATATCTAATAAAACAAGTTTTGTGGTTAAGATTCAAAGACGTAAGAAAGAGCAACTTTTCTTGCACAAGACAAACTGGCATGTGTATCACAATGTAAATGCTTAGGCCAGAATTTTTCTATAAGTTGATTTACGAACCCTCCTACTGTAATTTTCCGGAAAGTAGGGAAAAAAAATTTAATGTCTATTTTTTTTATATTTTATCCGCCGACTCTTAATATTAATTGTTTGGTTAAAAAAATAATATTTTTTTGAGGTTCTGTCTGTGCATTTTTGAGAGTGACATTGTTAAAAGTGATTTTCCTGTCCAGATTTTTAGGAAAATGATTAAATAATTAAAGATTACCTTACTAGTTTTACTATTTTTCTGGAGATATTAAAGAAAAAAAAAAGAAAAAAAAGCTCTGAAAAAAAAGCTCTGAAAATGAACTGGTCATTTTCAGAGCTTTTTTATTTTTTTCGTCCCCCCCCCCCCCCGACCCTAGATCTGAAAAGAAATTCCCGTAAATCAACTAATAAAAACAATCTGGCCTTACGTAGTATTGGATAAATGCATCCAACGAGTTGGAAAAGATCTGGCATATTGTTACATGAACAACCAAATTTGACAACATGCAAATCATAAATAGTGTGAAAAAAATAAACCAAAATATATACAGAGCGCATTTGGTTCATGCATGGGAAAGACCTCAAACAGTAAGCAATCTAGGGCAACCATTTTTGCCCGGTGACACGCCGTCTTGACCTGATAAATATACTTAACAACACCTGAATTGCTTGCTTTATATATACAAAATGATGGAAGCCAGTAAAGCAAATGAAAGCGTATCTGAATATTCAAAGACTGGGTTATGCATAACAGTAAAAGTTTTGCGGGTGTTGTCACGAGGAAACACACAAAATTCAATTAAATGTGACAGGGGTCCAATTTTTCAGATTGCAAATTTGAACATAAATCTCACACGGTTTAGACCTTCAGAAATCCACTACCAACCAGATCCGACTGCACTAAATGGTATTCTAGACATGTGAGAACCAGAGAGGCGAAGGACTTATCACAAGTGTGTTTTGATCGTTTAGAAAAGCAATCTTAAAAAGCGGGTTTCTCATCAAATTGATAAGCTTGAAATTTTAATACTAAAATCCCTATAAGAAAATCGATGTGTTGTTGCATCTTAGTCTGAAGACGTTGCTAGTCAAGAAATGGCAGAAACATTTTGCTGTTAGGTCTCCCTGATTTGGCAAAAGAAAATTATCAAAAATCGTGATAAATTGAAGAACATTTAATTTTCCCTCTTTGTTATTGTCAAAGGGAGACAATTTACATTTTTTTACAAATTTGATAAATTTGAAAGTGATTTCTGAGCTTGTTTCAAGTGGTTAGTCAGTGTTCTTGTGTTTTTATGCAACACAATTATGATAAGCATAACACTTTTTTTTGCACTTGTGCAATTGCAAAGGTCCCTGAATAAAGCTTAAACACACAAAAAGGAACATAACTTAGACATCAAAAGAGACAAATTGGTTGAGTTTCAAAGAAGTGTTTGCTGTATGTCTGGGAAACATTATTAAGCTTTAGTAAATACGCTTTGTCCAATATTTTCCCACAAAACATAAACTACTGTTAGTGCAGCGTTTTCACTTTTGTTCAGTATATGTCTACAAATTATCATGAAAATACCTCAATGGACATAAGAGTTAACTCATAAAGCGCCAGCTATAATTTGTAGCAGACGACAATTTAAAATTTTGCCACTTTTTCAAAAATAACCCACAAGGCATGATATTTCATGGGAATCGTCTGGCAGACGATTCTCATTAAATATCATACCTTATTTTTTCCGAAAATTAGGAAAGATTTGTTTGTTTGTTTGTTTGGTGCTTAACGACGCATCAACCCTTGGGGGTCATTATCGTCAGACGGTATTAATTAAACATGATGTGGATAAAATAGTTAAAAATTTGTAAGTTAAATAAAATAAATGATGATGATGAGTTTGTATAATGATATCGAATTGCAATACGATTGTTGACAGGAGAGACCACGTACAATATCTGACAATTTCAAAGAGCTATTCAGATAACTGTACATGTTCTTTAACTGAACAGAATACAACATAATACAATCTGTATTATGGTCTGAAACAAATGTAAAACAAAACATGATTTTAAAAATAGCAATTAGATTTTGTTAAAAAGATTTATTTGTCTTAAAAATGTCATAATACTACCAATATGTATATCTTGAAATAATTCTTTCATGTTGTCAACATGGAAGCAATTATTTCTTACTTGTGCAAAGTCGCCACATTTCAAAAGGAATTGACGTACAGTGAATGGTGCGTCGCAACCAACAAATTGTGGCTGCTCTTCACCTTGTAGTAAGTATGAATGAGTGACTCTTGTATGACCTAAGCGGAGTCGAGCTAAAACTACTTCTTCTTTTCTAATGTTTCGAACAACTGATTGATATTCACCAATAGTTGGTTTGATGTCAAGAAGTTTATTTCCAATGCTGATATTCCATGAAGTTTGCCATTCTTCCAAGATATATTTATTGATATATGGCTTAAAATTAGAAATTGGAATTTGAAAAGAAGTTGGTTCTAATGAAAGCGATGTTTTTGCTTGCTTATCTACCATCTCATTTCCTTGGATACCTATATGACTAAAAATCCAACAGAGAACAATTTCTTTATTAGCTAAAAGCTCATGATATATTTCTAAAAGATTCTGAATCTGTAGATTCTTTGAACTGGTATGGTTCATTGCTTTCACAACAGAAAGCGAGTCAGAAAATATAATAAATTTATTGTTAGCATCACATGAAATCTAAAGCTAGATCAATTGCTTTAGCTTCAGCAGTGAAAATTGTGAATCGTCAGGTATACGTTGCATATTACTATGGTTGTCTGATATAACAGCACAACCAACCTTTGAGTCTTCCTTTGACCCATCAGTATAAATTTGTTGGTAATTCTTATAACGATTTTGCAGTTTTCTGAAATCATCTTTTAATATGTGTGGATTTGATTCAGATTTTTTCAAAAAGTATTTCAGGTGGTTTCAAACACCAAGCTGGAATATTTGATGTAAAATGTTTTTCAATATTTTGTGGTTTGATAATGGCAGATTCTAAGAGTGGTGAAATTCTGATGCCAAATGATTTAATAGCTTTAGGTTTTTGTTCATATAAATCAACATAATTTGGTGGGAATGTAACTTCAAAATGCCACAAAATTTGTTGTCTGCTGCAGTAATGATTGGCGATTTAAGGGTTAAAGAACGCACAGTCTTTCTCTAGAAAGCAGTATTGCAATCGACATACCGTCTTCATCTGCAAAATACCATCAACATATATCAAAGGGTAAAAAAGTTATTATGCGCGCATGGCCGGACGGACAGAAGAACAGACGAACGGACACAAGGCTGGTCGGTATATCCGCGGAACCTTGTCGGTCGGTGGATAAAACAAAACAAAATTGTCGAAGACTGACATTAAAAAAAATATCGGAAGTGAGAAAAGCGTATCAGTGCTTATAAGGTTTCAAAGAAAGGCAGATTCACTGGCATAAAGAATGACAGAGAGAAGCCAAAGCGCCAATCACTGTCAAAGTGACCTAATAAACAGAGTGCGCAACTGAAAATTATTTTTTGGTTTAGAAATACATGTAAGAAAAAGTATGCCATAGACAAAATTATGATGGAAAAAAGTTTCGTCCGTATTATAGGGGTCGGAATCTTTTTTGTGTATTTTGGCAATCGGAAGCGGGTTGGTTTTTGTTTAGGCAACTGGAAAATAAATTTTGATGTATAACAGTTCGTTTGCGATTATCGCATTGCCCACCCATATTCCAGTGGGTTTTGGCATCATCGGAATTTGACGGTTATAATAACATAGATACACATACAAATGTACATAGGTTGGCCCCGGTTGCTTATGCCTGGCTCAAACAAGAAGGTTATTTTATGTAACATGTTCTCTGAATTATGGTAAGTCCTAACAGCGCAAATAGCAGCAAAAGTCGTCTGCTTTTGTCGTTTGCTGCAATGTTTTGAGAAGTATTTTTGGTCAAGCAGTGTATAACCAGGTCAGACTGATCTGGGTCCACACTGTTAGTCTCTACACTTCCATTAATCAATAATTTTAGCAAAATATGCAGCAGACGACTTAAGCAGACGACATTCTCAGACACAGTTCTTTTGCAGTTAATATATTTTCTACTATTAGCCCAGCCCAAAAGATTGAGATAGATATCAATTATTAATAAAGCAGGTCAACTTGTTGTCGAATTAACAAAAATCGCCTTTAGTTAAAAGTGTGACCATATTTAATTAACTTTATATTTGTTCTTATCAAGCAATCTCAGACATTCTTATCAAAACTAATATCAAAACCTGCGTAATTTATTAATTAAATTTTACATACCCAAAAGACGTTATTTTTCCTCCAACAGACGACAATTTTGACCTTGGCACAAGCTGCTGTTTCTTTAGTATGTTATCCTGATATCTTTTTCTAGAATAAAGAATTTTCGCGCGAGCCAGCATGCTTCACGTGCGGCCATGGTTACAATGGCTGTTGCTATGTTTTGTCGTCTGCTGTTGCGAAGGAGGTTTTGACGATGTAGACCCAAGTGAGTTTATTTTTCGATATATTTGCTATTATTTGTACGGTACATGCCATTTATTTACTGAAATATCATCATAATGTTTTGATGTCCAGGTTTCAGAATTGAGCCAGTGCATGAGATTTCCAAAAATGTGGTATGTGCGACCAGCAAAGCCTCAGATCAGCCTGCGCATAGGCGCAGTCTGATCAGAGCCTTTGCTAATCGCTTGATATTCTATAAATATTAAGCTACTGACTGAACAAAATTTGGAGTTTCCAAGCTTAAAAGGAGGCTGAGCAGGCTCGTCTGAGTCTACACATGTCTACATTGTTGGAAATCACATGTCACGGCTCATAAATTTTTCACTGATTTATGAATTTTACTAAGCGACCATGATCATGGTCATTTTCCTAGAGCTGCTTTGTAAAATTGTGTCCCAAGATTTTTCTCGGTCACTAAAGAAGAACGCCAGCAGGAGCGTAGCCAGAGGCTTATCATGTTGAAGCCCACCAAAAATATTTGGAGAATTAAAGAGATATCTGACCTTGTTACTTTACTCTTCAGATAGCGAATGATAAAGGCGCTGATCAGACTGCGCGGATGCGCAGGCTGGTCTGCGCCTTTGTTGTTCGCAATCAAGAATAGTCAGGGTTTCTCGTGTAGAAGCCCATAATATGATGTTGAAGCCAAGGCTTCCTGGCCTCCGCCTGGCTACGCGCCTGGCCAGAATAAGGGTCCGCATATCTGGGAAGTAATATTTTACAAAAAAAATATCGGAAACTTGGCATTCAATAATCATTGGTAAAGTTGTCATATACATATAAAGGGTTTCTTCCTTGATTCCTTTGTAAAATCCATGATACTTGTACCATGAAAAAATAATCGGGCCTCGACGCGCGACAAAACATGTCTTCGGGGTTTCCAACCAAGCCAGACTCGAACCAGTCTCTTCAGCTGCAGAGACTAGCTAGAAAATTGAAAATTCGCTTGTATAAAGTTTGGTTTAAACATATTTATTCATATTTCCATTTACAGTAAAATACAAATATACATTTTACAATATAATCATTATGGGATTCAGAAAAAAAGTCATACGCCTTATATGAATCTGTTTCCCTTTGAACAAAAGGTGCACAGTTTGAAATTATATCAGGTGAAAATCAATAAAAGCATGAGTTGTATTCAAATACAAATGACTTTTCTACTCTAAATGTATTGAGAGAGAGAGAGAGAGAGAGAGAGAGAGAGAGAGAGAGAGAGAGAGAGAGATCCATCCTCAACGCTCAAACCGTTTAGTATCCAATATGTATTTTTGAACTGTAACAATATTTCTATAGTTAGTATGAAAGTCAGATGCAGGTATACCAAATAACACAGTGTTTAAATCTGGTAAGTCCATTCAGCATTATTGTCCTGACCTCGTTATACATTTGGCATTCAAAACAAAAAGTAATGTTTTGTAGTTTCAACTGCACCACAGGCACAGTGAGGACTGTCAACAATATGTTTTGAAAAATTATGATGATTGAGAGAACTGCAATTGGTTCTTAGTCGGGTATGTTGTATCTGAGATATTCGGTTGCCAATGTAATAATATTAAGGGGGGGGGGGTTAAATTTTGGTTTAGTTGATATTTAAAACTTTGAATCGAATTTGACTGTCTTACTTCAAGAGATAAATCGTTCCAAGCTCTTATACTAGAGGGAAAAATGATCTAAAACTGGACAATGTGTGTGTAAAATTATTTGCGTTCCGCAAGTTATAAGTGGTAGAATCTTCCACAGAAGCAGGAATTAGTGAGGATAGATAAAGGCGCTGTTCAGTCTTTGCGGATGCGCAATCTGGTCTGCGCATTTGTTGTTCGCAAGCCCCGAAGACAGGGTTTTTCGCGTCGAGGCCAATATAAAGAATCGCAACACTTATCTAATTTTTCCCGACATAACTTAAAAATGTTGACTGGGACGTAAAGAATTCTCAATCAAATCCAAATAATACACATAATAAGAAATGCACCACAGATTTTAGTGAAACGACGTTGCGTTTTTGATTGTTTCATGAAAATATTACTGATGGCAAGAGGTATTCACTCAAAAATTGATACCTTCCCCAGCGTGAACTTTGCTCTGAAAACAAATGCTTGTATATATATAGAACGACCAGGCATGTGCATGTCGCTCGTACAAAAAAAAACAAAAAACATCTACACTGAGATGTTGGCTTACATTATCAGAGTTGCTAATCACGCACTTTTTTCAAAAGCAGACGTTTTTTTACAATTAGTGTTGTTTCTTTAAGACATGCTTGGCTAAAACATTCGAAAAAACATAACTAAAATAACAATAATGTCGTTTCTGCTCTCTACAACGAATTAATTGTTTTTATCAATTACTAATTCATGTAGAGTGCATGAATC
The DNA here is from genome assembly GCA_964019695.1 of Loripinus fragilis. Taxonomy (NCBI): domain Eukaryota; kingdom Metazoa; phylum Mollusca; class Bivalvia; order Lucinida; family Lucinidae; genus Loripinus; species Loripinus fragilis. Next base: position 31,528,375 of record OZ026514.1, read on the forward strand.
GAGACCGAGAGGACGCAGGTTCGAGCCTCACCGGCGCCACTGCGCTTGGGTCCTTGAGCAAGACACAATTATCCTAGCTTAGTACTGGTTCAACCAAGGAAGACCTGTCCCTGTTTAACTGAAAGATTGTTGATGGGACGTAAAGAATCAAATCAAACAAAAGATCGCAAGTATACTGAAACGCGGTAAATATCTATGAAGAAAACCTTATGTTCTTTGTTCTTAACCCTTAATGCGCCAATCGCAACAAAAGTGGTCTGCTTTTCTCGTCTCCTGAAATGTTTAAGAAGCCTCTATGGCAAACAGCGTGGACCAAGATCAGATTCTGGGTCCAAGCTGTTTGCTTCTATACTTAATTCGTCAGTAATGTTAGGCAATTATTTGCATCAGACGACTTCAGCAGACGACATTTTCAGATACATTTTTTTCTTGGCGCTTTTAGGGTTAAAGTCCACAATTTTTATACATATTCTTCACTGGCTGGTTAAACCACTACAAAAGAAGCTATCGTTTTGATGAAAACGTTGCATATAACTGAGCAAACATGAAAACGTTACGTATAATTAGCAAACATGAAATCGTTGCGTATAACTGAGCATTAAAGAAAATGGTGCTTATATCTGAGCAAACATGAAAACGTTGCTTATAACTGAGCATACATGAAAACGTTGCGTATAAGTGAACATACTTGAAAACTTTGCTTATAACTGAGCGTACATGAAAACGTTGCATATAGCTGAGCAAACATGAAAACTTTGCTTATAACTGAGCATACATGAAAACGTTGCATATAACTGAGCATACATGAAAACGTTGCATATAACTGAGCATACATGAAAACGTCGCATATAACTGAGCATACATGAAAACGTTGCGTATAACTGAGCATACATGAAAACGTTGCATATAACTGAGCATACATGAAAACGTTGCTTATAATTGAGCATCCATGAAAATGTTGCATATAACTGAGTATACATTAAAAAAACGTTGCATATAACTGAGCATACATGAAAACGTTGCTTATAACTGAGCGTACATGAAAACGTTGCTTATAACTGAACTTACATGAAAACGTTGCGTATAACTGAGCATACATAAAAACGTTGCTTATAACTGAGCATACATGAAAACGTCGCTTATAAATCAGCATACATGAAAACTTTGCGTATAACTGAGCATACATGAAAACGTTGCTTATAACTGAGCATACATGAAAACGTTGCGTATAACTGCGCATACATAAAAACGTTGCTTATAACTGAGCACACATGAAAACGTTGCGTATAACTGAGCATACATGAAAACGTTGCTTATAACTGAGCATACATGAAAACGTTGCTTATAACTGAGCATACATGAAAACGTTGCATATAACTGAGCATGCATGAAAACGTTGCGTATAACTGAGCATACATGAAAACTTTGCATATAACTGAGCATACATCATGAAAACGTTGTATAAAACTGAGCAAACATGAAAACGTTGCATATGACTGAGCATACATGAAAACGTTGCATATGACTGAGCAAACATGAAAACGTTGCATATAACAGAGCATACATGAAAACGTTGCGTTTAACTGAGCATACATGAAAACGTTGCTTATAACTGAACATACATGAAAACGTTGCGTTTAACTGAGCATACATGAAAACGTTGCGTTTAACTGAGCATACATGAAAACGTTGCTTATAACTGAACATACATGAAAACGTTGCGTTTAACTGCGCATACATGAAAACGTTGCTTATAACTGAGCATACATGAAAACGTTGCGTATAACTGAGCATACATGAAAACGTTGCTTATAACTGAGCATACATGAAAACGTTGCATATAACAGAGCATACATGAAAACGTTGCGTTTAACTGAGCATACATGAAAACGTTGCTTATAACTGAACATACATGAAAACGTTGCGTTTAACTGAGCATACATGAAAACGTTGCTTATAACTAAGCATACATGAAAACGTTGCATATAACTGAGCATACATGAAAAATTTCCTTATAACTCAGCATACATGAAAACTTTGCTAATAACTGAGCATGCATAAAAACGTCGCGTAAAACTGAGCATACATGAAAACGTTGCTTATAACTGAACATACGTGAAAACGTCGCACATAACTGAGCAAACATGAAAATGTTGCTTATAAATGAGCATACATGAAAACGTTGCATATAACAAAGCATTCATGAAAACTTTGCTAATAACTGAGCATACATGAAAACGTTGCTTATAACTGAGCATACATGAACACGTTGCGTATAAGTGAGCACACTTGAAAACGTTGCTTATAACTGAGCGTACATGAAAACGTTGCATATAACTGAGCATACATGAAAACGTTGCTTATAACTGAGCATACATGAAAACGTCGCTTATAACTGAGCATACATGAAAACTTTGCGTATAACTGGGCATACATGAAAACGTTGCTTATAACTGAGCATACATGAAAACGTTGCTTATAACTGAGCATACATGAAAACTTTACATATAACTGAGCATACATGAAAACGTTGCATATAACTGAGCATACATGAAAACGTTGCATATAACTGAACATACAAGAAAACGTTGCATATAACTGAGCATACATGAAAACGTCGCGTATAACTGAGCAAACATGAAAACGTTGCTTATAACAAAGCATACATGAAAACGTTGCTTAAAACAGAGCAAACATGAAATCGTTGCAGTGAACTGAGCATACATGAAAACGTTGCTTATAACATAGCATACATGAAAACGTTGCGTTTAACTGAGCATACATGAAAACGTTGCTTATAACTGAACATACATGAAAATGTTGCTTATAACTGAGCATACATGAAAACGTTGCTTATAACTTAGCATACATGAAAACGTTGCATATAACTGAGCATACATGAAATCGTTTCTTATAACTCAGCATACATGAAAACGTTGTATATAACTGAGCATACATGAAAACGTTGCTTATAACTGAGCATACATGAAAACTTTACATATAACTGAGCATACATGAAAACGTTGCATATAACTGAGCATACATGAAAACGTTGCATATAACTGAACATACATGAAAACGTTGCATATAACTGAGCATACATGAAAACGTCGCGTATAACTGAGCAAACATGAAAACGTTGCTTATAACAAAGCATACATGAAAACGTCTTTATAACAGAGCAAACATGAAATCGTTGCGGTGAACTGAGCATACATGAAAACGTTGCTTATACCAGAGCATACATGAAAACGTTGCGTTTAACTGAGCATACATGAAAACGTTGCTTATAACTGAACATACATGAAAATGTTGCTTATAACTGAGCATACATGAAAACGTTGCTTATAACTTAGCATACATGAAAACGTTGCATATAACTGAGCATACATGAAATCGTTTCTTATAACTCAGCATACATGAAAACGTTGCTTATAACTGAGCATGCATGAAAACGTCGCGTATAACTGAGCATACATGAAAACGTTGCTTATAACTGAACATACATGAAAACGTCGCACATAACTGAGCAAACATGAAAAAGTTGTTATAACTGAGCATACATGAAAACGTTGCGTATAACTAAGCATACATGAAAACGTTGCGTATTTACAGAGCATACATGAAAACGTTGCTTATAACTGAGCATACATGAAAACGTTGCTTATAACTGAGCATACATGAAAACGTTGCTTATAACTGAACTTACATGAAAACGTTGCTTCTAACTGAGCATACATGAAAACGTTGCATATAATTGAGCATACATGAAAACGTCGCACATAATTGAACATACAAGAAAATGTTGCTTATAACTGAGCATGCATGAAAATCTTGGGTATAACTGAGCATACATGAAAACGTTGCATGTGACTGAGTATATTAAAAAAACGTTGCATATAACTGAGCAGGCGTGAAAATGTTGCGTATAACTGAGCATACATGAAAACGTTGCATATAACTGAGCATACATGAAAACGTTGCATATAACTGAGCAAACATGATAACGTTGCGTATAACTGAGCATACATGAAAACATTGCATATAACTGAGCATGCATGGAAATGTTGCGTATAACAGAGCATACATGAAAACGTTGCATAAAACTGAGCACATATGAAAACGTGGCATATAACTGAGGAAACATGAAAACGTTGCGCATAACTTAGCATACATGAAAACGTTGCATATAAGTGAGCATGCATGAAAAAATGATGCGTTTAACTGAACATATATGAAAACGTTGCATATAACTTAGCATACATGAAAACGTTACGTATAAATGAGCATACATGTAACCTTTCACCAGTTACAAACTATGTTCTGTTTGATTGTTTTTGATCCTTTAATCCGTAAATATGTTTACACCAAAATAGAGTGTTGATTTATACTTAGTTTTTTACAGTGCACTCGCGGTACCATTATGCTTAGTAATGGTTATACCATGTTTGTCCGCCTGTACGTGGATTATCTAACGTGCAGGTGGACAAACATGGTATGACTATTTTATACCACCTACGTCAGTGTAGACGTTGCACATCACGAGATATTTAATGCTAAAGTTGGTAAGGGTGATATAATTTATACAATATCTAAATACCATTATGCTAATTTATACAATATCTTTATTTGCTATATGAATGGAAAGAACCCGTCTCCGGATTGGCCCAATTTGCCTTCATAAATTTCTATGTCTACCTGAAAACTGGTCTTAACTGGCCTAGAAGGTGAGCTTAAACTAGTTTTCAGAAGTTATTATTGTTGACACTTCTGCAATACCACCTCTAGAGAGCTAAAAATAGCATGACCTGTATGAAAATAGCATGTGCTGCATGAAATTGACATGATTTGCTGTTTCACAACCCCACAGGTAAATTAAAGACTTTAATGATTTTTAACAACAGTTTTGTTTTATTTTGTTTGGTCATTTTTCTATGTTTGAAAAAACCAAATGTAAAAAGTGTTTCATGATTAAATTTTACATTTCACATTCAGAGAATTTAAAAACATTTCAAAATACAAAATACTGCATAAATTGTTTTATAAATGTTGCTCAAACTTGTGAGAAAGTCCTAAGGTTTAACAAAAAAATCATTCAAAGTTAAAAAAGTCATATAACAAAACAATTATTGACTTCATTTTCGGTAGACATGAGAATTTATCTACCTTTAAAAGTGATATTTACTTTGGCCTTGGTGAATATCTCTTTTTCGAGTAGAAAAATCCTCACGTCTGCGTTATTGAAGTCAAAAATTGTATAATATACATGTATATACACAATTATTGACTTCAATGAATTAGACATTAGGATTTATCTTCCTGATAAAGTTATAATTCACCGAGGCCGCTAAGCCTCGGTGAATATCACTTTTAAGGGTTGATAAATCCCTGTGTCTACCGAAATTGAAGTCAATAACTGTTTGTTATATTGTCTTTTCATCTACTTAAGATTGAAAATTTTGCTACTTTCACTTTTGTTGTTAAATACATGTTCAACCTTCAATCTAAGACATCTAAGGACTTTCTTACAGGTTTGAGCAACTGTTAAATACTTTATTAAATATATTAAAATACTTTAATGTAGTATTTGGCTTTTTCAAATGTATATTAATTCTCTTATACCCCTATTCCACACAGGCCCCGAATCCCACGAATTGACACGAATTGACAAATATTTGGATTCGTGGCTGAATCGTACTCAGTTCGTGAAGATCTTAACTGATCTGCACAATCTGTAGCGAGTTCTTGCAATTCGTAGGTCTATCGGGAATTCTGCTCAAAAGTTTTGAACTGTTCAAAACTTTGGCCACGAATTCCCCGATTCGAAAAATCGTGCGTGATTCGTATTAAATTCCTTAGGCATTCTTGAACATCGTAACTGAATCGTAATCGATTCGGAGGCGTTTTGGGGCATTCGTAGCTACTCTTAGCTCATTCGTGGGGAATCGGGAGATTAAGCCAAGCAATAAAACCAAGGAAGAGATAGTAGAAGGATTTTCCCTAAGATTAATTACCCCGTCACGCGCATGTGAGCAGTCCTAGAAGTTGAAACAGATTTTGCGGATTCAAGAGCACAATCAGGATCAGTCAGTAGCTCCTGGCTGGTGATTTTGCCATGGCGAACTGCCACATTTTTCCAAGTCAAAGAGTCTGGGACAGGGCCTCTCGACGTTAACGTAGTTGTTTTCTTCTAGCTATATAAGAAGCCGTTTTCAACACTCAAGTTGCAGGATCAATTCTACTGCTGCTTTACGAGGAACATTCATTTTGGAACTTATGCCCCGAAGCATGTATGGGCCTTTTTTTATAACTATCTTAAGAGAAAATCTCGCGAATCGTGGCGAATCGTCGCGGATTTCTGTTTCGTGCTGCATTCGGCATATTCTAAACTGATTCGTAATTGATTCTTTACCTTTCGTGCAGCATGTTCTAATGTTATTTTGCTAATCGTATTGAATTCCTGCGCGATTCCAGCCGAATTGAGCCGATTCTCCCGAATATTCGTAACGACATCGTATCTGAATCGAGACTGACTCGTAGAACATCACGATTGGAGAATAAAATTTAATGAAACCTCACGAATCCCCCCGAATGCAAAAAAAAAAATCAATTCGTGGCGATTCGGGCGATTCGTGGCCTGTGTGGAATAGGGGTATTAATTGGGAATATGAAATAATATAATAAAACGTTTTTACTGTTTGTTTATTCAAACAAAGATAAATAAGCAAACAAAACAAAACAAAAATGTTGTGAAAATTCATGAAAGTCTTTAATTTACCAATTGCGAGGTGAAACAGCAAATCATGTCAATTTCATGCAGCACATGCTAGTTTCATACTCATCATGCTAGTTTTAGCTCTCTAGAGGGTGAATTTGCAGAAGTGTCAAAATAATAACTTCTGGAAACTGGTTCGAGCTGGTTTTCATGCAATATTAACTTGTGGTGCGGTTTAGACCAGTTTCCAGGTAGACATGGAGATTTATGAAGACAAATTGAGCCAATCAGGAGATAGGATTCTCTCCAGTCATATAACAAAATAAAATAGCCGATGCACGCCAAAGTTGCAGTCCACGCGACGGTTCAGTATCATTTGAGCCAGTGCATGAAATTTCCAACAATATGGTATGTGCGACCAGCAAAGCCTCAGATCAGCCTGCGCATACGCGCAGTCTGATCAGAGCCTTTGCTAGTCGCTTGAGTATTTTATGATTGTTAAGCTACTGACTGAACACCATTTGAAGTTTCTAAGCTTAGAAGGAGGCTGTAGAGGCTCGTCCGAGTCTACACTTGTCAAAATGTCAAATTGTTGGAAATCTCATGTCACAACTCATTAATTTTTCTGTTTATTTACAGTGTTTACGATGAGCAATGCTATGTCATCAGCGGCTCCAGGGTTTACACTAGTTACTAAGGTTCCAACCTGTGCTCAGGAGACAGGCTACGTAGAATTTCGCCTACCTGGTAAGTATCAATCGCAGAGAAGCCAGGTACTGTAAGTTCAGAAATTTTCGCGTGGGTTTTATTTTCGCGAAACTTCGCAGATGCGAAGTTTTGCGAAAATAAAGTCCTCACGAAATGGCGAAATCACTCTGCCATTTACTGATGTAGGTTGATCAGGTCCCAGTCGAGATTTTTTGACGTTGTGAAAACTGGGTATGACATGCGAGGATCCAGAGGCGGGGACAGGGGGTCCGGACATCCCCTGAAAAATCACAAAAATATAGGGTTTCTTAGCAATACTGGTCCAGCCCCATGAAAAATCACAAAGCTACAAAGCCAGCATTCAATGTTGGGCCATCATCGGCCCGCCAGTGAAACGCCATTTAAATAGGGTTTTGCTGGCGGGCAGATGGTGGTCCGCTTTTAGTGCTACTTGGATCCTCTTTCCCCTCATCAAAAAAAATTGTCAGAGTTGGACCCCCTTTGGCAAAACTTTCTGGATCCGCGCATGTATGATCTGAAAATAACACAATCACACACTGAATACCAACCCATGGCACCGTTAGGAAGAGCCACAGAACTTTTATAGTAACAATACATCTGTTAGACAATAAAAGCAAAGCAACCAGCTTTCTCTTTCTCTTAAAGATGATTGCAAAACTAAAATGGACGCGAACTAATGCATAACAAAACAAAGACAAACACAGAACTCCCACAAACAATGGGAAGTACACTATAATATGTCTTTAACACTATTCGCGAAAAAAAATTCTCACGAAAATTTCTGAATTAATAGTAGGCTCAGTATAGTGGGCCCCCATCAGACAACAGGGATACGTCCATGAATGTCGTAACGATATACCGACCTACAGTAAGGCATAGTTGACTGTCTTATGCTCGTACACCTTCTATGATTTTAACCACGAAGTCCTATTATCCATGCATGACCGATTAAATGAGAAGGTGTGGTGCATTTAAATTTAGAAATTGAGAATACTAGGTGAGTGTCTTTTGATATCAAGTTTACCTGAGGCGAGTTCAACAATGCGAGCGCTTTCAAGCGCTCGTTGTACTGAGGGGAGTTCAACAATGCGAGTGCTCGCCGAGCGCTCGTTGATTGGTAATGATGCTGAAAGTGAAAACTTGAATTTTTCAATTGACAATGACGATGAAATTTTAAACGGTCATATTTCAGAAAATGAAATTTTGAAATGCATTAATAACTTGAAAAACAATAAAGCATGTTCAAATGATGGTATTATAAATGAGTATATCAAAGCAACTGCACATGAAATGATGCCACTATATGTTGCATTTTTCAACTTGATTTTCAACTCAGGAGTGTTGCCCGACTCTTGGCTTGAAGGGGCAATACGGCCTATATACAAAAACAAGGGTGATTCAAAAAGTCCAGAAAATTACAGGCCAATAACGATTCTGAGCTGCTTTGGTAAATTGTTTACCTCCATACTTAACGCTCGTCTTAATAAATTTCTTGATGCACACAATATACTTGAGGAAAATCAGGCTGGTTTCCGTGCAGGCTACTCAACAATGGATCATATTTTTGTTTTGCATGCATTAACAGAAATTGCAAAACCCCAGAAAAAGAAATTGTTCTGCTCGTTTATTGATTTTAGCAAAGCATTTGATTCTGTATGGCGAGTTGGGCTATGGAAGAAACTATTAGCCAATAATATTAATGGAAAATGCTTCCAGATTATTTTTAACATGTACAAGGAGATTAAATCATGTGTCTCATATAATGGAGAGCAATCTTCTTTCTTCTCAAGTTTTCGAGGCGTAAGACAAGGTGAAAATTTATCCCCTGTATTATTTGCCTTATTTTTAAACGACTTAGAATCTTTCCTATGCGACAAAAGTTGCAATGGTGTTAACTTTGAGTTCCAATATGATGATATAACATTGTATTTGAAACTGCTTGTGCTGCTTTATGCCGACGATACAGTTGTTTTTGGTACAGATGAGAAGGAATTTCAAAATAATTTAGACATGTTCTATGAATACTCAGAATTATGGCATTTATCTGTTAACTTTGATAAAACTAAAATTATGATCTTTGGTACTCGACAAGACCAGCGTTTTAATTTTAAACTAGGTGGTCACAAAATTGACATCTGTACTGACTTTAAATATCTTGGTGTTATTTTTAGCAGAAATAGGCACTTCCACCAAACAAAGAAACATAATGTTGAGCAAGCTAGGAAGGCAATGCATGTACTTTTCAAACGAATTCGTAATCTTGATATTCCAATTGATTTGCAGTTGTATTTATTTGACCATGTTATTTTACCTATAGCATTATATGGTTGTGAAATATGGGGCTTTGAAAATAGCCAAATTATTGAAAATTTACATAATGATTTCCTTAGACAGATTATTAACCTGAGAAAAAGTACCCCTATATATATGTTACATGCAGAATTGGGACGACATCCAATACAAATTAATATAAAGTCAAGAATGATAGGTTTCTGGTTATCAATTGTCAATGGAAAAGAATCCAAATTATCAAAATTACTGTACTCAATAATGCTTAAAGAACACGAAAAGGGTTCTTATAATTTCAAATGGATCTGCTGTATTAATGAAATACTTGTTGCTGTTGGCCGCCCTGATCTTTTTAGAACTGAGCCAGTCAATAGCCCAAATTCTGTGAAAATGGATATTTCTCGAACATTGTCAGATTTGTATTTTCAAGAATGGAATGAGAAAGCTAACGTTTCATCAAAAGGAAAACAATATCTTTTATTTAAAGACAATCTCAATTTTGAAAAATATTTGATTAATGTTTCAAAATTTTATTATTCCAAAATTATCAAATATAGGACTGGTAACCATCGGCTTCCAGTTGAGACAGGACGATGGGATGATATACCATTAAATGAGCGAAAATGTAAAATTTGCACTATAGATGACATTGGTGATGAGTATCATTATTTGTTTACTTGTGACTATTTTACGAGTGACAGAAAATTGTATTTGAAACCGTATTTTTATGTTAAGCCAAATATACGCAAGTATAGGGAGCTTTTTACCTCAACCAATGAAACAACGCTCATTAAATTATCAAAATTTGTTGCAATTATTATGGAAAAGTTTTCTGTGTAGATTGGTTTTCCAAATGATTGAAATAAATTATGTTCCAATCTATATGAAGATTAATCATATATTCTTTGTTATTAAAGGTCAATTTCCAGTCACAGACTATATTCCCAATACAATAATATTGTATTTCATAGTACACTGTATTTATGTATTACGTATATTTTACTGCATAACATGTTTGTGTTTATCTCTTACGCCACCTGTGAGTGGCCTGAGGTGCATAGTTTTCAATAAAGTCATGTTCTGTTCTGTTCTGTTCTGTTCTGGTACCTATCTTTATTCATAATGTGTAAAGCCTGGCATCAGTACAACGAGCGCCCGAGAGCGCTCGCATTATTGAACTCGCCTCTGATGTCAGGCTTTACACATTACGAATAAAGATAGGTACCAATCAACGAGCGCTCGGCGAGCTCTCGCATTATTGAACTCGCCTCAGGCAAGGCTTTGAGAACGCTTGTTGATATCGCAAGGCTTGCCGAGCGATTCAACATGCGTTCTCAAAGCCGAGCCTGGTAAACTTGATATCAAAAGACGCGAACCTGGTATTCTATTCATCAGTTTACCCATTGTTGAACACTCTTCAAACTAGCGATTATGACGTATGCTTTGATTTTTGTGTTGATTCAGCGTCATTAGCGATGTCATTCAAAAAGTGCAACGTCATCATGACCTGATAATGGAAACATGCCGTGAGATAGGAAACGTTTAATAGGTCGTGTTGAAACAGTTCAGTTTATATTATGGGTGACTGATAATTTTGAATATGTTCTAAAGCAGACTCAATCATACAGACCTTGACATGTCAACTCAGGCTACACTATGTATTCACTGCAATCTCTGAAAAAATAAGTTTTCTTGCCTAAAAGAGTCTATGGGAACGTTATGTGGTTTTGTTTAACACTCTTGAAATTTGAGCTGTACGTTTGTTTTTGTTTAATTTGGATGACATCACCCAGGGTATCCTTCGCATTCCGTCTTATTCCTGTTCTTTGCTCATCAGGAGCCTTGCCTTTAAAGAACATGGGCAGGGTATAAAATCAAAACAAAATATGAAAAGCCGAAAGACAAGTGTTATGTCACATCTTAGTAGTTTATTAAGGCACTTCTGGAAGCCTTGTTAAACTTTGAAAAAATGCTTCAAAAAGTTCGTTTTTGTATTACTATAATGCCGTTTAAAAGCATGAAGGAAAACGCTTGTTCCAAGAGCAACGACTTACGTTATTCTAACGTCAATAAATTACGTTCATTTCTATGCACGTTACTGAGGATGACGTCAATTTTTGTGACGGCCTAGAATGCGTATATGTAAAGAACAAAAGCCTTGCATCAACAGCACGCGAATTGCCTGATTGATGCATGGATTTTTGTCGGGTAAAATATGGCTGTTCATAGCGTGCTATACGGCTTTTTTATGCAATAATAGTGGTTTATAGATTTCGTGAAACGTTATGACGTCCATAACAATGCTGCGTACATAACGTCAAAATGGTAACGTTTTTACGGCAGAAATATGATTTCAAAGTAATCTTAAGGACATATGCTACTAAATACTTCCCATATTGAAATATTTTCAATACTTTGCATACAGTTTGTTTTAAGCATGGGCTATCCATTTATGAAATAAAAAGGATATGTCACCGTGCTTATTTTTTCAGAATCACATATTGAAGTTTACAGCATTTGACCAATTTTCTTGAAATATAAAATAATAACACTAGTCCTAATTATCGAGCTAAAACGGTTGTAATCTTCAGCCAGCTTCTTTCTTTTAACTTAAATTACTGCCCATGACCTCAAACTTTTAAGAAAATGTGCATGTTTACTTGTTATCCCATGCTGTGACAAGATACTGCATGATATATTTTGGCAATTCGTCGAAAAAATGGAATTTGTTTTTAGAATAAATCATGTATTAAAAAATCTGATATTGAAAATCTTGAAAATTAATTTTTAATTCATGGACTATTATAATACCTTTCAGAAAAAAGAATAAAAAGCTGGGGTCACCGAACTAATTCTCTTTCTAGAGGGACAAATTTAACCCCACCCCCATAGGTTTTATGCGTAATTCAATATAAAAAGTTCGGGGATGACCATTTCGGTCGTTTTGATGATGCCATTTTACTAGTATATGAAGTAATTTAGCATTAAAATGTTAAAAAAAGAAAGAAAAAACACACTGAAAATATGTGCGCATCCGGGAATCGATCCTGGTCCTCTGGCTTTATAGCCAGACACGCTAACCACTAGGCCACGAGGTCAGGTCGTGCGCAGCTCGAAATAACCATACAAATAGTATAGACTCGGCCACTATCGTATTAGTAACCAGGGTTATTGTGTACGTCGTTTGATTTCGACTGAGCTACATTCATCTGTCTTTAGTGCTGAGACGATCAGTTCTTAAAAGATGTCAATAGATATTTCGAACACACTTTAATTAGTTATTTTGTGAAGAAAATGTCGGAACACCGATATGACATAAGAATATCGGAAGCTGTGTTGATCCGAATCCGTTAAGGGTCGAAAGACAGGACCCAGACAACTTTCCCCGTTTGCAGACGCGGAAAAGGTGCGCATTGGAAATAGCCGCATATGTCTTTAATGTCATATGATAAATAGAATATAACATTTGTGCTCTTGTATTATTGAATTAATAAACTCGCTGCGAAAAAGAGATAAAAAGCGAGTCAGATCCCCTATTAAAGAGACTAGATCTGTAACTATGAACATTTTTCAAAAAAAAATATTTTCTTTTTAAATCATTTGTAAAAATAGTATTAAGTTATGTTTTCACAATACATACGTTCAGTACAGCCGAAAGCTGCATGGATCAGTGAATTATCTAATAAAAATAGTTGATTTTTCTCTTGTTAGGAATTATTAACGTCCCTCCAATAATTCTAAACCGTTGATTTTTAACATAAATGCTGTTGTTTTGATAGATATAATGTGTTAAAATTTATGAAAATGGTAAAATGTTTACCTGAATTGAGTATTTTTACTGTATTCTTGAAAAATAGAAACTTTATTTCCAAAATTAGAATATCAAAAGTTACAGACTATGCAGCTTTAAATGCAGTATTTAAAGGTGAGCAAGAAAAAGAATCAATCATGAGTTTGAGATTTGGATCTCCTCAAGCTTGTATGGTAAAGTCACGGAAACTTCAGACATCAGGTGAAATCGGACAGCGACCATGTTTGTTTCATAGTTTAATTATTGGAATAGAAAATTAAATTAACTAAGCAAACAGTGAAAATCCTGATGAGACGGCTCACAAGGAGCCGTCTTATCTGGATTTCCACTGTTTACAAATATATGTCCGAATTTACCTGATGTCCGCAGTTACCTGACTTAACCCTAATGCCAAACGATGATCCTCATTGGGACGGATTTTTTTATCCGACTCTCACACTCATGATAGATTGCCATAGTCTGCTTGTCTAACTGTTGGGGTAAAGTCAGGTAGCTTCGGATATCAGATAAATTCGGAAATACATTTGCAAACAGTGGAAATCTAGATGAGACGGCTCTTAATGAGCCGTCTTATCAGAATTTTCACTGTTTGCTTAGTTAGTTTATTTGCCTATTCCAATGATTAAAATATGAAACAAACAAGGTCACTGTCCGAATTTAGCTGACTGTCCGAATTTACACAAACAAGGTCACTGTCTGAATTCAGCTGACTGTCCGAATTTACCCGACTTTACTTAGAACTAAACATATTCTTTTCAGGGTGTGGGTGTTGTGGCGGCTGCGGATGTAACGTAACATGCCAAAACTGTGACATGCCGGGAGGAAAGTTTTATGAGGGAGATAATGCAAGACTTTCATTTCGACCTGGAAAGCCTGGTGGTGGTGGCAAACCTGGTGGTGGTGGTGGTAAACCTGGGGGTGGAGGAAAACCTGGGGGTGGAGGAAAACCTGGGGGTGGAGGAAAACCTGGTGGAAAAGACAGTTGCTGCGAATATTGGCCAGGCGATAAGGATTACTCTCCGATGGGTAAAAGATATGGTGACGTTAGAAAAATGCCAGGCCCAGAAGTATGTACGCCAAGAATGGACTGCTGCACAGGAAAAGTTCGTGTCACGACCTGGTAAGATCAATATTGCATGGCTATATGTATTCGGTGCAATACTATATAATGATACTATTAGACTTTTGTTTACACTGGCCAGTCAGAAATGTGTTCATAATTTCATGGGACATTAGAGGCAATAACTGGGCTTTTTCGTTCTAAGGCTTATCAACATTTATCTTCAACGATTATCATTATCTGTCAGAACTTCTAACATCCCTACATTGAACATTGCATACTGTTACTGGGCTTTCTTTATGTTCTGATTTATCAAGTGACATTTTTATGATTATCATTATCTGTCAGAACTTCTAATATCCCTACATTGAACATTGTATACTGCTACTGGGCTTCTTTATATTCTGATTTATCAAGTGACATTTTTATGATTATCGTTTTCTGTCAGAACTTCTAACATCGCTACATTGAACATTGTAGACTGTTACTGGGCTTCTGTGTGTTTGGTTTATCAAGTGGTATTTTTTTGATGATTATCATTATCTGTCAGAACTTCTAACATCCCTACATTGAACATTGCATACTGTTCCTGGGCTTTCTTTATGTTCTGATTTATCAAATGACATTTTTATGATTCTCATTATCTGTCAGAACTTCTTACATCCTTACATTGAACATTGCAGACTGTTACTGGGCTCCTTTGTGTTCTGGTTTATCAGGTGTCGCTTTTTTATGATTATCATTATCTTCAGAACTTTTAACATCCCTACATTGAATATTGCAGACTGTTACTGGGCTTCTTTATGTTCTGATTTATCAAATGACATTTTTATGATCATCATTATCTGTCAGAACTTCTAACATCTCTACATGGAACATTGCAGACTATTACTGGGCTCCTTTGTGTTCTGGTTTATCAGGTGTCGCTTTTTTTATGATCATCATTATCTGTCAGAACTTCTAACATCTCTACATGGAACATTGCAGACTGTTACTGGGCTTCTTTATGTTCTGATTTATCAAATGACATTTTTATGATCATCATTATCTGCCAGAACTTCTAACATCTCTACATAGAACATTGCAGACTGTTACTGGGCTTCTTTATGTTCTGATTTATCAAATGACATTTTTATGATCATCATTATCTGCCAGAACTTCTAACATCTCTACATGGAACATTGCAGACTGTTACTGGGCTTCTTTATGTTCTGATTTATCAAATGACATTTTTATGATCATCATTATCTGCCAGAACTTCTAACATCTCTACATGGAACATTGCAGACTGTTACTGGGCTTCTTTATGTTCTGATTTATCAAATGACATTTTTATGATCATCATTATCTGTCAGAACTTCTAACATCTCTACATGGAACATTGCAGACTGTTACTGGGCTTCTTTATGTTCTGATTTATCAAATGACATTTTTATGATCATCATTATCTGTCAGAACTTCTAACATCTCTACATGGAACATTGCAGACTGTTACTGGGCTCCTTTGTGTTCTGGTTTATCAGGTGTCGCTTTTCTATGATCATCATTATCTGCCAGAACTTCTAACATCTCTACATGGAACATTGCAGACTATTGCTGGGCCTCTGCGTGATCTGGTTTATCAAGTGACATTTTTATGATCATCATTATCTGTCAGAACTTCTAACATCCCTATATTGAACATTGCAGACTGTTACTGTGCTGCTTCGTTCTCTGGCTCATCAAGTGTTATCTTCTAAGATTATCATTAGCTGCACAGACCTGCAAACATTGTGCAGGGTAGGTGTTCACTGTCCCTGTTTTGTCGTGTTTGTCTACTAAAAGATACCATTATCTGGTAAGCTTTGCTAACCTTTCACATGAATCATAATTATACCGATATAGTCGATTTAAAGTTAGAAACAAACACTGGCGAGTTCACCTTGATATTGGGCGTGCAGGTAGTCTCAGTTTACAGTTACGATATTGAACCTGCCACAGATTACTGCATATGCACATGGCAGTGAAGTGTCGTGCGCTTTACTTGTTTATAAGAAAAATAGAATTGCCTTATTACTATGCATCTTTGAAACTACTTTTTTATAAGTGTGTTGTTACTCGCGTTATTTCATAAATAACTAGATCGGTTTGATTTCTATAGATTGGCAAGTCATACATACAACATCCCATCAAAGAAGTATCTCGGGCTTCCTTGTTCTCTGGTAGTGCCATTCAACTGCTAAGATGCAATTAGATGGCCAGCCTTTCTTCACCATTAATGGGTCTGATCACCTGAAAACCTAACTTTTTTACATGCAAACAATAAAAGCACAGACCAGCCTGCGCATGCGCATGTTGTTTTTTTCGCTTATTAGAAAGTATAATATTTCAACCTGTTTCATGCAAAATTTCAATACTGTAAATCCGGACATTTTCGCGAGAATTTCATTTTTTCGAATGGCGTTTTAAGACATTTTTGGGACGTTTAAAATTCGCGAAATAGGGCATGATTTACCAATATCAGTAAACGAAAGAATTGTTTCTCCATTTCGCGAGGATTTTATTTTCCTGAAACATCGCATATGCGAGTTTCGGGAAAATAAAACCACGCGAAAATTTCCGGATTTAAAGTATTCTAGCTAGTCTTTGTTGATGAGTATGCTGGTTTGAATCCTATCCAGGCAGAAACCAAGAGGACAGGTTTTCTTGCGGCATGACACATTTCAAAGTGTAATAACTAGGATCTCTTCATTTTTTGATCAATCAGATTTCGTCTGATAAGTTAATTGTGGTCTACACAGCCCTTCTAGCAGGTCTTAATGAAAAACAGCGAGTAATAACATGAAGATGTCCATTTTTGTCTTTAACATGTATATCTTTCAAGATAAATAAAGATGACAGCACTACTTACATTTTTGTGAAACATATAATATATAGTTACTGTGATATCTGCATTCTCCCGTTTATCACATTTTTGTTCCCTGAGCTGACTAGCAATACTTACATGTTTTTATGATACATAATGCATACACACCGTGAAGTCTTCATTATTCAGTTTATCAAGTTTTGTTATCAAAGATAAACATTAGATGGCCAGTACTATTAACATCCTTCTATGGAACATAATGTATAGTTTCTGTGATTTCTACATTCTCCAATTTTTCAAATAAGAAAGACAGCAAGGATCAGTAATCGTCAAGTTTTGTCTTCTAAGATTAATAAAAGATAGTCTGACTACTTGCACCACTTAATGACTTTTTCAAAGATAAACATTAAATGAAAACCTGCATAGATACCCTATGATTAAATGGGGTTTGTTTTTAAGAATATTATAAGATGACCGGCACTACCTACGCATTTTGTGAAACATAATGTTTAGATACTCTCTGGTTTATCAGGTTTTTTTTAAGATAAATATAAGATGACCAGCACTACTTACATCTTTTGATGAAACATAATGTATAGATACTCTCTGGTTTATCAAGGGCTTTTTTAAGATAAATATAAGATGACCAGCACTACTTATACTCAAACGCCATATTCTCACGGCATTCATATTCTCACGGTAAACCATTATTCTAATATAAATGAATCGCCACACCCTCTATCAGCATTTTACATTTGCAAATAAGTGAATTGAAGGCTACAAACCACTCACAGAACAGAAACTTAAAAAAATATTAAAGTTGTGAATGAAAAATATTTTTATCACTTTAACAAAGCAAATGTCATTTGCATTCCCACCCATGTCATATAAAATTCATATTTCTGGAAATATTTTTAGCTAATCCCCGCAGCTTTGACAGCTCAAAGCGAGTTACATATTGATTTTCATGAATTTGAAGGAAAAATTGCATGGCCCGGTCAGGAACTTCCTGCAAGCCAAAAATAAACTAGTTACCGTGAGAATATGAGGTCCCAATTCAATATGGCTGCTGTGTGGAGGTTGTGTTTACATTGGAAGCCGGATAGAAATTCTAGGCTATAACTGTCAATAGATGATATGTATTGAAGGAATAGATAATAAGCTAACAAATTCTATGATTGATTTGATTTTATCTTTAGTAAGCATGTAAATATTGATCACTGAACTGTTAGTACCGTGAGAATATGGAGGACCAGGCTACATCTTTTGATGAAACATAATGTATAGATACTCTCTGGTTTATCAGGGTTTTTTTTTAAGATAAATATAAGATGACTAGCACTACTTACATCTTTTGATGAAACATAATGTATAGATACTCTCTGGTTTATCAGGGTTTTTTTTAAGATAAATATAAGATGACTAGCACTACTTACATCTTTTGATGAAACATAATGTATAGATACTCTCTGGTTTATCAGGGTTTTTTTAAGATAAATATAAGATGACTAGCACTACTTACATCTTTTGATGAAACATAATGTATAGATACTCTCTGGTTTATCAGGGGTTTTTTAAGATAAATATAAGATGACTAGCACTACTTACATCTTTTGATGAAACATAATGTATAGATACTCTCTGGTTTATCAGGGTTTTTTTTAAGATAAATATAAGATGACCAGCACTACTTACATCTTTTGATGAAACATAATGTATAGATACTCTCTGGTTTATCAGGGTTTTTTTTAAGATAAATATAAGATGACCAGCACTACTTACATCTTTTGATGAAACATCATGTATAGATACTCTCTGGTTTATCAGGGTTTTTTTAAGATAAATATAAGATGACTAGCACTACTTACATCTTTTGATGAAACATAATGTATAGATACTCTCTGGTTTATCAGGGTTTTTTTAAGATAAATATAAGATGACCAGCACTACTCACATCTTTTGATGAAACATAATGTATAGAAACTCTCTGGTTTATCAGGTTTTTTTAAGATAAATATAAGATGACTAGCACTACTTACATCTTTTGATGAAACATAATGTATAGATACTCTCTGGTTTATCAGGGGTTTTTTTTAAGATAAATATAAGATGACCAGCACTACTTACATCTTTTGATGAAACATAAAGTATAGATACCCTCTGGTTTATCAGGGTTTTTTTTAAGATAAATGTAAGATGGCTAGCACTACTTACGCATTTTTGTGGAAAATAATGTATAGATACTCTCGGTTTATCAAGGTTTTCATTTTAAAGATAAATATAGTATAAGATGACCAGCACTACTTACACCTTTTTGTGAAAAATAATGAATATATACTCTCTGGTTTCTCAGGATTGTTTTTGAAGTTAAGTATAAGATGACCAGCACTAATTACACATTTTTGTTTTCTAAGATAAATTAAGTTAAGATAAATATTACAATTTTTATGAGCAGCTAAAATTCCATGCTCAGTTGAGTTGAAAAATGTTTTATAATCTCAGAGCCAGGACTTTATGCGATTTTTCTTTATGATTTACCCCTTAAAGCGCCAATCGCAACAAAAGTCGTCTGCTTTTCCGGTCTGCTGAAAGGTTTAAGAAGCCTCTATGAAAAACAATGTGGACCCAGATCAGACTGTTCCTATAGGAGCAGTCTGATGTGGTCAACCCTGTTTGCTTCTATACTTAAATTTGTCAGTAATGTTAGGCAATTATTTGCAGCAGACGACTTCAGCAGACGACGTTTTCAGATGCATTTTTCTTGGCGCTTTAAGGGTTAACTATTGTGTCACTACAGGACGCGGGAATTGAACGGAATTAACCAGATTTGGCTAGATCCCATAATTCAAAGCGTAAAATGTGAGTCCTAGATGAGAATTCGTCAGGTCTCGCGAGAATGTCTATTAGAATTATTTACAGAAATCCATTCCCTTTCAGGTTTCTCCCCTTAGACTGCGATGAGAAGATCAAACAGGATAAGAGTACAAAGGTCTATAAGGTCACCGAACAATTTGATTTCGTTCGGGAGAAGGCGGTCATATATAACGACGGAATGACATGGGTGGTGGCCTTCAAGGACAAGCTTAAAGATGGTATGCCGCCGCCGCCGGATATGTACATGCAGATGTATTAAACGTTGGCTTTTTACGAACATTTATATACAAGCTCATTGACAATGTTACTTATTATTATATTGCACACGTGTCGATTCGAGCTCAAATGGTCCACTTAATGGGGAAAAACATTAACTGTATGCCAAGTCTTACGACTTCATAGCCGAGGTTATAAAACTTTTTTCATACTCAACTCAGCTGAGCATGAAATTTCAAGTGCTCTTATAAGGAAAAATGTTGAAGAATAAAGATTTTTCTTGCTTTAAAACTCTCAGATGCTGTATTTATCATGCTAATGAATGTTAAAATGCCAACATAATTTTTTTTATAACCTCGGGGCCAGCTTTGACATCATCTCAACGGGATAAGAGTCTTTACAGTGCATTCAATGGCTAGCTTAACCATAGCTCTGGATAAGGACACTTTTTGAGCCTTAAATTGTAATTATTTTCTTACCCACCAATTTAAATATGTGTTTTGGGTGCTCAAAAGAATCGTCTCATTGCGACAATTCTTTTGAGTACCAACAGCATATGTTTTGGTTGAAAAATTAAGAAAACTGATTCTCATGTACACACTCTTATCTGGAGGCCTTTAATAAGACGATAAGTTTTGTCTGGGGAACTCCAAACACTCTGTCTTGGTATCATATACTCCTCAAAATAATTGAAGGACCAATGCTATCAATTATAAAATTGATGCATTTTGTGTAGAACGTATTTTGAAAACCAATTTTACGATCTAGCCTAAATTTTTCGGACATCTTTGGCGCCCAATTGCCAATTGAAACGGCAAAAAAAAAATGGTAGAAAATGTTACTAACAAGGATTTTTTTCCATTTTAAAACTTGACCTAAATGCATTGGAATGTCATTTTTTTGTGTGTGATCCATGGACCACAGAACTGCATGAAATGAATGAAAAATGCTTTTAGATGCTGAAATCTCTGTTTTCACATGACTGTATGGTGTTTTAATCCCGTAGATACCACCCTACTGTTCCTGTGAGAGAAAATTGCCCCCTTTTGGCTGCAGCGTAATGACCAGACTTTGGGTTCAGACAACTTGTTTTGGTGTTTGTCTGTAACAATCTTTAAACAATTCGTCGAGACATCTTTCTAACACTCAAAGGCGTAGAATGACGATTGAAAATCTGATTATTGATGGCCAAGTACACACATTGTTTTCAGAAAACAAAACAATGTCAAAACTCCATTGTCAGAGATGAAAATGCTTGCTTCCCAGTATATTGAAACTGTTTGAAGAAATGCTTTGCATGTAAGCTGAACTGTTTAAAACAAAGTTTAATTGGATGTCACTTTCATTCTACTCGAATGACCACAGAAGAATTTCTTTACCCCACCCACTGCCTTTTGAAAGTGTGTTTTTGAGGGTATGTTCATTTGAGACACAGTCATGGCAGAATTAGGCATGGAAATCAGTAATAATGATTCTTGACTTATGGGCATAAAGAATAGAAAGCTTTAGGCCAAGTTTTACAGAATTTAAATGTTTGAGCTAATTATACTCGCATTCTAAAATCTTGGTCCTTTAATTATTTTGAGGAGTATATTTGGCGGACGTCTAGGCTGATCTGAGCCTTTGCGGGGGTATAGCTAAATTAATTTTGTTGGTTTTATCAAGCGCAGGCACAGATGTGCATGGCGTGTTTAGCAGAGGCACCACATGTCTACTATTTTGCCTGAAACTAGTCTTCTGTGAGAATAAAGATGACTCTGACAGGAGGGCATCACTGAAAGAAATCCTGGTAAAATTACATCGAAGGAAGTGGCAGCTGAGCTGCCTCTATTTGCATGCGCGGATCCAGAGAGTTTCTTGAGTTTGATGAAGGGAGGAAGGATCCAAATACCAAAATTAGGAGGCCATCAACGGCCCGCCAGCGAAACGCCATTTAAATGGCGTTTCGCTGGCGGGCCGATGATGGCCCACCATTGAACGCTGGATTGGTAGCCTTGTGATTTTGAGGGGATCCGGACCAGTATTGCTAAGGAACTCTATTTTTTTTAATTTTGCAAGGGGGGGGGGGTCCGCACCCCCTCCCCCCCCCCTCTTGATCCGTACATGATTTGTGACGTAAACTTACACTTTTCGCCTTCTGAAACAACTTTTTCTGTGTTTGTGGGTTGGTTTTTTAGTGGACCGTCTGAGCTTTCGCTAGTTGCCAATGTGATATGATCCAAATGTAATGTAGTGTCTAACTTGTCTTGCAAAGAAATACTATCAATAAAATATAAGTTTTTAACATGTTTTATTCCCTTGAAAATCCAAATGCCCGATAAATGTATGAAATCTGGACCCGCCATAATGATTTTTTCATACTCAACTCAACTGAGCACAAACTTTATTCTGCTCATAAAAGTTAAAATGCCAACAAGTGTGGCATTTTAACATTTATGAGTAGGATAAATACAAATACTGAGAGTTTTAAAACAAGAAAAGCATCCTAGTTTGCACGATCGCTCATTTGAGTTGAACATAAACTGAAGCCCGCCAGGGCCTAGGTTATAAAACTTTTTTCATGCTCAACTCAGCTGAGCACGAACTTCATTTTTATGAGCAACATTAATAAATGTTGAAATGCAAACAATTGTATATATACCACAAAAACTAGTTTGTGGACGATATATACACAGGAAAATATTGATTAAATATAACGTATATTTGTAAAAGTTATATTTCAGGGCTGTGAAAATATTATACAATTATTGAATAATGAGGCATTGGATATGATGTGATATCGACCAGAAAATACCAATATTGACCGAGGCGATGACTCATTAGTCAATAACTGTTTTATTATGTAACACTTAGAGAAAGATATACAGGTATCATTGCACCTGGAAAAATACTGAAATTATATAAAAGTTTTGGGACAGTCAAGCATTTAGCAGAAACAGTGCAGACCTAGATAAGACCACCCTTTTACTATTTTATATTATATGTTGTGCATGATTGTCATCATTCAACATTTACAAAACGAATTCCAACACACCTCGCTTGTAGAGCCAATGTTAAATAAGTGTGATATGCCAAACAATAGTTCACAGCTTTGAAAGCGCAGGGAAAATGTGTGATAGCTGACGTCTTTTGTTACTGGAAAATGATCTCATTCATGGCGTTAGACGGTGTAACGTCGTTTGTACGCTTGAAAGACGTTAAAAAATGTAAACGTATGCGACGTGGTCTAAGTATTCGCGGGAGTTCTTCAGTGCAAGGGCGGAAAGTTGGAAAAAGCTGAAGACTTCAAATTTGTTTTCGTCGTTTATTGTGCATTAAAATCGAAATAGATCAGCTCCAGTGCGTTATTTGTTGCGTTCTCGGCAACTACGATATGATTATTAGCGACGCTTTAGAAAAGAAGAACCGGAATGGAAAAAAAAATTTAGTAACTAATATACACTGGCAAGCTCGCGCCAGCCAGTGAATATGACAATATATTGACTGGCCACGTGAGCGCTCTAAGCCAATGAAAATCGGTCTTTTTTCTTAGTTATATAATAAAAAATGTTGTATTTCACGGGTGAAATCGGATGTCCTCTGCTTTCTCCATTGACTTCCTTGCGCCCAATTCAGATTTTCATCTTATAAGTAGACAAAAACACAAAGTGTGGGTATTCATTTTCTTAACCAGATTGCAGGGGAAATTTTGGTAATAAAATTGTCGAGATTTGCAAGAGTAGAGAAAGTGAAATTTTCAGCAACTCTCTTGGGGTTTTCGGTCGACATGGCACATTGTGCAACGTCTCATTAATATGACGTAATGTGCGAACGTTATACAAACAATCTGTCACGCTTAAAATGTATATATAAACAAGAAAATTTAAATTTCTGTCATGAATATTCCATTTATTTCGCTTCACGAGATAAAAATAAATGGCATATGCATTCCAAAAGTTTGAATATCCGAGATATATATAGGGAATATGAAACATTTATTGTTATAGCAACCAACCACCGAGTGTTGCCCCGCGAAGCGGGGCAACACGAGAGTTGGTTGCTTTACGACTAGAGAGGGTCTGTTCTGTTCTATTCACGCCCATTCATCTTCAAATACGAATAGACAATTTTTTTGGTATCGCCGAGTTCCGGTATCTATACGGAGTCGATACGGGGAACCAATCTAGATCGAACTAAGAACCTAATTCTACCATCTACTGTGAAAAAATATGTCGTGGTCATCGTTGACATTGAAAAAATACAAAAAGTAAAAGCGAATCGCGAAGATGCCAGTTTTGTTGATATATAGTCATATTTTAGCCATAAGACTGATGGATTTTTTCTTTCACCAGGAGCTTGAACAGTAGTGATAGCTCTTTCAGGCAAGCGGCTGCGTGATCCCCATGACGTGACGTCACAATTCTTATAACGTTACGTCACGACGTGATAACGTCTTGAGCCAAACGCAAACTGCCACGTGCATCGTCGCGCCTTTGAAATGAGCCGCGACATGAGATTTCCAACAATGTGATATGTGCGACCAGCGAAGACTCAGATCAGCCTGCGCATACACGCAGTCTGATCAGAGCCTTTGCTAGCCGCTTGAATCGCTTGAATTTTCTATGAGTGTTATGATACTGACTGAACATCATTTTGAGTTTCCAAGCTTAAAAGGAGACTGCACAGGCTCGTCTGAGTCTACACTTGTCAAAATGCCACATTCATTGTTTGGAAAGCACATGTCGCTGCTCAAATTACAAATCCTCATGGTATCCAACAGGAACTTCCGTTCAAGGGTCCCAGCGCCTTTAAAATAGCTTGCAGGATTATTTTATTTCCTTATACTCAAAGCTTTTAAACTTCTTACTGACCGTTCCAAGGCGGAACTTCTTTGTGTTCGCCGTTGACATATTGCCTAGTATGTGTCTTGCAGCCTTGTGTTCATCTGTTGGGAAAGGGGCTAAGGCCGGCGTCGCCGGTCCGGCAGGTGCAGCTTTTGCTGGACCCACTTTTTTGGCCGAGTATGCTATCCACCTTGTTCCTTTATCTCGTTTCGTTTTTTTTCTTTGAGCTTACCTCTGATTTTATTTAATCATGCGACAATTTACTGAAACACTCCGAACTTTGCGCATGTCATTAATAGACATTGCCAAGGTGTTAAAACAAGCAGCCACAGAGATATGGGTTATGGGTCTTGTCGCAGGAAAACCTAAGTTAGTTGCATTTCAACAACAAAGGCGCAGACCAGCCTGCGCAGACGCGCAAACTGGTCAGCGACTTTGTTGTTCAACCTCTGGAAAGTATGATTGATAAACTTGTTACAAGCAAAATTTCAGCATTCTAGCTAATCTCTGTAACTGAGCAGGTTGGTTTGAGTCTTGCATGGTCGAAAACCCCGAAGACGGGTTTTCTCATGTTTAGACTCATTTATCAAAGTCATGATAATTTCTGTGATCCAGTTTTGTTTCCTTCATATTGACAATTTGCTTTTTTTCTAATGATTCTAAATGAAACAACATATCGGGCGTAAAATTATGTTTAAAACGTGAATTTATATATATATGAGCATCGTGAGCCCATGTCTATTCCGTTACGGATATACAAGTCCTGCCTGTTCCAATTTAGCACAAGTGCGTTCGGTCCCTTTAACGTTCATTTGCCTTAAAGACGCCTGGACCAGTGTTTAACCGTCGTGGTTCGTCATAAGGCCCCGGTTTCATTACGATGAAGGATTATGTCCAGCATTCGGTTTTTCACTCCACTCTAGCAAAAAAAAGCATGATCCAAAGCGACTGCAATCTAGGCCCTAACGATAGGGTGGAATGATACCCCTCTAGTGCTCTCCACCCTTTCGTGCCTTCGGCACTCGATGGTTTCCTCCGTCGGACCATTTGGAATACACGGCGACGGCCCTGAGCCTGGGCTGACCCTCAAGGCGCTTCTGTATGTGATGTTTTCTTCTTTTATCACTTTCCCATAAGGTGTCCTGGGTCAGGTGTGATACTAATTGTATCGATTCCTGACATTTACGTTCTTTCTTACTTTTTATACTCTCACGAGTACCGACTCGCAAGAAATACGGTATAGTGTGCTATCCTCTCAGATCAAATAGTGGTTGGTTGCCTATTAGGTATGCCTATTTCATATTACATACACTTTAAACAACTATTGTGGCGAATATGAAAACCATCCATCGAAAATTGTAAGAGATTTCGTTATGAGACGTAATAAAGATTTAAAAGAATATATGAGCCGCGACATGAGATTTCCAACAATGTGGTATGTGCGACCAGCAAAGCCTTAGACGCAGTCTGGTCAGAGCCTTTTCTAGTCGCTTGAATTTTCTGTGGCTGTTAAGCTACTGACTGAACTTCATTTGGAGTCTCTACGCTTAAAAGGAGACCGCACAGGCTTGTCTGAGTCTACACTTGTCAAAATGCTACATTGTTGGAAATCACATGTCGTGGCTCAATTATTTGACCTTAACCTTTGACACCAATGTCAAAAAAGCGATTCAAATTTGCAGTTGCATCTCCATACCATAAAGAACCAATGTTCCAAATATAAACATCTTCCATCAAAAGATGTAGGCTACAGACTGAGCTGAAAAATCCCTCTAAAAATCGACGTCGTTTTACTCAAAGGTATAACATGACTAAAATTATATTTTCTCAACGGGCAATATGTGCCCTCTTCAATTCTGCCGTTGAAGAGTTAAAAACTTTGTGCAAACGATTGGTGGAGGCTCAAGTATACTGCACATAAAAGAAATGCTTCTTGAGAACTATTTTCACTTTTGCACATAACACACTCTGTTGTTGGCATATGTGTTGATGTAATAAGCATAATTATTACCAATCATACTTTTTAGCATTCTCAAGCATAATTTGAAAAACTATACTAACCAAAACTATGAATGCTGCATTTTCTAATTGAATGTGCTATGCGTATAGTACACTGCATTTTGGCATTATTGACTTTGGTTGGTTCATATTAGTAGCATGTGATAGTTTTAGTGGACACAGTCTTATTACACTTAATTGACTTACCAATAGCTGAAAAAGTAATGTATAGTATATATCATATCCTTGTCATTTTTGCAGGACCTACTCTTAATTTAAATTGGTAAAATAACAGAAATGTCCCCCTTACTATTTTGCTATACTCCAACGTATAACATTACAAAAGTATCACTTTAATGAAGAAACATGCCTATATTACACAATTCCGCCGCTGAAGGGTTTGATATAATTTGCATGTGCTTGTTGGAGGCTGAAGTATACTGAAAAACACAATTAATGCTTCTTTTTTAAAATTTTGATTTTATGTGTGTCATTTTGTGAAATTTTGACAAATTATGTCAACGTTTTGTGTTGTTGTTTTTTAAAGTCTGGTATATTATAATCAGTCCCATCCGTCAGTCCATGCGTCTGTCTGTCTGTCCATCAGCAGGTTAATTGCTTGAGACGCTAACTCCTCAATGTATTTGGCATGTACTGTTCATATTTGGCACAGTAATTGATTATTGTGTGTAGATGACAACAACTTACCATTTATTTATGGTTAGGTCAGCGCAAATTTCTCTCAATTTTCCTCCGATGGTGTTTTAAATATTTTGCACAACAAGTTTATGTTGTGTGAATTACCAGGAAGATTTCAGGGCACCGATATGATCTTGGAGTCAAAGATCAATGTCAAATATACCTAAAATCTGTTCTACCGCTTGTAAACCCCTCCTTTATATTTTTGACCGAAGGTTTTCATATTTTGCACAATGATTGCCTATGGTTTGTAGGTGAAACAAATGTTTCCAATTGCCAATTTGACTGTGGGATGTAAGGTCAAGGACCAACTACTCTTACTTCATATTTGACACAAGGTTTGTTGTGAGGTGTGTAGATCACAATACAGCTGTGTTCGCATAAGCAGATTCTATAATTTTGACGCTACAGGGAGTTGATAATCTGTAAAAGGGACAAAAGCATATCAGAAATCAAAATTCTTATAAGATAAAACCTCCGTTGGGAAATTTGGCGGTTTGGTGTTGACACTTGGTGAGGATACTTTTATCTCTTGTGTTGCTTATTTTGATCCAGGCAAATTACAATTGTTGATGAATTTGCTTAGCCCAAGGTTGTCTCCTAAACAGGATGAACAGTTCAAACACTGATACCCATTAAGCCTGTTATGTGTTCGGATGAAACGTGTCTAATTAATGTTTATTATATAAAAAGTAATTAAAAGCAAGGAAAACATTTATTAAATATAATACATATTTGAAAAAATATATATTTTCACATGCAAAAATGTATAGAAGGTTTATTTTACGTGTGAAAATATAGAATATAATTTGATTTCCTCTGCTTTCACCGTTGACATTCTTCAACCCACTTCGGATTTTCAAACGCTATAAGCGGTCAAAAGCACAAAATGTGGGTATTCATTTGCTGAATTGGATTGTAAGGGGCCTTTTGGTAATAAAATTGTTAAGGTATGCTGAATTTTATACTTTCTTAACCCCAGCTCCAAGGACAGTGGTTTCAGATTTGGAAGACCACACTGTTTTGCCTACTCACAGGCACTCTAAGCAACGCAAAGGTTTCGTAAATATAACATATAGGTTACTAAAACAATATTTGAAAGTTGTTATAGCGAATCCGTAAGTGCACATTTTCAATTATTAATCTGCACTAAATACAGAGTTTTTCCAATTGTGCCAATACTCTTACGTACCCAAAATATTTATGATAAAATGTATTAGGAATACCTAGAAACGTCCCCGATGAGGTAAACAAGAGAAATCATGTCATATTCATTCCAAAATGTGAAGCCACGAATGAAATATATATTTTTTCGCTTCACGAGATGAAATAAATATCATATTCATTCATGAAAAATATACCCTATCTGTTACCAAGCAGTGCACTGTCTCAATCTGTTTTGGGGCCTCCTGACCACGAGTCATTATTAGTGCTCTTCTGGTCTCACTTCAAATCAGCCATCGAACATCTTTACATGAAAATAAAAAGAGGTTTTTGACCATGTTTACATGGACTTCATGGAGGTTTGCGCCGAGAAACTGGTTTAAGCCCTCCAGTAAAATATTTTTACTGACCGTTTCAAGGCGGTACTTCTTTTGTGGATCATTTGTGTTATTTCTGTCTTGTGTTTGTTGTGCTTTTGTGCGTCTGTTTATATGTGCCTTGTGGTCACCTGCTGGGAAAGGGCTGACTTCTTGGCTCTCGTTTGTGATGTCTAATTGTGTGTTTGTCACTTTCCCATGTGGTATCCTGGGTCAGGTGTGGTACTTGATTGTATCGATTCCTGATCTTTGCCCTCTTTCTTACTTTTCCTAGTTGATAATCCTTTTTATAGGGTTTGCTCATTTTATAGATTATCTCTACCATGTATTACCGCAATTGTGTTTTTGGCTTATATAAGTATAGAAGGTAATAACAATATAGTGAATATTAAGGCTACTACATGTAATTGTAGTGTAGTCGGACACTTAACAAAGTTAGCAATATCGACTTTCCTTGGTAAGATCGAGGGTAACCTTTGATCTTCAATCAGCGTTTTACTCACAATTTTTCCTAGAAAATTCCACAATTTTGTTATTTTTCATCTGATTTTGATGAAATTTTCACTAAAAGGTTAGTTTTACATAGCGTATTCAGATACAGTCATTAAAATTAATTATGGTCCTTATTTCATCAACTCGGTCAGGAAACCGAAAATAAGAATCTTTAGACCTAATACAGCTCCAAGCTTAATAGCTTCAATAAAATCAAAAACTACTATTTTATACAACAGCAGCAGAGGATTACACAATGAATCCCACTGAGTACATATTTTTATCTAGAGGGAAATAATACCACAAAAATCGGATTTCTCAATTTGTCCACCCTACGGAAATCAGTGAAGCGTTAAGAAGCAAAACTAGCCTTATTGCATAGATATTGGTACTCCTGTAATATATATGTGTCAAGATACTCATAAATTTCATTTTTGACAAGTTTATCAACGTTTTAAAAAATATGTTTCTTTTTTCGAACAGTATACTTCAGCCCCTTACTAATATGAACACGGCATTTTCAATCCTTCAACAGCAGAAATGTATGTCTTACGCTTCAGTAAACAAGAAACCATTGTTACTTTTTTGTTATACCTTGGAGTAAACCGACTCACTTTTTAAATCCTTCAGTCTGTAGCCTAATGTAAGATACAATGCCGTTTTAGTAGGGGAGCCAGGGATTAAAAAATTGGAAAAAAGTGGCCGAAAAGTAGCAGAATTTTAGACTATATCCTCAGTTAGTATGGTGTTTCAGAATTGTGAAAACAGATATTGCACAAATTTTAAGTCTTGCAAAAGATGTTTATTTATGGGGTAACCTTAGCTACCCTCATGCAATCTTCATGTAGTAGGCTATTCGCTACATTACTGAAAAGAAAAGTTATTTAGACCAGATAGGTCACATTTCCTTCTATCTGCATATTGCTTTACAGTAACTTAATTAAAAGCACCAAACTAACAATAAGTTTAAATGACTTACGCTTACGTAATTGTTAAATACGTTACTTAAATTCAAATATATTACTATTGTTTACTTGGCCATGGGCTGCCAAGAGACTTGTGGAGGGAGATATTTTGTAAGTTAAGATTTTCTAAGCTACTTTGTTTATTATAAAATGCCTGTTAGCTTTTGATGAACATGTGCATTTACCATGCAATAGCCAAGTCTAATACGTTACAATTAGATAATAAGGAAACTCCTAGTATAGTGTTATTATCATTTGCATTGTTTTCTTACATATCGTTATGATTAATATTTTAATTAGATGCAGCTTAATAGCAGAATAACAATATTAGTTTAGGCACCTGGAAGGTCTTTTATATACGTTACTTTCTTATAAAACAATAATTTTCTGCAATGTAATGTGTATATGTGTTCAAACAGCTAGTAGGTGAAAATGAAATTGACTACCATCTTAGTGCTCAAAATTAGATTGGAAATATTGTATTTTTAAACATTTAATATGAATGAGATGCAACATCAACAAAATCATATTTGGTTTAAAGGGAAAAACTTGAAAATAAAGCACATAAATGCCATTAAGTATATGTTTTGGGAATCATGTAAATAGGATAATTGATACCTATTTATTATTCAAAACTAAAGTGTATCAAAAAGCTTAAATGATTCTTTAAAATCTGTTCCACTACCATGTATTTGCTTCTTTTTTTTTGCATTAAATTGCGTTAATTGACATGTACAAGACATTTTTTTTCACCGTCAACAGCTCAACGAATAAATAAAAAAAACACGCAGTAACATAGTCAGATCCATCACACATTGTAAAAGCCATCAAATATATGCATATTACATATCTTACATTTTTAGAGCTTTAGGGTATACTTTGTGCCTTATTGTTTTAAATATAGCTGCTGTAACGAATAACTGCTTATAAATATAAGAAGTTATTCGTTATAGCAGCTATACTTAAAACAATAAGGCACAAAATATACCCTAAAGCTCTAAAAATGTAAGATATTTTGAGCAGAAGTCCAAATCAAGAAGTGAAACATTAAAGATACCTTCATCGGTTTCATATGAAACAAAACTGAAGTTTGTGGAAATCATGATGATTTCTGTTTCTGATTTAGCACCCGCCTTAGCTATCCTTGGGGTTATAGTATTTTAGTATCTACAGCGTGTCCGCTTTGGAAAAAGAGTATTATTTATGCTGGTAACGTATATAACAAAAATATAAAGATCATTTCTTTAATCATTGTGCCTGGTTCTACATGTTTGTGAAGCATTGAAACACGACATCATTTATTCTAAATTACCATTTTAATACTTTAGAAACAGACACATGTCTGTTAATAAGTTGGAAAAGCTCCCCTGCATTGTTAGTATTGTAAACATTTCTAAATGATTAGACATCGATAATCAGGACCTTGAGCAAACACCTTTATAGAATAGGACTTGATTGGTCATATATTCCAGAATGTTTGATTTGTTTGCTTTTTAGCTATATAGCTAAACAGCATACATGATATAATCTGCTTTAATGTTTGTTTTATTCAGCAGGACACTATTTATCTTTTACACTCACAATAAGTAATCATAACAAACGTCATTCAGTTCTTAAAACTAACTGATTAATACCTATAAAACATGTACCAACTTATTAAACGATGCCATATTTATGGTACATTGATAGTTCATGTAATAGAAACAAAATCCATACTTATGCTACTTTCAAAGAATACATTCAGATAGTATACTCAACAAATGCTATGCTGTATCATACTTACATATAGTGTGCAATTGGCAATAGAGACAATGTTATCGCTATCTGAGATGTATCATGATACTTTTACAAATCGAAAGAAATAAAATTTCTTATGCAGACGATTGATAAAAAAAGAGCGAAAGACAAATTAAACAAGCATACATACTATTTGTTAAGTTTATGCATACTTTCTTAGCATAACATGTAAATCTTTTATTTGTGTAAGTAATGATACTAACTAGTGTGCCTTCTCTGCAAAAGTTTGTTTAAAGTGGGGTCCAATGACTGCTATGGTATTATGATAGAACTTAACATCAGCTATATTAGCACTAATTGCTAAAACTAAGTTTTATCTTATGACTGCTATTTTTACTCTCGATATTGCTATTCTTATCAACATTCTGATTAACGTAAATAATCTTTTAAACGGTTATTTAATGCGCCCTAGTTAAATTTGGACCCACAGTGGCTCAACTTGAGGCATTCTTTAGCTCTGACTATCTGTGAGTCATGAGCCCTTTCTTTGTTTCATCATGGTGTGTTTAGAGTGTTTCTCCATGATGATACATTGCATTAGTTAGATGGCTTCCATGCGAGCTGAACATTTCTTGTACTTCAAACAACAGCAGAATCTAGGACGAAGATTTGGTACCAGTAAAACGCATTTAAGCCCCCCCCCCGGTGGCTTGGGCTGCTGTCTGTTCTAAGGCGGTGGTTCTGTTGTTGTTGACTTTTTGTTTATTGTTACTCCCATTGTGGGAGTCTGTAACTGTCCTATGTTTTGTTGTACGTTACTTATGTCCATTCGAGTATTGCAATCATCTTAATGGGGAAGAGAGAGCTGGTTGTTTTGCTTACTTTGTCTTCCTGGTGTCTCGTGATGGTTGAGCGGCTCTTCCTCGCGGTGCCATGGGGTTGTCTGCGGTTTGTGATTGTGTTTTTTCCTGATCATACTCACTTACTATTTTTAAACATTTTCTCTCTGTTGAAATTTTATAAAGTAAATTTGGTATCGTAAATTACAACTGAAGAAATCTAGATTTCTTAGATATGATCACTGCCTTGCCATGTAAAACCCATCCATATGGATGATTTTCCCAATTTCAACGGCAATAAGTCATTTTGAATAACCTATTCAGTTTTAAGGTTTGCATTGCTTTGACAAATGATTAGTAGTGTTAAGTTAGAATGACTATCAGTTTCATTAATCAAACGATGAAAGCCATGTTAAAAATGAGCTGAAATTAAAGTTCATAATTAGAATAAATTTAAAAGTCCTCTTCTGAGTTTTGATATATGCATAATTAGATGTGGCTTAAACTATTTGCATAACAGAGCCACTTTCTTAAAGAATAAGTGATAAGAAACTCTTATGTCACCTTAAATTTAATCTAACGTAAACAGCATTTTAATTTATATATTCATAAAGGAGTGATGCTGTCTAGATTGCCAGCAAACGTCTTCTTTCTATAAGTGAACATGACTAGGAAGTGTCACAATCACAGACTCCTGACTGACCCACTGCACCTTAAGGAAGGGACACGGAAAACAGATATCTACAATATAACCAGCTCTCTTCATTGTCAAGATGATTGGTGAACTAGAAACAAATTAGAAAACAAGTCCGGATACAAAACTCCCAGAACCAATAGGAACAACAACAACCAAAGTTTCCAACATCCACACATCATTTTAGAAATTCTTAGATATTTTATCATAAATAGATCTGATTTGATAGAACAGATATGTTATTTACTATTTTATATATTTTGATGAGTGTGAACAGGTTCGACACAAAGCTTTGGCTGCTTCTGAATAGCTTATAAGATTGTTTTGTTCAATTAAAAGAAAAAATGTGCAAATATCTATATTTGTTTTAGGTTTTCAGGCTCAGTTGAAAATGAAAACTGTTAAGACAAATATATAATCATGATGTATAATTTGTTTATTTATAGTTATATATGTTACTTAAGCAAATTGGACTGAACAAGCTTAAGGGAATGTATCCTAGTTGAGATGATGCACCAGACTTATCATATTATAAGTTTATAAATTGCATAACATAACATAGAAAATTAGCAAACAATGTGTTTTGTTTTTAAGTCAAGAAGTATACCATTTCTTAAGAGAAAAATATACAACCATATACACAATCTCCTAATTAGTACTGATAACTTCTTCTTTTGGAACATGTGCTCTTTCTATGTCTATTAAACACAGCCTCCCCGCCCTCTTTTTAATGAAATAAACTTTCCAGTGATGTATCATTTAAGCTATTCAGCAATAGTTGTTTGTCTTCAACTTTGTATTATACGGTACATATTGAAAATCGAACAACACAATGATATTTTACCTCAGAAATGTTGTTAAGTATTGCTCTTAAGTCGATGATATAAAAACAGCTATCATAGGGTGTTTAAAAGCTAACAGAAAAGATTGCATGCTTATTTTCAAACTTACGAGGTTCTAAACTTATATTAAGTTTTATCTATGGTCATCTAATTAAACAGCTTATAACCGACAAAGTATTTATGTTAGAACGTATCTGTTTGTAGTTTCGAAATGGTCAGTTAATGCTATTTTAAATACATGTTATCCTGAAGTTAAATACATTTTTAATTTTTTGTCAAATAAAACTTTTTAACAAAATGTCAATTATTTTAAGGGTATAGCTGAAAATGTAACGTAAATGACATTATAATGGACCCAAACAACTTTAAAAAAACATCAATATGTGTAGAGAATAGCATGTTCCTACAGATTGCATAGATGTTTTGTTCATTTAAACATTTCAACTTCTACCTAAATAGGCTTAATTACATATTTTTGTTTTTAAGAAAATGAGGGGTAACGTATTAAACACACTGTTAGAGGTATGTTTGCAATACTTAAATTGAGCGCAATATCTGGTTTCATACTGCCTATACTATGTACTAAAAGATAAAACAAGTGAAAATTCTGCTAAAAAGGGGGCATACCTAAATGCTTATTTTGACATTTTTGAACCCTGGCTCCTCTACTATTAAGAGCCATTAAACAGTTTAAAAACTTATTTGAACAATACCTTTGACTCCATGGTCATATTGGCGATCTGAAAGATTCGTAGTCATATACACAACATAAGCAATTCATGTACCATTAAAATGACATCCGTATCGAGTTTTGCTTCATTTTAATGAAGTTTATATTTCGAGCCATAAGACAGATTCTTCGTATAGCTGACCTTAACATTTGACTCCAATGTCTTATTGACAATTATTTTCTACGCACCATATGCAATCATTGTGCCGAATACCGTTTTTGAAACTGATTTTTAGGCTGCTTGCAGCCTTATGATATTACATTATCTTTCTAAAATTCAACCAATCAGGAATAGACAGAAATTCGTATATGAGAGTACCTGATATAATATGAAAATTTTCATTGGTCAATTACCAGACTGTCCATAGAATTTCAATCATGATGACAACACTCACTGAAAATAAACTCAAAATCTAGGGACACAGTCTGAAGCAGCCAACAATAAAATGTCAATGAAAAACCTCGAACCCAGTGTATGCAGAGACCGAGATGAAACTGAAAGTAGATTTCTATTTTTAGACAAATCTATTCATTGCAGGTCACTGTTGAAGAATATTATTGGACTGTTTGCATTGTAAGAGTATCAATTATATACTAAAACCAAGTTCTAATCGGTCACTTTTCAAACTCATTATTTCTGACTAAACGCTAATAAAATTGAAATGAATTTTTGCCTATATATGCATTTTAATGGGCAAACGTTTAGTGGTGTATTTGAACAGTTATCTTTTACTTCAAAGTTTTTGGGATTAAAAATGAAAAAAAAACGATCTTTTAAAGAAAAAATAGTTTAAGAGTCGTTTTTATAAAATTGACCTTTAAATGGTTACAAACTGGTCTGCCATTGAAATTTTGCTCACGGTAGATTTTTTACACATTTTTAAAAATGTTACATTTTTCAAATTTTTTCAAGATTTTTGAAATTCACGAGAAGCTCCTGGTAAAAATGTTAGTTCACTTAACTTTATTTGAACACTGTAGGCCAAACACAGTAGAACTTGATTAGTCCATTTTTGGAATTTGAAGCTTTACGACTACTGTACACTTCCAGTTTCAATGTGAGAGTTTATAAATCGATTTGGTAGCATTATATTTTTGTTTTTTCGATTCTCAAAGAAGAATGGCGACGTCTGGTGATAATGAATAATCGCTGAAAATTTCAATGCCATGTCGCTGATAATAAAGCGTACAGAGCAGCACTTGCAAATCTCTATGCAAACTGTAAGATTAAAGCTGAATTGCAATGATTAACCAGCTAAAAGTGTTTATCTTATGTTGTTGAGTAGCAAAAACGACGAGTCCGATGGAAACAAAACTTTTGAGGTTTATTCTTCTTATATCACGGTAGCCAGTAACATCTTCAAACAAACAAAAACGTTAATTGATAAGGACTCTGTGTTATGGTTTATATCGTAGAAAAAAGTGTGACTTTTTGAAATGAGGGTACCTTTTCTCTAACTTCGTCCGTGCAAGAAGTACACGTCATTTGCCCATTAGTGTTATGTCCTTAGAAATAACTAAGAATTTAAAGAAGCTTCTTTACTTTTGTTATCATGATTTCTACATTCCAATTTCTGTTTACGGAATGCTCTGAGGGCAATGATAAGCATGTAAATACCCCACCCACCTATTACTACTGCAGATCTCAGGTTTGTTTTAGGATGACCTTTGTCAAATTTTGCTAACATAAAGTTTCTAATACTTGTACATGTACCAAACATGTAGTAAATAGAAGCAGTTGATGTCACCGCTGATTTTGAGTACTGACTGAGTTAACTCCCCTTGAATTACCCCTTCCATTTCGATCATATTAAATGAGGTTATGATCATTAGTATGTTAAATAATTGAGATGAAGCATCCAGGGAAAAAATTTACCCATCACTACTCATAACGGTACTTGAAAAAGTGAAAAGTTAAGATTTAGTCAGAGAAATGGGTTTTGAACATTTTTGTTCGTCTTTTAAAGTTAAATTATGTCTCAAAACTCATTTGAATAAACATATATTTGAAACTTTCAATTTAAGAATCTGCCCATTAGTGTTATGTCCTTAGAAATTGCTAAGAATTTAAAAGACACCTCTTTACCTTTGTTATCATGATTTCTAGATTCCAATTTCTGTTTACGGAATGCTCTGCGGGCAATGATAAGCATCTAAATACCCCACCCCCTATTACTACTGCAGATCTCAGGGCTGTTTTAGGGTGACCTTGGTCGAATTTTGCTAACATCTAGTGTCATATACATGTACATGTACCAAACAAAAATGCAGATTCTTTAGTAAATAGAAGCAGTTCATGAAACCGCTGATTTTGAGTACTGACCAAGTTATCTCCCCTTGAATTACCCCACCCATTTGGATTATATTATGAGAGGTTATGGGTATCAGTTTTGGATTATAATCGAGATAATGCATTCAGGAAAAAAATATACCCATCACTATTCATAACGGCACTTGAAGAAGTTATTAAAAGATTTAGTCAGAGAAATGGGGTAAGGAAATATTTTCTTCATATATTATAGTTATATCATATGTCAAAACCCAGCTGCTTTGAATAAACATAGAAACTTTCAACTAAAGAATCTGCCCACTAGTGTTATGTCTTTAACAATGAACAGTAATTGTAAGACCAGTTCCTTAGTTATGCCTGCAGGGTTTCTAGATTCTAATTTCTACATACAGAATGCTCTGATTCAACTACTAGCATGTAAATACCCCACCCACGTATACGATGAGTGAAAACGCTAACATAAGTAACAGTTATAGTACTAAGTTGCCAAAGTTTTTTTATAGTCTAAATAAGAAGACAATTCTCTCTGACAGGATAACTGTATTGCAAGTACATTGATATGTTTTGTCTTAAAATTGTCAATCATACCAAAGAAAATCATTTTAGGTCACTAGTGCCACCAATAACCATAACTCTTGCAAGACTAAACACAATTTGCCTTATAACTTGAAAATATGTTACCATTATACTTGAAACTTACTGGGGCTAATAGACTTAGTACGCTAAACACAATTATAATACATTAAACTATCTATACTTAACTACTAAAGAAACCTGACCCATACTGTATGTCAATTTTTTGGTAGTAAATGAATACGATGCACACTTGTCTTTCAATTGCGTAAAGTTAAACAATGGTAGGCTAAGATGCGCTGAGATTATTTGCAAAGTTGAACTAATTTCAGACGTCAGCTATCAAAACGACAGGTAACCCCTAAAATCAATTTTTGCAAGTACAAAGAAATCACGCAAAATTCACCACACAACCGCTTCAGTGTGAGTCTTTGTTATTTCATTGACTTCTTCTTGGACATCAAATAAAGCATGCATCGATTGTCCAACCCAGAAGCATATTTTCATTTTATTAACGTCAATTTTACGTTATCAGCGTTTTATGAGCTTTTAAGAAGGACTGCCACTTTATCAACTTTTTTTTCACTTTGTATCATGTTTGGAATGCATTTTGACAATGTTTGAGTCCTTTTGAACTCCGTAGCTGCCACCGACGTCCATTTAGCGATGTCAAGCGTTACAATTACATGCTGATATGTGTATACTGCAAAGCTTGAAATTCATACGCTATTAAAGTGAAGTGTAGCCAATTGGTACTATAACAAAGTAGACAGCACACACTTAACGGTGACATACGTTGACAAAAAAGGGTTATTAGCCATAGTTTACGTTGCTTCCTAATTGACGTTAAATTTGGTTTATTCTGTTTTTACCCTTTAACGTGACGCGAAACATAACTTCTGATTCTTGAAAATGCATTCTCTTACAATGATTGTTTGAATGCAAGTCATTTCAGTTCCTAGAAATTGCTTAAACAAAGGAAAAACACACTTCCGTTTTTACAACGTAGAAAGCAAAACTTAAAACCCCCATATCATACGTCACAGCTAGAAATTGCACTTTTTTTAAATGCATTTTTGTCTGTACTAGTATTGGCCTTGCATACATGAAAAAAGTTTTCAAAAAAATATCTAGACATACACTCACGAGGCAAAAGGGATGAAAACGATATTTTTGACGTCGTGACGTCATGTTCTATACTTGATATAATTTTTTTTCGAAAAATACTTTCTAATGTCTTGCTTTTAAAATAAGCATATCGACTTAGCTCTAAAATTTGTTATTTACTAGTTTGAAGCAACTGAAAAGTGTCAAGTTTCTTTAGTAGTTCAGTATAGATATTGTGGCTAGAGTTACTGCCCTTGCTTATTTTTACCATTGTTTTGTATGGAAAACGGCATAAAAATGATAATAGCTCAATAAGATACAGTTGAAAACTTATTTTCAAATAGGAATAAATCTGTCCTGAACCAATACTATGTGAAACTGCAGATCAAAATTTGTTTTTGCTACTTATTTTTTGAAACATATTGTTGTCCCTGAATGGAAAGACTGACATTAGGAAATGGGTCAATAATCAAATGTTCCTCCAATACCTTGCTTACTGAGGATCTGATTGCAATAAAATATACGAGGTATTTACATCTATTGACTTTAGCGATATAAAACATAGCATGGAACATGCATTATTGACCTTGATTTTGTGTTTTAAGATTAAAAATCAATATAACAGGCCTTTTAAAAATAAATGCATCAATGGTCCCAAAATATTGGTGAAATATTGAATTTTTCTTCATTTTTATACAGTTTGATGACGTTCGTATTTGTTTTCATGTATCAGCCAGCAAAAAGCATGTGTATCTGTAATTGTTTGAGTCATTTTTAATCTTTCATCAAACCAGAATAGATAATCGTTGAAAAAGTGGGCGAGGTACGAATATACTGATAATCTTAATGACTTCATATTTCATCTGAAATTACGACTTATAATAATAGTTCTAAATCTGAACAGTATCTAGCTTTTTAGTTTTCTAAAAAATGATGTTATGTTAATTTATGACATCCTCCTGTTTTGCTTAGATTTTCATCTATGCTCTGGTAAACTCTTATGTATTTTAGTTTTAGGTACCCTAATACTATAGATAAACGAAATTAATTTCCCAAACATCCTTTTGAGGATGACCCTGCAAGACATACTACCTAAAACTTATATCATTATCTCAAATGACAACCTTACTAACTCACAATTTCTCGTCAATAAAAGTAAGTAAGGGTGCAAAGATCAGGAATCGATACAATTAAGTACCACACCTGACCCAGGATATCAATGGGAAAGTGACAAACTCACAGTAGACGCCACAAACGAGAGCCAAAAGGTCAGCCCCTTCCCAGCAGGTGACCACAAAGCACATATAAACAGACACGCACAAAGACATAGCAAACACAAGACAGAACAAAAACATAAAAGATCCACAAAAGAAGAACCGCCTTGGAACGGTCAGTAAAATATTTTACCAGAGGGCTTAAACCGGTTTAACGGCGCCAACCTTACCCTTAATTCAGATGCGGATCAAGACACATAGATATTTGGTTTGCATGAAAGACCCCTAACTTATCAATGCATCATCTCCTAAAACATATAAATCAAGATATTACAAGAAGATAAAGCAAGGATAAGGACTCAACAGTAAATTAAACTGAATACCGGAGCAAAAGAAATCCAATAGGTAAACCCCGGTGGGCCCGACAAACAGCCAAAGCATCAGGCCCCTACCATCTCATCAATAGATAAGTCTTTAAGTCGGAACCATCATAGAGTCTGAAGTCCGACCCACCAGCTTGCAATTAAAGAGGAAAGCAAAGTTGCCAACCGTGATTGGGTTGACTACCAAGCATGCATTCTGTTGCAATACATTAATTTTATAGCCAATCTTTTTTATAATGGGAAATTATTTTAATGAACTGCGCTGAAAAATTATTAGAGCCAACAATCTTCTTCAATTTATACACCAAGTCACCATAGAAATCAGGTTCTGAAAGTCCTTGGAGCAAGAGAGATTTATGTCCAACTTTGAATTTAGAAATCAAATCATAGTATCGTCTATAAAATTTTGAAAATGTTTTGCGAAGTTTATGATACCGATAGCCTTGTTTAAGAAGTTTCTGAGTTAACAATTTATTGCGAGTGTTGAAGTCAGCAACATAGCTAGATGCTCTAGCAAAACGAATGAGTTGAGAGATATAGACTCCATAGGATGTAGAACGAGGAACATCACCATCTAAAAATGGGAAATTGACAATTTCAAAATCAAAGTCGTCACGTTTATCATAAATTTTGGTAGAAACAATATCATTAGAAATTGACAAATGCAAGTCTAAAAATGCGGCTTCGGTATCAGAGGCATTGGCTTTATTCAGTTGGAGCTCTGAAGGGTATATTTGACTGACCATATTGTCAAAATAAACATTATTAATATATAAAATATCGTCCACTCTATAAATTAACAATAGGCTGATTTAGTCATACTTACTCAGAAATAAATTTACTTTAATTTCATACCAATTCAATTACCTTATTTCAAAGAAAGTTATAAATTATACATACTTTTTTCAAGAACATGATTCTAAAATACACCAACTAAACATGGCGTGTAAATGGTTGACATATTCTCTATCATATCTAGTTTATAACATACCGAGATGTAGACAAAATATTTCATGTATTGAATCTGAAGTCATTGGTAGTGATGACAGTATATGTTGAACCTACCAAGTCCTCAGAAAAGTGATTTTTCTCTAATGGCAATTTTTCTATAACGGAAACCTAACTGTACTTTGATGCTATTCCTGTTTAAATTTCAAAAAGGGTGATTAAAATCAGCAGACACCAATAAAGCATAGTAAAAGAGAACCACTAGACGATGCTACATACTGAATATCAAGGTTCTAGACCTTGTGGTTTCAGAGAATTTGTTTACGTTTTAACTAAACAAGCCTATGTAAAACATGTGATCCCCGGGGTGGGGCCATTTTTGACCCTAGGGGCATAATTTGAACAAACTTGGTAGAGGTCTACTAGCTGATGCTACATACCAGATACCAAGGCTCTAGGCCTTGTGGTGTCAGACGAGAAGATTTCTAAAGTTTTCATCTAGAAAATCTATTTTTAGCCTGTGTGACCTAGATACGCAACGGACCAAAACCATTTGAGCAAATATTAAAAAAGGCTATATAAGGATCATTCCTGCCAAAGGGGGTCCAAATCCAGCCAGTAGTTAAGGAGGAGATGTCGTTTGAAACAATTGTTGACGCCAGACGACCACGTCGGACGCGCGACGCCGGACATACAACGATCACAATAGCTCATCATGAGCCAAAGGCTCAGGTGAGCTAAAATACCTATGTAAAACATGTGATCCCCGGGGCAGGACCTTTTTTTTGACCAAGTGCCATAATTTGAAAAAACTTGGTAAAGTAGCACTAGGTGATTAGCACTAGGTGATGATACAAATTAAATATCACGGCTCTGTGAATATTGTTTTATGCTTTCCCTATTAAAGCCTACGTAAAATACGTGAACCCCAGGATGTGGCCATTTTGGCAACATGGGCATAATTTGAACAACCTGATGGAGGGGTCTACTAGATGATACTAAATACCAAATAACAAGGCTGTATGCCAAGTGGTGCCTGACAAGATGATTTGTATGCGTTCCCTATATAAACCTATGAAAAACATGTGAATCAGGAGCGGGCCACTTTTGGGCCTACGGCCATAATTTTTACAAAATTAGTAGAGGTCTACTAGATAATGCTATATTTCAAATAACAAGGCTCTATATAGAATTAATGGTTTCAGACAATATTTTTTCATGTATCCAATTATAAAAAAGCAAGTGAGTATGATCAGGAAATACCACAATCACACTCTGCAGACCAACCTACGGCCTATGTAAAACATGAGAACCCGGGGCGGGATAATTTGTGGCCCCATGGGCATAATTTGAAAAAAAGGCAAATATCTACTTAATAATACTACACAAAATATTAAGGCTATCAGCCTTGTGGTTTCAGACAAGAAGATGTTTAAAGTTTTCGAAAATCTATTTGTGCCCATGTGATCTAGATATACCATTTGATCAATTATTTGAGAAGACAATTTAAGGATCATTCCTGTCAGCCAGATCTGATAAAATTCCAGCCATTATTTTAGGAGGAGATATTGTTTGAAGCAATTGTTGACGACGCACGACAAACAACAGACATCCAGCGATCACAATAGCTCACTTTGAGCTTATGACACATGTGAGCTAATAACATATACTAAATATTGCGATTTTGGATATGTCTATTTGACATTGACCCTCGACAGTTAAATAGGTCATACCACTTTTGACTCTGACAAACAAAGAGTGAAGACTCTTACTTATTTTGATGAAACGAAATTGACGAAATATGGCAAGTGAACTTATTTAATATGGGTAAAGAATTTTGATGAAAAAGCTTGCATTTTCCTTTTGTGTTGAAGCTATTTGCAAACAGTCACACGGACAAACACACCGTTTT
The DNA here is from genome assembly GCA_964019695.1 of Loripinus fragilis. NCBI lineage: Eukaryota > Metazoa > Mollusca > Bivalvia > Lucinida > Lucinidae > Loripinus > Loripinus fragilis. Next base: position 31,572,701 of record OZ026514.1, read on the forward strand.
GTACATGTATCATTGATAATGATAATTTATTTTATGTTGTTTTCCAACCAATACCATATTAGTCATAAAAATATTGTGTTTAATAAACGTGTCCTTATAGTCCGGCAGTATTCAGGCGAATTTTAGGGGGACCTGGAACTTGATTTTAAACTTTTTTTCTTTGTTGATTCTGGTAGTGCATTGTCCTTGAAAAATCCGAGTGATGCCACTCTGGCATCATTGAGCGTTTCGATATATCCAAGATGGCGTCCAAGATGGAGGACAATTTAAGAGAAAAATTGTGTGATACGGAAAATAATGTCTCAAACCCATTTTCTTTCTTAAATTGTTGCTATGAAGTATGAATCTAACTGAACACACTAGCTTGTAAGCAAATAAAATACGAATGCGGACAAGATGGCCACCAAGATGTTAGTTTATAACAAAAAGTATAAGAAAATCTTGTCTGAGACTGACAAAGTCCAGGGATTTGCATGCAAAATGCTTATTTTACTGATTCTTGAATTACAGACATCATTCTTGTGATCCCAGTGATGCTAACACTCAGCTTTTGACATATTCAAGATGGCGTCCAAAATCGTAGCCAACAAATTTTTGAAACCCGTGGGAGCAGCACTCTACATGCAGGCATAATGATGAATTTGTAACAGACCAGATGCCTTTACGAACACACATATCTGAATAAACAAACTTGGTATGCGTGTATAATAGAGTTGCACTGTAAATGCAGGCATATCTGAGAATGGCACCAGGGCCCAAAATTACAATGCTTCCTTAAAGTTAAGGAAGACTTAAGTTAAGTATTGATTAAGATAACGTTTCGAACTCATTAAAATCAAAATAGTTTCGTTTTTTCTGTAGATCACAATCGTGTCGTTGACCATACGTACTGCAATTTATTGAACATTAAATGTAACATTTTGAAATATCAATACTTCGCTTACGTCGTCCTTAACTTTAAGGAAGCATTGTAATTTAGGGCCCAGTTCTGCAAGCATGTCTGATGTGATTACACCTCTGTACAAGTAGCACCATATTTGTAGCAATCCTTCTCTCTGCACTCAACTAGTAAAAGTGTCGGCTGCAGTGGCAACTGACCAGCAGACATGGCATATAGTGAGGCCCCACACCAGTGGGCATGGTTGATAATGAGGGACCACACCAGAAGGCGTGGCCTATAGTGAGGCTCCACACCAGCAGGCACAGCTGATAGTGAGGCACCATACACGCAGGTATGGCAAATAGAGATACACAACACCAGCAAGCATGCAGGAATGAGTGGTAAAAGATCGACAGGTATACTGATTGAGTGGTAAAAGATCGCCAGGCATATTGATTGAGTAGCAACGGTCCTGCAAGCACCCATCTTTCTCATCACTCAACAATTAGGCATGTTTGAACAGCAGTGGTGTTTGTGGAAGTTACACTAGGCCAGAATACATATTTGTTGCAGCTGCAGCGACATAGCAATGGAGTCTCACTGGACCAGCAGGCATGTATCTTGCATTGATAAGTTTCACAGTTTAAGTTGGCTTGTCTGATCGAGTAGCTTTTCTCTATGATTTTCAAAAGAGACATGTCTGATTGAATGGTACCAAGTTCTCAGGCATATCTGTTGAAGTTTCATCGAACGGCATCCATCTATTGCCACCAGGCTATTACATCTGAAATACTTACCAGCATGCATGCAAATTATGTGGTACTGAAACAGCACAAATATGCCTGTTGCCCAGACGCAGGATCTGCAGGCATATGTGTTTGTTACATAACATTAGCAATAATGTATGTTACAATTGCACCTGACTAACAGGAATCCTGGGTACTCATGCGTTGGATCAGTGTGCATGTCTGTTATACTTGTACCAGACCAGCAACCCAGCCATCATTGCCACAGGGTCAGTAGACATTTTTACACTTTCCATGTTTGATTAAGCACACATGTCTGAAACTCAGACTCAAGCCCAGCAGTTATATATGTAACAGCTTCACGAGACTATCAGGCCTGTTGCAGTACCCATGTCTTTAAACTTCGCACTGATACAGCAGGCATGTTTGTGACAGTTGCACCCGGCCATTTGGCACATCGAATACAAGCAAGCATTTCTGTAGGATTTGCAAACACATTTGTAGTTGTGGGGCTGTGCCAGCAGGTATGTCTGTTACACTTGTCTCAGATCCGCAGTTATGTCTTCTATGCTTGTACCCAACCAATGGGCTGTTAAGCACAATTGCACCAGACCATCAGGCATGTATGTTACAGTAGCACCTGACCAGCAGTCATATCTTTATATGTTGCATACAATCAGCATGCATGTCTCTTACAGTTTCATCTTATCAGCATCCATGAATGTTATATTTGCACCCAGCCATCAGCCATGTCTGTAACAATTGCATCCGACCATTTGTCATGTCTTTAACAGTTGCACCTAACCAGCAGTCATGTCTGTTAAACTTGCACCTACACGCATGCATGTCTGAAAAACTTGCACCGGACCAGTACTAGTATTCATATTTGTTATAGAAATATCCAACCATCTGTACTGTCCGTTGCACTTGCACCAGACTAGTAAAGTAGTAATGGTTGTTACAACTGCACCGGACCAACAGGTCTGTATTTTACAGTTTCTCCTAAGCAGCAGGAATGTCTTTAATGGTTACACCCAACCAGCAGTCCTGATGGTAATTAACATCTGCAGCATGCAGATATATCTCTTACTTGTTGGTTTGTTGATACACTGCACTCCATAAGTAAATAGTATTTTCCCTCTTTTTTGGTATTTTTATTTTAGCAATCCATCCATAAACTACTTTCAAGCTGATTTTCCCGCATATTGATTAAAAGGTTTGTACTTTGAGCAAGCACGCTGTCACAGAATTTTTGGTGATATTGTTCGTTCAGCATACCCTGGCATTTATCATTTCATTATTTTTTGACAGAATGTTTGCCCAAAGTAGGAACTTTTATGAGAATAATATGATATTAAGGTTCGTTTTATCAGATCCGGTCAATAGTATTGAAAGTAGTGCATGAATTGATGGATACGATTACCAGAACAAAGACATACAAAAAACATTACCATTATGAAAAAATCAGGCTGTTATTTTTTTCAGTGCAGTGTATAATAAAAACCCATGTGATTCCACAATATATATTCTGCTATTTCTACCATCTTGGATGACATCTTGGATATTTTACAACGCTGAAACACAACAACATCATGCCAGTCAAATTAGCCGAATGCAGCTACTGTTGAAACTATTAGAAAAAAGGCTATTAACATTGATTCTGATTTTAAGTGGGATTTTGCTTTAAAACGGCGGCCATCTTGGACACCATCGTAAATAGTTCAACCTTCTGAATCAAAAAATGTTCCATTTTAATCTTTTGTATCATTTAGACTCTAAAAAGCCATACAAAGTCAACATTAAAATGCTTTTCATTGCGTTTTTTGGTCAGATAGGCCTTACGGGACTGAATGACGGCCATCTTGGGCGTCATCTTTAATATTTCAACCTTCTGAATCGAATCAATGTTCCATTTTAATTGACTGTATCATTTAGCCTCTAAACATCCATAAAAAGTCAAAATTAGAGCTCTTTTTATCAAACCTGCTGGTCAGATAGGTGTTAGGAGCCTAACTGACTGCCATCTTGGACGCCATCTTTAATTTTTCAAAACGCTCAATGATGTCAGAGTGGCATCAGTTGGATTCATCATGTACAATGTCTGAACAACAAGAATCCGTGAAGAAAAAAACTTTAAAATCAAGTTCCAGGTCATTCTTGTTTTCTACCGGACTATTATCAATAAATGCAATGATCTAGACCAACTGTACACAACATATGAATAATCCTGTGTAAAGGGTATGTGCGGTTCAAGGGCCGTAACTCTGTTAATACTCATCTCCGATGATGTCATCAACTGGATTCTGAAGCCGTACATACAGAAAAATATTTTGGTATATTTGGCACTTGATGTTGGCACAACCTTACCAGTAAATTTCATAACAATAGGAATTATGACCAGTCGTATGTGGTAGTATAAAGCAGTTATCATCTTGACGTCATTCAAACTCAGACCGTTACGGAGTAGCCCATGCCTCGCTTGTTTGGGGTATTTACTACCCTTCGGTGGCAAGGAATATGTCGAATTTAAGTATGTAAGACTATTACTTATACGTTAGGCTTCAAACAGGCACAAAATATACTTATACTAATAAAAAGATACATAAAATATGCATTTTTTGTGATTTGACGGTATGTCTATTTGACCTTGACCTTTGACCTTGATATTTCGAATACATATAACCATAGGGTCGCATAATAGCTGTATCTCAACTTTTATTTGGTACCAAGTTTTGTAGTCTATGCTAGTCAGAGCTATCTTAGAGTTAATTTTGTAGGGATACCACCTTAATTCTTCTACAAGTTTTGTCTTATTTCTTATTTTACATTAATATTTATGGATATTCAAATTAGATTATTTGTATATTTAATCATTTTCGTCAATGAAAATGTCTGAAATTTTATTTGGTACCTAGTTTTGAAGTTAATCATAGTTAGCAGCTGACATAGAGGTTATTTTGAACGTATACCAGCTTTATTTTTCGACCAGTTTCCTCTTATTTCTTAAGGGTTCATTAATATCATGAATAAATAAATTATATAATTCGTATATTTAATCATTTTGGTCAAAATGCAATGTCTCACCTTGATTTTGGTACCAAGTTTGCAGTCTACGATTGTTGGCAGTAGACATATAAGTAATTTTGTAGGTATACCCCCTTAGTTTTTCCACCAATTTTCTCTTATTTCTTATGCTTTCATTAATATTCATGAATATTTAAATGAGATAATTCGTATATTTTATCATTTTGATCAAATGGCTATGTCTCAACTTTTATTTGGTACCAAGTTTTGTAAGATAGGATAGTTAGCAGCTAGCGTCGTGGTAATTTTGTAGGTATACCACTATAATTTTTCTACCAATATTGTCTTATTTCTGATGTTTACACTAATATTCATAAATATTTAAATCAGATTATTCGCAGATTTAATCATTTTTGTCAATTGGCTTTGTCTCAAGTTTTATTGGGTAGCAATTGTTATAGTCTAGGATAGTTAGTAGCTAGCGTCGTGGTAATTCTGTAGGTATACCGCCTTAATTTTTGATACCAATTTTGTCTTATTTCTTATGTTTACATTAATATTCATGAATATTTAAATGAGATAATTCGCATATCTAATCATTTTGATTAAATGGCAAAGAATCAACTATTATTTGGTATCGAGTTTTGTAGTACATGTTAGTAAGCTGCAGACGTATAGGACAGTTAATAGGTATACCACCTTAATTTTCTACCAATTTTCTCTTATTTCTTATGTTTTCATTCGTTTCAAAAAATGTTGTCTGCATTTTTTTGAAATTGGCGCTTTATATATTAAGTAAGTCATCATAAAGTGTTTACTGACTTCTATCTCTTTTGCATGACAATAGCATCTCTGTCAGTAATTTGTATCTTGTAAAGATCCTTTATTTTGATTTTTTACGCCAACTGATGTGTTTCTTTTTGACGTCGTTGTCAATGACGTCAGGTGACGTCGATGTCACTTCCTGTCTATTTGTTTATATTACACTTGATAAAGGCCAAAACACTTGATGTAGGCTTAAACGTTGTGTTAATAAATGATATGCCATTTTGGAGTTGTTCTCTGATATTTTGCTAATATTTTATGTTTTCATTAATATTCATGAATATTTAAATTAGATAATTCTTATATTTAATCTTTTCGGGCAAAATGCAATGTCTCAACTCTAATTTGGTAACAAGTTTTGTAGTCTACGATAGTTAGCAGTAGATATATAGGTAATTTTGAAGGTATACCCCCTTAATTTGTCTAACAATTTTCACTTATGTCTTATGTTTACATTACTATTCATGAATATTTAAACTAGAAAATTCGCATATATAGTCTTTTTGTTCAAAAAGCAATGTCTCAACTTTTATTAGGTACCAAAATTTGTAATCTAGGCTAGTAAGCAGCAGAGGTATAGGACTTTTTGTAGGTATACCCCCTTAATTTTCTGACAATTGTCTTTTATTTCTTATGTGTTAATTCATATTGATCAATATTCAAATAAGATTTTTCGTATATTTAATCAGTTTGGTCAAATGGCTATATCCCAACCTTAATTGGGTACCAATTTTTGTAGTCTAGGATAGTCTCAGCTTGCGTACAAATAATTTTGTAGGTATACTACCTTAATTTTTATACCGATTTTCTCTTATTTCGTATGTTTACATTAATATTCATGGCTATTCAAATTAGATTATTCGTATATTTAATCATTTTGGTCAAAATGCAATGTCTCAATTTCTACTTGGTACCAAGTTTTGTAGTCTACGATAGATAGTAGTAGGCGTACAGGTACTTTTGTAGATATACCAACTTTATTTTTCTACCAATTTTCTCTTATTTCTTATGTTTTCATTAATATCCATGAATATTCAAATTAGATAATTGGTATATTTTATCCTTGTGGTCAAATGGTTATGTCTCAAATTTTATTTGGTACCAAGTATTGTAGTATATAAGCAGCTGATGTAGAGGTAATTTTGTAGGTATATCCCCTTAATTTTACGACTAATTTTCTCTAATTTCGTATGGTCTCATTAATATTCATGAATATGCAAATTAAATAATTCGTATATCAATTTAGTTGGTCATTTTGCCAATGTATCAACTTTAATTTTGTACCAAGTTTTGTAGTCTAGTATGATAAGCAGCGACATATAAATAATCTTGTAGCTGACACCCCTTAATTTATTATACATTTTTATCTCATTTCTTATGTTTTCATTAATATTCTTGAATATGTAAGTAAGTAAGTAAGTGGTTTATTCACATAACTTAAGCATTTAAACAGCTCATCGTTGTTGTGACAAAATACATATATATACAAACATATATGGAGATGACAGATGTAAATTAGATAGTATTAATATCTAGTGATTGCATCATATTGCTGTGTCTGAAATCCTATTTGATGTATTCAAGAAAGAAAGACTAGATCTTTCAAACATATATACTCAGAAAAACAATTGAAGGGTATTTAGATTCAGTTCCATCTCTAACATTTAATATAATAAAAATCAAACTAATTATGCATGCATTTCATAGTTCCAGATATCTGCAATCAAAATTAATGTTTGATTTAAGTCACGCTTTAATGATTAAAGTACAGTACATGTCCAAATTTTGCGACCCTCTATACTGAAAAGTCACAAGCATTCAAAAATGATTGAAACCTATTTTATCGTTTGTATTCCATAATGGCTGGCTCCAAAATCATTGCTGGCTCTCAGCCAAAGGTATGAAACCTAATTTTGTAGTTTTTGTAAGTATTTTACTTCCAATTTAGTGTCATATTGGCTGGGGTATGTCACATCTGTACATTTTTATTGAAGAAGTTGTCACGTTATTAGGTGCATTTACTAATAAATGGGTGTGAACACTTGTCTGTGGTCAGAATTAGAACATGAGTAATGACCAGGTAAAGGCTGCAGCAAAAAATATAAACGCTAAATTTTTTGCTTGTGAAATTTGGGTAAAGAGGGTTGGTACATTTGGTGTGATGCTGTAGCGTAACCAATGGCCCGTAAATTTTATTTTGCATTCTGCTGAATTGCATACTAGTAGTTCTATCAGATACTAAAATGCCATGTACGGAAATTATATTCTCAATTTTTTTTTAATATCCTTCAATTGTTTTTCTGAGTATACTTTGTGTGAGTAAAATTTAAAACAAGTAGCCCAATGGGCAACGATCGTTCACCTGGGAGCCAGCATACTGTTTGTAGATTCATCAGGCAGGTAACTCTGAACTTGAAACAATTCAAAAACATAAGATATTATGCCTTTCCTGGTTATCTGCAAGTATTCAAAAAACTGAATAAAAATGGTGAAAGTATATTTTCAGATGCTCAATGGCAGCTAACTCTGTAGTCAGTGATGGGATCTGACCAATTCATACTTTAATGTATGTCTTGTTAACCTAAATGATTTAAAAAATCAAATGAAAAATGAAGGCGCTAGAGTGGTCACAACATTATACATCTGTATTTTAGACGCTCAAGTGCAGCTTACTCTGTAATTGGTGGTCGGTGTGGCGGATAATCGAAGTCAGTCAAGCTTTTATGGATGTCTTCGTTACCTGCAAGACTGAGGAAGATCCATTCAAAAATGAAGGTGCTAGAGTAGTCATAAAATATCTCTCATTGTAAATCCATGCAGATTTTTATGATGCTCAGGGCAGCTAAATCAACAGTCTGAGGTTGGTTCTACTTAAAGTTTAAACTCATCCAAGTTTTTATGGTTGTCCTTGTTACCTAAATGAATGAAGAAGATCCAATCAAAAGTGAGGAGCACTAGAGCGGTCACAACATTATCCATCAGTTTTTAAGATGCTCAAGGGGAGCTAACTCCATAATAATTTGATGGGATCTTGACAAAATTCAAACTCATCCAAGCTTTAATAGCAACTGTTGTCCTTCTTGTCTGCAAAGAATGAAGAAGATCCATTCAAAATTGAAAGCACTAGAGTGGTCACAACATTTCTCCCATTATAAGTCTATGGCTATTTTCCAGACGCCCAAGCGCAGCTAACTCCACAGTCCAAAGTCCGATTTGGCCAGATTTCGAACCCATCTGAGAATTTATGGGTGTCCATGTTGCATGCAAGAATGAAGAAGATCCAATCAAAAGTGAAGGTACTGGAGTGGTAACAACATTTCTCCCATTATAAGTCTATGGGGATTTTTGAAGATGCTCTAGGGCAGCTAACTAATACGTCCCTGGTCGAATCCTGCTGAATTTCAAAGTCAGTAATGCAATCTTGCCGAAATTCAAACTCGTCCAAGCTTTAATAGTTGTCCTTACTGTATGCAAGAATGAGGAAGATCCATTCAAAATTGAAAGCACTTGAGTGGTCACTACATTTCTCCCATTCGAAGTCTATGAATATTTTTCCAAAAACTCAAGGGCAGGTAACTCATAAGTCCCTGGTCGGATCCTGCCAAATTTCGAACCCATCCGAGATTTAATAGGTTTCCTTATTGCCTGCAAGAATAAAGAAGATCCAATCAAAAGTGAAGGCGCTAGAGTGGTCACAACATTATTCATTGATTTTTCAGACGCTCAAGGCCAGCTAACTCCGAAGTAAGTGATGGAATCTTGCCGAAATTCAAACTCATCCGAGCTTTTATAGTTGGTTTTGTTACCTGCAAGAATGAAGAAGATTCATCTAAAAATGAAGTAACTAGAGTGGCCACAACATTTCTTCCATTATAAGTCTATGAGGTTTTTTCCAGACACTCAATGGTAGCTAACTCATAAGTCCCTGGTCCGATCCTGCCGAATTTCGAACCCATTTGATATTTTATGGTTGTCCTCGTTACCTGCAAAAATAAAGAAGAACCAATTAAAATAAAGGAGCTAGAGTGGTCACAACATTATTTATTGATTTTTCAGACGCTCAAGGGCAGCTAACTCCGAAGTCAGTGATGGAATTTTGCCGAAATTCAAACTCATCCGAGATTTAATAGTTGGTCTTGTTACCTGCAAGAATGAAGAAGATCCATCCAAAAATGAAGGAACTAGAGTGGTCACAACATTTCTCCCATTATAAGTCTATGAGGATTTTTCAGGACACTCAAGGGTAGCTAACTCATAAGTCCCTGGTCCGATCCTGCCGAATTTCAAACCCATTCGATATTTTATGGTTGTCATCGTTACCTGCAAAAATAAAGAAGAACCAATTATAAATGAAGGAGCTAGAGTGGTCACAAGATTTTCCCCATTACAACCCTATGGGAGCTATCTGTTGCCATGGAAACCAGAGTTCTAATCCGATCTTGTCCAAAACCTAATGAAGTCAATCCCTAACCCTAATGATGCTCCAGATGAAATTTGATCTTGATAGGACAGCTTGTCTCAGAGATATTCATGTTTGAAAGTGTGAACGGACGGACGGACTTATGGACAGACGGACGGATGGACGGACTCAGGGCAGAGATGCAGTATTTCATAGCTCATCTATGCTGGTTTTACATCATTTCTAGTACCAGAGTTACCCCCCCCCCCCATTTTATTAATGACGATACTCGATTTTAACGTACGTTATTCACAACTTGAGTGTACAGATATATTTATCTTTAAGTGAGGCATGTATCATCATTTAGGACGATAATGTAAGTTTTCTCCCAAAGTAAGCTTTATATGAAAATTAGCAAATCTCCCATGCTCGCATCAAATGTATTGGGAAAATATACATTAAAACGCGTTTTTTTTACACACATGGTGGCAACTTTAGAAGCAAATTTCTCGGGCGTCAGGCATATCAGAATGCGGCAAATCATGCTTTTGAAAAGCAAAAAGATCATTGTTTTAGTAATTATGAAGTTTTACTGGTTTTAATTAATTGTAACGGTATTACAAGAAATGATATAGAACAAATATATATTCAATTTTATATGGTAGTAAGAGTTATCCCTTAAAATACTATGTTCAAATTTATAAAAATCAATAAAATTCATACAAATATAAATGACAGTCAATTTACTTTTAGAAAATAAAATAATTTGCTCAAAAAGAATGACTTTAGTCTATAAAAAGTCAGTTTAAAAGCCGCACATCACGTTTCCGTTTTTTGCAAACATTGAGTTATCTCCCCATTTTTCAATATGATGCTACCAATTTTTGAGCGTACGACCCAATCAGAAATAAAGTAGAGACATTTATCTTGAATGTAAGACCTGTTTCATCCTTAAGGACGATGAGGTATTTTTTTTTTCGAAAATTTGAATTTCAGAAACGCGCCTATATCAGAATTCTGAAACATTCGATGTCATCTACACACCATGGACAATAATTGTGTCAAACATGAATACCTTACATCTAAAAAATGTATATATGCGTTACGTTAAGAGCTAAGTGTATTCGACCTTAACATTTGACTCCAATGTTATATTGGCGATCCGAATCCTTTCTTGTCATCTACTAGGCCTTGAGCTGGCTATAGACGCCCCCAACTATAATTTCCTGATACTATATTATATAAGCAACAAAATGAAATATGTTAGCCCTCTGAGAGTGACAGCGTTAACGTGTAACATCACGTTACGTACGTATCCCGCAAAATAGCATTAAACGTTCCCGATAATGTCTCCAACATGACATGTACGTACTTATTAGCATGCTGGCACAGGTTTATGAACTTCTCATAACAGCTACATATTTGTAGCTTTTTTTTTATAAATGTATTGAGTTATTACAGTTGTATACGCTACTTAAAGTGTTTCATACGTTATTTCAGAGTATCACTATGGCAGTTATTGACTATACATGTATTAAATCGGTAAGTGAATATAGCAAATCTATAAGGTTGCTTCTTAAGTGAATTTGAGTTCCTTATTATGGTCCTTCACACTATTTCTACACGTCCACGTTATGTGTGTTGCCTTCAAAATAGCATTAATCGTTCAATATAATGTTGCCAACATTACCTGTTCTTAATTATTTGTATGCTGGCACAGATGTATGTACTTCTTATAACACAGTTACCTTTTTTAATTTTTCATTTTATAAATGCCTTGAGTATACGTTTCCATGTTTTACACATGTTATTTCTGAGTCAGTTATTGGCTATACGTGTACTGAATCAGTAAGTGAATATAGCAAATTTGTAAGGCTGTTATTTCAATAAATTAAAGTTCCTTATTATGGTCGCTTACACTATTGATATAATGTAATCTATCAAATAAGATTGTGGATACTCATTACAACCACCTTTGTTGTGTCTGTTCTAAGGAATATTGAATTGGAATCGCCTCATTCAGATGGTTCTTACGAGTACACAAAGTCTATGTATGGGGCAGAAATAAGTATTTTTTTTAAAGTTTACTTCACAACCGTGAGCAATAACATACTCGTATTGCAAAGGCGAGTTAACAAAGTGCAAGTGCCTTACTATGTACCAATATAGGTGCAATAAATGAGCAGTATCGCAGGAAAACAGTCGCTATTGCATATACGAGCATCAAAAGACATCTGCATATAGACTTCGAGCTAAAAAAGGTCCTGCTCCCCCCCCCCCCCCCAGGGAATTTTGCAGACATATCCTATCTTGAAGAGAATTTCAAGCCGCATCTTTTAAGAGATGTTTGCACTCTGTGCTCCGGGGCGTTAGTCTCTGACAGCCTGTTACATATGTTACTGTAACAAACTAAGGAAAAAATCTAAATGAAAGTTTGAGCTACAGAAAGAAGACACTAAACCATATTATTATTCAAATTTCTTATGTAGTTTGCATGCTGGATGCCTAGGCTACATAAAAGCAGCATTTTAAACAAAATTACAGCCTTCTAGGGTGTTATATGCGTTACATAGATTAAATTTCCCTTTGAAAGTTGAAATCATGACTAACATCATTCATTTTACAGACGATTTGTGCATTTTTACAAGTGTTTTTAATCTTAGTTTACTAAAATATTCATTTGGCTAATAGAAAAAACAAAGTTTGCTTTTCTATCTCAAATACATTGTTTTATATGAGCTATTAAACAACCCTATCCAAAATTTTAAGTAACCAATTTTGGTATCTATTATTGAAGAAAACGTATGAAAATATTTGACGCTCGTGGATATCTTATATTTTTGGCACTGTCTTGCTAATGCAATAAAGAATCATACATTTTCAAGTTTGACATCAGGATCAGAGCACTTATTTAAGTATGTAACGTATGTTACATGGCATAATGAATGAGCAAGGAAATTTTCTTTGAAGTAAGAGATGATATTTCAGAAAAATACCGTTTTTCACATGTTTTCCTATTAATCTCTAGCCTCTGGTGCCTTAGTCTTAGTATTTACAGTCATTGCTGATAACAAGCCCATGGAATTGTGTTACCTTTGTTATATATAACCTTTTTAATCACATATTTCCTAATGCCTATAATATTAAAATATATAGACATATAGATAGAAAATACTAGTTCTCATTTAAATGACACAATTTAATAATTATTCCTAATAAATAAAATTATTCAAAAACAATCTTTATTCAAGTCACCCTCACAATGTCTATCATTGTGTCTGCTTCTATTGCAGAATAATCACCCATTTCATCATAACAAGTAGAATCATGGCATTGTATTAGGACTGCAAACTGAGTACAATCCTGTTCCTCTCCACCCCTTTGGGAATTGTGCAGACATATCCTACCTTAAAGAACAACTCAAGCTGCATCAAATAAGAGATGTTTGCACTCTATTAACTAGGGGGTTAGCCTGTAATGGTATGATACGTATGTTACCATATCAATTTAAGAATAAATGAATTGAAAGTCTGAGAAACAGAAAGAAGACATAAAACTATCTATTTATTTGAATTATTCATGTAGTTTGCATGCTGAATACCTTTGATACATTAGAAAAGATTTTTTTAACAAATATACAGCTTCCTCTGGTGTTATATGTGTTACATTAATTAAGATTACTTTTTAAAATTTGTAATTGTGACAAACATCACTTGTACGCATTTCGTGTGATCCTCCTCTTTAGCCATGAAAAGACTTAATTTTCTTTTTATGTGTGGCCAGTGCCAGCGTCAAACAACTTGACTCAGCCAAACTTGAATCCTTAGCATTCTTCAAAAGCAGAAACAGCATGTCAGTGTCATGGGATCAAACACCTGATTAAATATGGGTTTAATGCCATTTCACATATATGAATACAATGGAGTATGACTCTGGTATATATCTTTTCCTGTTAAGTGACAAGAGCAATCTAACTGCAGCTGCCTCTGCATCCGTGCTAGTCAAATGATAACTTTGCTCTGATTTTGCAAAATCTAAGTCTCTACCATGTACCTCTAAGAATACTTTAAGATTTCTGGCATTGGTCAAACAGAAATTTGATAGGCTGCTTTTTTTGCATCATTTGCCATGGAACCTATCCAGTCTTTTGGTGCTTAAGTCCTCAGGTCTTAGGTCAATAGTATTTTGCTGCGCCCAAAGAACTTTATAAGTTTTCTTTAGTTACAATGTTGACTCTTGATGGTTTAAACAATTTCTGTTACACCTTGAAAGTTATCTGGTATAAGAGAAAGAATATGAAGTTGGACATTGCCATCAATTATGTTTGGTTGTTTTTTGATGTCAGTACATTGAGGCATGTCTTAAAATACTGTAAAACCTATGATTTCTCAGTTTTTGCAGCCATATCATTAGCTGTTGCATTCAAAAGAAGGAAAATTGACTATAGGTAGAATGGGATAACCAGTAGTTCTATATTATGCTCTATGGAAGATTTATACAGAGTAAACAAGTTGATAAGGTGCCTCATTTCATGATCCATTGAAAACACTGAAATTGAAAACACCTGCCTCTGACTGTGTAATCAAAAAGGATGTCAATACAATGCCCTTGCTCATTTATTATGACGAGTTATATATGTTACATCCCTTTAATAAGCGCTCTTATCTTAGAAACTTAGTGAATCATTGAATTGAAAGGGTCTAATTTGCGCTCTGTTCATCCTGCATTTCATTGCTTTACCTGCTGTGATACATCTAGTTCGTTTATCTGGAGGGAAAGAGTAACCTCGGTTTCAGCACTTCAGAAGTACTAAGACTTCAAATTAGTTTTTGAATGCTTGCGGAAAGATAATAAGTGCAGAGACATTATTAGATGAAAAATATGTGGGTTGCATGTATGGAAAGGCTACATTTATAAAAGTTAAACAACTAAGATATGATTCTTTATCACAGAAATATCAAAGTACATCAGTCCAGGTACTCATTGCTCTTAATGGCATAGTTTTCTTTCTCCTACTTGCAGAGTATCACTTGAAACACATACTCAAAGAGCCAACTATTAGCAATTCATATCAGTTTCTGAATGTTCCAAGCCATAAATGGCAAAATTGGAAAGTTGATAATGGCTCATCAATTTTGGGTGGACTGGTGGTAAAATTGAATAACAGTAAATGATTGAAATATTGTGTGATGATTCTACTAGTTGCATGGAGGCGTGTGATAATAATGATTACCACAGAAGCAGACAACGACAAACGTTTATCATGAGTGTTAAATCGATGAGAATTAGTTTGGACCATTTCATTTATTGTATTTTCTTGTAAAAATGTAAAACTATCTTTTCTATTTGTGGCTCTATATTTAGCATTATATGCACAGTATTAGGAAATGTGTCCAAAAGGTCATTGATAACATCTGTAACACCAGTCCATGGGCTTGATAATCAGAAATGAATATAATTCTAGTGTTTTGGCACCAAAGACTTATAAGTACACATTAAGTGGCCTGATCTTTAACTTAATGACATCTTGTAGATATATGAGCAAGACAGACTAAGAAAATGAAAAATATCCATAGGCTGTAATCGCTTTCATGTGTTTTACTTAAACGGTAATAACAAAATTTGCTTCTCTGTAAAACTGGGGGTAGGGTTTTGTATTAGCTCCTATAAGACAATATATTTAAGATAGAAAAGCAAACTTGGTTTTTCTTATTCATCAATTGAGTTTATGTTTGTAAAATCTAATAAAACAGTTTGAAACCAAGTCAGTTTGAAACCAAGTCATAGTAGTTGTTTAACTACATGACGATAGCCACAATTATAGCTTTTAAATTATAATTAGGTTCATGTAACGCACATAACACCACAGTTAGCCATATTAATGTTAAACAGCTTCCATATGTAGTTAAGACATCCAGTATAAAGACTATAAGAATGTCAATTTATTAGATAATTTTAATGCCTTCTTTTGGTAGCTCAAACATTCAAATTTCTTATTCTCAAATTGATATAGTAACATATGTAACAAGCTGTTACAGGCTAACGCCCCGACTTACAGAGTGCAAACATTTCTTATTAAATGCACCTTGAATGGTTACATAAGATGTAATTTGTCTGCAGAATTCCAAAGGGGATTAGGATGGAGCAGGCCCTTACTCAACTTGATGTCAAAATACTGTTTGATGATTTTACTTATCACGCTAACATATGTAACGCTCTCTGATCTTTAAAACTTGATGACAACTAGCAGATCTATAAGTCTTTATCATAGGAGCCAGTTTAAAATCCCTAAACAATGTAAGATATCCAACAGCTGCGAGTTTTTTTCACACTTTTAGCTCAAACTTTCAAACTACATTTCCTTTATTTGATATAGTAACGCATGTAACACGCTGTTTCAGACTAACGCCCCAACATAGAGAGTGCAAACATCCCTTATTCAATGCAGCTTGAGTTGTACTATAAGAAGGAGTATGTCTGCAAAATTCCCTCGAGGAGATTAAAACATTTTTAGGCATATCTTACGTAAAGACAATGAGCTTGCCCATTTATTACATCAGGTAACATATGCTACAGCCTCTGATATTAAAAATTTTGCAACAAACTTGCAGATTTATGAGTCTTTTCATATAAGCAAATAAATCCCAAACAATGAAACTCATTCATCAACTGCAAATATTTTTTAACAAATTTTACTTTAGTTTTAATACCAAACATTTCACCTTAAAACTGGGTAGGGGTAGGGTTGTTTAATTGCTTATTTCAGAAAAAATGTTTAAGCTAGGGAAACAAACTTTAATTTTTCTGTTAGCCAATTGCATAAGCTAGTCAGACATGGTTAAAAACATTTTGCAAAACACACAGAGAGATTGTGAATGTAAATGATGTTAGCTACACTTGCAAATTTTAATGGGTTATCTGATTTATGTAACGCATATGACACCTTAGGAAGCCGCAATTTTGTTCAAATGGCTGTCATACGTAGTTAAGATATCCAGTATGCAGACTATATGAATGATTTTTAAAAATAAATATTTTAATGTCTTTAATTTGTAGCCCAAACTTTCAATTTACTTTTTCTTAGTTTGATTAAGTAACGTATGTTACAGGCTCTTACAGACTAACGCCCCGGAGCACAGAGTGCAAACATCTCTTAAAAGACTCGGCTTTCAATTCTCTACAAGATAGGATATGTCTGCAAAATTCCCTAGGGGGGTGGGGAGCAAACCCATTCTCAGCCATCCGTCTAATAGTCTCCTGAGAACCTTCAGTGTTTGCTCACACAAACAGTAGGTCATGGGGAATCTTCAGTCAAAGACTCTCTCATGCACACTGGAACATTTTTTGATGTTACATATTGTTAGAGAGAAGCACTCAATCTGATCACTTCAGAAAATACTTTGAAAAGTAACATGCATTCGTGAAATTCTGAAAGACAGTCAAGGTAAATCAGTTCAGTTATGACCAAGGTCTATGGATATAATTCATGTGGTGTTGACACTGATCAGGGTTACAAGGAAAACTACTTAGAATTTAATATCACAGCTCTGTTCGCCTTGTGCCCAATGTTGTTTGTGTACAATCAAACCAACTACACACAATATGGGCCTCGTCGCGAAAAAACCTGTCTTTGGGGGTTTGCGAACAACAAAGGTTCATACCAGCCTGCGCATCCGCGCAGACTGATCAGTGCCTTTGTTATTCGCTTACTAGATAGTTTCATATCTAAACTTGCTTCAAGCGAAATTTCAATATTCTAGCTAGTCTCTGTAGCTGAGGATACTGGTTTGAGTCTGGCTTTGTCAGAACACCCCGAAGACAGGTTTTGTCGCCCATATGTACCTGTGTACATGATAACATTGCTGAATTTGTCTGATACGCATCCCAGATGCAAAAGAACTTCTAGAACATGTCACTATCATCGGTTCTTTGCTTGAGAAATGCTTTTGGCAGAACCATCAAACAAGCATTTAACCGCCATGCCAAGTCTAAAGGGGTATTATAGGCTTCAGCGGATAGAACTACGCTTCGTACTACAGATAGTGTATTACTCATCACATCAGACCTTAGTTTGTTGATGTGATTCTTCAAAGCACTGAAATGAGCTCCAAGGAAATATCCGACCAGTTCAGATGCAAAATAGTGAGCATGATGTGAAACGCATACTAGAGGCAATTTCTGGCTTCACCAACCCTTTCATTTCTAGTGTCGAAGACAATGAACTGTACTATTAATTTTGTCTCCGACTGTTCCTGCTAAGCCTGACATAGCTAATGATCTGGTTGAGGCTGAAACATTGGCAGGAAGGCTATGAAAGACTTCATTGACTCACATTTAGTTGAACAATCTGTTGGCTTTCACAGCCCGATTAAACGCAAGAAGCTAAACACTTTTGCGGCTTGCTAGATCAAGAAAAATTGACCAGTTCAGAAAACGAAATCAGCCAGATGAGAGCTGAAAAGACCGCCTTCGGTCAGCTTGTCCTTCTTTCTATTGAACATAATGTTGACCTTGACCCTCTAGGACATGTTCCATGGTAACTGTTAATTCCTAGCGACATGCCCACCAAACTGACAATTCCAAACTTCTGCATTTCTTGGAATAACACATTGAGCCAACACTCGATCGGCCATCCAGTGCTGCACATATCATTGATGGTTATGCCATACTACAGAGCTTAACATATATTCCTGTCACAAATCAGTATTCAACCAGTTACCAAAGGTAGATCAGGTTGGTTTTGTCACTTATACATAATTGAGCCGCGACATGAGATTTCCAACAATGTGGTATGTGCGACCAGCAAAGGCTCAGACCAGCCTGCGCATACGCGCAGTCTGATCAGAGCCTTTGCTTGTCGCTTGAATATTATAATGAATATTAAGCTACTGAACGAACATAATTTGGAGTTTCTAAGCTTAAAAAAAGGCTACACAGGCTCGTCTGAGTCTATTCATGTCAAAATGCCACATTGTTGGAAATCACATGTCGCGGCTCATATATACATTGTATAAGCAGCAGTCTATAAAGTCTAACGAACGTTCGCGCAGAGGAACAGCACCGACACTTCTGTTGTCTGGTGCTAAGAGTAGGACACCACGTGACTAGAAGAGCTTAATGAGCAATGACAAAAACAAGACTCAGTTCATTAGCCTACTTCTGGACCAAGTATGCTACTGAACTTGCAGATAGAAACATATCCCATATTACTGGTGAAGATGTGTTCCTTCTTACCTGTGAAGACGACTACCACTGTATCCAAATATCTAGGAGGAAGCAGATACATGTACTATTTGAGTGCCCCACCCCCAGTTCATCCAAATTCTAAGCAGAGTAGGAAAAGAGAAAAACTGCTCTGAGGCGCTCATCAGTGGCATGAAAGCCCTCACATGTGCTATTTATATAAATTTGAATAAGCTGCAATAAAACGTGTTTCTGAAAAAATACCAAAGCTGTTCAAATACACTGAATATTTCAAATGACATAAGCTTACTACTGCCGATCTGCCCTCGATATGTACATACGCAGAGTGAACTATCAAGTCTGTGTCTGGATACACTCCCATGGAAACAAGCAAGGCCTTTCAGATTCGGACCAAAGTGGGAGGAAAATAAATGAGAAGGAAATTGAGTATGACTGGGTGAAGGGAAACGTGAGTGTCCCTTGACAACTCAATAACATTTTGTGTGAGCTGAATGTTGAGGGGTGCAGATCAGGATAGGGATGGTGATGATGATGTTGCTGATAATGAAGGTGTTGAGATGACAAATATGGTAGATGAAGTATTTGAAGAAATATCCGATGAGGATTAATAAGCGGTATTAGAACAATTCTTTGAACCCTCGAGTATTATGCAAAGAGGAGCAAGTTTGGCAAGAAACTGTTTTAACCCTTAAAACGCCAATCACAACTGCAGCAGACGACACATTTTTCGACATCTTTCCTAATTTTCGAAAGAAATAAGGAATGATATTTCATGAGAATCGTCTGCCAGCAGACGATTCTCGTGAAATATCATGCCTTATTTGTTATTTTTGAAAAAAACAACAGCAAAATGTGAAATTGTCGTCTGCTGCAAATTATAGGTGGCGCTTTAAGGGTTAAAACTTCTACCTGATGGCTTGCTTTTAATTTTAAATGTTTTATTAAACGATATTACACACTTGGTGTATCATATTTGATGTTTTTTTCCATAGAGAACCAGAATGTTTATTGTATTCTATGTATCGAAATAATTTCTCAGCCAAAGAGCCACAGAATTACGTTAGACATTCTCAAAAAGTACACAAGATAGAAACATAATGTTTGCTGTTTCTTAAAGGTAAATAACAGTTTCTTAAAGGTAAATAATATAAATCTACCATCATCATCATCATCATCGTCATCATCATCATCATCATCATCATCATCATCATCATCATCATCATCATCATCATCATCCTTTAGTGCTTTACTCAACTACAAAAGAAACCCATCAGTCATTTCTCGGGGCAATTATGGAAATCAGAAGTAAGAAATGAAAATATATTAATACCATATTCCGTAGCAATCAGTTCTGCATCATTTCATTAATAATGTTACAGTTTTACTCAAATTTGTCCATGCTATTAGCCCGTGTTTAGACAAGGGGCCATTTTCAAAAATGACAAGTCTTCACTTGGGATTGAATATCTCGTTCTCGTCTAAATCAGTTCACTTGAGTTAAATTCGTCCAAAAAACAGAAGTGACCCTCTCCTGCAGAAATAACTGCCTCATAAAGAGGTCGAACCAAAAGCATGTGACGCCGCACAACGTTCTGGGGAATCCACGCCCATTCTTAATAGAGAGAAACCTGAAGCTATCGAAGATTCCGAGGTTGCACTGAATGAACCTGGATGCGTCGCCAGAGCTCATCCAACAACTGCTCTATCTTAATGAGATCCGGGCTTACGAAACTTACATGGATTGTTTAGGCTTCTGCACACACTTTATTGCCTCGTCAGAGAGGGACATACCGGTTATTGGACGAAGTGAACTGATTAAGACTAGAACTCGAGTGAAAACCAATTGTCTGAAATTTGTCATTTTTAGAAATGACCCCTTTTCTATACACTGGCGTACAGCATGAACAGGTTTGAGTAAAACTGTTACATCATTCAATAATTTGATGCAAAATTGATTGTTATTAATATGGTATAAAATATTTTGATTTCTTAATTTTTACCATAAATGCCCTTAAAAGTGACTGATGGGTTTCTTTTGTAGTTGAGTATTTATAAAATTTGTAAAAATAAATTAAAATAATTGAATCGTCAGAGAATCTGACTATAGCCCCGCTGCAGCGCTTTTCATGCTGTAATAGTTCTAAAGATATGAGCAGAAACAAATTTCTGAAATCAATAAAGGGCTATAACTCTGCTACAAATAAGCTAAATTTGGGTGGTAGCAATCCTAACCTAGACCTTATCAAATATTAATGCATTTACAAAATTTGGTGAAATTCTAACAATTTGTTCTTAAGATATTGAGCGGAAAACTAAATTCTAGTATAAATCAATGGCCATAACTCTGATACAAACGTGTGGAAAATGACATGTAACAATCCCAACCTAGATCTGTTGAATATCAATGCATATATACAATTTGGTGAAAATCTGTCAATTTTTTACTCAAGATACTGAGCGGAAACGAAGTTCTGGTATAAATCAAGGGTGACAAATATGTTACAAATGTGCGAAAAATGACATGTAACAATCTCAAGCTAGTCTTGTCAATATCAATGCATATATAAAATTTGGTAAAAATCTGTCAATTTGTTCTCAAGATATTGAGCGGAAACTAAATTCTGGCATAAATCAAGGGCCATAACTCTGGC
Organism: Loripinus fragilis; assembly: GCA_964019695.1. Classification (NCBI taxonomy): domain Eukaryota; kingdom Metazoa; phylum Mollusca; class Bivalvia; order Lucinida; family Lucinidae; genus Loripinus; species Loripinus fragilis. The sequence goes on from OZ026514.1 coordinate 31,594,430, forward strand.
ACAAACGTGAGGGAAATGGCATGTAACAATCCTTACCTAGATCTGGTCAATATGAATGCATATATAGATTTTGGTGAAAATCCGTCAATTTGTTTTCAAGATATTGAGTGGTAACGAAATTCTGGCGTAAATCAAGGACCATAACTCTGGTACAAATATGCGAAAATGGACGTGTAACAATCCCGACCTAGATCTTGTCAATATAAATGACCATATAAAATTTGGTGAAAATCTGTCAATTTGTTCTCAAGATATTGTGCGGAAACGAAATTTTGGCGTAAATCAAAGGCCATAACTCTGGTACAAATATGCAAAAAGGATGTGTAACCATCCAAAACTAGATCGTGCCAATATAAATTCATATATAAAATTTGGTGAAAATCTATCAATTTGTTCTCAAGATATTGAGCGGAAACGAAATTATGATGGACGAATGGACGAACGAACGAACGGACAGATGAAATGACAGACAACCCAAATTCTATATAGCCCCCACTTTTACAAAGCGGGGCTATAATTAAGACTATATTAGATTCATTAGTCATTTATATAGGGTCAATAAAAAAAAACAATATAACATACACAACACCAGGGGCAACCATATTTGTTTTCAAAGGACCAGATCTGTGATACAGTAATAGCATACTTCGTTGACATAGCCAATTTGGAAATCTTACTTTTTCTTTTGCACTTTTTAGAAGTCTTATAATTTACTTAAATCAAAAGTTTTGATGGGTAACGTATGTAACAATCTGTTTCAGGGTACACTGTCATTGCCAGAGGGCTAACATATTGCTAATTCCTTGCAAGGTGGGTCTGATGAGGATAAATAACCTGCATGGAAAAAATTCGTTCAATCCTTGTATAGTTTCCAAAGAGCTGCTAGCTTGGCAAGAAACTGCCTGATGGTTTTTCATTTATACTTAAATATTTTTTCTCATATATTTCACTATATGTTACACGCTTTCCATGTGTATTATATTAATTATATTTGATGTCTCAATAGGAGACGATAGGGTTTATGTTATTCTATACTCAACTACAAAAGAAACCCATCAGTCACTTCCCGGGGCAATTATGGAAATCAGAATGAAGAAATGAAAAAAATATTTATACCATATTCGTTAACAATCAGTTCTGCATCAATTCATTGAATAATGTAACAGTTTTTCTTAAATCCGTTCATGCTGTACGCCAGTGTATAGACAAGGGGTAATTTTTAAAAATGACAAGTTTTCACTGGATAATTAATATCTCGATCTCGTCCAATTCAGTTCACTTGTTTTAAATTCATCAAAAAACGGACATGACTCTCTCCTGCAGCAATAACTGCATCATAACGAGGTCGAATTAAAAGCACATGACGTCGCACATCATTCTTGGAAATCAGCGCCCATTCTTAATGGAGAGCAACCTGAAGCTGTCGAAGATTCCGAGGTTGCACTGAACAATCCCTGATGAGTTGCCAAAGTTCATCCCACAGCTGCTCTATCGGATTGAGATCCGGGCTTACTAAACTAACGTGGTTTGGTTTGGCTTCTACACATTCGATCGAAGTGAACTGATTTAGACGAGAACGGCGAGTGAACCCCAATTGTCTGAAACTTGTCATTTTTAGAAATGACCCCTTGTCTATACCTTGGCGTACAGCATGAACGGCATGTGTTTTGACACATTATTTTACTGGTATCTGAGTATGGTAGGACGCTTCTTTTATTTGCACATTGTTCAGTCGACGTCATGTAACCAAGGATGCAAAAGATTGGGTTCCTTTATCTTCACACTGAAGTTCACGTCATATTTGAGCCGCGGCATGTGATTTCCAACAATGTGGCATTTTGACAAGTGTAGACTCAGACGAGCCTGTGCAGCCTCCTTTTAAGCTTAGAAACTCAAAATGGTGTTCAGTCAGTAGCTTAACACTCATAGATTTTGTTTGTTTTGTTTGATTTGATTCTTTACGTCCCATCAACAAGCTTTCAGTTAAACAGGGACGGGTCTTCCTCGGTTGAACCAGTACTAAGCTAGGATAAATGTGTCTTGCTCAATGACCACAGCTCAATGACGCCGGTGAGGCTCGAACCCGCGGCCCCTCGGTCTCGAGTCAAGCACTCTACCACTAAGCCATTGCGCTCCCTAACACTCATAGAATATTCAAGCGACTAGCAAAGGCTCTGATCAGACTGCGCGTATGCGCAGGCTGATCTGAGGCTTTGATAGTCGCACATACCACATTGTTGGAAATCTCATGTCACGGCTCATTTAACGATTTTGATGGGTTTTCATCGTTATTCTATCGTTTTCGCATTTCATCACAAGACATTTCTCAAAGAAAAATTATCAAAACATATAAGAAATCTTAAATCTTGTCATGATAAGATATCCTATATATGAGAAGTTTTATTTAATATTACATGAAAGATACCATGTATTCACTCAATCAGATATGTGACATATTACAAAAGATATTATTTTACATTAGATATCTAGTCTTTTATATAATAATTCTGATATATCAAATAAGATATCTTTCTTGCAAAATTAAATAAGATATCTTAGTTTGAGTGAACCAGCAAGTATGGGTTGAATGAACAGGTATATTGTAAGGACCTCTGACGGTGGTAATGGGAATCACAGTGTATCGCTGCCTATAATTTTGATAAAAATTAAAGTCGATCAAATGCTTCCATCTTCATATATAAGCTCGCTGTTGGTCCCTATTTTATGATATTGCATTTGATTTCCTATTTCCATGAATGTACGGCTTTATTTTTGGGCTAAAATGGTCACTTTTTGCATTATACATATGGGAAATAGAAAAATATTTTTAAAACATCATTCCCCCCCGAGTCCCAACTAATCCTTTTGCACATAAGTGTGTTCCCATATTTTACATAATAGATGTGAAAAGCTAGCTGGGACTCGGGGGGGAATGATATTCCACAGCCCAAAATGTGACGACTGGGCGAGCCCGAACATTAGCATTTGGATTTTTGGTGTAATCTCTTGAAAGTCTTTTTTCCTGTATAATGAAATAATTTGTACTAGTAAGCTTCCTTTCCATAACCCATAAGTCATAAAATATTACAACGTTATAAGCATTTTTTCAGCGGCAGCTGTCTATAATCAACTTTACTCTAAATTATCCACCAATCAGAAACAATCTTACATCTGCAAGTCTGCTATCTATGCTCATTGAAACGGACTATCTAAATTATCCTTCCAATCAGAAACAATCTTTCATCTGCAAGTCTGCCATTGTCTTGCGCAGGCGCGATACTAAAGATACTAAACAGTATTTGATAAAATGCTTCCGGTCGATGACAATGGCAAGTCTGCTATCTATGCTCATTGAAACGGACTATAATTTCAAGAAAATCACAGCAGTTGTTTAAAAGAATTCCATTCTGTCTGGAATTGCCTGTTTATAAAACAAAAACGCAATACTTTTTCAACATAATCACCTTTTGTTTGAAATATGTTAGGGCTATTTGTTTTGTAGTATCTGGCTCAGCCCGGGGTGAAGGGTTGCCCATTTCACCTGGTTGTGTCTAAAAGCTGTAACCGAACCGAATTCGACCGAACCTACCGAACTTACCGAAAATTCACTGTTTTAACCTATTGATTATAGGTATGTGATTTTCTTTATATCCCTTAAAGTTTTTGGCCAATATCTCTGTATCCTTAAAACCCCTTCCAGTGCCTCACTAAGAATAAAGGTGTCGTCGAGTTGTCTTATAAAGTGTCGCCGAATTGTCTCAAAATCTGTCGACGAGTTGTCTCAAAAAACGTGTCGCCTTCGGCGACATTCCGGTATATTTCGGTATGTTCTGCCACCAAGTTTCTTTGTAGTAACTATAAATAGCCTACGCATGTAGATAAATACAACGGTCTATATATAGACGCCAGATTAATATCATTACAATGTTAGCTTTTAAAAAAGCTTCGAACCATCGCATGGAGTTTTACAGTTATTAAAGAAGAACGTTTATAGGGGAGACCGGGGCTAGTTCAGCCTCGGGGCATGTTCGGCAGTGGCTATATTTAGCATGTAAACTAAGATATGGGGCCGGGAAACATATTTGGAAATTACTTGTGACGAGTTTGTCTACATGAGTAGGTCTCCACAATGGCTGCATTGTTGAAGGGTAGATTGATATTGTACCAGAAAACTCGTTTTCTTGCACGATTAGTAAATTTTTCATAGTAATTTCTGCTTTTAATTCCTTTCTTTCTATCTTTACTGGTTTAGCTCATACTTGAGCATTACACCAGAGATTACGAATTTGGAAATTTTGATAAAATAAAAAACAAAAACAACTCAAAAACAAAACAAAAACAACACAAAAAAAAAAAAAAACTTTTGGCTGAATTTTTGTTTAAGTAAGGAGTGCCCTAAACTCCTCTGTGGACTGAGTATTGGCCACAGAAGGAGACAGGCTATTCCAATGTGGAATAGTTCGGGGGGAAAAGGAAAATTCTTCAGGGCATCATTGTATGTCTGGTGTCTGCGGTATTGAGCACTATGTGATGATCTCGTAGTTTTCAAACGGTGAGCAGGGGTCATATACTTGTCTTTTTCAATAAACACAGCTCCACAATGAATCTTGTGAAAGAGAAACAAGGAGGACTGGTCCCTCCGGGCCTCAAGAGATGGCCATTCAAGCTCATCAAGCATTACGCCGACACTACTCGTGTTTCGCCATCTCCTGCAGGTCCAGCGGGCTGCTGTCCTCTGAACTTTCTCAATCTGATTGTTCTGAAGTTTCGAATGAGGGCTCCAAATGGGTACTGCATACTCTAGTTTAGGCCGAACCAAAGTTTTGCATGCAGCTTCCTTAGTACTCCTAGGTGCAAAAGCCAAGTTCCCGCGAAGGAAACCAAGTGTCTTAGTTGCTTTGGAAGAGATTTCTGAGACATGTTGACCGCAATCCATGTTATCAGTAATGGTGATACGAAGGTATTTTGCCGGCTGAACATTTTCCAAAGTTTGATTGTGTAGTGAGTAGTCGAAGAGAATTTGTTTGTGATGCTGATGCCGAGTCACTCTCATTGAGTGACATTTGGCTACATTAAATTTCATTTGCCAATCGGCTTCCCACTGTCCTAAGCTGGTGAGGACTTCTTGCAAGGCCAAACAATCCTGAAGTGAATGTATATTCCTATACAGGACACAATCGTCTGCGAACAGGCAAACAGAAGACCTGATGTTATCCAGCAGATCATTTATGAAGATGAGGAACAGGAACTGACCTAAGACCGACCCCTGGGGCACACCGGATAGCACTGGGACTGGATCTGAGGCTTGGCCATCTAAAACAACTTGTTGAGTGCGCCCAGAGAGCCACGAGTTAATCCACTTGTGGGTGGATCCTCTAATCCCATAATATTCCAATTTGTGAAATAGCCTCCTGTGTGGAACCTTGTCAAAGGCCTTAGCAAGATCCATTATGATTAAATCTGTCTGTTTGTGCCCACGATTCACAGCCCCGTCCAGGTTGCTGATGATGTTGTGCGCAAACTGGACCAACTGGGTTTCGCAAGACCTCTGACTTCGGAAAAGATGTGTTAAGATATTCTATGTTTTTTATTACGAAAGGATTATGTGCTTTGATATAAAACATTGTTAATTTCTTCTCCTGCATCTTAAAAGGAGCTGTCACGTGATATTTGGAAATAGTCTGTAAGGGGCAAGTTCGGCCACTTAAGTCGGAGCAAGTTCGGTCCATAGCCAAAGTTGCTCCACACTTACAAAAAATACATGCCATTATTATTATTTTTATTTTCTATTTTATTTTGTTTTCACACTAAAACAAGATGTATTCAAAGATTGGAAAGAAATAAGTTAAAAAAACTCTAAACCCATACAAACCTAGCGCCTTCCTCTGGATCATTGGTACACAGTAAAGACCCAGATCAAACACAACAGAGTGAGGTGACTGATCATGGTCTCCACTGATTGTTTACAGATTATAAAATTTGATGAAAGTTACTACCCAATAGCCCTTTGATTCCAAACTGGTTCGTCCGATTGATAAAGGTGGGACATTTTATTTGGCATTAATGGGTTAGGCAGGCCCAAGAGCAATTCAACGAATAAATTGGCCCAAAAAGCAAGACGATAACTCGGACAATTTAATACGACATTTTAAGCCAAATTTTTGTTCAATTTGTATTCCGTAGAACCAACTTGGATAGTTCATATGTTAGGTTAATGTGTTAACATATTCTTGGCCCTTTGCAATTCCAACTACAGAAGTTTGACTGTATAATATTGGCCTTTGTCGAACTTGCCCCGAGGGGTGGCTGAACTTACCTCATTGCGGGGCAAGTTCGGCCACCATGACCTGATCTCCTTAAATGAATATTACCCTTTATCGTATAGAGACACATGTTGTGGGTTACCGGGACTGGTACCGCCCTATTGTGCCTTACTTAAATATATAGGTTTCATAGACCTAGATTTAATAGTCTTTCGAAAACTGTACATTTTCTAAAATGGGGCCGAACTAGCCCCGGTCTCCCCTAGTGTTTTTATATTGCATATGCCGAAGCCACTATTTTCAGTGTTTCATGTGTTTCAAGCTCTGAGTATTTTTGTTTTAGTTAACGATTTGTACAAAGGTGATCCATTGGAAGCAAATTAAACTCAGGAAATATGCATATTCCAGTAAGACTCTGCTCATAAACACACTGAATAGTGGTAGAGTTAACCTCCGCCCCCAACCGTACTCCTCAATCGAAATCAATGCACATAATGTCTAGGGGGCATATTGTAACTGACCCATCTACATTTAGTTATTTCAATACTTTAGCCTAGAAAATCCGAAGGCTCCACGTTTGATCTGGATTCAAGCTCAGTGGTAAGGCAGTGATTCATTTACAATTTTAGGCTTATGGGTCCTGGGACTCGCTGTTTCCCATATCAATGAGTCCCAACTGCAAACTTATGAGTCCAGAACACTATTTTTAATGACAAGTCTGCAATACTATTGCATCCTGGGACTCGCTGAAATAAAAACTTTGCATCCCAGAGACAAAATTATGCGCAAAAGATACAGGATGCGCAGGTAACAAAATCACTGGTCAGGTCTCTAATTGGCCTTTTCGTTTTTAGAAGCAATCCGGATTCCAAAGTTTATCAACATCGCTCACGCAATGGTGGAGTTTTGGAAGTAGCTTGATCGACGGGGAGTTTGAGAAAGAACAGTAAAAGACACTGCTGCTGGGGAGTAATCAACTTGCTTCTGGAACAGGCCCGAATCGAACACTTTTAATCCCTTTATTTAATATTAAACATGAAATATACAAAATATACCATAACTCCAAAGATTAGTTATGAACTACTTTTAATACTGCAATAGTGTAACAGGGGCTTTGAAACCTACGCAGCCAGATCAATGCTTAAACTTACACTTCTCTTTTACAATGCAACTCCTCCACCAACTGACTTTCCAGACTAATTACAAATTTTCACCGTGTCCCTACAACAGGCTTACAATACACTTTATCCCTTTGATCTGCAAAAGACATCGTTCACATACTCTGAGTCAAACTTTCACGTTGGCAACCTTCAATTTTTCACCTCATCCAATCAATCAACATCTAACACCAGTCTTTTGTGCATAAAAAACATCTTCCAATTACAGCAGGACTTTAAATGTATGTTCTCCTTTGAATGCCGCTGAATATCTTTTTTAATGATATTTCTTGTTTCTTTATATTATGAAAACTGTCCTTTTACTAAGTTCAGTTGGTAGATTATTTTGCACATATACTGTATCTATCCAATACACATAAACTACATGGCCTTTGACTAGGTGTACTTTACGCATGGATGAATGGCTATAGTGCATTGCTGCATAATATTGCACCAGGTAAATACATTGTCACCAAGGTTGAATATGGGCTACAGTTGCACTTCAAAATATTTCTTAACAAATCAGATAGAAAAAAACAACAACAAAAAAAATCATTAAAATGCTCATGATTCTTGACTTTAAAATACTTTCACTGTGATTTGTAATCGAGTTTTGGTGATATAATACCCTTACACGTGAAAATAATTCATATCTAAATGATTTGGTGAAGTCAAATTTTGCAACCCCTACCCCCTTTGGTATGGTCTCCTATTTTGTTGTAGGGGTTTGCCCGTCTAATTATAACCTTGATTTGTTCCTAATACATTAAGCGTCCTATTCAAAAGAGAACCAGTGATATCTTATGCATAGGGAAGTTTTGGGAAGCATCTGAAAAATAGGCAGATACCCTATCAAAGTGTCAGAGGTCCTTTATATATCTTGTAAACCTTTTAAGATATTTTTATTTATTATACCTCACGTGAATTCCACATACAAAACTTCCATAGACGAACGACTGATATTTTATAATATCACCCGCTGCTATAGCAGCTGCGAAAACCGGCACCCGTTTGCCATAGCAGCGAGTGATATTATATAAATATTACCATCCCTGCGCGGGTGATAGTCGAAAATATCATCCCGAGGAATGTGATTATCAACCGAGGCGCAGCCGAGGTTGATAATCATATTTCGAGGGATGATCTTTTCGACTATCACCCTAGCAGGAAATGTAATATTTATTTTATTATACCGAACAGAACATTAGATCCCTTATTTTCGGAAGTCCTTCTCTTACTCAATGGACGTATCATGGTGAGGGGAGATACAAAGGGAAACTATTGAACAGCGTCTTCATCTATATGCTTGAATGCAATTAAATCTTTCACAAAAATGGTTCTTCTTTAACAATCTGAATGCTCGACCTGATCACTGACGCTCCGTTTAACAAATTACGTCATAAAGCTGATGACGTCAAACTTAATACCAAGCAGCGTCTAAGGAGATAGATATACTGTACATGAGGCTGTTTTGGTGCAAAATAGAAAATTTCGCCTAATCTGCTCAAATTTGGTTTCAACGTGTTCCTCTCGTCCTAACTAAGAAAACGAGTACCCACACTTTATGTTTCTGACCATGAACAACGTAGTTATTTTGAGTTTTAAGTCGCCAAATCATGCGTCATGTCCGCCATTGCTGTTGAACGTCTCCTGACGTGAACGAACCGTACGCGCATCGGCGTTGCGCTTCATTTGACCGCCCTGATTTTTTTTATTATTATACCTCACATAGAAACCCCATGTAAAATCTCCATAGGCCGGTAGGTGCTAATTTCGACTATCACCCTGCGATAATTTCGATTATCACATGCGCGCCGCCGATGCGCGTATGGTTCGTTTACACGAGGAGACGCTAACCTACAATGGCGGATACATGTACATGTATGAGCCATGGCCGTGTCACTTTAAACTCCCAATAACTTCGTTATTTGTGGACAGAAACATAAAGTGTGGGTACTCGTAATTAGAATGAGCTGAACACTTTGAAACCAAAGGGCTAAGTTCACAAAGGGGTAAAATCGGCCTTGTAAAAACCTATTTTAGAAATGTATGAATATAATATAAATGGCATTATTTCTGAAGAAGACGATCTTCCCTCTCTTCAAATACATACCAAACAATTTCTTGGATGCTTCCCTAATACCGCAAAAATCCATATTGTGACCCCAGCTTCCCCAAAATGGCTGATATTGTGGGGATTTAGTGTGAATATATCCATAGCTAAATATGAGGCCATTATTTCGACACCACAATTTTTAACTTAGCTGTGCAAATAAACATTGAGAACCCATGACCCAAGATTTCAAGGTGTCGAAATTATGGCTTCATAATGTAATGTTACGTAACCTAAACGATCACGTTTGGATATTTTGTCTGTGTTTGGTGTTTGTAGGCCGTTTATACATGTTCTAAGTCTAAAAATATACAAATATGACTACATTATCTCGTGAAACCAGGGCTGGACTATTTTAGAAGCCGAAAATACGCCTACTTTCTCACATTTTACAATGCAAACAATGCCAATGCCGAAATAATGTTACCTTCGAAATTTACATTCAGTAAGAGACGCTCGTCGTGCTACTGTTAGTTTTTGTTTACTTTCGCAGGTATATACTACCGTTTTTGGTTAACGGGATGTGAATTTATCCATAAATCACTATTAGAAAAATACATGGGGTCATATTTTTACAATTAATGAATGTCAGCTTGTTTATTTTGGTATATTTTTAAAAGCCTATTGTTGTTTTGTTCGTATTTAAAAAATATATAGTTTATAGTGCGCTGCATCTCAATAAAAACATTTATGTGGCCGCACGGTTAGGTCCATGTATTGCCCTTGTTTTGCAAGTGGTCCTGGGTTCAATCCTCAGCGACGTCATTTTTTCTTTCCTTTTTCTTGTTACTCTTTAATACCTTTCCAAAGTACTAGTCTATATATCATTGCAAGCTTTGAGGTTTATCTGATAGCTGAAAACAATTATCCACCTGTACTGGTCGTTTTGTTTTCCACTGCCCAGTATATACTTACGCCAAGCATATTTGACATGCCTTTATTGCATTCAATAAGCTCACTAAAAAGCATGACTGACATGCGCGGATCCAGTAATTTTCGTCTTAGAGGGGGGGGGGGAGCAGGACAGAATCTGACAGAAAAAGGCTTTGCCTCAAACTTATCTACAGTGGATTCAACATCCTCAACTTGTTTACAGTGGGATCAACTGTCAATTTCAAAGAAAACTGTACTTTTTGGTTCCAAAGGGGGTCCAACATTTTCCAGGGGTGGGGGGTTGAACTCATTGCTTATTCCCTTCAGAACTTGTGATTTTCAAGGGGAGTCCGGGCCACCTGTTACCCCCCCCCCCCCAACCTCCTCTCTGGGTCCGTGCATGTGTGATCCCTCACAAAATGATCGTGCTTTATGTCTTAATCATAAGTTACGTTTAGTCTGTATTGCACTGATTTTCCTATTGCAAAAAATAACGTATTCGATCGCCAATATGCATGCGTATCTTTAGAAATGTGACACAGAAAATCGCATTGGGCATTCGCGATGTACAGCTGTTTGAATATGGTGAAAGGTCTACTAAATTAATGTCCTTCATTGTCCCCTTGTACCCCATGTGTAAGCTGTAATGTTAAGAACTGGGGATTTTTTGGTCAATAATCGGTAATGACGCATGTTTTACATACGTTCGGCAAGATGTAAAGTTGATCCAAAGATAGATGAGAATCGTTGTAAACAAAAAATATGAACTAATCCAGGTAATGGGTATTTTATACAGGTACATTACATTAACTGCCTCAAACTGCAGTAGTTCATTGACCGTTATTTACCTGTTTCAATGGAAAAAATACAATGTGGTATAGTCTGATTATTTTGCATCTTTGAAACATCAGTATTATTGTTTCAAAGATGCATTGTAATGAGGCAATTCTATTTTTCTTATAAATAGGTAAAGCATGACTATTTACTGCCACGCGCATATGCAGTAATCTGTGGTAGGTACAATATAACTGTAAACTGAGACTACCTGCACGCCCAAAATCAAGGTAAACTCGCCACTGTTTGTTTACAACGATTCTCATCTATCTTTGAAAGTACAATATGAGCAATATGTTGGGTGAACGAATTTGTTTATACTTTGTCACACCTGTATTTGCTTAGGATTTATCATGACTTCAGGAGTCAGGCACATTGTTTTGAAAATGAAGATCCATGTAAAACTTAGAAGCTTGAATAATAACAATTTAACTCCACCTGAAATGTTTAAGACCTGTTTTTTTGCAATAATTTTTACTACGTCATTTTTTCGAAATCCTTATCCCGATGAAAAGTATTCAGGAACATCCCTGCAATCTTCTCAAAACGGTTCCAACATCCAAGATGATGAAGTTACATCTGTGCATAGATGCACTCTGAGCATTTTAAGCAAAGCGCAAATATAACAAGTCAAAAGATGTCCATCAAAATGTTAGATTGTACCGCCACAATCCACTTGTTAAAGTTCAAATATATTGGAAATCGCGCCTGATTCGCACGTGCGTTAAGCTATATACTGTCGTGAGTTGGCTCCCGGTACCGTTAGTTTAACATGTGACCGGGCCCAGGGCGACGACAGTAAACATGATTCGCGCTATAGTGGGATCATCTCTGAACCGTAAATAAAGGAAAATGGCACGTTGTGCAAAAACCCAAACTTTGTTCGTACAAATGAGCCTATCTGACGTTGATTCTGTGCGTGCACGGAAAATTCGGAGAATGTAAATGGCAGTTTTATCACTTTCATGTTATATGCAACCTTTGAATAACAGAATTTTCATCGTTCACGATTTTGTTTTTGTAAATACCTCTTTCTGTCACGCCCATACGAATTTTACCCGTCAATAGAAAATCTTTGAAATGTTAAACGAATTCAATTAATTGCAAAATTTTTATCTAAATACAGTTGAATCTCGTTAATTCGAAGTCCTTGGGACTAGACGTTTAATTTCGAATTATCGAAAATTCGAATTATAGTGAGTTAAGTAAAAGTTATATAGCCCCCAGAAATTATAATGATTTTTTTTTATCAAATATATGTTTTGGGTGCATAAAAGAAACGTCTCAGGGAGACGTTTCTTTTACGCACCCAAAACATATATTATTATAGAAAGTTATTAAAATAGATAAAGACTAGGTCCTATACTCTGAATTCAGTGTGTCCCAAATTTATTTCGAATTAGCCAGTATTTCAAAAAATCGGAGTTCGAATTTTTGAGGTTTTACTGTACACAAAAATCTGTATATGCAACAAACAACAGCCCTTTTGGAGAAGTTGGCGGAAAGTCTCCTCTATACAGCTTTATCAGTAACACATTTTGCTAAAATTGAAGATAAAAACGTTTTTGCGAAAGAATAGCAGCTGGATTTTTTTTCATGTCGTATAATAACTTATTTTCAGGATTGAGAGATTGGGATTTACTGTCGTGGTAGTGTGCTTGACTCGAGACCGAGTGTCCGTGGGTTCAAGCCTCACCGGTGCTACAGCGTTGTGTCCTTGAGCAAGACACATTAATCCTAGCTTAGTAATGGTTTTACCCAGTAAGACCCGTCCCTACATAATTGAAAGATTGTTGATGTGACTCATGGCAAACAAGGTTTTACTGTTATCACTATTGAATTCCGTCCATCAAAAATGCTATCATAACGCTTCGATTTGTGTGAATGCTTAGTGTAAGTCCCATTATCATATTTTGAGAAGCCTGCCCCACTTTAGCGAGGCGGGGAGAATAAAATAAATAGCAGCTTACCATCGGCCCAGCAAAATGCAATTACCGTTCGCCGGTGGCCGATAAGGGTTAGCTTTAACGTTATTTCTGGGACTTTATCAAAAGCGAATGATTTCACAAAACATGCACATGAGCTTAATCATTTAAACTTCTACGCTGCGGAGGGGGGGGAGGAGGGTGGGTTCATGAGTCATGAGTTTGAACCCTTGTACGGTCTTATTGAAATTATTTTCTCTCGTCTACTGATTCTGATGAGAGTATTTAGTAAGTACTTGATACGGATAAACCCTTTGTAAAACAGCGGTGTAGGATACATTGACCCTTTGTAAAACAGCGGTGTAGGATCACGGGGGTAATACCAATTTCGCTATTTTTGCTAGCGACCGGGACGGTACTGCGCAAAGCTGCTATCGACCGAGGAGTACGGCTTGCGACCGGTCGGTACGGCTGTCGGTATAGGGGGGTCACGAGTTGAACGCTTCTGGAGGGGTCATTTATTGTCCACACACGCTATAGAGTTTTTCAAGAGGACATGTGCTATTTGTCTGATAAGTTATTTAGAGTTTGTGACTTAGAAAAACACTATAAATTACAGGTTCTCTCGAAAAATCCAGTTTTCATAGATTATCATTAATCTAACGTATTAAGAATGGTGCAAAAACAACGAAACGCCCTTTATATGTTATTTGTCATTTGAGCTTCTTCAATCAAGTGCGAATGGCATATTTTTACACTATGGGAGATTTTATGGACCCTAGAAAAATGCCATGATACGGCTGTCAACTACCAGTGATACGGCTGTCGAGGATTTCATATTCTGAATGATACGGCTGTCGACGAGATATGAAAAATATCTATCATGCACTGGGCTTAAAATACACGATTTATTCTATGGCTATAACTGAAATTTGTTTTTTCAAGCAGTTTCCACTAGCAGCAATGAACAAAATTGTAGGTTTTATGCGGATTGGTATCTAAAAGGCGCAACATTCACAAATAATAACTACATTCCATCTCTCCCATATAGCCTATTTAAATCCACACAGCAGGTCAGTGAAGCAAACTCATAGGTTAAGATAGACTTTGAGCGTAAAATTGTAAACGTTTTCTAATCCATCAGTTTAAACATACGTTTTGGTGCTCAAAAGAAGCGTCTCAATGAGACGGTCATTTTGAGTACCAACAGCATATGAGCCGTGATTGTGATATCCAACAATGTGGCATTTTGACAAGTGTAGACTCAGACAATCCTGTGCAGCCTCATTTTAAGCTTAGAAATTCCAAATGATGTTCGGTCTGTAGCTTAACAGTAATAGAATACTCAAGCGACTAGCAAAGGCTCTGATCAGTCTGCGCATATGCACAGGCGGGGCTGAGCCTTTGCTGGTCGCTGTTGGAAATCCCATGCCGCGGCTCAATTATGTTTTGGTTGAGAAATTAGAAAAAATATTTTGGTTACCCTCTATAAACTTAAAACCTAGCCCAAAATTACAATGCCTCCTTATTGTTAAGGAAGACTCAAGTTACGTATTAATATTTCAACATGCTATATATTAAATGCTAAATAAATTGACAGGATCGGTGCATTACTTGTGGTCAAAGATATCTTTGTGAGCTACAGAAAAAAATGAAACTATTTTGTTTTTACTCAGTTTGAAACGTTATTTTTGTCATCCTAAACAATCAATACTTGATAAAACTGCAAAATCTATGTTAAAGGAATAGGATTGCAAATATGTGTAGAAACTATTGAAGAATGATGTTGGAAAAACATGTCACTTCAAGTTTAAATCCAAAAACGAAAGAAAAAAATATTAAGGCTAGGTGAGCCATTTCGAAAAATTAACGTTGGCGTAAAGCATTTTTGAGGGGACGGGATGAGCACAGAACTTCAAGCCTTTGTGGAATGAGAACATTTCTCAACAAATTATCTCCTGCACAACATGCTTATTTTAAAAAAAGCGAGCATCCATTTACAAACTGTAAGGTTAAAATAATTGCATACGGGGATCCAGAATGTTGCTTCAAGGGGAGGGGACCAGGTGTTTCGCTGGCGGACGGAAGAATGCAATGTTGGACAGTTTTTTGAATTGTCGGGGGGGGGGGGGGAGGAGGGGGTCAATACCTGTATTACTAAGCAAATCTACATCCTTGTGATCTGCCAAGACGCGCGCGCGCATGTGTGTGTGTTTGTCTGTGTATGTAGGGTGTCCGGAACCCCATTCCCCTCCTCTTGATCCTTATATATTGGACACATGTGATTTGTTTGTGCTACTATGTCGCATGCTAGGGATGTCGTCTATAAGAGTGAAATTCTCGGGGTTGCTGTACATTCATGCGCGCTTCCAGAGGGGGAGGGGTGTGGACCCATGGGAAAATCACAATACTATAGGGTTCCTTAGCAATACTGGTTCGGAGCCCACTAAAACTCGCAAAGCTACTAAGTCAGCATTTAATGTTGGGCCACAATCGGCCGGCCAGCGAAACGCCATTTCAATGGCAAAACCGCTGTAGGGCCGATAATAGCCCGCTCTCCAGACAAACGTTTCTGGATCCGCGCATGACATTTTAACAGAAATTTCTTTTGCAGTATAACGGAACTTTTGCAAAAACGGTTTGTGGTAGACAGAAACACAGACAGACAGGCAGGGGCATGGTTAAGTGATTTAACCAGCTAAGCTGCTCTCCTAGCTACCCCGGTGGTCTCAATTGTAAGACTCCTTCCGCTGTTTACTCTGGTAGGGACTATAGGTATACCCGCTCACTGTCCGTCCGTTCATCTGTCTGTCCGCTATAATCTAGAACCTGATATAACTAAAAAAAAAACTATTCAAACTTGCTTCATGAAACTTGGTATGTGATTAAGTGGCAATATGCTAATTTTGAACGTTATTTTTTCGCCGTTGCAAGAACATTGCGTTTACTATGGTATCAAAAATAGTCAAATTGTTGCGAAAACAAACTTATCCCAGATAAAAGCTAGCTTGATGAAACTTGGTATGTGAACAGGTGCTGGTTATGCACGTCATTTTTGACGTCACTTAACATTGATTGTGGTGTGGTTGCTATGGTAAAAAAAATTGCCAAAATGGTGTATCGGTAGGTGGTGACTCACGCGTTGGTGACAACACCTGCGCTTGTTTTTTTTGTTTTTTTTTTAAACCAACTCGGGCCAGTAAAGTAAATCAGAGGTCTAGACTGATTTCAAAAGAAAAGTAGATGTCAAAAATCAAGATTAGCCTTTATTCACATTCATATTCATAGTGTTTTGACTAGAGGCGTCCCTATAAGCAGTCACAAATGTGGCAATACCAAACGCGTCACACTTCCAGTTACATGCAAACGAGCCAAACTTCGATAGTATCCCAGCCACTGGGCGTAGACAACTATATCCTTGTTAGATTGATTTGCGTTAAAATAATTCTCATTCCAAGACCATTGTTCATGTACATGTTTGTTATCCTTCTTCTTGATATAAAGCTTGACTGATTTGACATCTTCCCGTAAATTGTGTTTATTGCTAAAATAATAGGCTAGGCTTGAAACTGTATAGTTTACGTCTAATTATATTTCGGTTCTGTTCTGTGTCTCTTCAGGTTAAAGCACTAGTTGTGCACATCCCTGGATTTTCGGTGACTTACTTGGCTTGGCTACTATGTTGGTCAACCAAATGTAGGAATACTGCCAAAAATGAAACAAATCAAGGGTGCAAAATTACATTGAGAAAGAGCTAAAATGTAATAGAAGCATATAAAACTTATCAAAATAGATCTACTTCAATGGTGTTCGAAGCTGTCTTAGTGAAGAAATTCTGTTCTGACTTCACTGTGATGAAAATATTCCAATAGCGAATTAAGAATATCTCCATGGCACGAGAAAATGTTACTTTTACAAGGTATTATTATAAAGTACATATCGGGGGGGGGGGGGGAGGGGATTGACGTGTACACCAAAAAGCACGGGCGTACAACTCGGGCAGCGTTGGACAGGACGCTCTACCAGGACCCTTGCATCTGCTGGTTCAAATTGTAGTGATACCACCAAAAATCCTAAAATGACCCGAAAAGAAGAAGCCCATTTTTTACCCCCCCCCCCCCACACACACACACATACTTGCGTAGGCGCAATACACAAAGGATCGGTATTTGCTTCCTATCAGAGGTAATCACCCCCATCACCCTAAACACAAAATTTGCCCCCTTATCCCCCCACAAAAATATATCAGACCCCCCCCCCCTACGCCCTACCCCCTCCCCCTCTGCGTGCTTTACCATAACATAGACTCGTCTGATCAATAGTGGGTCTTAACAAAATGTCTGAACACTGGTC
Source organism: Loripinus fragilis (assembly GCA_964019695.1). Classification (NCBI taxonomy): domain Eukaryota; kingdom Metazoa; phylum Mollusca; class Bivalvia; order Lucinida; family Lucinidae; genus Loripinus; species Loripinus fragilis. Next base: position 31,611,948 of record OZ026514.1, read on the forward strand.
ACATTGGCAGAATTTTCTGTTTATTTGTTTGATATGCCCCACCCCCTCCCCCTCTGCGTGCTTTACCATAACATAGACTCGTCTGATCAATGGCGGGTCCAGGGGGATTCAGGGGGGTTTGAACTAAAATTATTTCATTGAGACGGTTCTTTTGAGTACCCACAACAAATATTTCGATCGAATAATAAGAATATTAATTTTATGCTACGCAGTCTTAACAAAATGTCTGAACACTGGTCACATTGGCAGAATTTTCTGTTTATTTGTTTGATACGATACGCCCTACCCCCTCCCCCTCTGCGTGCTTTACCATAACATAGACTCGTCTGATCAATGGCGGGTCCAGGGGGATTCAGGGGGCTTTGAACTAAAATTATTTCATTTTAATGAAGAATTTTCCGGAAAACTATCAGGTAAAGTTAACTAATCCCCCCCCCTCTACGAAAATTTGAACCCCTATCAAGAAATCCAGGATCCGCACTTGCTGATCTGCCTAGCAGGCACACATCGCTGACTCAACATAGAATCAACATTGATTTAACCCCATACATTGAATCAATGTTGAGTCAAGGTTATGTGCCTGCTTGGTGATCACCGGTATATACTCAGAAAGTCAACAGGAAATGGAATAACCGCGAGAATATTACGGTTTACAGAGGCTTTGCAGCATACATCAGGCACAAACCAAGAAAAGGGTCATTCAGCGTCTCCATTGTCGCATGTTCAGCCCGAACAGGCAGGTTTAGATAAACAATTTTTGGAGCGCAAAATATTATCTACTGTCGTGCCAACCAAGAGTGACAATGACGCATGTTTTGTTTACTATTGTTAAGTAAAACATTTACTTGTACACATCACATGAGCTAACGCGAATCGATAGATCACTTGTGTATTAATCCTATCCGCAGGATAGGATTAATACACAAGTGACCTATCGATTATAAGTCCCTGATAACTTTGTAAACAAAGCATGACCTCACTGTCACTCTTGGCTGGCAGGATAATACCTGTTTATATATACGTTGGTGCTCTAAATAACTGTCTCATTGAGACTGTTCTTTTGAGTACCCACAACAAATATTTCGATCGAGAAATAAGACAATTTATCTTATGCTACGCAGTCTTAACAAAATGTCTGAACACTGGTCACATTGGCAGAATTTTCTGTTTATTTGTTTGACTTGATTCAACACTTTTTCAATTATGTCCGGACGGGTCTTCTTTGGTTGAACCACTACTAATCAAGGATTAATGTGACGTGCTCAAGGACACAACGCCAGTGAGACTCGAACCCGCAGCCCTTCAGTCTCTAAACATGCACATTACCACTGAGCCATTGCGCTCCCAGCAATTTCGGATGAGAATGTGCAAATGCACACACGTCTAAACATTTGCTGTACCACAGGTATCATACCGAATTCTTGGACGCGGATATTTTTCGACTAGTCTTTTCGCGGAAAAAATATACTGAAATTGAAGGTAGGGGCTCTCATTTGAAATAGTGAAAACTTATTTACGAACACTTGTTAGAGTCGATAAAATGCCTATATGTTTTCTTGAATAGTCACCCTAACAACACATCATGGCTGAGGCATTACAGTACTTAAAATATGCGAGTAAAATGCAAATACATCATGAACGAGTCCTTGAAATCGGGATACTTTGGGATTGATTGACAATTAAACCTTTTTACAGAAATGGTTTCTATATTTTTTGCGTTTTGGGTGAAACGACGTTTACTTGTTTTTACCTGTATGTTAATGATTCGTCTTAAATAAGCGTCAATTGTTTATGAGAACGGGATTTCTGCCCCTACCCCTTCAACGGTTGCAAGTCTTAACCGCGGAGGTGCGTGAAAAAATGCTTTAGCGTCCGCGGGGTTTTGTTATCTGGCCGCGGGGTAGGGCTTTTTAGAACCGTTTTTTCACACATTAATTAAAGCGCCAAGAACCAATTATGGGCTCAAAGGCACTTACATTTTGATAGTCTGTTGGTTTCTACCAGCAGGGACAGCCAATACTGGTTCTATTGCGAGTTTGATGCGAATCTGAACCACGGGGTGAGAGCATGCTCCTAATCTTACCGCGGATGTGACAATTGTCGACGTTGTTCATGGCCGCGGGGTTCTGCAATATGCTTTCTTTTCCGCGGAAATCCTAAAACTAAAAAAACTATCAGAATCATTTATGACAAAAGATAGGTACAATGTAGGTGGTGTGCTGAAATCACTGGACCAATTACGGTTAAATCAGAATGAAACCACTGGGTTTCGCTCTTTTTATTTCTCTGAATGCTCATTTAGCTAAATAATCTAGTATTTACGGTAGTAAGGTCGCCTGACCAAAGTTCCAAAGGTTGTGAGCAGCAAAATCTAGCTGTTTGTCTGTCTTTCCGTTAATCAGTCCGCCCGTCTGTATGCATTGGTTCTTTTACTTGTAAACTCGTTAAACCAGCTTACATGTGTCTAGTGGCTCAGATGGGTTAGAGCGCATGTCCAATGTTCTGAAGGCTGTGAGCAGCATAATCTAGCCGTCTGCCTGCCTGCATACTTGTCTGTCCACTCGCCTATGACTGTCTGTCTCGCTGTATCGGTTCTTTGCTCTTTTTACTTGTTTTGTAGGCCAGTTTTGCTAGATTATCTCGTAGCTCAGTTTGTAAGAGTGTCTGACCCCATTGGGGATACTTTCATTTTTTTCCAAAATACGTAGGCTTGTGCCCAGCATCTACTCTTTTCCACAAAATATAAGGAACATCACGCATACCCCAAAAATATTTGAAATTTAGCAACCCAAAACACATTTTCCAACACTGTACCTTGACCTTAAGAAAAGCCCTAAAATGTATAGAAATGACTCCCCAAAAAGTCCAAAAAAAATTCATAACATTATCATACCCGAAAACATATTATTTATTTTTCTGACCCCCCCCCCCCCCCAAAAAAAAAAAAAAATGAAATTCAAAATTTTGAACCTCCAAAAGTGGACCGAACCTACTTATTATATTAGAGTACCCCCCCCCCCCCCCTCCGCTGAAAGCTGACCATTGTTTTTAGAGAAGTATGCACCAAAATATAGCTGTCTGTCTGCTTGCTTCTCAGTCAATCAATCAGTCAGCCAGCCAACCGTGCACCCAAAAAATATCAAGAATTTCAAAGACCCAAAAAAATATTTGAAATTTTAGCAACCTCAAAAAATATCCCCCCACATGTACCGTGACTGAATGAAAAGACCCTAAAATGCATAGAAATGACCCTTAAATATAGTCCAATTATGTGATAAACCCCCAAAATATCCACAAAATCTTCATACCCCCCAAAAATATTCATTTCTCTGAAAACCCCAAAACATACTGAAATTGAAAATTTTGAACCCCTAAAAATGGCCTGAGCCTACGTGTGTATGAAAATATTAGAGTACTCCCCCCCCCCCAAACCTCCTGGGCTGCGTGTCTTGTTCTTCGGGGTAAGTTATTGATAACAACAACAGAATTTAGGGGCATATTTTTTGCAAGTTATATACATTGCAGACAACAGAGGAATATGCTACTGTCTGTCCTACATGTGCGGATCCAGACAGGTTTTGTCAGACGGGGTAACTATAACGGTTTTTTCCTTTGCTTGTTTTTGAATGATGACGAGAGGTAGGATCCAGATACTAATATAAGCGAGCCATCGTCGGTCCGCCAGCGAAACGCCATTTGAATGGCGTCAAATGGCATTTCGCTGGCGAGCCAATGCTGCTGGCCCATCATTGAATGCTAGGATGATAACTGTTATTTTTTAGGGGATCCGGACCAGAATTGCTGAGAAACCCTACATTTTTGTGATATTTCGGGGGGCGTCTGGATCCGCGGATGTCCTATGGCGGCGTATCTTCTGGCGTCCGTCCATTTTTTATTGTTGCTCCCATTGTATTAGGGGCTTGACTAATTATGTTGTTCTCAGTAGACGAAAGAGGACATCTCGGAGAAAGAAATCAGTTGCAGACAATATTTATATGTCAGGGGCGTCGCACTGCGTTGTGTCCTTGAGCAAGACACATTTATCCTTGTTTTAGTACTGATTCAACCCAGGAAGACCCGTCCCAATATATCTGAAAAATTGTTGACTGGGAGGTAAAGAATCAAATCAATCAAAATCAGGGGCGTAGTCAGAGGGTTGAAGAATTAAGGTATTTGACCTTGTTACTTTACTTTTCAGCAATGATTGCAAATAACAAAGGGGCTGATCAGACTGCGCGAAAAGACCAGTGCCTTTATTGTTCTTTGAGATTTCTCGCATCGAGGCCCATGTGATGTTGAAGCCCATGCATCCTCGCTTCTGCCTTGCTGCGCGCCTTTATCTTGAAATTAATACTGGGGCCCCCAGAGTTTTAGGGGAGCTGGGGAGAAGGGCTATTTATTTTCAGGGAGCTGGGCTGCACTGGTAATTATTTCAGGGATTTGAGGAGCAAACTTATAGTTTTGGGGATTTTGGGAGCCCTTCAAAAGAGTAAAAAAAAATAAATTTATGAACTCTAACCTTAAAGGAAAAGCCTTCATTTCATTTTTTTAATTCTTCGGCTTCTGAGGGGAAGCCCGCATACCCCACCCCCTTGGAAAATCTAAATGTATTTACTTTCGAGCTCTAACATGCTACTCTGCCTTGGTATTGCTGAAAGGTATGGCGAATAATTTTTACTATTGCTAAATTATCCTTTTAAAAAATTGTTAATTTTTAGTTTGATAATAATGTATTTTGAAACACTCAGATGGCGCCAGCTTGCAACATTTTAATAAAAAAAAATTCGTGGAGTTACCCCCGGACCCCCCCCCCCCCCAGCACGAATCTGAATCCACATACATGGAATGGAAAAACATCCATTTTTTACCTTTCTTTGGCTTTCGGGGGCTATTTCACCCAGACCCCCATTGTAATATTTGATTGTATTCATGTTTGTACTAACGTGCGCATCTGGATTTAACTTGGAGAAAATATGGCACAAAATTTGGGGTGTTATTGATTTATTATCCTAAAAGTTGGTAATAACATACTTTGGAACACTCCGAATGCACCAAATCGCACCATTTTATCATATTTCCAGGGGAATCATGTCCCCGGAACCCCCTAGAACAAGTGTTTATTTCATTAAACTAATAACATAGTTGTATTCTTTGGCTAAGCCTTATCTTTATATGTATTTACGTAAATATATTAAGTGAATATTTAGTCATCCGATCGTGTATAGCTTCATTGTTTTAGGCACGTGAATTTAATACTATGGAAGAAAAAATGCATTTTAGGGAGAATTGGCTATTATTTTTGGGGATTTGGGAGAAGCTGAATTAATTTTAAGGATTTGGGGAGCAAAGGAAAAATACTTTCAGAGAGCTGAGGAATTTTGGGAGATCAGTGCATTATTTTCAGGGATCAAGGGAGCATAGACCCCCTGGGGGTCTTAATACTATATTCGTTATGCTTTGATGTGTTTAGCAGACGATACATTCGCGAGGCCCTCCGAAAGTAGTGGGGGTAAATGTCCCCATGTGCCCCTGAAATAAAGGGGCGTGTTCCCCTGCCCCCCCCCCCCCCCATCGAAAATTCGTTATCTTATGTTCCCTGTTCCCCATTATTATCTTTGTTTTTCTGTTTCCATCAAAAGTTGGCCTTACTTTCCCCGTTCACGTGAAATAAATGTCATTTTCCCTGTCCCCAAAACGCCTGGGAGAGCCTCATCAATATTAAATTTCCGATTCAGTTTAGATAAAATCAGAAGGCTGCAATTACTTTATTCTTGATCACAATATTGCTAATTGCAAAGAAACACAAACCCAGTAGATCTAATATATTGTATGACGACTCATCCGGAAGTAGCTCAAAACAGGAAAAAGATGAAATTTAAATGTTGGTAGGTCCTCTATCTTTCGTCAGGGAAAGCAGTGTCTATCTAACTCCCCAGAAATAAGTCTGATCACATTTATTTTATTATTCTATTTTATTATTATGTTTTTAAAAGTATTTTTAACAGGAGCTTATCCCGATTCTATTCTACTTACATATACTTTTATAACAGAAGTTCTTGCGTGAATTATGTTTTGATTATTTCAATGCGGTATGTTTGACTAGGGAAGCCACAGATCAGCCTGCCCATATGCGCAGTCTGATCAGAGCCTTTGCTAGTCGCTTGAAAACTTTTACCCTGCGGTAGCCTATCTTTGCCTCAATCAGTGCAGAGTCAGGGAAACGAGAATGGTCTTTTGTTTCTTGACGTTCCTCAGATACAGTAACCGCCCATCCTCAGCATTCATTGTCGTAACATTTCCAGTACGTCCTCTCTTCTCCTGTTAGCCTGTGTTTTGGTGCTTAAAAGAGCCGTTTCATCGCGACGGTTCTTTTGAGAACCCACAGCATATGCTTTGGTTGAGAAATAAGAAAGTTATGTTACTGTTACACAATCTTAACTGAAGTCCTGCTTATGTTCAAAACAATATTAAGACCAACATAAGGGATGCATGATGGAAACTCCATTTGTAATAAATTGATCATAGAAATCAAATTATAGTGTTGCGAACCTAAAAGTTTGACTTTCTTCTCCAACATGGAGCAACAACAAGCACAAATATATTGTTTGGCCGTATATTCAAACATTTAGGGGAAGGATCGGGATACTGACAAAATATCTATTTTAGTTTGATTTGATTCTTTTATTTAATTCGAGTAAATTTCAGTCTAAATTCAGCAAATATATGATACCTATATGGACTTACGCTTTTCAGTATATCATTGCATACTTATTTTAAATAAAACATGTTCAATAGCGTAGCCAGAACACTGGAAAAGTTACGCACATCAAATGCGAGTATGCAATGATATACTGAAAAGCGTATGTCCATATAGTTATCATATATTTGCTGAATTTATAACTGAGGTTTGCTTGATTAAAAAGAAGAATCAATTGTGTCCCTTTTCAAAATGGGAACTTCTCTTAAAGGAAAGAATTTGCTCCCAGAGGGAGTGAATTCAATTCTTTCCTTTATGAGCAATTCCTTATAGTATGAAAAATCACTATTACCACATTAGGTAACCTCCCTTGAATGTTGCTGTTTTTATTACGCACGTACGTAACTGCGTAATGGTAGCTTCGCCAATGATGTTGATTCAGATTATTGCATTATAAGCAATTTATCTATTACAACTTCGAGGACAGTACATGTACTAGGGTTCAACACCGTATCATCCGCGTTTCAGTATTAGCATTTTCCGTAAGTATTCACCTCTGTTAGACTAGCAATATCTTGGTATGCCCCGCGGACAGGTACACCAACGTCCGCGGATAAGATCAACATTTTTTAGCATAGGCACCATGTTTGTATGACATTATCTAGTAAATGCAAAATTGCTATCGATAACCTGGCTTTTAAGATATCAATGTTAAATGAAATGTTATTTTAGGATTTTCTCAGTTCGATCGACTGAAAGCAATTTTTGCCTTTCAAAATAATTTCCACCGTTTTAAATCATATTTTGTGGTCCAACAGTAGAGTTTGCAAGGCTTGCGATATTCTAAGCACATGAACGAGTGTTTGGTTGTGTTAATACAATAGATTTGAATTGGATATAGATAATAAATATATATATATATATTTTTACCCTTTTACGGGACCAACCCTCCCCTCCACCATAAAAGAAATGACCCCCGCAACAAGACTAGCCGCAAATTCTCCGCAGTCAGTAAACGGTATGATACCTGTGTGTACTTATATGCAAAAACTGCCGTTTTCCGCTTTACATTTAACATGCAGAAGTAAGTGAGCATGGTCAGAAAATACCACAATCACACAATGCAGACTAACCCACATCTACACGAGGAAGAGCCGCAGAACACAGTCACATGACATAGGGGAGACAATTAAACCAAAGCAACCATCTCTCTCTTCCTCGTCAATATAATTGCAAAACTAGAAAACACATGACTGATTATGCATATTAATAGTTCCTTACAAGCTGTAGTCCAATATGTTAATCCAAACGGCTCGTACCAATCACATTGACGGCTCAGATTGGTACAGCATTGGACTTGGGATCGAATGATAGATAGCTCGAGAGTCGTCAGAGACAGTGAGCTATTTCCTTGAGCCAGACACTATAACCGCTGTTTAGTGCTAGTTCAACCCAGGAAGACTGAAAATGGTCCACGTATGACTAAAAACTGTTGACAGGGTCCTAAAACATGACCACAAACTAAATGACGTAGAAAGTTAGATTTTTCAGTGTTAAACTGTTAATTTTCCAGCAACGAAATCTGTTTACATTCTCATTGAATCGTCGACATCCGTATCCAGCAAGTTTACTGTTGGTCGACAGCAGTATCACAAAAAATATAGAAATACCACAGAGGCATATAACAACATGCACATTCACAGATTAAAGGTAATCATGTAAGTTTATGACATATCTGTATCATATCGCCTCGATTTGCAAATTTTCTTGGGAATACTGATTTTATTTCGATTTTGGTGAATATCCATTGAAGTACGCCCAGCGTTAAAACAGGCTAATAGCCAGGCCTGCAAATCATTTAAAACAATAGCAAGCTATCCAAGAAACGGTTTAAACACCAAAATGTAGGAACACACACTAAATTAGCACACTTACCGTCGAATTTGATGGTTTGTTTATCTGTCGACAGCCGTACCGACCGGTCGCAAGCCGTACTCCTTGGTCGATAGCAGCTTTACGCAGTACCGTCCCGGTCGCCAGCAAAAATAGCGAAATTGGTATTACCCCCGTGGTGATGATATCGGACTAAAATTGATGAAAAATACATGGACATAAAACCTCAAACAAACATGAACTTTCAGAGGGTTGGCGGGTGTATCGCAATGATAGACTGTTTATCAAGGTTTATAATACATCATTTTGGCACAAATTTTGGTGTGACACACACTTGTTTAACATAAATTTGTTAACCCAACTTAGCGACGTCTTTGGCGTAACATTGCAATGTAAATGACGTTACTTTTTGCGCAAAATTTACAGAGGGTCCTTGTCTTTAGAAACCCATAGTTTACCCAATTTAAGCACTAGGCAGATACAATTTCGATTTTTCTCAATGAAATAAAACATATAAACATATTTTCAACTCGGTATGCATTTCTATGGCAGGGCCGATTTCACCCCTTCATGAACCAAGCCCTTTGAGCATATTTGGTGAAATTTTCTGTTTTGCAACAAAACCGCATCATCTACAGCTGTACAGCAGCTCCATTTACAATGTTGATTTAAGCGACGCTGCAAGCGGAGTAGCCTAAAGTGTTTGATGCCATCAGTTTGTTTAAACGGCGATCACGACCAGTTTGAGCATTCAAGCTGTTTACAAACACTACCCTTTTGTGAAAGATAATTCAATCATTCGTAGCAATTACGCATTGCGTCGTTGTCTTTGGAACTCTCGCACTATGGTTAGAAAATAAAGGAATGATGTTCGGTAACATAAAATAAATATAACATTCTTGAGAGGGTGCTAGTCGAAAAATCATCCCTCGAAATATAATTATCAACCTCGGCTGCGCCTCGGTTGATAATTACATTCCTCGGGATGATATTTTCGACTAGCACCCTCTCAAGAATGTTATATCTATATAATATCACCCGCTGCTATGGCAAACGGGTGCGGGTGATATTATACAATTATTGACTTCAATGAGGTGCGCCTCGGTTGATAATCACATTCCTCGGGATGATATTTTCGACTAGCACCCTCTCAAGAATGTTACATTTATATAATATCACCCGCTGCTATGGCAAACGGGTGCCGGTTTTCGCCGCTGCTATAGAGATTTATGAATACAAATTGGGCCAATCAGGAGACAGGATTCTCTCCAGTCATATAACAATATACAATTGATGCATTCTTTTGAGGTTAACATCAGGATTTGTCAACCCGAGAACAGTGATGTTCACCGAGGCGAAGCCGAGGTAAACATCACTTTCGAGGGTTGACTTATTCTGATGTTAACCAAAAAAGAATGCACCAATTGTTTTGTTATATGACACTGTCTCTCTTTTCCTAGTTTTATTTAAAATGTTTTCATATTTCTAAATTTACTCAAGTCAGATGTTCCTTGTGCACTTTTACCAGGAAGATTGTTTCAACAATCTACTTCCCAAATTTCTGCAACTCTTATGAGATAAGCAAAATAATTGCATTTCTAACCAATTCATGTATATGCCTAGCGTCCTTTATGTAGGACATAGGCAAATAGCGCAGACCCAGATCAGATGCCACAGAATGCAGCGTCTGATCAGGGTCTCCACTGTTTGCTTGCATAATTTTCTATTAAAACGTGAATAAAAATGAAAAATACCACCTAACATCCCTTAAAACAGAAATGGACTGTTCCAATTGATAACGATGGGAAATTCCATTTGGCATAAATGGGTTAAATGCTGTATGGAATTTTTATATGGGGAATTCACGTGAGGTATAATAATATATAAATATTACATTCCCTGCGCGGGTGATAGTCGAAAATATCATCCCGAGGAATGTGATTATCAACCGAGGTGCGCCTTGGTTGATAATCACATTCCTCGGGATGATATTTTCGACTATCACCCCAGCAGGAAATGTAATATTTATTTTTTTAAACCGAACAGAACATTAGATCCCTTATTTTCGGAAGTCCTTCACTTACTCAATGGACGTATCATGGTGAGGGGAGATACAAAGGGAAACTATTGAACAGCGTCTTCATCTATATGCTTGAATGCAATTAAATCTTCGGAGTGGCTGCTGCCAGTTAACTGGTAGCAGCGATTTTACGTTAAAATGGCTGCTGCCAGTTGACTGGTAGCAGCGTTTTTTAACGTAAAATCGCTGCTGCCAGTTAACTGGTTATAGCCATTTTAACGTGAAATCGCTGCTGCCAGTTCGCTTCAGTATTTTTATTGTAGTGTGTATAGAAAGTTATTTTGCATCGACTGAAGTAGCAAAATGTTAGTGAATGCCTTACTTAATGAGTTGTTTAACGTGTTTCCGAATTTTTTTTTATGTTAAAGTGTGAGTATGGACTATATAACTAACAAACAAACAAATATGTTGTTGCTAGTTTTGATTAATTTTAAAAGCGCACATCTTATTATTACGGAAAATAATAGTTTTGCTGTTTAAATCCCATGGCCTTTTTAATGGACCCAACAATGCAAGAATTTAAACTAAAACATCTTCTGCTGAAATTATTTGAAATTACAATCTCCTATCATTCTTCGGGAGTTAATACTTTGCAATGTCACTTCATGTACAAAAACCTAAAGAGTTTTGTTAGTCGCTGTGGGTGCGTAAGCTGCTCGATAACATCCTGGTCGTAAACCCCGAAGAAAGGTTTACTCACGACGCGGCTCAAAAAAAGTTGGGTTCTTGTTTTTGGGTCGGCTTCGATTGATTTGTCTTTTGTCACTTGTATTTTCTTTCCTATATAGAAGCGTATATTGTTTATACAAAGATGACTGAATATCCATATTTTATCATTAATTCATTTATGCATTAATTTTGTTATTTTGAACGTTATATCTAATGTCGCATACGAATATAAATTATATCCTGATCAGTATCATAATCATGTACGTTTAATAAAATCTTTACTGCTACAGTGCTATGAATTTGCTAACATTAGTCTTAATTTTATTGTTGCTTTCTATACAATGTTTGTACGATATATATATGTTCTTCAAAAGCAAAATAAAATTAATAAAACTTAAAATCCCATTTTGTTTCCAAACCCTCTGTGAATAATTACATGCGCGGATCCAATGGGGGAACTGCGGATCCGGACCTCAGACCCTCCATTTTAAATTGTGCAACTTTGTCTGAACCACCCTGGTCTCCAACTAGACACCCTCTCCCCTCCTGAGACACATTTCTGGATCCAGGTATATTATTGCATGTATAAACACTGGTTTGCACCATGCGTCACCGACTCAAACCTTCTTGTCAAAATAAAAATAAAAATTTAACTGGAAGCAGCGAATTTACGTTAAAATCGCTCCTACCAGTTAACTGGCAGCAGCGATTTTAACGTAAATTCGCTGCTGCCAGTTAACTGGTAGCAGCGATTTTAACGTAAATTCGCTGCTGCCAGTTAACTGGTAGCAGCGATTTTAACGTAAACTCGCTGCTGCCAGTTAACTGGTAGCAGACCTTGCCTTAAATCTTTCACAAAAATGGTTCTTCTTTAACAATCTGAATGCTCGACCTGATCACTGACGCTCCGTTTAACAAATTACGTCATAAAAGCTGATGACGTCAAACTTAATACCAAGCAGCGTCAAAGGAGATAGATATACTGTACATGAGGCTGTTTTGATGCAAAATAGAAAATTACGCCTTATCTGTTCAAATTAGGTTTCAACGTGTTCCTCTCGTCCTAACTAAGAAAACGAGTACTCATGCGTCATGCCCGCCATTGCTGTTGAACGTCTCCTGACGTGAACGAACCGTACGCGCCTCGGCGTTGCGCATCATGTGACCGCCCTGATATTTTATATTATTATACCTCACGTGAATTCCCCATACAAAACTTCCATAGACGAACGACTGATATTTTATATTGTTATATGACTGGAGAGAATCCTGTCTCCTGATTGGCCCAATTTGTCTCCATAAATCTCTATGTCTACCTGAAAACTGGTCTAAACTGGCTCAGAAGGTGATACAGGAAGAAATCCAGCTCCAACTAGTTTCCAGAAGTTAATATTTTTGACACTTCTGCAATATCACCCTCTAGAGAGCTAAAAATAGCATGATGAGTATAAAACTAGCATGTGCTGCATGAAATTGACATGATTTGCTGTTTCACATCCCAACAGGTAAACTAAAGACTTTCATGAATTTTAACAACTGTTTTGTTTTGTTTTGTTTGTTCATTTATCTTTGTACGAATAAACAAAATGTAAAAAAAAGTTTTATGATTAAATTTTACATTCCACATTCAGAGAATTAATACACATTTCAAATTGCAAAATACTACATTAAGATATTTAAATAACAGTTGATAAAACTTGTTAGAAAGTCCTTAGATTGAAGGTTGACTTCAACAACAAAGTGAAAGTAGAAAACTTTCATTCTAAGTTGAAAAATCATATAACAAAACAGTTATTGACTTCAATTTCGGTAGACATGAGGATTTATCTACCCTTAAAAGTGATATTCACCTCGGCCTAGCGGCCTCGGTAAACTATCACTTTTTCGGGTAGATAAATCCTTATGTCTACCTCATTGAAGTCAATAATTGTATATTATTACACCTCACGTGAATTTCCCATACAAAACTTCCATAGACGAACGACTGATATTTTATAATATCACCCGTTGCTACAGCGACGGCGAACACTGTCACTCGTTTGCCATAGCAGCGGGTGATATTATACAATTATTGACTTCAATGAGGTAGACATAAGGATTTATCTACCTGAAAAAGTGATAATTCACCGAGGCCACTAGGCCAAGGTGAATATCACTTTTAAGGGTAGATGAATCCATATGTCTACCGAAATTGCAGTCAATAACTGTTTTGTTATATGACTTTTCTTTTAAATATGACAATTTTGCTACTTTCACTTTTGTTTTTAAAGACATGTTCAACCTTCAATCTAAGGACTTTCTCACAAGTTTTAGCAAGTGTTATTAAAATATTTTAATGCAGTATTTTGCATTTTCAAATGTATATTAATTCTCTTAATGGGGAAATGTTATCATAAAACTGCTTTTACAGTTTGTTTACACAAACAAAGATAAATAAGCAAACAAAACAAAACAAAACTGTTGTAAAAATTCATGAAAGTCTTTAATTTACCTGTTGGGAGGTGAAACAGCAAATCATGTCAATTTCATGCAGCACATGCTAGTTTCACACTCATCATGCTATTTTTAGCTCTCTAGAGGGTAATATTGCAGAAGTGTCAAAAATATTAACTTCTGGAAACTAGTTCGAGCTGGTTTTTATCCTATATCACCTTCTGGGCCAGTTTAGACCAGTTTTCAGGTAGACATAGAGATTTATGAAGACAAATTGGGCCAATCAGGAGACAGGATTCTCTCCAGTCATATAACAATGTAAAATATCAGTCGTTCGTCTGAATTCTCACATCATATATAAGATATCTTGTATAATATACCTATTCATTCAATTAAGGGGCTAATTTGCCCCCTTTGAAGCCGAAAACTAAAAATTGCCCTTCACAAATTTATTTTGATTGGTTTATTAGAAGAATGACTGAAGTGTAAAATTTCGGCATTTATTTAAATTTTACTGTTGCTATGGTAACGAAAATGGCCGATCAAATAGGCATAAAATAAAGAAATTGCCATTTTTGACCAAATTTAAGGCTTTTAGAGACCAAATTTTTAAGAATTAGATATCAGCACAGCTAAATACCAAAAAATCCTCTTAATATGTTGTGTGTCATAATAATTCTCACCATCTGTTAAAATATCTTTTTGGTATTTGCTAGTGCTCTGTGTTAATTGCTTTGTCAAACGTCTCAAACGTCTCAAATTTGTTCCAAAATGGTCAATTTCCTTTTTTTCAACGGTAAAAGTCAAACTAATATCAGACATATACACTTGTGCCATTGTTCTAAGAATTTGGTGAAAAGCGAATTTCATTTTTTGGCCTCATAGGGGGGGGGGGGGGGAGCCGAAATAGCCTCTTAAAGCACGTAGCTCTTTGCATTCATGCCGTCGATCGAAATGCAGCAGGAATGCGATTTCTTACACATTTCGTTTACCAATTGTTATTGTAATATGTATTTCTCCGAAAGATAGTTTCTGACTAAGAAAATTGATATTTTGTTCATAAAGCTATGTGCTGTGTAGCAGCCTTCCAAAACTATCGGAAACATTCAATTATAAATGCGCGCCTAAGACACTATGATCAACGACTTCATAATCAACGAGTTATAGAAATTATCGCCCATGGTTTATTCAACCCGTGATTCATTCAACCCCCGCCTCTCCTACTTGAATTTGAAGCCATTATACAAGCTTAGTATGATAAAGTCATATATGATCTCTGAAAGTGTAATATCTGCTCGGTCATCTAATAATACGAGAGAAGGAAGGTGGCCCCTAAACTCCAGTAGTATGTATATGCTTGAGGCCGAGTGCATAGGGTCCGTATTGGTTCAAACGCGGCTCTACGTCCAAGCGAGAGAGGCTGCGCAATATGCGAACGTCATCTTCCCGATAATGCAAAGATTGTTAACTTTTTGCCCCTGGAAACTTTTCATGCTTATTTGTCGTCTGCTGATTTTTCAAAATCAACTTTTTCGAAAAAAAATCTTTCAGGAATACCATGCGAGTTTCAAACAGATTGGATCCAGATCAGTCCCGGCGATACAGTCAAACTTTGCCTGTTTGTAAAGGTTATCAGCAATGAATGCATCGCACTGTAGCATATTTCTTTGTACAATATCAGTCTGGCTACAATATTTTTCAAAACCATCGAACTTTATCAGATAATGTTATGAAATTATTAATTACTTTTGCTTGTAGACAATTTTGCTGGTCACTCCTGGTAATGAAGGTCGCGCCGTTATTTAACTCTTAACCAATCCGAGGCCTCGTATCAAAATAGGCCGTCGAGGCTATAACCGACCTTTAGGTAGCTGGGGGACACTAAAACAATTAACAGATTGAATAAGTCAAATTAAATTGTTAATTTTAGTGAAAAGGTACCTTTATGCACAAGTACAGGCTACGCTCGGACCAGCCTACGCCAGTATGTGGTTTAATTGCGATATTCATTGTTGGCGAGGGAATTAATGAGAATATCAAAAGCAGCGAAAACTCAAATGCAATCAGAACACCGCCATTGTATTAATGCAATGGCGGTGTTCGGACTGCATTAAAGTTTTCAAAGTTGAAAACGATCCGTTTTTGACAACCTACCATTTTAATTCATTATCATTTTGATCAATCAGACGTATGGAATGACGTCGTGATATAGTCAATTAATGTTGGATTGAGTTCTCGAACGAAATCAGCTTTCCAACAGACCTGCAACTTACAGACATCGGTAATGGGGGCTCGTACGCTAATAATTTTGAGCTTGGTGTGTCTAACTTTTTCGTTTAGCTCCGGACAAGGCTACTACTATGATCGACTGCTCGACGATACTGAAAACGAAGGTGAGATGGATAAATTTTCAGCGTAAAATGTTAATATTTTCTTACCCATATTATTTAACATATGTTTTGTGTGCTCAAAAAACCGTCTCATTTGAGTACCATATGTTTTGATTGAAAAATAAGAAAAGTATTTTTCTGTTACGCACTTTTAACTAAAGGCCTGGGTCACTTTGTCGCTGATTTGTAAAATAGATACGTGTACTTAAATCTCGTACATACCAAGTCCTCGGGACTAGAGTATTTAGTACGAATTATCTATAGTTCGAATTACAGTGAGATAGACAAAAAATAAATGACCGCAAAATGTTTATTATTAGTTTTTGTCCATATCAAACATACGGTTTGGATGCGTAAACAATCTCAGGGAGACGTTTCTTTTACTCACCAAAACTTATGTTTTATAGACACTTATAAGGCTTGTTCATGATATAAATATGCCTTATGTGTCTGAATCCATTGTGTCTGAAATTTGATTAGAAGTAGCGAGTAGTTCGCCCAATCTGAGTTCGAATTTTCGAGATTTGACAGTTTAACCCTTAAAGCGCCAATCGCAACAAAAGTCGTCTGCTTTTCTCGTCTGCTGAAATCTGTAAGAAGCCTCTATGGCAAACAGTGTGGACCCAGATCAGACTGCATGAGCAGTCTGTTCTGGGTCCACGCTGTTTGCTTCTATACTTAATTTGTCAGTAATGTTAGGCAATTATTTGCAGCAGACGACTTCAGCAGACGACATATTCAGATGCATTTTTTCTTGCCGCTTTAAGGGTTAATGGGAATATCCAAACTTTTTGCAAAAGTTATCAGCAGATGACAGTAGGAGATGAAGAGTTAAAAAGGAAGCGGTATATTCACTTTGCATAGACCGCCTCAAAAATATTCAGATTTTTTTTCTAAAGACGTCAACGCATGAGTGTGAGTGTGCCACTATGATTTATCAATTCATCCATTCGTAATTGTATTTCAGACAAAATATGGATAGACCAGTCGTCCGGAAATGGCCAGTCTGTATCGGACGAGAAATTCCCCGAGCGCATGTCCGTCTGGTTCTACCATGATGACGCGCCAGTGTTCTACGATTTGTACAGGGATGACGTCACGACTAGCGTGCTGAGCCCGCTGTTGTTCCGCATGTCCAAGTACCTGCCCGACGATTTGATGACAGATGAAAATGAAGAGGTATGCGAATATTGAGAAAGTTTTCTTTTTCAAAAATGTAAAATCGATGAGTTACCAGCAGAGGATGTAGCTAAAATTGCTAATGTCGTCTGTTGCAAGTTTCGCGATCAAACGGATTTATAATATAATATTTATACATTGCTTTAATTAACCATTTAATCGAAGTAACCATTCAAAACCTAGTGAACAACAGGCATAGATAAATTCTTTATTTGAGTCTCATCTTTGTACAACGTAGTATTAAGTACATATACATATCACAGTTCAAATATAGTACAAAGCCATTCACATGTGAATTATAAGAGACTATCACAGTTTCATATTACATATATCACACTTTACAACGTTATTTACTTTCATTAGCTTAAAATATAAATCGTTGCCACTATTTGACTATCTATTATACGCCATCGTACACTGGAAGCCTAAAATAGTTAAAATGCCATTGGGACTAAGATAAAATATATCAAAAGCGAGCATACATATATGCTACTTAAATATACCTTAAGTAAAATTTCTAAATGGCAGCGTTTCCATCAGGTCAGACCTGTTGTTAACCAAATAGCAGCAACGGTTCGGTGAGTATAATGCACATAAAAGGTTACGTTTACTGATAAAATTTAAATGATAAAATGTACACATATAAAGCGAAATATATTGTTAAAGTAATACAAAAAAAATGTTAAATATATAAGAGATTATTTCTTTTCCTTAGGATAAGAAAGCAGGTTTTGGCAACAATACGGACTAAAGATTTGGTAGAGAATAAAACTATAATCTTTTCAATATCATCGTTTCGACAAAATCCTTCACAAAGATTTGAGGCCTTTCTAAATAGATGTTGTCTTAACGAATCATACGCTGGACAGTGGAGGATAACATTTTGTTCGTCCTCAATATGGTTTGGACAGAATGGGCAAATTCTAGCTTCAAGAGGTTGTCCCAAATAACGTCCTGTCTCTACTTTAAGCGGCGCCACACCACACCTAAATTTTGCATATGCTGCTCTATGTGCAAAGGGCATATTGAGCTTACAGTACTCTTCCGTTGCAAAGAAGCGTTTAAACAGTCTATAAAATCTAAGTTTATTCCGACTATTTTTATTTGTACCAACCTCTTTATCAATAGACATCTGCCATTCATACATATGACGTATAGTTATTTTATCAACAACTTCAGCAACTACATGTTTAGCATATGACTCCTAGCTAACTAAGCTGACTTGCATGTGTAATTCGCTCCTAACAGGGTATTCATAGTGTAGCTGTGATTGACGGCGAGCGCACACCTGGCCCAGGGGTTATAAAACTTTATCATGCTCGACTCAGCTGAGCATGAAATTTCAAAAGCTCATAAAAATAAAATACTGAAAAATAAAGATTTTTTCTCGCTCAAAGAGACTAGGCCTGTAACTATAAACATTTTTCGATTTTTTTTTCTTTTTAAATCATTTGTAAAAAATAGAATTAAGTTATGTTTTCACAATTAACATGTTCAGTACAGCTGAAAACTGCACGGAAAAGTGAATTATCTTATAAAAACAGGTGTTTTTTCTCTTGTTTGTAATTATTTACGTCCCTCCAATAATTCTAGACAGTTGATTTTTAACATAAATGTTGTTGCTTTGATAGTGATTATTTGTTAAAATTTACGAAAAATGTAAAATGTTTACCTGAATTTGTGTATTTTTACTGTATTCTTGAAAAATAGAAACTTTATTTCTAAAATTAGAAGATCAAAAGTTACAGACTATGCAGCTTTAATACACTGAGATTGGCGGTGTATTTATCCTTCTTATAAATGTTAAAATGCCAAAATTTGTTGATGTTATGAGCGGAATAAATTTCATACTCAGTTGAGGTGAGCATGAAAAAAGTTTTCTAACCTCGGGGCCTGCTCATACGTGCAGAACAAGTCTCGCATCTGCTTCGTTGGCTATTCATATTCACGTTGGCTCTTCCGTTTTTTTTCCGTTTTACACTCTAACAACACCGGGCCGCACAGCGCAGTCGGTAACGTGTCTGGCAACAGATGCGAGTCTGACTGCAGATCCAGGGTTCGCGAGTTCGATCCCGGTCCGGTCCCATACTTTAGTGGAGATTGATCATGAAATTATTTCTAGTGTCATTCTCCTCCCTTCCGCTGAATCATTCAAGAAGGGTTGTTGTCAGTTACAAGCGAAAGTAAGTGCACGAAGTACTGGTTAACTGCTTGTTAAAGCTGCGTAGTCTGTTACTTTTGATCTTTTAATTTTTGAAATAATGTTTCTATTTTTCAAGAACAAAGTTAAAAACTAAAATTCAGGTATACATTTTACCAATTTCCTCGGACCCAGTAATAATAATGTCTATTGGGTCCGAGCAATTTCGTATTTTTTAACAAATTATCAGTATCAAAACTACATCATTTATGTTAAAACTTGACTGTCTATAATTATTGGAGGGACGCAAATAATTACCAACAAGAGAAAAATACATGTTTTTTTTAAGAAAATTCACTTTTCCATGCAGTTTTCAGCTATAGTGAAGAGATTTATTGTAAAAACTTAACTTAATTCTGCTTTTACAAATGATTTAAAAAGAAAACAATTTTATTCGAAAAATGTTCATAGTTGCAAACTTAAGCCTCAATTATATGCACAATTTGCACCCTGGTGCAAATTTACTCCCGGGTGCAAAATTGCAACCAGGAGTAAAGGGGTACGTGCATTAAGAGGCTATTTTGGCCCCCCTATGAGGCCAAAAAATAAAATTCGCTTTTCACTAAATTCTTCTTACTAGTTTATTAGGACAATGACCCAAGTGTATAAGTCTGATATTAGTTTGACTTTTACCGTTGATATGGTAACAAAAATGGCCGCCAAAACAGCCTGAAAATAGGAAATTGACCATTTTTGAGCAAATTTGAGACGTTTGACAGAGCAATTAACATAGAGCACAAGCAAATACCAAAAAGATATTTTAACAGATGATGAGAATTAACATGGCCCACAACATATTAAAAGGATTTTTTGGTATTTAGCTGTGCTGATATCTAATTTTTGAAAATTCGGTCTCTAAAAGCCTTAAATTTTGTCAAAAATGGCAATTTCTCTATTTTATGCCGATTTTGTCGGCCATTTTTGTTACCATAGCAACGGTAAATTTTTAATAAATGCCGAAAATTTACACTTCAGCCATTCTTCTAATAAAAGAATCCAAAGAAATTTGTGAAAAGAAAATTTCAATTTTTTGCTCCAAAGGGGGCCATTTTAGCCCCTTAATGCACGTACCCCTTTGCTACCCCTTATGTAGCGTTCATATGTCAATAAATTGTGTTCATATGTCATTGGATTTGCTCTTTAAACATATCACAAATGTTTCAGTTTTAACTTAAAGGAGAAATTCGATGTGTTAAGAATGTTGCGATTATTAGTCAGTTCAAGATACCGTCGTGTGAGAAAAATGCAACTACATTTGGTTCTATTTGCTTTATTTATTTATACAATATTTAAAGAGGATAATACACCAGTCATTTGTATCCACGGCCCCACCTACGGGGATAGCCGTAGAATAGCTTGAGTAAGATGCTGGGCAATTACCCGCAGTACCGGGGAAGTGTGGGGGTTATAACATTGAGACACTTACCCTACTGGGATTTTCTGTTGTGTAGGGTAGGGCAAAGAGCAGGGTTGTTACCATCAGCTTGTCCCCACAGGGCGGGGCTTATACCAGGGCTCTGGAAAGTGAAAAGCATTTTCCCCGCCCATCCCCATAGGTGGGGGAGCAGTGGATACAAATGACTGGTACATAAATGACACTTATAGAAGTCTTGTGAATGTGTGAAACGGCTTTGGTCTTCAATTGTTGACGAACCCTTCTAAATCTCTGTTAAGTTTCCGAATGGAATGGCTCAACCGAGGTTATAAAAAAATTGGGGGGGGGGGGGGCGGGGGGGGGAGGGTAAGATAGAGGGAAGCCATATTTAAATTATTGCTCTGTCTGAACATCACGTTGTTTTCATGAATCGTAAAGGGTGGTCACTCCGTTATTATGCAGGGGGGGGGGGACATTTTCACCGATGTGTACATCGGATAGCATGGACTCGTGCATGGCGCCAGGGTTCAGGCAAACTCTGATTTCCATAGCTGAGGTTAGGAAGAGATATTGTTCGGAAATAGAATCGTGCAATTCGAAGACCATACACCAGAAATTCCAGTTGTTCTGCGAGGCATCCCGGCATAGCCGATGTAGTAGTGACTACAGAGAGAAGCCATGTCCTTAAGTTTGATAAAGGGACTATTTATTTAGTTTATTTTCATACACATGTGCATGTTCATATAGAAAAGATGGGTAATTTATCAAAATCTAAGCTCAAATTGTACGTATGTGATAACAAGTTGCGTTCATGTGCGCAATTTGCACCTAGGGGCAAATGTGCACCCGGGTGCTAATTTGCTCCTCCGAATGTGCACCACCTACAAAGGTGGAGCAAATTCGCACCCGGGTGCTAATTTGCACCCGGGTGCATTTTCATAAAACACCGTTTATATCACCAAACTACACCCCAGGTGCAAATTTACACCGCAGGTGTATTTTTGCACCGGGGTGTATATTGTGCATATAAACGAGGCTTTTGTCTCTTTAAAGCTTGCCCAGGAAAAAGTGTGGTTAGGTAAACTGACCGTCCCGCCATGACCATAGCTGTTGACTTGGGACGTTAAGCAGCAATAAAAAAACACTCCAACAAAACCGTATTATTATAAATCATTAAATACAAAATTGTTTTGTATCCGTTGATATAATAAATTACATATTATTTAGATGTTTTTCATAAAACTGCCAACATATAAAAATGGATTCATGAAGTTCGAAGTTAACGTGACCCTTCGGAAAAAGGCGCTACTTCTTCATGATTTATAAAAAAACTGAAATTCAAAGCAAGCCTTTAATTAAAAAAATAGATTTTCGCAATCATTAAAAACCTTCACGAACAACACCTTAGAAAAAAGAAGAAGTATTGTTTACCTCGTCATAGATCTGTGAATGCTCAAGGCCATCCTCAACATACCTTACAGAAGCTAATATAAATAGCATTTGCAACGAGTCATAAGGCTCCTGAGCAAATACAAATTACTATTTTGAGATACTTCTTTGCAGCGGACGATGTATAGTCTGCCAAAATTGATCTTAGACTGATTAATTTGCGCCAAAATCTTCGTGATATTCGTGCGTTTTCGTGGAGTACTCCGACCTTGGTCACGCTTTTACAGAGAATATGAAGATAATGTCAATTCGTTAATGCAAATGGTCTGATGGCCTAGTGGTTAGTTGGCTGCTTACAGATCAAGCAAACCTGGATCGAAACTTGGAAAGAATCTTTTTTTATATATAATTGCCAAATTGCTATCTTTTTTAAGTTAATATTGTTCTTATATTTTACCTCATCTTGTTATGAGCTTTACATCTTTCATTTGTATTTAACCGCTTTTGTATTCACTATTCCCTAAGTTCCCAACTATTTTCTTGTCAGCTGATAACATTTGCAAATAGTTAGGACCCAGTTCAGTACCAACAGAACGTCGGTTTTAATCTGGATACACACCATTTGACACTCTGATAGTGTTTCTGTAAGAATTTTTGAAAAAGCTTATTTTGATTAAAAGTCAGCAGATAATAACAAAAGTCTCAAAAATTATACAGCATGCAAAGACTTAATCACATGTTTGGAAATATTTGAAAAGAGGCTAATGTCTCACCAATCAATAAGAAAAACGACCCATCTGATGTGTCCAACTACAGGCCAATTTCTCTCCTAAGTACAGTCAGCAAAGTTTTGGAAAAAATTGTGCATAAATACCTTTTTAACTTCTTTCGAGACAATAACGTCATTACAGCTTTTCAATCAGGTTTCGTCCCAGGTGATTCTACTGTAAATCAGTTAATTGATATTTACAATACATTTTGTAAAGCTCTTGATGAGGGTAAGGAAGTTCGCGCCATATTTTGTGACATAAGTAAAGCCTTTGATAGAGTTTGGCATAAAGGTCTTCTTTTTAAACTTAAATCTGCAGGTGTATCTGGATTGTTGTTGACTTGGTTCTCTGATTATCTAAATGACAGAAAACAAAGGGTTGTTTTGCCTGGTGCAAGTTCTTCCTGGACTTCAGTAAAGGCTGGAGTTCCACAAGGCTCTATTCTTGGACCTCTACTTTTTCTTTTATATATCAATGACATTGTTGAAGACATTAACTCCTCTATTAGACTTTTTGCTGACGATACTAGCTTGTATATCATTGTCGATGACCCCATTCAGGCTGCGGAACAGTTAAACTTGGACCTGGCTAAAATCCATCACTGGGCAGACAAATGGCTAGTGACTTTTAACCCTGGGAAGTCAGAGTCTATCCTTCTCTCTAGGAAACATAACAAACCATATCATCCTCCAGTCCTGT
Source organism: Loripinus fragilis (assembly GCA_964019695.1). Classification (NCBI taxonomy): domain Eukaryota; kingdom Metazoa; phylum Mollusca; class Bivalvia; order Lucinida; family Lucinidae; genus Loripinus; species Loripinus fragilis. The sequence continues at coordinate 31,635,722 of OZ026514.1, forward strand.
TGAACCAAACCCAAATTGCTGAAGTTAACTCTCACAAGCATCTTGGTATCACATTTTCAAATGATTGCACTTAGCATGAACATCTCGAACTAGTCAAATCCAAAGCATGGAAACGAATCAATATAATGCGCAAACTAAAATTTCAACTAGATAGGAAATCCCTTCAGACTATTTACTTCTTATTTATACGTCCACTGCTAGAATATGCTGACGTTGTGTGGAATAATTGCACACAATATGAATCAAACGAATTAGATAAGATCCAAAATGAAGCTGCTAGAATAGTTACTGGTGCAACTAAGTTAGCCTCCATTGACTCTCTCCACACAGAAACAGGTTGGGAAACACTGGGATCAAGAAGGAAAATTCATAAGCTAACCATGTTTTATAAAATGAAAAACGGACTTTGCCCTGATTATCTTGGTTCTCTTGTGCCTACTACTGTTGGCAGTGCGTCACAATACCCTCTACGTAACTCTTCAGATCTACAAACATTACATACGAATTCTCGTCTTTACTATACATCTTTCTTGCCTTCTGCTGTCCGTGATTGGAATGAACTTACAGAGCAAACTCGGAATTCTCCAAGCCTTAACATCTTCAAAAACAGTCTAAAATCCAACTTGATCACACCTCCCCGATACTATAACACAGGTAAAAGACTTGGTCAAATATATCATGCTAGACTAAGAACTGCATGCAGTCCTCTTCGTCATCACCTGCATTCAAAAAATATAGTTGATAATCCCTATTGTACTTGTGGTGATATAGAAGATACTCATCATTTCTTATTTGTATGTTATCAGTATACAGACCTTAGACGAGATCTACTAAACTCAGTGTCAGATATCTGTCAACCTAATCTTAACGTTCTACTCTGTGGTGATATAACACTAACTTTTGTTCAAAATAAGCAGATATTTAAAGCAGTACAAGAATTTATAATTAATTCAAAACGTTTTGAATATACACATTAATGCTTCAATAACGCATTGCATTTGTATGGAACATACCTTAATGTTTGCAATAATAGTACTATTTAAAATATGTTTTGTATACACATAGCGATGCTCTAATATCACACTACATTTGCAGAAATCATATCTCAAGGTTCTAACAATAGCATATTATCCACCTAAATACTTGTATGTTCACAACTGATTGGTTTGACGACTATTCTGCTAGCTGGGTACATAGAGGCAACGACCATACCCCCCCCCCCCCCAAGAATTGATTCTCTCCAAACCCCATGGAGACAACAAGGATAACTGTAATTTGTAAAATATTCATTTTCCTTTTCAAAAGTCAAAATTCATACTCTGTATTAAACAGCAGTTTTGACATTATAATATATACAGCTAAACCTGGTTAATTCCATTTCGAATTATCGAGTTTTTGCTGTATTGTTTATACATACTAATGTCAATTCAAGTCATACGTTTATTGTATTTCTAATATTGAATAGCTGGGAAACAGATTTACAAAAGTCAAGAGACTTTCTTCTGAATCCCTTTTTTGTATTTCGAAATGATCTGTATGTGAACTTATTGCATTATATGTACACATGTTGTTATACAAAAATGAAATAAAAGTTTAAACTAATCACATGTTAGCTTATTGAAATTATTCATGGTGCTGTATTTGTTACATAAACGCATGCCAAATTCAAATAAATATATCCAGTTGTGCACAGAATCAAGAATAAAGACAAACAAACTAGCAAATCGGAAAAAAAGAAAAATACACTAAAATGCTACTGGACTTGAACCCACATCTTTTGAGTGCCAAGGACACCCGACTATCCACTAGGCTATCCGAGAATTGTGATTAATTTCATTCAGATTAGTAATTGAACAACAATCTAAAGCGCAATTTTTACGAAGATTCACGAAGACTAAGTGAAAAGTCATTGAATATTCATATGTCTAGGGTCAATTATGACAAACAATATCATTTTCCCCTCTCCCTTTCTATATTAATTTATATACATGTATACATAGTATGACCATTGAACGGTGTTAAATCGGTTAAATCTGCTTTCATTTTACAGTAACTGCACATAGGTTTATTCCGAAATGGTATTTGCAGGAGCAGTTTGTCTTTTTGTCAGAAACAATGACATAAACCATGTAATATATACAATTATACTAGGAATTTTATGCAATTCCTCCTCTGAAGATTGGTTAACAGTGTAGAGTCAGACGAGATGCCCTAATCTACATTTCTCGTATAGTGCGACCAGCTAACAGAGACTGGGCGTGTCAGACAGAGCGCTGTCATACACTGTCAAATAAGACTAGTATACAGTAAATCGGGTGTAATAGCCCATGTACGATTTACTCGTGCAACCGACTGAAGCGCACACGACAAGGGTGACCAACTTTATACGTTAGCATGCCTGGTAAACGTTTATCTTTAGTATGCTGCTGGGGACCTGCTGCATTTCATTTTCCGGGATGGACATGTTGTGAAGTTTTTTGGGAGGGTAGGTTTGCACTTTCTTCAAATTCTGTCTGTATGGCAAAACTGTGGCAAGTTCAATAATGCGAGCGCTCTCGGGCGCTCGTTATACTGGTGTCAGGCTTTACACATTATGAATAAAGATAGGTACCAATCAACGAGCGCTCGGCGAGCACTCGCATTATTGAACTCGCCTCTGGTTTGATTTTAAGCCTGATACAATAGTAATAAATCACCAATTAGAATTCAGCGGGACAAGGTTTAGTATCTGGATCATGACAAAAGGGCATACAAACATGAGATTTGGTCTTATCGCATTTCTGAAAATGCCTCTAATAATCGCTCATTCTGGCGTGTCCAGAGAGACTAGATGTCTAAAAGTTGTTTGGAGTCTTCTTCAACTTGCATACTTTGTTGGTGCGAGAAGCGAAAGCCCTGGCGAGGTCATGCGTACATGCAGGCTCGTCGGAGATGCCTTTTTCTCACAATGGCTTAAAACTACTACAGGTATGCTTAAGTCTAATAAACTTCTGTTCTGTTCCGTTCTGTTCTGTTCATTAAACAGAAAATAATGTTAATGTTTCCTCTTTGCTCCATGATCCATAACCAGAAAGTACCTCGGACAGTCTCCTATTCAATCTGCCCAAATTTTGACAGCCTGTTGCTAGGAGAATGCATATTTGACAACTATTTTTCTGTGCTTAAATAAAACCCTGACATTTAGTGTACCTAGCAAATTAGAAATATTTTGAAAATATTGCATGATTATGCCAGGATATTAGGGTTTAGGGGGTGAGAGTATTTTTTGTGACCAAATCTCATTTCACAGAAAGTCAAAGTTTCGCCGGGTATTCACCTAAATATATGAAAATATAATGCTTCGGGCATAAAACTTGCGACGAAAAACTTTTTGTGGTTTTCCTGGGTATAAACCAGTTCCGCCGGGTTGATTTAAGATTTGCGTGTTGTTTTTTCTTTTTTTTATGACGGGAACACCCAACTTGCGACGAAAGTGATGCGTTTGCATTAAATTCAGGCTGAGAAGATTTCATAGCTTGTTTTAAATCAGTATGCTGTCCATAACTTTTGACAATTAACTGTTGTGTATGAGTGCAGCAAGTTTGACATGTTCACTCAGGTGTATCATACCTTCATAGTCTAGATAAACACAATTTTTCAGATTAAAATTATAAATTTTTTTTTTAAATCATCAGATTTAACCTATAGTTTGGTGCTCAAAAGAACCGTGTCATATGTTTTGGTTGAGAAATAAGACAATTATTAACTTGTTATGCAATCATAGCTAAAGCCCTGATACATGCCATTGTAAATTGTTATTTACCTACAAGTTTGTACAAGATAAGTTCCAGATAAGTTTTTATAATAAATTGTTTTTGAGCATTTTGACATCGTCCCCCCCCCCCCCCGTGACCAATCATGCCAATTTTATATGATGTGTGAAATGTAAAACTACAACAGTATGCAAAAGGATTAGTTTGGTCACGGGGGGGGGGGGGGGGGCACTTCAGTAAAACATTTTTCTATTTTCTATATGTTGAATGGCAAAAACAGGGGTTTCAACTCATATTTTGAAATAGGTACTTGTCCAACGAGAAAAACACTTTTGCGGATAATTCGAGAGTTGAACCTACTATCTTTTTTGATGGAAAAACTATCATTTTCTATGAAACTTTTTTCTGGCCATTTTTATGGGCAATCCTTTATTTAGACTGTCCGAGGTCCTTGGGTTACATGGGGTGCAAGTTTGAAAAAAATATATGAAAATATTCATGTAAGCAATGGTATTGTTGAGTTATATTTACAAAACCATCAATACATTGCTAATAATTCTTTCCATGCTGTCTTTTCAGGATTTTTGTTGCCTGCTGATTTTTTTGTAATTTTCTCGAAACATTCTTTCAGGAATACCATTCGAGTACGAGTATCAAACATACAGGGTTCAAAGAATTTCTAGCGATAAGGCGGGTTATTTCCCTATATAAAACTTTCGTTTTATTTTGTTGAAATAACGACTGGAGACACTAGGCACACTCAACACATACATATAGACGAGCCGTCTATGTACCCTTGCAGCTAGTTCGTATATTTGATACGGGTTTTCCTAAATGCATGTAATATATCTATTTCGTTTTGAATGAGAATTTATTTTGATCATCAACTGTGCTCGCTGTTCAGTAACATGTGTGGGAAATAGACTGTTAAACTAAGGTAAACAATCGTACTACATTTATCACGATAGAGTATATTTATATTGTTGATGTACAATAAAAAAACGACCATCTAGCAAAGTGGTCTATTTTTGTTAGATGATTGATGTCTTTTTTTCGCTTATACAACCCCTTCCCCCCCCCCCCCCCCACTTAGACCCAAGACGCCCTTTACACATGTTGTATCTTTATATATTGGCGTTCAATTGTCCAAAGGGCATCTTGGGTCTAGGGGGGAGGGAGCATCTAATAACAAACTGAAAGACACCAGTTTCATCTTTTCAATGACAAAAATCACAATTTTAAGTATAATTGGTACACATGCGCATAAGGAATACTGCAAAGTTTTGGAAATGAAGGACATTTATATCCGTAATAATTTAGTACTTTTACTATTTGAAAACCTATAATGGATTTACTAAAATCCTGGTCTAAACGACACCCAGTATAAAGACGTAAAATTAGGGGTGGGAGTAAAAAGCGCAAGTTTTCAAGGCTTTGTAAATGATTAATCGCTTTGAAACGTATTTTGATGCTAACTATACATATTATACCACCCAAACAGATGAATTTTAAAATAATAATGGGTTGTTTAAAAATTTAACTTTTGTAATCATGTCAACTAGGGAAAATATACGCCTTATCGCTAGAGCTTCTTGTCGACACCTGCTAGGCGCAGATTTAAGACAGCTTATTACAATGGCGTAGCCAGAACACTGAAAAAGTAACACACATAAAAGGGAGACTACTGTATCAAACAATGATTCTCTACAATTACGTTCCTTTTAAAATGGGAACTTCTTTTAAAGGAAAGAATTTCTTTAAGAGCAGTTCCTTAAGTTACGGAAATCACTTTACCACATTAGGTGAGCTCCCTTGAGTGTTGCTATTTTTATTACGCACATGCGTATACTGCGTAGTAGGAACTACGCCATATTATTATTATTATTTTATTTTATTATTTTTTTCAGGACTTCAGTTTTTACCACAATAACGAGCCACACGACTCACCAAATAGAGCCAATTTCGTTCTACACAGGCCAAGCATTAAACGTCCAGCGGTTATGGTAAGTAAACTCCAAACAAATACATGGCCGCCACAAGTTTTAAAGTCACAAAAAGTCACCTGACCAATGCCACGCACAACTTAGCACGTGTCATAGTCCCCCAAGCAAAATTCGCACGTGTTCTAACTCTCACAATGCATACTGTTTGGAGACTACCTGTGTGCTTGGATCGCGGTCGCAGGTTTTTGGACATGTTGAAAACTCTCCGCACCGCCAATTTTCATGCTTTTTGCTCATACGATCACTCCGGATAAATAAAAACCAACGTGCGACAGTCTTGCGCCTTATTTTTGCATTTTTATCCTGTCTAATTGTGAAAGCACCAAAAATCTTTTACAGACATGGCTACATCTACTGCCATCATCTACTGCAGAACCAGGCTCATGAACATGCCCAAAGACCTCTCTGGAACCTATTTTGTTAAAGCTGCATAGTCTGTAACTTTTGATCTCTTAATTTTAGAACTAATGTTTCTATTTTTCAAGAACACAGTAAAAAAAACTATCATTCAGGTATACATTTTACCAGTTTCGTAAATCTGAACAAATTGTCAGTATCAAAACAACAGCATTTATGTTAAAATTAACTGTCTATAATTATTGGAGGGACGCAAATAATTACCAACAAGAGAAAAACACACCAGTTTTATAAGATAATTCACTTTTACGTGCAGTTTCACCTATAGTGAACATATTTATTGTGAAAACATAACTTAATTCTACTTTTACATTTATGATTTAAAAAGAAAATAAAAAAAATCGAAACATGTTCATAGTTGCAGACTTAGTCTCTTTAATACTGCTATTCCCAATCACTAAGACCTGTCGCGCGCTCGCATGAGAGCTACTTGCGATTTTACCACGTGACTGGTCTTACACAGGTCGCAACATGGACGCACTTCTAATCGAACTATAGTCCCTACTATAGTAACTTAAGTTTGATTCGAACACCAATAGTCGCTACTAGGGTGACGATACGAGCCTACTAGAGATCAACGGCGGGTAGGAGCACCGTTACTCTAGTAGATAGGCTGGTTCCCTACTCTAGACCTATCTAGCCAAGATGGTAGACTGCTTCACTGCCCCATCGTATGAACTAGTAATATCTGTATACGAGGTCGGTGCAGCAGTCTAGGAAGATGGGTTCAAGATCAGTTAGTAGCCTCAAAATGATTTGTTTGTTTTAAAATAAACCTAGCCGAGCATAATTCTTGGTCCCACATTTTCGTAATTGATTATTAGAAATGGCTGTGCAGTTTATAACATCCTTTTTGTCTACGATGAAGAATTGAAGTGGAGCATGCAGGGCTATTCACTTTGTTTACTTGGCAACCAAACTGCAGCCGTTCGGATGTAAACGTGCGCGCGCAACTATTACGTAAGAACTATAGTAGGAACTTTAGTTCGATTCGAAGTGGGCCATGGCCGTAAGTGGCTTTACCTCTTTTTAACTATCTGCATGCTGGGTAATTTTTTTATATCCTTGTTTATCGTCTGTTGATTTTTCTCCAAAATCATCTTTTTTGAAAAAAAAACTATTTCAGAAATACCATCAGAATGTCAAATAGTTGGGATCCAGGTCAGACGACTTTTTGTCGGGCCTGATATGGGTCCATACTGTTTGCAAAGATTATCAGCAGACGACGCCAGCCAAGAAACAGTTAAAGTATGCTTTAAATGGGAATTTACTGTCCTGCCAGCCAAGAGTGACAGTGATGTCATGATTTGTTTACAAAGTTATCAGGGACTTATACTTACACTTGTGTATTAATCCTATCCGCAGGATAGGATTAATACATACGTTATCTATCGATTCGCGTTAGCTCAAGTAGAGTGTACAAGCTAATGTTTTACTTCACATTTTTAAACACAAATTTTCGTCACTGTCACTCTTGGTTGGCACGACAGTAGCATTTAATGATCCGAAACAGAAATTTCGATGTACGCTATATTCAGTATGCCCTCCCGTCTGTCTGTCTATCCATATGTCTGCTATAAGTTAGCGAAAAACTCTATAGCTCAGAAACTGCATGTACTTGGAATGTTTTGGGTAATTTTCCTAAATCAATCGGACAACTATAGGATCTCGACATTGGGCGTGCAAAAAAATAGTAAAATATTTTCTTTGACTGAGTCTATACCTATAAAAACAGGTACCCCACCCATATTAAACATCATTCTAAATACTAAAGTGAAAAAGCTGGTAAGTTTAATTGAGAAAACAATCGTTATACAGTATATTCAGTATAATAGAACTTTTTGCTCTCTGTAAAGGCGGTAACTTAAATATTCATATCTGGGCGTGGTTCGGCTATTTCATCTGCTTAACCAGGTAAATCAGGTTCCATTTATAATTTGGTGAAGAATTGATAAGTTGTTGTGCGTGCATTTTATGAAAAACCTAACCGTTTACACACTAAACCCTTAAAGTGCATAATCACAAAATGTATGTTTTTTGTCTTCCACTCAACTATTTGAAGCCTCATAGACAAACAGTGGGGATCCAGATCAGACTGCTCCTGTAGGAGCAGTCTGATCTGGGTCCACTATGTTTGCCTCTATGTTTATGTTAAATAGACATTTTAAGATGCAGTATTTTGCTGGCGTTTTAAGGACTAAATCATGTGTGAGGTAATGTAATGGCTCAAGAGGATACAGTTACTTTTGAATAAAACCACGCCTAATTTTCAGCTTTTACCTATGTCTAACGTTGACCAGTCCTAATTACGCAATCATGATGTGTCGCCTTAACAGTAACCAAAAAGTCGTATAATATGTCAGACAGCCTGTCCGTCCACTCAACTTATCAGTTAAGGAAAACTTTATTACTAAAACACTATTTCGAAGTTTTTGATTAGTCTCTACAACAGATGAACACTGCTAAGAGCTAGAAATGGGTTTTCATCTTCTGGTGCTACCGGGCCGCGTAGCGCAGTCGGTAACGTGTCTGGCTACAGATGCGTGTCTGACTGCAATTCCAGGGGTCGCGAGTTCGATCCCGGCTCGGTCCCATACTTTCGTGGAGATTGATCATGAAATAATTTCTACGGTCATTCTCCTCCCTTCCGCTGATTCATTTAAGAAGGGTTGTTGTCAGTTACAAGCGAAAGTATGTGCACGAATTACTGGTTATCCGCTTGTTCAAGTCTGCCCAGGAAAAAGTGTGGTTAGGTGAACTGGCCGTCCCACAATGACCATAGCTGTTGACTTGGGACGTAAAGCACCAAAACAAACAATCTTCTGGTGTGTGAAGCTAAGCCGAGGCCAAAAAAAAAACAAAACATGAAAATAGATATCCCACACATTTCAACGTGAGCACATTTAAACTACATGTATATGGAATATTTATTTTCCTTCACCCATATAAGCCTAGCGTCCTTTTTGTGGGACATCGGCAAACAGTGCAAAACCAGATCAGAAGCCGCAATATGCGGCGTCTGATCAGGTTCTCCACTGTTTGCTTACAGAAGTTTCTTTTAAAATTTGAATAAAAATACCACCCAACAACCCTAAAATTGAAAATGAACTCGTCCAATTTATAACAGTGGGAAACTCCATTCGGCATAAATGGGTAAATCGGTAAAACGATATGGGCCTACGTCTGCGATGATTTGCAAAAAAAACAAAGGCACAGACCAGCCTGCGCATCCGAACAGTCTGATCGGCACCTTTGTTATTGGAAAGTATTATATCTAGACTTGCTATGAACGTAATTTCAGTTTTCTAGCTAGTCTCCGTAGATGAGCAGGCTTTGTTCTTGTGCACTGCACGTTGACCAATAACGTTCTGTCTGCATGTGAAGTTAAAAATCAGTAGAAGCTGTACTCTTTGAGATGCAGTTGACGGACTAGCTTTAATAGAGAATGATTTTTAGAGAAAAGGACATCAATGTTACTCAAAATATACTGGATCTAGAGTTATTGCTCTTGCGCATTGCGCTTCCTAAGTTGCTCTGTATGCATGTAAAGATGATACCTTTTAAGATAATTGCCGAAAAAGCCTCAGACGGAAGAGTGGAAAATTGAACGGACAATGCAAAAATAGTATGCCATCTCCATTTCGGCAGGGATCATAAATGCTTAAAACATCCCAAACTGCAAGAAATGAACAGAATATGAAACCTGTGCAAAATTGTACAGGTTTCATATTTATTCATTTCACGAGATGGTTTCCCTTTAATGCCTACCTATATGTTGCAAATAAGTGTATTATTCGGTTATTAGGTCGATGTCTAGCCACACCCCAACATGTTCCTATCTCCGTTAGCTTTACAAGACACTGGGAAATTGCATATCACGTGGCGATACAGTGACCGAATAGCTGAATAATACAATGTTGATATTTTTTCAGTATGGTTCCCTGAAGAGAAGTGGTGTGCAATATTTATTGGACCCTGTGGAAGGAAGACAGCACCGGATGAGAAGAGAGGTCGCGTCAGAGAGTAAGTTAACAACCACGCAACTAGCAATTTAGCAATATACTCCCTTGAAACTTCTCAAGATAAGCTGTCAGAAGCATAAAAAAGACAGTCAAGTATTGTCATCCAGGTGCATTACAAACTACATGAAAAGTTGTTTATTTCTACATGCTCATTTCTTTGAATAAATGAAAGTGGTTGAGAATTTGTTTAAAAAAAATTGTGGTGAAAAGCTCATTTATTGAAAAGACATATGTACATATGTTGTATGAACACATTGGAATTGCCTCATTGAGGCAATTCCAATGTATACCTACAACATATGTTACTGAAAATAAGGAAGAAAAATATTTGGAAATTTACATTTTCCAACTATCATGTCCCATTGTCTTTACATCTTTTAAACATCTAAAACTGCCAATCAGTATTAAAATTCCTGTAATTGTTTATATTTGCATGGCAGCTATATCTCCAAATTCGAGTTCATGAACTACCTCTTTGCTAACCTGCTAGTTGCGTGGTTGTAATGGCCGGGATACACTAAGCAGTGTGTAAAAATAATTTTCTTATTTCTCAACTGAAGCATATGCTGTGGGTATCGTTTTAATGAGACTGTTCTTTTGAGCACCATAACATATGTTAAAACTGGTGGATAAGAAATTATTTACAATTTTACGCTCAAAAATGTAATTGTGTAGGCCATAGCACATAACATTACTAAATATGCTAGTGGTTACATTAGTGGTTTATCAAATTACATTTCATGGCGTTCGTTTTACTCCTAGTCCCGCCGTCATGTGTTGAGGCGTTTTACGCCCCAGTCATGGTGGGACGTTTCCTGGTTTAAAAACCGTACTGAACAGAAGATATAGTTGACTAGAAGTATATCTTAGGTAAATAAATAGGTATTTTTACAGTTGTAACATAATGTCAATGGCCTGTGATCAGAGTGCCAACAGTTTGAATCCTGATAAGGACTGGCGTTCTGTCGTTGCTGATCTGGGTCCAAACTCTTTGCAAAGGCTACCAACAGATGACAAGTCGCCACTAGCAATGGCAGAGTAAACCCTATCACATTGTGGAGGGCCAAACACTAACGTTAGAGCTTCAAACATCAACAAAAATAACACATTTTGCAGGCGCTTAGATGAGCATGTACAGTAATTCACAATGGCGTAGCCAGAACGCTGAAAAGTTACGCGCATCATAGGGAGACGACTGCATCAAGCAATGATTCTCCACAATTGCGTCCGTTTTCGAAATGGGGGAGCAAATTATTTCCTTTAAGAGCAGTTCCTTATGGTATGGGAATAACTTATACCACATTAGGTGAGCTCCCTTGAGTGTTACTATTTTTATTGTGCACGTGCGTATACTGCGCAATGGGCGCCATGCCAATGAGTCATAATAAAGAAAATTATGGCATAATACACATTTTTGTTTTAAGTTGCTGAAACGGTGACGGTGGTTCCTGGGACTGACAATATCATAGAACTTTTACTTTGGGGAGCTGGTGACCTTTTTGAATTGTAAGTACTATCCTGCAAACCAAGAGTGACAGTGACATCGTGTTTTGTTTACAAAGTTATCAGGGACCTATAATCGATAGATCACTTGAGTATTTATCCGCAGGATAGGATTAATACACCAGTGAACTATCGATTTACGTTAGACCAAGTGGAGTGTACAAAGTATTTTTTCTTAGCAATTGTATACAGAATAATACGTCACTGTCACTCTTGTCTGGTACGACAGTAGTTATTTCTTTCACCTTTATCTTTTTTTTTAATTATTTTCTTATTCTTTTTTTTTTTTTTTTATTTTTATTTTTTCTTTATAATTATTTGTTTTTGTCATTCAGTTAGCTAATGTTGACCATAATTCAGGATCGACCCAAGAGAACTTCATTTTATTCCATGCGAACAACAAAGAAGGAGATCAGACTGCGCATCCTCACAGTCTGATCAGCGCCTTGGTTTCCGCCCACTAGAAAGTATAAAAGTTTAACGAAAAACATGACAAATTTTACCATTCTTGCTAGTCTCCGTGGCTGAACAGGTTGTTTTGACCATTACTTCGTCGGAAACCCTTTAAGACTGGGGCCCAATTATTTATACAATGTAATTGCTACGTATTACTTGACTTTTCGCTTACTGTAAAGGCGGCAACTTTAATATTCATATCTGGGTGTGGTTCGGCTATTTCATCTGCTAAGGAAGGGAAATCAGGTTTTGATTATAATTTGGTAAGGAGTTTTAATAAGCTTTTTTGAGCCGCGCAAACGTGCGTGCATTTCTTGAAAATCCTAACGGTATACACACTGAACTCACATTTAGTAACCCTTAAAGCGCATAATCACAAAATGAATGTTTTTGTCGTCCACTAGACTATTTGAAGCCTCATAGATAAACAGTGTGGACCCAAATCAGACTGCTCCTATAGGAGCAGTCTGACCTGGGTCCACAATGTTTGCCGCCCTGCTTGTGTTAAATAGACATTTTCAGATGCAGTTTTTTCCTGGCGTTTTAAGGACTGAATAATGACTGAGGTAATGGCGCAAGATGATACAGTTACTTTTAAAGAAAACCACGCCTCATTTTCAGCTTTTACCAATGTCTAAGGTTGACCAGTCCTAATTACGCATTCATGAGGCGCCGCCTTTACAGTAAGCGAAAAGTAAAGAATTAACATTCTGCTCGTTTCATCGAATAGAGCAGAATATTTGTCTAGTCGGTACTAGCATTAACAAAGGTTGTGCAGTATATTATTACTCAGTCGTCATGCACGGACTGAGAATAATCAGGTATTTGTGAACGAAGTGTCGTGAAAAATCAGTTCTAAGGCGACTTCACAGACGTGAGCAACACACAAAATTTTGTATGGATTCGAGCAAGAGATCTTGCCGTGTTGATTTGCACGTCGTCATTGCTATGTGGTATACTGCACTGTTTAAAACCACAGCAAGTTTTCGCCAAACAAAAAGTAGAAAGTTTGGTGTCATGTGGGCTGGACGGCAGGTACTTCGGCAATGAGAAGATCTAAGGGTTAAGTAAGCTGTGTTACTGGCAGGGCTTTTACAAGCACTTCTTAAATAGATCTCATCAAGGTCTACAACGTCCTTCCATGTCACGCTGCTCATTTGCTCACATTAAAGCGCGCCAACATGCAAACTGTGTTTGTTTTCTTTGTTAGAGTAAAGAATAGACTATTGGGAACGATCCATGGTGAACGTTAAGTAAGAGAACGAAAGTAATTGCACATAATTAATTTCCCATAGACTTTAATGCATTTTCATGTTTTTATAGAGGATCTAACATGAGTGTTTATGTTTTCTTTTGAATTTATTAAACGAGTTGAGGAAAAGAGATAAAATGCGAGCCTTGTCGAGCATTTTATCTCTTTTTCGCTACGAGTTAAAATAAATTTAATTATACAAGAGCATGAAAGTGAGATTCTATTACGATTACTTTGAAATCTCATTTCTTACATGAAAGTTACAATTTTGTTATTATGTACGCGACGTTTTTATGGACGTCATGTAACGTTTCCCGAACATCTGTAAACCACTGGTGGTTTATCAATTTTATTGCATGGCGTTATTTCACTCCCAGACACAACGTCATATGATTAACGAATTTCTATATTATAGGATTGAATTGTTATTTTTGTGGATTTTATCGATGTGTAAACCACGGCGACTCACTCACAAACTGAGTAAAGCTTCGGGCTTTACTCAGTTTGTGAGTGAGTCACCGGGCTTTACTCAGTTTGTGAGTGAGTCGCCGGGGTTTACACATCGATAGAATCCACAAAAATAAAAATTCATTCCTTATAATTCCAACTTTGGAACAAAACAGCACATTTGTAAAGGGTTGTTGACAATATTTCAAATTTTAAAAACCGCTGAAGGGAAATAGTTCGTTACTGCTGTCCATGAAAGATGGTGCTACCATCTTAAAAGTTCTGTCAGTTCGAAACTTTGTTTGTTAATAATGATTAAAATGACATTCTATTTGAATGATCCACAAAAGAAGTACCCTGTGTAAAATGGCCACTCTCAAATAGACCAAAAATCGGTTTTCAAGACTAATTATCCCTTAATGCAGGTCAAAAGTGTTGCATTCTGAAATACTTTCGACCTGCAGTTTGCTACCATTTGTCATTAAGCTCTGCGTTAAATGTCTATTTCTGAGCGGCCGTTTTACACAGGTAATACTGTATTCACAATTTTACGCTCAAAATATTTGTTTATCAGGGCGTAAGGCATGCGCGTATCCAGAAAGTTTTGTAGGAGGGGTCAAACTTTGACAACGTTTTTTTTGTTGTTTTTTTTAGTTGATGAGGGGAGGAAGGATCCAAGCCAAGTGCCACTATAAGCGGGCCATCATCGGCCCGCCAGCGAAACGCCATTAAATGTCGCTTCGCTGGCGTGCCGATGAAGGCCCAACATTGAATGCTGGCTTGGTAGCTGCGGTTTTCAGGGGATTCGAACCTGTATTGCTAGAAAACCCAATATTTTTGTGAATATTTAGGGGGTCTGGACCCCCTGTTCCCCCTCCCTCTGGATCCGCACATGTAAGGTTTTTTTCTGTCTTATTATTACAGTCACAAGAACCGCCTAGCTACCAACAACAAGGGAACTCTTACTTTTCTGGAAGGCTACTACCAATCGTTGACAACAGATGTAAGTACTAAATAGGCTACTACCAATCGTTGACAACAGATGTAAGTACTAAATAGGCTACTACCAATCGTTGACAACGGCTGTAAGTACTGAATAGGCTACTACCAATCGTTGGCAACGGCTGTAAGTACTAAAAAGGCTACTACCAATCGTTGACAACGGATGTAAGTACTAAATAAGGCTACTACCAATCGTTGACAACGGATGTAAGTACTAAATAAGGCTACTACCAATCGTTGACAACGGATATAAGTACTAAATAAGGCTACTACCAATCGTTGACAACAGATGTAAGTACTATATAAGCCGGTATCCCACATGTGCGTACCCTGAAAGGTTTGCCAGGGTGTGTGTGCCGGGTGGGGGTCATGCGGGCCGATGATGGCCCGACACTGAATGCTGGCTGGGTGGCTTTTTTATTTTCTAGTGTGTGTGTGTGTGGGGGGGTCACACCGGATAGGAGGTAAACAAAACTGCCCTTAACAATCGACGAACGCGGATCCAAAAAAAGCTAGAAACAGTGTTTTCAATTGCCATTTGTCGCCATTCAGGCGACAAATGGCAATTTAAAACTCTGTTTCTAGCGATTTTTATCTACGTTCGTCGACTACGAGTGTCGATAGTATTAACGTTTTCGATTGTAGTTCAAATGCAGAAAAATGTACAAAAAATAAACCTGTGCAAATTCACCCTGACTGGTTTTATACTTTGTACAAGGGGGGCAGTGGTTCAGTAGTACCCTAGTAGAGTACTTGACTTATTATTGAGAAGTCCCTAGTTAAAGCATCGACGAGGCACTAAGTTGTGACAAAACAGTACTGGTTTAACCAAAGAAAACCCCCAAATTATAACTGAAAAAATGCTGACTGAAATGTTACATGTCAACATATATATGTATATTTATCCCACTTCCACATTTCCTCTCAAAATATTGGTAGGCCTGCCCACACAGAAAGCGGGACTCTCTTGGTAAAATTGCTAATGAGATCCCGTCGTCTGCGTAACCATACCTGAATCTAGTATCTACAAGAAATAACAACAAATGAAGTGTGTCAATGGATACTGTATTGTATCAAGTTGTTAAAATAAGCATTTACGCGTGGGAGCGCAGTGGCTCAGTGGTAGAGTGCTTGACCCGAGACCGAAGAGCCGCGGGTTCGAGCCTCACCGGCGTCACTGTGTTGTGTCCTTGAGCAAGAACATTAATCCTAGCTTAGTACTGGTTCAACCCAGGAAGACCCGTCCCTTTATAACTGAAAGATTGTTGATGGGACGTAAAGAATCAAATCAAACAAACAAAGCATTAACACTCAATCACTAATGTTAATGAAAACAAGCCTGTGACACATGCAAAAGGTACATTGAATTGCATAATTACAATTTGAAGTTAAAGGAATTGACCTACTGTATGCTTAACAACCCAGGCAAAATGACAAATACATAAAAATATATCCAGATGGGGTAAACATCTGCCACAAACCCATTTCGAGCCCATGTCCAGGACTCGCAAAGGGGGTTTACCCATCATCAATATATATATATGTCTATTTAATGTCACCGGTATATGGACAACTTCAACAAGATGCTTTATCATATGACGTCGCGTCTGGGAGTGAAATAACGCCATGCAATAAAATCGATAAACCACTAGTGGTTTATAGATTTACGGGAAACGTTATGGCGTTCATAACAACGTTGCGTACATAATGACAAAATTATGACGTTTTTACGCCAGAAATCAGATTTCAAAGTATTTGTCATATGATAAATAGAATCTAACATTCGTGCTCTTGTATTATTGAATTTATTAAACTCGTTGGGAAAAAGAGATAAAATGCTCGGCAAGCCTCACATTTTATCTCTTTTCCCCAACTCGTTTAATAAATCTAATAAAACATGAGCACGAATGTAAGATCCTCTGTATAAATGATGATATTTTAATGATGATCTACACGGTGGCTCTGAAATGATATATATAGAAATTTAAGTACAAACTGTTGCACAATGCAGCAAAAATGATGCACGGCGAAAAACACACCTCTATTCGCTTTGTACCTACTTTGTCTTTCACTTTGTTAGCTCACATAGATGTAACGGTACATGCAGATAAAGCCTGTTTCACATCAATCGCATAGCAGCTGTACACCTGTCGACAACGGCAAATTTCTGGGTTTTGTGCGGCAGTCCTACGGTTGTTGTGCGCAACACTGCAAGACTGCCTTGCAAAACTTAGGGTCGCACGGCTGCCGCAACGACAAACACTAAATTGTCAACATGTTCATTTTCCTTGCAATTCTCTTACGATCTTATGAGGATGCCCGACTGCCTGTTTAGTGAAAACCAACTTAAGGTATGTTATTTTGTCTGCCATCTGCCACACGGCCTGATGCCTGCAGTAAATGGCACGGCCAAACGATCGTACGATTGATGTGAAACAGGCTAAGCTTGTTTCACATCAATCGTATGGCAGCCGTACACCTGTCTACAACCACTAATTCCTGGGTTTCGTGCAACAGACCTGCGGTGTTATGAGCAACACCGCAAAGCTTCATTGCAAAAATAGGGTAGCACCGCTGCCGCAACAACAAAAACTAAATTTTCAACATGTTCGTTTTCCTTGCGATTCTCTTGCGATCGTATGAAGACGCACAATAGCCGCAAGACACGCAAGCCTGTTGTAAGACACGCAAGACGTTCCTACGACTAACGAAAGAGCTAGCACCCACATATTTTGCCCACAAATGCCACAAGACTGCCGCGCGATCACCGTGCAATAAACTTGCGCTTCATTGCATGGCTGCCGCACGAATGGCACGAACTGTACGACAGCCCATGAAGTTCACACGACTGTCGGTGGCCGCACTTGTGACAGTTTTGCAACTTTGCAAGCACATCTGCCAGCATACCTGTGCCTGAACGCAAGACAATCGTGCGAGCATTGTACGGCTGCCTTACATTTTGTGAAAATCAACTTGAGGCATGCAATTTTGTCTGATATCTGCCGCACGGCCTGACGCCTGCGGTAAATGGCACGGTCAAACAGTCGTACGATTGATGTGACACATGCTTCATGTAATAGCAGTGGGGGGTGTTAAGGAAAATGAATGAAATTTGGAAACATCAGGACAAAAGTGAGTATATGAACATATCACAAAGAAGGGCATTACTTTCTTTGACCTTTTGCAGCCCAAATCAAACCTATGACATTAATGTGGCTGCGCACATTAAATATATGAGCCAGTGCATGATATTTCCAACAATGTGGTATGTGCGAACAGCATAGGCTTAGACCAGCCTGCGCATACGCGCAGTCTGATCAGAGCCTTTGCAAGTCGCTTGGGTATTCTATGAGTGTTAAGCTACTGACTAAACATCATTTGGAGCTTCTAAGCTTAAAAGGAGGCTGCCCAGGCTCATCTGAGTCTACACATGTCAAAATGCCACATTGTTGGAAATCACATGCACTGGCTCATACATATTTTCTGTTTCTTTCAGGTTGATTTGATCTTTCAAAGTATAACCACAGTGTCAGTACGAGTAGTATTGTTAGGGTTCGGATCAGACAGGGTAAGCTTATTTGGGCCTCGTTGCGACAAAACCTGTCTTCAGGCTGTCCGAGAAAGTGAGACTCAAACCAGCCTGCTCAGCTACAGATACTAGCTAGAAAAATGAAGTTTCGCTTGTAGAATGTCCAGGAATAATACTTTCCATTAAGCAAATAACAAGGGCGCTGACCAGACTGCGCCTTTGTTGTTCGCAAACCCCGAAGACATTTTTCTCGCATTGGGTCCATTTTATGTGAAATGGACCAGCACGATATTTTCGAAACCGATCACATATGCACAAAATGTTCTGAAATGTCTTGGTCAAATCCCTAGGAATCAGACGTCCGATTCCAAATTCGGTGGAATCAGACGTCTGATTCCAAAGAATTTGCAGAGGAAGTTCTGAATGATGCATTACGCATGTGCGTCCAGAATATCACACAATCACATACCAAAGACCAACCGAGGGCACCGTGAGGCAAAAAGGCTACAAAGCACCGAGGTTATAAAACTTTTTCCGTGCTCAACTCAGCTACAATACAATAATTATCTATTGAGGCATTGGACATTATAAAATTATTGGCTTTAATGATGTAGACATGAGGATTTGTCTACCCAAGAAGTGATATTCACCTCGACCTTGTAGCCTTGGTGAATATAACTTTTGGGGTAGATCAATTCTCATGCCTACCTCACTGAAAAGCAAGGAAGAAGGCAAATATCAGCAATCAATACAATCAACAATTGTTGGCATATAAACATTTATTGGCATGATACGAAGATACAACAGCTGTGAGACTCAAAGCAAGAAAATTCTTCATTTGTCAGTATTTTAGTTTTTATGAGCAGTTGAAAATATATGTGCTCAGTTGAGTTGGGCATTAAAAAAATTAATAACCTCGGGGCCAGTTCTTTCTTCCCAAGCTAGATGATTGCAGAACTATACGGGGCACTAAGAGCCACACCACACAGCAATACGCAACACAACACCCTACACAAATTAATAGCAAAAACAACAATTAATAATTTTACATAGGTTAAGATAAACAATTTTTAGTGTAAAATTGTAAATATTTTCTTACCCACCAGTTTAAACATGTGTTTTGTGTGTTTAAAAGAACCATCTTATTGAGGCGGTTCTTTTGAGTACCCACACCTGTTCATATATTTTGGTTGAGAAGTAATAAAAATTATTTTTTGGTATGCAAAGGCCTGAATTTATTATTACTATTCACTGCCTCGGAACGAATTGTAGCTTAAGCCAATGGATAGGGTGGAGGCTTTAAAATATATATGTATCTTCGCCCTATATTCTGTTGTTGTTAAAACAATATAGTGTTTAGCTCGCATTGAAACTTCCTAACTTATGCAAATTTTAATGCTTTTAGCTGTCTGCTGACTTTCTTCAACATCAACTTTTTTAGCTTTGGTTAAGAAATAGGAAAAATAATTTTCAATAACGCACCTTTATTTCCATGTCTGTAATACAGTTGCAGATATAGTTGACGCCATGACTGCTCAACTCCAGCGATCACAGACCATTTTAGCCCTAAAAGCGCCCAGAAAAAAATGTATATGAAAATATCGTCTGCTGCAAAAAATTGCCTAACATTATTGACGAATTAAGTATAGAAGTAAACAGCGTGGACACAGAACAGACTGCTCCTATAGGGGCAGTCTGATCTGGGTCCACACTGTTTGCCATAGAAGCTTCTTAAACATTTCAGCAGACGAGAAAAGCAGACGACTTTTGTTGTGATTGGCGCTTTAAGGGTCAGCAGGGGTACAGCAAAATACACACCGGGCAAAGACTCAGATCGACCTGCACATCTTTACAGTCTGATCTCAATCTTCAATTGGCGCACTATGGATTGCTTAGGCCCCAACTGTTCTTCATACAGACAGCGAATACTCCAATCAGACAGAGCTGATACGCAGGCTGATCGGAGTCTTCAACGGGCTGACATGCCAAATTGTACAGTTTCCTGTACCCCCACTCATTCAGAGGCTACTTTAATCAGTTCTTAGCAAGATTGTACCACAAATACACCCCAGTAAATATCTAAAAGCGGGCAACAATCGGCTTGCCAGCGAAATGCCATTTGAACTGC
Source organism: Loripinus fragilis (assembly GCA_964019695.1). Taxonomy (NCBI): domain Eukaryota; kingdom Metazoa; phylum Mollusca; class Bivalvia; order Lucinida; family Lucinidae; genus Loripinus; species Loripinus fragilis. Next base: position 31,656,233 of record OZ026514.1, read on the forward strand.
GTTTCGCTCGAGGACCAATCGTGGCCCAATACTGTACGTTGGTTTGGTTTAATCCATACAAATACAACACCGTGTAAATGTCACACGAATTGACCTATATTTCCTGCAATTTCAGAAAACTGGCCCCGAGGTTATAAAACATCTCCATGCTCAACTTAGCTGAGCACGAAATTTATCCTGCTCATAAATGTTAAAATTCCAATAATTGTCGGATTTTAACATTTCTTAGCATGATCAATGCACAACACCTGAAAGACTTAAAGCCAAAAACTTCTTCAATTGTCGGTATTTTAGTTATTATGAGAAGCTGAAATTTGGTGCTCAATTGAATTGAGCATGAAAAAAAAATTATAACCTCGAGGCCTGTACGTCTGACAATCAGCGAACATAGAATACCCCCCACCCTACCAAAAACCACATATATAATATATATATTCATACAAATACACTATACAGTTATTGACTTCAATAAGGTAGACATGAGGATTTATCTACCTGAAAAGTGATAATTCACCAAGGTTGCTAGGCCGAGGTGAATATCACTTTTGAGGGTAGATAAATCCTTATTTCTACCGAAATTGAAGTCAATAACCGTTTTGTTATATGACTTTTCAACTAAGAATTAAAATTTTCAGCGTTCACTTTTGTTGTTGAAGTAATGTTCAACCTTCAACCTAAGGACTTTCTGACAATTTCTATCCACTGTTATCAAAAAATATTAATGTTATACAATTATTGACTTCATTGAGGTAGACATAAGGATTTATCTACCCGAAAAAGTGATAATTCACCGAGGCCGCTAGGCTGAGGTAAATCTCACTTTTAAGGGTAGATAAATCCTTATGCCTACCGAAATTGAAGTCAATAACTGTTTTGTTATATGACTTTTTATTTAAGAATGAAAATTTTGCTACTTTCACTTTTGTTGTTAAGTCATCTAAGACATTTAAGGACTTTCTCACTTATATAAATATTATAATTTAGTATTTAGCATTTTCAAATGTATACTTGAGGAATCTTCTAACGCATACAGTAAACAATTTACTGCAAACGCTTAATAATATCAAAAGCATTCAAATTTTTGTTGTTAAACAAAAATTCAATATTATTCACATCATGTGTGAAAATTTCAAAACAATACCTTGGGTATTATGCAAAGTACAGCTTATTTAATTTGAAAGGGTAAAAATCGGAAGTCACAAAAATTGGAATTTAGGCTCAAGTCTGCATTTCAGTGAGGCAATTTTAATTTCATTTGTCTTGCTGAACAATGGAAAACATCATTTTGTAATGAGAAATGCACGATAGTCACGGTGGGTTAGGCGTCAGACACAATGACGACCTTGGCAGAAAAATTTCATTGGTGGGTCACTGCATGGTTTTTGTCTTAGGATGGGCCAACCGTGGCTCAACTGAGGGAGGGTTTATTTTAGCTCTGACTGTCTGTGAGTTCAGAGCCATTGTTCTTTGATTCATCACAGTAATATTTTTATTGTTTCCCCGTGATGATACATTGGATAAGTAAGGAAGCCTCCACGCGAGCTTAACGTTTTTTGTGGGTTTGATAACGGCATAATCTAGGGCGAAGATTTGGCGGGTAAAATTAATTTAAGCCCCTAGTAACTTCGACTGAGCGCTCTAAGGCGATGTGTATGTTGGTGTGGGTTATTTGTTTATTGTTGCTCCTATTGTTTGTATTTTATTTTTGTATTTGGTCCTTGTTTTGTTGTGCAGTACTTAGTGTCATTCTAGTTTTACAATCATTTTGCTGGGGAAAGGAGAGATGGTTGCTTTAAATTGCTTTTAATGTCATGGGACTGTTAGTGCCATGTGACTCTTTCTCGGGGTGCAATAGGTTGGTCTGCAGTGTGTGATTGTGGTATTTCCTGGCCATATTCTACTTTTCTATTTTTTCATGCAATTTTGAACAGTTGAAATATAAAAAGTCCACACTGTGAGTAACACAAGCAGGACTCTGCTGCTAGCTAGCAGAATAAATGTTTAAACATGGCTACTGTGCTCCCTAGATCTAAAGTCAACCGAGCACATGTGCAATGCGATTGTCAGGAATAATGTAATTACTTGTGTGAGCGCATTGTCCATTCACTTTTATTGATGTAGAAGATAGAAGTTGGATGTTTTTTCTTATGTTATGAATAATAGAATACAGACTGACTTAATGTTTTGACCTTGTGTGTAAGGACAGAATACGTGCTTGCATGGTGCTCTATACGCTCCATTCCCTTTAGTTTGATATGCAACATGACACGACACTTTCAAAAATGTTTTTGTGAGGATGTGTGTTAGGACATAATTTGTGCTTGCATAGTGCTCTATGCTCCATTCCAATTAATTTGATATGCAACATGAACATATTCTGAAAAAAATCAGTTTACCTTTGATCCCACCCCAGGGACTGAGAGTGCATGTAAAGACAGTATGCTTGCATGTTGCTGCATTTGTCATTCCCTTTAATTTGATATGCAACATGATCTGAATTTTCTGAAAAAAATGCGATTTTTGACCTTTTCATCCCATCCTATGGTCTGAGAGGGGGTCTATGGGCAAAATATTTGCTACCATGTTGATACATGCATCATTCCGTTAACTTTGGTATGCAACATGACCATATTCTAAAATAGTTGAGTTTTGGCCTCTGCCCGACCCCCTAAGTCCACCCACTGGGCCTTATCCATGCCTTACAACTAACATCACATTTGATATGTTTCATATCGATTGTATTTGTGTAAACATGTGCAATTTCAGTTAAACATATTGACTGAGTTATTATGAAAATTAAATGTTTGACCTTTGATTCCACCTTAGGGGTAAGGGGATTGGGTCAAATTTTAATCACTGCCATGCTTATCTACAGGCACTGGGTAATCATGGCATATAGTAAGAAGTTGTCAGATATAAAAGCTTTGAGGAAATGGGAATTTTATCACACAAAAACTTAGTAAAAAGGTCCAAATTCAAACACCGACATGTAATTTATGATCCTTTACCCTTCTGTAAACTTTAAATAAAATTGTTGCATCCATCAAAAGTTATTGATCGAAAACCACAATTTAGCCAAAATCTAAGTAAAAAGGGGCCACAACTCAGTCATAAACTTGCGTATGACATCTTTTTTCAAACTTGACTTGTATGTAATGATGCTTTACCCTTTTGTAACTTTAAAATGAAATTGATGCATCCCTTCAAAAGTTATTGATTGGAATCCAAAAGTGTGATGCCCGGACGCTTCCGCTGACGGAGCCACGATTCATATGTGTCGATCATGCTTCACAGGCGACAAAAATAAGCGGGCCACTATCAACCTTTATGCTAAACACCATTTCCAATGACTATAGGATACTTCCAGCGAACATGTAAAATGGCGTTTCGCTGGTAGGCTGATAGTAGCCCGGTTTTTGTTTGCTGGCATTACTGGAACTAATTGAGCCGTGACATAAGATTTCTAACAATGTGGCATTTTGGCAAGTGTAGACATAGACCCGTCTCTGCAGCCTCCTTTTAAGCTTAGAAACTCCAAATGGTGTTCAGTCAGTAGCTTAACAATCATAGAATACTCAAGCGACTAGCAAAGGCTCTGATCAGACTGCGCGTATGCGCAGGCTGGTCTGAGGCTTTGCTGGTCACACATAACACATTGTTGGAAATCTCATGCACCGGCTCAATTATGGATGGGTTATCTAGAACATACAGTGATCAATTATTATGTATGCTCAAATTGGCAAGGGCATGACTTTTTCGTTCTTATCGCACATTCTCAATTGCCTAATTTAAGCGCCCGTACTAACGTATCCAGCAGGGCTTGAGGTTAATTGGAACTGCCTTGGCCAATTCCGCAAAATTCCGTAGAATCTTACCCCGGATGTACATCCAGGATCTACTTTGATAATGGGGGTGATAACGTGACGCTGATGTTACGTAAATTGACGCTGACGTCACAGAAAACATGTCAACATAATAACAAGCGTAATTGCAGCAAAACAAACAATTATAAATGAAGCTTATTTTGTTGTTTTTCAATAAAATATCACTATAGCGATATTTATAGTAAAATACATAAACTTCATTTCTTCTGCTTGTTTTACTTTTCGAGTAATCAGAAAAATGGATTTTAATAGCTCACATGTTAAAAAACTCTTTTTCTTTCCGCCTTTCCCCGCTAAAAATGGAGTTTTTTCGTACATAGTACTACCGTGGGCCTAATGTACACCCAAGGCTTGATTCGATTTTCAAATTGTGCCGGACATTCCTGAATGGGCTTGAGGTCTGATATTTAGTCTAGACATGACATGACGTCGAAACAACGTCGTATCAACGTCGATGCGACGCAATGACGTCGCATCGACGGTGATTTCGATATTGTTTCACGCTTATGTCTACTAAATACAAATAACTACATATTCCTGATCTGAATCTTCACTGGGTGCGAAAGTCATTATAGTGGCAGCGTTGCTCAGAAAATTCAGTGATAAAGATGTAAAATCTTGTTTTTTCAAGATGCTGAGCATGTTAGAAAACTAATTTTCCTTCCGCCTTTTCCCGCTAACAAAATGGAATTTTGTACTGGTTTTGTACTGGTTCAACCGGGACATGACTGAAAGTTCTTGAGTAGGATGTAAAGAATCAAACCAAACAAACAAAAAATAAGCAAAATAACATCTTTTATTATATAACAAACCAGCTAATGATTTCGATGATAAAAAATTGACTATTGAAGCCTTGGACCTTATACAATTATTGACTTCCGATAAGGTAGACATGAGGATTTATGTACCTGAAAAAGTGATATTTACCAAGGTCACAAGGCAATGGTGGATATCTTTTTAAGGGTAGATAAATCCTTTTGTTATATGACTGGAGGGAATCCTGTCTCCTGATTGGCCCAATGTGTCTTCATAAATCTCTATGTCTACCTGGAAATTGGTCTTAACTGGCACCGAAGAGCTAAACATAGCATGATGAGTATAAAACTAGCATGTGCTGCATGAAATCGGCATACTTTGCTGTTTCACATACACACAGGTCAACTAAAGACTTTCATGGATTTTAACAACTGTTTTGTTTTGTTTTGTTTTGTTTGTTCATTTATCTTTGAATAAACAAAATAAGAAAAATAAACTTATGATTAAATTTAACATTCTACATTTAGAGAATTAATACACATATCAAAATGCAAACTACTACATTAAAATATTTTAATAACAGTTGAGTAAGCTTGTTAAAAAGTCGTTAGGTTGAAAGTTGAATAATATGACTTCAAGAGCAAAAGTGAAAGTAGAGCATTTTCATTCTTAGCTAAAAAGTCATATAACAAAACAGTTATTGACTTCAATTTCGGTAGACATGAGGATTTATCTTCCCTCTAAAGAGTTATTCATCTCCACCTAGTGGCCTCAGTGAATAATCGTTTTAGGGTAGATAAATCCTTATATCTTCCCCATTGAAGTCAATGATTTTATAATGTCTTATTGTATGACTTTTCAAATGTGAATGAAAATTTTCTACTTTCACTTTTGTAACTAGATTTGTATTGTCGAAGTCATGTTCAACCTCAGGAATTTCTCATATGTTTTAGCAACTGTTTCTAAAAATATTTAATGTAGTATTTTATATTTTAAAATATATATACATTCTCTGCATGCAGATTGTAAATCATTAAACCCTTTTTTTACATTTTGCTTATTCAAACAAAGAAAATGAACAAACAAAACAAAACTGTTGTTAAAATTCATTGAACGTCTTTAATTGACATGTTGGGAGTTGAATAATATGGGCCTTGTCGCGAGAAAACCTGTGTTCGGGGTTTCCGACAAAGCGAGATTCAAACCAGTCTCCTCTGCTACATGGACTAGCTAGAAACTTGAAATTTCGCTTGTAGCAAGTGTAGATATGATACCTTCCAAATAGCAAACAACAAAGGCGCTGAACAGACTGCGCGGATGCGCAGGCTGGTCTGCGCCTGTGTTGTTCGCAAACCCCCGAAGACAGGTTTTCTTGCGTCGAGGCCCATATCACGCAGCCGATGCTAATTTCATACTCATCATGCTACTTTGTCTCTCTAGAGGGTGTTATAAGAAAGGTGTCCAAAATATTAACCTCTGGAAATTAGTTTGAGCTGGTTTCCATCCTATATCAACCTTCAGGCCAGTCTTCAGTAGACAAAGATATCAATGGAGACAAATTGGGCCAATCTGAACACAGGAGGATCTCCAGTCATATAACAACACCTCTTATCACTTGGCGTCGCATCTGTGAGTGATATAACGCCATGCATTAAAAAGGGGAACGCTCACCAAATAATAAAGAAGCAGAATGTGTCTATCAAATCAGTTTTCTGTAATTTTTATCAAAATATATCAAGAAATAATGAAGTTATTAAAAGACGATCTTACATGAGTGATCATGTTCTATTGAATTTATTTAATGAGTTGGGGAAATGTGATAAAATGCGAGGCTTGCCAAGCATTTTATCACTTTTTCGCAAATAGATTAAAAAATAGATGATACAAAGTCCGAGTGTTTGATAATAGGCAGAGAGTTTATGATCGGGTGGTGGGGAGGGGGTGGGGCTAGAGATCTATCTAAGTTCAGATATGCAAGCTTGTCTTAGGAAGCATTGTTCCAACAAATAAGACTGATTAAATTGGAAGTGACGACAAAAGAAAAAAATAAATAAATAAGGACAGTCTGTATCAAACGTAGCGAGTAACTTCCGCAATTATAAATTATTGTTATGAAATCTTAATTATTTAATTTTCTTATTTCTTAACCTGTTTTGATCAAGTTTGCACTAAAATTGTTTGTTTGCAAATGTCCGTCTTTTGAGCTACATTAAAACTCGTGGTTTATATAGAGGGTCTAACATGAGTGTTCATGCTTTATTGAATTTATTAAATAAGTTTAGGAAAAGAGATAAAATGCGAGGCTTGCCAAACATTTTATTTCTTTATCGCAACGAATTTAATAAATCTAATAACACAGGAGCACGAATGTTGGATTCTATTTATCACATGGCATTAAAATTACTTAAAAAATTGCATTTTTTGCGTAAAAACGACAAGATTTTGCCACCTTTTTGCAACGTTATAATGGACGTCATTACGTAACGTTACTAAATCTATAAACCACTAGTGGTTTATCGATTTTATTATTATTACATGGCGTTATATCATTCCCAGAAGCGCCGTCATGTGATTAATACTTAGTAAAATTGAGTTTGAGATCACTGTCAACCTGGGTCTGGAATTACAATGCCTCCCTAAAGTTAAGGAAGACTTATTTTCAGGATGCGAAAAATAACGTTTCAAACTGATTAAAATCAAAATAGTTTCATTTTTTCTGAAGATCACAAAGATACATGTATCTTTGACCACACGTACCGTATCGATCCACACAATTTATTTAGCATTTAATATAGCCTGTTGAAATATCAATACTTAACTTAAGTCTTCCTTAACTTTAAGGAGGCATTGCAATTCCGGGCCCTGATATTTAATATGATTACTTTCATTTGTAGATTGGATATCCAGAGGGAGTATGGAGTTGACACAGATATCATTGGTAAGAAACTAATCATTAATTGAACCGTGACATGATATCCTTGGTAAGAAATAGAGGATCTTACATGAGTGCTCATGTTTTATTGAATTTATTAAACGAGTTGGGGAAAAATGATAAAATGTGAGGCTTGCCGAGCATTTTATCACTTTTTCGCAACCAGTTTAAAAAATTCAATAATACAGGAGCGCGAATGTTAGATTCTATTTATCACAGGACATTAGAATTACTTAAAAATAGCACTTTTGGTGTGAAAACGTCAATATTTTGCCATCTTTTACGCAACGTTATAATGGACGTCATTACGTTACGTTTCTAAATATGTAAACCACTAGTGGTTTATCGATTTTATTGCATGGCGTTATATCACTCCCAGACGCAACGTCATGGGATAAACTAATCAAAATCATTAATTGAGCCGTGACATGATATTTCAAACAATGTTGCATTTTGACAAGTGTAGACTCAGACGAGCCTGTGCAGCCTCCTTTTAAGCTTGGAAACTCCGAAAGATGTTCAATCAGTAGCTTAACACTCATAGATTATTCAAACGACTAGCAAAGGCTCTGATCAGACTGCGCGTATGCGATGGCTGATCTGAGCCTTTGCTTGTCGCACAGACCACGTTTGTGGAAATCTCATGTCGCTGCTCAATTGCATTTTATGCCACGATGATGAAACATAACAAGCGTGGATTATCTCCACGTACAGGCGGACAAGCCATTGTATAACTATTACTTAATTGATTTCTAGAAAAGAAGATATAAGAAATGTGAGATTCTTGAGCAAATTTTCTAGATCTTCAGAATAATCATCAGTATAAAAACTTGTCCTTTCAATCATAATAAAGATAATACTGGAAATTATTAAAGTTTAACCAGGCTCTAATAGTCAACACTGAATAAACAAATAAATAAAAATAGCATAAGTATATAAGATATAAGTACTTTTTAATAGCTCCCTTGTTCTAAGTTATAAAACTAAGGGCTTCTTTTCTTAAACAATTGACAAAAAATGTTAATATAATGCCATTTATCATATGACGTTGCGTCTGGGAGTGAAATTGGCTATTCAATAAAATCAATAAACCACTAGTGGTTTACAGATTTTCGGGAAACGTTATTACGTCCATAGCAACGATGTGTAATGACAAAATAATCACCTTTTACGCAAGAAATGAGATTTCAAAGTAATCTTTATGTCATATGAAAAATTGAATTTAACATTCGTGCTCTTGTATTATCAAATTTATTAAACTCGTTGCGAAAAAGAGATAAAATGCTTATCTGTTTTCCCCAACTCGTTTAATAAATTCAATAAAACATGAACACTCATGTAAGATCCTCTTTTTATTGTATGCAATAAGTACTACACTTTTATAAACCATTTATACAGAGGATCTTACATGAGTGCTTATGTTTTATTGAATTTCATGTTTAATTGAATTTATTAAACAAGTTGGGGAAAAGTGATAAAATGCAAGGCTTGCCGAGCTTTTTATCTCTTTTTAGCAATTAGTTTTGTAAATTCAATAATACAAGAGCACGAATGTTAGATTGTATTTATCATATGACATTAAGATTACTTTGAAATCTTATTTCTGCCGTAAAAACGTTATAGTTTTGTCATTATTTCACTCGGCAAACAGCTTTATTTCACTCCCAGACGCATGTCACATGATAAATGCAGATGCTTGGGAGATGTCTGCTTTTCTACATCCCTGAGGACATCCTGCCTTATTACTCAATAGTTTAACAAATCATGTTCAGTATTTAACCAGATCCTGGAATTAGTCTGCAAAATGTGGTTATTTTCCTTATTACACCACTCTTCACACAACGCTGAGCAAGAACAATATAAAGAAATAGGTCGCCATCCGCAAAAAGTTCTTAAAAATAAATAAAACAAAAAAGAAGTATCTGATTTGAGATGAGATACTAATTTATCATATGACGTCGCGCCTGGGAGTGAAATAACGCAATGCAATTAAATCGATAAACCACTAGTGGTCTACCAATTTACGGAAAACGATATACAATGACGCTTTTAACGTCACGCATATGGCCAAATTCTAACGTTTTCATGCCAACAATACAATTTCAAAATAAGTTGCATGTCATATGATAAATAGAATCTAACATTCGTGCTCCTGTTTTATTGGATTTTTTAAACTCGTTGAGAAAAAGAAATAAAATGCTCGGCAAGCCTCGCATGTTATTTCTTTTCCTCGACTCCTTTAATTAATTCAATAAAACATGAGCACTCAATGGCTCCTCAATGTCCCATACATCCGTGGATCCAGAAAGTTTTGTCAAAGGGGGTCCAAATCTGACAATATTTTTTTTAAATTATATTTGATGATATGAGAAATGATCCAAATATCATTAAAATCGTGCCATTATCGACCCGCCAGCGAATCGCCATTTCAATGCTGTTTTGCAAGCGGGCCAATGATGGCCCGGTATTAAATGCTGGCTTGGTAGCTTTGTGTTGATTTTTAGGGACCGGACCAGTATTGCTAAAAAACCCTATAGCTTTGTGATTTTTCCAGGGGTGGTCCGGACCCCCTGCCCCCCTCTGGATCCGCGCATTCCATAACTGGCCTCGAGGTTATAAAACTTTTTCATGCTTAACTCAACTGAACACGAAATTTATGCAACTCATAAATGTTAAAATGCCAACAATTGTTATCATTTAACATTTATTAGCATGATAGAAACAACATCTGAGAGACTTATATCAAGAAATTTCTTTATTTGTCGGTAATTTAGTATTTATGAGCAGTTGAAATTTCGTGTCCAGTTGAGTTTAGCACGAAAACATTTTATAACCTTGGGACATGGGTTTATTGAAAACTTGTAAGGAACACTGCAGCTTCAGATGTTAAGCTCCGCCTATTAACATAAATGACCAATCCTAATTATATGTCCAGAGTAAGAAACAGCCTTGAATTTGCATGTTGACACGCCTCACTGTATGTACAACACATTGCAAGAGGTATTGACTGGCCAAAATTTGACCAAACAATAAGTCATTTAGCGCTTATTAAGTAACATATTTATTTAGTTAGCATAAACTACTGTAAATTCGGAAATTTTCGTGAGAATTTTATTTTCGCGAATAGGGGTAAAAGACGTATTTGTCATGGTAAAAAGTCGCGACTAAGGCATGATTTACTTATATAAGTAATTGACAGGGTGATTTCGCCATTTCGCGAGGGTATTATTTTCACGAAACTTCGCATATGCGAAGTTTCGCGAAAATAAAACCCACGCGAAAATTTCCGAATTTACAGTATTTGCTGCACACACATGCCGTTAGGCACCAGCTCAACATATGTTTCAATCGAAAAATCTTGCCACAATTCGAGAATCAAACCTCGGATGTATGAAAGGCGTAGTTCTATTTATGAAAAAACTGCATTTTGTTAGCCGGAACTGGCGTAAGGAATATTAGAACTGTCGCATGTGGGTTCAGTCCTATCAAAATCCATTATTCAGATCAGAATAAATCAAGTTTATGTGTGTGTTTTTTTTTTCAATAAAATATCGCTCCTTAACTTAATTTATAGCAATGTTTATTGCATTCTATGTAACACCAGGCGTGACCCATTCCGTACCCACTGCATTTATCATGTGATGAATGACCATTCCGTAACCACTGCATTTATCATGTGATGAATGACCATTCCGTACCCACTGCATTTATCACGTGATGAGTGACCAATCCGTACCCACTGCTTTTATCACGAGATGAATGACCATTCCCTACCCACTGCATTTATCACGTGATGAATGCAGTGGGTACGGAATGGGTCACGCCTTGTGTTACCGAGGATGTGTTTATTGTGTAATGTTATAACCGTTTGCTTCGCTGCAATCACACATGTTATTATGTTGGCACGGTTTCTGTGACGTCAGCGTCACATTATCAAAGTAGACCCTCGGTATACATCCAATGTCTGATTCCATGGAATTCACCGAGACAGCTCCGATTTCATGTGTTTGTCTTTTCAGCTATTGCAAACGATGGACTTTTGTGTGACTCAGTAGCGGGATCCTCGGTCTCCCTGGCTGAGGTCAGTAGCCCCTTCTACCTCAAGGCTGTGGTCCAAGCTATTGCATTTTCGTAAGTTTTTCTTCTCCCATTTTCTCAATTAACGCTTAACCATTTGTATTCCGGAAACTCCTAAACGAGTACTTTTGCAAACAGTGAAGACCCAGACGAAATGCAGCATAATGCTGCATTTTACCAGAGTCTACACTTTTGGTAAAGGTAAAAAAGAAAATCAGACAAAATGATACATTTTCATTTTAATGATAACCTGACACCCCTAGATATATACAATGGACTATCCCAAGTTATTGTATCAAAAATAGTAAGTGAGTATGATCAGGAAATACCACAATCACAGACTGCAGACAACCCCGTGGCACCGCGAGGAAGAGCCGCTCAACCATCACGAGACACCAGGAAGACAAATTAAGCAAAGCAATCAGCTCTCTCTTCCCCATCAAACCAGAAGGAAGAATCTATTAGTGTACAAAGGGTTAATTCAGTAAGCACCATGGCCATTTGCTGACTTAACCTGATTATAGTTTATTTTTCAATTTAATCGTGTCCGCTCTGTAACTTAAACATTGTATCAAGCTATTATAGGACTTTTTGGATACAGTAAAGGCGGCACCTCATGAATGCGTAATTAGGACTCTCCTAGGTGAAAGCTAAAAGTGAGTTGTTATTTTATTCGAATGTAACTGTATCATATTTCACATGACAGTAATGATTTTACCTTTAAAATGCCAGCAAAATAACTACATTCGAAAGTGTCTGTTTATTGTTTAATATAAATATAGAGGCAAACAGTGTGGACCCAGATCAGACTGCTCCTAGAGGAGCAGTCTGATCTGGATCTACACTGTTTGTTTAAGAGGCTTCAATATATTTCAGCAGACGATAAAAACATACGATTGCTTTGTAATATGCGCTTTAAGGGTTTATAAATGCGAGTCCAGTGCATAAACAATCAGGGTTTTCATGAAATGCACGCACGTTTGCGCGGCTCAAACATCTTATTTACTCTTTACCAAAACCTGATTTCCCTTCTTGAGCAGATGAAAGAACCGAACCACGCCGAGATATGAATATTAAAGTTGCCGCCTTTACAGTATCCAAAAAGTCCTATAATATCTTCATGAAACATCACACAAACATTAAACACAATGAGGCAATGTGTAGAACGCAAGAATTGTAACTCTGAATTGCCTATTTGATCCTGTCCCACCGTAACTTAGAAACCGTTTAAGATATCTTTATGAAACTTCATAGAAATATTAAACATCATAAGATAATTTTCAGAACGCAGGAGCCATAACCTTAGACTACAATTGTTTAGAGTTGTGGCCCTAGGAAACGAAAAATTGTATATTTTATTATTGTCTACTCCTTAACTTAAAATGTAAAACTTTCACATTCTTAAATTATTAACTTATTGTTGTGTACATTGAATACAGCACTAACCTCTTATCAAGATAAAAGGCAAAACAACACACATGCAGAAACCTTAATACAAGACACATGTTTCACATAAGATAGCTTGGGTTGTGTGTATAAGGAATGACTTTTGATAAAGATATAGGATAGATTGTGCGTATAAGGAATGACTTTTGATAAATATAATTATAAGATAGCTTGTGTGTATAATAAATGACTGATAAATATAGGAGAGGGTGTGTGTATAAGGAATGACTTTTGATAAAGATATAGGATAGATTTTTTGTATATTTGTATACGGAATGGGTTTCGATAAAGATATAGGATAATTTGTGTGCATAATGAATGACTTTTGATAAAGATGTAGAATGGGTTTCGATAAAGATATAGGATAATTTGTGTGCATAATGAATGACTTTTGATAAAGATGTAGAATTGGTGTGTACAAGGAATGACGTTTGATAACGATGTAGAATTGGTGTGTACAAGGAATGACGTTTGATAACGATGTAGAATTGGTGTGTACAAGGAATGGCGTTTGATAACTATGTAGAATTGGTGTGTACAAGGAATGGCGTTTGATAACTATGTAGAATTGGTGTGTACAAGGAATGACGTTTGATAACGATGTAGAACTGGTGTGTACAAGGAATGACGTTTGATAACGATGTAGAACTGGTGTGTACAAGGAATGACGTTTGATAACGATGTAGAATTGGTGTGTACAAGGAATGACTTTTGATAACGATGTAGAACTGGTGTGTACAAGGAACGACTTTTGATAAGGATTAAAAACACAAACATCGCATGTTGAAGGTCTCATAACACATGTAACTTCGTAGGATAGAGTGCTTGTTTAAGGAATGGCTTTTGATAAAGATTCAAAGCAATATATAGCAACTAAAACGAACACGTAACCACTCCAGATAGCTTATATGTAACCTTCATGCTAGTGTGCTGTCATACTTAGGTTACATGTGTTTCTTATGATGTTTTGCCTGAAACAGTAGAATGACTAACAGCACATGTATCCCAACAGGATGGCTTGAATATATATGCAGAATAATTTAGTCATTTTTTATTCATGCAAGCTATCTTAAAGTGGTCCTTTTTGGGGACATAGGCAAACAGTGCAGGTCCAGATCAGACGCCGTTAAACACGGCGTCTGATCAGGGTCTCCACTGTTTGCTTACTGATATTCTATTAAAATTTGAACAAAAATGAAAAATATGACACAACAACCCTTAAACGAAAATGGACTGGTCTAATTGTTAAGAATGGGAAATTCTATTCGGTTTAAATGGGTTCATGACTTTTTTTCAGGATGGGCATGCAAAATCGAGGCGGAAACAACAACTACCAAGTGATGAGTAGCCACTTAAATAACCCAGTGCCTGCCAAAAAGGCTGATCAGCCATGGTTATGGAATTCAAATAATGAAGCAACCGCCTTATCTTACATCAACGGCCTGTAAGTTAATTATCATTAAAGGCTGCAACAATACCCCCAAGGGGGCACTCAGATTTTGTCATTTACACTGAAACTATGTTATAAGTGGCCACCTTACATTTTTAAGGCTGTTCAGAAAATAAAAATCGCTATTACAAAATTTTAATTCTATAAAAAAATGAAAGGCTTTGTCGAGACTCTGCAAATTATCTCAATGACAGGTAGATCTTGCACAGGCAAAGTCTGAGAAAAGGTACCCTCATTTCAAAATGTCACACTTTTAGTGTGATATAAGATATTGCTCAGATACGTTATCCATTTATATTTTGATTAGTTTGAAGCTGTTAATAACAGCTGTGATATCAGATGAAAAAGAATCAAAAGTTTTGTGACAATTTAACTCTCCATTCCTCTTCTACGTTAACATAAAGAGAGCCACGATCGCAGTTTTGTCAAAGAGTTTAAGCTTTAACCATGCAATTTGCAAACAGACTTTGCATTGCTCTGTACGCTTTATTATTTGCCGCATGGCATTGAAATTTTCAGCGATTATTTATTATGAATAGACGTCACTGTTCTACTGAAAAATCCGAGAAAATCTTTATATTTGCTATTTAAATGACCTTTAAAGTTTCACGTTAAAACCGGAAGTGGACAACAGTCTTGAAAAATTTATCGTTAGAAAAAATGCTGATCAATCTGTATTGTGCTTGATCTAACATGTTCACATTAAATAAAATACATACAATGATTTCAGCATGTGCAGCGGATGATTTTCGAAAATATCGGAAAAATTGCAGAAATTGAGATTTTTAAAAAATTCATAAAAAATCTGTCATAAGCAAAAAAATCAAGTGTTTGGTGTTTTTCAAGTCGGCTAGACGGGTTTGTAATCACCTGAACTTCAATTCAATAAAAAAAAAACTGCACCCAAAAGACTTGTTTTCTTCTAAAAGTTGATTTTTGCATTTTTGAACCCAAAATAGTGTTGTTGTTTTTTGTTTTTGTTTGTTTTGTTGCTTTACGTCCCAAGTCAACAGCTATGGTCATTGCGGGACAGTCTGTTCACCTAACCACACTTTTTCCTGAGCAGGCTTGAACAAGGGGTTAACCAGTAATTCGTGCACATACTTTCACTTGTAACTGACCACAACCTTTCTTAAATAAATCAGCGGAAGAGATAGAAAAATTCTTCTAAAGCACCGCTTAACTTTAGTCCATCAGAATAAACATATTTGGGCAAAAATTCATTTCAATATCATTAGCGCTTAGTCAGAAAAAATGAAATTGAAAAGTGGCCACTTAGAACTTCGGTTCAGTGGGTATGCTCGAACCATTTTTGGGGTTCAAAATTTTGAATTTCAATATTTTTGGAGGGTTTCAGTAAAATGAATATTTTGGAGGTATTAAAAAATGTGGATATTTTATTGGGGTCATTTCAATATTGGACTTTTTTGGGGGTCATTTCTATACATTTTAGGGCTTTTTCTTAAGGTCAAGGTACAGAATGGGAACATTTTTCTGGGCTCACAAAATTTCAAATATTTGTTTTAGAATGCCTGATATTCCTGATGTTTTCTGGGAGTAAACAGTAGATGCTGGGTCCAGGCCTACATATGAAGAACAAATAAGAGTACCCCCAACCCGGCCCCTCCATGGACAATACCGCTTTGTATGCCATGCTGTAATTTCCAGCCTAAACTCTAACGCTGCCAATACTTTTTCCTGAAAATATCGCCTGCTTATTACGCCTGCTTCAATTTGTAAATACACTCCTGAATATTCTTTACATGGAAGCGAAAACCGGGGCGCGTAGCGCAGTCGGTAACGTGTCTGGTTACAGATACGAAGCTGACTGCAGATCCAGGGGTCGTGAGTTCGATCCGGCCAAGTCCCATACTTTCGTGGAGATTGATCATGAAATAATTTCTACGGTCATTCTCCTCCCTTCCGCTGAATCATTCATGAAGGGTTGTTGTCAGTAACAAGCCAAAGTATGTGCACGATTACTGGTAAACTGCTTGTTCAAGCTTGCCCAGGAAAAAAGTGTGGTTAGGTGAACTGACCGTTCCGCAATGACCATAGCTGTTGACTTGGGACGTAAAGCAACAAAACAAGCAAAACAAACATGGAAGCAAAAACTATTAACCCTGATCAGACTGCTCCCATGGGAGCAGTCTGATCTTGGATTATAGTGTTTGCAATATACGCTACAAAAGAACATAAATATATATAAAGCAGACGATATTTGTTGTCAATGGCGAGATAAGATAAATATTCATAATTTGGCATGTACAGGCAATCTGGCCATTAATTTTTCATTTAGATTGTTTTTATGGCCCAAACTTTGAAAAAAGTTGAAGGGGCATATTGCTTTGGGCCTGTCCATCCGTTTGTGTGTCCATTACAAAAATAAAGTTTTGAAATTTCATAAATAGATTTGTCATCAAAAAAAGTTCACCCGTGTTTATTTATAGTCAGAATTATCTCCCTGTGAAGTTATGCCCCTTTTAAAGGGTAATAATGAAATTTTGTAATCAAGATATCTCATCTTTGTTAAGTTATTGCCCTTTGCAAATTTTGACATAGAAAAATTGTAATAAAGATATCTCGAAACCATTACAGCAAGTAGCCTCAAATTTCGTCAGCTCATAGAGTAAAATTTAGACATAGAAAAGTTAATTAATTTACAGTTTTGAAATGTCATAAATTGATTTGTCATCAAAATCAAAAAATAGTTGACCCATATTTTTTAGTCCGAATTATATCCCTTTGTGGAGTCACATGTATGCCCTTCTTAAAGGGTAATAATGAAATTTTGTAATCAAGATATCTCAAAAGTATTAAAGCTGGGAGCTTCAAACTAAGTCAGCTGATAGAGGATAATGAAAAGAATACTGGGTGAAAGTTTAAAAAAGTTTTTGAGTTATTGTCCTTTGCAAATTTTGACATTGAAAACTTGACATCTCAAAAATTATTACAGCTAGGAGCTTCAAACTTGAACAGCTGATAGAGGATAATGAGTAGATTACCTGGTGAAAATTTAGGAAAAAGCAATTTTGTAGAGTTATTGCCATTTTCAATTTTTTTGAGTTGTTGTCCTTTGCAAA
Source organism: Loripinus fragilis (assembly GCA_964019695.1). NCBI lineage: Eukaryota > Metazoa > Mollusca > Bivalvia > Lucinida > Lucinidae > Loripinus > Loripinus fragilis. Next base: position 31,673,861 of record OZ026514.1, read on the forward strand.
TTTGGACATAGAAAACTTGTAAAACAGATATCTCGAAAACCATTTCCGCTAGAAGCCTCAGATTTGGTCAGGTCATAGAGTAAAATTTAGTCATAGAAAGCTTAATAAGGTTACAGTTTTCAAATTTCATAAATAAATTTGTCATCAAAAATAGCTGAACCGTATTATTAGTCCCAATAATCTCCCTTTGTGGAGTTATTTCCTTTTAAAGGGTAATAATGAAATTTTGTAATCAAGATATCTCAAAAAGTATTACAGCTAGGAGTTTCAAACTTAGTCAGCTGATAGAAGATGATGAGAAGAATACCTGATAAAAATTAAAAAAAAAATACATTTTAAGTTACTGCCCTTCGACAGTTTCCCCTTTTAAGATGGTGATGTTCCTCGCTTTACAACCTATGTAGTCTATATCTCTCAACTCATTCGTTTTGCTAGAGCATCTAGCCATGTTGCTGACTTCAACACTCGCAATAAATTGTGAACTCATAAACTTCTTAAACAAGGCTATTGGTATTATAAACTTCGCAAAACCCTTTCTAAATTTTATAGACGATACAATGATTTGATATCTAAATTCAAAATTGGACTTAAATCTCTCTTGCGCCAAGGACTTTTGGAACCTGAATTCTATGGTGACTTAGTATATAAATTGAAGAAGATTGTTGGCTCTACTAATTTTTAGCGAAGTTCATTTAAATAATTTCCCATTATAAAAAGATTGCCTATAACATTAATGTATTGCAACAGACTGCGTGCCTGTTGGTCAACCCAATCACGGTTGGCAACTTTGCTTTCCTATTTAATTGCACGCCGGTAGGTCGGACTTCAGACTCTATGACGGTTCCGACTTAAAGACTTATCTATTGATGAGATGGTAGGGGCCTGATGCTTTGGCTGTTGTCAGGCCCTAGGGGGTTTACTTGTTGGATTTCATTTGCTCCGGTATTCAGTTTTATTTACTGTTGAGTCTTTATCTTTGCTTTATCTCCTTTTTATATCTCGATTTATATGTTCTAGGAGACGATGCATTGATAAGTTAGTGGTCTTTCATGCAAACCAAACAGTCTTGATCCACCTCTGAACTAAAGGTGAGGTTGGTGCATCCTAAAACCGGTTTTAGCCCTCCAGTAAAATATTTTATTGACCGTTCCAAGGCGGTGCTTCTTTTGTGGATCATTTATGTTATTTCTGTATTGTTTTTGTTATGCTTTCATGCACGTCTGTTTGTTGATGCCAGTGATGTCTAATTGTGACGTTGTCACTTTCCCATCAGGTGTGGTGCTTGATTGTATCAGGTAAACTTGGTTGAAAAGCCAGTAAGTGTGCTGATAAATTTTGGGGAAAAGCGTTAGGCTACTGGTCAATTTGGTAGAAAAAGTAAGAAAGAGTGCAAAGATCAGGAATCAATACAATCAAGTACCACACCTGACCCAGGATACAATTAGACATCACAAACGAGTGCCAAGAGATCAGCCCTTTCCCAGCAGGTGACCACATGGCAACAATAAACAGACAGGTCGAAAAGCATAACAAACACACAACAAAAATAACATGAATGATCCACAAAAGAAGTACCGCCTTGGAAGTCAGTAAAAATATTTAACTGGAGAGCTTAAACCGGTTTCACAGCGCCAACCTCACCCTTAGTTCAGATTGTTGATCAAGACACATAGATGTTTGGTTTGCATGAAATACCCCTAACTGATCAATGCATCATCTCCTAGAACATATAAATTAAGATATAAAAAGGAGATAAAGCAAAGATAAGGACTCAACTGAAAAGCCGGTAAGTCTATTAGTCAATTTGATAGAAAAGCGTTTGTTCGCTGGTTGATTTGATGGAAAAGCGTTTGTCAACTGGTGAATTTGGTAGTAAAGCGTTAGTCTACTGGTGAATTTGATGGAAAAGCGTTAGTGTACTGGTAATTTTGATAAGAAAACGATAGTCTACTGGTTAGTTGGATAGAAATTCGTTGGTATACTGTTCAATTTGGTTAAAAATGGTTAGTAGACTGGTCAATTTGGTAAAAAAGCGTTGATCCTCTGGTATATTTAATAGAAAAGCGTTAGTCTACTGGTCAGTTTGGTAGAAGAACATTAGTCTGTTGGTAGAAAAGCGTTTTTCTGCTGATCAATTTGGTAGAAAAGCGTAGGTCAACTGGTTAACTTGGTTGTAAAGAAAGTGTTAGTCTGCTAGTAAATTTAGTAGAAAAGCATTAGTCTACTGTCAATTCCCTAGAAAAGTGTTTGTCTATTAGCAAGCTTGATAGAAAATGTTAGCCTACTGGTAAGCCTACTGGTGTTTGTCTATTAGCAAACTTGATAGAAAATGTTAGCCTACTGGTAAGGTAGAAATGGAATTGACAACAACAATTTTGGGCTTATGACTCTAAAAAAACAATCACACCTGCCTGCCCAGCTAAAAAGCTAGCTTATAATTTGAAAGTGTACATAAGGCTAGTACAGTAATAACTGTCTTAAGCGGCCACTCAAAAAGAAAACCAAAAACTTGGTTTTCAAGACCAATTATCGCACACATTTTTGTTTAACTAGTCGCCGGTACGTTTTTGTTGTTAGGTTCTTACTTCTCAAAATATATGTTGTGAATACTCTAATGAAACGTCGTGGCTAGACGGTTCTTTGGAGCACCCAAAACACATGTTTGAACTAATGGTTAAGGAAATATTAACAATTTTTCGCATATATTTTTGTTTAACTGGACGCCTGTATTTTTTGTTGTTGTAAACTTCATATTTGTCAATCAACTTATATGTTGTGGGTACTCTAAAGAATTGTCTTGGTAAGACGGTTCATTTAAGCACCCAAACACATGTTTAAATCACTCGACAAGGAAATATTAACAATTTTACACACATATTTTTGCTTAACTGAGACCTTATTTTTCTCACCATTTGGCTTACGTGTAAAGTAAGGTCACTCAAAAATAGACAAAACAAAGATCTTAATGACAAATGGTAGCTTATTGAAGGTCGAAAGTATTGTAGAATGCTCCCCTTGGAGCATTCTGCAATACTTTGGGCCTGCATTAAGCGATAATCGGTCTTGTAAACCAAATGTTGGTCTTCTTTTTGAGTGGCCGCTTAATACAGGTTTTGCTGTAATCTGTATTTCAGATCCACCAACTGTTTACTCACACAGGACGCTACATTTAGCTATGTTGAATACCCTTCATTTGGAACGGCATACACCTTGGATGAACAATGTGACATTCAATATGGCGGTAGCTCAATTGCCTGCGATATACCAGTTAGTATAACCCACCCCCCCCTCTCTCTCTCTCTCTCTCTCTCTCTCTCTCTCTCTCTCTGTCTGTCTGTCTGTCTGTCTGTCTGTCTGTCTGTCTGTCTGTCTGTCTCTTTCTCTCTCTCTCTCTCTCTCTCTGTCTGTCTGTCTGTCTGTCTGTCTGTCTGTCTGTCTGTCTGTCTGTCTGTCTCTCTCTCTCTCTCTCTCTCTCTCTCTCTGTCTGTCTGTCTGTCTGTCTGTCTGTCTGTCTGTCTGTCTGTCTAGGGGTTTTCCAAATACAAAGGGTTAATCGGAAATGACATCATTAAAAAAATAATTGCTTACAATACATGTGAGAGGTATAAACTGCTTTCTCAACCGCTGGCAATGTAAAAGATATAAAACTTGTGCAAAATTACACAGGCTTCATCAATTTTTATTTTGTTGTACACCTTTAGAATTATTGTCTGATTTTGACAAACAGAACATTTTAAGATTTCAAATTTTAACCCTAAGAATTTTGGACTGGAGGATGGTTTTGTTAAAAAAAAGAAGAAAAGCTGCATAGAATTTTAGAAACTAAGATGAAAATTCATAAATCACAAAATTATATTTTTAACAGAACATCCCCTAAATTACATAATGGGCAATTCCATGCTTAGTGTATCAATATGTATGGACATATATAAATAAAAGAAATCCTTATTCTTGCACCCCAGATCGAGATTTCCGCTGTTTTTACCCATGTGAGATAAATAGAATTCATCATTGGTGTTCAGTGGGGACAGAAAAATCCCAAACCGAGGGCCCACCGTTCCAGTCGGAAACGAGGCCACTGAACACCAATGATCGATTCATTTTTCTCATATACCACGACCATACGGTACAGTGCTGTATAATATCTGTTGGTGACGTCACTGAGGACAATGTAAACAGTCAATGACGCGCGCTGTACAAATCAAATTGAAACAGCGAATAAACAGCGCATTAAACAATGAACAAATGGTTCTTCATCAAAATGGATTGGAAAGAACTAGCTTATCAGCCACAGTAACTCGAGTAAGTAATTTTGTTGAGGAAAATGTGTGTGTGTGTTGTTGTTTTTCAAGGCTCCCCTTCCCGTGCCAATACATACAAGATCGAGTGATCCCTATGTTAGCTCGCTGTCGGAAAAATCTGTCCCACATTGCTACCCATGTGAGATAAGCGTAACTAATACGAGATAAGCTACACATGGCCGGTTGCTAATGTGAGATAACATTTTTGGCGCATGACTGTATTCCTTTGGAAGTGAAAGTTGAATTGTTGTCAGTCAATGAAAAATTCAATGTTGAATTTTCAGCGATTTTAGACAAAATTTAGTCTGTCAACTTGGTTTAAAAGTAAAACTGCGCATTTTTACTTAAAACCTTTATTCAATGCTTTGAACATGCTGAGTGCATTGCGCTTGACATAGGCCTATTTAACCGGTCACTTGTTGGGCATTTAGTAACTGAATGCACTGGGACGGGGAGCCTTAGCCTTGACGATGTAAAAAACAAACAAACACACATTTTCCTCCACAAAATTACTTACTCGAGTTATTGTGGCTTATAAGCTAGTTCTTGTAAATCCCCTTTGATGAAATAACCATTCGTTTATTGTTTAATGCACTGTTTATTCGCTGTTTCAAGTTGATTTGTACAGCGCGCATCATTGGCTGTAAACATCGATCTCAGTGACGTCATCAACAGATATTATACATACACATTATCATAACAGTAACTTGATCTGGCGTACTGTATCACGTCGAGTGGATGAGGTCATACCATCGGATCACGCGAGACGCGTAGCGTCGAGGGTGATCCAATGGTATGGCCTCGTCCACGAGACGTGATACTGTACGCCAGATCAAGTTACTATTATGATAATATGTTTATTATATGCCTTTTTTCTGACATTCTTTCTGGTTTTAAATCATGTTTTGGTCTTTTATCACGAAATATTGCGGGAACGTTTGCCATAACTTTACGTTTCTTGACGTCACGTCAACATGTTTTCCGTCTCTGGTTCCATTCTTGCAATTTACTTTACGTAACGTCACCGCAAAAGCAGGTAACCGACGTTAGCCTCGTTTTAAAGGATAGTGATATGGATTCAGAAAACCTCAGTTCGTTGATCCGGCTTTCTGTATCAGATGGCCAGAAAACAGACAGTTCTAAAGTCGTATCAGTTATAGGTATATAATAAAGTACTGGACCGTAATCACACTGGTCAATGTAAACGCACCGGTGGTTGCTACAACGAGCTGGTGGTTGCATTTTTCATCACTGGTGGTGGCGTAAAAGGTAGAAAATTCTATACCTGTTGACTTTATTATTTATTTATAAACTTGCATTTATTTTATTTGTGATGACACCTGGCGCACAGACCACCGGTAACATTGCAGTTTATGGCTCTGCCAAGCAATTGGCGATATAATTCATGGTTTGGATTGCAAATCCAACAAAGTTCTTGAGTTTTGCCGTGACAGGTACTTTTTCTAGTGTAACTGCCTAAATTGAGTGAAATCTGCATGTCTAAGCGCAGCTGTTGTCATATTCCCATGAAAGAGCATCCAAAAAACCTTTACTACTTTGGGTTTTATTCTTGGTAAACTAGCAAATGTTTTATTGAGGAATTTTTATTACAACGCACTGGGAGCATTTTTACGCATTGATACAACGCACTGATGGTTGCACAGAATTCCTGTGGTTGCTGGTGCAGACTCACCGCATCATTCGCTGTTCACATAAACGTTGCAAAAATCGCCATTTCAACCAGCACATGATATTTCGATACTGTATAGAAGGCTCAGGCGAGCCAGTGCAAACGTGCATACTCCCAAGAGCCTTTGCTGCCAGCACAAGAGATCTTGATATTTATTACATTGTCCAGTGACTGCCTGTGCAAATGTGCAGACTCACCAGAGTATTCGCTGCTGGCGTGAATAGCACACAAATCGCCATTTAAGGCAGCACATGAGATTTTGTACAGTGACGAAGGCTAAGGTAAGCCTGTGCAAATGTGCAGACTCGCCAGATCCTTCGCTGCTCGCACAAAATGGCATTCATACGCCATTTGAGTCACCACTTGAGAATTTTAAACGGTGAGGAAGGCTCAGACTAGACCAAGCAAATGTGGCCAAAGCCATCGCTGTTCGCGTGAATGACACCTAAAAATAGTGAGTATCACAATTACAAACTGCAGACAAACCCATGGCACTGAGAGGAATAGCCACACAACAATCACAAGACACCAGGAAGACAAACTAAGCAAAGCAGCCAGCTCTCTCTCTTCCCCATCAAGATGATTGTAAAACAAGAATGGACATAAAGTAACAAAATATAGAACAATTACAGAATCATGTAATGGGAGTAACAATCAACAACGAATCAACAACAACAGAATCACCGCCTTAGAACAGACAGCAGCCTATACCTCTGGGGTGCTAAAATTGCATTTTACTGGTACCAAATCTTTGCCCTAGAATCTGCTGTTGTTGAAGCACAAAAATTTTAAGCTCGCATGGAGGCTTATTAACTATTTTAATGTTTCATAACGGACAAACAATCTCATTAAAATAAAAGTTTTGGGGCCAATCTGAAAAATAGGCGGAAACACTCTCAAAGTGCGAACAGTGCTAGCTCTGGAGCATCTCTGGTGAGGTTACACATTTGCAGAGTCACGCTTGAGCCTTCATCAGTGTACAAAAAACACAAAATCTATGCATATTGACTGTATGATTTCTTTATAAGCTTGCTTTTATCTTACTTTTGATGACCCAATGCGCACAAACCGTCAGAAACGTTGCAGTTTATGGCTCTGCCATGCAATTGGCGTTTTAATTCATGGTTTGACCGATAAATTTGACACAGTTGTGGAGTTTGACAGTGACAGGTGCTTTTTCTATTGTGACTGCCTAACTTCAGGAAATTCTGCATGTCTAAGCACAGCTGCAGCTATGTTATCATAGTCCCATGAAATAACATCCAAAAACGATTACTACTCTCTATTTTTTCTATGCAGAGAAGGCTCTGGCGAGTCTTTACATTTGCATAGGCTCACCTGAGTCTTCGTCCTGGTACTGAAATATCATGTGCTGGCTCAAATAACGATTTATGTACCGTTTATGAGAACAGTGAATGCTGTGGTGAGGCTGCACCAGCAACCACAGGAATTCTTTACAACCATCAGTGCGTTGTATCAATGCGTCAAAAGATAATCCCAGTGCGTTGTAATAAAAATTCCTCAATAAAACATTTGCTAGTTTACCAAGAAAAAAAAACAAAGTAGTAATCGTTTTTTTGATATTATTTCATGGGAATATGACAACAGCTGCGCTGAGACGTGCAGATTTCACTCAATTTAGGCAGTTACACTAGAAAAAAACACCTGCCACGGCAAAACTCCAGAACTTTGTTGGATTTGCAGTCCAAACCATGAATTAAATCACCAATTGCTTGGCAGAGCCATAAACTACAATGTTACCGGTGGTCTGTGCGCCAGGTGTCATCACAAATAAAATAAATGCAAGTTTATAAATAAATAATAAAGTCAACAGGTATAGATTTTTTCACCTTATACGCCACCACCGGTGCTGTAAAATGCAACCACCAGCTCGTTGTAGCAACCACCGGTGCGTTGACATTGACCAGTGTGGTAATGTGTCCTCTGTAACACAACAGATTTGCCGCAAAAGAAAACGTTAATACTTTCGACGAACGTAGATCAAAACAGAGCTTTTGATTGCTATTTGACGCTCAATGGTGACAAATGACTAACGAAAGCACAGTTTCTAGCGATTTTTGATAGGTGTTCGCCGATTGTTAACAGCGTATTCGATTGCCGCTTATCCAGTGTTTGTAAGCTGCAAATACTTAAACGAGCAGAGGGGGGTTTCAATATAAAACACATATTTGAAATAGCTAATCGCTTATTTATGAGTAGATTTGCCTGTCTATAAATTTTGCAAATTAAACCCTGCTGCATTTTACCACTACTTTTAAGAAGAAGTTGACAAAAAATTATACAAAAACTTTCTTAAAATGCATCTGGTATTTCTGTTTTGCTGGTTTCATTTTGGTACAGTCTATGCAGCTGTACACTTTAAACTTTTGTATTCCGGGAGACTACTCAACGAGTACTTGTGTACTTGTGAATAGATCTTTATTCAGATACTTCTCTTGTTTAACATTATGCTAAATGATATATCATTCTTTGTATTTATGTTGAACATGTCTATGAAAGTATTTTGTGAATGCCTCATATGAAATGAGATGTAAAAATAAAATAATTGTATTGCATTGTATTGTGCAAGAAGTGAAGACCCAGATGAAATACAGCATAATGCTGCATTTCATCAGGGTCTACGCCGTTTGTAAAGGGAAAAATATCTTAAGACAAACGAAAACAATAGTTTTCGCAAAGTATAACCCGGCACCTCTAGGTATGTACAATAGACTATCCCAATCTTATTGTATCAAATCAGAAGTAAGGATCCATTTGTATACAAAGGGTAAAAGGCTTCATATACGTTTGTGATGTCCAATTGTGTCGTTTTCACTTTCCCATTGGTATCCTGGGTCAGGTGTGGTGCTTGATTGTATCGATTCCTGATCTTTACCCTCTTTCTTACACTTAAATCAATGTCCATTTCAATTTTTCAGACAAATTCAGATGAAACATGCTATTCGGGTTCTTTATTGTGCCAAACAGGGGGAGGCATGTGTGACGGCATCCTGTTTCCAGGTGATCTCAGTGAATGTGCTACTTTTACGGTAAGTACAGTAAAACCTGTGTAAAACGCCCACTCTCAAAAAGACCAAAAATTGGTATTCAAGACCAATTAGCGCTTAATGCAGGTCAAAAGTATTGCAGAATGCTCCAAGCATTCTTCAATACTTTTGACCTGCATTAAGCTACCAATTGTTGTTAAAGACATATGCGGCTATTTCCCATGCGCACCTTTCTCGCGTCTGGAAACAGGTAAAGTTGTCTGGGTCCTGTCTTTCGACCTTTTACGGATTCGGATCAACACAGCTTTCAGATATTTTTATGCCATTTCGGTGTCCCATATTTTCTTGACATAATAAAGTAATAAAGTGTGTCCGAAATATATATTGACCTTTTATCAGAACTGATCGTCTCAGTACCAAAGACAGATACATGTTGCTCAGATGAAATCAAACGACGTACACAATTACCATGGTTACAAATACGAAATTGGCCGAGTCTCTACTATTTTGACGGTTATTTAGAGCCGCGAACAATCCGGCCTTGTGGCCTACTGGTTAGCGCGTCTGGCTACAAAGCCAGAGGACCTGAATCGATTCCCAGGTGCGCACCTATTTTCAGTGTATTTTTTCTTTCTTTTTTAACATTTTAATGCTAAATTGCTTCATATACTAGTAAAATAGCATCATCAAAAAGACCGAAATGGGCATTCCCGAACTATTTATATTGAATTACGCATGAAACCTATGGGGGTGGGGTTAAATTTGGCCCTCCTGAAAGAGAATTAGTATGGTGACCCCAGATTTTTATTCTTTTTTCTGAAAAGTATTATAATGGTCCATGAATTAAAAATAAATTCTTAAGATTTTCAACATCAGATTTTTTAATAAACTGATTTATTCTAAAAACAAATTCAAATTTTCCACGAATTGCCAAAATATATCATGCAGTATCTTGTCATAACATGGGATAAAAACTAAACTTGCAGATTTTCTAAAAGGTTTGATGCCATGGGCAATCATTTAAGTTAAAAGAAAAGAGCTGTCTTAAGATTTCAACAGTTCTAGCTTGCTATTTAGGGCTAATAATATTCTTTCATATTTTTAGAAAATTGGTCAAATCCTGAAAACTTCTATATGAGATAATGAAAATATAAGCACGGTGACATATCTTTTTTATTTCATAAATAGATAGCCCATGCATAAAACAAACTGTATGCAAAGTCTTGAACAAATTTCAACATTGGAAGTATTTAGTAGCATATGTCCTTAAGATCTTTGTTTTGTTTGTTTTTGAGTTGCCATTTTACACAGGTTTTACTGTATATAATAATCCCTTACTTCATTAACATAGTACAGAAAATAACTGGATTATTCTATACTATAACTCTTTACTTATTCTGTAAAGTACATAATCGGTACCTATTTTTGTATAGAACATCTCATGCAAATGAGCTAATACTATACTCATGATTCTATGATGTACTAATTCTATACTTATAATACTACATGTATATTAATTCTATACTCTATTCTAGGTTATTTCTATACCCCATAATGCACTTTCTGCTTCAAATTATGTACTAAATCTATATTCTAAACATTGTACTAATTACTTACTCTCAGCAATCATCTAATACTATACTACACCAAATGCTTAAACACGAACTAAAATGTATGCATATGCGAACTTCTACACATTGTTAAAAAATGTTTGTATGTCTTGTCTAATATCAAAGACGACTTGATTATTGTGTAGCATTTACCTGTAAATCTACTTACCTATAATGGGAGTTAAAAAATAAAAGAGGTAATCAAAATATGATCTTGATCAATTCAACTATTTTTAGATTTTGATAGATTATGGAAACATAAAGTATTATTTGTCAAAATTGACCTGAGAAATATGATTATTCAATGACCTTTCACTCAGTCTTCGGGAATCTTCGTAAAAAGTGTGCTTTAGATTGTTGTACAATTACTAATCTGAATGAAAAAAAAAAATTCCTCTACAGCCTTGTGGATATTCAGGTATGCTTTGCACTCAAAAGATGTGGGTTCGAGTCCAGTAGCATTTAAGTATATGTTTTTCTTTTTTTTTCAATTTGCTAGTTTGTTCGTTATTATTCTTGATTTTGCGCACAACAGGATATACTTATTTGAATCTGGCATGCGTTTATGCAATAAATACACACGTAACACAGTAAATAATTTCAATAAGCCTACATGTAATTAACTCTTTGCACGCTGAATGATTTTTGAGACTTTTGTTATCATCTGCTTACATTTTTTTTAAATTAACTTATTCAAAAATTCTTTCAGGAACACTATCAGAGTGTCAAATGGTCTGCATCCAGATCAGAACCGACGTTTTGTCGGTACTGAACTGGGTCCAATCTATTTTCAAATGTTATCAACTGAATAGGAAAGAGTGGGGAACTTTTGGAAATGAAAGATGTAAAACTGATCACAAGATGGCGTAACATATAAACAATAATAACTTAAAATAATGCAATTTGACAATTATAAATAAAAAAAGGTTTCTTCCAAGTTTCGATCCAGGTATGCTTGATCTGTATGTTTTCAACTAACCACTAGGCTATCAAACCATTTGCATTAACGAATTGATATTATCTTCATATTCTCCAAGGGAGGTTACTCCACGAAAACGCACGCATATCACGAAGATTTTGGCGAAAATTAATCAGCTTAAGGTCAATTTTGGCAGACTTTATGTGATTTCTCACTAAATTTTGTTTGATTGCTACTCAAGGAGGTTTTCTCCTAATATATGAGCCAGTGCAGGAGATTTCCAACAATGTTGTATGTGCGACCAACAAAGCCTCAGATCAGTCGCTTGAGTATACTATGATTGTTAAGCTACTGACTGAACACCATTTGGAGTTTCTAAGCTTAAAAGGAGGCTGCAGAGGCCAGTCCGAGTCTACACATGTCAAAATGCCTCATTGTTGGAAATCTCATGCACTGGCTCAATTATCATAATTAGACTGCAGTCGATGGTACACCATAGCAAATAGCAGCTTATTAACTTTGACCATGGATCAATGTCATACCTAATGTTGACCCATACTCTCTACATCATGTGACCTATGCATCTGCAAAGTTTAAAGTTGCTACGTCCAACGGCTTCGGAGGCGCTGCGTCCAACGGTTTAGGAGGAGATGCATATACAAGAAAATACATTATTTTACCTTTGATGTTAAGCTTGGTGTCCAGGTAACATAAATCAATGCCCAGTACCTTCTGTATCATGTGGCATATACACCTGCAAAGTTTGAGTTTGCTACGTCCAACGGTTTAGAAGGAGATAGTTTTGCAAGAAAATACATAATTTGACCCAAGGTCACAAGAAACATCGCCGAGTACTATCTATATCATGTGACATATGCACCTGCAAATTTTGAAGTTGTTATGTCCAAGGGTTAAGGAGGAGGTGCATTCGCAAGAAAATACATTAATTGACCTTTGACCTTGACATTGGGATCAAGGTCACACGAAGCATTGGCCAGTACATCTGCATCATTCGACGTATACACCTAAAACATTTGAAGTTGTTAGGATGATATGCAAATAAAGGAAAAAATATATTATTTGACGTGGTCTTACAAAACGTTGCACAGTACCCTCTACATTATGTGACCTATGCACCTGCAAAGTCTGAAGCTGTCACATCCAACGGTTTGGGACGAGATGCATTTGTAAGAAAATACATTATCTGACCGTTTTCTAGTGCCCTCTATAGTATGTGATCTTTGCATCTGCAAAGTTTAAAGTTGCAACCTTCCTGCCAGCCAAGAGTGACAGTGACGACATGGTTTGTTGACAACATCATCCGGTACTTATAATTGATAGAGGACTTGCGTATTAATCCTATCCACAGACTATATCGATATATATTATCGACTAAATATTACGTCACTCTTGGTTGGCACGACAGTACGTCTCATGGTTTAGGAGGAGATATATTTACATGGTCTGACCTTTGGCCTACACAAAACGTTGCCCAGTACCCTCTATATCATGTGACCTATACACCTGCAAAATTTGAAATTGCTAAGTTTAACTGTTTAGGAGATGATACAATTATAAGAAACATAATGGGCAGAAAGACAGACGAGGGACCAGCTTTGGTAATGAATCAACATACTAATATATGCTGAGGGAAATAAATTTAGCAATTTCGTATGTTACCCGTAATTTTGCGCTTGTCTGCTTTCAAAATATAACAAAAACATTTAGATATCAATATTTACTGATTAGGCTATAAATATTCAAAAAATTGATTTGAAATTAACACATAACACATCAGCTGCATAACGTCAAACAACGTTGGGGTACCTCACCGAAAATCACACCAATGATCAATACCTGGTGTGTCCACCGTTCGAGTCAATGACAGCACCACCACGTCTTCTCATGCTTGAAATAAGCCTACGTACAACCGCCATTGGTATGCGAGTCCATTCTTCGTGCAGAACACGTTCCAGGTCTCTTACGTTCTTGACGTCATTTCTCTCTCTGACTCTTCTTCCAAGATGGTCCCAGAGGTGTTCGATTGGCGAAATTTCCGGCGATATGGCTGGCCAATCTAACACATTCACGTTGTTAGCCTGCAGAAAGTTCATTGTGTGCCGAGCAACGTGACACTGTGCATTATCCTGCTGGAAAATTGTGGCATGTCCTTGACGTAGGAATGTCAGTAACGCTGGCTGAACAATTTCGTTACAATATCGCATGGCATTTAAATTTCCGTGAACTGTCACCAAGTCAGTTTTAGCACGATTCGAAATTCCACCCCAAACCATAACGCTGCCGCCTCCAAAACGGTCATGCTGAATGACGTTAGCGGGATCCATTCGTTCACCATCTCGCCTCCAGGCACGTAATCTTCCGTCCGCAAACTTCAAATTGAAGCGAGATTCGTCCGTGAAGACAACTTGATTCCACTGCTGTCTGGTCCAACGATGATGTGCCCTCGTCCAATTAAGTCTTATCCGCCTGTGGTCTGGCGTCAACGGAACACCAACGTATGGACGACGCCCACGTAACCGTGCTGCTCGAAGTCTGTTTCTCACAGTCTTAGGACATATCCGTGTTCCTGTAGCATTTCTAACCAATCCGGCGATTCGAGTGCTGCTTAGAAAGCGATAACGTCAAGATGATGTCATTATAAAAGTGTCCTCACGTCGGGTTGTTTTACGCGGTCTGCCAGGACGTGGTCTGTTTTTTATGTTGCCTGTTTGACGGTACTTTGTCCTGAGTCTGGATATGGCACTCTCACTCACATGGAAATGCTGAACAACCTCTTTAACCATCATACCTCCTGTAAGCATGCCAATCGCCATATTACGTTGGTCTAAGGGCAGCCCAGGGTGACGTCCCATATTCAAGTTTTAATGATTTTACGACGTTTTATGTGTTTACTGTTGTGAACCAATAGACCTAAGTGAGTTTCGCCGATATTGACTACACGTGCAGGTAGGTGCACGTGCATGGCATGAATTTGGGGAAATGACGTCAAAATCTCATGGCAGTGAGAAAAGTGTGAAACAAACGCAGATTTTGTGAGTTTGGTGTTAGTTCTGACATATAAGACTTATTTCCAAAACAATATGCCTCAGAGTTTGAAAATAAATGAGGGTTCAAAAAATTGCTAAATCAATTTTCCTCAGTATATATTAATATGAATGATAGTGTAACAGTAACAGTATCTATGAACATAGCTGTTCTGGTATACTATATGCTCCTCTACACAACTATACATGCATTTTAATGTGCATATTGAATTTCCCGTTTTAATATAAAATAATACAGGTGATCAAACACACCATAGTAATTAAAATGGGCCCCCGCTACGAGAAAACCTGTCTTTGGGGTTTTCGACAAAGCGAGTTTCAAACCAGTCTCTTCAGTTTCAGAGACTAAATAAAAAATTGAAATTTCACCTGTAGCAAGTTCACATATGGTACTTTCCAAAAAGCGAATAACAAAGGCGCTGATCAGACTGTGCGGATGCCCGAAAGACAGGTTTTCTCGCGTCGAGGCCCAAATTTAGTAGTTAATCTACTCACCCTGAAATTACATATCTATTGTTTTCTTGGTAAAGTTCCAAATATTCAGTATATCATTCTTTCACATCACAAACACCTCAGAGTTTGAGATCCAAAATGATGTATTCAAAGTTCCCTACAATGTTGGCTGGTTCCCCAACATAAAGCCATTGTTTCAAAAAGTTTCCTTTTTGCGATACGCAGGCTGATCTGCATCTTTTTGCATATGACATTAAGCAGGTTTTCGCATGGCATGGCTCAAATAGTATTTATCGGGTGAACATGGTGCCATATTTGGACTTGTCATACTTTACGTTTGTGGCAGAGCCATGATGACCTCCATTGGATGATTTAGGGAGTTTAGATAAACAAAAATTTTCAGCGTAAAATTGTAAATATGTTCTTACCCATCAATTTTAACATATGTTTTGGGTGCTCAAAAGAACCGTCTCATTGAGACGGTTCTTTTGAGTGCCCACAACATATGTTTTGGTTGAGAAATAAGAAAATTAAATTTTCGTTACTCCTGAATAAAACATGGTGCCATATTTGGACTTGTCATACTTTATGTGTTTGTGGCACAGCCATGATGGCTTCCATTGGATGATTTAGGTATTAAATATACATGTATTTTATATGTTGATAATCATTGGAATAGAATAAAATACATAAACAATAAAAAAAAAGTTTCCTTTTGGAATGGAATCTGTAGACTTCTAATCCCATACTAATACTATACTTGACATTTATTCTTTATACCACTCTTACCAACTTTAGCACGAAATATCCCATGATGTGCAAGGTCTACACTAATGTTGGTGGTATGAAATAATTATACCATTGTTGTCCACCTGTACGTAAGATAATCCACTCGCTAAAGCTCAGATAATGATTAATTTCATGTTTAATGGTTAATTGTGTTTAGATTATCTGAAAATTAATAATAATCGCCCAAATTCAGGATTTTGTGGCTGACTTTCCATATGGAAAGTCAGCCTCAAAATCCTGAATTCAGGGCTAATCTTGAAAACTTTCACCCATGTGCTTACTTGGGTATTTATTTTGTAGGGTTGTCGATTCGGATCCTGTAATACCTCACTGACGACCTCTACCACCAGTACAACAAGTTCCACCACCAGCTCTACCTCAAGCACGACCAGTTCCACTTCGAGGTAAACATAAGCCAGGGGCGTGCACACGTGTACCCAAAGACACATGTGCGTACAACTCTGCACCGCCTGTACAGTTTATTAAGCTTCTTACTTTGATTTTTTGAAGGAAAATACTAGCTCTTTGCCCCCTTGATAAGTGTTCATGTTTTTCTTTGTCGTCTGCTGATTTTTTTCAGGATCAACTTTTTTGAAAAGATCATCTGAGAGTCAAACAGATTGGACCCAGATCAGGTCAAACATTTTGTTGGTATGATCTGGGTCAAATCTGTTTGCAAAGGTTATCAGCAGATGACACCCAGTAGCGAATGAGTTATTTGCGTGTCTTGGGAGTTAATTTTGGCCATGTGAATGCTCTTAATCCAGGGCTTTGCCCCTGACCCCAACCTAGAGTGTATATTCTATACAATGCCTAAGGTACGCCATTGTAAGCATGCATCCGGATGAGAGTGCGCCATTAAAGAAAAATAAATAAATAAGGAGTAGGTGAAAGGGGAAGAGGAGACCGCAAAAAAAAAAGAAAAAAAATTAATCTCTCATCAAAACCATTATGTTGTGGATAGTCCAAAAATAGTCTGAATGAGACATTCTTTTAAGCGTCCCAATCATATGGTTCAACCGACATACCAGGGGCACTCAATAATTTCGTGTTCGAATTTAACTGTTTCATAACCATTTTACATATTTGTATGGTGAAATATCAATCATTAGCATAACTATCTATGGCGTAATGTGGATATTCTGACGACATATCAGTAGCTTTTGTAGTATATTTTAGGGTCTGGATGGGGGGGTGTCTGGTATTCACTATTCATTAAAAATTTTGACCATTATTCATCTCATTAAAATTTTCGGTTATTCATTAAAATAAGACCAATTAGTCATTAAAAGTAAGAAAGGTGGCAAAGAATTCTGATTGTTCACTATTCATTTATTTTATCTTCAATTCATTTAAAAAAAAGGATTATTCATTATTTTTTAGGCCCTCGTTTTTCACTATTCATTATTTTTGGACTCATTATTCACTATTCATTCTAAAAAAGGGCCATTATTTACTAATCATTATACCCCATCCAGACCCTCATATTTCTCAGTGTGTGAAAAGTATTAAAGCCTCTTATCTAAAAAAACGTCAACATAATTTCTAAGGCAATGCACAAGATACAATTGCTAACCCATTGATATCTCTTAACTAGGTTTATGCACCAGTCATTTGTATGCTCCGCTCCTTTTGAGGCGGGAATACCTGGGACATAGCGGGACTTAAACGCAGTGATTTGAACTACAATGTGTCACTGCAGCGCCGTGGATGTGCCTGGTTTTAATTTCCCGCTTAAAATTTCCAGGAAAAACAGCGGGAGCTTATAACTAAAGAAAAAGATCAGGTGCAAGGCTTTTAGCAGAGCTTTGAAAATAGACAAGTTAAAAGCCATGCTATTCCCCGGCCACGATGGGGCGTGGGATACAATGACTGGTGCATTACATGAAACAGATTCAAAAACGATTCCTTGCCACTTCAAATTCAGCCATTTTCAAATTGGCCGCCAAAAACAAAATGGCTGACGCTTCTCAGGGAGATGTATGTAATTAATTTATTATATGCCAGTTTCTGTTCATCTGAATCTAAATCATTGCTCTTTGTTTACAAGTTAATTTGCAAATTAATCGATTTACATATTTATGCATATTGATGAGTTATTCGTTATTGCCCCAAAATCGGTATAAAAAAATTACAAGTTAATCACAAATTAGGCCCTGCAGTGCAGGGCTTAGAAAATTAAAAAGTTAAAAGCCCCACTATTCCCCGGGCCCAAGGGAGGCGGTGAATACAAATGACTGGTGCATTAGTTTTACAAGAACCTAGTACATTTTCTGTAAGACATATACAGTATTTGAAGCCTCGAAAATTCAAACTGCTTTTTTTATGACATATTTACTAATTCAAATTAAAGACACAAACTGGATTCAGAGAATTTGACCTATTTATGGACTATTTTGATATGGGGATCAAACATGCTTATCTATTTATTAACATCTGTTGTACCCGTAGGCCGGTGTATAACCCCGAGCCAGAAAGGCAAGACATGGTGAGACATTTGCATTTAGCCCATATTTAACTACATCATTATCAGTCGACTTTGAATAGCGGCTGAAAGTCCTCAATGTAGTTAAATGACATGTATCCTCAGCATATGTGTTTCGACGCACCTAAGCCAACTTTAGCCTACAAGTTGTTTTCATGTTTGCATTGGATAAAATCGATGGAGTTAAAACAAAATTTACCTTTTCTACATAGAGGATCTTACATGAGTGCTCATGTTTTATTGAATTTATTAAACGAGTTGGACAAAGAGAGAGATAGAGGCTTGTCAAGCAGTTTTATTCTTTTTTGGCAACGAGTTTAATAAATTCAATAATACAAGAGCATGAATGTTAGATTCTATTTATCATATGACAAATACTTTGAAATCTCATTTCTGGCGTAAAAACGTTATGATTTTGTCTTCATGTACGCAACGTTGTTATGGACGTCATAACGTGTCCCGTAAATCTATAAACCACTAGTGGTTTACAGATTTTATTGCATGGCGTTATTTCACTCCCAGACGCGACGTCATATGATAAATTAGTTTACAGAAGAAAAAGTAGTTTTACATCACTTACCTGGCAGATTTATCAATCAAAACAATTCGACGGTAGCCATTTTATTGACAAGCATATGAAACAACGCATTTGATTGAATCTCTTCTTTTTTCATATTGACACTAGTGCAAGTGATACACTGTAAAAAAAGATACCTGGTAAAACTAAGGACAAATTGATCATAAATGCATTGATTCTAATGAGTGTGTCACTTAAAGAAAGAAACAGTTTATTTAATTCCTATATATTTTTCGTGAATTATTCATAAAAAGACAGAACTAATACATGTATCAAAAATCTTGTTTCAAAACATCCAATGTGCATATTGCAATGATATTGGTCATAAAGAAACTCACATCAACATATAATTTATTCACTATACCCAGTAGGAGGCTGAAACGTCATTCTTCGGGAGAACAATTGGGACAGAAAAACGCATCTCCGCGTCTAACAACCCAGACATTTGTAACATATATCAAGTGTATCCAGTGCTTACATCCATCACACGATACCCACTTTGTAAATATTACTAACTCACTGTATCTTACTGGGTTTCTGGGGTGAATTTCCCACAAACACTGCATTTTCATCCTCATCCTCAGATGATACTCCTGATAAACTGCCATTATTCAATACATTAGCATTAGACCTGCACACACCAGATGGACCAGGAGTAGGCTAAAATGTGAGAGTTTCTTTATTTTTTGGAACTTTTATATGCTTACCAACTTTACCTGCTGACTTACCACTTTGTGTAGGTGTTGACTATTGAGGTTTTTTGGTGTTTTCTTGCTGGTTTCATGTTATTGAATGTTACTTACTATCTTATCTTCAGTTATCTTCTCTGAAATTTGACTTAGTATAACAAAAATTATGATCGATTTTCCTTACCCGTGATGTCCAATTACTGGTTCCTAAAGTCCGTGAGTCCAATCAGGCAGACCACATGATCGGCCACCATGTGTTAAATTGGCGTTGGGTTTTATATTTGCTTTCTCTGTAAGGATTCCATTTCCTTTATAATGGGTGCTACCCCTATGTTGTCAAGACTTTTAGATTCTATGTATCTCCAAAATGATTTAAGTCCCCTAGTGGCTTCAGCTGTTGTCCCTTCTAGGGCGATGGTTCTGTTGTTGTTGATTGTATATTGTTCCTCGGTCATTGTTTTGTAATGCAGTACTAAATGTCCTTTTTAGTTTTGCAATCATCTTGCTGATGAAAAAAGAGCTGGTTGCTTTACTTTAAGTGTCTTTCTTCTACTATTTTGTGGCTGTTAGTGTTCTGTGTCTCTTCCTCATGGTACCATGGGTTGATCTACAGTGTGTGATTTGTGTGTGATTTTGGTATTTCCTGGTCGTACTCGCTTACTTTTTGCAGTTGTTTGCAAACCCAACATGTATTTCTTTTGTACATAATAAATTGTGGCCTGTTTTAAGTCCTTTGCACAGCTTCTGGTATTATTTGGCTATTGGGTCAATTTCTAGCCACGCCCCAACTGGTTCCTATCTCAGTTTGCTTTACAAGAGACCGGCACATTGCATACCACGAGGAAATACAGTGACCGAATAGCTGTATAATACTGATTGAATTCATTCCACTGGTTGCTCTTTTTGTAACCATATACCCTTCTGTTTAATGCTGTTTGTAATATAAGAATCGATCAAGAGTGTGAGGAAGGAATAGAATAAACTGTATAGTACCTAGTATCACCGTAACTATGAGACTTGTCGAGTGATGTAAATTGGTGATCGCGAGAGACAGGTTTTTATATCGCATCCTCACACGAATAATGTGATTAATTAACATCGCCCCGTGTGTATGTCTGTCCAACTGTCCGTCAGTCTGACTGTACATCACAAAATCATGTAAACGCAACTCTTACGGTTTTAGATAGATCTGTTTGAAACTTCGCAGGTGTTTTCGTGAAGGTCTGAAGATGTACATGATCCTCAAATTTTTGTTAACTTTTTTGCAGTTGCGACCTTGTCAGTTTTGGGTTTAAAGCATTTAGACACTGGGTATCTTGTGAACACAACTTCTCCAGATCTAACTGAATCTTTTTGAAACTTTGCAGGTGTTTTTGTCAAGGCCTGAAAATGAGCATGGCGTTTAGCTGTAATCCTCAAATAATTTTTGTTATTTTTTTTTTGCTGTTCAGACTTTGTAAATTTTGGGGCTTAAAGCATTGAGACACTGGGTAACTGTGAACGCAGCTCCTCCTACAGTTTTACCTGGATCATTTTGAAACTTTGCTAATGTTTTGTCAGACAATACCCAATTCTAGTTCAGCATTTAATATTGCAAATTTACCTGTGTCGCTTTAGCAAAACGCTGGTCTAGTAGTGGGTCCACTCTGTTCGTCCGTCTGTCTATCCATCTGCAAATTTTTTTGGTGCCTGGTTTGTGTTATATGTCACTCTAAAAAGTGTTCATTACTTTATATTCAAACTTTGTATAATGATAGTCTAAACATTGAAGATGTGCACCTTCTTTTTTGTGCACATTTTATAAATATTTTCTCATTTTTGAAGGCTGTTTAACTTAGACATTTTTCAATCCAAAATGCTAAGGGGTGTTGGGTTTGTGTAATCTGTAACCCCTACAGTTTTTATTTCTTTATATTAAACTTTGCATAATGATTGTTCATATTTGATAATATTGTATTATATTTTTGGGAGTGTTGAACTTAGACATTATTAAATCTACACCACCTTTGGGGTGCTTACATTATGTAATGTGTAACTCCAACAGTTTTTATTCCTTTTTATTCAAACCGTGCATACTGTTTCCTGGCATATTGAAAATGTGCACCTCCTATTTTGTGCGGTTTTTATATATATACTAACGGACTTTAATAACGCAACACTAACTTCCCCTTATATCTTCCAAAAGACTGTTGAATGTAAACTTCCTTTGCTTCGATAATGTCATCATGAGTTGGCTTCTTCAGCAAACACTTTAATTTTAATTGTACAACTAAATTGGACGACGTTATTTGCTCCGTATGAATTTAGCCATTTACACATTTCTTAAATAGAGGAGATTTTAAGCTATTGAATGAAAGGGTACACCCAGATAAACGTCATATACGCAAATAAGCTGTATCGCAGACCTGCCAATCAATATGAGAGTGATTTCTCGATGACTAATGAAGTCCATGATACTAATTTGACGCTTCTAGTGTTTCTTGATTTAACGATATAGGGAATCTTTCATTCATAACATTTGGTCACATGAAACAGTTGACCCCTATCTCAAAAAGTTTACATTTTAATGCATTAAATTCATTTTAGTTAGACAAGTTTTCCATGTTTTACTTAAAAAAGAATGCTATTCAACATACAAAAATTATTGTTCTGCCTTTTTTTTCAAGACACAAATTAAAGTTGTTATACAAGTGTTGCGTTTTTAAAGTCCGTCAGTATATTTTTTTTTCTTATATTATTTCGGAAGTTCAACTTAGACATTTATTTACATCCGCACAAGGTGGTACTTAGACATTCTTTTTACGTCCACAACACTTATGGGGCTTTGTGTAATCTGTAATACCACCAGATTCCATTTCGTGTTATACAAATACACATCTCATCAAGATTTCTTGAGAGGTGTGTGTGGGGTGGGGTCAATTAATTTGCATGGTCTCCCCCTTATAGATATGTCAATGTGCAATCAGTATTTTAGCCAGGCAGGCCCAGAGCAGTGTGTGGTCTTTAATACTCAGAAGTTATTGAATATGCTGAGAAGTGACCTAACATAATGACGCCAGTTATATAACGTGCTGCAGTTCGATTTTTATCGGGTTGGTATGGGGTATGTGAGATAAAGAAATTCTCACATGTGTAAAACCAGCAAATACTCCAATCTGGTGTGGCAGAATATTTTTTTCTGGTTTAGATGTTCTAATTAATATTCCTACAAGATGGTCTTTCACATAAACCAAACTTTTATTGACAGTTATTGACAAGAGGTAAATTAAATCACAGTTTGCTTTAGAAAACAAGTACACTGAACAAAATTTCTAGTTAGTCATCGCTGCTAATTGGTGGTCCTTTATACTTGTTTATTGCAAAAAGTTGGACAGATATAACATTGAAATTTCGTATATATAATTCTTAGGCCCCGATAGATCATTTTATCTACTAAAGATTGGTGTATTGTTTTTGAAACTGATTGACTTTATTGTTGAATAATTCCATGAATCCGAGATGACCAATTAGAATTTTTGTTCAGTGTATACCTTCCGTGGATTCTGTTTATTAAACAGATTTGATATCACAATCAGCAACTACCATATCATTGTCATCCTTATCGGGATACTAATGATTTTATGAGAAAGTTAACATCACTATATTTTTAGTGAATCATGCATATAATCTAAATCGTTACACCCAAAACTCAAAAATAGCTGCCCCAATTCTTGATTCATTTTTTGTAAGCATTTCTCATTGCCGCAGGTCTAACATGTTTTGATTAAGTCACTGTCAGCCAAAACATGTCTCCTCGTGAAATTTATCATGCTCATAAATGTTAAAATGCCAACTATTGTTGGCATTTTAATGTATATTAGCATGATAAATACAACATCTGAGAGTTTGAAAACAAGAAAAATCTTTAACTTTCATCAGTTTACATTTTATGAGCATGACAAAAGTTTTATAAACTGGGGGCTGTCCTTAAATACACTTCTCATGCTCTTGAAATTCTCAAGTTCTAATCTAAATGTAGATTCCTTATTTCAAAACAATTCTTATTTTCAATAGTACAACGTCAAGTACAAGCAGCACGACTAGTAGTACCAGCAGTACAACCAGCAGTACTACCAGCAGCACGACCAGTAGTACCACTAGCAGTACGACCAGTAGTACGACCAGCAGCACGACCAGTAGTACCACTAGCAGCACGACTAGCAGTACGACCAGCAGTACAACTAGCAGCACAACCAGTAGTACGACCAGCAGCACGACCAGTAGCACTACCAGCAGCACTACCAGCAGCACTACCAGCAGTACGACCAGTAGCACGACCAGCAGCACAACTAGCAGCACGACCAGCAGCACGACTAGCAGTACAACAGAAACCACTACAATGACACCAATGGTAAGAAAACATTATTATAGTAGTAAAAAAGAAGTTGCAAAGCTTTTGGCTCATTCTTAAACAAAAATAGCCAGTGTTCATCACAAGGTACGAGTTGGCATGTTTGGTTTATTTTCTTTACATCCATGTCAACAATTTTCTGTCATGTCAGGACCGGCACAAGTTGGCATGTGCGTACAGTGAAGATTCAAATCAGTCTGTGTATCCGCACAATCTGAGCAGTCTTAGTTTTGCACCTGAAAAACACACACAAAGAGTGACACTCAAAAGCTTCAATCAGACTGCACAGATGCGCATGAAGATCTGAGTCTTTGGTGGGCACACATGTCAACTTGTACCTTTTGGTGGACACCAGCTCCAATATACTGTATAGTGTAATTAAGAAGCATTCTTTTCTTTTTAAGGCAGTCTCCTGTCCATTCTAATGCATGAAACGAAATACTTTACACATGGGTAAACGAGGATGTCTCCTGTCTAAAACTGCTCAAATTTGATAAAGAATGACAGACCTCAGTACAATTATAGACATACAAAAATATTGTGGTCTGTTTATATGGCAAAAAAACAATGGCTGAACGACGCTACAGGCCACATTTATTCACAGTGGGTAGTTGTTTGATATGCAAGAACCGGTTGTTCTTAGCAAAGTCTAATATAAAGGCTTCAATAGATTAATTTTTTTATAACATGTTTAGAGACCTCTAAAGTCCATTTAAGTTATTTCCAGTTCATTAGCAACACACTGTTTGACCCTTTGTATAGTAATGTAGTATTCTATCATGTTTGTGGTTCAATATAATCATACTGGGTAAAAAGTAAAGGTTCAAGTCATTCAATGTTGTATAAAAACTTCTTTTCTGTTGTTAAACAACATGACATAACATATACAAGCATATTAAATTTTACCATACACAAGTTTAAGGTAGTCATACATAATAATAATACGGTACCATGAAATGGGTAAAACATGAGAAAATGTTTTCTTTAGGGCCCAGAGCTGTAATTGTTTTCCCTAGACCTCTATTATAGCTTGTGAGTAGGCTGTGCTCCTCACAACTCTTCAATTACAATGAGGCTGCCATAGAGTGGATTGGACCTAGTTCAATCAATAAAAAAGAATGAGATACCCCGGTGACTATCATGTTTTCCAATTTTTGGCCCCTGAAGGTGATCATCCTACATGAGAGGAAAATTCCATTAAAACACCAGAATGCAAGGTCATTTTTTCTAAGCCACACCAGTAAACTTGATCAACAAAAGCAATTAGATGTTGTTTCAAAAATTACAGCAAAGATATACCCATCTAATAAATATAATATATTTCCTGCAATTTTACTATTGACCAATCATGTAATACCTTACAACTTAAATAGTGTGATGAGCTTCCATCCACCTTTAGAGCCAATCACTGCCCCTTTTACAATTACAGGTCTGTGTGTGACCTAAATAAATATGCCCATACTCATCTGGGAATGCTAGTACTGACAAACTTCAGTGCACAGTGTATCCGCTGGAAGTGAATATCCAGACACTAACAAAGGATCCATAAATAGCACAGAGATACATTTTGTCACGTTTTGTTAAGCATAATTTATGACTAGTTGATGTTCACATATGATCATGGCTTCATATGTTTTACAAGGTGGCTTCAGAAACAATTTTAAGCTGGAGGAGGGGTAGAAAAAAGGAGAAGATATAAGTGACATTAGAAAGAACCAAATACATAGCGTTTAGATCATTCGAAGTATGAAAAAAAGAATATTCGAAGACTATTCACATTCAGAAGTTAAGGTTTGCCACTTGCTTGTGTAATACCAGCAAAGAGAGAGAGAGAGAGAGAGAGAGAGAGAGAGAGAGAGAGAGAATGGTCACATTTTTTTGTGCTATTAATTATTTATTTATAATTTTAGGTTCCCCCATTTTCAGTCGAACTTGGTAACTCTATCATTTGTGATATAAATGTATTTTTCTACATTTATTCTTAGTCTTAAGTACAACTTAAAATGTTCTAATGTTGGTTGATTTTTTGGTATTTGAAAATTGTTTTTAAATATAATTTTTTTCCTAGCAATATAATGAAATTCTTGGCATGGGTTTATATACAATTAGCTCTTAATTCCGTGATACCGAATGTAACATACTTTATATACCGAAATTCATTATCATAAAATTGTGTTTCTTAATAGATTTTCATTCAGCAATCAGGCAGACGGAAAACAGTATTTTTTAAAATCTGTTCATGAACGAATTTTGTCTAAATTCTGATGAAAACAGGAAGAGTCACTCCGGAAAAAGTGCAAATATTCACAGCTAAAGACTGTCAGATACCAGCAAATGATGATGCGAAAAGGCACTAGATCAGTATCGATAGCAACATCAGAACTGCTATCTGACAGTCTTAACCTGTGAGATTTGCACGCTTTTTCGAAGTGACCCTTGTTGTTTTCAACAACCCCTCATGGATAGATTTTCGAAAACATACTGTTTTCCGCCGGGCAAGGGTTGCTAAACAGTGTGATATGTGGTTTTTGAAAATCAATTTAGAAACAAGGAGTTTACACGTCATAGAATGTTGTGGTTTATTCCTTTTGTTACCCAGTTTAAATCAACATAGCAAAGGATCACAGTTTATAATTTCAAAACTGAGATGTATTTCAGTTCCAAGAGTTTGATTCTCTGTTGGCAATTAGTGCACACCCTGAGGAAAAGCCACAATTTGCGGCATTTCATCTGGGTCTTCACTGTTTCCCATCATACCCATCTAGGGGTTTCTAGAATACAAAAGATTATATATCTAATTAACTTTATTGAATCATTATTACAAAACAGTACAGATGAATTCGCTACATGTAACTTATAACTATGATCATAGCTAACTCACAGTCAAAACCGTCCACTAATTACTGTATGACCGTATCTTAACCCTCAAAGCGCCAATCACAACAAAATTCGTCTGCTTTTGTCGTCTGCTGAAATGTTTTAGAAGCCTTTACAGCATACAGTGTAGACTCAGATCAGACTGCTCCAATAGGAGCAGTCTGATCTGGGTCCACACTGTTTGTCTCTTACTTTACTTTGTTAAATAATGTTAGTAAAAATTTGCAGCCGACGACAAATGCAGACGGAATTTTCAGATGATTTTTTGCTGGCGTTTTAAGGATTAATGATGAAGTCTTTTAAAGTTAGCCAGGTTCTCTTTCAGTTAAATTGGAATGTTGTAAAACATTAATTAAAATAATATTTTTAAAAGGAAAACAATTTAGAAAACATGTAAGTTGGGTTGTATATGTGGATAAAGATGAATGTAATAACAAGCCGGTAACCAGTATAAGGTAAAAGTTTGCATTCTTTGACTTTTCACTTACTGTAAAGGCGGCATTTCATGAATGCGTAATTAGGACTGGTCAATCTTAGACATAAGTTAAAGGCTGAAAATGAGGCGTGGTTTTATTCAAAAGTAACTGTATCATCCTGTGCCATTACATCAGTCATTATTTGGACCTTAAAACGCCAGCAAAATAACTGCATCTAAAAATGTCTATTTAACATAAGCATAGAGGCAAACATTGTGGACCCAGATCAGACTGCACCTACAGGAGCAGTCAAATCTGGGTCCACACTGTTTATATATGAGGCTTCAAATAGTTAAGTGGACGTCAAAAACATATAGTTTGTGGATTATGCGCTTTAAGGGTTAATAAATGTGAGTTCAGTGTATATACAGTTTGGGTTTTCATGAAATGCACGCACGTTTGCGCGGCTCAAAAAGCTTATTAACTCTTTACCAAATTATAAATAAAGCCTGATGTCCCTTCCTTAGCATATGAAATAGCCAAACCACACCCAGGTATGAATATTAAACTTGCTGCCTTTACAGTAAGCGAAAAGTCAAGTAATATGTGCGTATAGCTGATCAGAGTCTTTGTTTTACACCCTTGGCTAGCCACCTAGTGCCAATCGAACACTCTGATCAGAATGTGTAGATGCACAGGCTGGTCTGAGTTTTCGATGGGTGTGCATGCAAACTTGTACTGTGTACCTTTTTCACGCTCACTTATAATAATGTGGTCTTTTTAAGCCCCAGTTAAGCCCCAGTTACACATTCACGATTTTGGGCCACGGCAGAGCTACGATTCACCCCGATTTGTCAAATCGGGGATACATCGACATGATTCTTAGTAGCACCGTTGCGCTGTCGTGAGGCACCGGCGTGAGTCGTAGTAGTAACGTAATGATTCTTGAAGAATCGAGGTGATTCTGGAATCTCGAGGACAACGCTACGACGAGTTTAAACCGTTTAAACTTGTCGGGGTGAATCATGCTGGATTGTGGGCGTGGTCTAGGTCGTAGCTCTACCGTAGCGGGATCGGGATCATTCCTAGTGGCGTCGTGGTAGTATTCGTCGTCATTCTTGGGAGTTCGGGGTTAATCTGGGTATCATCTGTCATCACGATTCACCCCCCGACTCATCCAGATTTATGCTGATTCACCACGACCACAGTACGACTGTCCTACGGTTATGTCGTGACGCTGCCGTAGTAGCACCATAGTAGCATCGTAGTAGCATCGTAGTAGCACCGTCACAAATCGTAGAGGATTCGTAGAGATACAGTAGGATCGTCGTAAGACATCGTAGGGATTTCTGAATTTTCTGTTTCAACCATCTCGATTTTACAATATAAGTCACATCTGGATGAATCGTGATGAGTCGTAGCCAGAATCGGAAATGTGTAACTGGGGCTTTACACATTCATGATTTGGGCCACGGCAGAGCTACAACTTACCACGATTTGTCAAATCGGGATACATCAGCATGATTCTTAGTAGCACCGTTGCGCTGTCGAGATGCACCGGCGTGAGTCGTAGTAGTAACGTAATGATTCTTGAAGACTCGTGGTGATTCGGGAACCTCGAGGACAATGCTACGACGAGTTTAAACCGTTTAAACTTGTCGGGGTGAATCGTGTTGGATTATGGGCGTGGCCTAGGTCGTAGCTCTACCGTAGCAGGATTGGGATCATTCCTAGTGGCACCCTGGTAGTATTCGTCATCATTCTTGGGAGTCGGGGTTAATCGGGTTTCATCTGTCATCACGATTCACCCCTGACTCATCCAGATTCATGCTGATTCACCACGACCACAGTACGACTGTCCTACGGTTTGTCGTGACGCTGCCATAGTAGCATCGTCATGAATCGTAGTTAATTTGTGGAGACACCGTAGGAACGTCGTGAGACATCGTAGGGATTTCTGAATTTTTTGTTTGAACCATCCCTATTTTACAATATAGGTCACATCGTGACGAATCGTGATGAGTCGTAGCCAGAATCGGGAATGTGTAACTGGGGCTTAACTTTTGCATTTGAGAAAAATATGACTATAAAAAGTGTTTTAGGATTATTTAGTTAGTGATGAAATAAAAGAGGTCCACCATTACATATTGCATATAATTTATTTTTGTCAGTCTGACAAACCCTTTAGATGCTATGGAAAGCGCAAATGCAAATTGGATAAACATTTAACCCTTTACTTTATAGAACGGCCTTTTAACACGTTTGCAAGTCATACCAGATGCTACCAAATGCCAGGTCTGATCAGGGTATTCAATAATTACTTACATATGCTTTGCATTAAGAATTGAATAAGAATGTAAAATACCAACCATCAATCCTAGAATTAGAAATGAACATTTCAAGTATGAAAAATTGCAAAGTTCATCCAGCTTTATCCCTTATATATTAATATAATTTTTGCGTACTGTAAAGGCGACAACTTTGATATTCATATCTGGGCGTGGTCCGGCTATTTCATCTGCTAAACAAGGGAAATCAGGTTCTATTTATAATTTGGTGAAGAATAAGCTGCGTGCATTTCATGAAAATCCTAACCGCATACATACATTTATTAACCTTTAAAGCACATACTCACAAAATGTATGTTTTGCCGTCCACTAACATATTTGAAGCCTCATAGACAAACAGTGTGGACCCAAAGCAGAACTGGATCCACAATGTTTGCCTCTATGCTTATGTTAAATAGATATTTTCAGATGCAATGATTTTGCTGGCGTTTTAAGGACTAGATAATGTGTTTGGCGTCTATACTGAGGTAATGGCGCAATATGTAACAGTTACTTAAGAAATAGATTCACGCTCGCAGTGATTTATTGCTTAATATATCACTGGCTGGAAGTCAGTCGTTAAAGTGAATAAATCATGAGCGCGAAGCGCGAATGATTTATACACTTACGACTGACCGACAGTCAGTGATATATTAAGCAACAACTCACTCCCAGATTTCGATTCTAACACACAAAAAGATTAAAAATATGAACCAATACTTCATAGTCTATAACGATTCGGCCATCTTGAACAGACTGTCAAAATTTCCGCAACTCTTGTATAGACTGAAACGCGTATTTTTACATACGTTTTGAACGTCCAGTAGTGGTAAAACGACGTTACGCCGTCTATTGTCAACGTTACAATGCCGTATGTGATAGCTGACGCCATGAATATCAAATTGGCGACCAAATGACGTCACACTGGTCCGTGCCCAGTCCGTGCAGTGATTTATCAACCAATAAATCACTGAGTTCAACCATTGGCTATATAGGCGAGGTGTGTTAGAATTTTGAATAAAACCACGCCTTTACCTATGTCTAAGGTTGACCAGTCCTAATTACGCATTCATGGGGTGCCGCCTTTACAGTAATCGAAAGGCTAATAACACTGGTGATTCCTAAATGCTTACTTTGGTAAACCGTGAAGACCTAGATGAAATGCCACCGCATAATGCAACATTTCATCAGGGTCTACATTGTTTGCTAAGGAAAAAACGATATATACAATTTTATTTGGAAACTATAACATGTCACCCCCGATTTGCATGGAGGATTAAATGCGTTGTATTTTGTTAATTTTACCAGATGACATCTACAACAGAAGTAGTACCAGGAGGTTGTAACAATCGCCCACTGGGAAGGGTCGTCGTTTCAATGGAGTAAGTATACAACATCCGATGGGGGGGGGGGGGGGGGGGGCTCTCATGTTTTCTTTCTACGTAGTACGTAGGCTCATCTTTATCATCTGTTGTTTACAAAAAAAATCAGGCATATCCGATATGTACAAAAAATATTTGAAATTCTTACATGATACATAAAAAATCAATCTGTATATTTTCCTTTAAAATCTTTAGAATGTCTCCAAAATAGCCTTATTTTGTTTTGCCTCCCCCCCAAAAAAAAAAAATCCCCAAAAAACCTTCTTACCCCCCCCCCCCCCCCAAAAAAAAAAAATATCAATTTTATGGAACCCCTCTGACAAAATGTTCTGGATTGGCACGTGCTGGTCTTCACCTTTGGTGTTTTTATCAGTACAAAATCCGGTTTCTTGCGAATGAGCCCAGCTTAACCTATGAATATTAAACAATGTTTTAATCTGGTCTACAATTTAGCATCCGGTTTGCAATTTGGTGGATTGTACAGGTGGTTAAGGATAATAACACAATGGCCTACTGTCCTGCCAGCCAAGAGTGACAGCGACATCATATTTTGTTTACAATTGTTAAGTAAAACATTAACTTGTACATACCACTTGAGCTAACGCGAATCGATAGACCACTTGTGTATTGATCCTATCCTGCGGATAGGATTAATACACAAGTGATCTATCGTTTTTCCTGCGGATAGGATTAATACACAAGTGATCTATCGATTTTAATTCCCTGATAACTTTGTAAACAAAACATGAGGCCACTGTCACTCTTGGCTGGCACGGCAGAAAACTTTCATAAGTGTTATGAGTCAAGTCCACTAGCATGCATAATCACTCAAACTGTAAAAAACAGATGCAAGTTTACACCAAAAAGAGGAGAGAGCTGAGTTGTCACCCCTTTTGATGTAAACTAAACTTACTTCCCTTCTTAAAAACTCTATTTCAACATTTCCCTAGTGATGAATGTCAAAATATTGCTACCTGTTATTATAAAAGTTATTCTCCTGATCAATACTATCGAACAGAACAACGTCTTTAAAGCAATGAATTGCAAGTTAACACCATGACCGGTTGAGCTGTCACCTTTTGTTTAAAGGGGTACTTGCATTTAGGGGCTAATTTGGCCCCCTCTGGAGCCAAAATCTGAAAGCTGCTTTTCACCAATTTCTTCTGATTGGTTTAGTAGAAGAATAACTCAAGTTAAAATTCTGCCATTTAATTCAACGTTAATGGTTGCTATAGTAACAAAAATGTCCGACAAAATAGGCTTATATTAGAGAAATCGCCTTTTTGGACCAGATTGAAGGCTTTTGAGACCGATTTTTTAACCCTTAAAGCGCCAAGAAAAAATTGCATTTGAAAATGTCGTCTGCTGAAGTCGTCTGCTGCAAATAATTGCCTAACATTACTGACGAATTAAGTATAGAATCAAACAGCGTGGACCCAGAACAGACTGCTCCTATAGGAGCAGTCTGATCTGGGTCCACACAGTTTGCCATAGAGGCTTCTTAAACATTTCAGCAGACGAGAAAAGCAGACGACTTTTGTTGTGATTGGCGCATTAAGAATTAGATATCAGTGCAGCTGAATACCAAAAAACCCTTTAAATATGTTGTGTGCCGTGATAATTCTCATCATCTGTTAAACTAATGTTTTGGTATTTGCTTGTGCTGTATGTTAATTGGTCTGTCAAATGTCTCAAATTTGCTCCAAAATAGCCAATTTTCTGTTTTCAGCCTATTTTGGCGGCCATTTTTGTTACCATAGCAACCATTAAAATTACCATAGCAACAGCAACCATTAAAATTACCATAGCAACGGTAAAAGTCAAATTAATACCAGATGTTTACACTTGGGCTATTGTTCTAATAAACTAATGAGAAGAAAATGCTGAAAACAATTTTTATTTTTTCAGCCTCCTAAGGGGGCCAAAATAGCCTCTTAACGCACGTCCCTCTTTGCACTTATTCCTTACTCATAAAGCGCCACCTATAATTTGCAGCTGAAGACAATTTCAAATATTGTTGCTGTTCTTGTTGTTTTCAAAAGTAACAAATAAGGCATGATATTTCACGAGAATCGTCTGTTGGCAGAAACATGTCGCAAAACCTGTAGTCTGCTGCAGCCGTGATTGGCGCTTTAACCCTTAAAGTGCCAAGAAATAAATGCATCTGAAAATGTCGTCTGCTGAAGTCGTCTACTGCAAACAATTGCCTAGCATTACTGATGAATTATGTACAGAAGCAAACAGCGCGGACCCAGAACAGACTACTCCTATAGGAGCAGTCTGATCTGGGTCCACACTGTTTGCCATAGAGGCAACTTACACATTTCAGAAGACGAGAAAAAGCAGACGACTTTTGTTGTGATTGGCGCATTAAGATTTAATTCTCTGTTGTCTTTCCAGGTATATCCCATGCCCCCAGCGAGCACCATAGAACACGATGACATCGCCTGATGAAAGTAGTATCGAACGCCCATTCCATCAATTATTGTTTGGAGAAAGACTGATTAATATTTTATTTTTATGCTTTTATAACCTTAAGCGATATTCATGAAATGTGATGGGGGTATTTAAGAATAAACACGAACCATGACACTTGAAAGCCCATAATGCATTAAGTTTTGATATGTTGGTAATTATCTGTGCTTTAAATTTGATGTCGTCTGCTGAATTTTTTTTCTAAATCATTTTTTTTCTTCAAAAAAATCTTCCATGAGCACTATAAGAGTGTCCAACGGTTTGGATCCAGGACAGGGCCGACGTTCTGTCGGTCCTGATTTGGGTCCAACTTGTGACTGTTTACAAAGCTTATCAGCAGACGACAAACGTCTCGAGTACATAAAAATGATTCTGCACATTTGCAGTAAATTCTGGAAAAATAAAGTTCGATTGGCAAGGGCAAAGATAACAAATGGTCTAGCTTTCGCATGCAATCACATTAGCCCTTTGTAGACTGGCAATCCCCTAAATGGGTATTTTTGCAAACAGTGAAGACCCAGATAATATGGACCCGAAGGTTATATCTTGTTATCAGGGTCTGCACTGTTTGCTATGACAAAAAATTGCGGGCATTTAGTTGTTGGTCATTTTTAGTAAACCTCGCCGCCTCAGCGGTGAGCATTATCAACCATAATATTAATCAATAATAATAATAAGCAAATATATGCAGCAAACCACTTGAGCAACAATATTTTTGATGCATTTTTGGCTGGGCGCTTTTAGGGTTGGATCATATAGTTTACGTTTTTATATCGCTTTGGTATACTGGTGTTACTAATTACCGATGTACTTACTGTTTAAGACAGTCTATAAAACAAACTATCTTACAGAAACCAATAAATAACGTCTTGTTCAACTATTTTTTCATTCCTTCGATGAAAACAAACGATATACACTTCAAGATAAAGTTTAACTTCCTGAAATCTTAATTTATATTTGGCTACCCTATCCGATATTTTGAAAGCCCATTGTTACTTATTACCGGTGTATATGTAAACAAATGCTAAAGAAAATTATCTCTGGTAGAAAACTCTACATTTGATGGGTTTCTACATTGAAAGGATTAGTGACCATCAAAATGATAGTAGTAAAGGGCCTGTCTGAAAGCTTGTTATGTTTTCTTTGCCTGTTTTCTGTCAGGTATACCATTTTTTAATGTAGGTGAAAACAATATAAGTCAACGCTACTATGTTTTACAACGAAATACATGTTGACTTTCATTCATGGTAACTAATATCATCACAAATATGTTTCATAATCATAAACAGACTACACCAGCCTATATTGGGCATATGCCCTACCAGAGGGTGCACCCAAAGGGCGTAGGCAAACAAGATAAAACAGAAGTGGCACTTTTTATGTCTACACCTTTCAGTGATATTTGGGCATAATGTGACCCATTCGCTGTGACAATGTTTGACGTCATTTTCAGTTTTTACAGGGAACCAGGCTGTCAAAAGTCTTCCACAATAAGCAGACACACTTTTTCGAAGGCAATTTTTCATTTATTTTCAATGAAAATATCATTTATAATGATATATAACGACGAATCCGCATCATTATTTAGGACTACACAAACAAAAAGTAAGTCACTTACTCTCAGAAACGACATTTCTGCTTTTTTTCTTTGATGAAGAGAGAAAAATGCATTGCAAACAATGTTGAGTGGAAATATCCGAATGATAATATCGCACGCGACAGTCATTTGGAGGAAACGGAATACACCGGTAATTAGTATACACCGGTATTTAGTGAACAAGGGATATACTGGCATTTACTGTTTTGTGGGATCTACCAAATTCCAAGATGCAGCAATTTATATCCGTACCTTTATCGTGAATGTGATAAAATTGTTTCACCGTATAAGGATATCTGAGATTTTACCCTGGGATAGAAAATCTTATCTAACCCATGCTATCTTACCCAGGCTGTCACATGAGGGCTTCATACTTTTGTTGTATTTGAACTCACGCACATTGTCGTCAAGTGACGTCATTGTTATTTTTAAGTGACGTCATCATGTGAAATTGCATCTTAGCGTATTCAGGGACTTCTGGATAAAAACAGTGGTGAGCAAGAAAAAGAATCAATTATTCGTGTGAGGATAGGATAGAAAAATCCTTCCCTCGGGATCACCGTTTGTCATCACTCGGCAAGCCTCTTGATGCCAAACTGCGATCCTCGGGACGGATTTTTCTATCCTACCCTCACACTCATGATAGATTCTTATAGTCTCATAAAGCAGGGACAAAGTATTGACATATTTCTGCAAGAATGAGCCCATTTTGTAGGGGGCTATTGTAACTTTTCGGTTTTGTATTTGCTTAAATGAGGCCCTCTCAGGGTTTTCGTGATCCTAAGCTTAATGGCATTTATCCTAGGATCAAGGAACATAGGTTAAAAAACGGACAAGGATACGTTTGATACAAACAATTTGGATCCAGAAAATCCCACCAAGAAGGTGGTCATGACAACGTTATTTTAGTCATCAACATATCTCACAGAGGGCCATGCAGACGAGAAGCCATTGGACCCTGTCCTCCCTCGAGAAGCAATCGGACCTCATTGGGGTCCAGCTGCTTCTCGAGGGGATTCCATACCAGATTTTCTAAGAAACCCTATGGCCACTTGTGATTTTCCAGGGTGTCTGGAACCCTTCCCCCTCACCTTCTGGATGCGTTTATGCAATTAATTTGATTGAGTTAGGGAACATTGGAAAAAAATATCTTGCTTAAAAATTGTTTTAGGAATCAAAGGGAAAAAAATGATTTATATCGGGTGGGAGTAGGGGGGGATAATTACCACCTGTGAGGGCCTCATATAACGGTAAATATTGTGGCACTGTTTTGCTATATATTAAACGCTTCTGAACAGAAAAATGGCTGGATTTGTTTAATAAAAGAATTGTATAAGCAGGCCCATTTATATTGGTACATATCGCCAGTTGTGGATCCAGAGGGGGTTCAGGGGGTTCACTTGAACCCCTTCCCCACCCACCTTTTTTAAATATCCTATGAAAATTAAATAATTTGGTCTCAGTGAGACCAAATTATTTCATTTTCATGGGATATTAAAGAAAAAATAGATAAAATCAGTAAAGCGAACCCCAACTTTTATATATATGAACCCCTTCCCGGAAATCCTGGATCCGTCCCTGTATCACATATGCTTAAAATCATCCTTTAACTCTATTCATGCTACCGCAAACCGTTTGTACCAAGATCAGGACCAACAGAACGTAGATTCTGATCTGAATCTGAACTGTTGACACTTGGATAGTATTTCCTATTGTTTAAGTTAGTATATTAAACAAGATGGCCCTAGGGCCCTGGCTCTCTCATCTGAGTTCAGTCTCATGAGTAGATGATGTATTGGCCTGTGGCTAAAGAGATGTGATATGATTTAAAGATATTTCTGTTTTTAGCACTGATAGCCATGCTGTTCAGCCAAGCTGAACCTTCTGATCAATTTTGGTAGAGAGCAACATGAGGACCATTTCTGTGAAATTATTTTTATTTTGGACCAGCGGTTCAGGAGATTTCATTCGAAGACATTTCTTATCTATAGCTCTGCTAACCCCATTTTGGGCAGAGCAAACCCATTTGTGCAATTGCGGTAGGGGGCATCATGAGGAACATTTCTAGTAAAGTATTTTAAATTTGGACTAGTGGTTCAGTAGAAGATGTCATTTAAAGATATTTCTCATCTACAGCTCTGGCCACCCCTGTATTAATCCAAGAAAAACTGTTTGGCAATTTTGGTAGAAGCCATCATGAGGAACAATTCCTTGAGACTATTTTGAATTTGAACCAGTGGTTCAGGAGGAAATGTAATTAAAAGATATTTCTTATCTAGAGCTCTGGCAGCCCCTTTGTTCGGTGGAGGGGAACCATTTGTGCAATTTGGGTAGGAGGTATCATGATAAAAATTCTGTGAAATTATTTTGAATTTGGACCAGTAGTCCAGGAGGAACTAGAAGTCGTTTAAAGATATATCTTATCTGGAGCTCTGGTGGCATTTTTGTTCAGCAGGGCGGAACTATTTGTGCAATTTTGGTAGAGGGTATTATGTGGAACGATTCTGGTAAATTATTTTGAATTTGGACCAGTGGTTCAGGAAAAGATGTCTTTGAAAGATATTTCTTATCTATTTGGAGCTCTTGCGGCCCTTTTATTCTGTGGAGCGGAACCATTTGTGCAAGATTGGTACAGGGTATCAAGAGGACCAATATTGCGAAATAATTTTGAATTTGGATCAGTGGTTCAGGAGGAGATGTCATTTTAAAGATTTCTTATCTGGAGCTCTGGCAGCCCTCCTGTTCAGTGAAGCGGAACCATTTGGCAATATTGAAAGAGGGCATCATGGGAAACATTAATGCGAAGTTATATGAAATTAGGAGGAGAAGTTGTTTAAAGATATTTCATGTCTGGAGCTCTGACGGCCCTTTTGTTCAGCAGAGCATAACCGTTTGTGCAATTTTGGTAGAGGGTATTATGAGGAACACTTTGGTAAAATTATTTTGAATCTGGACCAGTGGTTCAGATGGAGATGTCTTTTAAATATATTTCTTATCTCGAGTTCTGGCGGCCCTTTCGTTCAGCAGAGCGGAACCATTTGTGCAATTTTGATAGAGGGTATCAAGAGGAACAATTCTGCGAAATTATTTTAAGTTTGGACCAGTGGTTCAGGAGATGTCATTTAAAAGATTTCTTAACTGGAACTCTGGCAGCCCTCCTGTTCAGTGGAGCGGAACCATCTGTGCAATTTTGAACAAGGGCATCATGGGGAACATTCATGTGAAGTTATATGAAATTTTTACCAGTGGTTTAGGAGGAGATGTTGTTTAAAGAAAAAGTTAACGGACAGACGAACGACGGACAAAGACCGATCACAATAGCTCACCTTGAGCCTTAGGACAGCAACAAATTCATAAAAATTACCAAGCATGCATAGAGGTAAACTGATATACCAAGCTATAAAAAGCGACTAGATATTAACGGTTTGGCCCTAGCCTACCATATGTGTGCGAGCAGCAAATGCTCGTCTTAGCATTTACTGCTAGTATACCTTGACTTTTCGCTTACTGTAAAGGCGGCGCCTCATGAATGCGTAATTAGGACTAGTCAAACTTAGGCATAGGTAAAAGCTGAAAAGGAGGCGTGGTTTTATTCAAAAGTAACTGTATCATCTTGTCCGTTAAACACCAGCAAAATAACTGCATCTGAAAATGTCTATTTAACATAAGCAGAGAGGCAAACATTGTGGAGCAGTCTGATCTAGATTCACACTGTTCATCTATGAGGCTTCAAATAGTTTAGTGGACGACAAAAAACATTAATTTTGTGATTATGCGCTTTAACGGTTAATAAATGTGAGTTCAGTTTGTATACAGTTAGCATTTTCATGAAATGCATGCACGTTTGCACAGCTCAAAAAGCTTATTTACTCTTTACCAAATTATAAATAAAACCTGATTTCCCTTCCTTGCTAGATGAAAAGCCGAACAACACACTTGACTTTTCGCTTACTGTAAACGCGGCAACTTTAATATTCATATCTGGGCGTGGTTCGGTTAGTTCATCTGCTAAGTAAGGAAAAACAGGTTTTATTTATAATTTGGTAAAGAGTTAATAAGCTTTTATGTGCTGAGCAAACGTGCGTGCATTTCATGAAAAACCTAACCGTGCTATACACACTGAACTCAAATTAATAACCCTTAAAGCGCGTAATCTAAAATGTATGTTTTTGTCGTCCACTTAACTATTTGAAGCCACGTAGACAAACAGGGTGAAACCAGATCAGACTGCTCCTGTAGGAGCAGTCTGATCTGGGTCCACAATGTTTGCCTCCCTGCTTATGTTAAATAGACATTTTCAGATGCAGTCATTGTGCTGGCGTTTTAAGGACTAATTAATGACTGAGGTTGTGGCGCAAGATGATACAGTTACTTTTGAATAAAACCACGCCTCCTTTTCAGCTTTTACCTATGCCTAAGGTTGGCTAGTCCTAATAACGCATTCATGGGGTGCCGCCTTTACAGTAAGCGAAAAGTCAAGTAATATGCCTTTATAATGAGGTAGCTTAAACAGAAATTTAATGAGAGTAACCATTCTTGCACATTACACACCATCTTGACATGATATATAAACTTACCAAATATTTTTTAAAAATTCTCAATGGCTTTGAAAGTTATGGAGCACACAAAGTTTCCCTTTTTTCAAGATCATTAATGGGAGATAATTCAAACATGAAACCAGGGTGATATACAATTCTTGCATTGGACACACTGTCTTGGTATGTTATAAATTCCTGCCAAATAATATCAAAATAGTCTTAAAATGCCTCATATGTGATAGCAGTTATAGAGACCACGAGATTGTTAATTTTGTTTACTAGAGGACTTTGAAGTAAGTTAGGGTGCAAAGATCAGGAATCGATACAATCAAGTACCACACCTGACCCAGGATACCAATGGGAAAGTGACAAATTTCACAGTTAGACACCACAAACGAGAGCCAAGACGTCAGTTCTTTCCCAGCAGGTGACCACAAAGCACATATAAACAGACGCGCACAAAGGCATAGCAAACACAAGACATAAAAAACATAAAAGATCCACAAAAGAAGTACCGCCTTGGAAGGGTCCATAAAATATTTTACTGGAGGGCTTAAACAGTATTAACGGTGCCAACCTCACCCTTAATTCAGATGTGGATCAAGACACATAGATATTTGGTTGGCATGAAAGACCCCTAACTTATCAATGCATCATCTCCTAGAACATATAAATCAAGAAAACGCATCACCATATTTTGGCACTTTTCTTGCAAACCATATATGCGATTGAAAGTAACTCGCAGGTTTTAATGTGCAACACAGAATTGGTATGAATCAGTCGATAATTTGACTGCACTATCACGCGACGCTGCTGATGACGTTACATGGGTACATGCAGCATCCAGCACCTTCAAAGTCTGCATGGTCAGTAGAAACTTTTTTAATTTTTTTTTGTTTTTTAAACTGTGGCGTGTATGATATCATATCAGCAAAAGGGTTTAAAGACTTTTTCTAATTAAAAGTAATTGATAACTTCAATATTTCGAAAATAAACGTCAAATTTGAACATCAATTTACAGCTCCTTTTTAGAAAGATCTCCATAAGTTACCTTTATGCAAGCTGATATGTACTACATACACTGACAATCATGTGGGGAAGACTTTTTGATGTAAATCATGGCAGGAGATCTGCTTTCATGTGATCGAGAACGTCTTAAAATTTACGTTAACGCCACTTGCACAATACAAAAGACACATGTTACAAGCGTAATTTATGCATAATCTGTCGTTTGTTTATTCCCTTAGCCTCTTCCAACAAAACCGGACGTATAAAATCGAAACTTTGAAAGGCCCAAGATGTTAAATTTTATTTCTAGACAATAGTAATCAGGGTGGGTGGGGTATGTCAGAATCTTTAAAGGGGTGTAAATTGACGTCATACTGAGCTGTCAATTTATTTTGAGTCGTTCAATGATTAATGTGCAATCGTTACAGAAGCCCAGGACGCAAATCTGTTGGGTCAGGAATCAAAACTAACGCATGTAAACTTGCAGCTGAAATGGTGTCTTTCAAATTTGACCACCCCTGTCTTAAAACAGCTACTTTTTATAATACCTTAAAGTACATTTACAACCATGAAATTTTCTAGAACACACTACAAGCTGGATAGACTATGACATGCAATAACAATTATCTCGCTGACATTCTCATGGTTTGTGAAATAAAGGATTTAATCTGGCTGATGCGTTTTCAAATTCCTTGAGTATATAATACCTAGGATCAAAATATAATTTGACTTAAAGAGTAAACTCAAAATGTCCGTAATCATTTATTGAACATTAATATTTCAAATGCCAGCTTCATGACGACATTCCACTTACTAAATTTCAATCAAAAATTACAAAAAAAACTCTTCTTATCTCTATAAATAGTTTAAGCAAATAATTGCAAAATCCTTTAAAAACATCTAACAAATATGTATACACATTTATAGATCGCCATAACATTTACAAAATATACAATTATTTACACAAAACTAACATGGAAAAGCGGTGGTTGGGTGGAATTTCAAATAAGACCAACAAGCCCCTGCCGTTGAAAACTAACTGTGTGGTCTGCCATCTAAAATTGCACTTTATTGCGGTCGGCCGTGGCCGGCCGCTTATATAAACATCAATGTAAACACACATCAATTTCAGGTTTTGACTGAACCATTATGCCGTGCTCAGGCTATATTTTATTTGCTGCCGAACAACGAGCGGGGTACCAAATATCGTGGGTTGACCTACAGCGCGAAGTAAACTGTCCGTGAAATCTGTAGGGCTACATATAGCGCGAGGCAAGCTCGTTTGCTAATTTAAGAAAGGGCCGTCTATTTGCCCTGTCGCTTATATAAACGCAATAAGTATTAGCTTTTCAAAAAAGCTGCTGAAAATAAAACGTCCAAAAGTCAAAACGTCCTTGATTGGCAAAGAGTGCGAGCGAACTTCACATCAGTAAACGTACTTATGTGATTGTCATCCACATCTGATCACATAGAATTACTATGAATTCAGGAACTGTCTTATGACGGTCATGACAAACAGGTTTTATGCCCCCAAAGGGAGGCATATAGTAATCAAACTGCCTGTCCTTAGTGTCGTAAGTGTTTGAGTGTTCATATCATATCCGGAATATATCTCCTATATTATTTTAGGCAGGAATGCCAAAATTCGTGCCTTAATGCATTAAGGGTCATGGAGCGTCACGCACCTTTACCACTGTCATCAGATCTAGAAAAATCGTGTCACGATCATAAATCCTAGGAATCCCAAATTTGGTTAGTGAACACATCTTGAGGTCACGGAATTTGTACATATACAGTTAAGCGACCACTGTGACCTTGATTTCCTGGCATCAGTTTTAAGAAAAATGTGCTGTCTAGTGTTGTCAAATGATTTTCCATAAATGTGTCGCATGCTAGATACATTACCATAACATAACATGTATAAGCCCGTTGCTTTCAAAAGATCAAGCAACATACTCGCTGGAAGCATATGGTAACAAACCACAGTTCAAATGTTAATAACCAGAGCTTAGAATAAATCTACATGGACAAGCTCTAGAAGTTCAAAATGGAAGCATGCAGTGGGCAAGAATACATACAATGATAGGGCTAAACGACCGCCAGCTTTTTTGAAAAGCTAATACTTGTATAAAATATACACCAATCAGTGAGCTAAATTGAGGGATATAAATCCTGCACGAACAAAGTTTATAGAAAATGGAACAATGAAAACCGTCATACAATTAAAGATTATAAATTTATACTTCTACTATCATTCTCTTTGTAACTCTCATTGAGGAGAAAAGCAACACAAGGACCATAGCCATAAAATACAGGACTCGAGCATAGACAAGGGCCTAGCAAGAATAATTCTAGACACAATATGCAATTGTTGGCGACGCACATCACATCAAACTCTACCTACGGATCATAAGGGGACCCTTTTTATTTATAAGCAATTGTTGACGACGCTTCACAAACCAAACTCAACTGGAAATCCACCAGGGAACCACTTTTGTAAGCAATTGTTGATAAGGTATCACAGATCAAACTCCCTTGTAGTAGTTGGCTCATGGGGAGCGATAACGCCTCAAACACACCGGACCCATAATTTTCCAACTCTGATAATTATTGACCCCTTAGAACTAGAAAAATGTACAGCCAGGCCCAAAGTGTCAATATTCCTTATCGCCTAGTACATCCTAGCAGAAAGGAATATACCTTACCGTCAATGACAGGATACCCCATCTAGCCTATAACCAACAAACAATATAAAGATAAACATTATGCTTATATCTTCAATCTGCAAGGGGCTCTACAGGCATATAAACTTTTCAAATAAAAGACTCACAGAATTTAAGTATAATGCCTAGGATCTGAATATAATTTGACCAAAATAATATACTCAAAATGTCCGTAATCATTAACTCAACATTAATATTTAAAATGCCGCCAACCCAACAGCCAAAAGCACTGCAAAGCAAAGCAAAATAAAGTAAAGATCAGTCCCCAGATCCAAGTATAAAAAATCCCAGAAGGCTACTATTTAAAGAATGTCTAGAAAATAGATAAATATCGCCAATCAACCCATTAAGAATGGAATGACAGGCACGTTGTCAAGACAACTTCAATCAAAACGAGCATACACTTGGATCCTGAGACTCTAAAGCACGCCTCTCTAAAGCATAGCAAACAACAGACTAAAGCAAGCAAGAGCCCTAGCTTCAGACAAGCAAAAAATACAAATATATATATTGCCTACCCTTCTTGCACCCAACCTTAGAACGGCAGACAACAAATATCCTTCTATTCAAATCAAAATTCCATCTAACCAACCGATAAAATTTTATAAAAAAAACTCGTTTC
This sequence comes from Loripinus fragilis, assembly GCA_964019695.1. Classification (NCBI taxonomy): domain Eukaryota; kingdom Metazoa; phylum Mollusca; class Bivalvia; order Lucinida; family Lucinidae; genus Loripinus; species Loripinus fragilis. The sequence continues at coordinate 31,717,802 of OZ026514.1, forward strand.
ACCAAAGTATGAAGGAGAAAGGATATACAGGCAATTTGGTATGTGGAAACTAAAATATGAATGAAAATGCCAAAATAATAAACTAGGAATAATGGCTCACCAAATCAAAGCAGAACTCAAAGCTTGCAGGTTAAAAAAAACATACAGAAGTATAACCAAATTCTAAGTTGCTCTTTATTCACTGACTAATCTGAAATGCAATTCTATCAAAAAACATAACTCAAGCTTTCAAGCCAAAAGTCATCAAATAAGCAAAAGAATCAGCTATACTACTGCATTAAAATAATTCACACATACAAATACAAATATCAACTAATCTGAAAGACAGAAAATGATAATACCAATTATAATTGTCCGTCACATGTAAATCCTTCATCCAAAAATATATATTTGCAAGACTGTTCAATAAGATAAAGAAAAGTCCAAATATCATATGCATGATATTTGCAGACCTTCCAATATGTCAATCTAATGACTATAGTAAATAAAACATGTAACATTCAAATTGAAAAGTCCTGAAATCAGACATAGACTTTACATGGGAGCAATAGTTCTTAAAAAATAGTATCTGACCTTCTCAGTACCTGCAGTATTCAAATGCAACCCCCATCGCGACAGTCAAATAATTCACGCATCAATCTACCACCAAAACATTAACGGTTTGTATGCCTTTTAAAAACCTTAAATTCAAATGGCTACCCATGACTTCGTCCAAGTGTCCATTTACACTACAAATGAAATCATCAGTATCAGCATGATCTTCGGCCTAGGAAGTATGGCAGAAATCAAAATCTGAATGGTTGGGTGAACTTTTCTGAAAGGTACCCACTAAATTTCCAAAATTGAGATAATATTATCAAAGAACAGCTGATTATTTACGTCATTAGTACTCACATGAAAAATAGCATTGTCAAATGCTTTTAATTTAACATCTCTGTGTGAGATACCATGAACTAATATTCCAACGGTTGCACCGCTATAAACTTTTACAATCCAAGTAAGTTAGGTAGCAAAGATCAGGAACCGATACAATCTAGTACCACACCTGACCCAGGATACCAATAGGAAAGTGACAAACTCACAGTTAGACACCACAAACGAGAGCCAAGAGGTCAGCCCTATCCCAGCAGGTGACCACAAAGCACATATAAACAGACGCGCACAAAGGCATAGCAAACACAAGACAGAAACACATAAAAGATCCACAAAAGAAGTACCGTCTTTGAACGGTCAGTAAAAACATTACTGGAGGGATTAAACCCATCTATACACGTCACATACTTAGCAATAGAATCAGTCACTAAAGTGACTTTTTGGACTCTGTAAAAACAAAAATAAACAAATCAGTATCAATCCTTACCAAATTATTCCTGAATTTCAACAGATAAAGTAGTTGTCCAGTGGCTTGTTATTGAAACCGATGCAGATTAATCTCTACACTATGACGTCAGTAGATATCTGAAAAATAAAGGAAACCATTATACTTAGCAGTTAGACGGTGCTATCTAACAAGTATACATTGAACAAAATATCTAATTGGTCACTTTTTAAACTCATTATTTCTGATCAAGCGCTAATAATATTGAAATGAATTTTTGCCTATAAATGTGCAGTTTAATGGGCAAAGGTTTAGCCGTCTTTAAGATAAGTTGTCTTTCAATCCACGGTTTTTTTTTGGTTAAAAATGCAAAAATATGCTTTTTTTGAAGAAAAATGGTTTTGATTGAAATTTTATATCAAAGTTAAGTTCAGTTGGTAATAGACTGGTCTAGTCGACTTCAAAATACACCAAACACTTGAAATTTTGACTAAAGTAGATTTTTATGAATATTTTAAAATATCACATTTTTCAAGATTTTTTAAATTTTTGAAATATATTAGTAGCTTGTGCAAAAAATGTTGTATGCATTTATTTTATCTGAACAAGATAGCCCAAACAGAATAGAACTTGATTCGTCCATTTTGTGATGACAAACATTTCACTGCTGCTGTGCACTTCCGGCTTGAATGTTAAACTTAAAAAGTCAATTTGACGGTACTTTGCATTATTTTTGTTTCAATTTTTAAACTAGAATAGTGACGTCTAGTAGTAATACATAATCGCTGAAAATTTCAATGCCTTATCACCAATAATAAGACGTACAGAACAGTGAGAACTTCCTATGTAAACTGCATGCAAAAAGCTGAATTTCAATGATTTAGCTTCTGGCAGTGTTTGTCATCATGTTATTACGTAACAGAAACGAGGAGTCTGAATGAAGCTAATCATTTGGAGTGAGTTCGTCTTTAATCACGACAGTCAGAAACATTTTCATACATACAAAATACAAATGGATGGCATCTCTGTGTCTGGATGAGACGCTGTTTTCATATTGTGGGAAAAAAGTGACTTTTTGAAATGAGGGTACCTTTACTCTAGCATCGTCTGTGGAAGACGTTCCAGTCATTTTTAAATGAAATGGCATGCAGAGTTTCGGAAATGCATTTGTTGATTTATATAAGCATGAATTTTGTATAGCCGAATCTTACTTTCAAAACTAACATAAAATTGTAAGGTGACCAATTAGAAATTTTGCTCAGTGTACAATCACAAAATTAAACAAACCGGCGTTTAAAATGGTTAATTAGTAAACTGAATTGAAATTCATCTTTACAACTACTAATAATTTATCTTCGAGCAAAAGTGACAGATATTTCTGATAGCAATCACTCTTCCGTCACCGTGCAACTTTATTAGATCTGTAGGTACTCTGGGGCCAGTTTCATCAATAAAGTTCCTAGGACAAATCTTAAAAGTGTCGTGGGACATTTTCTAGGATATGCGTAGGTCAGTTTCATCAAAACGTCTTAAAAAGATCCTATGACATAATTTTGCGTTTCATCAAAATGTCGGTATAGAGAGGTGGTTACAAAATAGTTCAAATGCTCGGTTTACAACATACACAAGGGGCAAAGTCTCAGATGTTGCTTTAGTCTTCTGTGCCCGGGATATTGTTTCTAATTACATGTACTTTCCGCTGTAACCATCAACAGATACTCGTAATATAGCAAAACCTAGCTTAAGCAGCCACTCAAAAATAGACAAAATGAAGGTCTTAAAACAGGTGGTACATGTAGTTTAATATAGGTCAAAAGTATTGCAGAATGCTTAACTAGAGCATTCTGCAATACTTTCGACCTGTATTAAACGATTACCAATCTTGAAAACAAACCTGTCTTCTTTTGAGTGGCTGTTTAAGACAGGTTTGACTGTAATATTTATTTGTAACTAATGCTGCTTTTTGCGGAATATTCCACGACGTGGAGTGTATACATGTACTTAGCAATAAGTTCCTCTATTTTGTAACCACCTCTCTATACCCCATGGGCAGCCTTTAAAATACAAAAATATAAGAAATATATTGTTTCAGAACAAAAGTGAGTAAGTTGTTAAACGTAAGAATGGGTAATGGGATATTTTTTAATCTACGCGAGGGAATACCATATACACTTAACATAAAACATATTATAGGTCACTTCTTGCCGAGAAAGTAGATACTGCGGAAAGTCGCCATCTTAAATAGATTATGATGTAAATCTATAAACCAAAGAGAGAAACACAATGTACACATTTGTCTCTTTGGTTTACCAACTTACACTACATGGACAGCGAAAATTCTGACCCGACTAAATAGATGCTTCGACCGACATCAGCCATCTCTGAGCGAAAATATCTCAAAATCAACTGACCGTAATGTGCACGACAAATGGTGAACGTAGATTGATCAGTATCCGGCGTCAGAAGGAGTGTGTGGATAGCAAATTGGTAATTTCCTGCAGAATGATGCATAATTTGATCAAAATATACCATGTGGTTCAAGAGTTATAGCATTTTCATGAGTTGCAAATGTATGCACGGACGGAAGGACTCACACAGAGATAATAGTGCACACCTGTGGGTGGTGGAATTCTTTTTGTCACTGTGTAGCTCATCAAGACGTATTCAATACACATTTATTACTGTTAAAACACAAAAAAGTAAGCAAACGAACAGAACAAATTTTAACAGCAAAAATAGTATAGAAATTGCAATTTTTAAGTTCACTGATATGATACGTTTTAGGATCATGGGTCAGCTTACGGCCTTCTTCAGTCTTTCTGATGAACCGAGGTTTTGCCTTTGTATTGTTTGAGCTGTTGGTGTGACGGAAATCACGAACACGGCAACCATCGCCATGCTACGTTTATCATCGGAGCAATCGGTATCTGTAGAGCGATACTGAAAAGTTTTTTTTCCGCAATACCTACGACAATGCCATATGTATTATGGTGAATGAAATTAAGGGCAACAACTTTCTGGCACGGCTATGTGGCGACAAGTAAAGCCAGATGTTAGGGGAGGGGCTGAGGTATGCTTTCAACTCATAAACTGATAGAAATATGGAGGCAGATCAGTAAAAAGCATAATTGTAAAGCAAATGCACCTGCTTCTGAACACTCTAGGTTTCTTAGCCTTGGCCGATTATCGTCCTCTTCAGCCTCCATTATCACTTGAAAAGTAGCAGTCATCGTTAGAACATTGTACATGTATACAATTTAGGACAAAAAATATCTGCTGGGACACCGATTTATTTGTCCTACGTATAGGACAAAAAGTGAGAACTTCCTAAATCTCCAGAGTTTGATGAAACACGAATTTTGTCTTAAATATGTCCTAAGACATTTTAAAGACAAAAACACGTCTTAAATGCTTTGATGAAACTGGCCCCTGGAGTGGAACCTCTCCGCCTAAAACTATATAGCTAGCATGCCTGGTAAACGTTCACAATCAAATCTAAACTTAGATTGCTTTGTTTACTGGGTCTTTGGATTTTAGTTGTGATCAGTAAGACAGCATATTCCACTTTAATCACGATTATTCAATTCGCTTTGCTATATAAATATAGCAAAACAAAATGCGCACTGGGGTTAAATGCACAGCGTGCAGAAAATCTGGATGTGACGCTGTTTTTACTTACCTACCAAGTGCATTCCTTTTATTTTGAGTTTAATTTTAATATTTCGTATTATGCTATAAAAAAGTACTATTGCACCTCAAATGGAATACAGTTTTTCGTTCTTAAAATTTTACATGAAGGTTTCTTCACCCTGAAAATTTGCATGTGCATATAGATATAGCAAAACCCTACCTAGATTTAAATTTTGGCGGAGAATAATATCAATCTTACTGTTCTGATATTTTGTAAAAATAAATAACTTAGTTTTTGTTGGAATGAAAATAACCGTTTAGTACCCATTTTTGTACTGTAGGTGCAATACACATAGATATCTTAGTGTTTGCTCAGCTATAAAATGTACATTAGAGATTAAAGCAGACGATTATTTTGTAACCATCACATGGTGCGGTTTACGGTGCAATTCAAGCTGCTTATATAGTTCTATGGATAATGGGTTATTTACGCGTTTCATGCATACCAAGTACCATCATTTTGCCTTCTTCCGTCTGTCTACCTATCTGTATGTTTTGTTCATGTGTCTTTATGTGCGAGCGTATAACTAGAAATACACAGTCCTGAAAATACAAATAAGAACACAGATGTACGGGCACTTACATGTACTACATTTCATTTTATATTTAACTTTTACTGCTTCTTTATATGATAGAAAAAATATGACTGTTTTCATATGGGAGTGGTGAGATCAATAAGCTAACCCATTCGTGGCATAGCTAGGCAAATGGGCGCTTCCAACTAAGAGGGCATTTTGGGCAGAAGACATCTATAGATGTAACCTTTTGTACGGGTCACCGTCTTTGTGACATGGTTAGATAACTGAAATATTGAAACTATGCTGATAAACAGCACCGCAAGCCAATATGCAGCTACATTTAAAACCCACTGATGCATTGTTTTAAATTGTCTTATATACTACAGGACTTTGAAAACGCATCACCATATTTTTGCACTTTTCTTGCTAATGCTATATGCGATTGAAAAGTTACTCGCAGGTTTTAATGTGCAACCCAGAATGTATAAATCAGTCGTTAATTTGACTGCACTATCATGCGACGCTGCTGATGACGTCACATGGGTACATCCAGCATCCAGCACCTTTCTGCACAGTTAAATGAAGCTTTTTTGATTATTTCTATGTTTATACTGTGGCATGTATGATACCATATCACCAAAAGAGTTTATAGACTTTTTCTAATTAAAAGTAATTGATAACTTCAATATTTCGAAAATAAACGTCAAATTTGAACATCAATTTATAGCTCCTTTTTAGAAAACATCTCCATAAGTTACCTTTATGCACGCTTTCATTACTGATATTGACTACATACACTGGCAGTCATATGGGGAAGACGTTTTGAAATAAAAATCATGGCAGGATATCCGCTGTCATGTGATCGAGAACGTCTTAAAAATACATTAACGTCACTTGCACAATACAAAAGACACGTGATACAAGCGAAATGTATGCATAATCTGTCATTTGAGTATACCCTTAGCCTTTTCCAACAAAACCGAACGTAAACAATCAAAACTTTGAAAGGCCCAAGATTTTGAATTTTATTACTAGACTATAGTAATCAGGGTGGGTGGGGTTTGTGGGTATCTTTAAAGGGGTTTAAATTTGAGCATACCGAACTGTGAATTCATTTCGAATCGTTCAATGATGAATGTGCGATCGTGAAAGAAACTCAGGACGCAAATCTGTATAGTCAGCAGGAATCAAAACTAACGCGTGTTAAGTTGCAGCTGAATTGGTGCCCTTTAAAATCGACCACCCCTGTCTTAAAACAGATACTTTTTCAATACATTTAAGTAAATTTACAATCATGAATTTTCTAGGACACACTACAAGCTGGTTAGACTATGATATGCAATAATAATTATCTCGCTGACATTCTCTGGGTGATGCGTTTTCAAAGTCCTTAAGTATATAGACATGGCTTTATGTTCAACTGATAGTCATTGATCCATATCGCACAAGGTACAAGAAGGGAATGTTATTTGGCACAAAACATTAAGAATGTTAAAATTCCATCCTATTACAGCATTTATGGAAACGTATAAAAACTTCAAAAATATATTTTTGACTAGGGTTTTTTGCTTAAAATTTATTTTTCAAATTAAATTTAAAATTCCCATTTTAGATTTAATGTTATTACCAAAAACAGTGTTCCATTTGAAGGGCTATACTACTATAGTCTGGTAAGTTGCGTGATTTTTATTTCTGTTTCTGACCATGGTATTTTCCATTTCTTTAAGGTTACAAGTGTGAAACAAAATTACACTCCGGTAAAAGAAATTGAGGATCATGACTATGGGAAAACGTCTCGGACAGTCACCAGATGAAAAAAATCTAGCGGCAGTCATTGGAGGCTTTAAAAATATATAGTTTCTTAAAATGATCGTTGTTCCCAAACTCTGGTGTATGTGCCTCACTAGTACGCAGCTGGTTTATTGTTAGTATGCTGCAGGGGAACTGCTCCATTTCATTTTCCGTAATAGATACAACTGTATGTTGTGAAAATCTTGGGGGAGGGTGGGTTTGCAATTTCTTTCAAATTCTGTATGTATGACAAAAATGGTTTGATAATATTTTTTTACAAAATATACAGTAAAAGTAAATCACCAATTATAATTCAGTGGGACAATGGTAAAGTATCTTGACCATATGCAAGGGCATATTACTTGACTTTTTGGTTACTGTAAAGGCGGCACCGTATGAATGCGTAATTAGGACTGGTCAACCTTAGACATAGGTTAAAGCTGAATTATTCAAAAGCAACTGTATCATATTGTGCTATTATTACCTCAGTATAGACGCGAAACGCATTATTTATGGTAGAGCAAAAACTAGCGAAAATTGACCGATAACCCCTCCCCATCAGTAAAATGGAAAATGATTGTATGAATGATGTGACAAGATGTTGAAGTTTCATGGATCGCCGGAATTACTTTTGCAAAAAGGGGCAGTGGTGTTAAAATTTGGCAAAAACTTCGTTCTTAGAAGTGAAATTGCGAATTTCTGAAATCCATTTGCAGCAACAGATACATGACACCAGCAAAGAATGACTGAAAAATGATTATTGAGTCTTATATAAGTCGACTCGGATTTTATTATGGTGTCAAAACCGGAGTTTTAATGTCTTGATTTTTGGGTAAAAATCGGTGGTTTTTATAAATTTAAACACGAATTTTTGTAATCTGGCTGATAAAGTTTTAAAATTTAGAGTTGTTATTTAACTTGTTTCAAATTTGATGCTGAATTATTCAACTTACCTATATATCTGTCGTGAATACTTAAAAAACCCACCTAAATATTTTCGCTTTGGCCTCAAAATCCGGCATTTTGATATTCGGGTATATTTTGTGAAATGCACGTATTGCTATTACTTGTATATCTGGACATTGCCATATCAAGGAAATGACGTGCATATAGTAAACATTTCAAATGGAAAAAGCATTTATCATGTACTATGATATCATATCAAGTAATGAAATAATAGAAAGAGGACCAAGTGACCCTGGATCGCTCACCTGAGTTTTGTTTTAAACGTCTTATCTATAGGTATCTATTGGAAACTGGCCACGCTCCTGATGACCTGCCTTGTGGTCCATTTTCGGTCAAAGAGTCATAATTGGAACACATTTAAATGTTGTCTACCAGCTGATGCTACATACCAAATATCAATATCAGGGCTCTAGGCCTGGAGGTTTCAGACAAAAAGATTTTTTTTATGTTTTCACTATATGTAAGTCAATGTAAGAAATAATGTATGACCAGGAAGCGCCACACTCACAAAATGTATACAAACCCACGGCACCGAGAGGAAGAGTCAAGAGGACAATAACAGCCTCATAAACTCTATGACCTCAAGGACGATGCTATTTTGACCACAGAACCATAATTTGAATAAACTTGGTAGAGTACCACTTGGTGATGCTACATATCAAATATCAAGCCTTTTAGTATCTGACAAGAATGTGTTTTAACATGTTCTCTATATAAGCTAAATATATAACCTTGATCCCCGAGGCGGCCTCATTTTCGGACACAGGGCCATAATTTTCAACAAACTTAGTAAGTTTAATAGATGATGCTACATGCCAAATACAGACTCTAGGCTCTGTGGTTTCAGACTAGACTATTTTAAGTGTTCCATATATAAACCTATGAAAAGTATGTGACCCCAGGGTGGGGCCGGTTTTGGCACAAGAGCCTTTATGTGAACAAACTTAGTAGAGGTATACTAGGTGATGTTACATAACACATGTCAATGCTCTATACCTTGTGGTGTCAGACAAGAAGAATTTTCCAATAGATTCCTATTGTGAATGTGTGAGCTCGCAGGCAGATCCACTTAATAGTCCCTGTGCCCCAAATTGAAGAAAATGGGTAGAGGCGTACTAAGTGATGCTGTATGCCAAATATCAAGGTACTAGGCATTGTTGTTTCAGACAAGAAGATTTCTTGTTTTCCCAATATAAAAGTAAAGCAGAGGGCAAAACCAGAAATGGATACAATCAAGCACCACAACCGACCCGAGACACCATATGGGAAAGTGACAAAATACAAGAAAACACCACACACAAGAGCCAAGAGATCAGCCCTTTCCCAGCAGGTGATCACATGCCTATATAAAATATGCCACCTCCAGGAATGTACCATTTAAAACGCAGTGCTATAATTTGAACAAACTTGGTGGATGTCTACTAGGTTTAGCTACATACCAAATATTAAAGACTCTAGGCATTGTGGTTTCAAACAAGACGATTTTCATTTTGAAAATCTATTTTAGCCCATGTGACCTAGATATGCAATGGGCCAAACTATTTGAACACTTATTTAAGAGGGTCATACAAGAATCATTCCTGCAAAGTTTAGTTAAAAAATAGTCAGTAATTTAGGAGGAAGTTGTGCCATCATAAAACCATAGACCGCCAGTGTCCCAGATATGATCATTTCTACATCTCTTCCAAAACAGAATGCATTACATGCCGTATACGCAGAGTTCAAATGTCTACATTTTGGTTTATGAGTGGTCATTAGCAGATTAATTGTCTAAGTGTATTTCAATATCTCACCGGACTAAGGGGCTCCAAGTGGGGACCTACCGCCTATATAGGTTCACTAAGATTAATTTAAATGGTTTATCAGAAAATAGCTAAACCCTTTAAGGACCTTTATTACCCCATGCAGGGAATTCATAATCCACTATTTGGTCTGCCTCGCATAGAACCTAGGAGAGTCATAAACTCATTTATGATTAGTACACTTTGCGGATTTAGTTCTTTGGTGCAGTCTTTGCTTCCAAAGGATACCCTTTTAAGAACATATCAAAATGCAGGTACATGTATTTAAGCAGTTTGACCTTGAACTTTGCTACAAAGGTCATATCAGCAGTCACAAGCTATTATTGACAAAAGAAAACCTTAGACAATCAGTGTGCAAAATATGAACTATCTACAACAAAACATGTAAGAGATATTGGTTTACAATCCATACAGCTGGCTTAAAATTATTTTGAAAATTAAGGCTCATATGTCATATTGGCAATTATTCTACAAAATATGAAGCACCTCTGTCAAAAACATGCCACTGTGAGACAGATTCTAATCAACCCTTGACTCCAGGGCCATATCGGTGATATGTAACGTACTTTGTAATTACACACCATAAGCAATAATTGTGCTAAGTATGAACACCCTTGGTCAAACAATGAAGGACAACACGCCATAAACTGATTGTAAAATTATTTGACCTTGTCTTTTGACACCAAGATCAAAGCGGTGATAAGAAACCACGCCCCATAGACAATCATTGTGCCATATATGAATACTCTCGCTCGTAGACATGAAAGAGGAGTTCGTGTTATGAGTCGTATTACAGATTTTGTCTTAATTTGACCTTGACCTTTAACTCCAAAATTATATTGATAATTTGTAATACACACCATAGGCAAATATGAACATCGAGGCATAAAGTTAAATGGCAAGTTCTTGTTATAACATTTACATAGTTACTATTTAAAACAGATTTAGGAGGACAATTTGTTGATGTACAAACCCAATGCTGCTACTAATACCAAAAGGCAAAACCTATATTTTTAATTAGATGACAGATAAAAGACGATACTTGATTTGGAATGCGTTCAAATCGTACACACGGACAATATGTGTAAATGAAGACAATAGCTTAAAATAGATGTAACCATGGTACTAAATAATGATGTCAAAATGATCAATCAGGTACTTCCATTCTACATATATATGGGCTTGGATATGATGAAAGGTACCCTATGGTCGCGATAATCAAAATTAGGCTAATGCTACATCTGCAAAGTATAAAATGTTTAGAGCATTATCAAAAAATTTGAAGTGATTATCTTCGAAACTGATGATTATATGGATGTTAGAAACAACATTTGTTATCAGGTTTGGAATGTGACGTCAATAATGGCTTTAGCCGTATTATGACGTCAGAGTGTTGGTCTATATTCGTTTGTTGATTATTACATGTCCAGCATAAGAATCTAATAAACTATTAAGTTTTCTCATGTCTTGTACATGTGATAATGAAAATGCAGATGAAGTTACATGGATTTATATCTTCTAGATCGTATTATTGACATTAAAATTGACCCACTTGTAGGTGTTGTGATCTGAGTGTTCACATGGCAACAACCCTTATAGAAAACTTTGAAAAAGAATAATCAGAAACATTTGTTATTTTGATGGTATCAAAGTTTAACAAGCATTTTCATGGAAATATAAAGTTATGTAATTTTATGCTATTATAAGAATTTTTCAAATGTCTCTTACGTAAAAATTACTTGGATTCCTTAAGGCCCCTTTTGTCAAATCCGCGTTCTTATGTATTACATTTAAATAGGCCTAACTGTTTTAATGCATAGCTTATTTGGTTTAATATACACCCCTAATACTTACAAATTTTGAAATTATTTGCATTTTTGCATTTTTTTTCACCCAGCTTACTTTTGCTCATTTTAGATGCTGAATGAGGGTGCCCTTCTTCGAAATCTAATAAAGAGTCACTGCCCCGGTTTTGAAAAGTAATTCCAGTGGTTTCATAATGTAGTTATAAAACTTTCCATTGATATATCACAATCCTATTTTACAAATAGGGAGAGTTTCCACTTCAACTGAGCCACTTATAATTTGCCAGATTTTTCCTCGATCAATAGGTTATTTAGAGAAAACATCAAAAAATATTCTTGTCAGAAAACAAAATGCCCCAAAATTTTGATATTTGGTACGTAACATTACCTAGTGGTACTCTACCGAGTTTGTGCAAATTTGGTTTTGTGGTCAAAATGGCCTCATCCTGGATGTCACAGATTTTACATTGACTTATAAATTGAAACATACAAAATCTCCTGGTTTGAAACCAGTAGGTCTAGACCCCTGAAATCACACAGTGGATTGACCACATTTAAATTTGCTCCAAATAGAGCTCTGGGGACAAAAATGGCCCACCAAGGGTTCACCAGAGCATGGTCAGTTTTTAATAGATACATATAGTTTAAAGGTTATAAACAAAAACTCAGTTGAGCGATCCAGGGTCATTTGGCCCTCTTTTAGTGTGTGTCAATACTTGATATGATATCACAGAACATGATAAATGCTGTTTCCATTTGATATGCTTACAATATGTACGTCATTTTCATAATATGACATTGCCCTGATATCTATGAAACAGCAAAACATGCATTTCCTAAAATATACCTGAATATATAAATGTCAATTTTCGAGGCAAAAAAAGAAAATATTTTGGCAGGTTTTATAAGTAAACATGACAGGATATATGTAAGTTGAATAAGGCAGCATCAAATTTAAAACAAGATGAATAAAAACTATAAATATTAAAAACTTTATCTGCCCGATTACAAAAATTCGTGTTTAAATTTATAAAAACCACCGTTTTTCACCCAAAAATAGAGACATTTCATTTCTGACTTTGACTCCATAATAAAGTCAGGTCAGGATTATATAAAACTCAATGATCATTTTTCAGTCTTTCTTTGCCGGTTTCGTGTATCTGTTGCTGCAAATGGATTCCAGAAATTCGCAGTTTCACTTCTAAAAATGAAGTTTTTGCCAAATTTTAACACCATTGCCCCTCTTTGAAAAAGTGATTCCGGCGATCCAAGAAACTTCAACATCTTGCCATATCATTAATGCAATCGTTTTCCATTTTACAGATGGGGAGGGGTTCTGCCTTAAATAAGCGACTTTTTGCCAGTTTTTTGCTCTACCATTAGTCTTTAAAACGCCAGGAAAATAACTGCATCTGAAAATGTATATTTAACATAAGCAGGGATGCAAACATTGTGGACCCAGATCTGATTGCTCCTGTACACATCAGACTGCTCCTACAGGACTGCTCCTACAGGAGCAGTCTGATCTGGGTTCACACTGTTTATCTACGAGGCTTCAAATAGTTTAGTGGACGACAAAAAACATACATTTTGTGATTATGCGCTTTAAGGGTTAATAAATGTGAGTTCAGTGTGTATACGGTTAGGATTTTCATGAAAGGTATTGTCCGATTTTATTAACCTGACACAGGTGCATAATTTCACGGTTAGTGCACAAGATATTTTTACCTTCCGTCGACTTTCGGTATTTACCGTAAGTTTTACAGGAATTTTGCATTTACTTATGCAGATAATGGACCTTTTTGTACCGTCCTACTGACTAGTCTAGTTTTGTTTGTTTGTTTTGTTGCTTTACGTCCCAAGTCAACAGCTATGGTCATGGCGGGACGGTCAGTTCACCTAACCACACTTTTTCCTGGGCAAGCTTGAACAAGCAGTTAACCAGTACTTCGTGCACATACTTTCGCTTGTAACTGACAACAACCCTTCTTGAATGATTCAGCGGAAGGAAGGAGAATGACCGTAGAAATTATTTCATGATCAATCTCCACGAAAGTATGGGACCGGGCCGGGATCGAACTCGCGACCCCTGGATCTGCAGTCAGACTCGCATCTGTTGCCAGACACGTTACCGACTGCACTACGCGGCCCGGTGACTAGTCTAGTGGTTATGATACAGAGTTTACAACCAAAAGGTCGTGAGTTCGAGTCCACGTGTGTGTTATTTTTTTATCTGTATTCGATTCGTTTAATTTCATTTATTATAGATGTATCACAACCTCTGAGGAATGAAATTTTGGATCATTCTATTTCAAAAGGTTGATGTGTAACGCGTAAAATGAGCCAGTCTGTCCGAAACATTTTCAGAGATTCACGTGAAAATATTGTTCCATATTGTAGCCATAAATATGGTTAAATGTATTCACTATACAAGTTGTTTGAACCTAAGTTCAGTGGGAAATCGTCTGAAGAAAAGTATGCAGCAAGTCTTGGCACTAAGGCAAAACAGATTTTTTTAAAATATCTGCGATTACTTAAAAAAAATATGTCAAAAGCACAGAGATTCAACTTCACATATCGAGCGTACGGTAAACGCTCTCGGTGAGGGTCCTACAAAAATAACAATAACAAACCAAGTATAGATAAACAAATAACTTTGAAGTGTGACTATATTTACAAAATTGAAAATACGGATCTAGAAATAGGGGTTTCAGGCGTTTTATTACGTATACTATTCTATTTTGAAGCACGTAGATGTTCCAGACAGACTGGCTCAGTGTATGCGTTACGCATCAACATTTGAATATAATGATCCAAAAGACATTACTCAGAGGTCGTGGTACATCTATAATAATGAAGTTAAACGTATCAAATAAAGAGGTAAAAATACAAAAACAAAAAAAAAGAATTTTCACGGACTCGAACTCAGGACCTTTTGGTTGTAAACTCTTTACCAAAACCATTTGACTAGTCAGTAGTACAGTGCTAAATGTTTCATTATCTGCATTTGCACTTGCGAAATTCTCGTAAAACTTACGGTAAATACCGAAAGTCGACGGAAGGTAAAGATATCTTGTGCACCAACCGTGAAATTATGCACCTGTGTCAGGTTAATAAAATCGGACAATACGCACGTTTGCGCGACTCAAAAAAACTTATTAACTCTTTACCAAATTATAAATAAAACCTGATTTCCCTTCCTTAGCAGATGAAATAGGCGATCCACACCCAGATATGAATATTAAAGTTGCCGTCTTTACAGTAATCGAAAGGTCAAGAAATACAAAACTACTTGAGATTTGGTCTTATCGCATAGCCACAAACGCCTCGAATAATCGCTTATTCTGGCATTTCAAGAGGGGCTAGATGCCTTAAAGTTTATGGAGTCTTCTTCAACTTTTATACTTTGTGCATGTGAGGAGCAAAAGCTCTGACAAGATCATGCATATGGGCAGGCTTGTCGGAGCCTTCGCCACACGGCAATGCAACAAGAACCAACATCTCACAGATTAAAATTTCATAGTGGACCACTGATTTATTTTCTCATTCAGTATGATTTGAATAGTATAAATTTCAAACATCGTCCGGCCGCATATATCTAGCCTGGTCAGTCTCTTATCCACATTTATTCGCAAAGCCCTTTTCTTACACTGGGGCTCAAAACAACAACAGGTATAGGTGAATAAATACGCCTGTTTTACCGATTTCTATGTTGAATTCTTAGCTAAGAACCGCCCAGTCTCTCTTATCTGGTCGAACTATATTCATAGTAAATTCATAGGTAGAGAATCCTACTCATGCGACTGCACACCACATCAGTGTGTATACTATAAATAGACGCTATGTCTTGTACATTGAATCAAATTTAACCAAATTAATTTCAGCATTAGCTAGAACAGGACGATACCAGAGTTGGAAATGAAGATTTTACTATGACACAAAACTTGTGTTTTGTCATAGAAATGAGGCCCCCCAGGGGGGTCTGTGCTCTTTTGATCCCTGAAAATAATGCATTGAGCTCCCCGTCTCCCTGCAAATAATGTCCTCGTCTCCCTAAAAGTATTTGCCTTTGCTCCCCAAATCCCTAAAATAGTTCAGCTTCTCCCCAAATCCCCAAAAATATAAGCCAATTCTCCCTAAAATGTATTTATCTTTCCGAAGAATTAAAATCACATACTTAAAAACTATGAAGCTATATAAGAGCGCATGACTAAATGATCACTTAATATTTTGTCTTATACATGTAAAGACAGGTCTTTGCCATGGAATACATGACATATAAAAGCCATGGAATGCATGACATATAATTAATTTCAATGAAATGCATTATATATGGCTCAAAGTATGAGGCCATCCTTAAAATGTTGTTGCTGTACCTGGTAGAGTTTAGAGACATACCATTCGTTTTTTTTTTCTTTTTGGGAACAGGGGCTGATTTTTACCAACAGCTTAAACTAGATTTTTCTAGACACTAGTGAAAGCATTTAACTATAAAAAGTCTTTTCTACAATTACTTATTAGAGCCTATACGCTTGTTCAACTTCAGTTAAATCAAGTAAGTATATATCTGATAAGCTTTCTTCAAAGATTCCTTTAAAAAGGGCAAATTACCTAAAAAGATAATAACATGGCAGGTTTGTAGGAGGCCTCGTAACATTGTGTAGTCACACTGTTGCTAGGGTGTCCGGGGGTACGCTCCCCCGAAATTTTTTTGACAAAAATCATGTGATCTGATGCAATCTGGGGGTCCCAAAGTTTGTTATCACCAACCTAAAAATCAACAATTTTAAGGAAAAAAATCAACAAGAAAACTGAAAGCTGCATAGTCTGTAACTTTCGATCTTTTAATTTTAGAACTAATGTTTCTATTTTTCAAGAAAACAGTAAAAAAACTAAAATTCAGGTATAAATTTTACCAATTTCGTAAATCTTAACAAATTATCAGTATCGAAACAACTGCATTTATGTTAAAATTAACTGTATATATACTGACGGACTTTAAAAACGCAACAGTTACTTCCCTTTATATATCTCAAAATACAGTTGTATGTAAAATTCCTTTGCTTTGATGTTGTCAACCAAAGCTGGCTTCTTTAGCAAGCACTTTAGTTTTGATTGTACAACTAAACTGGACGACGTTATTTGCTGCGTATGAATTTAGCCATTTAAACATTTCTTAAGGAGAAGAGATTTTAAGCTATTGAATGAAAGGGTGCACCAAGATAAACGTCATATACGCTAATAAGCTGTATCGCAGACCTTCCAATCAATATGAGAGTGATTCCTCGATGACTAACAAAGTCCATGATACAAATTTGATGCTTCTCGTGTTTCTTGATTAAAAGAAGTAGGGACTCTTTCACTCATAACATTTGGTCACATGAAACAGTTGACCCCTCTCTCAAAAAGTTTACAGTTTAATGCTTTATGTTCATCTTAGTTGGACAAGTTTTCCATGTTTGACTAACAAATGAATGCTCTTTAACATACAACCAAAATGATTGTTGTACCTTCTTGTTCGAGACATAAATTAAAGCTGTTATCCAAGTGTTGCGTTTTTAAAGTCTGTCAGTATAATTATTTGAGGGACGCAAATAATTACCAACAAGAGAAATACACACCTGTTTTATAAGATTATTCACTTTTCCGTGCAGTTTTCAGCTATAGTGAACAGATTTATTGTGAAAACATAACTTAATTCTACTTTTACAAATGATTTAAAAACAAAATAAAAATATTTCGAAAAATGTTCATAGTTGCAGACTTAGTCTCTTTAATTGCCATTATTTTTTCTCTCAGATCAATCTAGCATGCTAGTAGGAAAATAAATACATTTAGAATTTACAAGGGGGGTCTGGGGCCCCAGAAGCAGAAGAATTTTTAAAAAATCAAACAAAATTGAGGCTTTTCCTTATTTTTTTGTTTTTGCTTTTGGCAAGGCTCCATATATCCCTAAAATTATGAGCTTGCTCCCTAGCTCCCCTAAAATAATTACCAGTGCTCCCCAGCTCCATGAAAATAAATAGCCATTCTCCCCAGATCCCCAAAACCCCTGGGGGGCCCAGAAATACCAAAATCACATATAGTATATCCTAAATTACCAAGAAGACGTAGAATTCCAAGAATCAGATGAGTCCCTGGCAAAACCGAAGTCAAACAAGGCAAATTCGTCGAATTATATCCCCGACGAAGGGTTATTTTAGTGAAACGTGTAAATCACCAAACATAAATAATATTTCTCAAACCCCTAAGTTCACCTTGGGTATCATACAGATCATAATTAAAAGGCGATCAACTAGTTTAGTGCCTATATCAATAAAATATACTTATCTGTGCGATTTCAATAATTGACCTTTCAACCCAACCCAGAGGTCAGGGGTGTAAGGTCGAAGTTTTTGCCTCTTCGTTGACCTAAGCTTCTTTCACTTTAATTTGATATATATGCAACCACATTCAAAAATATTTTTTTTTTACCTTTTGACCCAGGTGCTGAGGGAGTGTGTATGGACAGAATATTTTCTTGAATGGTGCTATATGCTCTATTCCCTGGCAGACGATTCTCATGAAATATGTGACGTTTTACCATAAATTTGGTAAGATGTCGCAAAATTTGTCGTCTGCTGCAGTTGTGATTGGCGCTTTATGGGTTAAGCCAAAAATGCATGATACCGCAGTTGGAATTGAAGATTTTACTATGACACAAAACATTTCATTTTGTCCAAGAAAAAACACAATCATAGATAGTATAGCCTACCTAGGTTACCAAGAAGAAAAAGACACAAGAAGATTAGCAAGTTTTTTAACCTAATTCCATCAAATGGACTTTCCCATTCTTATTACTTGGGCGATTCCATATCTTATTTAATGTCTTGGAATGGTAGTTTAGTTCACCTGTGCAGACGGCTTATGTGTGAACTTATAGTAACATAGCATAACATAAAGTATATTCAGGCTTAAGCATAAAACAGATGTACCAATGACTACAGCGTGTCTGTCTGTCAACATTTTCAAACATTTCCTCTGAAACTACCGGGCGAATTAATCCCCAGTTGCATATGGAGGGGAACGAAAGTTTGTTCAAATGGTTCTAGTCACATTACCAAGCTGGACACCATGTGGATATATATGAGCCGCGACATGAGTATTCCAACCATGTTGCATGTCCGACCAGCAAAGCCTCAGATCAGCCTGCGCATACGCGCAGTCTGATCAGAGCCTTTGCTAGTCGCTTGAATATTCTATGAGTGGTAAGCTACTGACTGAGCATCGTTTGGAGTTTCTCAGCTAAAAGGAGGCTGCATAGGCTCGTCTGAGTCTACACTTGTCAAAATGCAACAATTGTTGGAAATTACATGTCGTGGCTCATATGATATAAACCATTTAAAATCTTCTCCAGAGCCACAAGGAAGATAACCTTGGGACTTTGTATGAAGCATTTGGGATGTAGGCCTTAACAAATTTGTTCAAATGATGATTGTATGTTGACATTTAACCTACATAGCTGTGATCGGTAACCCTCGTTGTAATCTGCACATCAAAACAATAATTGTGTTAAATATGAACACCCTATGTCAAAATAAAAGAGGAGTTCGCGTTACAAGCCATGAACTGATTTAAAGTATATTTGACCTTGACCACTGGATAACCGCTTAGTCAAGCTTTCCCAGGCAAATAGTGTGGTTAGGTTAACTGACCGTCTCGACATGACCATAGCTGTTGACTGGGACGTAAAACCACAAACCAAACAAATAAGAAAATATGAACATCCTCGAGAAAAAAAGAGAAGTTCGCGTTACGAGCTGTAAGGCAGATTTTAGTTTATATGATCTTGAACTTTGACTCCAAGGTCATATCGATGATCTGAATAGTTCATTGGAATCTACACGCCAGAGGAGGCAACCATAGTGCTAAATATGAACACCCTCGGCCAATGATGTAGGATTAATTTGGGTTAAGTTTATGACAAAAACCAATTCACAGACGAATGGACGGACGGACAGATGGGTGGAAGGACGGATGGATGGGACTGAAAACAATATATCCAACTTTTTTTCTAAAAAGTGTTGATGTAGCATTATTAAAATGAAATATTGTTTTTTGATGATGGCAAAGTATTTTGTTGAAACGTAATAATAGGGAAATTGATATAAAAACAAAAACGAAAATCAGAGAGAATCGTTGCCTCTCATGAGACTCGAACCTGTTACTGCATGGCCTAATATTCATGTATGCTAACTACTATTAGACCGTGAGCTGCTAATAGACCCCGCTCACCCCAGAGGGAATTTTGTACACTATGATTTTCTAAAACTACGTTATATAAGAAGAAAAATGACTATTGTTGGCCATCTGGCAGTGTGGGGGGGGGGGGGCGTCACCGTGTAACAGCCATGTTAACTACGTTACCCTTTACCTCTCCAAATCCTATTGTCCAAATGCAAAGCTATACATAATTTATATTTATCCACATGCTGATTGTCTTAAAAGCATTTAATTAAATGCGGCAAATAGCCAGTATGTGTTAAAACAGCATATGCATACTATATTGCAGTTATATATGTTACTTTATTTCAAATAAACTACTATTTAGCCTTGTGCAACCACTAGACCATGTGCTGCCAAAATACCTCCTAGGCGGGGTTTTGTACACTATGATTTTCTAAAACCACGTTATGTAAGCCACAAAATAATGCATGTTTGCTCTTTATGGGTTGGGACGTTACCCTGCAATTGCAAAATTTACTATGTTACCCTAAACTAATAGAAACTCCTCTAGTTTAAATATCAAAATTATTCCTTATTCTTACAAATCAATATTATTTTGTAATTGAAAGTAAATGACTAACAGTATAATCTTAACTCATTTATGTACCTTTAATTACTGTTACCTACGTTACTTTCTCTTGAATACATTAATTTAATGCAAAAATAGCATTATATGAGTTTAAACTCCTAATGGGCGTAAATTACTGCCATTTTAGGGCTCAATAATGTGAGAAATAATGAAAAGTGTCTTCTTTAACATAAAATATAAGTGAAATTAAACTCTGACAAAAGCACAGGTGATGAAAAGGAAGAAACTTGAACTCAAAGCACATAAAATGCTATTTCAATTAAGAGTTGTTTTTTATCGAATATGTAAACTTCACTTATAGAAATTACTTATTTTAAAGCTGCATAGTCTGTAATTTTTGATTTTTTTAATTTTATAAATAATGTTTCGATTTTTTAAAGAACACAGCAAAAAACTAAAATTCAGGTATATATTTGACCAATTTCGTAAATCTTAATAAATTATCAGTATCAAAACAACAGCATTTATGTTAAATATTAACTGTCTTTAATTATTGAAGGGACGCAAATAATTACCAACAAGAGAAAAAACAGCTTTATTGTGAAAACATAACTTAATTCTACTTTTACAAATGATTTAAAAACAAAATAGATTTTTTTCGAAAAATGTTCTTAGTTGCAGACTTAGTCTCTTTAATAATCAAATCATTTTTCTTAAATGCTTGAATAACATCATTTATCTCTGACACTTGTATGTGTTAACTTAATTTCATACATGCAATGATATATACAAGACATTTTCCATACTGTCTACAGTTCAGTTTAGACAAAACAGGATCTTTAACATGTAGTAGCTTAGTAAGATCTATTACCAAAAGTGTGAGCCAGCCAAATAAATATACAGCTTATCAGCTATTGATTGCAACAAATATAATTAAAACAACTAAGGACGAGAGCTAGCTCACAACTTGTAAAATTTTAAGTCATTTGAGGCATGGTTAACATTGAGAAATGAAGAATATATTCGGTGTTATCCCCGGTCCTTTCAATGAAAACTGAAGTTCTTTTAAATCATAACAATTTCTATCTCAAATATGACATGCCTGTCCCTATGGTTATAATACCTATGGTAGTAATCAGCATGTCTAGTTTGGTGAAGAAAAAAAAATTTGATAACACGCATAACAAGACTATTTAAGGAGATTATTACACTTATCATCTGTTTTACTTGTTTCTACTATTTTGTGAAGCAGCTAGCTAGGGCAGCATTTGCTCAAAATGTTCAATTTAGTCATATATTTAAAAGAGATAAGCTAATGCTTAGAATAGATCCCTTCCATTGTTAGTATTGTATTATAGACATGACTAAATGAAAGGAATTCAACAGTTTATTTGGATTTTTATTTGAATTATTTCTGTCAATAAGACTTAGTTTGACTGTGTAATTTTGTTTTCTATTAAATTTGGTACTAAGCATGCGACATGGAAACATGATCATTGTTATGAAATGGCATCCTATGTTGGATATTTCAAATCAAACTAAATAGATTATAACTAGTAACAAAAAATAAATCATATGGACCAGCACATTTTATTTGGTACTAGTACCCATTGCAGTGTCAAGAAATGAGGGCTCATGCAAGCCTTGTAAATGTGCAGACTCACTAGAGCCTTTGTTGTCTGCATCCACAAAGTATGGGTAAATAGATGCAGACTCAGACCAGAATTAATATGGCTAACTCGACTGAATCAGCATGAGCAATCTATGGATCTGAGATACATGTATTTGCTAATGTGTGATAAGTATCAAAATCTCACGTTCTGGACAAATCTTCTATTGAGCGCTTTATAAATTACAATAAATGAGATCAACAATTATTTTTTCATCTAAAGGCAATACTGTCAAAAACAAATCTGATATAAAGTTCCAATATTTGGTATACTATATGAGCCGTGCCATGTGATTTCCAACAATTTGCCATTTTGACAAGTGTAGACTCAGATGAGCCTATGCAGCCTACTTTTAAGCTTAGAAACTCCAAATGGTGTTCAGTCAGTAGCTTAACAATCATAAAACACTCAAGCGACTAGCAAAGGCTCTGATCAGACTGCGCGTATGCGCAGGCTGATCTGAGGCTTTGTTGGTCGCACTTACCACATTGTTGGAAATCTCATGCACTGGCTCATATCATACACACATGTTACATAATGACAATAGAGTCTTTAAAGTTACACTGCTGTCAATATCTGAACATTTTGGTATCCTTTTCAATGTGAAAGAAATATGATTTAACTTCGAAAACCCTTTTCTAAATTTTATAGACGATACTTTGATTTGATATCTAAATTCAAAGTTGGACTTAAATCTCTCTTGCGCCAAGGACTTTCGAAACCTGAATTCTATGGTGACTTGGTGTATAAATTGAAGAAGATTTTTGGCTCTGATTATTTTTCAGCGTAGTTCATTAAAATTATTTCCCATTATAAAAAGATTGGCTATAACATTAATGTATTGCAGCAGACTGCATGCTTGGTGGTCAACCCAATCACGGTTGGCAACTTTGCTTTCCTCTTTAATTGCACGCTGGTGGGTCGGACTTCAGACTGTTTGACGGTTCCGACTTAAAGACCTATCTATTGATGAGATGGTAGGGGACTGATACTTTGGCTGTTTGTTGGGCCAACCGGGGTTTACCTGTTGGATTTCTTTTGCTCCGGTATTCAGTTTTATTTACGGTTGAGTCCTTATCTTTGCTTCATCTCCTTGTTATATCTTGATTTGTGTGTTCTGGGAGATGATGCATTGATAAGTTAGGGGTCTTTCATGCAAACCAAATATCTATGTATCTTGATCCACATCTAAATTAAGGGTGAGGTTGGCGCCGTTAAACCGGTTTAAGCTCTCCAGTAGAATATTTTACTGACCGTTCCAAGGCGGTACTTCTTTTGTGGATCGTTTATGTTTTTTCTGTCTTGTGTTTGCTATGCTTTTGTGTGCGTCTTTTTATATGTACCTTGTGGTCACCTGCTGGGAAAGGGCTGACCTCTTGGCTCTCGTTTGTGGTGTCCAACTGTGTGTTTGTCACTTTCCCATTGGTATCCTGGGTCAGGTGTGTTACTTGATTGTATCGATTCCTGATCTTTGCACCCTTACTTTCTTTGTTTTGGAGATGATTAAATGAAAAGATCCACGGTAATTAGAAATGTATAGGTACTTACCACCAAAATCATGTACATGTAAGTATTCTTTGTTGACATTGCATGTAAGTCTATCATCGATAACAATGTTTATACTGAGTAGAGTGTTATCCCAATACTTTTTTTCAGAACAGTTGATTTTTGCATATGTCTTGAATCCATACCCTGGTGTGTTTGCAATTCATTCTTATTGTTAATATCCATAAAACGCTTTGCTATAATTTGGTCATGTCACATTCTGTATAGTGGAAATTAGCATCAGCTATTTTAGCATTAATTGCTAAAACTACTGCTAAAACTACCAATACATGTAAGTAGGATTTCATGACTGCACTTTTTACTTTAAATATTTTACTTTTCCATCCAACATTCTAAACGAACATTGTGAAATATTTTTTTTACATCAACTTGAATGTCAAATTCAGCCTGGCCTTATTCTGGCAAATAAAGTCCTATAAATTTAAATTGGTATCGTAAGTAACAATTGGCTTGCTTTCTTGGCTATGATAATATCACTTGTGATTATTGTCATGTAAACTCCATTATATCATTTATGTTTCCCATTTCACAGAAATATTTGTTCTAAATAAACCATTTACTTATAAAATTTACATTGCTTAAGCAAAAGATCAGACGAATTATGTTGATTTAATTATCAGTTTCATCCATTAAACAATAAAAGCTATGCTGAAGATAAATTAAACCTATTTAAAAGCCAAAAGTAAAGTAATGCATCAACATATGTATACGCAAATACAACACTGTCAGTATAAAATTTGATTTAGAGACGTTCTCTTCAAACAGTATATGATTACATACACTTATAATACATAGTATCTATGTAACATATATAAATTTTTGCTCTACCAACTTACATATACTTGATTTTATCTGGGTTGTAATAGCACAAATATTTTGTATGCTACAACCTACCATACAATATGTAGTAAAAACAAGTTTTTGTTATTTTAGATGAACCAAATTATACAAGGAATATCAGCATGTATTGTGTTACCGACTATGTTTGTATAATTTGAGCAGCAGTTAACTGGATACACTAAAACTATTTGGTTGCTGTTAAATAAGTGACTAGATTAAACTTAGCGTTCTTCAGATTAGTAATACAAATCTAAATCCACCATACATAAACATTTCAGACTCAAATTAATACTGTCTTTCACAGTATTTTAGACATACTATAGTACCTTATGATTATATACTTTATATGGTAATATATGCTACTTTAACAATTTTGACAGAACATGGGAACTTATCCTTATTCAGCTGGTACTGGAGAGCAAAATTGTCTTTGTTAATGAGGTTTAAAACCTATAACTTTGTCCAAATCAACATTTTTTCTAAAAAGAGTACTAAATAAACTATTTCACAAAAGTAAATATGCTTTGACACTTTGAAATAGTTCTATTGTGGACAAACTAATATCTTTATGTCTATTTAACACTAAAATCAGTTCTGAAACGAAATACCCTTTAATATATCATTGAGGGAATTAAGCAAAATATAGAAAGTAAGAAAGACAGCAAGGATCAGGAACAATTACAATAAAGTACCACACCTGTACCAAGATACCAAATGGGAAAGTAACAAAATCATAATAAACATCACAAACAAGAGCCAAGAGGTCAGCCCTTTCCCTTCAGGTGACCACAAGGTAGCAATGAACAGACGCGAAAGCATGACAAACACAAGATATAAATAACACAAATGATCCACAAAAGAAGTACCGCCTTGGAACGGTCAGTAAAAATATTTTACTGGTCGGCTTAAACCGGTTTCATGGCATGCCAACCTCATCCTTAGAGTTTGTAACATATGTTGCATATTGCCAAACAAACAAAAAAACTGATACTTTACACCAGAAACAATGTTTAATATCCCCTTTTACTCTTGTTTATCAATATAATGCTCATATATGGTGTTTAAAAGCTCACAGATAGGATTACATGCTTTGTACATAACGTTTTCTTATGGGATGTCATGTTCAACAGCTGATAACTCCTGTAGTTTTTGTGATAGAAGCAAGCTGTATGCAGTTTTGAAATGGTCAGTTTATTGTATTGTCTTTTAGAGACATGTTATTTTAATCTAAAATATTTATTGAGAAGTTTATAAAAAGATATGATTACAGGCTTTGTTTATAACGTTTTCTTCTTGGCTGTCATGGTCAACAGCATAAAACTCTTGAAGTTTTTTTTTTTGTGATAGAAGCAAGCTTTAAGAAAAACATCGTCTACGGAATTCCCCCTGTGCTCGGACTCAGTATAAACGGACTGGTCACTTACGGAAATACAAAGTTATGTTGTCGAGGCTTTATTTTAGCCCTATTTCAAAGTACTACAGCCAATAAAACTGATTCTAAACATACCCGAGATTATAAGTTATTCACGGTATGCAAAGTTGAAATATTACAAGTTAGGCCGACCTTAAAAAAATATTGGTTTGCCGTGCTCCTACCTACCCACCCAAAACAGGCCCTACCCCCAAAAAAGTATTGCCTTTCTGAGAATCTTTTTTTTTTTATTTTTTTTCTCTAAAAGCTGTTAACAAATACTTCTTTAAAATCATTAAGAGCTGTACTTTAATTGAAGAAAGTTTATAGAGACTGTTATCATATGCATTCTTACCTTATATACAGCATTTGTAAACCTCTAAAAGTTATAGTAAGAAGAGGTCATAAAATTATGCTGAATTTCTAAAAAAGAAAAAAAAGACCTACCTACCTACCCAAACTGAAATTGATGGGTAGGAGCATGGCAAACAAATATATTTTTTAAGGATGGTCCTACAGTAAATAAAATTGAAGTTTTCTCATCTTTTTAGTTTGATTTCTGACGATTTTCGGCTAAAAATGCAGAAAATAGCTAAAAATGGTACCTTGGTTTCTTGCTGATGTTCATAAAGATAGATAAACTTTCAATACATATAATAAAACAGTTTTAAAGATAATATATTGGACCGTTGCTTTTTGAAGAAAAAATCACAGATATGTATCTGTATCTGTTCGTTAAGAGACAGCAATCACACTTGATTATTATGTCTCTATGGCGGTAGAAAAGGGAAAGAGGGAAATTTAGGAAAGACAGAAATTAGTTGATAGAAAGGCAGAAAAAGCTAAAAATTTGCAGTCTGATTTTGAAAAAGTTAAAAGTTTGCAGTTTGATTTTTCGGAGTCTTCATTGGGTAAAAAGACCAATCCGGCTACAGTAACTGCCACTGAGTAAGTTCGCCCAACCGGCACAGCTCTAAGAACCCTCTGGCCCTACTTGCAGACTGCCTCCTGCGCTAGCTTAAAAGGTAAGAGTGGAGAGCCCATGCTTGAAGGATACCAAGTCAGGGGCCTCGGCCACAGTGGCCGGCAAAGAATTCCAAACTGGGATGGTTAAAGGGAAGAAACTGTGCTTGTAGGCATCTGACTTTGATGAAATCTGTCTGAGTTTCTTCGTGTGATTGGCTCTTGTCCTAGTACTGGCAGGCGTGAGATAGGCTGAGGCTGGTATATCCACCAGATCTTGGATTACTTTAAAGAGTAAGGTCAGTTGTATTTTCTCTCTCCTTGATTCTAGTGATTCCCAATCCAGATATTGCAGCATGTCTGTTACACTACTCATCTTCATCTTCCGGATACAGGTCAGAAATCCAAAACTGGAATGTAACTTTGACCACGGTGAGGTTAGGACAAGTTGGTCACCTCTCAAGAGCATGTACAGTAAAAGATTTCAATTTTTACAGTTAAAACTATATACAATCGTTGGCTTGATACGCTGTGGACGGAGGCTGGACTGCTATCCTGGCATAAAGGGCAGTCTTGAAGGCCTCGATATCCTGCATGTCTGTAATAGAAGATGGTAGCTTGTCCCAGTCCTGTATGGTCCTAGGGTAAAACGACATCTTTTACACTGTCACGCTGGTGTAAGGAACAAAAAGCCTCTGTGACCCTCGCGTTCTGCTGTCGTTTGACCAGACGATGGATTCTGCCTCCGGGATCTCTACCAAGTTGTGTTTAATCTTGAAGAGCATGGTTAAACGTTGCATCTTCCGGCTGTCTTGAAGTGTTTCCCAGCCTAGTGAGTTAACCATTGCTGTGACACATACAAGCATAGCGTGCAGCGCGGCGCTGGACTTTGTCGAGGTAGTCCGCATCATCTGTCTTGTATGGATCCCAAGATGAAGAAGCATACTTCATTGTTGGACGGACCATGGGCTTGTATGTTGTTGACCTGACCTGTTTGCTGCAATCCTTGAGGTTACGCCTGAGGAATCCAAGGGTACGTGAGGCCTTAGCAGCTGTTGCTTGGGTGTGCTTCTCCCATTGAAGGTCGTCACTGAAGGTCTCTCCAAGGTATTTGGCGCTGTCTGCGACTTGTAGGCGTTGACCATGGAGAAAATAGTTGGTCTCCCTGCAGTATCGCTTGTTGGTTGTGATTCTCAGCACTGTACACTTCTCCGGGTAGAAGCTCATCTGCCACTTGGAATCCCAGTCCTCCAGAGCGGTTCAGATCTTCTTGTACTTTGGTAGAATCCCCGTCTTTCGCAATGTGCCTGTACAAGAGTGTGTCATCGGTAAACAAGTTAGCCTTTGATGATTTGCAGACAGTGGGTAGGTCGTTAAGTTATAATACCTATGGTAGTAATCAGCATGTCTAGTTTGGTGAAGAAAAGAAATCTTGTTATAAATAGGGAAATAGGGTAAATAAGGAAAAGGAGGTGACCAAGGACTGTTCCCTGTGGAACCCCTGATAGAACATCCAGTTTCTCTGATGTGCATCCTTCTACAAGGACCTGTTGTGTTCTTCCATGTAAGAATGATGAAATCCATTGAAATCCATTGAAGGGTGTTGTCACGTATGCCGTAGAAGCTGGATTTAAGCAGAAGCCTTTGAAAAGGTACCTTATCAAAGGCTTTAGCAAAGTCTAAAAGAATAACGTCCACTTGATCCTTTCCCTATTTCAAATTTTTGGCTATTCGTCGCTTCAGTGCTATAGTGTTCTAAGTGACATTTTGGTCAAAAATGAGTTATGCATACCGTTGGAAAGGGGATCAAATGTTCTATCTACTGGTGAAGGTTTCATTTGCCTATCTCCTCCCAGTAAGTTTAAAATCGCTGTGCGTTTCTGTTCTATCTACAAAAAGACAATTTCGTTCAGTGCTATAGTGTTCTAAGTGATTTTCATCCAATGACCAATGACGATTATGTCACGTGACTGGGTGAGTTCAGTGTCATACTGTTCTATCTACATAAATTCACTTCCCTTGGTGAAATTGCTAAAAATTGCAGTTACCTCCCTTACATAAATTTAAATTTCCTAAATTGAAGCCGTTTGTTGGTCTTATGACGAACTAATGGCTATATAGGCTACTTTTGGGTCCAAATAATCCGCTCAGTCAAAAATATAGTGCAAAGTGTTCCATGGACAGAATAATAAGCTGTAGAAACAGATTACCTCCCTTACACATATCTAAACCGCTTTAATTGAAGTAATTTGTGGATGTTATTACAAATCAATTGTTAAATCTGCTACTTTTAGGTCCAAATAATCAGATCAGTCTAAAAAATTATACAAAGTGGCCCCATTGACAGAAAAATTAACTGTAGAAACAGATTACCTCCCTTGCATAAATTTTAATGGCATAATCCGTGCTTTTTGTTACTGTTATGCCAAATAAATAACTAAATCTGCTACTTTTAGGTACAAATAATCATTTCTGTTCAGACTAGTATATGAATCGACTCCATAACCAGAATAATAAGCTGTAGGAAAATATAGAACACTATAGCACTGAACGCAGAACGCGATTTTTAGGGCATAATGTTCTATCTGCAAACTGTAAAATGCCCGTAAATTTCATATTACTGTACAAATTTCTTAAAACCAAGGTTATTTACACTGTATGTATACATTTTAACCCTCTGGTGTGATTCAAAGGTCTGTGTTAAATAAGGCATCAAAAATCAGGATGCTAAAATTTTCAAACTCATTTTTCTCAAAACTTGTGCAATGGTAGATAGAACACTATAGCACTGAAGCGACGTATTCCCTGTATTGTGGCAATCAGCTGCGTCTCACAAGAACGTTTTGAGCGAAAACCATGTTGACTTGCGGTGAGAATCTTGTGGGAGTTGAGATGTTTCATGGTGGAGCTGATTTATGTTCTAGCATTTTGCTTACTACTGATGTAAGAGAGACTGGACGGTAGTTTGCAGGGATGTTACGGAGGCCTTTCTTGTAGAGTGGTGTTATCAGAGCCTCTCTCCAGTCGGAAGGAACTGTAGCTGTGTCCAGCGAGGTTTGGAATATAGTGGTGAGCATTGGGGCGATTTCCTCTGCTACCATGATCAGAAGTCTAGTCAGTATGTTATCAGGTCCAGACGCCTTGTGTGGTTTAAGGTGTTTAAGGAGTTTGATGACACCCGGGGTAGAAATGATGATGGGTTTCATGGATGGAATTTTACTTTGTCCTATGTCCGGAATGTTCGTGAGATTCTACTTGGTATAAACAGACTGGAACTGGTGATTTAGGATGTCAGCCTTGCTGGTGCTGCGACTATGTAGAAAGCCATCTTGATTTAGAAGTGGTGAAATGCCTGTGGTTTCTTGTTCTTGCTTTTCACATAGGAGTAAAAACGTTTTGAGTTTGCGGTAAGATCCTGGTTGACTGTGTCTTGGATGTAAGCCTGATGTGCTCTTCGCATCTCCCTCTGTGTTTCAGCTTTCTACTACTTGTGTTGTGGTAGGGGTTGGTTGCATACCTTGCTGCCCGTCTCTGCACCATCTCGATTTTCCGTTTGCCTTTTGCTGTATATGGGCTCCATACTGATGCGCAATACTCTAGGTTGGGTCGAACAAGTGTCTTGTAAGCAGCAGCCTTAGTATCAGTATAGTATTAGTATTATATGGCATCATGCAGAGAAATAACGGATATATGATTAATTAATCGTCAACATACGTCAGTTTTGAAAGCTCAGCCACGACAACTTATTTACAATATATACATGTACCTGTACGGATGGGTATAATGATTAGTGAATAATGGTCCTTTTTTAATGAATAGCCCAAAATTTTTAATGAGATGAATAAATAAATGGGCTATTTTTTTTAATGAATAGTGAATACCAGACCCCCCCCCCTCCCCCATCCAGACCCTCCTGTATGCCAGTTACCAGTCCGTGTATATTGGGTCCGAGCCCTGTGGGAGCAAAACCGGACTATTGAGGTTTCGAGTCATTTCGGATCGTCGCAATCGATTAAAGTAATTCAGTCCCGTTTCGGTGTTATTATCGGTCTGAGTCGTTGGGCGTTTGAATTTTAAATTAAGATTTCAAAAGCCTTTGATTAACAGAGATTGAATAGTCAGCCAATGAAATTTTAGAGCGGTGATTTGGAAATTGAAAACAACTTCGCGATGTTATAAAGAAACCAAACAATAGCAATATCCCGTTTATACTGGTATAGAAATTTAAAATGTAAATTAGCTTTTCGGATTTTATATCCAAAGTATATTTCACAGCGTCAACAAACTGGAATGGTTTGAACGGTTCGGACAAAGGCTAGCTCGGCCATGGGGCGTTTTTGCCTGTATACTACATTCCCATGATATCGACATGTTCATGATATCGACACCAAAAGTTATCCCATGATCTTTCGTCTGACTCGCCACCGATCGGTTGTTTACATTTCTGCTTCAGTAACCAGGAAGTCACTCTACACACTCATCAGCAATTTGAAGAAAAATGTCAAGACTTACTTGTGAGCGCAAGTTATGTTTAAACAAAGGTCTTTTATTTCCAATATGCCTTATTTGTCCCTACCCCCAATATCAATGCAAATTATTTATTTGTCATAACAATCAGTTTTCAAAAACATCTCTTCTGCTTGAAAAAGCGTCTGCATGACCAATCAGGTGACAAACCAAAGTCACATGATTGCCGTAAATGGAATCCATATTATTAGAAATAAAAGTATGGGAAGCCTTAACTGTCTGAAAAAGAGAAATCCTGAAGATGAGACAGAAGACTGTGTTCGTCAGGTTGGAACAATGGGAGTATTTGTCACTTTTCTTCACACTGGATGCATCTTAAAACTTGCACAGAAGTCAGAGTGTTGAGAAGGGGCAGCAAATCCAGGTGTTCTCACTGCATGTGTACACTAAAATTAAGCAGGTCGGGTCAGTATATGAGACTTGTTAAAATTGTAAATTGTTATTTCATGAAGATGTGTTATCTCATTATATACTGCTACTTAAAGCTCATTTGATTTTTTTGCTTAATTTTTTGTCAATATTAAATCCTCATTGGACCCTCAACAACAAGATCGCCAAGTATCAAAACTTTTGCCTGAATGGCTGCCCATAGAAATGGCATTCATGCTAACATGTCGATATCATGGTAAACTCCCCTTATGGTCACATGTCCAGCATGGCATCCGGTCAGCAGGAAATGTAAACACAGAGAAACTATTGACCAACATTTAAAATTATCAATAGTTAGAGGACATATTACGGTAAAAGTATCAAAGAAAGGGGTCAGTGTATTCCTTGGACCAATTCACTCGGACCATTGGACCTTGGACCGGTCCAAGTAATTACTTGTTGGACCAGATGGGGTGTATTCCTTGGACCAAATATCAGTTGGACCAGTTTTATTACCATTCAAGCTGGTGAAGATCATTATACTAATTAGCATGATAATATGAAATATTAACTCTTTATTTGCAAGAACCAAGACAGAACAAGCATGTGCAAACATATAGTCCCAGATCAGACTGCTCTTAGACTTTTGATTGCATTGTTTTATAAGCAAATTACTGGGTCCGACAATTTACCAAAATCCCCTTGAAATCACCAAAATCACCAGAATAAAATAGGAAATCACCATTTCATTTTCATTTTAATGTCATTATATGATAAGAATTAGTTTGATAAACTTATTTTTACTTGAAAAAAAAATGGGGAAACCATGTAAAAATTTCATTTATAAATGCAGCACACAGAGAAACACCAGAGAATAATACGACATCACAATTTTATTGTTGATTTATACCATAATGAGACAAGAATTGGTCTAATAATAAGATAACTTATGCTTCAAAAAGATAAAGAATAAAAAAAAAATCACTTTTAATCCAGAGCAGGGCGAGTTTACTGAAATCACTATTAAAATATGAGAAATGTAGATGTATTGTTGAAATTAAATGTAATTGGACGGTACTCATTATTCATTGCATATTATACCAATTTATCATACTAATTCTTATCATATTGTGGCAATAAATTGACAATAAAATGGTGATTTCCTACATTTTTCCTAGTGATTTCAGTGATTTTGGTTAATCGTCGCACTGCAAATCATTCATTGATAAATATATAGAGTTCATCAGGGTACCCATTGAAGATTCCATATTATAATTTTCAACATTAAAAGAGTTAATATTTAAAAGATTATTTGGAAGGGTAAAAATCATTAGAAAACAATTTATTAATTTTATTATTAATATTATTATCTTCTTATCTACAACATAGAAAAATCATCAGTTTAACAAATGATGAAATCAGCAAGATGTAATTATGCAATTTCAACCGTTTGGTTACTAAGTGTCTTCTGCTGATTCCCTTTTCAAACAGTTTGGACCCAAATCAGTTCCAACAAAATGTTGGGTGTGATCTGAATAAGAACTATTTGGACCAAGATCAGGCCTACCTGATCCACTCTGAAGGTATTCTTGAAAGAATTTTCCAAAAAGGTTGATTTCGAAAGAATGTCAGCAGACGACATTAAAAAAACACACACACTTAAAAAACATGCAAAATTAGCATGAAGGCCAAGAGTGCCAAAAATAAATGTTGTAACCTTAACCCTTGTCATGCTGAATATTTCTTAAATACATGTACTACACTCCCTCACGATTTTCATCCAATTATTTTTATAAGTTGATTTACGGGATTTATTTTCAGATTTAGGGTCGAGGAGGAGAAAACAAAAACTCTGAAAATGACCAATTGACTTGTCATTTTCAGAGCATTTTTTTAATTTCCAGAAAAAAAACAAACAGTAAAACTAGTAGGGTAAAGGTATTAAATTTTTAAATATCTCATCATTTTCCTAAATACATTGTACACTAGGAAAATCAACAAATGCAAATTCGGTTCACATCCATTTAAAGCAATGCTTATAGTGGAATCAGGCTATTTATCAAATTGTGCTACAAATATGACATTAGCAAACAGTGCAGTCCCATCTGAGATGTGTACAGGTGGCGATATCTAATTGGCTTATTGCCAATCGAAGGTCTCATTTCTTTCAAGTGTACATTGTTAACTAATACCAACTGAGACCGATTAAGACTACCGAGGACTGCATGTTGTGCTATATTAGCATGTGCTATATTAGCACTCTTTGAACTTACAGTATGATTGTGCTGAGACTGTGACATTCTTGATGTAATTTCAAAGAAATTGTGTTAAACATTTGAGAAGGCATTTTAAAATGAAATAATAGCCTTATTAAGGTGATCAGCATGTGCAAAAATTTAATTTGGCTTCAAGTTTTGCATTTCAATGCAGAATTGTCACTGATAATTCCCAGAACATATCATTTTCAGGATTAAATATCTCATTTTTCCGTTTAAATTTCATAAAGAACTGACATTGAAACATTTGATATTAAATTCTCCTGATGAGTCAAACCATTCAAGGTCTTCACTGGTACCAGTTTATATTACTGAAAGAGGTTTTAAGATTTGTTGATGCAAATTCTCATCAAGGTAGAGCCTTCAAAGAAGGTTAATGCTTATTTCATGAGATAATATAATAAAATTAGTTGAATAATCGTAAGAGTATGAGGATTCTCCAAGTAAAACTAGTTTATTTTCGAGTATTTAATAACCTATAAAATTCATAGAATATATAAAAATGCAAAATTGCGATGTAAGTGTGTCACGCACTTTGATTATTTAATTATTAACTTATTCTTGTATTTATTAAGCAGTCTTAAGTTTACATAGAGTTTTCGTTCAATTTTATTGACTTTGGCCCATTCAGTTATTAGATATTAAGATTTCGCTGAGAAATTGGCCATTTTACTCATTTTAGTAGGAATCAGTAGACTAAATCAGTAGAACGAGGCTACTTTACCCTGTCGGGGTTCAAAGAACCACAAAGCCAGTTAGGGAGTCCCCACCTTCAGCCGAATCCGGGGGCCTAAAACAATCATATATAGGGATTTTGTGGGTGTCTAACCGAAGCAAGGGTCTCATTCTACCTCACTCTGTTAAGATTTACAGGTCTCTTACCCAGCATAATGCGCCAAAGTTTTAGCTCTTTTATACTTGTGTTGGTTTGTTCTCGCATTTAAGCAGGTGAATCTGAGACATAATCGCCTATGGATTAATGTTTTGGCGCAATATTAAGGTGTTTGAATTTTAAACTTCCTTCCTCAAGGCTAGAGTCAAGTACACAACTGCGTTCTGCAATTAGTATCTAATGTCTAAATAACGTCGGATCAACAATGTTATAATGTCATGTCACTGACAAAAACGCAGCATGTTCTTTTCATAGTTCTCCACTACACGTATGTTAAAGTTTCATGTCGATTAGAAGTGCTTTACAAGACACATTTTAAACACCGCCGCTTGGAAAACAATATCTGAAGGGCGTTACTAGTTTCTAGGCACAGGGCCCCTTCATCAGACGCTATAAAGATATTTTACGTTTGTAGAAACTTCATTTCATATCAGATGCATGTTGCGCATCGTATGTACGAAGTGGTTCTTTTTAATGTTTGAACATATTTCACTGTAAGCTTAATTTCTTTATTTGGACTATTTTAAAAAGTAACACTCTCTACCGCTCTATATACTGGAGAAGACAACGCATGGACTTCCTTACTAGTACTTTATACGACACACGACCAAAATATATAAAACCCTATTTCACAAAAAAATCCGAACGTTTTGAAATTCAACAATCTCATGAACAGTACAAATAAAGAGATAATCAGAAAACTGACTACATTTATAGATATAATAATAAAGAATGTTAAACCTAGTAATATCGTCACCGACTTCTGACAAACATAGGTCCAAATATACCAAAGCCTACACTGGCAAACATTTTCTTATCCACAAATTCAAACATTTGCTTTGGTGCTCACAGCAACCGTCTCATCATGCGGTTTCTTTGAGCACAAACAGCACATGGATTGGCGGAGATACAGTCTCATATAAAAGACCTGCTCAAATTTACAAAACTATGTCTCGATGTATTATAAATGTGCGATTTCAAAAAAAAAACTAAAAAAAAACATTTATGTATATGTATAACGTTCCATACCAGAGTGTGAACACTTTTAACCCATTGCCTGCTAGTCCAACTGATGCAAACAGTTTGGACCCAGATCAGACCCTACAAAGCGTTGTGCCTGATCTTGATCCAAACTGTTTTACAATCTCAAAATTTTCTGGAAAACAAACCGCAAATCATGAAAATTTTCGGGCATGCAAAGAGTTAATGACCAATGTGGTATGACTTAAATAATGTTGATTTGCGAAACGCACAATACTTATTATTCTTTAAAAGAATTCATATAAAAATTACTGGCACAAGTACAATCGTGTCTGATGAATGAAAGTTAAACTAGGCCAAGACTAAGTAGCCACTTTTGCACGAGATCTACAAGCTTATTGTTAATCATTGAGACCAGAGGCAAGTTCAATAATGCGAGCGCTCTCGGGCGCTCGTTGTACTGGTACCAGGCTTTAAACAATATGAATAAAGATAGGTACCAATCAACGAGCGCTCGGCGAGCACTCGCATTATTGAACTCGCCTCAGATTTACCTTGCAGCTATCGGCGGACATAACTGAGGTTAAATCGGGTCTCAATTGAATTGAATACCTGGATAGAATAGGATATATACATATGGCTACTTTAAATTCGATTCTCTTTCAATCGTGCATTTAAAAATGACATCGTATGGATTTGCCCCTTAGTTGTTAAATACAAATGTAACCTGAGAAAAATAAAGTAAATAAAAGGACACAGATCTGGCACGACAAAATGTCGGGCCTGATCTGGATCCAAGCTGTTTGACACTAGTCGCAAGGAAAGGTACATGCGAAAATATTTCAAGATTATTTTATACGAACAGACCAAAGTTCCACGTGGTGGCCACGGTAGACCCAGCTGAGTTCGCCCAATCAGGGTCTACTCAACAGGATCTTTAGTGTCTGTTTCGATCCAAAGTGTCTGGTCACAAGATCAGCGGTGTCACTTCAACTGTCAATATAATGACAAAGATTCTGGTATATTACAATAATTATTACGCTCTGAATAACTTTAGTAGAAAAGCTATCAGCTTTATGAAAACTTTGAGAAACACAATGATAAAACATATTTGTAAACTTTCCTGAAACAGAATGCTCATTTGGTTTGGCGGACACCGGATCAATACCGATTCAACGTCAACGTGACGTTGCAACGGGATCGATTCGACGTCCGTCCGACGCTCTGTTTCTGTACCGTTCCTAACAAGTACAGTTTGGAAAATAATATAAAAAAAAACATAAATAAGAATGAATACAGACCCCCACACCAGTGCGGCTATGAGGAAACAATGTCGTATTGATGTCGGTGCGAACATAACTTTGTATTTCCGTCAGTGACCAGTTTGTTTATACTCGGTCTGAGCAGGACCCCAGTTCTCTTATTCAAGCAATAATTTCTGATTTATTAAATTATTCTAAATGTTATTCTGCATTTAGATTTAATTAAAAAAAATGATCTAAGAATTTCTCTTTTTTCACTTTTAATTTAAAACTGAAAATTTTCAGGATTAAATATTTATATAAAATCAGAACATGGTTATTTTGTTACAAGCATTTATAACAACAGCATGTTACCTAATATGCTACCTGCCTGCTGGTCAATTGACAAGTCATTGCAAATTGACTAAAATCAACTGTGAAATTGATCACTGATCATCATTAATGAACAAAGATTCTCTGATAATAGGATGATTATCCCATGCAAATTGATACCATTAATAAGGAACAGTCAGGGGATACTTATTATATATCTTAAATTATCATATTTCTTTAAAGTTAAAGTGCAGAAGGATTGTTTTATCGTATCAAACAGTGTAGACTCTGATGAAATGCCACATACAATCTGGGGCTTCACTGTTTGCCAAAGTATAGGTATACTGTTTAGCCAGAATTCAAAGGTTTAAACATCAATATGAATTAACCCTTAATGCACCAGTTGCGACAAAAGTCGTCTGCTTTTCTCGTCTGCTGAAATGTTTAAGAAGCCTCTATGGCAAAAGTGTGGACCCAGATCAGAATGCTCCTATAGGAGCTGTCTGTTCTGGGTCCACGCTGTTTGCTTCTATACTTAATTCGTCAGTTATGTTAGGCAATTATTTTCAGCAGACGACATTTTCAGATGCATTTTTTTCTTGGCGCTTTAAGGGTTAACCCTTTTTTGTACCAAAGGAATTTCCCATAAAAGTTGATAAAAAGTCAGGATGGTCCATTTGTATATAATAAGAGGTCACAGGTTATAATTTCCCCCCAATATATAGTATTTCTTTCTCTGAATATTGATTTTGGCTTAGCAAACAGTGCAGACCCTGATGAAATGCCATATTATGTAGCATTTCATCTGGGTCTACAATGTTTGCCAAAATAACCGTTTAGGGGTTTCTGGAACACAAAAGGTTAATTCAGGAAAATAACAAAATCTTCTCTGGCTCATTAAAATCATTTTTTTTTTTGCAAATCTGTAATCTTTTTTCAAAAATACTATCAAGGATGGAGTGGGTTTGGTCGCTACCAAGCACCTCAGTGCCAAGCCCCGTGCCAAGCATGTTTCAAGGACTCCTGAATATTGAGGGTATATGGGTTCAACACAGAGTACCTTCAGAACCATTTAACCTATTGCTGTGAAACTTTCACAGAATGTTGCTATTATATAAAACTTTCATTTAAACCAATAATAATAAAAATAGTCAAGTGACCGTTGGCGGCCATTTTGGAAGCCATATTGAAAATATGAAAAATGCCTATAAACAACTATTTAATGCAAGAAAGATAAAACATCCATCTACACCAAGTATCAAACATAATGATTTATTCTGATATTATATTGTTTATCAGAAATAAATCAAAATATAGCAGTTGAAGGGCTTAATGTGTCCTGTATGTCATTCCCTTGGACATGTTTTTGTTGTTTTTGACGTCCGCCAAATCTAATGACATTACAAATATTTTTATAAAGTCAATTCTTGTACAGATAACTGCATAGACTTCCATATATGATATAATTATGTCCCCTGAATATTTTGAAATAAAAACAAAGATTTGCATCCCTTATAACGGTTAAAAATAGACAGCTATCAAATGTGCCTTTAAATTTTGCCTTCAGTCGCGTTTCGCAGTGAACGGTAAATTCCACTACAGTCGCGTTTAACAGCGAAAGTGTTAAATATGTTTATAGCAAGTTTTCAAATTACTTATTCAATCTTACCCACAACACCAAAGACCAGTCTCATATTGAGGCTACTGAGATAATTGATGGAAGTTAATAATAACAGTGGGGTAGGAAAGATATTTGTCGTATTAATTTCTGATCGCCCTTGAAACTGACAGTCTGTTTGACAAACTTTGATCACCAATATTTAGTTTTCTGACCCACTGTTGACAGTAGAGGCATACTTAACCGATGGCAAGTTTCAAAGTCACATTTCTTTCTTTGTCTATACATTTTGGAAGTTGTTAAACTTGCGCAAGAAATTGAACATTGTCTTTTAAGAATTTCATAACACACAGTTTGGCCACAGAGGCACAGAAGAATTATCCTGATAAGGATTGATTTGGAAATTATCAATGAATTTCTTTTTTCTATAGAGTGCAAAATGCAGATAATTTACGGTGATGTGATTCGGAGCTAATATACTACTTTTAAAAACCAAATTAATGTATTCATTGTGAATACTTTGTTTGTTTTGTTTGATTTGATTCTTTACGTCACATCAACAATCTTTCAGTTATAAAGGGATGGGTCTTCCTGGGTTGAACCAGTACTAAGCTAGGATTAATGTTCTTGCTCAAGGACACAACACAGTGACGCCAGTGAATGCCCCCACTCTTTCATCAAATGCTGTTTTAGCTTCCTAAAATTGTTTTTTTGTGGTGTGCTGAAACAACAGGGCAAACTTGCTTTCAGGAAAATATTCAAGTGTGGCATATTGTATCCTCCGTAGCCCAAATACTAAATCTTGTGGACTTCAATAATTCAGGCTGTAACCAGATGATGCTTTGAAATATGTCATAAAAAATCAGTATCATCAAGCTATGCAAAATTGTAATTTTCCCTCAAAGCTAAGTGATGCTTATCCTTTTTCGAAGTGTATATTTTGCAACAGCATTAGGCAAGCAAAATGTACTTGCATGCTCATTGGCATTTAAAAT
This sequence comes from Loripinus fragilis, assembly GCA_964019695.1. Taxonomy (NCBI): domain Eukaryota; kingdom Metazoa; phylum Mollusca; class Bivalvia; order Lucinida; family Lucinidae; genus Loripinus; species Loripinus fragilis. The sequence continues at coordinate 31,758,168 of OZ026514.1, forward strand.
GGAATGTAAAAACAACGACTACTAAATTTACATGTTTTACCATGTGTTCTCCCACGAAATGATTTTAAATACAAAATGATAAAGAGTAATGCTCTTAATATCTATGCAAACAAAAATATAAATCTACAAAATAACTGAGCACATCTGTTAAAGACTAAAATATTTTGGTCATTCAATTTGTAAATTAAACAAAATGGCGGTATCAGACTACTACCCAAACTACCATGAATTGCCACAAATGGATAGATTCTGGAATTTGTGGAATTTTGTGAAATTTTATGTCCATTCGTGAAGTGTTATGTTCTTTTACGACAGAGTTACAAATGTTCGGCAGATTCGGCTAGGATTGTACAAATATGGTAAGATTCAGTCACAATATTCAAAATGTATTGGGAAATACGGTACGAACACGGAATGCATCTACGAATTATGTGCACATAAAGGGTAATTCGTGGCAGTTTTTCACAATTCGTGAGATTTTCTATCTTAGATTAGGGTAAAAATGTCATTTGCCCCTGCTTGGGTATTACTTCTCAAATAAATGTTCATCGAAGAGCTGCTGTTGTAAAATTTATCAATTTGTGGCGATTCTTGAGATTTCTAGTCGTAGTGTGATAGCCCCTTTACACACTTGTCAAAACTTTCAAATTCAAATTTTGTATCTGCATTGTGAAATGACACTGAAAACAATACCACCAGAAGAAGTAAAAATCTGTAAAGAGTATAACATGATGGGCATATTTTCTTTCTTAACCTTCATATTTTTACGTCTAGAAACATGCGCGGATCCAGAAAGTTTTTTCAGAGGGGGTCCAACTTCGACTACGTTTATTTTGTATTGTTTTTAGTTGATGAGGGGTGAGAGGATTCAAATATCACTATGAGTGGGCCATCATCGGCCCGCCAGCAAAACGCCATTTATATGGTGTTTCGCTGGCGGGCCGATGATGGCCCACTTGGTAGCTTTGTGGCTTTAATGGGGATTCGGACCAGTATTTCTAAGAAACACCATTCAGGGGGGGGGGGAGGTCTGGATCCCCTGCCCCCCTCTGGATCCGCGCATGAGAAATCAACTATTAAAATTAAGTTGACATTTTATTGAGGTATGAACGGAATGTAATATCACCAAGAGCCACTAGTTAAATGCATAATACAGATAAGAATAGCAGTATGGTGGTGACCACATGCTGTTCTAAGCATGTATGTTTGAACCAGAGAGGAAATACATGCTGTGCGTTTATAGCCACTTAATTATCTTTCATGAACTGTATGGTTTTGGGGTCTCAATGGAAAATGTGGGTGTATTCTGTTTTTAGTATTCAATGTATTTGTATGTCTAAAGACAATCTGAATCACCCAGGAATCAAGGTTCATCTTGATCATAATACCATGGAGGAAAAAGATATGGTTCAGTCAAAATTGGCAAGAATTTTTTTCCGAGATATTTTTATTTTAAAAAAAATGAACAATAACATTTTTTCAATTTCATTTAGCGAAATACAATGGGGTTGTTTTGCCAAATTATGTTACACAAAAATAAGCCCTGAAAAATTTAATCAATAATTTGTTATATTAAGTTTCAATAATTTTATTTTACACAACTATTTTGTTTTATATCAAGTAGCACCCGAAGGCTCAACCAACAGTGGTTCTGGTTTTAAAGCATCTCAGAAGATTGGACTGCCGCTTTAAGTCTCATCCGAGAGACTGGGAGAAGCCGGGAATCGCACCTGCTTATCACCTACACCATGCCAAGTTTACTTATCCTGAATACAATAAATGATTTGCAACCAACATGTGTGTTTATATGAATATAGTAAATGTCAACTACGTTTTGGTAGTCTTGACTGTGAATTTATAAATGAAATACATGTGCATAATAACACATACGAGAGTTGTCCCAGAAAGTCGTAGACTTTTGTTATAACACGAGACTGTGTACAAGGAATTCTCCGAAATGTGTATGATATTTTTTCTATAATTTTCATAAACATTTTGTACAAATATGGGTAGAATCACAGTTTAAATAACAAAGTGATGAACGTTTGCTTGACTGTATGTCAGCGTGTGCAGAGCACGCCACAAATTATTTTGCTTTATTTTCAGAGAAGGGTAGTCAAATGTTTTGTCTATACTCCTTTTATATAAGCTCTATCTGTATCAACATTGCGATCTGTTTGTTAAGTGTGTTTTCCTAGTTCAAGTAATGACTTAATATTTAGTTTAGGTATGTTTAGCAAACAAACAAGCGCGATCTTTTAGAGTTCATACGAGAAAACATATTTACCATTAAAATAACTGACAGCAAAATAACATGTGTTCAGTTGAAATGACGAAAAGGAGCGTGTTTTTTCGGTTTTACTAAAATAGTTTTGCACGAAATCCATTTTACGATACTAGTGACTACTCAGCCAATAAGTAATCATTAGAAGAATGTGAGTTTGTGAGTTTAATTAGCCAAATTATATTGAAAGTCAATTTTTTGCGCCGCACCGTTCTTATAACGTTTGTATTTTCTAAAAAATAAAATGTAGTAGGCATGATAAATCTTCTATAAAATCAATGCCAACGGTGGGAAATGTTTCAAATTTTCAACACTATACCTTGAGTAGTCACTAGTTGAGGAGGTAATACGTTGTCTGTGATACAACTGCATAATTTAATTGAATGAAATTAATTGAACTTTATTACAAAAATATCGACGTGCTCCGCACATGCTGACACACAGTCAAGTAAAGGTTTATAACATTGTTTTCTAAACTGTGATTCCACTTATATTTGTGCAAAATATTGATGTGATGTATATAAAAAATATATAAATTTCATAGTCTCGTGTTATAACTAAAGTCTACGACTTTCTGGGACAACCCTCGTATAGCATTGATTTGATAATTTTAAAAATCCCATGTTGTCAATTTATAATAATAATTATAATAAATTATTTTCTGATGATTTAACCCTTTTCAAATAATATCAAGTGCTACAGGCACAGCTGATAATACATAAGACAAATTTTATTTAAAGTCAGAGAGTATATTAATATCAACCCTTTAATTGCTGAATGATATGGAATCTTCAATGGGTGTATACCCCTGATGCACTATAGTTACATGTGTATTAATGAATAATTTGCTTATAAAAGAATGCAACCAATAGTCTAAGAGCAGTCTGATCTTGGACTATATGTTCGCACATGCTTGTTCTGTCTTGGTTCTTGCAAATAAAGAGTTAATATTTCATATTATCATGTTAATTAGTATAATGATCTTCACCAGCTTGACTGGTAATAAAACTGGTCCAACTGATATTTGGTCCAAAGAATACACCCCATCTGGTCCAACAAGTAATTACTTGGACCGGTCCAAGGTCCAATGGTCCAAGTGAATTGGTCCAAGGAATACACTCACCCCAAAGAAAGGAAAGGTTTGAAAGTTTTATCTTTTATTAGCAAATGATTGATAAGTATTAAGGGTGTCGATACCATGGAACTCCAGGCTATGTTGAAGATTAAAATAATCATATCTCCATTTATATTTCCTTGCATATCTGTGATATTTCATCAAAAAGCAATGGTTCAGTATACTGTCTTTAAGACTGTGTTGTTATATTTATTGAAAGTCACCCCCTGTGCAGGTTAAAGAACCCTACGGTAATTTAGATATGGTTACTAGTAGGCTTTCATCCTGCAACCCGGAGTGTACAAAGTACACCTGCCGATAATACTCGAAAGAGGGTCTGGCAGTATATAGAGAAAGAAAGAAAGAAAAAAAAGTTTAACCGTCTTTATGAACATCAGCAAGAAACCAAGGTACCCTTTTTACGGCACTTTTAGCTGAAAATCGGCAGAAATCAACCTAAAAAGATGATAAAATTCAACTTTATTTAACTGTAACTTGTAATATTTCAACTTTTATTTGCATACTGGGAATGACTTTGTTTAATCTCGGGTATGTTCAGAATAAATTTTATAGGCTGTAGTATCTATACTAAAACACCATATTCTCACGGCATTCATATTCTCACGGTAAACCATTATTTCAGTAAAAAATGAATCACCACACCATCTTAAAGTATTTTACATATGCAAATAAGTGAACTGAATGCTACAAACGACTCGCAGAATAGAAACTTCAAAAGTGTTTAAGTTGTGAATGAAATTTTTTTTTATCACTTTAACAATGCCAATGTCATCTGCTCCCACCCATGTCATATAAATTTCATATTTCTCGAAATATTTTTAGTTATTCCACGCAGCTTTGACAGCTCATAGCTAGTTACATATTGCTTTTCATGAGTTTGAAGAAAACATTACATGACCAGGTCAAGAACTTCCTGCAAGCCAGAAACAAACTAGTTACCGTGAGAATATGAAGTCCCTATTCAATGTGGCTGCCGTGTGGAGGTTGTGTTTACATTGGAAGCCAGATAGAAATTATAGGCTTCAACTGTCAATAGATGATATGTACTGAAGGACTAGATAATAAGCTAACACATTTTATGATTGATTTGATTATATCTTCAGTAAGCATATTAATATTGACCACTGAACTGTTAGTACCGTGAGAATATGGAGGACCAGGCTACTTTGAAATAGCGCTGAAACAATGCCTCAACAACATAACTTTTGTATTTCCGTTAGTGACCAGTCTGTTTATACTGGGTCGAGATTCCTCCCAGTAAACTTTGAGAATTTACCGTTTATGTAATTAACCCCAAGTCTGGTAATGGTTCAACGTTAGTGACATACATATGATAACTTCCATTACCACTTTCATATGCTTCAAAGTGTAATCGTCTGTTAACAAAAATGGAACAAAAACAGACTATAGTCTGACCCGTCCATGTAAAAATGGTCTACAGAGCTTCCGTCTTATATTTTGGTCGCATTCACTCGACGGTGACAGTCAACTTTTCATTGAATTGGTGCAAGGAGTTTCAAGATGTGTCCTTTAAATACTCTAGTTTGTTATGAAAGGTTGATCTCGGGCGAGGAGCTCCTAATTGATTCTAGCATCCTGTTGCCATTCATTGTATCAGTATCAAGCAATATTAGAATATATGAGTACTAGAGCTGCTACAATTCACTGAAATCGTTGCGCGATACGTTTTCTGACGATACGAGTATCGTATCATGAGGTCATCTCACGATACGCTAACGATACAGCACTTGGTGTTATACATTAGAAATGAGTTTTGAAAATGTATGTTTTTGTACAAAAGGAATAATTCCATTTTCCCTTTTAATTGTTCTGCTTTAATCAGTTATCCCTTTTCCATACTAAATACTTGATATATCCTGTTTTGGAACAGTGTAGAACAAGATCAGCTGGCTTTTGAGAATCCAGCTGATCTTAATCTATACAGTTTCGGCACTGCTTGTAAATACATGCTAATAATTGAAATATTTTAAAAGAATTTGATTAAAACTGGGGGCGAGTGTAGTATATAAAAACATCCAGCATGACAAGGGTTAATATTTGAGTATTTACTTCTCCTAATGTCATAAATCTATGTTATTTCTAAGTTTCTAAAGTTGTCAAAAATGTATCGCAATATGTATTGTATCGTGAGGCAAATATCGTGATACGTATCGTGAGGTAACTGTATCTTGCAGCCCTAATGAGTACCCACAACATATATGTTTTGGATGAGAATAGTTTTCCAATACACACTCTTATCTGGAGGCCTGAATTTTATGGCTGTATTATATGCAGTTGATACTGTCTGCACTCCGCTAAGCACATCTTTTGGCAGAGGTGGAAAATTCGTAAATTTTTTACTCATCCTACATCACCATATGTATTGGTAAATTCAGTACTTAACATTGGAAAGAGTCAAAATTTCTACTCGTCCAACAGCATAAGGCACTCGCCATGGCGAGCTGGCGAGTGGATTTTTCCAGCCCTGTTTGGTCTGTTTGCGCCCTATCTAGGTTTCATCTTTCGCCTAAGAGCCTGCAACCAGCAGTCATGGCGGTCAGGGCCTCTTCACTAAGGTGATTATTTTGCCACAGAAGCAGACACAATGATAGACATTGTATTTGAGGTTGACTTGAATAAAGATTGGTTTTGTATATTTATATCTAATAGGAACATCTGGATCTACATAATTGTTTTTAAAAAGGATATATCTGGGTTACTGAGGATGGATTCAGCAGGACAAGGCAGAGCAACAGATAAAGGTTGTTTTATCGTTTTTACGAATTATTTTTACAGAAAAACAAATTGAAATTAAAAAACCCATCCTATTAAAACGAATTGCAAAAGGAAAAAACAAATTACATGTATGATTGATCATTTGATCGTTTTGATGACACAAGTCCGATAGCGCTAGTGTTTTTGGATAGGTTCCTGGTGGTTAACAAACCTGTGAATGCTAGAGGAGCTTGTAGTTTGAATATTTTTCCTTATTTTGCAGTGGACATTTTAGAAATGAAACCAGAAACAATGGTTAACGGTTAATGCTAAAATGCAGACCAGTACCTGAATTGAATTCTAAACTCCCCAATAGTGATATACATCCGAAAACACAATTTTGGCTGAACGGAAGGTTGCCACTGTTGGGGAGTTTGAATGAATTCCAGTTCCATTCAGTGTTTAAGTAGTAACCGCTGATCAAAGTTTCCGCTTTCGCTTCCAAAAATGTCGACTACTAAACGTGAGCGTATTCAGAAAAAAAGTTCCAACTACAAGCTCCCGAAGCATTCTTGGGTTTGTTACACGTCAGGAACCTACAGCAAAACTGTTGTTAGTAAAATCCTTGCTGATCTGATTTCCAAAGTCATAGATGAATCAGAAAAATCGGTGGCAAAAGCTAAGCATCGAGGAGATTCAGTTCTGAAAAACAACTGTCAGGACGGAAAGCTTAACGGTTAGAAAAAACTAATTAAAACTATTACAAATCCTGAAAAATGAGAAAAAAATCTTGTAGTGAAAACTAATTGACCCAAATCCTTATCTGTTGCTCTGACGAGGGTTCATTCAAATCAAATTCACCATCTTATAAACAAATGCATGCACGGATCCAGGAATTTTTGCCAGGGGGGTCCGGGCCCACCTGACAGAAAAAAATCTGACATTTTTTTTTTAGTCCTTAACTTATTTTACAGTTTTACAGAGGGGGTCCAATGGTTTATTTTAAGGAAACTACTTTTCCAAGGTTCCAGAGGCCAGGGGGAGTGGGGTCCAAATGCTAATTTCTATAGAAACCTATAGAACTTGTGATTTTCCAGGGAGGGGGGGGGGGGGGGGGTCTGGACCCCTATCCCCCTCTAGATCCACACATGATATTTATTTGCTATCCTGAGTGAAGCAACATATAACATTGTATATATACAGTATCTTTAACAGACTTCCATGTTGTGTTTCCAGATTGCTGTCAACATGTCCGATAATATAAAAGTTGCAATCAGAGTGAGGCAGCTTATTGAGAAGTAAGTACAATATTAGATACACATACATTAAATGTTCTAAAGTTTCCAACACTAGTTGTCTGCCAAAAAGGCTTAGACAAACAGTGCAGATCCAGATCAATCTGATCAGAATCTTCCCTGTTTGCTATTCCGACAAGCAACTTGGGGAATTCCATTCCTGAAAAAACATATATAAATTTTATTTGAGAAAAGACAGAGAAAAGTGTTTAAAATTGCAGAGCATTTACTGTACATAAATGTAGCTCATGGGATTTTGGTACTTATCATATGTGTACATGTATATTGTATAAGTATTAATTTAAGTAACAAGAGGGACTAGGATTACCAAGAGATTGGCATGAACCCTTAATTCAGTTTATCTGTATCTCTATACATTGTGCAGGGGTGTGGAAATAGTAAAATTTTCTACTTGTCCAGGGACAAGTAAATGTCCATAATGTACTTGTCCATAGAAAATTTTACTTGTCCGAAAGAACAGATTAGCTTATACTGTTTTGTGCTTTAACAATTTACTCTTTGGAAAAGATTATGAAACTAACCAGGTATCAACTCTCTTGTAGACAGTGTAGATCCAGATCAGCTGGCTTCTTAAGAAGCCAGCTGATCAGGATACACAATGTTTTCAATGCAACCTGTGAACTCGTAATAATTAATCAACATTTTAAGTTTGTACTTGTCCAAGGACAAATACATAGAAATTTTCAACTTGTCCTGAATAAAATGGGACCAGGTCGGACAAGTCGGGCATGGTATTTCCACAGCCCTGCATTGTGTGTATGAGGAGCAATGGCTCTGAAGAGACTTCGCATAAATGCAGGCTCGTCTGAGCCTTTGCTGCTTGTATGTAAAAGTACAAAACTCTCGTGTGCTGGCTGAAATTATTTGTTTTATAGCTCCCCCGAGCCGAAGGCTCATGTGAGGTAACAGTATGGCCATTGGGCCATCCTCCGTTCACAATTAACCTGCGCCAATAGCAACATAAGTTGTCAGCTTTTCTCATCTGCTGAAATGTTTAAGAAGCCTCTATGGCAAACAGTGTGGACCAGGATCAGACTGCTCAGCAGTCTGTTCTGGGTCCACACTGTTTGCTTATATACTTAATTCGTCAGTAATAGTACTAATACTAGTCAATTATTTGCAGCAGACGACTTCAGCAGATGCATTTTTTTCTTGGCGCTTTAAGGGTTAAAACTCAAGTATATCTCTAATGTCAGTTGGCCAATTAAGTTTCATGTAAAGCATCATCAGGTTAAGGGGAAAGCATAAGTTTTTTTTTGCTGATTAGATTGGAACTCTGATTACCATGGCAACATAAAGCTTCCATACATAGACTTATAATGAGAAATACCATGATTAGGCACACATCTTATATATTTAGTATATAGCAAGTTTAGTGGTCCCCTGGGACCCCTACATAAAACCTGTCAACCATGTCCCTGGTGTCCGAACTGGCCACGCCAGGGGCAGGGTTCGCACAGGCTTGAAAAGTACTTGAATATACAGTACTGTCTTGAAAAGTACTTGAAAATATAATTTGCCTTGAACAGTACTTGAAAAACACTCAAAGGCCTTGAAAAGTCCTTGAATTTTACCATTTGCATGAGGATTCAACAAGTGCTGTTTTCGGAGGCCTAATTCAGTATAAAATTATGGTGCCCTTATTTGGTGCAGCATATGCTGCACCAAATACAGGCAACATAATTTTACACTGTTTTTTCTAAAACTTATATCTTTAGTAATGGACTCTTTCATTTCAGAAGTAGAATTTAAACACTTAGATCAGCATTTTTGTTAACATTAAGTCCTTGAAAACTGTTGGAGAGGCTTTTAGAAGTCCTTGAATTTAACACAAACTTGCCTGTATAAACCCTGAGGGGGTTCAATAGCTCCCATAGACATGTAAAAATATTTTTTTTTAATCCATAAGGCCTACAGCTTATGTATTTAGAATGAAATAATGTCAAGTAGTTCCCTACAACATCAATCTTGCCAAACATACCCCTGGCATTGAAAAAATGTGCCTACCAAAGGCCTAGGCAATTCCCAGTTTTTACATGTACTGTGAGCCACTTAAGTTCCGCACCACTTATAAAACGTGTGATTGCTCAGAAAAGAAATATGATATTTTATTCTTAGACTACCAGAGTAAAGCACATTCATGTTGGCATAATCCATAGAAAATTAATTGTGATCAGATCAGAAACAAATGAGAAAATGGATCTTGAAGGGTCTATTCAAAGTCTCTTCAGAGCCATTGCTTCTCATACCCTCAAAGTACGTATTCTCATAGCATTATTTCGTATTGCGTTCAGATCACATTGCAATATTCTCAATGTCGAATTTCTTAGAGCCGTTTTATTTTTGGCGATATTAAAGACTGGAATGTGTCTGTTAACTTTATCATTCTTTTAAACATTCAACTATTTTGGTTCCAGCAGGCCAAGGTTTAAAAAAGGTTTATTTTAGTACTTTTTTAAAAGGTTAATTGGTAAAATTTTGAATGGTTCCGAGTAAACCAGTTATCAAAACACTTGTTTTACAATTTCATCTTAAACAACGATGTATCCGCCGTTTACTGTCGTAAAGCAGTTATGGATTTATCAGCGTCAAGGCATTGATGTAAATGATGACGTCACTACTCCCAAGGCTATAAAATGTGTCAATGACAAATTTTTTTTGGTGTTTTCAGTACTTTAGTTAAGAGTGCGTATCGAAAAACTAATTTTCTTATTTCTCAACCAAAACATATGTTGTGGGTACTCAAAAGAACCGTCTCAATGAGACGGTACTTTTGAGCACCCAAAACATATGTTAAAACTGACGGGTAAGAAAATATTTACAATTTTGCGCTAAAAATTTTTGTTTATCTAAACCTGTGTGTTTTTGATATTTCTGTGCCAACAAGTGACTTGTAACAAAACGATTTGCAAAGAAGATCCAGTTTGATTATAGTAACTGAAGTTAATATGACGTCAAAACGAGCATTTCTTCAAAAAGAAGTTCAACCACCGTAAAGAGAGGCTTTATTTGAATAAAATTATTGTTAAGGGTGTTTTTTTTTTAATCTGATATTGTCTAGCGCAATATGTAAATACAAAATATAAACCTTCAGGTTGCACATGCATTTTTGTTAAAATGTAGCAGAATGAGTTGCATGAGTGATTCCGATATTATTTCGATGTCATCAATCAGATAAAATGTCAATAAGTAAATGATTAAAAGACTGTTTGATTCCAGCCATTTTTGTCTAAAATGCAGGCTCTGGAAAAGTGGTGCTTAACTAAAGTGGCTCACTGTGTATCAGGCCAAAAAAAATGTCTTATTTCCGATTACCCTACCGACCCTAATATTTTGGGGCCTACTCAAACTTTTTTTTTGAGACTTTTGGGATATAAATGTCTATTTTTAGACTGTTTTTAAGGATTTTCATACTTTTTCCATGACCGGGCCGCGTAGCGCAGTCGGTAACGTGTCTGGCTACAGATGCGTGTCTGACTGCAGATCCAGGGGTCGCGAGTTCAATCCCGACCCGGTCCCATACTTTCATGGAGATTTATCATGAAATAATTTCTACGGTCATTCTCCTCCCTTCAGCTGATTCATTCAAGAAGGGTTGTTGTCAGTTACAAGCGAAGTATGTGCACAAATTACTGGTTAACCGCTTGTTCAAGCCTGCCCAGGAAAACGTGTGGCTAAGTGAACTGACCGTCCCGCAATGACCATAGCTGTTGACTTGGGACGTAAAGCAACAAAAACAAACAAATACTTTTTCCATGCAAAAAAGTTTTTATAAAAAAAAGTTTGCCTACCCACCGACCCTAAAATTTTTGGAAATGTAACCGGAAACGAGGCATATTTTTCTTTTGGCCTCACTCAAAATCTACAGGGCCTGTTGCCTGGACTAGATATGGAAACTCTATAGCCTTCAGAGAGAAAACTAAGACTGATCACCAGTAATCAGACTGGATGCCCAGACTGACTTGAATCTTTGATGTACGCACATGCCAACATAAAACAGGGTTCCCACGGTCAGGGAAAAGTCAGTGAAAAATAAAAAAAGTTCAAGGTCAGGGAAAAGTCAGGGAATTTTGAGTTGAGTCAGGGAAATTTAAAATTTTGGAAAAAGTCAGGGAAAAGTCAGGGAATTTTATAACAACAACTTGTCATATTTTTGAATATTGACAATTATACTGTCCAATTAAGTAGATCAATGTTTCTAAATTCTAGGTAGACAAAAATATGATATAGAACAATTGGCTGATATGAGCATAACGAGGTATAATGCTGTTTTGAGTATGAAAATGTAAAATCCAAAAAAATTGTATTATGGGAAGGACTTTAAATGCACTCCTATACTGGAAAATATATTCTCATTAGAAGAAGGTAAACATAATGACTACTGTTTGTGTAAGGAAGTACTGTTTTTCATTTTCTTGTCTGTCTGTGACATTTGGTTTCTTTGATATCTTTTAGAGCTTATTTTAAAATTTTTTTAAACATCACCAAATACGTTCATATGCTCTTGAAAGTTAGACACTCATAATACAACAGTAAGGGGTATGGCCCAATTGTTTTAGAGTTATTTCTGTTTGTAAATCCTAATAGAGTATGCTTATGCAAAGACAGTGCCAGTCATATCACATGCTTTGTTATAAACAATCTTAGCTGCTTTGCTTTCATCAGATAGACACATTTAATATTTGATTGCATAAATAAGTATTGTCAAAGTGATAGCTATAATGATTATCTTTTAAATAAGGGTTATACTGAAGTTGGCTTAACTTATTTCTGCATGTTGATCCAGTTCTTTTTGCAGTTTTTGATGGAATAATATGGTTCATTGTCTCCACACTATGTTTACAGTTAACATTTGTATGAAGAAGTTTTGATGAAAAAATATGATTGACAGATGGGCATCTTTGAATACTTGGAAAAGTTTTTCCTGCTTGCTTTTAGGCTTAAATGAAATATATATGTGGTTCCTGTTGCCTACCTACCCTATTTTTTTAACCCTACCCTAAACATTAAAATGGTCTTTGGAAAAAAATACCTAAAATGGGCACTTTTTCAGATTTTGTCACGATTTTCTTTGTTAAATGTTATAACAAAATTTAATAATTTCCCTACCTACCTACCCTAATTGGTATGCAACAGGAACCACACATATATTTCATTTAGGCCTTATTGGTGTTAACGTTCTTATTACACTGGACTGCTGAGATTAGGTACCTTACTTTGGCTTTGATAGTCAAGATAATCTACTTACTCAGCAATATATACTATTGACACAATTAGCATTTGCATGAAGAAGTTTAATTGTTTGAAATCCTTGTCTTTATGAAATGGCAGCTGTGTTAACATTGTCAATTTTTCCTGTTTACTTTTTGATATAAAAGGTAATTTTCATACCAGAATAGTTCTTTTATGGATTGAGACAACTCTTGCCACAGTTTGGATGAAACTGCATGAACCTTGGCCATTACAGTGAAGACAAATTGAACATTTGCATAGTGTTTTTTCTTTTACTTGCTTAGTACTCTATGTTTGTTGTTGTTGTAATTTTTAGTGGTTTTCTTTTCCTCTTGGTGCAGTGGATAGGCTGCATCATTTCATTGTGGCAATCCGTGAACCTTCCATATAATTAATTGGGTACCAAATTATTATTGACAGATTGGCAGCCTCATTTTGTTTTCCTTTTGAAGTATGGGGTTAAGCAAAAATCTGCTACCACACCTTTTGATGGCTTGGTTTAAATAATATGGACACATGATGCTTCCAAAGGTAAAAAGAATGCTGGTCAGTGGTAAAATGACAGTTTTATATACCTAGCCAATTTTGTTCTGTTTGGTTTTAAGTTATGGCTACAGGGAATTTTAATAAGAAGTTATATAAAGCACGTGCAGGCTAATCCTTCTACATCTCGTTATTATTTTGAAGTTAACCCATTTGCACAACAGATTGCTTTCTGGTAGTAATGCTAGGCATTTTAGCACTACTGTTAGTCAAAGATCACCAGAAGAGAAAAAATGAACAACTCAGGAGTTTTGAAGAAAGGATCATAAATGGTACCTAAAACAATAAGGAACATTTGCTTGGAATTGCTGTTTGTTCGCTAATCATGCTCAAAGATTACCCACAAAGCTTGAAAAATGCCGATATTTTGGGTCAGGGAAATTTGAATTTGGTCAGTGAAAAGTCAGGGAAAAGTCAGGGAATTTTACTTTCTATAATTTGTGGGAACCCTGTAAAAGGTTATTCTGGGTAAGGACTCATTATTGTATGGTTTTGACTGTTATTTTGGCATAATTTCAGAGAGCTGCAGCAGGGTCAGAGGTCACACTGGATTGTAAAGGACCAGTCTATCTGTTGTGAAGAAAATGATAATGGAAGAAAACCCACTCCCTATCTCTTTGGTGAGTTATTAAAAATTGGCCTTGACACGAGAAACCCTGTCTTCAGGGGTTAGTGAACAACAAAGGCGCAGACTAGCCTGCACATTTGCACAGTCTGATTAGTGCTTTGTTATTCATGCTTATTGGAGATTATAATATGAGCCGCAACATGAGATTTCCAACAATGTGGTATGTGCAACCAGGAAAGGCTCAGGTCAGCCTGCGCATAAGCGCAGTCTGATCAGAGCCTTTGCTACTCGCTTGAATAATCTATGACGATTAATCTACTGACCGAACAGCATTTGGAGTTTCTAAGCTTAAAATGGGGCTGCACAGGCTCGTCTAATCTACACTTGTCAAAATACCACGTCGTTAGAAATCACTTGTCACGGCTCATGTCTAAACTTGCTATGAGTGAAATATCAATTTTCTAGCTTTTCTGTGTAGTTGAGCAGGCTTGTTTGGGTATCGTTGGAAACCCTGAAGAAAGAGTTTCTCATGTCGAGGCCGATATGATAGAGCTGGCTATTAGGGATGACACATGCTATTAAGGATGACTCACATGTATATAAAACATGGCCTGAGAGAAGACAGAATGAATCTTACCACTGGACGTGCTTAAAAACATTTGGTCGGGGATTTTAGAGATGGCTAGCTAGGTAGCATTTTTAGCTCACCTGAGCCATGGGCTTTAAACAACACCTAATAAACTACTATATCTAGGTTGAATTTCACCAAACTTCACCGGAATGATAAGGAAAATTTATTTGCGTCAAATTTTAATTATTATCTTACCCATTAATTTAAACATGTTTGGGTGCTCAAAAGAACCGTCTCATTGAGACGGTTCTTTTGAGTACCCACAACATATGTTTTGGATGAGAAAGAAAGAATATAATTTTCCAATACACACTCTTATCTGGAAGCCTGAAATATTTGAATTCCATTCAGAATTATGGTTACTATGGTAACCCAAAGGAAAAACTTTAAAAAATCTTCTTGTCAACAACTACTGGTCTGATTTGGCAATAAAACTGCACAAATGGTCCTGGGGTGAACCTCTACCAAAGTCGTTAAAATTATTTTGATCAGAGTTAGCTTTTCCTATCCTACAGTATATATGGATAACCTAAAAAAAAAATTAACATCATAGCTACTGGCCAGCTTTGAAAATAATTTGGCAGAAATCATCCTGCACCACATGGTGAACCTCTACCATTATTTTGATCCCTAGAGGGTCTGAAAAAAGTGACGCAATTTTCATTCCTAATAACATTACAAATTGGCAAAGTGTTTGAGACATAGAATGTGTTTGATAATTGAATCTTCAAAGTAAATCAGGGTTCGCACAGGCTTGAAAAGTACTTGAATTTAGAGAACTTTCTTGAAAAGTCCTTGAAAAATAAATCTGCAGTGAAAAGTACTGGAAAATCACTCAAAAGCCTTGAAAAGTCCTTGAATTCTATTATTTTCTGTAGGACTTAGTACTGTTGACAGAGACCTAAATCAGTATAAAATTATTGTGCCTTTATTTGGTGCAGCACATGCTGCACCAAATATAGGTACAGCAATTTTATACTAATTTCCCAGTACTAATGTCTCCAATATCTCAGTCTAGCATTTCTGAGATAAAATTTTAACATTTAGATCAGTATTTTTCATTAACTTTAAGTCCTTGAAAACTGTTGGAGAAGCTTTTAGAAGTCCTTGAAGTCCTTTAATTTTACTAATACTTGCCTGTATGAACCCTGTAGATGGTCCAAGTACATTGTATGTACTATATTATCAGGAAAATTCCTATATTTATTGAATCTATCTTTTTTTTTTTGATTCTAGACAGGGTGTTTGATGAGCAGACAGTCACCCTGGATGTCTTTGAGGATATTTGTAAACCTATTGTGGACTCTGCCCTGCAGGGAATACATGGTAAGTCACTTTGTTCAGTATATATAAGGGCTTCATTGCGAGATAACATGGCCTGGAGGTTATAAAACTTTTTTCATGCTCAACGCAACTGAGCATGAAATTTATCCTGCTCTTAAATGTTAAAATGCCAACAATTGTTGGCATTTTGACATTTTTTAGCAGGATAAATACAATATCTGATGCATCATGGTTTTAAAGGGAGAACAACCTTAATTTTTAAACATTTTAGTTATGAGCAGTAGAAATTTCATGTTAAGTTGAGTTGAGCATGAAATAAGTTTTTTAATATCCTGGGCCTGTCTTCAGGATATCGGACAAAGTAAGACTCAAAGCAGCCTGTTCAGCTACTGAGACTAGGCTAGCTAGAAAATTGAAATTTTGCACGGAGCAAGTTTAGCTACAGTAAAACCTGTGTAAAACCACCACTCTCAAAAAGACCGAAAATTGGTTTTCAAGATCAGTTACCGCTTAATGCAGGTCAAAAGTATGCAGAATCCTCCCCTTGGAGCATTCTGCAATACTTTTGACCTTCATTAAGCTATCATTTGTCATTAAGATCATTAAGATCGTTTTTTGTCTATTTTGAGTGGCCGTTTTACATGTAGGTTTTACTGTACTTGAACTGTTGATCAATAGTCAAGAAATGGAAATGGGGCATTTAAAAGCCAAAATGGTGCTCCAAAACATGCTATTGGCTGGTATCTTGTCCTGATGTTTTCAAAGTGTTTTGTGATAATGTACATTTTACTTTACCTAAGAACCAAACCTTTATTTGCAAACATAGACATGTATCCTTTACATGTGCATGACATAAAAAGTAATGTCAATAAACTGATGCCTAATCTGAGATTACCTTTTCTCTGGCTGACACGAAAATACATAAATTTAAGGAACCCTGTACTTGTTTATTTCTTCAAATAAAACACCCCGTACCCATACAAAGGTGGTGACGATAATAAAATCAGCGCTAAACTTTTGTTGAGCAGTACAGTAAAACCTGTGTAAAAGGTCCACTCAAAAATAGACAAAACAAAGCTCTTAATGACAAATGGTAGCTTAATGAAGGTCGAAAGTATTGCAGAATGCTCAACAAAATCTTAATGAAAAATGGTAGCTTAATGAAGGTCGAAAGTATTGCAGAATGCTCCCCTTGGAGCATTCTGCAATACTTTTGACCTGCATTAAGCGAAAATTGGTCTTGAAAACCAATTTTCGGTCCTTTTGAGAGTGTCCGTTTTACACAGGTTTTACTGTATATTTGGAATCTTTTGAGGTATCCTTGCAATGTCTTTTGATCTCATTTATCTTTGCCTGAATGACCCTTGTTAATATTCCACCGAGAAAAGCTTAAGTACAATAGAAGCTTGGAGCAATGGAGTAATTACATGCCTAAAGCTATGTTCTTAAATGCGAGGGCTGGCTTAAATTTTCTAAATGGTCAATATGGTAACCGGTCCAGTAAAGGTCTTTGAAAAGCAAAAAAAATTAAGGTTTAACCATTCATGGCAGCTCTTCCTTTGTTTTAGCAATTACAGTCAAATCTCATTAAATTTGAAGTCCATCCGACTGAAGGTTTTATTTCGATTTATCAGTTGTAGGATTTATAGGTACTTTTAGGTAGGTACACATAAATGTGTTTATAGCCCCAAAAATGATATTTATCAACTTTTTCACTATCAAACATGTGTTTTGTGTGCGTTAAAGAAACGTCTCCCCAAGACGGTCTCCCGAGACGTTTCTTTTAAGCACCCAAAACATGTTTTTTCAAACTTTATAAAAAATAGTTTATAAATAGTTCCTTTTCTCTGAATCCATCGAATCCCAAATTTGTTCGAATTAGGGAGTATTTCAAACAATCTGAGTTAGAATATTCAAGGTTTTACTGTATGTTATATATAGATGTGATGCTATTTGATGTGTATTTTTGTCATAGGTACCATATTTGCATACGGACAAAGCTCCTCTGGTAAGACCTTCACCATGTCAGGTACGAGGATGCAGCCAGGAGTTATAACTCTAGCCATACAAGAAATCTTCAGTAATATTACAAATGTAAGTGTTACTAAATCATTATTATCTCATCTGTTCAGTGTCCATTCTCATTTTGAAAGAAGTACAGTGCATTCCCTTTATTACACTATTTTTGGGATCCATAGAAATGGGAAATAATACAAGTGAATTGTGAACATTATAAAGGAACAATTTTACAAAATAGTTACAGGAAAATTACCATTTTTATTGCTGATATGACACATTCAATGACATGGAGTGGGATCTCCTTGGAGCATGCCCCATCCCTTTAGGGGTTTCCTATGTGATAAATGCCCATGTCTTCAGATATGATAAGTGCCCATGCCTTCAGATGTGATAAGTGCCCAGGCCTTCAGATGCGATAAGTGCCCAGATCTTCAGATGTGATAAGTGCCCAAAACATGTGTTATGGGATTCCCAAAAAAAACATTTTTATGAAGCATTTCTTTAGAGCACCGCTGATCATAGATCTATGAGGAACACATTATTACCATGAAAAAGTTTGATTATCAGGACATTTGGTTAACTTTTCATCTCAACATGACCATAATTACTGGCCCAAATTTTAACCCGTCATATACTGCAAACCCATAGATGGGATCTTTGGCAAACAAGGAAGACCCAGATGAAATGCAGCAAAATTTCATCCTGGTCTTCACTGTTTACTATGATAAAAATAACAATGCTATGCTCTTTAAGGGGTCAACATCCCTAATGATAAGTATGTTTTGTCAGAAAAAGCTCTATGAACCATGAATTTTGATACAATTATCATCAAAATCTGTTGAAAAATAGGCAAGTTATGGGCATTTAAAGAATTCAATATGGCCAAAATTTAGTCGCCATTTTAAATATTTAATTAGTTTTCAGAATTTTTTCAACTGCTTAATTTTTAGTTATCACTACTATTACATCATCTGTGTTTCAGCAGATATGCAGCTTTATACATAAAGAAAATGTTTCATTAAAGATTAATGCAAACAATCCATTGGTTTGTCTTTTATTTTGATTGCGCATATTTAATTAGGCTGAGTGACGTCACTAAGCCTACAATATGGCCGCTTCCATTACAGTCCATTTGCAAATATTCAAAAGCCAACAACTTCCACATTTTTCAACCAATTTAGATGAAACTGGTAACAAAATTCATGGTTTATTAAGATCTTTGATATCAAACATAGTAATCATCAGGGTTGCTGTCCCCTTTAAACCCTTTTCATTATGGATACCAGCAAACTGGTACAGTAAGACCTGTGTAAAACGGCCACTCAAAAAGGCCAAAAAATGGGTGTCAAGACGGATTATCACTTAATGCAGGTCAAAAGTATTGCAGAATGCTCCACTTGTGGAGCATTCTGCAATACTTTTGACCTTCATTATGCTACCATTTGTCATTAAGATCTTTGTTTTGTCTCTTTTTGAGTGGCTGTTTTACACAGGTTTTACTGTACTTTGACAAACAGTGAAGACCCAGATGAAATGCCACATAAGGGGGAATTTCATCAGGGTCTGCACTATTTGCTAAGATAATAACTACTTGTATCTTCAGGGACAGAAATTTAACATTAATTTCATTTGACCCCTCAAAGCACAAAATGGACTATCCCATACACATACTTACTGTATCAATATATTTAGGAAAATCCATCGAATGCAAAGAGTTTGTTTTCTTTTCTGAACCTATCCAATAAATGCCAATTTCATATGAGCCTGTATGTTTTATTTAGTGTAAACAATATTTTATTAACTTCAATCAAATTAGAAGTATACAATAGCATAATATACAGAGAAAAGATCAACAGAATTTGAAAACCAGCAATAATGCTTATACTAAATTACAAATAATGTCCTTGTTTTATATCAACAGATAGAGCATAAAGAATTCCTGATCCGAGTAGGTTATATGGAAATCTATAATGAACAGGTCACAGACTTACTCAGCGCTGAAGAAAACATCCTGAAGATACGTGAAGATTCTGTGAGTAAATTGTAGTCCTTTACAGACCTTGAAATATATCTTAAAATAGGCACTTGCCCTGTATCACAAAAAGTATTGCCATATACGGAGAAAATCATCCAAATTTTCACTTGCCTGGCAGTCTGAGGCAATCTTTAATATAAGCGGATGAGTGGATTAAGTCCTGATTAAGTCTTTCCTTGCTAGCAGTGTCATTTGGCGTCTGCTGATATCCTTTGCAGACAGTTTGGATCCATAACAGGACCGACAGATGGTCGTTCCTAATCTGGCTCCAAACCGCTTGACACTCTGTTAATGTTCCTGAAAGAATTTTTTTATGTAGTTAAACTGGAAGCTCAGGACAGTTGACCCTCAAGAAAGGAGCACCTTGAGATCAGGTGTGAGATCTGCTATGCATGCAGCTAGCCAGTTACCTGGAAAGGGGCCCACTGATGTGGATGATGCCCCTGCACCTGCACATTAATCAAAAATCCGATTATGATATGATGAATTAATTTTGAAAAAATTTGACAGACTACAACAAAATGATGAGAAATTACCCAGCATGCAAAGAGTTAAAAAGTGCTTGCACTTATACTTCTGTTCAAGAGTTGCTAACCCTTAATATGCTGAGCCCAGATATATCCTGTCTTGAAAACAGTGTAGATCCTGATCACCTGGCTTCTGAGAAGCCAGCTGATCAGGATCCACACTATTTTCCACTCTGCAAGTATATTGGATAATAAAAATAGGGAGGAGTGTAGTACATTAAAAATATTCAGCATGATAAGATTTAAGATTGAACTGAAGCCTTGAAATGTATTGGACTATTTGCATGCTGGCTATTTCTTATATGATTTTGTTGTCTGCTGACTTTTTTCAAAATTAACTTAAAAAAAGGAAACTATTTCAGGAACACTATCAGAGTGGCAAATGGTTTGGATCCAGATCAGGACCACTTTTCTTTCGGTCCTGATCTGGGTCCAAACTGTTTGCAAAGGTTTATCAGCAGACGACAAAAGTCGCTGCTGGCAAGGAAAGAGTTTAAAAGACTTGAAAACCTATAAGAGCGTGGTGACAAAAACACATTTTAAATTAGCCATGTGATTGCAACAAGAGGAGCAAATATTCACCAGGGCTCATTGTTTTGCTGGGTTCTGTATAGAGCAAATGTTTCAGGAAAATTAATCAGAAGTTTAGAATGCATACTTCACCAAATAAAGGTACAGTAAAACCTGTGCAAAACGGCCACTCAAAAATAGACAAAACAAAGATCTTTATGACAAATGGTAGCTTAATGAAGGTCGAAAGTATGGCAGAATGCTCCAAGGGGAGCATTTTGCAATACTTTTGACCTGCATTAAGCGATAATTAGTCTTGAAAGCCAATTTTTGGTCTTTTTGAGTGGCCATTTTACTCTGGTTTTACTGTATTACATACGGACCAGTTCATGAGGTTTTGTTACTTGTTGTGTATGTGTAAACCTATTTTTAAACATGCATACTAGTTTGGCTCAAGGCCTAAGTTATGGCCTGGGCATTCTGCAGCATCTGATCTTGGTCTGCAATGTTTGTCTATGTCCTATTAAAAGGATGCCAGGCTTCAATGAGTTGGTTAAGTTTTTAAAAACTGATTCAGTCGATTAATAATCCTTTTCATGTTTACTGTTAATATTTACAGCTCCATGGTAAGGTATTTTATTATATACCTATAAATGATACATCTTTTGAACTATCCTTTCAAAAAACTGAGGTTTTCTGATTCCGTATCACTATCCATTAAAACGAGCCTAACGTCGGTTAAATTTTAAGCATGGAACCAGAGACGGAAAACATGTGACGTAGCATCAGAAAACAAAACGTAAAGGCACACATTCCCGCAATTTTTCTGTATTAAAGACTTAAACAAACAAATTATAAATCAGAATAATGTCAGAAAAGGGATTATAATAAACATGTTATTATAATAGTAACTTGATCTGACGTACAGTATCACGTCTCATGGATGAGGTCATACCATGGGATCACCCTCTTGGGTGATCTGATGGTATGACTTCATCCTCTCAATGTGATACAGTACGCCAGATCAAGTTACCATGATAAGCATGTTTATCATATGACGTCACGTCTGTGAGTCAAATAACGCCATGCAATAAAATCGATAAACCACTAGTGGTTTCCAGATTTACAGGAAAAGTTATGACGTCCATAACAATGTTGCGTACATAATATAATAATAATAATAACATTTTTACGCAAAAATGAGATTTCAAAGTATTCCTAATGTCATATGATAAATAGAATCTAACATTCGGGCTCATGTATTATTGAATCTATTAAACTCGTTGTGAAAAAGAGGTAAAATGCTCGGCAAGCCTCGCATTTTATCTCTTTTCCCTAACTTGTTTAATAAATTCAATAAAACATGAGCACTCATGTAAGATCCTCTATTTATGTCTGGTCTCTTTCAGGATCACAATATTATGATATCAGGATTGACAGAAGAAATGGTAAACAAGGTGGAGCAGGTTATAGCTGTCATCAAGAGAGGCGATGGTGGGTGATCAGGGATTTTCCTACCTTTCTGAAGTCGGGGCCAGGGGCCTGTTGGCTTTGGAAAAAAAGCATTTGGACCATCAAGTTGGGAAAACTAGAACTGAACAGCCATTTTAAATGGATTAAAAACCATATAAGAAATAAGAAGTGTAAAGCTGTAAAATATTTGTTGGTTTAATTGCCCACCATAAAAACTCATGAATATTTGCATAAAAATGTGAATGAAAACATGTTTGATATGATTTTCATGAAATTTTCACCAAATTATAGAACTAAGAAATTGGGAATAATATACATCATTTTGGGAAGTGTTTGCTCATTTTTGAATTGGGAAGTTAGGCCTAGGAAAATCCCTGAGAATTTGTTCTCTTAAACATAGGTCTTGATAAACAAAATATTTTAGCATAAAATTATAAATACAGGGATTTTCCTAAGCCTGATTTGGGGGCAGAATATCGACCCCTTTCCAATTCAAGAATGAGCAAAAACTTCCCAAAATGGTGTATATTTTTCCCAATTTCCTAGTTTTACATTTTGGTGAAAATTTCATGAAAATCCGAACAAAAATAGCAAAGTTACAAATCCATGAAAATTTGCTAAAAATGTGAATGAAAACATGTTTTCATTCACATTTTTATGCATTTTTTCATGAGTTTTATGAAGGAAAATTAAAGCAACAAATATGTTACAGCTTTATACTGCTAAAAATGGCAGTCCAGTATCAATTTTTCCATATTTTGATGGTCCAAATGCCCTTTCCCCGAATTCAACAGGCCCCCGATCCTGACTTCAGAATGGTAGGAAAATCCAGGAAATATACTCTTGCCCTTCAGTTTCAAGTTGAACACAAGAACAGCATATGTTATGGCTGCTCAAAAGAACCGTTTCATTAAGAGCCTTCTTTTGAGTACCGACAACATCTGTTATCGTTGAGAAATAAGAAAATTAATTTTTGACTACGCACTCTTAACTAGAGGCCTGGTAAAACCAATAATTTTCACAAGAACTTTATTTTTGTGTTGTCTGACAAGTATGGCAAACACATAGGGATCTTGTCTCCGTCTGCATCGTAGTTGTCATTGTCAGATTGACGTCAGTGTCACTGTTGTCGTCCACGGCGTCAAACTTTTGGTTTTCGATCAATAACTTTTGAAGGGTTGCATCAATTTCATCCAAAGTGTTAAATACAGGCCAACTATGGAGATCATCAGCAAATGTTTTACCGAGTTGTGTCACTTTTTACCTGCCTCACTTTAGCGAAAGCAGGTCAAGTAGTGGGTCCACTCCGTCCGTACGGTCGTCCGTCTGTCTGTCTGAAACACTTTAGGGTGCCAAGTTTGTGTAATCTGTAACTCCAAAAGTTTTCATTCCTTTTTATTCAAACTTTGCCTAATGATTGTTCATACATTGAAGATGTGCACCTCCTATTTTGTGCATGTTTCATAAATTTTTTCTCATTTTTGAGGGGGGTTGAACTTAGACTTTTTTTCCATCAGCAATGCTTAGGGGGTGCCTAGTTTGTGTAATCTGTAATTCCAAAAGTTTTTATTCTTTTTTATTCAAACTTTTTCTAATGATTGTTCACATATTGAAGATGTGCACCTTATATTTTGTGCACGTTTCATAATTTTTTTCTCATTTTTGAGGGGTGTTGAACTTAAGACATTTTTTCCATCCACAATGCTTAGGGGGTGCCTAGTTTGTTTGATCTGTAACTCCAATAGTATTCATTCCTTTATATTCAAACTTTGCACAATGATTGTTCACACATTGAAGATGTGCACCTCCTATTTTGTCCACGTTTCATCGGGTTTTTTTTATTTTTGACGGGTGTTGAGCCTAGACATTTTTTCCATAGGCAATGCTTAGGGGGTGCCAAGTATGTAATCTGTAACTCTGACAGTATTCATTCCTTTATATTCAAACTTTGCATAATGATTGTTCACACTGAAGATGTGCACCTCCTATATTGTACACGTTTCATCAATTTTTTCTCATTTTTGACGGGTGTTGAACTTAGACATTTTTCCATCTGAAATGCTTACTGTAGATTACATTGCAAAATTTGGGTGTAATCTGATTACATTCCTGTTTATTTGAACTTTGCATATCGACTGTTTACACATTGACGATTTGCTCCCGCGACGCAGGTCCAGAGCAGAGTTTGGTTTTGGATCAATAATTTTTGAAGGGATTCATCGATTTAATTCAAAGTTTACAGCAGGGTAAGGCATTGTTAAATACAGGCCAAGTTTGAATTTGGTGGTCATCGCCAAATGTTTGACTGAGTTATGTCCCTTTTTGACTTAGGTTTTGTCAGATGACACATCCGATTCTTGGAATTATAGTTGCTATTAACAGCATATGACTCAATAAGTTCACTGTCACTGTGCACATGACAATTTTTTTCTTCAAAATCTATATCCTCTTTGAAATAGTGTAGATCCTGATCAGCTGGCTTCTAACAGGCCTTTAGATAAGTATGCTTAGCAAAAATTTAATTCTCTTATTTCTCAACCAAAACATATGTTGTGGGTACTCAATAGAACCGTCTCAATGAGACGGTTCTTTTGAGCACCCAAAAACATATGTTAAAACTGATGGGTAAGAAAATATTTACAATTTTACGCTCAAGTTTTTTGTTTATCTTAACCTATTTTCTAATGAAGCCAGCTGATCAGGATCCACAGTTTTTTATCCACATGCTGAATCTCTGGTTTAATAATACTGAAATTGTGCCATTGGCTAGAAATCAGATACAGCATTCAACGCTCGAAAAGAGCTCAATGTGATTGAGCCGCGACATGTGATTTCCAACAATGTGGCCTTTTAACAAGTGTAGACTCAGACGAGCCTGTACAGCCTCCTGTACAGCCTCCTGTACAGGGCAGTGGCTCAGTGGTAGAGTGCTTGACTCGAGACCAAAGGGCCGCAGGTTCGAGCCTCACTGGCGTCACTGCGTTGTGGTCCTTGAGACACATTTATCCTAGCTTAGTACTGGTTCAACCCAGGAAGACCCATCCCTGTTTAACTGAAAGATTGTTGATGGGACGTAAAGAATCAAATCAAACAAACAAACATACAGCCTCCTTTTAAGCTTACAAACTTCAAATGTTGTTCAATCAGTAGGTCAACATACACTCATAAAATATGCAAGCGACTAGCAAAGGCTCTGATCATACTGCGCATAAGTGCAGGCTGATCTGAGTCTTTGCTAGTTGCACACACCACATTGTTGGAAATCTCATGTCACGGCTCGTATGGTATATTACTTCAGAGTTCTTAATTCCTTCTGAAATAAAATCCTTGTGAAAAAAAACCCCTGAGGAACAAGAGGTAAAATGGTTGCTAAGCCATATATGTATTCAGAGGTTTCATACTGTTTGAAAACTGTGTAGATCCTGTGTAGATCCAGATCAACTGGCTTCTGAAGCCAACTGATCAGGATCTACATTGCTGTCCATACAACAAGTGAGGTTATGAATTGATGTAACCAATACCATGGAAATGGGGGAGTGCAGTGGCTCAGTGGTAGAGTGCTTGACTCGAGACCAAGAGGCCGCAGGTTCAACCCTCACCAGGGTCACTGCATTGTGTCCTTGAGCAAGATCGTTAATCCTAACTTAGTACTTGTTCAACCCAGGAAGACCCATCCCTACATAACTTAAAGATTGTTGATGGGATGTAAAGAATCAAATCAAACAAACAAACCATGGACCTGGATTGCTTGAAAATCGGACTATAGCATATCAGTTTATTCAGCATGCTAAAGGATAAACCTGTCTTTCTATGTTAGAACAGCTTTGTAAGAACAGAATAATACCAGCGCCCTAGATAAGCTTTTGGGTCAATTGGGTACTTACGCAACCTGGTTATCCTCAATTGCGTACTTGCAAAAACAATTGCGTATTTTCATATTTTTTACGCCACATTTTTTTTTCTGTGATTACACCTTTCCTTATTGCATGAAGCCATCGGAAATGTGCTTGCATATTTATTCACTCCCATCGTCTGCCTTTCTAAAGTATCAAACTCGCGGATTTTATTGTTCTTGAAGCAAAGTTGACATTCGAGCGTGATTACTTCGCATCACTTTCACTTTGTTTTTCCGCGAAATACTTGACTGGGCACCGATATTTTCATAAAAGTGGAGGATATTGCGCGCTCGCTAGTAAAAATAAAATCAATACCCGACTGGCATTTGTTTATTAGCCGAATGGAAAAGAAATGGACTAAATGGTACGCAATGACATCGCATGTAATTGCATACCGATCGTTAGAATTGCTTTTCGGTACGCACACATTTCATTTCAATTGCTTTTTTGATGATTTTTTATTGCGTATTTACGCAAATACGCTGCTTATCTAGGGTGCTGATAATACTTTCATAATACTTGTCCCAGGACATGTAACTAGAAATTTCTCTAACTTGTCCTAAATGAAATGGGACCACCCCGGAAAAGTTTTGCATCGTATTTACACACTGGTCACTGAAGTGCATTATCAGAATACTATATAATTACTTTATAGACCAGGAGACAAAAATATTTCAATATTGCACTTGTCCTGCAGGACGAGTGACATACAATTTTAACTTGTCCTTCAAACACATGCACTTGTCCTTTAAAAGCGTATCCAATTAACATAAAGGAGTAATATGTAAGGACGAGTGCAATGGGAAGAATTACTCTTCCTTTCTAGATTTCACATTTAATTATGAGTGGACGAGTTTTTGTCCCCTGTAGACATATTGATATAAGGCTGCAAATTGAAAGTTAAATCCTTTAAAAGTGTATCCAATAAAACATAAGGAAGAAATATGTAATATGACTTTCTCAAGTAATTCTTCCCAAAGCACTCGCCCTGAAGGACGAGTGGTATGGGAAGAATTACTTGTTCTTTCTAGATTTCACTCATAATTACGAGCGAAGGAGAGAATTTTTTGTCCCCTGTAGACACATTGATATAAGGCCGCAAAGGGAAAGTTTTAAATGAGAGTAGGTTATGTGAAGTGCTATTTAACTACTTATAATGTGTTGGCTTTCTTTTAATAGCAAAACGACACACTGCAGAGACAAAACAGAATGATAGAAGCTCTCGGTCACATTGTATCCTTAGATTTGTAAGTATCATAGCTCACAGTATCGATTCACTGTGCGCCTGAAATGAGTGAAATCGACTGTATCGGTAGAATCGAGAGTTTTTGGCCTAAATTTGTGAGGGGGTGGTAAGTATTTTCGCAAGTTTTTCTTATAGTTAGATTTGTCCTCCCGCCGTGGATCTCTTTATATTTCTTTTTTATATGAATACATGTCATAATATCGTGCAAAAACAACGACAGTGTATCGTGGGATCGCACGAAACGCATTCTTTTAGAGGGATAGTTGTCAAAAAAGCGAAAATCCACAGCTTTTTATCTTCTTTTTTCGAATTTAAACAACTTAGCTAAAAATGATTTACACCAGAAGTTCGAGAGGCTTATGATCCTACAATACCAGAAATCTCAGACTGATCCGTTTTTTCGATTTTGAGATATTCAGCTATATATGACTGAACCCCCTAATAGCGGTGAATTAGAAACTGTATCGGTAGAATTGACTGCTATTTATTTAATGTACGAAGTGAAAACTACCGACTGCACGAAGTGAAAGCAAATGTTGGTCATAAATCTTCGAATTTAGAGCAGAAAGTAGGCTATTTATTCCACCCTGTGTATATCACTGGCTTCTAAATGTGTACTTTGGCAGACAGTGAAGACCAAAATATAATGCCGCATCATACGGCATTTCATCTGAGTCTTCACTGTTTATTTATCCAAATATGATGTTCAGAGAAAGAAATGCAACTTTTTTAATAAAAACCTGTGACCAGCAATATATATATTGTACCACCCCAGGTTTATTGTATATAACCTGTTGGCAGAATTCAATTAGTTCATAAAGGGTTAACAATACGTCAATCTGTATCACATTTTTCAGTCTGTTAGAGACTCCCGCATCTGCTGTCTGTGTGTAGGTTTGTAGGCTTACATTTCAATAATTTTATCCTGCTTTAAACAGCTGTATGGTAAGATGAAATGGCAGTGGAAAGTACATTTCATAAGACCCACTGTGGCAAACCCTTTAATAAGGCTTTTTTCGCCCAGCGAGCAATCAGATTACATCGAGTGCCGAAGACACAAGAGGGGGGATTAATCCCACTCTCGACAGGGGGGTTTAGGGGGTCTCCCCAAGTTTTTTTTTTTTAAATTTTGGGCGCTTCTATGTCCGTTTTTAATGGGGTTTTTATGCATTTGGGACCAGATTTCAGTCCGTTTGGTCACGATCTTTTGCTAGAAAAGACATTTCTCGTCACGAGAGAAACCTAATGCTGGACAAAATTGTTTTCAGACAGTCACGATTTTTTTTTACTTTTTTTCTACAGCATGTTTCCTTGACATTATTTCACCTATGTCCCCGCAGGTTTTGGAAAGTACTTTTAGCACTGATCCTTGGTGGGCCTTCAAAGAGTTGTGTTTTCAAAAAGATATACACTTATTCTTTTGAATTACATGTAGAACATCCGTTAAGGATGCAGGCTTCATCTAGATTTTGGCTTCGGTAGGCATAAGATGAGATCTTTGGCTTCATGGTAATGGAGCCAGGGCCCACTGTCGAACCACGACAGCTTAACGCTTCTCTGCTCAGGCTTCTTAAAGTCGAATGAACGTTGGTGGAACTGAAAAATCTTTGGCTGAATTGGAACAGGCGGGACCTGTATATCTGTAACAGAATGCAGTGTAACAACACAGGCTCATGATGCTCATATATGTAAAGTCAACACGTTTTAAACATATTTTATCGCTCAACATGTTTATTAGTAGAAGAAAAAACAAATTGTCAATCTAAGGGATCATAGAATTATCTGGACCTCAACAAGAAGACCTGTCTTCGGGGTTTCTGACCATGCAAGACTCAAACCAACCTACTCAGTTACAGAGATTAGCTAGAATGCTGGAATTTTGAGTGTAGCAAGTTTACAATTATACTTTCCTAGGAGCGAATAACAAAAGCGCTGATCAGACTGCGCGGATGTGCAGGCTGGTCTGCGCCTTTGACGTTCCCATGCAGCTACATCGGGTTTTCTCTCAACATGGTCCATAAGTATGATAACGTCCATTAAGACCATCTGATTATGAAGTTAATTAAGCCGGTGTCATTATAATTTTTCAATGTTTTCACACGCGCAACGTGCGTTATTGATGATTGCATCAATAAATGGTGAGCACAGAGTAAAGTGAGGCGAAACAAACAAAAGGGACACGGCGGAGAGCATACTCGGCCAAAAAAGTGGTCGGGTGCTCGACTGACCTGCCGGACAGGCTATGACGGCCTTGTGTACAGGTAACATGCTACTGTAAACATAGCATTTGTAATCCACCATTTTCTAATTGCATGGTGTTATGCTCTACTGAATGGGTAGTATAATATACAGGTAAGTTCACGTCGTGCTATACTTCCACAAAACACTTTGAGGCGTGACTGTAATGGTAAATGCATTGAATGAATCGAGGGTCATTACTTAGAGGTTGTGGTAGAAGTATATATGTGAAGCTTTGTTACATGAATATTTATGAAGGTTGGATGTTTACAAAAATAGGTTTGTGAATTTTCGTTACAGCATCTTGACAATAACACACACACACAATCGCACGCACACTAACACGCACGCACAAACGCGCGCGCACACCACAGGCACGTGCCACCATTACAAAAAATCAACTGACAAACCTATAAACAAACTAGCGAACAAAACATTATCTCTATTGTTTTGAGCTTGTCCGTCCGTCTGTCTGTCTGTTGCCGTGGTCACTCTAACTGAGTCATTTTTAATCGGATTTTTTTTTCAAATTTCATATCATCATCAAACTCTCGTTCAAGTTTGAATACAGTTTTTTTTCTGTCAAACGATAAGCTAGAAGGCTGTAAAAAATTGCCGCCACGACAGGTCTCTATAACTTAGTCACTATAATCAGTTTTCTTCCAAATTTTATATATGGATTGCTTCCATCAAGCTCTCGTTCAATATGTTCTTTGGAACCAAGAATGCACCAAAGAACTGAAACTAGAAAGTGCAAATTTTCTGGGCCAGACAGCTAGTTTAGGCAATTTAGGCCACATCAGTGACCCACTAATAATTTTAAAGTTCCACAATGAAACACATGATCCCAAAGGACAAGAAAATAAAATCTACACTATAGTGAAGGGCATGGAGACGTTCTACCACCGCCAAAAAGTCCCAATCACCAGCTGTAGTGAAGTCAAATGTGTTCTTAAAAAGTTATCTTTCGGAAGCAAAGAATGCACTAAAGAACTGAAATTAGAGTGTGCAAATTATCTTGGCCGGACTAGCTAGTTTGGGCCATTTAGGCCTCATCAGTGACCCTCTAATAGTTTTTAAGTTCCCAAATGAAACCCATGATCCCAAAGGACAAGAAAATAGAATCTACACTATAGTGAAGGGCAGGGAGATGTTCTACCACCGCCGCATAATCCCAATCACCAGCTGTAGTGAAGTCAAATGTGTTCTTAAAAAGGTTATCCTTTGGAAGCAAAGAATGCACCAAAGAACTGAAACAAGAGTGTGCAAGTTTTCTTTGCCTCATCAGTTACCATCTAATAGTTTCAAAATTCCACAATAAAACCCATGATCCTAAAGGACAGGAAAATAAAAGTTTGAATACGTTTTTTTTATCTGTTGAACGATTAGCAAGTGTCCGCTACTTCATTTTTTTATCAGAGTTTTCCAAATTCCATATATGGATTGCTTCTATAAAACTCTCGTTAACGTTTGAATACGAGTTTCGTCCGACGAAAGTTAACCAAGATCACCAACGAAATGGCCGCCACCTATTAGTTTGCACTTATAGACACTCTACCTTAGTCATTTATTACCCGATTGTTGCCAAATTTTACATATATATTACTTTTATCAATCTCTCGCCTAAGTTTGAATATGGGCTTTGTCTGATAACCAAGATGGCCGCCAAATGGCCGCCACCTGTCAGTTTACACTTGTGGACACTACTTAGATGTATGAATGGTCTTCGATATTTTAAAATGTTTCCTGAAGGAGTGACAATGGAGTGTTTTATGACTGTATCAAATTCAGAATAGAGAGGGCAGTTGTAGCATTTGTATCCTGGATTTTCCATCGTGCTATAGGAACTCACTAGTGTTGGTTTACTGAAACGAAAATGTTTCAGAAGTGAGACTATATTTAACAAACAATGATGACATGTGGCTTATGCTGCTGTTCATTCTAAGGCAGTGATTCTGTTGTTGATGGTTGCTCCTGTTGTGGGTTTTGTGTTTGATCTATCGTTTGCTATGCATTGTTTGTGTCTTTTCTAGGTTTGCATTAATCTTGATGTTGGCGAGTGCTGCGAGTATGAGGGAAAGGAGACTTGACTTAAAAGTATATGTATTTTTACTGACCATTCCATGGCGGTGCTTCTTTTGTGGATCTTTTTTTTACTTATGTTTCGTGTTTGTCATGCTATCTTGTCGTCTATTTATTGCAGTCTTGTGGTCACCTGCTTGGATAGGGCTGACCTCTTGGCTCTCTTGTATGTGGTGATTTATTGTGTTTTATCACTTCCCAATGGGGTGTCCTGGGTCAAATGTGTTACTTGAGTGTATCGGTTGCTGATCTTTGCATCCTTTCTTACTTTAAGGAAAGAAAGTAAAATAATTTTGTGTTTCAAACGGTGACCCAAGAATTGCTGCTTGGCTCATATGCGTAGGAAGCTTTTCAATATTGGAGGGGGGGAGCCAGCGATGCCAACTTCAATACTTGTGGAGGGATATTGCAAAAATGTACATACATGCATGCATGCGCACACACGTCAATGTACATATGAAAACACATATACATACTCCTAAATGTTCATACTCCCATGCATGCAAGCATGCATGCACACACATATGTATGCATGCATGCACATGCAGATACATCAAAACAATTATATATTTACATTCTTACATGAAAATCAAAGCTAGCGCTCTTTATGATATAGAATTCCGAGAATCGGATGTGTCGCCTGGCAGAACAGAAGTCAAACAAGGAAAATTTGTTGCCTATATTTTCCTGGCAAAGGGTTATTTTAGAGAAACTAATATATCACAAAACATAAATCCCATTTCTCCAACCCCTAAGTTCATCTTTGGTATCATACAGATCAAGGTAAAAAGCCTATCAACTAGTTTTCAGTGGTTAGTTCAATACAAAATAAACTTATCTGTCTGACTTCGACCTGACCTAGAGGTCAGGGGTGTGTGTAAGGTCAAAGTGTTTGCTTCTATGTAAGTCTACACTTCTTTCCCCTTAATTTTATATACAACACGATAACATTCAGAATTTATTTTATGTTATGATTCAACCTACAGTTGAGTGTGAGTGTAAGGAGAGAATATGTGTTTGCATGGTGCCCTATGCCCAATTCCCTTTAATTTGATATGCAACATGACCATGGGGGCAGGGTCTGCGGGTAAAATATTTGCTACAACGCTGCTGTATTTGTGATTCCCTTTAATTTGATATGCAACACGACCATGTTTTGAACAAGTTGACTTTTGACCACAGGGTCAGAGGGGTGGGGAGAGGGGATTTGCGGCCAAAATATTTGCATGTTGCTGCTTTCTCGATTCTATTTAATTTCATATGCAACATAAGCATGTTCTCAATAAGTTGAATTTTGACCTTTAACCCCACACCCAAGGTCGAGTGGGGTAGGGAGAAGATATGTAGGCAGAATATTTGCTGCCATGTTTCTGAATTCGAGAGTCTATTTAATTTGATATGATAATATTCTGTAAAAATTAATTTTGACCTTTTGACCCCCAGGGCTAGAGGGGGTGGGAGGGGGTTCCCGGCCAAAATATTTTCTACCATGTTGCTGCATCCGTGATTCCCTTT
This sequence comes from Loripinus fragilis, assembly GCA_964019695.1. Lineage (NCBI taxonomy): Eukaryota > Metazoa > Mollusca > Bivalvia > Lucinida > Lucinidae > Loripinus > Loripinus fragilis. Next base: position 31,791,417 of record OZ026514.1, read on the forward strand.
AATTTGATATGCAACATGACCATGTTCTAAAAAAATTGAATTTTGACATTTTGATCCCATCTCCTTAGTCCACCCAGGGGGTCCGGCACACGTCTTAGATCCAAAATCACGTTTGAAATGTTTCATATTTATTGTACCTCTGTCTGCAGTTGCTACCATGTTGCTGCATTCGTGATTCCTTTGATGTGCAGCATGACCATGTTCTGAAAAAGTTGAATTTTGACCTTCTGAGGGGAGAGGGGGGCTGCAGGCAAAATATTTGCTACCATGTTGCTGCATTCGCGATTCTCTTTAATTTGATATGCAACATGATCATGTTCTGGAAATTTAAATTTGACCTTTTGACCCTAGGGTGGGGGGGGGAGGGGGGCTGCGGGCAAAATATTTGCTACCATGTTACTGCATTCGTGATTGCCTTTAATTTTATATGCAATATGACCATGTTCTGAAAAAGTTGAATTTTGACATTTTGATCCCATCTCCTTAGTCCACCCAGGGGGTCCGGCACAGGTCTTAGATCCAAAATCACGTTTGATATGTTTCATATTTATTGTACCTCTGTCTGCAGTTGCTACCATGTTGCTGCATTCACGATTCCTTTGATGTGCAGCATGACCATGTTCTGAAAAAGTTGAATTTTGACCTTCTGAGGGGAGAGGGGGGCTGCAGGCAAAATATTTGCTACCATGTTGCTGCATTCGCGATTCCCTTTAATTTGATATGAAACATGATCATGTTCTGCAAAAGTTAAATTTGACCTTTTGACCCTAGGGTGGGGGGAGGGGGGGCTGCGGGCAAAATATTTGCTACCATGTTGCATGTTGCTGCGCCTGTGATTCCCTTTAATTTGATATGCAACATGACCATGTTCTGAAAAAGTTTAATTTTACCTTTGACCCCACCCCCTAAGTCCACCAAGGGGTCGGACACAGGCATTCGATCAAAAGTCAGGTTTGATATGTTTCTTATTTATTGTACCTCTGTCTGCATTTGCTACCATGTTGCTGCATTCGCGATTCCTTTTGATATGCAACGTGGCAATGTTCTGAAAAAGTTTAATTTCAACCTTTTGACCCCAGGGCCCTGGGGGGTCTGCGGGGGAAATATTTGCTACCATGTTATTCCATTTAAGTTGATATGCAACATGACCATGTTTTGAAAAAGTTAATTTTGACATTTTGACCCCACCCCCAGGGTTGGGTGGGGGTAGGAGGGGGTATGCGGGCAAAATATATGCTACCACGTTTCCGCATTGGTGATTATATTTAATTTGGTATGCAATCTGACCATGTTCTGGAAAAGTTGAATTTTGACCTTTTGACCCCAGGGTCAGAGGATGGGGGTGAGCGGGGCTCCGCGGACAAAATATTTGCTACCATGTTGCTGCATTTATGTTTCCCTTTAATGTGATATGCAACATGATCATGTTCCGAAAAAGTTGAATTTTGACGTTTTGACCCCACCCACCTGTCCACCCAGGGGGTCTGGCACAGGCCTTCGATCAAAAATCACGTTTGATATGTTTCTTATTTATTGTAACCTGTCTGCATGCGAAATTTCTGTAAAAAACAATGACAACTGACTGAGTTATTGCGAAATCTACATATTTGACCTTTGATCCCACTGGGGGGAGGGGCGGTAAATTTTTAATCACGGTTATGCTTATCTACAGGCACTGGGTAATCATTGCCTATAGTGAGAAGGTGTAAGATATAATAGTTTTGGAGAAATGTGATGTTTATTCTACAAAATGTCAATATAGCTTTTGCATTAGCCTAAACCTAAGTCAAAAAAGGGCCAAAACTCAGTAAAAATTGGCGAATGACCTCCAAATTTGAACTTGGCCTGTATTTTATAATGCTTTATCAGTGTTAAATTTGAATGACAGTGCTGCATCCCTCCAAAAGTAATTGATCGTAAACCACAATTTAGCTAAAATCTAAGTCAAAAAGGGCAATAACTCTTAATAAGTTTGTGGATAACCGCCACTTTCGAACTTAATCTGAATAATTGATGCTTTACCCTTCTGCAAAGTTTGATGGATGATTAAATTGATGAATCCCTTCAAAAGTTATCAATCGCAAACCAAAAGTGTGACAACATGGAATAGGACGACGACGACGCCGCAGACGCCGATGGACACATGATTCTTATGTGTTGATTATGCAACTCAAAAAGCGGGTATGTTTATTTGAGAAAGGGGCAACAATGCAACGAATATATATAAAAGGGGTCTTTGCCACTATAAAGAATTATCTATTGTCATTATACCGTGTTAGGGTTCTAAAGCCCTTCCGTATATCTCACATCAAACCTGGGCCTCTGTCGTGAAAGAACCTTACTCTATCGCATGTGAACAACAAAGGTGCAGACCAGTCTGCGCATCCGGCCAGTCTGATGCGTGCCTTTGTAACTTGCTCCTTGGAAAGTATATAGCTAAGCAGCTGAACTTGGCCCACTAAAAGCTTTAAGCTTCTATCTAGTCTCTGTTAATAACAAGGCTGATTTTAGCAAGATCTGGTTGCAAACCCTGAAGAAATGAAACGCAGCACATATTGAGTCCGCTCATTATCCTTACCAAACTGTTACTATTCAAGCTGATCAAAGGCACTTTCATGCTACATGTACATATTTGTTAATATTTTGCCAGTTTTTGACTGCCAACCTTTTCAAATCAACTGAAGGAGAAGAACGGCCAAAAGCATTTCATGGAGAGTGCACACTGGCTTTGTAGTACATTGCTTGACTCGATACCAAGGAGCTCCCTGGTATATCCCCATCTGCGTCACTGCATTATGTGTTTGACCAAGACACATTAATACTTGCTTACTACTGGTTCCACCCATGAAGAACCATCCCGACATAACTGAAAACGTGTTGACTGGGACGTAAAGAATCAAATCAAGCAAACAAACAAGTATTTTCATCCAAAATTGTTTTAAGAATGTGCCAAGCCTGTATTTGTTTACAAACTGAAGTTTTTGACAAGCTTTTATTATATTTTTTATCGCACAAAGGTTCTGGGTTTGATGCGCAAAATTTACGTATATTTTAGTCCTACTTGCGCTTGAAATTGGCCCAGAATAGACGAAACTGTCTTCATTGTTCCCTTTCACTGGGCACAGTACCTCTTACGAGTATCGATATTACTGCGTTCAGTGCGTCGATTTTACCGATACAGTTTCTAATTCACCGCTATAAGGGGTTCAGTCATATATAGCTAAATATCTTAAAATCGAAAAAACGGATCAGTCTGAGATTCCTGGTATTGTAGGATCATAAGCCTCTCGAACTTCTGGTGAAAATCATTTTTAGCTAAGTTGTTTAAATTCGAAACGGGAAGATAAAAAGCTGTGGGTTTTCGCTTTTTTGACAACTATCCCTCTAAAAGAATGCGTTTCTTGCGCTCCCACGATACACTGTCGTTGTTTTTGCACGATATTATGACATGTATGCATATATCAAAGAAATATAATGAGATCCACAGCGGAAGGACAAATCTAACTATCAGAAAACATGCCAAAATACTTACCACCCCCTCACAAATTTAGGCCAAAACTCTCGATTCTACCGATACAGTCGATTTCACTCATTTCAGGCGCACAGTGAATCGATACTGTGTAGCTACGTTCCCTATATTATAAATATAATACCATAGGGCCAGTTAAGCAAATTTTTTGGACATAAAATTGTGATTATTTACTTATCCATCAGATTTAACACATGTTTTGGGTGCTCAAAAGAACCGTCTCATTGAGATGGTTCAACACATGTTTTGGATGCTCAAAAGAACTGTCTCATTGAGACGGTTCATTTGAGTACCCACAACATATGTTTTGGTTGTGAAATAAAAAAAAGTAATTCCGTAACACACTCCTATCAGGAGGCCTGAATACATTTATCAGGAGCCACAGTCTGTGGCTATAGTAAAGACGGTCAAGGCAAAACAAAACACTGTCCTTTTTTGATTTTCCATACAAACAGCCTTACCTCACTTACCAGTTTCTCAGAGTATCATATTTACTAAAACTCTTCCCTTGCTAGTGGCGACTTTCGTCACCTGCTGATAACCTTTTTAAACAGTTTGGACCCAGATCAGAAAGTCTGATCTGCCGGGGCATGCCCCACCCTGTTCACTCCATAAAAGCCTTAATAGCTTAGAAACCATTTAGATCCCCACCCCTAAATCATATATATTCATGTTTCTTATGACAAGACACATTTAATAGCACAGACTGGGAAGTCCCCGTGGGTGTGCCCTGGCGTCCACCCTGTTCACTTCACAAAAGGCTTAACATCTCAGAAACTGTTCAGAGATATATATATATTCATGGGGAGAGGGGGGGGCATGTCACGGCATGTCGTATCTTGTTCACTTCATAAAAGGCCAAATACCTGAGAAACTGTTTAGATCCCCACCCTAAACCATATGAGCGCGGATCTGACAAAAGGGTCCTTCGGGCATTTTAGCGGTTTTTGTGTTATCGAAATTTCAAAAGCGTCCATATTTTCAGGATTTTAAATGTTCTTACAATAGTGTCATATTGCTTCTAACATGTAATACAATCAAAGGCGCAGACAGTTCTGATAAAATTAAGTGCATATGGACTACATACATCCTTTAAAACAGGGTACCTCATTTCAAATGCTTTTGTAAACAGGGGATGTGCGTATGTGGGCTATTTGTGCAGTCAATGCAATGGCATACACATCAAATTTACAGAAGCATGGAGCATTCTTGAAATATTGCTCCAAGTGTCTTTGCATTAGCGTCATATGTTAACACAATAGTGTTGACGTCAGAACATGATGAACAATGTTAAGTGAAGTCATGTTTAAAACACATCATCTATACCAGTTTAAATGCTCATATCTTTGTTATTTGTAAAGATAATCTCTTCAAACTTTTGTCTTTTATTGCCAAAAGGTCCCTTCTGTCAGATCTTGGCTCATATATAATGATATTCCTTATGATCAGACACATTCAATAACACTGAGCATGATGTCCCCTGGGTATTGGGACTTTATAGCTGGTAGATTATAATCATATCTTGTTTGTTTTGGCCTAATATTTGTTTCATTTTCTGTGTCAGATCAAAAAAAAAAAGCTCATTTATAACAGATAAAGTGTCTTTAAAGACCAAAATATCTGATCTAATACTACAATTTGACAACATTATTTCAGGTTATAGAGAGCCGAACAGTTGGCAATGAAGATGAACCTGTCAATTTATCACATCTGGTAAGCTAGTATTTACTTTTCCAATCCCCTTTATCCTGGCTCCTGCAATGATGCCTAGTCACAATGACTCCATGCCCCGAGGTTATAGAACTTTTTCCATGCTCAACTCAGGAGCCGCTGTGGTGTAGCAGATAACCCGCTTGCCTTGTAAATCAGGGGCCGCAGGTTCAATTCCCGGCTTCACCGGTCTGTCCGATGAGACTTTAAGCCGTGGCCCCGTCTCCATATGACCTTAGCTGTTGGTGGGACATTAAACACAAACACAACAACAACATGCTCAACTCAGCTGAGCATGAAATTTATCCTGCTCATAAATGTTAAAATGCCAACAATTGTTGGCATTTTAACGTTTATCAGCATGATAAATACAACATCTAAGAGACTTAAAGCAAGAAACTTCTACATTTGTTGGTAGGTAGTTGTAGGTAAGTTTTTATGAGCTGTTGAAATATGGTGCTCAGTTGAGCTGAGCATGAAAAAAGTTTTATAACTTCACGGCCATATTTACCCCTTGTCATCCTTAATATTTTATTTATAACACTCCTTCCCAATTTTCCACCTGTTAATCTGCAACATTCAAGTTGTAAGCATCAGGGCTTTAGATAAGCTTGTGTACCGCTGAATTACAAAAATATTTGACAGGATAGGCATTTATTTAAATTCTAGCGCGTATCATGTACGAAAAACAAAATAAGCATTAGGCATTTAATGTTTTTCCAGAGCGTAACATCCGAAATTGTTTTGTTGTTTACACGGTAGGAAAAAGTTAGAGGAAATCGAATTTGTTTATCTTCGGGCATGTTCGTTTTATTACGGAGGCATCGCAAAACTTCGTAAAGGCATTCACCATCAAATGTAAACACGTCTTAGTCTCAGTCGGATCAATAGTGCAACTTGGAGAAACCATCGAGAACCACGAGGTTGCCGTGCAACACACAGTTTTACTTTCGGTTCCACAAAACGCTGTCTGCAAAATGCTACAGAAGAAAGTTATAGAAATAAAGCCGTCCAAGCGTGTTTACTTTCTTGTAATAGTGTACAGTATTTTCTGCAAATATCTCTGAATCCAGCTGCTTTTTCTTTTTAGAAAAGTATTAGGAGACCTGTGTTTGCGAGAATCGAATACACAAAATCCAAACAAGTACTGGCTTATACAAAAGTATTTCGGTCTGTCTAATGACTAAAAAAAATCTTTCAGATCATTTTAAGTAGCCTCAAGTTCTGATCAAATATTTTGATTTCAACAAAACCCCTCACCCACCTACCCCTCCCAAAGCAGACAATAGCCACTAAAAGGGCACTCATTATGCTCCTATTTGCACTATATTTTTACAAAAAAATGTCTCCTCCTGCACCCCTTGTCCCCTCTGCGGCTTTGTCCTGCTAAATCCAACACCTTTTTTACCAAATAAAAATTGTTATCTTACCGTGTCCTCTCTTGTTAGTAGACTGGGAAAACAAGCAGTTAGCTCCGGCGCAATTAAACGGCCTGTTGAAATAGCTTTATTGTTTCTTGGTGTATGTTTTTTTAAGACAAAAAGTCAGTACTCCAAAAAAATTTTCTTTACTCCTTTTTTAAAAAATGGACGAGTACTGTACTTTTTTAAAAATATAGCTTATCTAAAGCCCTGAAGCATGTATTTTCAATCAGTGATAAATAGGGGTGCAACGATATACCGATATACCGGTAAACTGCGATTCACTTAAATAAATATCGCATCGCGATACACTTTTGGACGTACCGGTACAGAAGCCTTCCCTATGTGTCATCAAGCCAGTGTTCATCTAAAATTTGCAAGAAAATATCCATTATTGGCTTTGAAATTGCCCAAAAATCGGGTCGTTTTCAAAACCGGAAGCGTTAAAAATAAAGGAAAAAAAGACGCTGTGGTATAATTCCTGACACGAACTACACAAATGTTGACTGTGTCTAACAGCATATCGCCGACTTTCAAGCATTGGAAGATGTTTATTCTGTACGACAGACATCAATGCGAGCCGCAACATATTGTTTATGGATAGTTTACACAATTTCTATCCACCCCTTCAAGTTATTTCCGCATTTCAAATACCGACGCTTTATTGCTAAAACTTGTAAATAACAGTTCGTGTCACAAATTAGACCAACAGGAAACAGCTACTTTCGGTTTCAAAAAAGATGGCGGACAGACAATGATGAATTTTTGTAGTGAAATATCTAAAAGGGAAGGCACAAATTTGATCATTTCTCCTTGAAAAGCAGCAGAGGGACAGAAGGAGTAGCTGAAAATATGACAGTGTGTAATAGATGCCAATTTCATGACCCTTGAATTATATTATAAAACTGAACTAGGGGCAGTAATAGACAGAAATAAAGATACCAGGTGTATCGCAATATGTATCGCAATACGGGTTTTCAATATTGCAATATATCGCAATACGCTTTTTGGCGTATCGTTGCACCCCTAGTGATAAACTGTGGATCCTGATCAGATGGCTCTCTCAGAAGCCGGCTTATCTGGATGTAATATGTTTTCAAAAAAGAATATGTATTTCTTATCACACTATACATGGCATGAAAAAATGTTGAGAAGTGCAGTGACTCAGTGGTAGTAGAGTCTTAAACTTGAGATTGAAGGGTTGCTAGTTCGAGACACTGAAATCTGATATTCCTAAATTGAAAACAACCCATAATAAATTTGCTGTGTGCTTATATCATAAGAGCATTTGGGCTTATAAAGTCTGATAGTTATTCAGCTAATTTTCAGGCTGATAACAATATTGATTTAAGCAGCATTTTTCTTCAGATAATTATCATGTAGAAAGATATGTACAATGTCAATATATTCAGGATCTGACAGTGATTACAATATTTAAGAATCATTTAAGAATTAAATTTAATTTGTGGTCTGTTCATGATTCCTTGGACAGACCAAAAATTGTTGTTGTTTTTTTACTTTTTTTACATTTTATTTTATCAGTCAAGTATCAATTTTAAATTTTCACCTAACTTGGCTGGTTTTCATGATATTTTGAAATCAGATATAATGGAGGTTTCGGAATAGCTAAAATACCAAATTTCCAGGCTTAATGTCATCGCGATAAGTTAAGAGTTCAATGTCACACAAATGTCAGCAAACAAATTACTTTATTGGATTTCATTGATGTTGGTCCACCCAAATGGTGTGTATGTGGGTGTGGCCTTAATTGATCTGTTTCATTCATGGTATTAACGGCATCTCAAATGTAAAGGTTCATTAAATACTCAGTGGAAATGTAAATATTTTTAAATGAAAATCGATGTTAAACTTCAAAAAATCTCTATAAACTATGAGTTGTGACATGAGATTTCCAACAATGTGGTATGTGCGACCAGCAAAGGCTCAGACCAGCCTGCGCATGCACACAACCTAGTCTAAGCATTTGCTAGTCGCTTTAATATTCTATGAGTGTTAAGCTACTGACTGAACATCAATTTGAGTTTCTAAGCTTAAAAGGAGGCTGCACAGGCTCGTCTGAGTCTACACTTGTCAAAATTTCACATTGTTGGAAATCACATGTCACGGCTCAATTATATTGTTTTCTGTCTTCAGCATTTTGTTGATTTGGCTGGGTCGGAGAAGGCAGCTGAGAACACTGGGAATCGGTTCAAGGAAGGATGTGCCATTAACAAGAGTTTATTCACACTGGGAAATGTTATCAGGAAACTCAGTGGGGATGATAAGTAAGTGATATTGAGCCGTGACATGTGATTTCCAACATAGTGGCATTTTGACAAGTGTAGACTTAGACAAGCATGTGTAGCTTCCTTTTAAGCTTAGAACCTCCAAAAGATGCTCAGTCAGTAGCTTAACACTCATAGAATATTCAAGCGGCAAGCAAAGGCTCTGATCAGACTGCTCGTATGCGCAGGCTGGTCTGAGCCTTTGCTGGTCGCACATTCCAAATTCTTGGAAATTTCATGCACTGGCTCATATGATCTGTGTTTTGGCCGTCTAATGTTTGAGCTTTACCCGCTGTGTACCAATGGAATTTTCCCATAAAGTTTGATACAGTTAAGTGAGGATAGTCCTTTGTATAAGTTGAGGGGTCACAAGCTATAATTTCCAAAAAAATATTGTATTTCATTATTTATGTGAAGATCGATTTTGTCTCAGCAAACAGTGCAGACCCTGATGAAATGTTGCATAATGCATCCCTGTTTGCCCAAGTACCTGTTTATGGGTTTCTTGTACAAAAAGCGCTAACATCCCACCAGCAGTAAAGCTCATCTGGGGACAAAAATATTTCAATATTGCGCTTGTCTTGCAGGACGAGTGACTTTCAATTTTCACTTGTCCTGCAAACACATGTACTTGTCCTTTAAAAGTGTATGCAAAAAAGAACGTACGGGAGTAATATGTAATATGACTTATAAAGTCCCTTATATCACTGTTAAAATGATAAATTAGACAGTCAAATTCATAACTGCATCCCATATACTGACAAAAAGATTTCACAGTCAATACTCAGAAAATGCTAGTTTCACCCTCAGATATTAGGGACAGGTAATTCTTCCCAAAGCACTCGTCCTACAGGATGAGTGCTTGGGAAGAATTACTCATCCTTTCTAGATTTCACTCATAATTACGAGGGAACGAGTGAAATTTTTGTCCCCTGGTCATATAGAGGCTGGGATGTGGCTTAAAGTCTCATCCGACAGACTGCGAAGCTGGGGATGGAACGAGAGACCCCTGGTTTACAAGGTAGTGGTTTATCCTCGACACCACAGCAGCTCCTGATTTTGTGATTTTCTACTTAACCCTCTTCATTCTGGATAAAGTAGATACTCAAAAATAGACAAAACAAAGGTCTTAATGACAACTGGTAGCTTAATGATGGTCGAAAGTAATGCAGAATGCTCCCCTTGGAGTATTCTGCAATACTTTTGACCTGCATTAAGCGATAATTGGTCTTGAAAACCCATTTTCATTTTTTTTTCAGAGTGGCCGTTTTACACAGGTTTTAGTGTACCTTAAATAGTTAGCGTATTTGCGTATTTACCCAATATTAATTACCAAAAAAAGCAATTAGAATTGATTCTGTAGCGTAACAAAATGCACAAGATGTTCTGAATAGACATTGCGAATAAATAGCTGTGCATATCGGCTTTTATCACTTCCCCAATTTTTCAGTCATAGATCGACTGTAAGGTTGTCACTGTTGGGGAGTTTGCACCGTTTCCGGTTCAGTTTTAGTTCGGAGTGACTAAAAGAACACGGTGACTGACTGGTTTTCAGTATTTATTCAATAATTGTACCATTATAGAATGATAGCAGGGAACCAGCATTGGATCAAGTCCACAGGTTGAAATTCTAAATTTTCATAGTCTGATGGATTCTCCCGTATACAGGGTTCGCAAAGGCTTGAAAAGTACTTGAATTAAGAGGGCTTACTTGAAAAGTCCTTGAAAATTAAATCTGCCTTGAAAAGTATTGGAAAATCACCCAAAAGCCTTGAAAAGTCCTTGAATTCTACTATTTTCTGTAGGACTTAGCACTGTAGATAGAGACCTAAATCAGTATAAAATTGTTGTGCCTATATTTGGTGCAGCATATGCTGCACCAAATAAAGGCACAGCAATTTTATACTAATTATCCAGTACTAATGTCTCCATTATCTCAGTCTAGCATTTCTGAAGTAGATTTTTAACACTTCGATCAGTATTTTTCATTAACTTTAAGTCCTTGAAAACTGTTGGAGAGACTTAGAAGTCCTTGAAAATTCCTTAAATTTTACTTATACTTGCCTGTATGAACCCTGATACATATTGATACAATATTGATAAAATACAAAATGGACAGATCCTTGCTTATTGTATCAATATATATGGGAGAATCCATCAGAATGAAAAGCGCTAAACATATATGCACAGCTATGTGTTTGGGCTATAGCTAGAGACCTAAAGTTTTTGTCTGAGACTTTACCTGTGTCTCTTCTATATCTTAATTTGCTGTGAAGGTTTCGGTGAGGCTGTCCAGCTGTACATTAGCCCTGGCTTATCCAAGTCTTAGCTACTTGCATATGGACCTCGACGCAACAAAACCTGTCTTTGAGGTTTTTGAAAAAGCAAGGCTCAAACCAGTCTCCTCAACTACACAGACTATCAAGATATTAATTTGAAATTTCGCATGTATCAAGCCTAGATATGATAATTTCCAAAAAGCGAATAACAAAGGCGCTGGTCAGACTGCGCAGATGCGCAGGCTGGTCTGCGCCTGTGCTATTTGCAAACCATCGAAGACAGGTTTTCTCGCATCGAGGCCCATATTCAATAAGTAACAAAATCTCATAAGTGGTTCATATCATTTGGTCTGATCAAACTTGTGTTTCTTTTGTTGAAAGCTGTTATATACCATTAGCACAACAAATTGACAGACCTGAGTTCAGTAAGCACCTGTTTTAGGCAAGCAGATGTTGATTTTCAGTAAATCAATAAAAGATTATTTTGCCATTATTTGTTTTAGGATATAGAACTAAAAGTTTAAACATTTCTTAGTCTACAGATAAATGAGCTTTGCTTAGTTGTCTAGCATCTGTAAAGTTCAACAATTTCCAGCGCCCTAGATAAGCTTTTGGGTCAATTGGGTACTTACGCAACCTGGTTATCCTCAATTGCGTACTTGCAAAAACAATTGCGTATTTTCATATTTATTTTACGCCACGTTTTTTTTCTGTGATTACACCTTTTCTTATTGCATGAAGCCATGTGCTTGCATATTTATTCACTCCCATCGCCCGCCTTTCTAAAGTATCAAACTCGCGGATTTTATTGTTGACATTCGAGCGTGATTACTTTGCAAAGTTTCATTTTCACCACTTTCACTTTGTTTTTCCGCGAAATACTTGACTGGGCACCGATATTTTCATAAAAGTGGAGTATATTGCGCGCTCGCTAGTAAAAATAAAATCAATACCCGACTGGCATTTGTTTATTAGTTGAATGGAAACGAAATGGACCAAATGGTACGCAATGACATCGCATGTAATTGCATACCGATCGTTAGAATTGCTTTTCGGTACGCACACATTTCATTTCAATTGCTTTTTTGATGATTTTAATTGCGTATTTACGCAAATACGCTGCTTATCTAGGGTGCTGAATTTCTATTCTTTCAGATGGATTATCCCATATATATTGATACAATAATAATGCCCATTTTGTATTTTAAGGGGTTGTCAGTCAAAATTTCTATAAAGTGCTGTATTTCTGTCCCTGAAGATTGTTGTTATCTTAGCAAACAGTGCAGACCCTGATGAAATGCCACTTTAAGTGGCATTTCATCTTGGTCTTCACTGTTTGCCAAAGTACAGGTAGGTCTGTTTACCTGTATCCAGAATGAAATGGGTTAAGTGCTGAATTTCTTAAACAGAATCTTCAGGTTGATTTTGTTTGATTTGATTCTTTACGTCCCATCAACAATCTTTCAGTTAAACAGGGATGGGTCTTCCTGGGTTGAGCCAGTACTAAGCTAGGATAAATGTGTCTTGCTTAAGGACTACAACGCAGTGACGCCGGTGAGGCTTGAACCTGCGGCCTCTCTGTCTCGTATCAAGCACTCTACCACTGAGCTCCCTATCTCTTCAGGTTGGTTTTTCTTGAATAATCCATCCTAGTTATGCGTAGCTCAGTGGCTCAGTTGGTAGAGTGTTAGACTGGGCATCTAAGGGTTGCTGGTTCTAGCCTGACCACCGACAGAGTTAGTTACTGTGTTGTGTCCTTGAGCAAGACCCTTTATCCCCTGCTTAATAGCACTGGTTCAACCAAGGAATGACTGAAAGTCCAGACATGACTGAAAAATTGTTGACTGGGATGTAAAAAATCAACCAACTTAAACAAACAAAGCTATCCTTGTTATCAATAAACAAAGCTAGTTGCTTTGCTATTACAGTAAAACCTGTCTTAAGCTGCCACTCAAAAACAGACAAAACAAAGATCTTAATGACAAATGGTAGCTTAATGAAGGGCGAAAGTATTGCAGAATACTTTCATTGGAGCATTCTGCAATATTTTGACCTGCATTAAGAGATAATTGGTCTTGAAAATCAATTTTGGTCTTCTTTTTGAGTGGCCTCTTAAGACGGGTTTTACTCTTTTGTCTTACTATAAATGTTCTGTGTCTCTTCCTCACGGTGCCATGGGTTGGTCGGCAGTGTGTGGTTGTGGTATTTCCTGATCATACTCACTTACTTTTTGCAGAACAAGGCAAACAAATATTTCCTGCTCAGGCTTCTCCTCTAGGACTCTTTTTATTTGCACATGGTTTTCCCGTCTGAGTAAATTGGTTCTGGCACTCAAAGACTGTTTTAATATCTGGATTTTTCTTTTCTGCAAAATGACTTAAAAATTTCATGTGTATTTCAGTATGACCCATGTGTCGTTTAGGGATTCCAAGCTGACTAGATTACTGCAGAATGCTCTAGGTGGTAACTCAAATACTGCAATTATATGTACAATCACTCCAGCTGCCATTGAAGAATCTGACAGTACACTCAAGGTGGGTCACTGAATCATAATCATCATTGTATGAGAATAGATATGACACACCAGGTAGGCAGCAATCGAAAACGCCAATGCTATCGGGGAACGTAGATAAAAAATCAATAGAAACAGTGTTTTGGATTGCCATTTGTCGCCCCACTGGCGACAAATGCCCCACTGGCGACAAATGACAATCCAAAACACTGTTTCTATTGATTTTTGATCCGCGTTCGTCGATCGTTGATTACGTTTTCGATTGCAGCCTTCTAGGTGTGTATGAGCTGATTGCTGTTTCTTGCACAATGGATAAGAATATCTTAAATGTTAGCTTGGGCTAGAATTTTTTTATCACGTGTGGACTCAGCGGGATTTTTTTGTTTTTGCTTAAAAGGCTTCAAATGATGAGAAAAACTTCAATTCAGCTTCTATATTGTTTTGTAAAGAAATACAATTAAAATATAACTTTTTATTTTTTCAAAAAACCCTGCGGGGTTTTTCCCCCACAATCTGAAATGGGAAAAAAAACCCGCGGGGGAAATTAAAGGTTGGAATTAAGCCATATCAATCATTTTCTGCAATAATTACAATCAAACAAACTTGTTTCTTGAACAAATTTTAATATTTATTTTTTTGAAAAAAACCCTGCGGGGTTTTTCCCCCATTTGAAAATGTGGGGGAAAAACCCCGCGTTTTTTTTTTTTAACTTTGACCTTTTTTTTTCACTATGACAGAATTTTTATTTTGGGGTCTAAATGCATATGTTTTACTAATTTAAGACTGTATTTATGTATTAAAGTGGTTTTGAGTATTTTGTACCACTAGAAAGGTGATGTGATTATGCCAAATTCTGGTGCGGCAAAAAAAAACTGGTGGCTGTTACTGTTCATTGGTTTAATTGGAACTTATGCACATGTTGGTTGTAACATCATTGTTATGTCATAGTTACATCATGTTTTATAAGCATATAGTGTAAGGCCAAGAAAAAAAATATGTGTGGTTCAGGTTACCCTACCTACCATAATTTTTACCCCCCGTCCCTAAACTTTTTTGAAATTTTCTTCAAATTCTGAAGTTGGATGAGAATAGCAGAACAAAAATACATATCAAAAGGGACATCTGAAACGGAAATCTAAATTTCTATGCATTCATGCAGTCTTTAATATTGGAAATAAAAAGGATTAAAACAAGGTTTTATCTTCGAAAATATACCCTTTTATATCAGTTTCGTCTTATTTAATACATTTGTTTTTTTTCTTCTTTCTTTACTTGCCCTAATAGAAATGGATCAACCGTAGCACTCGCTCATTAGACAACACAGCACATAATCAGAAACATTCCCTCACAAGACGACAAACCAGACAACTTAATTGTGATAGTAGATGGGATAGCAAATGCATTTATCAACCTGTGCAAATGTGCATGCTGATCAAGATCTTTACTTCCCGCAGATGCATAATGCAAATTTTTATACACCGTCATGTAGCTAATAATTTTAAATCTAGTGTGAAAATGGTTAAATTGACATGATTGACAGCTTTGATTGATAAAAATGTGGTCGCCAAGGGAGACATAAAGTACACAAGTCAGTAAGTAAGTAAGTAAAGCCTTTATTTATCCAGGGTTACAACATTTAGCCCATACATAATAAATAAGTACATGTAATAGCTAATCTTCCATGAGGCCCTCAGTATATACATATGAACATTATACACAAAGTCAACAATGAGCACATTGAATTTTTATGCCTGTTCTGTAGTCTTAGCTTCCTGCCTGCTGGTTAATTTTGAATGCCCCCTATTATACTGCCCGCTGATTTTCCTTCAAAACCAACCTCTTCAAAAAATTTCTTCAGGAACACCATAAGAGTGTAAAACAGTCTGGATCCTCAGGGCTTACCCTGGCGCAGAATTCGTTGTAGCCAACACATTAGCCAAATGGAAAAAGTTGGAGCCAAATGAAATTGACTTTATACAAGGTTTTAGCAGCAACTTTTGTCATCTGCCTTTGCAAACAGTTTGAACCCAAACCAGGCCCGACAAATCGTCGGACCTGATCTGGATCCAAACTGTTTGACACCCTAAATCTAGCATTCAAAGGGTTATTTAAATATGGCTCAATATTAAAGTGGGAAGGAATAATAAAAGCAATATTGGAAAATCCAAATGCTGATCAAAATACACTTTTTGGCAAAATTGTAATTTTTTAACCACCTTCATGTAGCCAATGACATATTTGTAGCCACTTTACATTTTTAGTAGCAAATGGCTACAATGGCTAATGGCAGGGTTAGCTCTGGATCCTGATCAGGCCAGACGTTTTGTCAGGCCTAATCTGGGTTTAAACTTTTTGCAAAGTTATCAGCAGACAACACCAGCAGACAAAGAGTTACTTATCAGCTAACAAGACATTATCCTATTAAACTGAACAGACATCCAATACCTGTGCAATTTTATGCATGCAAGCAGGTATGATATTCTAGAAGTTTGATTATTTCAACACAAGGTACCAGAAAAAAATACCTAAAGTTGACAATAAGTGGAGGCCCAATCCAACTTGCTCCTGAAGGAGCAGTCTGGCCTGTGCCTTCTTAAAAAAACATTGCAGAAATCAAACACCTGATAACCAAAACAGTGAGTAATTGAAAACTTTGAACATTCATTGTACAGAAAATAACAGGCAATAACCCATTTAAATCTGACATGTCATGAACTACCTTGAGAATTGTCAGTCTAGGTATCGCTGGAACCAATGGATGGGTCTAACTCGCACTGATGGTCATGACCATTTTGAGCCACCGAAATTCGACTATAGTTGTTTCAGGATTTGTATCCCAGAGTTTCATGATTCAACTATTATTTTAGAACTTTCACCTCTAGATGTATTATTGGCAAAAATAGGCACAAAATTTTGAAAGTATGGGGGAAGGGTACATTCACAAACTTGTTTAAGCCCTTATCCTGCCAACACTTTTCGGTCTTGAAAATGTAGCAGGCTTTTTTCATTTGCTTCATATATATATTCAAATGCGACTTTTGATCATGGAAGCAAAAACATAGACCTAAGGAGCAGTCTGATATGGGTGCATGTTCTTTGCAATATATGATTTCAAAGTGTTAAAGCATACAACAATTGTGGTGAATGGTGGGTATAGAGCTATTGTATTCTTCTGTGGCAGTTTGCATCCCAGGCTAAAATTAACTAGAACAAGGAGAGGGAGAGTTCAGTAAAATCTGACACAGGGTTCGCACAGGCTTGAAAAGTACTTTAATTAAGATAGCTTCTTGAAAAGTCCTTGAAAATGTGATCTGCCTTGAAAAGTACTGGAAAATCACTCAAAAGCCTTGAAGTCGTTGAATTCTACTATTTTCTGTAGGACTAGCACTGTTGAAAGAGACCTAAATCAGTGCACTGTTGATAGAGACTTAAATCAGTATAAAGTTGTTGTGCCTGTATTTGGTGCAGCATATGCTGCACCAAATATAGGCACAACAATTTTGTACTTTAAATTTCCAGCACTAATGTCTCCATTATCTCAGTCTAGCATTTCTGAAGTAGAATTTTAACACTTAGATCAGTATTTTTTCATTAACTTTGAGTCCTTGAAAACTGATCGAGAAGCTTTTAGAAGTCCTTGAATTTTACTCATACTTGCCTGTATGAACACTATGGCATATGCACCAGCTAATGAGATTATGTGGGTAAAGTGGTCCTTTAAAAATAGGCACACACATTTGAAATTTTGGGGAAATGGCACAATCACAAATATGTCTCATGTATTTTTCTGTGACAGTTTGCATCCCAGGCCAAAATTATCAAGAACAAACCAGAGGTGAATGAAGTGATGACAGATGCTGCCATGCTGAAGAAATACAGGCGGGAAATTAATAAGCTGCAGAGTAAAATGAAAGAGGTAAAGGAATGTTCTGATGTAGATTGACATTTTGGCCAGCTCATGAAGTGTGAAAAGTACTTGAATATTGAGGGCTTTCTTAAAAAGTCCTTGAAAATAAATCTGCTTTTAAAAGTGCTGGAGATTCACTCTTGAGGCCTTGAAAAGTACTTGAATTTTATTAAGACTAAATCCTGTTATAATGGATATCAAAATCAGTTTTAAATTAGTGTGCCTTTATTTGGTGCAGCGTATGCAATACTCAAAAGCGTGAGACTCCATGTTATTGAGTCTTTTTATGAGTATTAATGGAGAATGCATCAACTCTCAACTCCCTAGCACTTGTCTAAGCGATATTTTTCTTTCTACCAGAACTCAATAACCCCAAAGGACCAGAGTATAAAAAAATCAACACTATCAGAAGTTCTACCAACTGAACTCCAGGTTTGTTATAGACAATATAGGCCTTGACGTGTTTGTTATAGACGATAAAGGCCTTGACGTGTTTGTTATAGACAATATGGGCCTTGACGGGTTTGTTATAGACAATATGGGCCTTGATGTGTTTGGCAAGATGGGCCTTGACGTGTTTGTTATAGACAATATGGGCCTTGACGTGTTTGTTATAGACAATATGGGCCTTGACGTGTTTGTTATAGACAATATGGGCCTTGACGTGTTTGTTATAGACAATATGGGCCTTGACGTGTTTGGCAATATGGGCCTTGACGTGTTTGTTATAGACAATATGGGCCTTGACGTGTTTGTTATAGACAATATGGGCCTTGACGTGTTTGTTATATAGACAATGTGGGCCTTGATGTGTTTGTTATAGACAATATGGGCCTTGATGTGTTTGTTATAGACAATATGGGCCTTGACGTGTTTGTTATAGACAATATGGGCCTTGAAGTGTTTGTTATAGACAATATGGGCCTTGATGTGTTTGTTATAGACAATATGGGCCTTGACGTGTTTGTTATAGACAATATGGGCCTTGACATGTTTTTTATACACAATATGGGCCTTGACGTGTTTTTTATACACAATATGGGCCTTGACGTGTTTGTTATAGACAATATGGGCCTTGACGTGTTTTTTATACACAATATGGGCCTTGACGTGTTTTTTATACACAATATGGGCCTTGACGTGTTTTTATACACAATATGGGCCTTGACGTGAGAAAATCTGACTTTGTTATTCGCTCTCTAGAAAGTATACTAGTCAAACTTGCTCCATTTAAAATTTCAATAATTTATGTATTTGAGCAGGCTGGTTTTAGCCTTACTTGGCCGGAAACCCGGAAGACAGCGTTTTATCAATTAATCCTCGTATTAACTGGATTGCTGTGTCTTGACCTGATAAAAGTTGTCTATCTCACTGCACTTTTTGAATGGCATCGATGACTTTGAATCAACACGAAAATTGGTATATACTTCATAATTGCCAGTATGAAGAGTGAACCAATGTGTAATTTGATAGATAGAATACCAGGTTTGCGTCTTCATATCAAGTTTACCAGGCTCGGCTTCAAGAACGGGTGTTGAACTTGTAAGCATTTTTGAAGCCTTGTCTGGTAAACATGATATAAAAATATGTTAACCTGTTATTCTCTCAGGGGACAAAAATTCCACTCGTCCGCTTGTAAATACCAGTGAAGTCTAGAAAGGATGAGTAATTCTTCCCAAAGCACTCACCCTGAAAGAATTACTCCAGGAAGTCATATTACATATTACTCCCTTATGTTCTTTATTGCATACGTTTTAAAGGACAAGTGCATGTGTTTGCAGGACGAGTGAAAATTGTAAGTTACTCGTCCTGCAGGACAAGTGCAATATTTAAATATTTTTGTCCCCTGTAGACTCTTAATGCTTACATGAATTTTTTCATTTGTATTCCAGCTGAGTAACACAGACATACAGGCAAGCGCAATATTTAAATATTTTTGTCCCCTGTAGACTCTTAATGCTTACATGAATTTTTTCATTTGTATTCCAGCTCAGTAACACAGACATACAGGCAAGCGCAATATTTAAATATTTTTGACCCCTGTAGACTCTTAATGCTTACATGAAATTTTTTCATTCCTTTTCCAGCTCAGTAACACAGACATACAGACAAGTGCAATATTTAAATATTTTTGTCCCCTGTAGACTCTTAATGCTTACATGATTTATTTCATTCCTATTCCAGCTCAGTAATACAGACATACAGGCAAGCGCAATATTTATATATTTTTGTCCCCTGTAGACTCTTAATGCTTACATGATTTATTTCATTCCTATTCCAGCTCAGTAACATAGACATACAGGCAAGCGCAATATTTATATATTTTTGTCCCCTGTAGACTCTTAATGCTCACATGAATTTTTTTATTCCTATTCCAGCTCAGTAATACAGACATACAGGCAAGCGCAATGTTTAAATATTTTTGTCCCCTGTAGACTCGTAATGCTTACGTGAATTTTTTCATTCCTATTCCAGCTCAGTAGCACAGACATACAGGCAAGGGCAATATTTTAATATTTTTTCCCCTGTAGACTCTTAATGCTTACATGAATATCTTCATTCCTATTCCAGCTCAGTAAGACAGACATGCAGGCAAGTGCAATATTTAAATATTTTTGTCCCCTGTAGACTCTTAATGCTTACATGAATTTTTTCATTCCTTTTCCAGCTCAGTAACACAGACATACAGGCAAGCGCAATATTTAAATATTTTGTCCCCTGTAGACTCTTATTGCTTACATGAATTTTTTCATTCCTATTCCAGCTCAGTAACACAGACATACAGGCAAGCGCAATATTTAAATATTTTTGTCCCCTGTAGACTCTTAATGCTTACATGAATGTTTTTATTCTTATTCCAGCTGAGTAACACAGACATACAGGCAAGCGCAATATTGAAATATTTTTGTCCCCTGTAGACTCTTAATGCTTACATGAATACTTTCATTTGTATTCCAGCTGAGTAACACAGACATACACATGGAGAGGGTGGAGCTAGAGAAGAAATTGAAAGAAAAGGAAGAGGTGGAACAGAGGCAAGCAGATCTTATACTCAAACTACAAGAGATGGTCGTTATCTCAGGGACTCCTGTGAAGGAACCACCAAAGGTCGGGATAAAATAGGCCCCGAGGTTGTAAAACCTTTTTCGTGCTCAACTCAACTGAGTACGAAATTTCAACTGCTCATAAAAACTAAAATACAGAGAACTGAAAGTTTCTTGCTTTTAGTCTCTCAGATGTTGTATTTATCCTGCTCGTAAATGTCAAAATGCCAACAAGTTTTGTGCTCAGCTGAGTTGAGTATGTAAACAGTTTTATAACCTCAGGGCCTGTTTTTATATAAGAAAAACTGTTAAATTAGGACTACGAGGGGCGTTCAATATGTAGTGAAAACAGCCCAGTATATCCCAAAATTTTATATTTACACATTTCATAATAATTTTCATTAAAAGGTCTGTTTCTTGGCTAAATAAATGTAAAATTGCAGCTGTCCAGCTCTTTATCTAATTTACACAAGCCACTGCGATATGAAATAAAACAATGTTTTCAAAAGCAGATAACTACATGAATGAGGGATGTTTTCAGTCTGCTTCTTCATGTGGTAAATACCCATATATTTGTGATTTATAACTGCAAAAATCTTTGATATTGCTTTAATTCTATGAAATACTGAGGCTGCCATTTTGGTTAAAATCCTCCTTGATGCTACATTCTCTGGCATTCCATTGACAGAGTCGTTTTGCGTGAACGATTACATATTGAAAATGTATAAGAAAATCATTTGTAACATTTCTTCTGGTCGCTTTGATGTTCATTTGCAAGTAATACAGCCGATTTTGAAATTTCCTTATCTAATCTAACTCATAAAGTACCCACAAATACGTCATATGAAATAAGAAAATCACTTAAAAGAAGGGCATCTCTGGCTTACACTGAAACGGATCAGACAAAACAACCGTGTTTCATTGATGTCTGCATTCAGATGCATTATTTGGACATTGTTACAAGTATTTCCATGTACATAATCTGGCTGGCTAATTCAGACGATAAAATTATAGGAAACAAAAAATGGTATACCACTCAGATGAGATAACCCTAGATATGCACTGTGTGTATTGAAACATCGATACAATCAAAATTGTTCTTTCCTGGTTCAAAGCCATATTTCTGATTTTCCAGAACTGTGCATATTTTAGTGTTACATCCATTGCTTTGAACAACGTCAACATAAGAGGGGGTAACATATTAAAACCGTTTGCACAAGAAATCGGTACCAGTCAAAAGGTTGCATCGTTTTAGCAGATAAAGGAAAAATGAGCCAGAAAACTAAGGATATGTGATCCGTGCATGTTACATGTTTGTTTTAGAAAAATACAACATGCCTTTCTACCTTTGTTAAAGTGAGTCTTTACTATTCGGAGGAAAATATATGCAGTGTATATTAGTATGCTTTTTAAAAAGTCTGTAACTTAATAAATTTGCAAAGATAACATAATGTGACCTGCACCATTATAATGGCCACGCTTTGATCTTTCGTTTTGCATATGGCATAAAATCCTAACGCGTTTGTGGATGGGGTTATGAATGGGCTTTCATTACATATTGAACCCCCCTCGTAGTTTTTATATCTACTGAAAAAGTTTGTTGTGCTCCAAGGAAGTATCTGGGGGATGTTTTTAACCCTTTCCCCGCTATTCCCGCCACCTTTCCCCGCTATTCACGCCACCTTTCCCCGCTATTCACGCCACCTTTCTCTGCTACTGCTCTCTCATCTGCTTATACACTTTGGAAGCCTATATTGCAAACAATATGGACCCAGATCAGACTGCTCCGATCAGGGTCTATTGTGTTTGCTTTTAGTCTTAATAACATTTGAAATTTCACAACAGGCCTAAAAGCAGACAGCATTTTCCGAACCAAAAACTGTTGTCAGGATAAGGGCCAATCATGAGTATTAAGGGACAAGTATAGTTTACCAAATCTAGCTATTCATAGACATCAGTTCATGACTGGCCCTCTTTAACTTAAGTTAACCTGGATATTGGGAATGGCTGAACCCTTAAAGTGCCAATAAAAGTTTAAGCAGTGAGTGAAGTGGGGCTATAGGCCCCCAGATATTAGTGTGTAAATGAAAATTATTTTTCTTATTTCTCAGCCAAAACATATGTTGTGGTTACTCAAAAGAACCCCCTCAATGAGACGGTTCTTTTGAGCACCCAAAACAGATGTTTAAACTGATCGACAAGAAAACAATTGCAATTTTACGCTAATTTTTTTTTGCTTAACTGGCCCTATATGGCTAGAGGTCTATTTTTTTGTTTGAATCTTCCTCTACTTCTATATTTTGTGTACGTTAGAAGCAAAGGCTTTGGCAACACCGCTTGTATGCACATGCTTGTCTGAGTCTGCTACTCACCAATGCGAAAGTTACCAAAATTTTGTGTCGCATGCATGAAAGTTTTCAGGATTAATCCTGAATTCTGGATTTTGAGGCTGGCTTTCCATAGAAAGTCAGCCTCAAAATACTGAATTAGGTAGAATATAATAGATTCTCTGATTAATTTTCAGATTATCTAAAGACAATTAAACATTTTAAACATGAAATTATTCATTTTTGTAGGCATCTGGCAAGTTTAAAAATTTGAATTTCTAAAGTTCAGGATTTTGGAAATTAAGAACTTTTACCCATGGTGTCAGTCCATATCTAGTTTATATTGAACTGTGAACAACATCATTATCTTTGACAATTTTGTAATTGTCAGATTTCTTTGAAATATTACATAAAAACTTTTATCTTATGCTGCTGATGTTTTTTAGTGGATAAAACCGCCACAGTAATGTCATAAAAAGTGACAGGAACACTCATTTGTTGTTGTCTTTTGGTTTAACTATCCTTTCAACACTTTTTCATATTGGTCACTGGCCGTCAGTTGTCTTATTACACTGTTCCTTGGCAGGCTGCTCTTAAGTAGGTTACCAATACTATAAACATACTTCCATCAGAGACTGAAATTTGTAAAGTGGTAGAGTGCTTGACTTGAAGCCGAGGGGTTGCGTGTTCGAGCCTCACTGATGTCATTGTGTTGTGTCCTTGAGCAAGACACATTGGTGAAATTGGTTTTAGGGGCACTGAGACAGTTCTTTTGAAAACCGACAACATAATTGAGCCGCGATATGAGATTTCCAACAATGTGATATGTACAACCAGCAAAGCCTCAGATCAGCCTGGGCATACGCGCAGTCAGATCAGAGCCTTTGCTTGTCGTTGAATATGCTATGACTGTTAAGCTACTGACTGAACAACATTTGGAGTTTCTAAGCTGAAAAGGGGGCTGCACAGGCTCCTCTGAGTCTACACTTGTCAAAATGCCACATTGTTGGAAATCACATGTTGCGGCTCAATTATGTTTTGGTTGAGAAAAAGAAAATATTTTTTTCATTGCATTCTCCTTTATCTAAAGGCCTGTATGAGTTAGGGGATAACTGTATTCAAAATTATCATTTGGGGAGGTATATCGGTCATAAACTTAGTTTTACGGCGACGCGCAAGCGGAGCTGTAAAAAGTGATTTCCGAATTTATGCCTCCTCAAATGAAAATTTTGAATATGGTTATCCCCATTCTAATGCGCTTCTACTGTCTCGTCTCAAATTGGTGCGTTTCAAGCCACATAAAGACACATAAAGGCGTACGTCATCCAACAAAATGTGACGTAATTAATGACATCAAACCATTTCTGACAGTATAACGCAGGATATACTGTCGCAAATTTTTGATGTTATCCAATCAAAAGTCACTTTACAAAAGCATGTGCATTAGAAGTATTGTTATCTGACTTTTTTCAGAAAAAAAGACGAGAAACTTGGTGTCCTGGAAAAGCTACAAGAGGATTAACAGGTAAATAGATAATAATCCTTTCTTGAAAAAAAATTTAACAATAATTTGATTGGTTGAAAAATATGTCCGCCAGGGGGAGTGGTTGGTTTCTCTGATCTTCTTATATAGGAAACTTTAAAGATATACATTATATATGTGACTAATTCGCTTCTAAAAAAAAATTAATAGGAAGATGTTATTCTTCTAAGTAGCAGTTGATACTCATATGGAAGCCTGTCATTCATTGTTAAGTGGCAAATAACGTTGAAAATTTTATTATTAAAACTGATTATAATAGTGAGCTGCACAAAATAAAGGCAAAACAATTTCATGCTTATTTTCTAATACTAATTTCTTCATGGATCTCAGGCTAGCATGTCGGAAGTCAACTTTTTAAAACTGTAAATCAGTAATTTTCCCAGAAAACAATAAGTATTTTAGAAGTCCTTGAAAAGTCCTTGAATTTTACTCGAACTTGCTGTATGAACCCTGTAAAACATTGACAATTTCTGTTGCCCATCAGGAACTTTCGGCTATGCATTTTTTTTTACTTCAGAAAAGAACTTTCTACCTCCAATAGATGAGATCTCTCCACCTCAGGCTGTGAAGGTGTCTGAGAGTAGGATCCTGTCTAGAACGGTTCCAACTGCGCCAGCCAATGAAGTAGAGATGGATGTTTCCTTTCAGTTACTAGACAACATTCCAGCGTTTCAAGAGACCCTCCCAGGTCCGGTAGAAGAGACGATCAATAACAACCCATACATTAAGGAACTTTTTGAGTTGTAAGTTGAACAAACTGTCTTACAGTATCTGACCTAATAAGAACACTGGGTGCATATCAAAATTTTCCAACTTCTATAACATATTTTAAATTCCAAACAGTATGATTCAGATCAGCTGGCTTCTAATGAAGCCAACTGATCAGGATTCACCCTTTTTTCCATCCACAGAATTAATGCTTATTAATGAGTTTCACGATGGCTCAGTTGTAGAGTACAGTAAAACCTGTGTAAAACGGTCACTCAAAAATAGACAAAACAAAGATCTTAGTTACAAATGGTAGCTTAATGAAGGTTGAAAGTATTGCAGAATGCTCCCCCTTGGAGCATTCTGCAATACTTTTGACCTGCATTAAGCGATAATTGGTCTTGAAAACCAATTTTCAGTCTTTTTGAGAGTGGCCGTTTAACACAGGTTTTACTGTTTTAGAGCTGAGATTGAAGGGTTGAAGATTCCAGACTCACAGAAGGCACTGTATTTTGTCCTTGAGCATGACATTCTATCCTCTGCTTAGTACTAGTTCAACCCATGAAGACGGGAAATCATCCCAACATGACTGAATAATTGTTGATCCCTTCCTAGTTTAGGATACCTACCCAGTCAGCACCAATAGTGACCTGCCTTTATTATACCCCCCGCAAACTTTGTTTGTAGGGGGTATACTGTTTTCACGTTGTCCATCCGTGCATCCGTCCGTCCGTCCGTCCGTAACGCTTTGTTTCCTTAATAACTCAAAGAGTCATTGCCGGATTTTCATCAAACCTTGCAAACATGTTCATATATGCAAGACAAATACTTTAGACAAAAAAGTAAGGGCTAGGGGCCAATTCTATTAGAGTTATTTCCCTTTGTAGTTCTAAATGGCTTTTAATATAGTGCTTTATGCTTATGCTATTATAGGCCATACACGGGCTGATCAACTTCTACCACAGCTTTTGATGGAACAATTTGATACTTATCCTATACAATGTAGACACATTGAACATATGCATGAAGTAGTTTGGTTTAGAAAAAATAATTTTTGACAAAATGACAGCTATGAGAACTTAGACAATTTTTCCCTAATAAGGTGTTTGTATATGCATAGACGGTGCCTTTATGGGCCGATCAACTCCTACCACAGCTTTTTATGGAGCAATTTGATACTTTGCCTATACAATGTAGACACATTGAACATATGCATGAAGGAGTTTTGTTCATAAAAATTATTTTTTTACAAAATGACAGCTGTGAGAACTTAGACAATTTTTCCCTAATAAGGCTTTTGTATATGCATAGATGGTGCCTTCATGGGCCGATCAACTCCTATCACAGCTTTTGATGGAACAATTTGATACTTTGCCTATACAATGTAAACACATTGAACATATGCATGAAGGAGTTTTATTCAGAAAAAATATTTTTTGACGAAATGACAGCTGTGAGAACTTAGACAATTTTTCCCTTAGTAGGCTTTTGTATATGCATAGATGGTGCCTTCATGGGCCGATCAACTCCTACTACAGCTTTGGATGGAACAATTTTTGTTTGCACAGATTCTACTGAAATCTTCTTATCAAAACTAAGGTCTTCTTGTTCGAACTATAACTTGCCAAGTTTTTTCACTGACTCTTACTGTGCGGGGGGTATCTAATAAGCATTGCTTATTGACTTTTTTCATTTGTTTCCTGAGTAATGTATTATTACTCAGTTTCTTAACCCTTTCGCTGCCAAGAGGACGGGTACACCCTACACATACAGCGGCCTATTTGCCTACAGGACAGGTTTTTACGTCTTCTGGTTTCCCACATTCCTATGTAATGTCATGGAAATATTTAGCATTGTAGCTAATCTGGTCTCGGGGTTATTTTCGATCATCTCATCATGTTCTGTTATTATCAGAGGTATAACTTGACCTTGGTTGATGGGATTTCACCTTGTGAAAGCTTTTTGTTTCAAAATAGCGAACGATGACGCAATGCATGAGATGTTATGTTTTTCGGTATGTATTTTTATAAAGTGTTGCAAAATATACCTAAAAACAATTTAGGATGAAAATATATTCTTCTATTTATAGAACAGAATTATATACTTATAGGGAAAAATATGACCACACCCCCAATTCTTGATATAATGATAATTGGTATTCAAGTTTTGTGAACTGATGTAATTTTTTCATATTTTTCAAAAAAATATGCTAAAACAAGTTTAAGGGTGGAAATAAATCTTTCAGTTAATAATTATGTTCATTATCCTTCATAAAAAGTGTAGAATTTGCATACTTTAATAGAAAAATATACCCTGCATACCTTTTTACAGTAATTACCAGAAACTCTTAAAAAACTTGACAATGGAATTATACCCCCTGAACCCCCTCTTGATCTGCCACTGTTAACCCTTTGTATGTTAGTAACTCCTAAATGTATATGTTGGCAAACAGTGAAGACCCAGATTAAATGATTAATAATGCAGCATTTCATTTGGGTCTACACCTGTTTGCTGAGACAAAAATAATCTTCAAAGACAACAATACGATTTTTATTAGGAAATTATAACATGTAACCTCTCGATATATACAATGATAGATGCAAAATATATTTTATCGAACCTGAAGATAGAATCTATTTGTGAAGAATCAGAGCATTATAAAGTGTTAACAAAATAAATACTGTCATTTTCAGACAAGACAAGCATGAAATTTTGTTGGAAGAATTGAGGAAGAAAGATGCAGAGCTAGAAGAGATGAGAGAATTCACCGAGTTAGAGAGAGAATGCGAGAAGGAAGCAATAAATGAAATAACAAAGGTAAGTATAAGGAAGATATGAGAATTCACCGAGTTAGAGAGTGAATGTGAGAAGGAAGCAATAAATGAAATAACAAAGGTAAGTATATAAGGAAGATATGAGAGAATTCACCGAGTTAAGAGAGTGAATGTGAGAAGGAAGCAATAAATGAAATAACCAAGATAAGTATAAGGAAGATATGACAATTTACCGAGTTAGAGAGTGAATGTGAGAAAGAAGCAATAAATGAAATAACCAAGGTAAGTATAAGGAAGATATGACAATTTACCGAGTTAGAGAGAGAATGTGAGAAGGAAGCAATAAATGAAATAACAAAGGTAAGTATATAACGAAGATAAGAGAGAATTCACTGAGTTAGAGAGTGAATGTGAGAAGGAAGCAATAAATGAAATAACCAAGGTAAGTATAAGGAAGATATGAGAATTCACCGAGTTAGAGAGTGAATGTGAGAAGGAAGCAATAAATGAAATAACAAAGGTAAGTATAAGGAAGATATGAGAATTCACCGAGTTAGAGAGTGAATGTGAGAAGGAAGCAATAAATGAAATAACCAAGGTAAGTATATAAGGAAGATATGATAATTCATCGAGTTAGAGAGTGAATGTGAGAAGGAAGCAATAAATGAAATAACCAAGGTAAGTATAAGAGATGAGAGAATTCACTAAGTTAGAGAGAAAATGTGAGAGGGATGAAATAACAAAGGTAAGTATATAAGGAAGATCTAACTGAGAGGAGAGAATTGAAAGAACAATAGAGAGCATGTTTGAATGAAGGAAGCCATTAGCTAAAATATTTACCCATATATGCCTAACACCCTTTTATAGGAAATTGGCAAACAGTACAGAACCAGATCAGATGCGTCAGCCAATGACTGGCTCCGCTTATCATGTTATGTGTGATGTTATTATCATATCACTATGACTTAATTTATTGTATTTTCCCTGGCTGGCTGTTTCAACACCCCTGTCACAAATAAAATAAATCATTTTATAAGGGTAACAAGAGGGGCTGGGTATAAAGGGCTTCTTGGAGACATTAAAAAACTAATGTTCTGCATCATCCAGTGCAAGCTAATAGTCTGCATATCAATCCTTAAATAAAAGCAAGATAAAAGCAATCTCTAGGAATAGAGGTGCATAAGTTTATAGAAATTTTGACCGATAATTCCTTAAAATACAAATTGGACAGTTCTCGTGTTGTATCAATGTATTTGGGATAAATCATCATAATGAAAAGTGTTAAGCAATGTTGTACATTGTATTTTTATCAAAATTGAGGCAGGAATGGCGACCTAAGGTTTGAATCTTTACAGCAATATTTTCCAGCTTTACCCTGCAGGACAGGTCCCCATACTGGCACTTACTCTTAATTACTTCCTTCTTATTCACAAATTATAGCCGTGGCTTGAGATTTCCAACAATGTGGTATGTGCGACCAGTAAAGGCTCAGACCAGTCTGCGCATACGCACAGTCTGATCAGAGTCTTGCTAGTCGCTTGAATATTCTATGACTGTTAAGCTACTGACAAAACATCATTTTCTATGACTGTTAAGCTACTGACAAAACATCATTTAGAGTTTCTAAGCTTAAAAGGAGGCTTCATAGGCTCGTCTGAGTCTACACATGTCAAAATGCCACATTGTTGGAAATCACATGTCACGGCTCATTTATTTGCTTTTCTGTGAGAAGTGATATGTACAGGGTTTTTTTTAACTTTTTTGAAAGAATACAACTAATTGACAAGCGATGGGGGCAGTGTTTTACATGCACATTATTAAGTTATTTTTGATTATGCATTTGTTGCCCTTATCTTTTTATATAAAAAAGTACCCCTTTACCAAATTTGAACAGAATTTGTAGCTTTGTTTGGAAACAAATTTAGCTGAAAAGGGGTTACAGAAAAAGAAAATATTCTTGGTCCGAAGTTCTCTGTTCTTATTCTTTGACATCTCCAAAGGTACCTACAGGCTTGAAAAATACTTGAATAAGAAGGGTTTTCTTGAAAAGTCCTTGAAAATGAAATATGCCTTGAAAAGTACTGGCGAATCATTATATGGCCTTGAAAAGTACTTGAATTTCACTATTTTCTGTAATCTTAATCCTGTTAATGTACAATAAAATTAGTATAAAATTGTTGTCTCTTTATTTGGTGCAGCATAATGCTGCACCAAATGAAGGGACACCAATTTTATGCTAAATTTCTGTTGCTTATTTATTCATTCAATCAGTCCATCATTTGCAAAGTTAGATTTAAATGTCTGATTTAGTATGTTTCATAAACTTGTAGTTCTATAAAACTGTAGTATAGTTTTTTAGAAGTCCCTGAAAAGTCCTTGAATTTTACATAGCCTTGCCAGTATGAACCATGTTCTATCTTGTTCAGGCTCATGCAAGTTTTTTTTAATTTCCAGAAATTGAAAGAATATGAGTCAAATGTACCTTGGTTAGAGGAAGAGTTAATGAAAGCCCAGCAAGGCAGAAATAAGTTAAGAGTTGAACTTGAGACAAGAAATCAACAACTTACAGCTGTGGAGGATGGTTCAGGTTTGACACAGAAAAATAGGCAACTGTCAGATTCTGAGTCAAAAGTTACAGCTCTTAGTTCTGACTTAGATGTACAGAAATCACGGTATGAATTTCATTTGGCTCAGATGAAATCCAAGTTAGAAATTTACACGAAGTTGTTAGAAGAAAAAGGTGTAGATCCTGATGTTATAAAGCAAAGAACAGGAGATGCTGCACATCTGCAAGATGGGGATGACTTATTGACTAAGTATGAGCAGGAAGTGAATGATTTACGAAATGAGGTTGATTCTTACGTTCAAAAACTGGAGAAGGAAGAAGCCAGAAATTCTGAGTTGTTGCAGCACTTTGAATTGGAGTTTGAGCAGCAAAAGGCAGTGTATCAAAATGATCTACAAGATGTTAAAGATGAAAGGGAGGTGTTTAGACAGATGTTTGAGGAAGAAAGAGCTAAGTTCAATGGAGTTAAGTCAACTGAATCAGAGAGTGACATACAAGCGTTGAAAGAGAAACATGAACAGGAGATCAGTAAGATACAGTCAGAACTGAATAATTACATGGAATTACTAGAGACTGAGAGGGCTAGGTCAAGTGAAGGTTTGGAAGATGAGAAGGGAGATATTGAGGCTCTGAAACAAAAACATGCTGATGAAATCAGTGATCTGAAAAAGGATCAAGATAAGTATTTAGAGGTGATACAAGCTGAAAGAGATGATTTCAGATCTGAATTTGAAAGCTTAAAACAGAGGTATGAAGAAGAATTACAAAGTGCGAGAGCAAAATCTGATAAATTAAAACAAGCTGAAAGTGAAAAAGATGTAACAGAAACAAAGGAGACCATAGAGCATAATTCTAGCATAGAAGCAGAGACCATGAAACAAATATATGAAGCTGAAATAGAGAACTTAAAAGCGGAAATAAACAAGTATACTGAATTGCTCTATGCAGAGAAAGAGAAGTCTGTTGTCAATCTAACAGAAGATTGTGAGAATGAATTGAAACTTGTTATTGAAGAAATGAAGCAAACTCATGAATTGGAACTAAAATATTTGAAGGCAGAACTAGATAAATATAGTGAATTGCTAAACATAGAGAAAGAAAAATCAAACTCTGAAAAGAATGAAGTTATTGAGAATGATACAACATCAGAAATAGAACTCTTAAAACAGAACCATGAAAAAGAAATTAACAAGTTTAAAGCAGAACTAGAAAAGTATGTATTAAATAAGGAGGAAAATGATAAGTCATATCCTGAGGACCTTGGAACTGATATACATTTGGAAATGGAAACCTTGAAACAGCAACACAATGATGAGATAAGGGCATTGAGAGCAGAGCTTGATCAATATGCAGAATTGTTAAATGCTGAAAAAGAAAACCCTGATACTAGTACAACTGAGAACTCAAATCTTAATCATGAAATGGTAAAAGCAGATTATGAACAGAAACTTAAGGATCTTGAAGAGGATTTAGAAATGTACAAAGATCTGCTTATTGAAGAGCAAAGAAAAAATGAGACAAGAAATGATGATGTATCAATCGATACTTATAATCATAACCAGGATTCAGCACACATGCAGGAAGGGATGGATCTTCAGGCTGAATTAATGAGAGCAGAAAAACAGACAAAAGAGCTAGATAATTCAGTACATGTGCATGAAGGGATGGATCTTCAGGCTGAATTAATGGAAGCAGAAAAACAGACAGAAGAGCTAGATAATTCAGTACATGTGCGTGAAGGGATGGATCTTCAGGCTGAATTAATGAGAGCAGAAAAACAGACAGAAGAGCTAGATGATTCAACACATGTACATGCAGGAATTGATCTTCAGGCTGAATTAATGAGAGCAGAAAAACAGACAGAAGAGCTAACTGAATCAGTACATATGAACACAGGAATAGATCTTCATACTGAACTAATGAGAGCAGATATGCAGACAAAAGAACCCAATACAGGTGAAGAAAGTGATCTAAGGTTGGAGATTTTGAATACAGAAATGGAAGAATTGAGAGAGAAATATGATAGTGAGATAAATACTTTGAAAGCACAATTGCAGGAAACTATAGAACTGTTAGATATAGAAAAGCAGAAGTCTAATAAAGACCAAATAGACACTGAGAATAGTGACGGTGCTCCAATGGACCATGAGCCATCAAAACAGAATCATGAAGGTAATATGAAGTACAGTAAAGCCTGTGTAAAAAGGATACTCAAAAATAGACAAAACAAAGGTCTTAATGACAAATGATAGCTTAATGAATGTCGCAAGTATTGCAGAATGCTCCCCTTGGAGCATTCTGCCATACTTTTGACCTGCATTTAGCAAAAATTGGTATTGTAACTCAATTTTTGGTCTTTTTGAGAGTGGCCGTTTTACACAGGTTTTAGTAAATGTTCTAAATGAATTGTTCTTCGATAAAATACTGTTTTATTAGGGCTGGAATTCACAAAATGCATATCAGAATAGCAAACAGGAAAGCCCTGATTAGACTGCTAGTATGATTTGGGTCTGTGCTGTTGTCTAGACCTTTTTATGTAGCCAATTTAGAACTTTTACAGTAATAAAGTATATCTAAATTGGGAAATTTAATGAGATTGAATTCTTGTTAGACAAAAAAAGTTGGTTTGATTTTCAGTATTTTAACATTTTTAACAGCAGAATCTAGGGCAAGGATTTGGTACCAGTAAAATGCATTTAAGCCCCCCCCCCCCCCCCCCCCCCCCCCCCCCAGTGGCTTTGGCTGCTGTCCGTTCTAAGGCGATGGTTCTGTTGTTGTTGATTCATTGTTGATTGTTACTCCCATTGTGGGATTCTGTAATTGTTCTGTTTTGTTGTTCATTACTTTATGTCCATTCTAGCTTTGCAATCATCTCGATGGGGAAGAGAGAGCTGATTGCTTTGCTTGTCTTCCTGGTGTCTCGTGATTGTTTTGTGGCTCTTCCTCACGATACCACAGGTTTGTCTGCATTTGTGATTGTGGTATTTCCTGATCATACTCACTATTTTTTTGTATTATTGCATAAAAACCTATGCATAGCTGTTTGAAGCCATTGTCAAAAGAATAAAAATCCATGTTCAATTTCAGGAGTGTGCTGGTTCAGTTGGTAGTGTGTTAGACTTGGGGTCAAAGGGTCGCTAGATAAATATACAGGGTTGGCACAGGCTTGAAAAGTACTTGAATTGAGAGAGCTTGTTTGAAAAGTCCCTAAAAATCAAATCTGTCTTAAAAAGTACTGGAAAATCACTCAAAAGCCTTGAAAAGTCCTTTAATTCTGGTGTTTTCTGTAGGACTTAGCACTGTTGATAGAGACCGAAATCAGTATAAAAGTGTTGTGCCTTTATTTGGTGCAGCATATGCTGCACCAAATATAGGCACAACAATTTTATACTAATTTTGGAATACTAATGTCTCCATTATCTCAGTCTAGCATTTCTGAAGTCTAATTTTAACACTTAGATCAGTATTTTTCATTAACTTTAAGTCCTTGAAAACTGTTGAAGATGCTTTGAGAAGTCCTTGAAGAGTGCTTGAATTTTTCTCATATTTGCCTGTATGAACCCTGAAATAATGAATAGCTAAACATAGAGAAGCACAATGTTGTGTCCTTTAGAAAGACACTTTATTGTCTGCTTAGTACTGGTTCAACCTAGAAAGACAGGAAAACGTCCCTCCATGACTGAAAAATTGTTGGCTGGGATGTAAAGCATCAAAACAAACAACACCATGTTCAAATCATAAGTGTGGTTCTAGGTTAACTGAGTGTCTCGACATGACCGTAGCTCTTGATTGGGACGTAAATCCACCAACAATGACATGCTTTTTGAACATCGGTTTTACCTTAGAAATACATCATAGCTGATTTGTTTGCATGATAATTGGGCCAGATTTTTTTTATTTGTTGATTTACAAACCCTCCTACTGTAATTTTCTGGAAAGTTGAAAAAAAAAAATTTAATTTCTAAATTTTTTTTTTTATTTTTCCGCCGACTCTAAATATTATTTGTTTTGTTCTGTCGGTGTATTTTTGAGAGTGACACTGTTAAAAGTGATTGTCCTGTCCAGAATTTTAGGAAAATGATAAAATATTTAAAGATTTAATACAGGCTGTTGGTTTACCTATTACTAGTTTTAATGTTTCTGGAGATATGAAAAAAAAGCTGAAAATATTTTAAAAAAAACAACAACAAAAAAAAAACAACAACCAGAAAATGACCAGTTAATTAACTGGTCATTTTCAGAGCTTGTTTATTTATTTTTTTTCGTCCCCCAGACCCTAAATCTGAAAAAATATCCCGTAAATCAACTAATAAAAAAATTCTGGCCTTATATAGAAAAGCATTCCAGCTAGGTGTAAACATTTTGCCAATTTTTTTGTTCTCGAAAATGTTGTACTGTTCAATAAAGTTGTGACTTTCGAAAGTTTGCTAGCTTATGCCATTTAGTATAAAGAGAGATCCGTGGTAAAAAAAAAGAGTAATTTTCTGTATGGCAGCAATTTCAGTGCAATTTCGGTTGGAATCCTGTAAAATGCTAGAATAACAATCACACAAGTTCATTTTATTGCATATTTACTCTTATCCTCATAGTATTTTATCATGGAAGCAAACACAATGAACTTAGGGAGCATATTGATCTGGTTCCATATTGTTTGAGATATTGGCTTACAAAGTAGTCTGATTGGGGCTACTCTGTCTCTATTAGAGTCACAGGTTTAGATAAACAAAAATTTCTGCGTAAAATTGGAAATATTTTCTTACCCATAACTTTCAGCATATGTTTTGGATGCTCAAAAGAACCGTCTCATTGAGACGGTCCTTCTGAGTACCCACAACATATGTTTTGGTTGAGAAATAAGAAAATTATTTTCTGTTACTTACTCTTATCTAAAGGCCTGTAGAATGCTACATTTTCCGCACTGTCTCATCAATTGCTCAAATAGACTAGCTGAAATATTTTAGTAGTATAAATATGGTAAAATATTTAGGACAAGTGTTGGAATATTCAGGTGTCCTAATTGGGTTTGGAAGAACCTTCTAATGCTGTCAGATAGGCCTTGCATATTTTTTATACCCCATCACTTTAAAAAGTGTGGGGTATTATGTTATACGCTCCATTCAAAAAAATTGCGTTCGAGTGTCCGTCTGTCCATCTGTCCGTCCGTCCTTCTGTCCGTTCGTGTTTACAAATGACCACTTATGTGGCTAATAACTGGTATTTTTGACACTTTAGTGGCTAAAACTTCTTACGTGTCTAGTCACATAAGAAGTTGTTTAAAACTACATAAATCAACTAAGGGGGTAACCCCTGTAAGTTTTGAAAAAAAAGACACTTAAAATTGGATATTAAATTATCCATCTGTATGGACCTCCAACACCGTCCATCTACATAATGTGGCTGGGTAAAATATGTCCATGTACCAGGTGTCTTGTCCATACACTATATTCCTTGATCTTACATGCCTACTTAAATAGAAAAAAAAAAATTTCATGGTCAATAAATACTGTCAAAAAGCTATTCTAAGGGGGTAACCCTGATATAATGAAAATAAAAATCTGTTGCAGTTTGAGCCCCTGGTGGTTAAATTTGTGTTTAGCCACATAAAAATGTAGCCTCATAAAAATTTATCATCCCAAAAGTATAGTCACTTAAATCAAATTGACAGAATTTAGCCACTTAAAATTGGTAGACGCATAATGTTTTTAGACACATAGCTCTTAGCCACCTAAATGGCCATTCGGTTGTATGTCTGTCTGTCCATTCGTCAGCGCATCCTTTTCACTCTCTGCTGGGAGTATTTTTAACCAATTTTCTTCAAGCTTGCTATGAGGGTTGATATTGGGAAGGAGTGTCCTGGGATTGCAGATGGGTAAATTTTGGCAAATAAGTACAGAGTTACGGCCCTTGATTGACGTTAGAAATTGGTTTTCACTCTCTATCTTTGGCATTCCTTTACCAATTTTCTTCAAACTTTGCATGAAAAGGTCTAGTTTCAAAATGATTTTCTTTTCATTGAAAATATCCGGTGGCCGGTATGTTGCATGCCTGCGGCGGTTTTATTTTTTTAATAAATTTTGGCTTTGAAATTGTAGATACTAGTCAGTCAGTAGAGAGCCAGGCGGGAGAACTACAGAAACACATACAGCTTCTTGAGAAACAGAGAGAGAAATGTAAAGACCTGGAGAAGGAAAAGAAGGAAGATAAGCTCACCTTTGATCAGGTTTGCACAAGAAAGTTTAAAATATATCGAAAAGAAACCAGAAGTTCAAATTCTAGAAGATGAAACCAGAAATTTAAATTGTATCAACTTATATTACATAAACCCCAAAACGAAATTAAAGTTTTAATGTAAAGAATCCAAACAAACAAACAAACAAAGATGATAGTGTGTTATTAAGAAATTATTTTTTTATTTCTCAACCAAAACATATGTTGTTGGTACTCAAAAGAACCATCTCAATAAGACTGTTCTTTTGAGCACCCAAAACAGATGTTTAAACTGATAGATAAGAAAATATTCATGATTTGACACACAAAAACTTTATTTATCTTGGCTTATTAGTTAGGAATGCATTGCATTGACATCGATGATTATGTTTTTTGGTACACCACCGCAAGCTGGTTCTGGTGAATGATTTGCAGTAGAAACAGAGCTTTAGGAAGTCAAATTGCCTGATGAATTTTTAGTCTGTTTTGGTTGATTTGAGTTATTGTTTGAGATGATATTTTATGTCCAAGTCAACAATTTTGCAGTAATATCGGCACTTTTTCCTGTGTAGACACAGAAATGAGGGATGAAGACACAACACAGCGCTGGCAATGGATTTGAACCTGCAATCTCTTTTTCACGAGTCTGACACTCTATCAACTGAGCTATGATGCTCCTCTATGGTATATACCAAACTAATGAAACTACTTCTAATAATTTAACCCTTTACTGCATGACCATGCCTTTTGACGCATTTGAAATATACTATGTATTGGAAACTATTATGGAAAATGCTCCATTTTCCATAATATTTTCAGAAGAATTCAAAACTTTACCTAAATTTTCCTTGAATTTTTTTCAATTGTGTTGAAAAATAGAAAATGATGTCCTGATCTAAAAACAGCCTATGGAGTAAAGGGTTAGCATTCTATCTTGATATGAGTTTTTGTTACTGCAAATGGTACAGCTGCACAAGTGAAATAAACTTATAACCACAGTCTTGTCTATCCCCAGTCTTGTATACGGCTTGGATAGAAAAAGACTAAGCTCCACTAGGTAGCTAGGCTTGCTGGTTTAAAGAGTTGTGATTTTATGCAGTATGTTCCCTTATCTTCTTTTATCACATGATGTCGGGCCTTGGATATTTGGTATGTAGCATCATCTAGTGGACCTCTACCTTGGAGTGATATAACACTATGTATTAAAATGGATAAACCATAAGTGTTTTACATATTTAGTAACGTCATGTAATAACGTCCATTACTGGATGGATATTGTTTGCGTACATAAAGACAAAATCTTAACATTTTCACAACAAAAAATTATTGTCTTTTTTTAAGTAGTTTTACTGTCATATGATAAATAGTATCTAACATTTCATATGTTGATGATGATGAGTTGTGCGCCTGTGCTATTGAATTTAGTTAGCTGTGAAAAAGCGATTAAATGCTCAACAAGCATGGTATTTTATCTCGCTTCTCAAACTTGTTTAATCAATTCAATAATGCAGGAGCATGAATGTTAGATCCTCTATGACATGCCTATTTTTTTAGTGAGAAAACTTGATTTTGCTGCATGTGAACAACAAAAGCTCAGTCTGTTCCAACACCTTTGTTATTTGGGCCTTGATGCAAGAAAACCTGTTTTTGGGGTTTCTGACCAAGTAAAGTCCGAAACAGCCTTCTCAGTCACAAAGACTAGCCAGAATTTTGAAATTCTGTATGTAGCTAGTTGGAATATTGTATTTTTCAGATAAAGCAAATAACAAAGGCGCTGATCAGACTTTGCAGATGCACAAGCTGGTCTTTGCCTTTGTTGTTGCATACAACAAAGTCAGGTTTTCTTGCTTGGAGGCCCATTTATTATCTGGAAAGAATTATGTTCAATATTCTAGCTAGTTTTTGTAGCTTAGCAGGTTTTATTGTGTCTTACTTTGCCACAAACTCTGAAGACAGGATTTCTCACAACAATGTCCGAATATAAACCATGGCCTTTCATTATCAAATTGGAATTATTTTTCAGCAAAGATTGGTCTATGAAAATACCATCAAAGAAATTGAAGAAGAGCTACACACCGTGGGTACAACAACTAAAAAACTCTCAACAGAAATCAAAAGGCTAGAAACAGACAATCGCTCATTGAAGGACGAAAAGCTGAAACTTGTCAATGAAAAGAGTGATATGGAAAGTGAAATTGACAATTTACAAGAGGTCAATCAGTCTTTAGAAGTAAGGACTGAGGAATTGTTAGCAGAAGTTGATAAGCTAAGTCAATTAAATGAGAATCTAGAGGAAAAGTCAGTAGATCTTACAATTAAGGTTGATAGTCTTAATGAAATTAATTGCGTCCTTGAAGAGAAGTGCAAGGAACTGTCTGTGGAAGCTGAAAGACTGAATGGAATGTCTATGGAGCAATCTCTAGAAATTGAAAATTTGAATGCTAAATCACAAGAGTTGAGTGCTGAGACTGAAAGACTGAGCGACAAGTCAGAGGAACTGATTGCTGAGATTGAGAGGCTTGAAAATATTAACCTCCAGCTTCAAACAGAGAGAGACAGTGCAGGTAGTGTAACTGCAGAGGATAGTACAAGAGTTGTAGAACTTGAATCACTAGTTAGCAATTCAGAGAAGAGAGTCCAAGAGCTAACATCAGAGATTGAAGAGCTGCAAAAAGTGAACAGCAGTCTGAATGAAGAGAAACTGACAGCAGTAAATCTGAGTGATGAATCTCGAGCAGAAATAGATAGATTGAAGGAAGTGACTATTACGCTGACCGAAGAATCGGAAAGACTCACTGCTGATGTTGAAAAGCTTGGAAATGACAACAAGAAATTGAAGGAAGAGAATGAAACAGTATTAATCCTTAAAGAAGAGGCGGAGAGGGTAAGTTGTATTTTTGTCCCTCCGCCTGAAAGGCAGGGGAAATATTGATATCAGCCAGCACCTGGGATATTGGTACCTATTGCAGATCCAAAAAAGCCTTTAAACCATCCTCTAGCCCACTGGATATGTCAGCATGGGCATTTCAAATGCCCATGCTGAAGTATCCAGTGGTCAAGAGGTCTAAATTTCTGTCGGAGCTTCCAGCTATACCTTACTTTGTGTAAGCAAGCAACGAAGGCTGCTGCAAGTCAGAGTCTGCAAATTTGTGCAGGCTCATATGAGTCTTCATTGCGCAAAAATGGGATAAGTATCAAATCTCATGTGCTAGCTCAAATTGCTGCTTGCTTTTGTGTCAGCAATGGAATCCGCGTGACTGTACCCAGTGTTTCAAGAACCAGATGACATGTTTTAACTCTGTATACTGGGTAATTATTCCCGACAATGTCTGAGGAATATATACAGAACTAAAGTGAAAATGCTACACTACAATTATCTATATTTTAAGAGAAAGTATTGGACAAAAAGTATTTACTAAAGCTTAATAATGTTGCCCAGACATCCAGCAAACGACTCGTCTAAACTCCACCAATTTGTCTAGTTTGATGTAATGAGTTATGCTCCTTTAAGTGTTTGAAGCTTTATTCACTGAAATTTGCGATTGCGCATGCGCACATTAAAATTGTTATGCTTATCAAAATTGGTCTTAATTGTGTTGCATAACACACAAGAAAACTACTTAATCACTTGAGACAAGCTCAGAAATCAATTTCGAATTTAGCAAATTTGTAAAAAATTTTGAAAATTATCTCCCTTTGACAAAAACAAATAGGGAATATTAAATGTTTGGTAATCTTGGATTTATCATGATTTTCGATAATTTTCTTTTGCCAAATCAGGTAGACCTCTCAGCACATTGTTTCTACCATTTCTCGACTAGTAATGTCATCATACTAAGATGCAACAATTTAACACATTGATTTTCCTATGGAGATTTCAGTGTTAAATTATTAAACTTGGCAATTTGATGGAAAATCCGCTTTTTAAGATTGCTTTTCTAAACGATCAAAACACACTTGAGATAAGTCCTTCACATTTCTGGTTGTCCCATGTCTAGACTACCATTTCGTGCAGTCGGATCTTGTAGGTAGTGGATTTCTGAAGGCCTAAATTGTGTTAGATTTCTGTTCAAATCGGCAACCTGAAAAAATGGACCCCTATCACATTTAAATGGCTTTCATGTGTTTCCTGGTGACAACATCCGTAAAACTTTTACTGTTATGCATTACCCAATATTTTAACATTAAGATACACTTTCAATTGCATTCTTGGTTTGCATACTTTTGTATATAGGTGGCAAACAATTCAGGTGTAGCGTTTTCATTTTTGTTCAGTATAGTTTGGGGTCATCTGTCCATCCTTTCCATCTGTCTGTCCATCCATCCAGAACCATGTCTCAGTACCTATTAGTCAGATTTGTTGCATTCTTGGTATAAATGATTAGAGCGAATCTGCCTGCCTATTTATTCACTCTCATTGTCGGCCTTTCTAAAGTATCAAACTAGTGGATTTTATCCGTACATCTAAAGTTAATTTTGTTGCCTTGTTGACATTGGCCGCTCGGAAACACTTTGCAAGTTTCACTTTCATTGATATTTCGTGAAATACTTGAGTGGGCACCGATATTTTATGCATTAAACGAGAATAGAACTATGCACACTTAAGTTAAAAAATAAATACACAGCGCCCTAGATAAGCTTTTGGGTCAATTGGGTATTTACGCAACCTGGTTATCCTCAATTGCGTATTTCAAAAACCATTGCGTATTTTCATATTTTTTTATGCCACGTTTTCTTTTTCTGTGATTACACCTTTTCTTATTGCATGAAGCTAGCACAGGGTTCCCACAAGCACTGGAAAACCTGGAAAACCTGGAAAATCACAAAAAAAAAGTTCCATGCATGGAAAAATCATGGAATTTGAAAAAAACTGAAAAATCATGGAAAAATCATGGAATTTTGTGAAATAATTTGTGTGTTTGACTGCTTGTTTTCTGGCTACTGGTGATTTAAGTTTTAATTATTGTTTCAAAATGCATGTTTGGTCCACAACAGGGCCTGCACTTGTTGTGCATGATATTTTATAGTAAGATACATGTAGCGTTAAAATGTATGCAATTTAGGCATGTCAGAAATATTCGTATATAAGGTCTAACCAAAAGATATTCATATGTTTTTTAATGGAATGTAAAAGCAACATTGAAACCAAAATCTATGTGTCTTGATCCACATCTGAACTAAGGGTGAGGTTGGCGTCGTGAAACCAGTTTAAGCCCTCCAGTAAAATAGTTTTACTGACCGTTTCAAGGCGGTACTTCTTTTGTGGATCATTGTGTTATTTATGTCTTGTGATTGTCATGCTTTTGCGTCTGTTCATTGCTGCCTTGTGGTCACCTGCTGGGAAAGGGCTGACCTCTTGGCTCTTGTTTGTGATGTTTATTGTGGTTTTGTTGCTTTCATGTGGTATCCTGGGTCAGGTGTGGTACTTGATTGTATCGATTCCTGATCTTTGCCGTCTTTCTTAATTTTACTATCCTAACATTCTCACTTAAAATGTCAATTATGCAATAAAATCATCAAAAAAATTTCACCGCTTGCATCGCTCGCTCGGATTTCTCAATAATTAAACTTGTTTTTTTTGTAAATGACCACTCAATTTCTCACTTTGAAGTTTTCAGCTGCAAAAGTCATTCTGGTTTTGGATGATATTATTGTCACCACTTTTATCCTGCTTCTTTTGATATATTATCATCAATTTAATGACTCATTGTTATGAATTA
Organism: Loripinus fragilis; assembly: GCA_964019695.1. Lineage (NCBI taxonomy): Eukaryota > Metazoa > Mollusca > Bivalvia > Lucinida > Lucinidae > Loripinus > Loripinus fragilis. The sequence goes on from OZ026514.1 coordinate 31,833,949, forward strand.
TTGGTTTGAAAAAGCCCTTTATTTCCCTACCTTTTACATTGGATAATCCCTACTTTTTCAAAAAATTTATCCTTACTTTTTCCCTACTTTTTAGTGGAAGGGCACTTGAAAGCCTGAATAAAAGTTATTCAAAATATATCATCATAAAACTTTTGGAGCCATTTCAATTCAATCATCCAGGTAGTATGGTGTTTCTGATTTTAAAATTTGCCATATAAGTGACCTTTTCAGCTACAAAAAAGATATAGAATGTTGAATTATTGAAAGAAATATTGAAAAAATATAAGAAAGTCATGTGCTAATAACAGTTAGTCACAATTTTGCTCAATGTGGTAAAGAATACTGAGGATGCTGTGAAGAGGGGAGGTTAGATGCTGCGCGTTAAATGATCATGGAAATTACATTGTCGATCATGGAAAAATCATGGAAAAATCATGGAATTTTGTTTTTGAATTTCTGTGGGAACCCTGTAGCAGGAATGTGCTTGCATATTTATTCACTCCCATCGTCTGCCTTTCTAAAGTATCAAACTAGCGGATTTTATTGTACCTGAAGCAAATCTCATCCCCTTGTTGACATTCGAGCGTGTATACTTTGCAAAGTTTCACTTTCATCTTAGTGTTTTTCCGTGAAATACTGGACTCGGGCAACGATATTTTCATAAAACTGGAGTATATTGCGCGCTCGCTAGTAAAAAAAAAAAAATCAATACCCGACTGGCATTTGTTTATTAGCCGAATGGAAACAAAATGGACCAAATGGTAGGCAATGACATCGCATGTAATTGCATACCGATCGTTAGAATTGCTTTTCGGTACGCACACATTTCATTTCAATGCTTTTTTGATGATTTTAATTGCGTTTTTATGCAAATACACTGCTTATCTAGGGTGCTGAATACACGACTCATTTGTGAATATGCAAATGGAAATGAAACCAACTGAATGAAGGATATGCAGCCACATGCATGTATGACATGTTATTGTTAAGCAATCAGTTGAATTGCTTTCCAGTTTGCATGCATTTAATTTTGATTGCTTTTTGGATGATTTTATGCGCATTTATGCAAATATACATGTACACCTTATCTGTGCTGCTGCAAAATGAGACGGTTCTTTTGAGCAGCCAAAAACACAATGTCATGTTAAAACTGATGAATAAGAAAATATTCACAATGTTTACACTTAAACTTTTTCCTAAGCTGGATCTATGGAGAAAGTGTCATTATATCATTGCACAATATACTGTCTGACATAACGAAAGGTTGATGAGCACCCAGCAAAGACATAGTTGACCCTGGTCATACAGTCTGACCAGAGTCTTAGCTGTGTGCATGCCTTGACTCCTATTTGAACACAGCATAGACTTCTCCTATTCATCTTCAGGGGACAAAAATTCCACTCGTCCATTCGTAATTACGAGTAAAATCTAGAAAGGACGAGTAATTCTTCCCAAAGCACTAGTCCTGTAGGACGAGTGCTTTGGGAAGAATTACTCGTAGTCATATTACATATTACTCCCTTATGTTCTTTATTGCATAAGCTTTAAAAGTACAAGCGCATGTGTTTGCAGGACGAGTGAAAATTGTAAGTCACTCATCCTACAGGACAAGTGCAATATTGAAATATTTTTGTCCCCTGATCCTAGTAAACACACTGTGTGCATAACATTTGCAATTTTTATACCATCTTTAAACATTGAAAACCTTTAACAAGCAGGCTTCTGATAAAAGCCAGTGATTCAAACTCCTTTTCATTCACATGATGGATCGTATTGATAATGAAATCACACCACTGGACTGGCTGGAAATCTGAAGTTGACTAACAACTCAAAAATAAATTGGTGCTAATAATTAAAAGTAAGTAAGGGTGCAAAGATCAGGAATCGATACAATCAAGTACCACACCTGACCCAGGATACCAATGGGAAAATGACAAACTCACAGTTAGACACCACAAATGAGAGCCAAGAGGTCAGCCCTTTCCCAGCAGGTGGCCACAAGGCCCATATAAACAGACGCGCACAAAAGCATAGCAAACACAAGACAGAAAAAACATTAAAAGATCCACAAAGAAGTATCGCCTTGGAACGGTCAGTAAAATATTTTACTGGAGGGCTTAAACTGGTTTCACGGTGCCAACCTCACCCTTAATTCAGATGTGGATCAAAACACATCTATAGATATTTGGTTTGCATGAAAGACCCCTAACTTATCAATGCATCATCTCCTAGAACATATAAATCAAGATATAACAAGGAGATAGAGCAAACCCTTTCTATATACTATACTAGTGATATGACTCCTAGATGCATACTTTAGCAAACAGTGAAGACCCAGATGAAATGCTGTATAATGTGACATTTCAGCAGGATCTGCACTATTTGCTAGGTCATAATCAATATATAAAGAAAGAAATACCATAAAATTCGGAATTTATAGCCTGTGACTCCTCAATATATCAATTGACCTTCCTGCATTTATTGTATGTTGCTTTATGGAATATTCCATTGGTATGAAAAGGGTTTACCCTTAACCTCTTTGAGACGACTTTTAATGCTTTTGCAAACAGAGAAGACCCAGATCAGGCAGCTCTTGTAAGAGCTGCCTGATCAGGGTCTACTGTGTTTGCTTATGGAAAAATGATATATCTACTCCTACACTAGTGGACCTGACAAGAAATTTCTTTGTTCTTTGTACCACAATGAAAGTTTATTGATATAATTATTCATAGTGGGTGGAGCCTTTTATGAATATTTATGAAGGAAAGGGTTAAGCATGTGTGTTTTTTGGCGAATAATGTATCATACTGGTCTCATTTCAAGAGCTGATATGAGACTGCTTGGTTCACTTTTCAATGCTCAATTATTGCTTTTTTATGTTGTTCTGCAGAAAGTAGAGGTTTACGATGAAACACTACAGGAACTTAAAGCAGACTTGAAGCTTCTTGAGGAGGAAAACTCTACTATCAAACAAAATCTTAAGCTTAAATCTATAGAAACATCAAACTCTTCCTCAGAAATTGACTTCCTGAAAGCCCACGTTAAAGAGCTTGAAGACGATGCTAAGGTCAATTCAGAACTTGTAGTCGAATATGACTCCGAAGTTAAAGAACTGAAATCAAAACTTGTGGCACTAGAATGTTCTAAATCTGAAGAATTAGATTCTTCAAAATTAAAACTCCAACAAAAACTTGATGATTATATTACTGAGCGGGAAGATTTACTCAAACAGGTAAAAGATTTAGAAGCAATTAATCTCGATAGATGTTCAATAGAAAGCTTAAAGTCAGATTTAGAAGAAAAATGTAATGCATTGGAGGAGGAAAAACACACATTAAATCAGAAGCTCAAGGTACTTGAAGAGGATAGTGTAAATAAAGACGTGTTCAATAAAATGCAAACTGAATATGAAGAGAAGATCACTTCATATAAATTAAAACATGAAAGCTTGGAAACTCTTTTGAGTGAATTGGAGGAAAGCAGTGTTGATAAAGATTCGTTTGAAAAATTAAAAGTGAATTTAGAAGAGAAAATCTGTGATTTGGTATCGGAAAAGGAAGAACTTCATGAAATGCTACAGAAGTTAAGAGAGGAGGCCAGTGGTAGAGATGTCAGTGAAAGATTGAAAACAGAGTTAATGGAGAAGCTGGATACATTAGAAGCTGAAAAGAGTGAGTTAGGTGTCAAAGTCAGTCAGTTAGAAGAGGAGAAGACTTCTATGAAAAAGGTAAAGTTGGTGTTTTGAATTGTTCATAAATTGATTTGTATAAGCTTCTTGGCAGATCCTGAAAAATCTGTCAATCTGGAGTGGGGTGGGGGTGGTCCTGATCATCAACATATTTCACAGACCCCCTCGAGAAACAAATGGACCCCTTGTAAGAATCTCCTGTGAGAAGGGAGGTCTGTACCAGTATTTCTAAGGAAACCTATTATTATATATAAGCCACCTTTGATTTTCCAGGGGGTGGGGTGGAGGGGTCTTGACCCCCTGTCCCTCCTCTAGATCCACCCATGAGCTTAAAGTTCAAAGGACCAGCTTTTTCAGTTGGAGTTATCAGTAAATTGAGTGAAAAAATATTTGATCAGTGTAAAAGTACTGCCAAAAATGATATATCACCAAAAGTGATACATGTATTATTTTCATAGTATTATCTATCAGTAGATATGGGTCAGCACATGATATATGCATATGCATAAAAACCTCCTTGAAATGCCCATGATGACATATCCAGCAGGCTAGAGGTCTAAATTTTAATCTGAGTCTTCATCCATATGTTGTGTATGCCAGCAGCCAAGACTCTGGCAAGTGATGTGCAGACTTGCCAGAGTCATGGCTGCTTGCAGATCTTAAAATGAAAATCTGGTTCTTCTCTATGTCGGGTACCTACAATATTTGGAGCAATTAATCATTAGGTGGGTTTCAATCTAAGAACAGGGGTCAAGTACTTGTCTTTTTTTTGGTCTCACATACCCCATACTAACCCATGGGAAGGATGGATAAAATATGAACAGCCACACGTCGGAAGACAAGTGACATTATTGTTATGTTAAAGAGACATCATCATGTTATATCACATCTCAGCATATGCAGAAACTAACAGCTGGACGTCAGAAGACAACTGATGTCAATGTTTTGTTAAAGTGATGTCAGCATGATATATCACATCTCCCTATAAGCATAAACCTCTGGGAACCTTATTTTGATAAAAAAAATGCGGTATTTAATGGTGTGCAAGAAAATTAACCCATGATTTGTTGTGAGGTTGTGATGGAAAAATCTGTCTCCCGGGATCAGTGTTTGACATGGCGCTGAAAGCCTGGTGATACCAAATGGTGATCCTCAGGATTAGACTTTTCTACCCACCCTCACACTCATGATTTATTATTGCAGACAGTTGAGCGGTTAGAGGAAGAGAAAAACTCCCTGGAAGACGACCTGTTTCAGGCGGAAAACAACCTACCAAAAGATTCTCTCAAGATTAACACTGTGGTAAGAGTAATAGCCATTTTCTCCGCCAGTCATGAGTTGTTGTCTGCTCCTCTTGTCTGTGTATGTTCTTAGGTTGTCTATATTGCAAACAATATGGACCCAGATCAGACAGATAGCAGACAATATTTTCAGGACAAAAAAAAGTGGCGGGATATGGGCTAAAACGATATAAACTTTGTCCTGTGCACATAGTTAATATGAAATATCAAGGCCCCAGGAGATTTGTTTTCTTTATCATTCACAAACACTCTTGATCATGAAATTTGCAATCTTTGTTACTGTCAAAAAACACAATGGAGACAATTTTCTTGCTCTGGACAGTAGACATGGCATGCCAACAATAACTGGCATTTTTTTTACCGGGCTGAGTAGCCGAGTCGGTAGCCTGTCTGACTACAGATACGTGAGTTTGATCCCTGCCCGGTCCCATACTTTCATGGAGATTGATTGTTTTGTTTGTTTGATTTGATTCTTTACGTCCACTCAACAATCTTTCAGTTATGCGGGACGGTCTTCCTGGGTTGAACCAGTACTAAGCTAGGATAAATGTGTCTTGCTCAAGGACCACAACGCAGTGACGCCGGTGAGGCTCGAACCCGCGGCCCTTCGGTCTCGAGTCAAGCACTCTACCACTGAGCCACTGCGCTCCCAAGGAAATTGATTGTGAAATATTTTCTACGCTCATTCTCCTCCCTTCCACTGAATCATTCAAGAAGGGTTGCTGTCAGTTACAAGCGAAAGTATGTGCACAAAGTACTGGTTAACCGCTTGTTCAAACTTGCCCTGGAAAAAAGTGTGGTTAGGTGAACTGACAAATCGGACATGACCATAGCTGTTGACTGGGGCATAAAGCAACAAACTAAACCAACCTGGCATTTTAAAATATATGACTGCGAAAAAGGTCATGTGAGCTACGCATGAAAACTGTTCTATAACCTTGTGTCAATGTCTATTGTACAGCCAGTGTAATGATGTGATTTGATTTATTTCAATGGTATCAAAGGCTGTACTAAAAAATGCGCATCCTGATCATATGGCTTCCTCAGAAGCCAACAGATCTGGATCTTCTGTGTTACTGTTTCCAAAATGGGATATATCTGGGTGCAACAGGATAAGGAATTAATGGTCAGTCTGCCAGTCACAAATTTTGTTATCCGATCCTCTCATCTGCTTATGATCTTAGGGAGACTATATTGCAAACAATTTGGGCGCAGATCAGATTCCAAGGAGAGCAGTCTGATCAGGGTTTATATTGTTTGCTTCCATGAACAAATCATTTAATCTCGTCTGTAGTGCACATGAATTACAGTGAAACCTGTTTTAAGTGGCCACTCAAAAATGACAAAACGAAGGCCTTAAAGACAAGTGGTAGCTTTGTGCAGGTCAAAAGTATTGCAGAATGCTCCATGGGAGCATTCTGCAATACTTTAGACCAGCATTAAGCCATTATCAGTCTTAAAAACTGTTTTTTGTCTTTTTTTGGAGTGACCACTGAAGACAGGGTTTACTGTATGCACCAGATGTAAAAAGTAGACAACATTATCAGTTTTCAATTAATATTATTTTCTGATTTTATCAGGAGTCCAATGAAGAATGGGAGAAGAAGTGGTCCCACTTTGTTCGAGAAGAGAAGAAAAAGGTAGAGCAAAACATGATCTTTCATTATTACCTAACCGTCTATATACGGAGTAATTGTCTATTTTTTGCTATGTAATGAGTCACTGAACTATTCCACCGGTCAATAAATTTGACTATTGACTGGCACTATACCATGGCCTGGTTTCCCGCTTCTCTTTTAAAAACACACAGGCGCTTAAAACGTGCGCGACGACGATGCGCGCACGGTTCCTTTATGAATGGAGACTTTATGCCACAATGGTGAAAATGAGGCATGGTTTGGCAACTTGGTCAAAAACATAAAGTGTGGGTGTTCGTTTTCTTAGTTAGAACAAGAGGAACAGTTTGAGACCAAAATTGAGCAGATTTGGTGAAATTTTCTGTTTTGCAACAAAACCACATCGTCTACAGCAACTCCATGCTAAGTATTTCATCAAATGGGTTGGGTAATAAAACAGTTATTTCATGCCTGTTTGTAGTATAGTCAAACTATTACCCCTCGGTACTGTGGACGACCTGATGCACTATTGCACTCGGCCTTCAGCCTCGTGCAATAGTGCATCAGGTCGTCCACGGCTTCTCGGGGTAATAGTTTTGACTGTACTAAAAACAGGCATGAAATAACTGTATATTATTACACACTAAGTCTTCAGTTAACCCATAAAGCGCCACCTGTAATTTGCAGCAGACGACAATTTCACATAAGGCATGCTATTTCATGCGGATCGTCTGCCAGACGATTCCGAGGGAAATATCATACCTTGTGTTTTTCGAAAATTAAAAAAGATGATCTTCTGCAGTCGTGATTGGTGCTTAAAGGGTTAAAAAAACTTGCATTCAGAAATGTGTCTGTGCAAATAACTAAAAATTATTCAACACCAACACGAATGTTTTTTTTTAATATTCTTTAATATTCAACATTTCGCCATATTGGCTTCATCAGGAATAATAATAAACAAGTAAATGAAGTGACGCGCCACAAAAACATTAAGACGTGAAATAAATTCTTATCATGCTGGATCAGCACTAAACATTGGGCAGATAAAAGTTCACAAGTCATGTCAGAATGTTTTCCTATGTGGAACCGGTGAGGTTAAAAGTTAAAGTGTCTTGCACTAGGACACAATATCACAAGAATATTGAGCCAATAATTAAATAAGCAAGTGCATTAAAATGCTTTGCTACTGGGTAACTTTGCATGCTTTTTTGTCGTCTGCTGATTTTTTAAAAATTAACTTTTTTGATTTTTTTTTCAGGAATACCATCAGAGTGTGAAACAGTTTGGATCCAGATCAGGCCCAATGTTTTGTCGGGCCTGATCTGGGTGCAAACTGTTTGCAAAGATTATCAGCAGACAAGGTAAAGTGTTCAAAGCCAGTGATTTTGGTTTGTTTTCCAGAGAGTTGGGCTGATACTGGAATTGAGAGGTTTGCATAAGGAGTTGAAAGAAGAGAAGAGTCATCGAGAGAATGCTTTTCAAGAAGCTATGATGGTACTTTGTTTCCTATTTTTGAAATGTCATAACCTACTTTTGTGACATAAAGTCACAACAAGAATAAGGCCTAGCTGAAAATTTTCCCAGGCTCCCGGACCCTGGCTGGGAATTGATCCTGGACAATTCCTACATATAACACCAATGCTTTAACTACTAAGCCAAAAAGTCGACTCTTTGACACAGTTATCAGAGATCGATTACAATCTAGAGGCTATGCAAAATCTGCCATTTGTAGATATTTAAAGTGATAGTTATCTGCCAGCAACATGCCCCTCTCCAAGGAAGACATGACGGAAAGCCTTTTTTTTCAAAATAAAAATCATATCCCAGAAGAGCCCCCATCTTTTGACATGAAGCAATAACAATTATAAAGCATAGCTGAAATTTTTTCCTCGACCTGGCTGGGAATCCACTGAGGCTGCCTCAGTTTAAGACCAATGCTCTAACCATAGGGCCAAAGAGTTGAATCTGATGCAGTTGTCAGAAAATGATTATAATCTAGAAGCTATGTGAACTCTTTACCTCATAGAGACGCCTTATAACGCTTTTTGCAAACAGAGCAGACCAGATCAGGCAGCTCTTGATCAGGGTCTACTCTGTTTTCTGATGGAAATATGATATCTCATCCTACACTAGTGGACCTGACAAGTAATTAGGGCTTTGTTTAAAAACGGTAGAAAACCCCACAACTTAGGAAGATGACAAATTTTGTGACATCTTTCATTTTAGGCTAGTCATTTCATGCGACATTTCTCCTGGCAGACATTTCACCTGAAATGTCAAGCCATATTTGGTTTTCAAAAGCAGAGATGAAATTTGAAAATGTAGTCTGCTTGGGCAAAATTTGAAAATGTTGTCTGTTTGAACAAAAATTGAAAATGTCATCAGCTCGGACACAATTTGAAATTGTTGTCTGTTGTAAATATTTGGTGGCACTGTTTTTTCCAAATGATATGTGAACAGCAAAGAAAACCTGGAAAATCACTAAAATAAATTCCATGCATGGAAAAATCACGGAATTTGAAAAAACCTGAATAATCATGGAAAAATCATGGAATTTTGTGAAATAATTTGACGAAACCACCAGTAGCCAGAAAACTAGCTGTCGGACACACAAGTGTCTGACAGCTAATTTTCTGGCTACTGGTGGTTTCAAGTTTTAATAATTTCAAAATGCATGCATCCATGGTCTACAAGCATGCTGTTGTTGCTGCATTCCGCATTTATGCCCAGCGTGGTGAAGATGCTACTAAAAGGGGAGGTTGGAGGCCATGCATTAAGTAGTCATGGAAATTACATTGTTGATCGTGGAAAAATAATGGAATTGTGTTTTGGAATTTCTGTGGGAACCCTGTGCAGCTAAGTGCCCTTCATTTGACCCGTGTATGATTTTGCAGGCTGCACAAGAGGAAGTCAGGAAACAGGATATGTACCAGGAAATGCAGAACAGGTTCAAGAAATCTGAAAATGAGGCTAACTTATTACACTCTGACCTTGAGGATGAGAAAGAGAAGGTGAAGCAGTTACAAGCTGAAGCAGAGAAAGAGAATAAGACTACGGAAGAATTGAAGCAGAAAATTGAAGAGTTGAACAAGCAACTGCTACAAAAAGCGAAGGATTCAAAATCAATAACGGGTAGGCAAAAAATGTCTTGTTTGCGAAACCTTACCAACCCTACTTTTTTGGTGCTTACTAACTCATTTTTTTTTTTTTGACATCTGAGATTTTTAGCCCTATTTTTAGGATATTATGAATGATTTTCATGCTTTTCTTACGAAAAAAAAAAAGATTTAAAAATTATTGCTTACCTACAGATCCTAGGCAAGGGATGGAATCTTTTGGCCTACCTTTACACACATGCTGTATTCTTTGTCATGAATACCCTTTAATTTCTCTGATTTTATTATGTCCCCTCCACCCTTCGGATTGGGGCACATATTGTCAGCATCCAAGTAGATTTTTTTCATGTGTTATCTTCTGAACCAGTGGATGGATTTTGACCAAACTTGCATTGATACATTGTTGGGAAGGGGGGGGGGGGGGGGAACAAGTTGATAAGGTGACCTTGACCTAATTTTCGAGGTCACAGTGGCACTTCGAAATGTCCCAAATATGGTTTCTGTCCATTATCTTCTGAACTAGTGGATGGATTTTTACCAAACTCGCATAGATAAATTGTTGGGAGGAGGGGAAGAGTAGTTCAGATTTTGGTGACCTTGACCAAATTTTCAAGGTCACACCCACCGGTACTTTGAAATGTCCAAAGTAAGGCTTCTGTGTGTTATCTTCTGTTGGTGGATTTTGACCAAACTTGCATAGATACATTGTTTGGAGGAGGGGAAGAGTTGATTAAATTTTGGTGACCATGACATAATTTTCAAGGTCATCTTCTATAAATACTGTATAAATCAGCCGTTTCCACACACTATCATCTGAACCAGTGATTTAATTTTAGCCAAACTTCCATAGATATATTGTTAGGAGAGAGTAAAGAGTTGATTAATTTTGGTGACCTTTGCCTTATTTTCAAGTTCACACCAGTACTTTTGTTGACTTGGGACGTAAGGCAACAAAACAAACAAACAAACAAACACCAGTAATTTGAAATTGACCATAATAGGGTTTTTGTATATCTCTTGAATTGAACAAAAGATTCTTACTAAACTTTATGCATTGTATCATTGTGATAAAATGAAGAGTTGATATAATTTTGGTGACCTTGACCTAATTTTCAAGGTCCCCTCATTTTCAAGGTCACCATCCATAATTAACTGTAAAATCAGCCTTTCCTGAGCTCTGTCTTCTGAACCAGTGGATTTTTTCTCCAGAGTTAAGTAGATTTTGATGACCTTGACCGTATATTCAAAGTAACCACAACACTTTGTAAATTCATAGTTTGACCGAAATTGTGTTTGTTAATACTCTCGAAATAATTGATGGATCTCAGCCTGTATCATTGTGACACAATTTGCCAGGGTTCCCACAAGCTCTGGAAATCATAGAAAACCTGGAAAATCACTAAAAAAAGTTCCATGCATGGAAAAATCATTGAAAATCATTGAATTTGAAAAAACCCTGAATAATCATCGAAAAATCATGGAATTTTGTGAAATAATTTGATGAAACTACAAGTTGCTAGAAAACTAGCTGTCGGACACATGTGTCCGACAGCCAGTTTTCTGGCTACTGGTGGTTTCAAGTTTTGATTATTTCAAAATGTATGCATGGTATGTCTACAAGCATGCTGTTGTTGCTGCATTCTGCATTTCTGCTCAGAGAGGTGAAGATGCTGCTAAAAGAGGAGGTTGGCAGCAGTGCATTAAATAGTCATGGAAATTACATTGTTGATCATGGAAAATCATGGAATTGTGTTTTTGAATTTCTGTGGGAACCCTTATTTGGGGTTCGGGGGACATAGTTATCCTCTGAAAACACTGTTTTAATTAAAGTTTCATGTTATATGATTTAACAGGTGATGGTTTTGTAGAGACAAGTCACTCTTGTAATTATAAACTAGAAGCATTCAGTCTACAGAGACAGATGAAAGAGAGTCAAGAAGATTATAAACAACGGTAAGAAATAGAGTATTTTGATGTATTTAGCCTTTTCATACTTATGAATAAACATAAAATGGGCCTCGATGTGAGAAAACCTGTCTTCAGGGTTTTGCGAACAACACAGGCGCAGACCAGTCTGCGCATATGCGCAGTCTGATCACCACCTTTGTTATTCGCTTTTTAGAAAGTATCATATGTAAACTTACTGCAGGTGAAGTTTCAATTTTCTAGCTAGTCTCTGTAGCTGAGGAGACTGGTTTGAAACTCACTTTGTCGGAAACCCTACAGGATTTTTTTTTCGTGACGAGGCCCAAATGTACTAATACAAACTTAGCTTTGTTACCTAAGAGTACTAACTTAAGAAGTTGCATACAAAACCTTGGTTTGGTCTAAACTGAATTGATCATTCTGCATTGGGTAAGGGTTGATGTTTCATATGAATATAGTAGAACTTTTGGGTCACTGTAAAGGCAGCACCACATACATGGGTAATTAGGACTGGTCTACCTAAGACATAGGTAAAAGCTGAAAATGAGGCGTGATATTATTCCAAAGAAACTGTATCGTCTCATAGGCCTTGTCCATAGGTCCAGTTATTTTAACTGTTATACAAAATTTTAGAGTTTTTATTTTCTCCTTATCTATCTGTATCAGTTTAAACATGTGTTTTTAGTGTTCAAATGCACCTTCCAATCAGGTCGTTTTTAGTACCATAACATATACTTTGGTTATTGTTTTCAGTTACACACTCTTATCGGAGGGTGCCTGCTTGTTCTTCAGGGTTCGGTCATGCTTGAAAAGTACTTGAATATACAGGACTGTCTTGAAAAGTCCTTGAAAACAAAAATTTGCCTTGAAAAGTACTCGAAAAACACTCAAAGGCCTTGAAAAGTCCTTGAATTTTACCATTTACAGGAGGATTCAACAGTGTTTTGGAGATCTAAATCAGTATGAAATTGCTGTGCCTTTATTTGGTGCAGCATATGCTGCACCAAATAAAGGCACCACAATTTTATACTAATTAGCTTAAACTAATATCTTTAGTATTGGACTCTAGCATTTCAGAAGTAGAATTTTAACATGTAAATCAGTATTGTTCTTAAGTTTCCAGTCCTTGAAAACAGTGGGAAAGTCTTTGAGAAGTCCTTGAAAAGTCCTTTAATTTTACACAATGTAGCCTGTATGAACCCTGTTATTTCAGTGTATTAGAGTATGAAGAGACAGTGCAATCTCAGGAGAACAGAATTAACAAATTGAAGAATGAGATCAGGCGGCTTCAGTCCATGGACACATCAAGTAAGCTCAAAACTAAATTGTTCTTCAGGACAAAAATTCCACTCGTCCGCTTGTAATTAGGAGTGAAATCTAGAAAGGACTAGTAATTCTTCCCAAAGCATTCATCCTGTAGGACGAGTGCTTTGGAAAGAATTACTTGAGGAAGTCATATTACAATTACTCCCTTGTGTTCTTTATTGCATGCACTTTCAAAGGACAAGTGCATGTGTTTGCAGGGACAAGTGAAAATTGTAAGTCACTCGTCCTGCAGGACAAGTGCAATATGAACTATTTTTGTCCCCTGTTCTTGTGGTTCTGGTTTCATGCCCGAAAAAATTGTACAGTGCAGTCCCTTTATAATGCTTTGTTTGGGGTCCATAGAAATTTAGGAGCCATAGCATGTAATGACCATCTATCCAAATTAAGGGTTGCCATGGTCAAGGGAAAAGTAGGGGAATTTCATTTTCAGTCAGGGAAATTTAGAAAAAGTGAAAAAAAGTCATGGGAAAGTCAAGGAATTTCAAAAATTTTCAAAAAGTTACTAGTTATCAGGCTTCTGGAAATTTTATTTTCCATGAATTGCAAACAGTATAGGAAAAGAAATTAGCTGCAACATGTGATTTCCAACAATGTGGCATTTTGACATGTGTAGACTCAGACAAGCATGTTCAGCCTCCTTTTAAGCTTAGAAACTCCAAATGCTGTTCAGTCAGTAGCTTAATTAATAATAGTCATAGATTATTTAAGTGACTAGCAAAGGCTCTGATCAGTCTGCACATATGCGTAGGCTGATCTAAGGCTTTGCTGGTCGTACATACCACATTGTTGGAAATCTCATGTGGCGGCTCAAATGTTTCTGAACATAAATTGCAAGCAATACTTATGGTTTTAGATTTTTCTTTAGAGATTAAATCCGCAAGCATAAATATTTGTACAAAATTTTCCAATTTTGGATGAATGAAAATGGCTAAAATTGCCTTCCAAAAGGGTCTGTAAAATGGTCCAAAGTCAGGGAAAAGTCAGTGAAAATTCAGAGAATTTGAAAAGGATATTGAGTGGTAACCCTGAAATCAGGGATGAGAAAGTTCTGGATTGATCAGGATTTCCTGATTGAGCACTGGCATATGATGTGTATAATGTCAATGTAAATTTGATTGAAATTTAGTTTTAACATTGATGAATTGATTTTATCATAGATTAAGCATAAACTGATTGCTTTCTACTATTGGTATTATGTTAGTTTAAGCTTTTAATAAGTGATCTAAAAATCTGTTTGGCTCCATTCAGGATCCAACAGACAGGTTTTCTGGTTTGAGAATGTCTGACTGTTCTCATCCCTGTGAAATAATGTGATGCTTTACGAGACCTGTTTCATGTTTAGTTGAACAAATTTGAATTTGACTTTTTGCTGTTGCATATAAATAAAACAAACATAGTTTGCTTTTTCATGCATAACGGATGTGTTCCTGGTATTGCCAAATAGACAAGATGGCAATTTAAAGCATAGCCATAACACGGTGTCCCTAAATACATCCCCACCCCCTTTTAACTGATTTTATGAGCTAAAACGAGTTATCTTCTAAATACATACGTATTTAAGTGTGAAATTTTCTTTTAAGTTTAGAGGCACACTCAGTCTATTATTAAAATGAGAAACATCCTATTTGTGCCTGTTTTTGCTTGGACACTGGGCTTAATAAGTTCTTCCATACAAGTGCCCATATGGGTATCTCATGTATAAAATGTGTCTTGTAAGAAGTTTGAAAAGCAAATTCTCAAAACTCACAGCCAACTCAATTTCTTAGATATTTTAAGTATCTCTTACCGATAAAACTGATCACCAAATATTGCATCTGAGTAATTTGCATACAATTTAGTGTTGCTATGGAAACTGTAAACCCTAAAATTTGATATTCCTGGAGGTCAGACCTACCCATAAATCAAGTATTACCCAATATAACGAGAAATTAATGAGTAACGGCATTTTCAAATTTGTTCAAATAAACATGAAACACCTCTTGTATATTATAAAGGTACTGTACTGTACATGCAGACTTTGAGTTTGGGATGTGACAACAATGTCATGCAAATTCCAAGAATGTATTTGTTACCATCCAAAAGCAAATGTTTTGCCCCTTACTTTGAAATCATTGAGGGACTATATTGGTTTCCACTTGCTAGTCCTTCTGTCCACCATACCAGGGGACAATAATTCCACTCATCCGCTCGTAATTACGAGTGAAATCTAGAAAGGACGAATAATTCTTCCCAAAGCACTCGTCCTGTAGGATGAGTGCTTTTGGAAGAATAACTCAAGGAAGTCATATCACATATTACTCCCTTATGTTCTTTATTGCATACACTGTTAAAGGACAAGTGTAAGACATTGTGTTTGCAGGATGAGTGAAAATTGTAAGTCACTCGTCCTGCAGGACAAGTACAATATTGAAATATTTTTGTCCCCTGATACCTACCACAGCTTTTGATGAATTGATCCAATACTTCACATACACAATGTAGACAAACTAAACATATGCATGAAGGAGTTTGGTGCAAAAAATATCCTTTTACACAGTGACAGCTATGAGAAGATAGATATTTTTTCTGATATATGCTTTGATATATTCTTAGAACTTTCAGGTGTGATATTTTCTGTTTATTTAACCTTACCAAATGTTGCAGATTGCTATCTTAAAAACCATTTTCACAGATTCTACTGAAACCTTGTTTTCAAAACTAAGGTCTGCTGGTTGAACCTTAACTTGCAAAAAATGCTTTGTTTTTCACCAACCATTACTGTGCGTAGGTAACTTATAAGCATTGCTTATTGACTTTTTCCATTTGTCCAGAAAATGTATGTTTATACTGTCTGCTACATATATTCAATTGCGCGTCAGACTAATTCTATCACAGAATCAAACACTGTGAACTCTGTTCAGACTGCTCCCTTATGATCTTGGTTTATATTGTTTCCAGTATAGGTCACCGAAGTACAGTAAAACCTGTCTTAAACGGCCATTCAAAAATAGACAAAACAAAGGTCTTAAAACAAATGGTAGTTTAATGAAGGTAGAAAGTATTGCAGAATGCTCCAAGAGCATTCTGCAATACTTTTGACCTGCATTAAGCGACAATCGGTCTTGCAAACCAATTTTTGTTCTTCTTTTTGAGTGGCCGCTAAAGACAGGTTTTACTGTACATAAGCAGAAGAAAGAGCAGACAACAACTGTCGTTAATAGTGTGATCATAGTTAAAAGTTCTGAAAGTTAGTCAGCTGGGACAAAATCAGAAATAAAAAAAAACACTCAAAGATGACCTAGCTTGTCATGCTGAATATTGTTACATGCTAGACACAGAGTGGAAAACAGTGTGGATCCTGATCAGATAGCTTCATCAGAAGTCAGCTGACCTGCATCTACAGTGCTTTCAAAACAAACAAAGATAAACCCAGGTTCAGCTGGACAAGGGTTAACAGCCTTCTACTGTCCTGCCAGCAAAGAGTGATGGTGACGTCATGTTTTTGTTAACAAAGTTATCAGGGACTTAGAATCGATAGATCACTTGTGTATTAATCCTATCTGCAGGATAGGATTAATACACAAATGATATATTGATTCGCGTTAGCTCAAGTGGAGTTTCAAGTTAATGTTATGCTTAACAATTGTAAACAAAATATTACGTCACTGTCACTCTTGCTTGGCACGACAGTAGTGTTGTCTACTTATAACCTGTACAAACAGTTTGGACCCAGATCAGGCCCAACAAAATGTCAGGCTTGATCTAGATCCAAACTGTTTGACACTCTGATAGTATTCCTGAAAGATTTTTTTTTGAAAAGTCCTTTAAAATTAAATTTGCCTTGAATAGTACTTGAAAAACACTTAAAGCCTTTGAAAAGGCCTTGAATTTTACCATTTACAGGAGGATTCAACACTGTCTTTGGAGACATAAATCAGTATAAACTTGTGGTGCCTTTTGCTGCACCAAATAAAGGCACCACAATTTTATACTAATTTTCTAAAACTAATATCTTTAGTAATGCAGTCCAGCATTTCTGAGGTAGAATTTTAACATGTAAATCAGTATTTTTCATAAGTTTTTTTTTGTTTTTTTTTTAGTTGTTATTGCTTTATTCTCCCCGTCCATTGGTGTGTAGGGGGTCGGGGAGGACCATCCCCCTCTCACACCTTACAAACTACAATTTTTTTTATAAATAAAATCAATGTATAGTAAATTAATAGACTTTTTGCTAACTGTAAAGGCAGCAACTTAATTATTCATATCTGGTCGTGGCTCGGCTGTTTCTTCTAATAAGGAAGGGAAACCAGGTTTTGTTAATAATTTGGTAAAGAGTTAATAACGAAGCTTTTTGAACCGCGTAAATGTGCGGGCATTCCATGGAAGTCTATGCATTAACCTTTCAGGCGCCTATCACTAAAAGTTGTATGTTTTTGATGTTTGCTGAACAATTTTGAAGCCTCTTTAACAAACAGTGTAGATGCAGATCAGATTGTTCCTATTGGAGCAGTCTGATTTAGGTCTACACTGTTTGCGTCTGTATATGTATGTTAAACAATTAACAGATACCACACCTCATTTTCAGCTTTTACCCTTGTATTAGACCAGACCTAATTACGTATTCATGAGGTGCCGCCTTTACAGTAACCAAAAAGTTCAAGAGTACACACCCTAGCAGGGCTGTGGAAATATCATGCCCGACTTGTCCGACCTGGTCCCATTTCATTCAGGACAAGTTGAAAATTTCAATTTACTTGTCCTTCGACAAGTGCAAAATTTGTTATAAAGTTAATAAAATTTTGTATTTCATATTTAGATAAATTATTACAAGTTCGCATGTTGCATTGAAAACAGTGTGGATCCTGATCAGCTGGTTACTTCAGAAGCCAGCTGATCTGGATCTACACTGTTTACAAGGGGGTTGATATCTGCATGGTTGCATACTGTTTTCTAAAGTGTAAGTTTTTTAAGCACAGAAAAGAATAAGCTAATCTGTACTATGGGACAAGTAAAATTTCTTTGAACAATAACATTATGGCCATTTACTTGGCCCTGGACAAGTAGAAAATTTTAATATTTCCACACCCCTGCACCCTAGGCTAGAGAGACTGTATGGGATATTACAAAAATATGCAAGTTACAACAACAACAACATAAAGTAAAAAAAAAAAAGTTTTCAGTCCTTGAAAACAGTAGGAAAGTCTTTTAGAAGTCCTTGAAAAGTCCTTGAATTTGACACAAGCTTGCCTGTATGAACCTTTAAAGAGTTAAAGTAAACAAAAAAGTCATTATCATTCCAGTAAACTTCAAGAAACCAGCACAACTGGACTTCAGCGATAGTACCCCATCCTCGTGTAAAAAAGCGAAGGTGGAGACGCCAACATGTGGCAGCAGCAGTAGCGGCGGAATCATAGATCATTTCAAGGTGGTTGTCACGGAGTCAGAGAACAAGCGTCTGAAGAAAGAGATTCAGAAGCAAGCCTCCAAGCTGGCCAGATTTGATCAGCTGGAGAAGGAGAAGCTTATGTTGGAAAAGGAGAATATTTCTTTGAAAGGGGAATTAAAAACGTACGTATTGTGAGGATATAGGGGGTTCGCGCTGGCTTGAAAAGTACTTGAATTTAGAGGGCTTTCTTGAAAAGTCCTTGAAAATGAAATCTGCCTTGAAAAGTACTGGAAAATCACTCAAAGGCCTTGAAAAGTCCTTGAATTATTTTATTTTCTGTAGAACTCAACACTGTTGATAGAGATCTAAATCAGTATAAAATTGTTGTGCCTTTATTTGGTGCAGCAAATGCTGCACCAAATAAAGGCACAACAATTTCATACACATTTTGTAGTACGTATTTCTCCATTATCTCAGTCTAGCATTTTGAAGAAGAATTTGAACACTTCAATCAGTATTTTTCCTAAACTTTTAGTCCTTGTAAACTGTAAAATAGTCTTGAGAAGTCCTTGAATTTTACTCAAACTTCCCTGTATGAACCCTGATATATATAATGTAAAACTATAATGTGGATTTGAGGGGCAGTTAGAAAAGTCTGTCCCCAAGATGACTGACTGGCATCAACAAAATTGCAACATTAACTCTTTCAGACCAATGGAATTTCCCATAAAGTTTGATAAAGTTGTGTCAGGATGGTGCATTGTATATATTGAGGGGCCACAGGTTATAAGTTCCAAAAAATATTGTATTTCTTTCACCGAAGATTGATTTTGTCTTAGCAAACAGTTCAGAGCCTGATGAAATGCCGCATCATGTGGCATTTCATCTGGGTCTTTACGGTTTGCCAAAGTACCCATTTTTGGGGTTTCTGGTCCACAAAGGGTTAATGGGGAAGGCATATTTTTCTGTCCAGCCCTTACATCTATGATAGTATCGTGGGTCCAGATAAACAAAAAAAATATTCATAAAATTGTAAATAGTTTCCTATCCATCAGTTAAAACATTTGTTTTGGGTGTTTGAAAGAACCACCTCAATTAGGCAGTTCTTTTGAGTACCCACAACATATGTTTTGGTTGAGAAATAAGAAAAAAAAATTTGGATTAGGTACTTTTTCATCTAAAGGCCTGAGAATCTTTTTCAGCCATATGTTTGATTTCAAATTTTATTTTAAAACAAGCATCGAGTGGTACCTAAATATGCTGAGTTCCAATGATATATATATGAGCCAAGATCTAACAAAAGGGACCTTCTGGTAATAAAAATCAAAAGTGAGATATTTACAGAGAAAGAAAGACCTAGCTGTTGTGAACAATTACAGAAAATTTGAAGAGATTATCTATTATTAAATGAAACTATAATGTATGTTGCCATGGCAACAGCTGTGCAAATGGACTACACCCTTCCTTGAAAACAGGATACCTCATTTCAAATGCTTTTGTAAACACGGTATGTGCGTATGTGGGCTATATGTGCAGTCTATGCAATTCCATACACATTAAATTTACGAAAACATGAAGTATTCTTGAAATATTGCTCCTAGCGTCTTTGTATTAGCGTCATATGTTAACACAATGACGTTGACATCAGAACGTCATTAACAACGCCATGGCAACATACATTATGTTTCATTTAATTTTATCAGAACTGTTTGTGCCTTTGATTGTATTACATGTTCGAAGCAATTTGAGTCTATTGTAAGAACATGTATAATCTTGAAAATTTGGACGTTTTTGAAATTTTGATTTCACAAAATCTGCTAAAATGCCCAAAGGACCCTTTTGTCAGATCCGCGCTCATATATTATTAAACATCACACGTCACATATTCATTGAATTTATTGAATTAAACAAATATGTATATGGCTTCCAATATAACCAATGTTCATTCATTGTGTATTATCTGGAGCAGGAAGGTAACAATCGTTAGATATTAAGGATCTTACATGAATGCTCTTATATAATTGAATTTATTTAACAAGTTGAGGAAAAGAGATAAATGTGAGACTTGCCGTCCATTTTAAGTTTTTCTTCGCAACAAGTATAATAGATTCAATAATACAGGAGCAGGATGGTTAGATTGTTTTTTATCATATGACATAAAAAAATATTTTGAAATCATGTTTCTGGTGTGAAAACATGAAGATTATACTACATATACGCAGCACTGTTATAAATGCGTGTCATTAGATAACGTAACCAAAATATGTAATTCACTTAGTGCTCCAGATATCATCTGTACAAACGTAAATTACAGGTCTGTTTTCCCCAAATACGGATAAAGTTGAAAATTAGTACGTACCGAATATGGATGTGTTTTGCCTGTACGGTACGTTTTTACCAGCAACCCGTATTTCTCATCCAATTCAAATCAGAAGATGCTTGATATAATTGAACTGATTTGTGAATCTGCCAAAATTAATGCGTTCAGAAATCCAGAATCAGCTTGCTGGACTGCTTTTCGATGTTTTATTTTTGCCTCAATACAAAATCCTTAATGTTCAGTTGCATCCCCTTACCATGTCTCCTTGAAGAACTCATGTTTTCAGAATAATATGTGCGCAGAAGCCACTCTTGGGGAGTTTACTATCAGTTTGGTCCTTGTAATTTCATGTGAACCAGTCAAAGTTGAAAGTGAAAGTAGAAATTTCTCGGAAGAGCATAGTGTTTACAGATGGCAATAAAAACAATCATCCCTGTTCCAATAATCATGCCTACATGCATATATATAGGGACATCGCTGTTTTCATTGATGGGTAATCAAACTGTACATGAAGACAGCAACAATGTGACCCGTTTTAAATACAAGTATAAGCTTTCAGAAAAAATTTGGCTAAGCTAAAGTTAATACATGTACGGATTGAAAATAGCTGGTACGGATCAAGTTTCATTTGGACCAGTATCCGTACTGATGGTAGTCAAAATTATCTGGAGCAATGTCACTTGTCGTTTATCGATTTAAAAATTTGGTGTTATTTCACTCCATCCACTCAATGTGATACAGTTTGCCAGATCTAGTTACTATTGTATTTTTTTTTAATTGCTTAAAACTATCAAAATATATCTGGATTATATATTTTTAGAACTTTCTCCCTGACCATGTCATATGGGTCTCCGGTAAGGCTCATTCCAGCCTGCTCAGCTACAGAAACTTGCTAGAGTATATTGATATGTTACAAATTAGCAAGTTTAACTATTATATTTCTCAAAGAGTGAATAGCAAAGGCACTGATCAGACTGTGCAGGCTGATCTGCCCATCTGTTGTAATCAGAATCAGGTCCTGAGGTTATAAAACTTATATCATGCTCAACTCAACTGGGCATGAAATTTCAACTGCTCATAAAAAAGAAGAATTCAGAAAAATATAGACTTCTTGCTTTCATACTTTCAGATGTTGTATTTATCATGCTAATAAATGTTAAAATGCCAACAATTTTTGGCATTTTAACATTTATGAGCATGAAAAATTTGATACTCAGTTAAGTTGAGCATGAAAAACGTTTTATTACATCGGGGCCTGGTTTCTCCTGATGCCCGTATGTAATTGGTTGAATATACAGTAAAACCTGTCTTAAGCAGCCACTCAAAATTAGACAAAACAAAGGTCTTAAGACAAATGGTTGCTTAATGAAGGTCGAAAGTACTGCAGAATCCTCAAAGAGAGCATTCTGCAATACTTTTGACCTGCCTTAATAAGCAATAATCGGTCTTGAAAACCAATTTTTTGTCTTCTTTTTGAGTGGTGCTTCAGACAGGTTTTACTGTACTCTTTTGTTTCATAGATCTGTTGTGAAATCCAAGACACTAGATGAACACAACCAGAGCTCAGAGCCAAGGCATCCATTAACTGGTGAGTAATTTTTCATGTGATACAAAAATGGCACAGAATTAGATTCTTTCAAAGATCTACCACCTACAAATATAGATAATTGCTGCTTCCAACTTCCCATAGAATTTAATAATTTGTGTTGAAGTTAATATGTACGAGGGGTTTTCAAATATGAAGGCAACCAGCTTCATAACTTTCTTCAAATGTATGCTATGACAAAATGTTATTTGTTTCTATAACGGACTATATGCCACCTTTAAACTGGGACCCAGCTTAAAGAAAAATACGATATACTTTTCAAGCCCTTTTAATGAGTGTCACTCTAGTACACTTATAAACTCAATGCTTCTAACATATACAGTGATGCAGACGAGTGATAAATGGATGGAAATTCTTTTTTTTAAATAAATTATCCCAATGTTCCTATACGAGGGTCATTTGGAAAGTTCTTAGCATGGCATCATAAATCCATAATGCGTTGATAAAATGCTATCAAATAATACACTTTTGGAAACTAGAATTCAATGGCTACATGATGGTTTAATTTTTGTCGAAAAAGGACTTGGCGTGCACGTGCAGCGCATGCACAAAATGAGTAGGGGTATTATACTGGCCGAAATTTTTAGCAAAATACTTGGAAAAAAGCGAAGGAAAATTGAGGACCTTATTTGCAATCATGATTTGACAATTAACGATTTGGTGCCAACTTATTTTTTATTAAAATATATTATGCGATCACTGCTTGCACAACTACCACCTTTACATTCGGAAAATGTTGACTAATAGAGAAGTGGTAAACTTTCAAAAATGGGACTTTTTTCGATTTTTCTTTATACTTTTACTATAAATTGAGTCACTACAGGAGCACGAAAAATGCTTATTGAGTATATGTTTTGCTTTATTTGTAGCGAACAATGCATAAAAATCATTTCGTCGCGCAAAAAGTGTGGCTTATTTCTGTATTCAAGAAAATTATTCCTAATAACACTACCCCTACTTTTCAAGAAGTGGGTGGGGTAACTTAACCTAACCCCTTTGAGGAAATGACCAAAATAAGCCTTACAGCTTACTGTCAGATCCTACTTCTATGATATTGTACTTTATGTATAAGTGATTGATGGAATAAAATATGTTTAAACCAACTTAACCCCTCACATTTTGTCGATGTTTTAAGAACTTTTCATGGTATCGCGTTAACCATCACAAATTTGATTGATTTCTACTCTCAGGGTATTTTTACTTTTTTGTTTGCCACCGTTTTTAATTGAAATGAACCAGAACGTCAACTCATAGCTAAACTTACTCTGCCCTATGGGAAGATTATAAGAGTTATTTCCCCTTTGTTCTGGTTTACAAAATTTATTTTGGTTTCAATACAAAGAGCACAAATTGTGCTTGACAAAAATAATAACGCATGCATTTTGAATTACTGTCGGAAAATCATTTTCAAAATATGTGCATTGTGACATGCGATTTTTAGTAAAAAAAAATAGCGGATTGCTGTGCTTTCTAGACGGTTTTGGTATTGCTGTTCCGGTATTTAGTTATTAGAAACATCCAATTCGGTCACCAATTGTATGATAACTGTGCCAGATTGTGGCCTACCAAATGGTACAAAATTATCTAATTTCATGAACTATTGTTAATGTTCTGCACACTTTTCAAATGTAAAATGTTATATTTTCCACTGAAATTTTGCGTTTTCCAGTATACAAACAGTACATATATTCACAATATTATTTTTCGTGTCTGCACTATAATATCCGCATGAAATTTGTGCCATAACATAGAGGAAAGATGGCTCTTTAAAATGATACCAAACATGATATGGTTTGTAAATCGGTTACTGAGATAAATGACCATGCTAAGAACTTTCCAAATGCCCCTTGTAAAAAGATCCTGTGAAAATCTGACATCTTTTTGTTAAATTACATTGAATTGTTTTCGCTAAAGTCTCCTAAAGTTTGCAAATAAATGGTAAACAAAGCACCAGCTTTCAGTATTTGGTTAAACTTATCTCTAAGAAAATCACAAAGCAACATTAAAACTAGTTATAACTCAAAGACAAAATGTTGATCGCTCATACTGAGTTGTTGCTACAAATTTTTGATGGATAGTGGGTAATTTAAACGCTGAAAATCCTTTTTTATTAAGTCAGAAATGCCTTAAGTGAAGGGGTTATTGAATTTATACTTAATTTTGTTTTAATAACATTGCAGCTTTATTCTAAAGGACGTGTAACGGTTTGGCCGATTTTTGGCCCACGATGGATTTGGCTGAAATTTAAATATATGGTGGTTTTATCTTTGCCCTTTCACATGAGCATGTTTTTTGATTAACGACGGCACATGCAGTCACATGAATTAAAGTTTCTCACTAGTGTGTATAAACAGAGGTTTGTTCACTAATGAGGATATTTTTAAAGATGCAACAAACAAACTGACCTCAAACATAATACCAAACATGCGTGTGTTATACTCGTCATGTCTATGTCGTAATTTGAGCTAACACTACCATCATTACTTAAAAATTATGCTAAAACTTTGCTAAATACTGTGTTTACGATTACCTTGATGATATGTTGTTTTTTAGGTGTAATATATATTGAACATTTAGTGTTTTATCGCCTTTTCCATTTAATCAATAGCTCAAACAAGCCTATTCCGGTTTATTCATATCAGTACGACATGTACACAAGCGTGCATGTAACATGTTAAACGCGGCATTACATGCGCAACCTTTTTTTTGGCTGGATTGGTATGAAACATGAATATAAATAGTTATAAAGCTACAGAAATGATAATGGAAGCTTTGAACACTTTTTATTTGCTCACAGCCACAATTATTGAATAGATACATGTGAGTGTTGTATATCTGTCTGCTCATCTGTCAGTCCATCTGTATGTCACACTTTTGTGTTTGTGACGTATCTTCCAAACGCCTGATTCGATTATAAGATTAATTCACAAAACTGTGCACCTTTGTGGATGAACAGGCAGAATAAATGAATACTTTAAGGCAATGGCAAAGCAGGCGGTCATAGGTTACATGTACAGAATGCATATCTGCTCTATATTTTACGCATGTCCCAGCTCAGATATCCAACAGTCGTGATAGCGCTGTTGTCTATATTACTTACCTATTATATAAGTTACGTGTGACGTCGGGGTCGCAGTTCACAATCCCGAAGAAACATATGTTTTGCGTCATTGTGCAAGACCCTTCATCTTTATTGCGTAATACAAGTTCAACCGAGGAAACGTCATGACTGAAATATGGTTCACTGTAACGTAGAGCAATGACGTAGAGCATTAAAACACTTAGTCATGTTTCAAGCATTTGTGGTGCAGACATCTATTTAAAGGGTGACAACTTCCGTCAAAGCAGGAATTTCAGAACCGTTTGAACAACCTACATTGTGTTTTGATAAAGGTGAATGAACATCTAAAATAGAGTTTTTCGATCCATGAATATTAAATGTATGTGTTTGTTGGTACCAGTGACTATTTACCATCTGCAGATAAGTGGTTGTTGTACATATACTGTATTATTTTAGCAAACACTTTACAAGGGCGATATTCATTGAGGAAACAAACAGTTTAGCACAGAGATTGTGCACATGTAAGCATGAAAAGCGCATTTCACTCATTATGAATAAAATGCTTGTGGAGTTCGCATTCAGGCCATTGGCTGTTTTATACATGCTTTCTTGCATAAAAAACAACGAATTGAAAAGAACAAAGCTAAATCAAAGAATTACATATGTTTATTTGCGACAATATCTGCGCCACCTTTATGCATCATATATGTACATGAGAAGTTACGAACTTCAAAAACATATAGAAAGGTGTTAACTTGGAGGGTCAGTTACAATATATGTTGAGAGTGTGCATTTGTATACACCACACCAGCTCCTTTTTGATCAAATGACCTCACTTTAATAATATTACCATTAAACTGACACAGTTCTATCAAAACTTTGGAATCATATCAAATGATTCTGATATCTGTGCTGTGAAGTAGCTTTTTACTCTACCATATGAACCGCTAGATGAATTTCATCGAAACTTGCACAGATACTTATCTGGGACAGCCAAAACGAATTATAAGATTTCGGTGACCTGGACCTTATTTACAAGGTCACGAGGGATATATATATATAAAAAAAGCTTGTCTGTACTCTTTCTTCCTAACCAGTGACCAGATTTTGACCAAACTGACAAAGATGATTTATTGGGAAGACCTTAATGAATGACTAGAATTCGGTAGTATTGACCTTAATTCCAAGATCACCAGCGTCACATAACTCCTCTAAGTGGGTGGGGGACAACTCTATCTAATGTTATATGCTTTCCATTTTTTACTACTCTAGTATGGCTATATCAAACAGTGTCTGTCCTGTAATTTTAGAATACCAATAATTGATTATCTTTTCCTCATGCTCCAAAGAAGGATTACACAATTTGCCATTTTTGACAATCTTAATTCAAAGCAATAGGCCATGCCCAAACAAAAGTGGCGGTGAGCTGTCTTTCTAAGAGCAGATTGTACCAAATAACTGTCTCCAGAAATCTATGTATCAGTTAAAGAAGGGGGCACATCAAACTCTCTCCTTGCACCCTCTCTCTCTCTCTCTCTCTCTCTCTCTCTCTCTCTCTCTCTCTCTCTCTCTCTCTCTCTCTCTCTCAAATAAGACTCGCATTTACTGAAATGTTCTTGTATTTGCTTTTCAAACGCAATATATCCAAAGACTGTTTGTAAGAAATAATATTGATACGAGCTTGCTAATATGTACATTGTATTCCATTTTTGGACGGGAATCTTACGTCTCTTCAGTGATTTTAGTACTCTCAGTGCTTTGATAAGTATGAATTGAATAGTACATTTCAGGATAAAATTTGCAGAAAAAGTCTTTTTACGGTATTTGCCGCATGCGGAACCGACTCAGAGTTACCATTTTATGGTGAAATATTATATGCACAATAAAATGAGAAATAGTTTTATCCGGTTCCGCATGTGGACATGTATGTAATTGAGTCACGAAGTACACGAGGGTGTTTGGTTTTACCATAGACTTAGTGTTAAGTGTGGTTGATAGGGCATGCATTTAACCCCAAAATTTATCATAAAAATACATTTTAATGAAGAAAATAAATTGTGGACATTAAACTAGAGACTCTTAGGCATCATTTGGTAATATTTTGGAGGGATTTCTTTACAATCGATTTTTTACTGTAAAAGTGGGCCATTTGTAATACAAAACCGTTACACGTCCTTTGAACGTAAACTTTAAGTTTGACCATTATAGGCAATTTAGAATAAAATTACTCACCTGGTCTTGAGGACTAGACAGATTGAACATATTTTAATTAATGTAAACTCGTCATTAAGAAACAGAAAAATGCTTGAAAAATGCTTAAAATGTGATACCTATGTAAAAAGAGAACAGCACTTTTGAAAACTCCCTTATGACATATTTTCAGCAAAACACAAAGAATAAGATACGGCGATGTTCATTATTACGTCATCAGTAGATTACTCAAAATGGCGTTTATTATAAAAATTAATGAAGTCACAAACATACCTGCTTACTTGAGATTGAAACAGGATTGTATAAACTTTTTCCTGCAAGCAACTTTGCGAATGTTACCTTAACTTGCATCTAAAATTTGGTGCCAGCATGTGTTGCAATTTGCTTCAGAAAAACTTCAGTATATAAGAGCCGCATATATAAGCGTCTGTAACTCGAGGAAAATTTTGTGTGTTTCTTTATGTTTGGTGCCAGTTTAAAGGCGACAAATAGTTCTTTCCAGGAATGGATAACATTTTGTCGTAGCATATACGTGAAGAAAGTTATGAAGCTGGTTGCATTCGTATTTGAACACCCCTCGTACATGTTGCAACATTGCAAAGTCTTCAGCTTGACAGAAAAAAGTCCCAACACGACTGACATATTGGTGACTGGGACGTAAAGCATCAACAAAAAAAAAAACTAGAATTTTGGAAAACTTCTGCACATAGTACCCTTTAACATTTGAGCTGTGACATGTGATTTCCAACATTGTGGCATTTTGACAAGTGTAGACTCAGATGAGCCTGTGCAGCCTCCTTTTAAGCTTAGAAACTCCAAATGATGTTCAGTCAGTAGCTTAAAAGTCATAGAATATTCAAGTGACTAGCAAAGGCTCTGATCAGACTGCGCAGGCTGGTCTGAGTCTTTGCTGGTCACACATACCACATTGTTGGTAATCTCATGTCGTGGATCATTTAGTCAAATACGGTATTTCTTTTTTTCGTAGATGTTATAACCAAAGCAAGTGATCATTTGGATTCATCGTCTCGTTCCTCATCCAGCACACATCCAAAGCCAAAGTTTGAGTTTCCCGATCTCGAACCCAAACAATCAGACGGTAGACTTATAGTTGACGGGAAGGACATGCAGGAGGAAGTGAATAACTGTAAATCTCAGTGAAATACATTGTGTGTTTTCATCGGTTGAGATAAACAAAAAAAAAAATACCGTATAATTGTCAATATTTTCTTAATCATCAGTTTTAACATATGATTTGGGTGCTCAAAAGAACCGTCTCATTGAGACGGTTCTTTTGAGTACCCACAACATATGTTTTGGTTGAGAAATAAGAAAATCCATTTTTATTTACGCACTCTTAACGAGAGGCCTGGTTTAGTTCATGGACAAAGCCAAGTTGTTTAAACCCTTTGTATGCTGAAAACCTGTGAACTGGGGCTTTGGCAAACAGTCAGGGCCCAGGGGAAATGCAACAGAAGGGGCAATTTTGTCAGGGTCTACGATGTTTGCTAAGATAAAACAATCCTCTGGGACTGCAGTACATCTGTAAATCTTAGTGAAATACATTCAGTGTTTAACCAGTGGACTAGGATAAGTTGTTGAATCCTCTGTATTCTGGATTCCTTGTGAATGGTAGCTTTGGCAAACAGTTAGGGCCCAGGTGAAATGCAGCAGAAGGGCGAATTTTGTCAGGGTTTGCACTAGGGGTGCAACGATATACCGGTAAACCGCGATTCACTCTAAAAAATATTGTATCGCGATAAACTTTTGCCTGTAGCCTTCTCTATGTGTCATCAAGCCAGTTTTCATCTAAAATTTGAAAGAAAATATCCATTATTGGCTTTGAAATTAACCAAAAATCGGGTCGTTTTCAAAGCCGAAAGCGGTAAAAAAGAGGGAAAAAAAGGAGTTGTGGTATAATTCCTGACACAAAAGTTGACTGTATCAAACAGCATATCGCCGACATTCAAGCATTGGAAGATGCTTATTCTGTACGACGGACATCAATACGAGCCATAAAATATAATTTATGGATATTTTACACATTTTCTATCCACCCTTTCAAGTTTTTTCCGCACTTCAAATACTGACGCTTTATTGTTAAAACTTAAAACTCAAATTAGACCAACAGGAAACAGCTACTTTCGGTTTCAAAAAAGATGGCGGACAGACAATCACGATTTATTGTAGTGAAATATCTAAAAGGGAAAAGCACCAATTTGATCATTTCTCCTTGAAAAGCAGCCGAGGGACAGTAAAATATGACAGTGTAACAGATGCCTATTTCATGACCCTTAAATTATAATACTGATCTAGGGGCAGTAATAGACAGAAATAAAGATACCAGGTGTATTGCCATATGTATTGCAATACAGGTTTTCCATATCGCAATGCGCTTTTTGGCATATCGTTGCACCCCTAGTTTGCACTGTTTGTTAAATCTTCTGGGGCTGAAGTATATCTGTAAATCTCAGTGAAATACATTCAGTGTTTTACCAGTGGACTAGGACAAGTTGTTGATTCCTCTGTATTCTGGATCCTTGTGAACAGGAGCTTTTGCAAAAAATGAGGGTCCAGGTGTAATGCTGCAGAAGGCAACAATTTGTCAGGATCTGGGACTAAAATATGGGAACATCTTAATTTGTAAATTTTAGAATGTTACCCCTTGCTATGTATAGTGAACCATCCCTAGTTTATTGTATCGATTCATAAGGCCCATCAGTTTACAAAGGCCAAAGCAGCTTGCTACTTCCTTTTGATCTCAAAATGTCCAAATTTCCAGTGTTTTAATTGGTGATTGTTATATGACTCCTATAAAATACCTCCTGATTGGCTGAAACTAGCTTGCACTGGTTGTGACAGATAATGATGTCAAACAGTGATGAGCTAAAGACAGGTTAACAAGTGTTGTCAGTCTTGACAGAGAGCTAAAAATATTGAACTAAATCTAGCCCAGGTGACTGTTGCCTGACAGCTAATAATAGACATTGAAATACTGACTGGTTTCTTATGTATATTTCACAGGTAAAATGTGTTGAATTCAGAATATGTTCATTGTATGAGAACAGCGTTTAACCCATTTATGCCTGATGGAATTTCCCACCGTTATCAATTGAAACAGTCCATTTCTGTTGTAAGGGATGTTAGGTGGTCTTTTTCGTTTTTATTCAAATTTTAATAGAAAATTATGCAAGCAAACAATGGAGACCCTGATCAGACATCGTGTTAGACTATGGTGTTGTTTTGAGTACCCACAACATATGTTTTGGTTGAGAAATAAGAAAAATAATTTTCAGTTATACATTCTTATCTCGGGGCCTGTATCTAGCCAAATGGAAAATTTCTTAAGTATTCCAAGGGTTGAATATAAGTAACTGTTAATCACATTAATGTCACAGTAATGTTTCAAAGATGCATAATAATATGACTATGCTAATTTTCATTGAAACAGGTAAATAAGGGTAAATGTGTTACTGCAGTTAGAGGTAGTTTAGGATATATACCTGTATAAATCACCCATTCCCTGGATTAGTTTATATTTTTTTGTTTACAAGGATTCTCATCTATCTTTGAATCAACAGTACAGGCAGTGTTTTAAGTGAGCAAGCGGTTTGATACAAGGTTACAAAACATTTTGGTCTGGGTGCTTGCTCCTGTCATCCCTCATTTAACTTATTAGCGAGTTTTAAATGTCAATAGATATTGTAGCATGGTTAATAGTATTAAATTCTGTTGTGGGATATTTATAGTTTGTTTAGAACATTTAGCTTTTCTACATAATATATGTAAAGTGTATCTCTTAAAGGCAGCATACTGTACAAATATGTAAAATACATGTAGCACAAATAGGACTTATCGGAACCAGCAACTTTAGTATTCATATTAACATGGGTGAAAGTTTTCAGGATTAACCCTGAATTTAGGATTTTGAGGCTGACTTTCTATAGAAAGTCAGCCTCAAATTGCTGAATAAGGGAGATTATAATAGCTTCTCTGATTAATTTTCAGATTATCTAAACACAATTAACCATTTAAAAATGAAATTATTCATTTTTGTAGGCATTCTGCAAGTTTATAAATTTGAATTTCTAAAGTTCAGGGTTTTGGGAAATTTTGGAACTTTCACCCATGTATTAAGGCATGCGAGGAACGCAGTGACTCATTGGTAAGTGCTTGATTTGTGATCAAGGGGTCCCTGGTTCGAGCCTCACCGAAGGCACTGCATTTTGTCCATGAGCAATTACTTTACTGCATTGGTCTTTTCAAATACCAGTAATTGTATTTTTAAAAATCTGATCATTAGGGCAGAATTATTTTATGATTCACTTCTCATGAGACATTATACCAACAGTAGGGTAGGATGAAATAAAAATACAATTTTAAAAGTACATGGGTGACAGCTTTCAGGCTTTATTCCTGAATTCAGGATTTTAGTAAGCCCACCTCAAATTGCTGAATAAAGTGGATTGTAATAGTTCCATGTTTTTTGTTCTTTAATTATCGAAGGATATGGTACCAATTAAAGTTAAAATTAGGCCTCAACACGAGAAAACCTGACTGTTACATGTGAATAACAAAGGTGCAGACCAGCCTGCACATCTGCTCAGTGCCTCTGTTATTCTCCCTCTAGAAAGTACACTTACTTAGCTGGTTCTATGTAAAGTTTCAATATTCTACCTACTCTCTGTAGCTGAGCAGACAAGTTTAAGTATTACTTTGTCAGAAAACCCGAAGACAGGTTTACTCATGATATATTTTGCATGCATACTGCTTGTTTAAAATGTAACATTCTAAATTTCTAGACTGGAAATTCTCAGCTTTTTTTTCAATTTGGGATGAGCAGATAAAAATCCTTTTTGATCAGATATACATCATGTCATGGGAGCGCAGTGGCTCAGTGATAGAGTGCTTGACTCGAGACAGAGGGGCCGCGGGTTCGAGCCTACCTGGGGTAACTGTATTGTGGTTCTTGAGCAAGACACATTTATCCTAGCTTAGTACTGGTTCAACCCAGGAAGACCCGTCCCTGTTTAACTGAAAGATTGTTGATGGGACGTAAAGAATCAAATCAAACAAACAAATGTCAGATTAATATATTGTATTTGAATAATATAGATAATTGACTGCTAACATTCAAAATGGAAAGCTTTCCTTATTACCATCTGTCCTAAGCTGTTTATAACAACAGGTTAGAAATACTCTGACATTTAAACTTTGCTGTTTGTAATATTTAGTTTTATAGTGTATTTTTGATAGATGGAGATACATAAAACTTAAAAAACAAAGTTGTTCCTGTTCTATATCATCATACGTTTCAGCACCTTTGCATTAGACAACATTTTCTAATTGTGTTGCTTTTTAACCCTTTGTATACTAATGGATTCTTCATTTTGGTTTGATGCTATAACCTTCAAGGGTAACAACCTACGTCATAGCATGGATGTTGTAAACACGTAGTATGACACCATCTTTGATTTACAAGATTAGTTTTTCCCTTGGTAAGTATATGCAAATTAGTGTCTGTCAAAACTAAGCAGTGCAGGCGGTGCCTAACATCACACTTGAACAGAATATATAATGGTCACACCCAGAAATGTCATTGCCTTTATAATCATTCACACACAAATATCGAAGTGGGTGACTGCTAAAATTATCCTCATGTCTCCGGCTTACTGTGTAAATCAAAGATGGCGCCATACTACGTGTTTGCAACATCCATGCTACGACGTAGGTTGTTTCCCCTGACCTTGTGATAGTTCATTGTAAATATTTAGGGATGTCGGGTTATAATTTAAAAAAAAAAGTATTCTTTTGTCTGAAGATCTTTTTTACCTTTACAAACAGTGTAGACCCTAATGAAATGCAGCATTATGCTGCATTTCATCTGGGTCTTCACTGTTCGCAAAAGTACTTGTTTAGGGGTTTCCTGAATACAAAGGGTTAATGATTCACATGTCAAGCTTTCATACACTCATTTTGGAATGTCTGCTTTCTGTTTTCTCTGAAAACAGTTTTATTTTATGATATATTTGTAGAGCAGATGAGGTGTCCAAACATTTTAACCCATTTAAACCGAGTGGACTTGCCTACCCTTATCAATTGGACCAGGCCATTTCTGTTTTAAGGGTTGTTGGGTGCTATTTTTCATTTTTGTCCAAATTTTGATAGAATTTTCTGTTCACAAACAGTGGAGACCCTGATTAGATCGGCGCGATCAGATGTTGGGACGGTCAGTTCACCTAAAACACTTTTTTCCTGGGCAAGCTTGACTAAGCGTTAACCAGTACTTCATGTACATACTCGGCAACAACCCTTCTTGAATCTGCCAAAGGGAGGAGAAGGGCCGTATTAATTATTCCTTGATCAATCTCCACAAAAGTATGGGACTGAGCCATGTTTGAACTCATGACCCATGGATCTGCAGTTAGACAGGCTACTGACTGTGCTATGTGGCCCCGGTATGTTTGATAGCTCTGATTTGATGTGTAAATTAAAGGACAGAAGGGCCTCGAAACGAGAAAACCTGTCTTCAGGGTTTGCATCCGCGCAGACTGATTAGCACCTTTGTTATTCAATTTTTGGAAAGCATCTTATCTAAACTTGCTGTAGGTAAAATTTCAATCTTCTAGCTATTCTTTGCAGTTGAGGAGACTGGTTGTAGTCTCGCTTTGTCGGAAACCCAAAAGACGGGTTTTGTCTCGACAAGGCCAAGATTATTTTAGGAACCCTGAACACAGGAAAGGGGGGGGGGGGAGTCGCAGGAACTATAAAACTATTTACTAAAGGAAAATCATGTTTCTGAGTTTAGGAACACATTATCAGATAAGAGAAATCATAATAAGATAAAAAGTAGTTTTATTAAATTCAAACTTTAAGCTAAACAAATGAAACAAAATATTATCATTTTTAATATGAAAAGCATTTACATTTAGTTTAACTCTTTACTCCATGATAGAGCCTTTTGACACCTTTGAAATACTATGTATTTGGAAATATGGAAAATCGAGCATTTGCTCCTAAGGAGCAGATGCTCCATTTTCAATAAAATTTTCAAAAGTATTCAAAACTTTACTTAATTTTTTTTCAATGTTATCTAAAAATAGAAAATGATCTAAAAATAGTGTATGGAGTAAAGGGTTAAAACTTATGACATTCAACATTTATTGTAACACAAGACAGCTGCAGCTGCGCTCAAATGGGCAAAATTGGCTATAAAATTTTCAGATGTTGACAAAAGATTTTACACAGTCCCTTTTTTGTGAAATAAATGAATTCTTGATCTATGATGTAAATGAGTACTAAGGCCAGATTTGTATAAAGTATGAAGCCCGAGCAAATTTGCACAAATTGCATTTTGCACAGGTTTCAAATTTTCTACATTTCTTGCAGTTGTATCCATCTTATTGGACAAATTACAGAAATCCAGTCTGGCCTCGTAGCGCAATCAGTAGTGAGTCTGATTGCTGATCCAGGGTTCGTCAGTTAGATCCCAGCCCGCCCCCTATACTTTTGTGAAGTTTGATCATGATTTTTTTTCTACGGTCATTCTCCTCCTTCTGCTGATTCAAGAAGGGCTGTTGTCAGTTACAAGCAGAAGTATATGCACTTAGTACTGATTAACCGCTTAAGTCTAAGCTTGCCCAGGAAAAAAAGATGAGGTTAGGTTAACTGAGCATCTCGACATGACCATAGCTGTTGACTGGGATGTTAAACCACAAACCAAACAGTAATTCAGAATGAGCTATCTTGTTGACAAAATTCTGTTGTTTGTTTTTGTTTCTTTACGCCCCAAGTCAACAGCTATGGTTATGGTGGGATGGTCTGTTCACTTAACCACACTTTTTCCTGGGCAAGCTTGAACAAGCAGTTAACCAGTACTTCGTGCACATACTTTCG
Organism: Loripinus fragilis; assembly: GCA_964019695.1. Lineage (NCBI taxonomy): Eukaryota > Metazoa > Mollusca > Bivalvia > Lucinida > Lucinidae > Loripinus > Loripinus fragilis. The sequence goes on from OZ026514.1 coordinate 31,869,381, forward strand.
CTTGTAACTGACAACACCCCTTCTTGAATGATTCAGCGGAAGAGAGGAGAATAACCGTAGAAATTATTTCATAATCATTTTCTACGAAAGTATGGGACTGATCGGGGATCGAATTCGGAACCCCTGGATCTGCAGTTAGACACGCATCTGTAGCCAGACACGTTACCGACTGCTCTATGCGGCCTGGCTGGGACAGCTTTTGCTATCCCATCCTCACACAAATAATGGATTCTTTTTCTTGCTCACAATAAAATTCTGCATTATTGTTTTTTTAACCCTGGATTTGGGGACACCCCTAAAAGAGTACTTTTCCCAACAGTGTAGACCCAGATGAAATGCAGCTTAATTCAGCATTTCATCAGGGTCTTCACTGTTTGTAAAGGTAAAAAAAATCTCAGACAAAATAATTCAATATTTTTTGGAAATTAAAACCTGTCACCCCTAGATACAAACAATGGATGATCCCAAGTATATTGTATCAATCCAGAAGGAATAATCCATTAGTGTACAAAGGGTTAATTTAATAAAAAAGGCTCCCAGAAGTTCCTGAATATACTGAAATGTGACATAACATGATGAGGTTAACATAACAAGATCATGTGCCGGTCATGTTCCTACATGTGTACAGGTTTATAATCTTATCTCACACAGTATACATGATAATAAGAATCCATCAAGAGTGTGAGGGTGGGATAGAAAAATCCTGAGGATTGCCGAGTGATGACAAACGGTGATCGCGAGGGACGGATTTTTCTATTCCATCCTCACACGCATAATGGATTCTTTTTCGTGCTCACCACTAAGTACCGCATTTTATATTGGAAAAACATGAAAAATGCTTCCAGAAAATCTTGAATTTACTGATATGCGACATTGTGACATCATTTTAACATTACAATGACATCACGGAACGACTTGCAGCCAGCATACTGCCGATGTGCAGCTGTTCTTTTTTTATGTTTCCCAAGGGCTGGTATGGGTATGTGAGATACAATTATCTCACATGGGTAAAAACAATGGAAATCACGATCTGGTGTGCGAGAAAAAGTTTTGTTGACATGAGTAAAAAGTCAAGAAAACCTCATCTGGTGTGCAAGAAAATAGTTTCCAAATATTTAGGGGATAACTGTATTCAAAATTTTCATTTGGGGAGGTATATCGTCGGATATACGGTCGGAAATTTAGTTTTACGGCGACGCGTAAGCGGAGCCATAAAACGTGATTTCCGAACGTATATCCGACGATATACCTCCCCAAATGTAAATTTTGAATATGGTTATCCCCATTCTAATGCACTACTAACATTTTCCCTTAAAAAAGACAGTGAAAATGTACTTTTTTGCGCCTATACGTCCAGCGACGCTAGCTGCATAAAACCGCTTGCCAGCTGCATATATTCACTTGTCAACCAATGAAAAGCGACGTTACGTAATGACGTCAGGTTTCCGACAGTATATCGCAGGATATACTGTCACAAAATTATGACGTTATCCAATCAGAAGTTGCGTTGCATTTGCAAGTGCATTAGAATTTAGCATTAATATGATTACACAGACATACAACTGGCACGTAAATCCAGATTAGCAGCCTAAAGTGTCCCGATCTGCATCTACACAGCTGATTAAGATGAACATACAGTACCCCCGGTTTAGTAGTACAAAAGTAAACAAAAACACATTACATTTCTTTTTCAAAGTACAAAAACAAAAGTATAACAATTCTTGGTTAAACATATCTTGAAACAAGTAAATGCTTTGCTGAAAACAAAATATACAAATTAAAATATGAATAATTCAACAGCAAAATGAAAATAAAATATATCCATGCAAGACAATTTTAACTAAAGAACATACAAAACATGCTTAATCCTTCTCCTGCTGAATGTGATATATCCATTTTTCAAAAACGTGTAGATCCTGATCAGCTGGCTTCATCCTCTGATGAAGCCAGATGATCAGGATCCACACTGTTTTTACCATGCAGTCTGTGACTCCATTGAACGCGGTGGAATCACTTCATGGCCTCTGGATAAGAGTGTGTAATTAAAATTTAATTTTCTTATTTCTCAATCAAAACATGCTGTGGGTACTCTAAAGAACCATCTCATTTAGATGTTTCTTTTGAGCACCTTAAACTAATGTTAAAGCTGGTGGATAGGAAAATACTTACAATTTTACGCTCAAAAATTTTGTTCATCTCAACCTCCTATGACATCATTAGTCTGGGTTTTTGTTTGATTTGATTCTTTACATCCCATCAACAATCTTTCAGTTAAACAGGGACGGGTCTTCCTGGGTTGAACCAGTTCTAAGCTAGGATAAATGTGTCTTGCTCAAGGACCACAATGCAGTGACGCCGGTGAGGCTCGAACCCGCGGCCCCTCGGTCTAGAGTCAAGCACTCTACCACTGAGCCACTGCACTCCCTATTAGTCTGGGTGAAAACAGACATAATGTTGCAAATTTACCCATTTAAGCCTAGGGTCTGTTCTATGGGACATAGGCAAACAGTGCAGATCCAGATCAGACACCACATAATGCAGTGTCTGATCAGGATCTTCACTGCTTACAGGATGTCCTATTAGAATTTGGATAAAATGAAAAATACCACCAACACCCCTAAAATTGGAGATGGACACATCCTACTGATAAAGGTAGGCAAGTCCATTTGGCATAAATGGGTTAATTCTGTCAGCAGGGCAAGAGTTATCACAGAAAATGCTTCTACACTACAAGATAAAAGTAATTTTGATCACAAAATAATTATTTGGTGGTACTTTCTGTAAAGCTAATTGAATATGACTAAATAAAAGTGAATATTTATTGTTGCCTCCCAAATTTATCTTGGGGAGACATGTAAGTTTTGTGTGAGTGGTCTGTTTTGACTGATTGTCTGTCATGGTTTCATGTCCACTGTATCTCCTGTCCACCTGGTTCAATTTTGAAAATATTTCCAAAACATTTCTATTTCAATGAAATATCATGCAGAGCAAAAGTTTGAGTAGCCCCACTCCAATTTTTGATGCTTTACATCCCAGTTAACAGATTTTCAGTCATATCAGGATGATTTCCTGTCTTCCTAGGTTGAACTAGTACTTAGGAGCAGATAAAGTGTCTTACTCAAAGACACAACACACTGACTCCACAGGCGGTGAGTCTCGAAATAGCGACCCTTCAATCCCTAGTCAAATGCTGTCCAATTTCAAGGTTATAGAAGGACACTATGAGAGTGTCAAACAGTTTGGATCCAGATCAGGACCGACACTGTCCGTCCTGATCTGGGTCCAAACTGTTTGCAAAGGTTATCAGCAGATGACAAAATGGTAATAGTTAATCTACTGAATAAACTACTCCATGCATTATTATAAATTTACATTTTTCTCCTTAACTAAATTTGTGTCAGCACATGAAATTTTGGTACTTTAATATTGCACATGCGCAAATGCATCCATTAAACACCCATGCTGACATAGCTAGCGCTGCAGGGTTAGAAATTTAAATTTTGGTCTGAGCCTTCTACATCCATATTCTGTGTATGTTAGCGTCAAAGGCTCTCCAGAATTTGCACAGGCTCGGCTGATCTTTTGTTGCTGGATAATGTGATACATACCAAAATCTCACGTGCTGGCTCATATATTTTGATTTAAAGAATCACAAATAAATTCATACATAAAAAATATACATAAATATACATAAAGCTACAGGGAGCACAGTGGCTCAGTGGTAGAGTGCTTGACTCGAGACCGAGGGGTCGCAGGTTCGAGTTTCACCGGCGTCACTGCGTTGTGGTCCTTGAGCAAGACACATTTATCCTAGTTTAGTACTGGTTCAACCCAGGAAGACCGGTCCCTGTTTAACTGAAAGATTGTTGATGGGACGTAAAGAATCAAATCAAACATACATAACTGAATAATATTCACCGGTATATCTTTGGCAAGAAACCTAATAAAACTACAATAGCCTTTTGAACAAGTTCATGCGATTTTGGTACCGTTCCACAAACAGTTTAGGACAGTGACGTAAGGTAAATCCCAAAACAGTTATACATTTCATTAACTGTATGAGATCTGATAACATAAATTAAGTACCAAAACATATGACCGCACTGTCAGAATCTCCTTGTTTTACCCTTAAAGCGCCAATCATGACTGCAGCAGACGACAAATCTTGTGACATCTTTCCTCATTTTCGAAAGAAATAAATGATAATCATGAGAATCGTCTGCCAGCAGACGATTCTCATGAAATATCATGCCTTATTTGTAATTTTTGAAAAAACAGCAAAATTTGAAATTGTCGTCTGCTGCAAATTATAGGTGGCACTTTATGGGTTAATTTTACTTATTGCATATGGTCACTCTTAATTCTTTACATGCTGCAGGGGTTTCATTTAGAGGAGGGAGGCGGGAATTTTCCCCTTCTACTCAGGCATGTTTCCCCTGCTACTTTTGATAAATTTGTATATAGTCTATAGGCAAATACTGTCAAATCACCCTCCTACTTTGCATTGATACCTGGATGCCAAAAAAGTTAATTAAACCCCTGCATGCTGGGTAATTTTTCATGGTTTTGTTATGTCTTCTACTGACTTTGTAAAAATTAACTTTTTCAAAAAATTCTTTCAGGAACATTATCAGAGTGTCAAATGGTTTGGATCGCTGTTCTGTAACATAGGAGACAACAAAAAATGCTGATTGCAAGGAAAAAGTTATTGTACATGCACAACTATCTAGTGGGACTACAGATCCGAAATGTGACCAAAACCTTCATGCTTATCAATTCTCTGCATGTTCAAGCAGTGAAGGCTCTGGCAAGACTGTGTATGTACTTATCAGTCACCTTTCATACTAACTGCATTGATGCACATTGACCTGATAAACATTGCCTATCTCACGGCATGTTGCACTTTTTGAACGACGTCTTCAATGACATTGAATCGACACCAAACTCGATAATGACGTCATAATCGTTAGTTTGAAGAGTGAACCAACTTGTAAACTGATAAATAGAATACCATGTTCACGTATTTTGATATCAAGTTTACCAGGCTCAGCTTTGAGTATGTATGTTGAATTGCTCGGCAAGCCTTGCGATTCCAACAAGCTTTCTCGAAGCCTTGCCTGGTAAACTTGATATCAAAAGACACTCACCTAGTATTCTCTATATCTCGTCTGAGCCTTCCCTACTGGCCTATGCAATAAATATCAAGCTCTCATGAAGTGTCTCATTTGATTTAAAATAATAGATAAATCCATTCAATGCTATGTTCAATTTCTTCCTGATATTCAATAAGTAAAGATTTTTGACCCAAAATCACCCAATATCAAGGAAAACATCAGCAGAATATCACTTAGCTGGCAATAAGTAAATTCACCTTTCCGAATGCTTAGTTTGGACCCAGATATTCCTGGAATTTTCAAAAAAGATGATTTTGAAAACATAAGCAGACAAAAATTTAAAAGCATAAAAAATTACCCAGTAGGCAATGAGTTAAGCTGGCAATAAGTTAGCACATCAGTTAAAATGATGTCATATCAATATAACAAAAGAAACTTGCATTGATGTCACAATGACATCACTTTAACATCATCATATGTCAATCATAAATCAAAATGAAATATAAAAATGCAGTGCTGGTTTAGTTAAGAAAAGTCTATGCTAGAACAAGTGGCCGGCACAGAATGGAAATCTTTCCACTGGGGTCTTTCAGTATCACTCAGCAGGTCTCCTGAACTTCTCGCAAGATTCTTTTTACATCTCCACCTCACACACATAAAAGATCATTTTAAAAGACCTAGATACAAGACAGCCCTGGGTCACCCACCCAAAATTGCCTGTTAATGAGGTTGAGAGAAAGCATATATACCTAAAGGAAAAACTGACCCCACCCCCAATGCAACGTCAGATAATGGTTATCACTGTCTGTGTATAGAATTTTATATTTTTACTCTTAAAGTGCCACCTATAATTTGCAGCAGACAAAAATTTAAAATTATGCTGCCTTTTCAAAAAACAACAAATAGGGAATGATATTTCATGAGAATCTTCATACCTTATTGTTTTCGAAAATTAGGAAAGATGTCACAAAAGTTGTTGTCTGCTGCAGTTGTGATTGGCGCTTTAGGGGTTAGGCTAAAAATGAAGAACACCATCCAATGCGCCTAAAATTGGAAATGAGTGTGTCTAACTGATAAGAGTAGGAAATTTCATTTGGTTAAAATGGGCTAAGCAAGGGCTGTGAGGTGATTATCTAACCTATCTAAAAACTGTTAAACATTTTAAGGAACAAGAGAAAAACACACACAAATGCGCTATGCTAATGATTTAACAACACTCCTTTATATACCTGAGTAAAAAGGTTATGTAAAAATTAAAGCTTAACTTTTATACATTGTGCAAGACAGAAAATGTGCTTTTTAAAGTCCAAAACACAGAAAATAATTGTATTAACTGCACAAATACAGTGAAAGCAGTCTTAAGCGGCCACTCAAAAACAGACAAAACAAAGGTCTTAAAGCCATGTGGTAGCTTAATGCAGGTCGAAAGTATTGCAGAATGCTCCCTTTGGAGCATTCTGCAATACTTTTGACCTGCATTAAGCAATAATTGGTCTTGAAAACCCATTTTTGGTCTTTTTGAGAGTGGCTGCTTAAGACAGGTTTCACTGTTTACCCTTTTTAAGAGTTAAAGGCAAGTAAATATAAGCACATACATACAGTACATATTAACATACATCTGAGGATCTAACATGAGTGCTCCTGTATTATTGAATTTATAAAAGCAGTTGAAGGATAGGAGATCAAATGTGAGGCTTTGCTGAGCATTTTATTGCTTTTTTGCAATAAGTTTGATAAATTCAATAACACAGGAGCATGAATGTTAAATTATATTTATCATACAAAACTAGAACTAGTTAAGACATTACGTTGGCCGTCATTTCATAATAACTGTTTATCAATTTTAATAAGTGACATTATACCACTCTGAAATGGAATCTGAACTGATTAGATTAATCTCCAGACTGTTTCTATGGAAAGTCAGCCTCAAAATTCTGAATAGAAAATCAGCCCCAAAGTGCTTAAAAGAAAATAAGGCTAAAATCCTGAAAATAGAAAGTCAGGCCCAAAATCCTGACCTGAAAGTCTCAAAATCACGACCAGAAAGTCAGCCCCAAAATCCTGACCTGAAAGTCAACCCCAAAATTCTGACCAGAAGTCAGCCCGAAAATCCTGACCTGAAATTCAGCCCCAAAGTCCTTAAAAGAAAACCAGCCTAAAATCCTGACCATAGGTTAAAAGTCAGCTTCGAAAATCCTGACCAGAAAGTCATCCCATAAAAATCCTGACAAGAAAGTCAGCCCTGATAATCCTGACCTGAAAGTCAGTCCCAAAATCCTGACCAGAAAGTCAGTCCCAAAATCCTGACCAGAAAGTCAGTCCCAAAATCCTGACCAGTAAGTCAGTCCCAAAATACTGACCAGAAAGTCAGTCCCAAAATCCTGACCAGTAAGTCAGTCCCAAAATCCTGACCAGTAAGTCAGTCCCAAAATACTGACCAGAAAGTCAGTCCCAAAATCCTGACCAGTAAGCAGCCCCAAAAATACTGACGCGAAAGTCAGCCCCGTTTCAACCATACTATGAGTGAATGCATTGCCTTTTTTTTCAATGAGTAAACATATTGAAATATTAAGGACAGATTACATGCAATTTCAAAAGTTTAAGGTAGTCATCCTGCATATGCATACCAAATATGCTAAAAAAAGGTGATGTTTCCCATTGGAATATTGAAATCTGTGTTTTCAGTTTGTTTTTAGATGCTCCCCCCACCCCACTCCAGACCCAAGATGCCCTTTGGACAATAAAAATTTAATACATACATACACAACATAAATAAAGGCCATCTTGGCCAAGGGGGGTAACAGTGTCATACAAGTCAAAAAGATATCTGACAAACATAAACCCTTAACCTTGGGCCATAATGGACTGAACAGGATGTCATTGAGCCACCACATGTGATTTCTAACAATGTGGTATTTTGACATGAATAGACTCAGAGGAGCATGTGCAGCTTCATTTTAAGCTTAGAAACTCCAAATCCCATTCAATCAGTAGCTTAACACTCATAGAATATTCAAGAGACAAGCAAAGGCTCTGATCAGACTGCTTATATGCGCAGGCTGGACTGAGTCTTTGCTGGTCGCACATACCATATTGTTGGGAATCACATGCCACGTTTCATCATATGATTAAACTATGTAGAGCATTTAGGAATGGCACAATCCATCCATCCTTCATGAAAACAAAATTGCATTGAAACAAAGTATAACTTACAGTTTAGTATAGATGTTAGAAAAAGACACACAGTTGCACAAAATTGCATTTAAATTTGCATGCGTTTGAATTAATAACCTATTCATTGGCATAGCTCCCATTACACACGTGGGTAATGAAAATTGAACACATTCAAGGGAGGTCACCTTATGTTCCTTAAGGAACTACTCTTAAAGGAAAGAATTCGCTCCCTCTGGGAGCGAATTCTTTCCTCTAAGAGAAGTTCCCATCTTGGAAAGGGATGCAATTGATGATAATTTCTGCTTGTTCTAGTAGTATCCCTTTAATGTGGGTAACTTTTTCAGTATTCTGGCTACGCCACTGCTATTAGTGAAATTAAAAATATATAAACTGCAAAATTGACAGTACATACATATTTCTTTAACCCTTTTCATTATGGATACAAGTAAACAGGTATTTTGGCAAACAGTGAAGACCCAGATTAAATGCTGCATTGTTTGCTAAAATAAAAACTATCTATAGGGACATAAATACACTATCATTTATAAATTTCAACCTGTGACCACTAAAAATACAAAATGGTCTATCCCATACTTAATTGTATCAATATGTTTGGGGAAATCCATCAGAATGAAAAGGGTCTCTTGATAAAGTTACACATGGAGTACATATGAATTTAAAAAATGATTTGAGAAAAAAATGCCCTCCTACCATTGAAACCGATGTATGGTGGCCATCCGTATGCATCCAGCAGCTTGGTAGATACTGAGCACAAGAGTAAGTTTTGGCTCGAATTGTGTAATTTATGTTCAACAGCGACCAAAGTCATCAAATTGGAATAATCCCTTCAGCATGGCCCACTGTTATATCAATACAGTAAAACCTGTCTTAAGTGGCCAATCAAAAATATACAAAACAAAGGTCTTAATGGCAAATGGTAGCTTAATGAAGACGGAAAGTATTGAAGAATGCTCCCCTTGGAGCATTCTGCAATACTTTTTTGATCTGAATTAAGCGAAAATTGGTCTTGAAAACCAAGTTTGGCTTTCTTTTTGAGTGGTCACTTAGGACAGGTTTTACTGTATAAATTTGATTCAACTCTGCTAAGTGAATCTTTAGATATTGCCTACAGTCACACAAATGCCAACGTCATTGAGATTCACACCAAAACCAATGGCCCCTTCTCCTGTGGAGGGGTGTCACCAATCCCTATCACAAATGACACAACAGATTGCGCATTCACACAACAAGGTATCTTACAACACATTTGATGTGTTGACATTTTCCCTGCTAGTCAGTCACATTTACACTCTTAGGCCAAATAAAAAAACGTGTTTGGGGTAACAGGTCTGAAAATTTTAGGTAGGGAAGGAACACATAATTTTTCTAATCTTTTTTTTTTCTGGAAAAATATAATTTTATGCATTTTGAAAGGCTTTTAGCCTTTAAAAATATAAAAAAAAGTATATATTTTCCAGAAAACCTGAAAGTTATTCTAGGTTTCACCAGTAATTAAAGGTAGGGTCAGGTTACCCTAATCAGAGGTGTTTTTTATTTTGGCCTTATTGGCTCAGCAAGAAGATTTATGACATTTGTCAAGGCCTCCACAAATTAATCTGCACAGCTACAGAGACTAGCTAGAATATTGAAACTTTCCAAGTGGAAAATTTAGCTATTACACTCTCCACAGAATGAATAACAAAGGTACTGACCAGACTGCGCATATGCGCAGGCTGGTCTGTGCCGTTGTTGTTCACATGCAACAGAATCAGGTTTTCTCTTGACAAAGCCTATGCCTCCAGATAAGAGTGTGTAATTGAAAATTATTTTTCTTATTTCTCAACCAAGTGGGCACTCAAAAGAACCCTCTTGATGAGACGGTTCTTTTAACAAACCAAAACAGTCACAGTCAGGTTTAAACTTATGGCTAAGAAAATACATGTAATCACATTTCCATCAGAGCTGCAACTATACAGTTGTGACAATTAATATCAAATATTTGCTTTGCAATACAATACTGTTAATAAAGCATTTTCCTTGAAACAACAATTATCTATACATGTACAGTTAGAAGAAAACCATGATTAGATATTAGTTTTTGGATTATACAGATTTACTTTTTTAAGCATAGATGTTGGTATTTAATGAATTGGTATTTGTATATGCCAAACATATTTGCTTGTCACAAACACATCATTGTTTTTCCTTTATCTAAACTGTATCCTTAAACTACCATGTGATAGGACATTTGTAAGTTTTTGTTTGATTTGATTCTTTACGTCCCAGTCAACAATCTTTCAGTTACGTCGGGACAGGTCTTCCTGGTCCTGTCTTGCTCAAGGACACAATGCAGCGACGTCTGTGAGGCTCGAACCTGCGGCCCTTGGGTCACTAGTCAAGCACTCTACCACTGCGCTCCCTATATATACTTGTAAGTGTATCATCCTAACACAGGCCTCCAGATAAGAGTGCGTAGGTTTTTTTTCATTATTTCTCAACCAAAGCATTAGCCGCTGGTACTCAAAAGAACAGTCTCAATGAGAATGTTCTTTTGAGCACCAAAAACATATGTTTAAAGCTGCATAGTCTGTAACTTTTGATCTTTTAATTTTTGAACTAATGTTTCTATTTTTCAAGAACACAGTAAAAAAACTAAAATTCAGGTATACATTTTACCAATTTCATAAATCTTAACAAATTATCAGTATAGAAACAACAGCATTTATGTTAAATTTAACTGTCTATAATTATTGGAGGGACGCAAATAATTATCGACACGAGTAAAACACACCTGTTTTATAAGATAATTCACTTTTCCGTGCAGTTTTCCACTCTAGTGGACAGATTTATTGTGAAAACATAACTTCATTCAATTTTAACAAATGATTTAAAAAGAAAAGAAAATTTTTCGAAAAATGTTCATAGTTACAGAGTATGCAGCTTTAAACTGATAGGTAAGAATACATTTACAAATTTACAATTCTACAATGAAAATTTTTGCTAACTTGGACCAATGCATATCACAATATCAATATGGCCCCGCACATAAGATTTTGGTAATCCTTATGTACAGCTATACAATTAGGCTAGAAGTCTAAGTTTCGGCCTGTGCCTTCCTCAACTTCCATACTTTACACATACAGTAAAACCTGTCTTAAGCGTCCACTTAAATATAGACAAAACACAGGTCTTAATGGAAAACGGTAGCTTAATGAAGGTCGAAAGTATTGCAGAATGGTCCCCTTGGAGCATTCTTTTTAAGCATCAATCGGTATTTTGTGTTCTTTTTGAGTGGAAGCTTAAGACAGGTTTTACTGTACATTAAACAAGGCTGCCACACCCACTGCAGCTTATAACCAATCATAACAAATGCTCCACCCTAATGTAGCTTTCAACCAATCACACAAATACATACAAGATGCTAAATCCTTTTCTAGCTTTCAACCAATCACATTAGACAAATTGTTTATTGCACTGAACTAACATACCAAAATGGCAAACAGTCTAGAGCCTGATCAGTCAGCTTCTGAAGCTGACTGATCAGGCTCTACACTATTTGCAAAGGCAGGATATATCCTTTCTCCACAGGAAAAGGATATTTAGGCCACAAGTATGAGAAAAGACCCTTCCAGCATATATAAACTACCCTTGAAATAGGCAGTTATCTCCCTTAAAATCTGGTAATCTCGTATTTTAAAAAAGGCTCCTGCTCAAAAAATCAGATGAGTATGAGTTTACACCTTCAAATCTTTACCTTCTAGTGTCGGCATCTGACAACCTTTGCAAACAGTTTGGACCCAGATCAGGCTGGACAAGCTGTCAGGCCTGATCTGGATCCAAAATGTTTGACACTCTGACTCTATTCCAGGAATCAAATTTTTTTAAATTTGATTTCAAAAAAAATCAGCAGATGACAAAAATATGCAAAATTTCCCATTGGTCAAAAAGTTAACTCTGCATGCTTGGAGGTTTTGCATGCCTTTTTGTCATCAGCAAGAATCCAGATCAGGTCCTACTTTTTGTCAGGTCTGGTATTGGAGTACTGACTGTTCACCAAGATTATCAGCAGACGATAAAAGTCACCACATGCAGAGAAACAGCTAACTCTTTACCTTCTGGGTATTTTTGCATCCTTTTTTGTTGTCTGCTGATTTTTTTCAAAATCAAATTTTTCGAAAAATTCTTTCAGTAATACCATCAGAGTGTCAAACAGCTTGGATCCTGGTCAGGCCTGACATTTTGTCAGGCCTGATCTGGGTCCCAACTGTTTGCAAAGGTTATCAGCAGATGACACTAGAAGGCAAAGTGCTAATTTTATCTAACAAACAAATGGGAGATTCTTCTATACATTAACTAACAATGTAGGCCCTGAAAAAGTCTGTGTAGATACTACACACAGTTAATCGGGCTTTCCCTGTCAGTGTAAGTTTGAAGGGTCCTTCTCATTTTTACAGCTCATTTTTCACAACCCATTATGTCCTGAGTTGATATTTCGTTGTTGTAGATATCTAATTATTACTCGAGCTCAATGGCCATAAATAAGAAAAATGCGTTTAACCCATAGCTAGCCAGTCAAGACCTGTCATCTGCTCTCTCTTCTGCCTATGTTCTTTGTTTGTTTGATTTGATTCTTTACGTCCCATCAACAATCTTTCATTTAAACAGGAACGGGTCTTCCTGGGTTGAACCAGTACTAAGCTAGGATAAATGTGTCTTGCTCAAGGACCACAACGCTTTGACACCGGTGAGGCTCAAACCTGCTGCCTCTCTGTCTCGAGTTAAGCACTCTACCACTGAACCACTGCGCTCCCTCCCTGCCGATGTTCTGAAATAGCCTATATTGCAAACAATATGGACATAGATCAGACTTAATGTTGGTATTTAGTGGTAAAAAATTGTATAAGTGTGTGCCAAAAATGATCCCTTAGGAGCAGTCTGATCTGGTCATAGTGTTTGCTTCCATGATAAGTTCTAGTCTAAAGTGCACTTGAACATATGCAGCAGACATATAAGGCAGACAACATTTTCAGGACAAAATAAGGGTTAATGTGTATAACCAATTATTGTGACAGGCTTTGAGACTTCAAGCCTTGTGGAGGTATGATGTCTAACAGGCCTCCAGATAAGAGTGAATAATTGAACATTAATTTTCTTATTGCTCAACAATAAAATATGTCGTGGGTACTCAAAAGAACCATCTCAAGGAGACGGTTCTTTTGAGCACCCAAAACAAATATATATACTGAGTATGAAAATAATCTCAATCTCACACTTAAAAAATTGTTTAATATCCTAAGGTTTCCTCCATGAGGCTTCAAATTTCAGAGCCTGTATCATATAAGGTGACAAAAAAACGAGTTGAATAATAAAAAATTGCGAATTTAGGTTATCTGATACACTGCCAGCTCCAAGAAAAAAAATTCATGCTCAACTCAACTGAGCATGAAATTTCAGCAGCTCATAAAAACTAAAATGGTGAAAAAAGAAGACTTTTTTCTTGCTTTCAAACTCTCAGATGTTGTATTGACACACTGGTAAATGTATAAGTCGATTTGCTGGTATTTATGTGTATTGCCGGTACTTCATAGACCGGAAGTGGTAGATATTGGTGTTAATACTATATATAAAAACATGCCATATGCCTAAAGGACTATAGAATTAGATCATTTTTAAGTATTTGGCATGCACATGGCGATCTATGTAAGCATTTAGGAATAGATTCGAGTACCGATCTGGACGATCGGTACTCAAATCTATTCCTAAATGCTTACATAAATCGCCGTGCACATACTGAATACTTAAACATGATTGAAGTCTATAGTCCTTTAGGCATATGGCATGCTTTTCTATACAGTTTTAACGCCAATATCTACCACTTCCGGTCTATGAAGTACCGGCAATACGCGTAAATACCAGCAAATCGGCGTATACATTTACCAGTGTGATTGAGTTGAGTATGAAATTTTTTTATAACCTCAGGCCTGATATCACTATATGTGTCTTTCCTTATGTCAGATTTCATTGGGTGATGTCTGGTTTTATGTCACTGGCAGTGATCTTTATTGGTGCAAATTAGTGCAGTTTGCAAGGTAAAATGTGCAAAGGTGCATTGGAATGAAGATAAATGTAATAAAAATTAACATTTGGAGAGGTAAGTTCTTGGTTTTATGCTGCAAAATTGTATTTTACCATATGCTACCATAAAAAGAGGTTTCCAACAATAAAAATGACCACCATATTCAATCTTAAAGGCACACATGCTTTGATAATGCTTCTATAAGCCCATACTAAGTTTTGTTTGTTTTGTTGCTTTACCTCCCAGTCAACAGCTGGTCATGGCAGGACGGTCAGTTCACCTAACCACACTTTCCTGGGCAAGCTTGAACAAGCGATTAATCAGTACTTCGTGCACATACTTTCGTTTGTAACTGACAACAACCCTTCTTGAATAAATCAGCGGAAGGGAGGAGAATGACCGTAGAAATTATTTCATGATCAATCTCCACGAAAGTATGGGACCAGGCCAGGATCACTCGCAACCCCTGGATCTGCTTTCAGACATGCATCTGTAGCCAGACACGTTACGGGCTGTGCTAGGTGGTCCGGTCCCACACAAAGTAATTAATGGGTTGTTTTTTCTGATTTCCAGTCAATCTTGTGGATCAATTTCATTTTTATATGGAATCATCTTGCATATTCTGAGTTGATCTGGATCTACATTGTTCTTACAAGATGGTATAGAAAATTTGAAAAAAGTTAAGCACACAGTGCATTTACATGATAGAACATAATATGAGCCACGACATGAGATTTCCAACAATGTGGTATGTGCGACCAGCAAAGCCTCAGATCAGCCTGTGCATACGCCCAGTCTGACCAGAGCCTTTGCTAGTCGCTTAAATATTCTATAAGTGTTAAGCTACTGACTGAACAGCATTTGGAATTTCTAGGTTTAAAAGGAGGCTGCACAGGCTCGGCAGAGTCTACACTTGTCGAAATGCCACATTGTTGGAAATCACATGTTGCGGCTCAATTATATAGTATATATTTACCACTCCAAATGATATTTTGAAGACAATTATCTCTTAAAAAATGTGGAGACAAAATCAGCTAAATGCCAGTTTCACCAAAGCCCCAGATAAGAACTTTTTTTAAATACTTTTTTATGATTTGGTTGAATGATAATACAATAAAAAAAGTTATTATCTTTTTGTTCACCTGAAACTATGGATGTGGTCAATAAAATGACAGACCCCATATTGCGGAAAATTCCCACCAAATTATCTGTTTAGTTAACCTTATAGACCTATCAAAAGGTCCTGGCAATTAATGTGGATCCAGATGAGATGGCTCATTTGAGCCATCTCATCTGGATCTACACTATTTGCTTTTGATTTTGTTCTGCTAACTCCAATTTTCCCATTTTTTTTTTTCATTTTTTTTCTAACACCCCCTCTTTCAGATAATGGACTTTCCCAAACGGAAGGGTTGACTTGGATCTACACTATTTGCTTTTGATTTTTTCCACTAGCTCTAATCCCCCACCCCCATTTGTTTTCATTTTTTTCGAAACCCCCTTTTCAGATAATAGATTTTCCCCAAACGATTAGAAAGCAGGGTCCACTTAAGCAACTGAGGTATGAAACAATTAGAAAAGTGAAAAAGGAAATGTGACTAGATATTTTATGACCATCAATATCGGGCTATAAACCCACAGCCAGAAAACGTAAGCTGATATTGCATAGAATATGTACGCTAAACTATAGTGTAACAAACTGAAGGGCACTTCTCTTCTTTTCATTCTCGGCAACTGTCTCGTTTGAGCGTCAGAATCATCGAGATTCTGATTCTTCTTATAAAACTCATCCAACAAGTGTTCTTTTTCCACGTATCGGTCGTACAGCCATTTCGTTCTACCGTCGATGTCCGGCGGAATTTCTGAGACCGGGTATGCACGATAGTGCACTCTATTATGTCTTGGTTTATACCAGCCGATGCACATGCCCGGCATGTCTAGTGGATCACCATCAGGATATGCTAATGTCAGATCTATCACCCACTTCACACATCTATGTTCTGACGGTACGTCTGAAAGCAAACAAAAAGACAAGTGTAGACTCGGACAAGCCTCTGCAGCCTCCTTTTAAGCTAAGAAATCCCAAATGGTGTTCAGTCAGTAGCTTAACAATCATAGAATATTCAAGCGACTAGCAATGGCTCTGATCAGACTGCACGTATGCGCAGGCTGATCTGAGGCTTAGCTGGTCCCACATACCACATTGTTGAAAATCTCATGCACTGGCTCACTGCATATTAGATACCCTCAGGACAGTACTGATCTATAGATATTTCCTTGCTGGGGGGTGACTTTTGTTGTCAGCTGTGATCCTTTGTAAAGAGTATGGACCCAGATCAGGACCGACTATCTGTCAGTTCTGATCTGGATCCAAACTGTTTGACACTCTGACATTGTTCCTGAAAGAATTTTTTAAAAAGGTAAAATTTTGAAAAAGTCAGCAGTTGACAACAGACCAAATATCAAGGCTCTTGGCCTTGTGGTTTCAAACAAGAACATTTTTATGCTTTCACTGTATAAACTTATATATAAACATGGGACCCCAAGGATGGGGTCATTTTTGATCCCAAGGTCATAACTTGAACAAACTTGGCAGAAGTTAACTAGGTGATGCTACATGCCAATCATCAAGGCTCAAGGTCTTGTGGTTTCAGACCAGATGATTTCTTTAGGTTTTCCCTATATAAGCATTTGTAAAAAATGTGAACCCCAGGGCCATTTTTGGCAACAGGGCCATTATTTAAATAAACTTTGTAGAGGTCCACACGGTGATGCTAAATGTCAAATAACAATGGTTTATGTCTTTGTGGTTTCGGTCAAGAAACTATTTAAAGTTTTCATTTTAAAACCTATTCTTAGCCCATGTGACCTTGATTTGCAATGAACTGGAACCATTTGAACAATTATAAAGGGAAAACAGAATACATGTACACAACTATTGATGACCATTACTAACTTAAAGAAGGCGATATTAGGATCATTGTTGCCAAGTTTGGTCAAAATCCAGCCAGTAGTTTAGGAATGTCCTTTGAAGCAACTGAGGAAGGCAGACAACACACGACCCACAACAGACATCCAAAGATCATAAAAGCTCACATTGAGTCCTTGTCTCAGGTGAGCTAAAAAGTTGAATCGACTAACCTTTGAAACCATTCACAGTTTCTGTTGCTCCCACAGTGTTCAGTATGGTGTCAAGGGCTCCTAGACGTGGCAAAGTCACATGATCTAAGACAGGAAGATCATTCTTTTTTGCATAGCTGTCAAAATAATATATTTGAAATAATAATTATAATTTCACGTCCAGTAGTTCAAACGTTATTGCCAATGTTAAAGCCTGTTGCATGCACTGACACACGCATGCATGCATGCACACAAAGCACACACACAGGGACCAAAAACAATACGGTCATAGCTCTTCCCACAAGGCTTACACATGTGAAATCTCAAAGCTTTAGGTTGAGTAGTTCATAAGTTATGGCCAATCACAGGCTTAGATAAACAAACATTTTCTGCGTAAAATTGTAAATATTTTCTTACCCATAATTTACAGCATATGTTTTGGGTGCTGAAAAGAACCGTCTCAGTGAGACGGTTCTTTTGAGTACCCACAACATATGTTTTAGTTGAGTAATAAGAGAATTATTTTTCTTTTACTCTCTCTTAACTACAAAGGCCTGGCCAATTAGAAAGTTTGTTACATACTTGCACAAAGACTATAAACAATATGTCTGTAGTCTTGCTACAACTTGTTGGGCAACTTGCTTTTTCAGTGCAAATGATCTCTCTTTTTCATGTTCAGTTATATACTGACGGACTTTAAAAACGCAACACTTGGATAACAGTATTAATTTATGTCTCGAACAAGAAGGCATAACAATAATTTTGATTGCATGTCAAAGAGCATTTATTTGTAAGTAAAACATGGAAAACTTGTCCAATTAAGATGAACTTAACACATTAAAATGTTAACTTTTTGAGATAGGGGTCAACTGTTTCATGTGACCAAATGTTATGAATGGAAGATTCCCTACTTCTTTAAATCAAGAAACACGAGAAGCATCAAATTTGTATCATGGATTTTGTTAGTCATCGAGGAATCACTCTCATATTGATGGGCGGGTCTGAGATACAGCTTATATGACGTTTATCTGGTTGTACCCCTTTCATTCAATAGCTTAAAATCTCCTCTACTTAAGAAATGTTTAAATGGCTAAATTCATACGGAGCAAATAACATCGTCCAGTTTAGTTGTACAATTCAAACTAAAGTGTTTGCTGAAGAAGCCAGCTTAGGTTGACATCACCGAAGCAAAGGAATTTTACATACAACTGTATTTTGAAAGATATAAAGGGAAGTTAGTGTTGTGTTTTTAAAGTCCATCAGTATATATTAGAAAAATGAACAAATTTAAATACAATATATATATTGCTTAGATTGTGTGTCAAAAAATAGTTTGTCCTTTCTACACCCATATTTAGGTTACCTTGCAAACAGTGTGGATCCAGATTAGCTAGCTTTTAAGAAGACTGATCAGGATCTACACTGTTTGTCATGCAGTTTATGCTATGTTACATGAATCATCATCACAAGACTGGTGTCTAACTGTGTGTTTGTCACTTTCCCATTGGTATCCTGGGTCAGGTGTGCTTCTTGATTGTTTCGATTCCTGATCTTTGCACCCTTACTTACTTTCAAACCAGAGGCTCTGGGTTCCCTGTAGTGACAAAAACTATACAGATTAGCTAGCTTTTAAGATGACTGATCAGGATCTACACTGTTTTTCATGGACTTTGTGCTATTTTGCATGAATCAGCACCATCAGACTTTCAAACTAGAGGGTCTGGTACTTGTTTGTTAGATTTGATTCTTTACATCCCATCAACAATCTTTCAGTTAAATAGGGACGGGTCTTCCTGGGTTGAACCAGTACTAAGCTAGGATAAATGTGTGATAAATGGTTGCCTTGCGTAATTTGTCTTCCTGGTGTCTCGTGATGGTTGAGTGTCTCTTCCTCGCGGTGCCATGGGGTTGTCTGCAGTTTGTGATTGTGGTATTTCCTGATCATACTCACTTACTATTTTTGCTCAAGGACCACAACGCAGTGACGCTGGTGAGGCTCAAACCCGTGGCCTCTCTGTCTCGAGCCAAGCACTACCACTGAGCCACTGCGCTCCCTAGAGGGTCTGGTTCCCTGTAGTGACAAAAACTGTACAGGTAAAGGTGTGAACATTTATCCAGTCATTTTGGGGACATGAAATGGCTGACTTATCATCAATTCAGCGCAAATGAATTTCTCCCTGTCATCGATTCAGCGTAAAACCTTCTCATCGATTGAGCGCAGATTCTGTATTCACTCACATCAAAGGATGCCAAGTTCATCTTGGGCAAGCTACATGTATGTGGCGCAAGATACAAGTGGCTATCTCACACATTTGGACTTGCATATCTGGATTCACAGGAGGTGAAGACAGTTTTGTTTTCAACAGTATGCCTGATACACCAAGTGAAATTACTGCCTGTGAGAGATATGCAGATTATTTCAGGCCTTTAGTTAAGAGTGCGTTAAAGAAAAAAAAAATTCTTATTTCTCAACAAAAACATATGTTGTGGGTACGCAAAAGAACTGTCTCATCTCGATGAGACGGTTCTTTTGAGTACCCAAAGTATATGCTAAAAATTACTGGTAGGAAAATATTTACAATTTTACACTGAAAGTTTTTGTTTATCATAACCTATGTTATTTGCTGTCTACATAATATATGTATCAAGTGATACCAGGGTTTTGGGCTTCCACACCAGAGAACTTGAGAAGAACAAACAACGCTGCAGAGGCAGTTCATAGCCAATTCAACACTCAGTTCTACGCAGCGTTCCCGAATATATACATTTTTAATGATGCTTTTTGGAGAAACCAGCACCAGTACTGAAACGTGAAAAGGACACAATGACAAAAATCCTAGGACTGTATCACAAATATCTTAGTTGAAAAATAGACAATAAAAACTATTATTATTATTATATGTGAAGGCGATAAGCTACAGATGCCTCCCCCAACAAGATTAACTTAAGACCCATCTTGAATTTTTAAATGTAGTTTGAATGAAACTTTGAACCAAAGATATGTTTTATACAGCTAACACAAGGTAAATATCTCCACAGATACAGGTATCTCCACAGGTAACTGCCCAAAATAAATATTTGCCCTCAATTTATGAGTAGGGTTTCTGACCTCTATAGAAATAGAATAGAAATATGGCATTTTCTGCGCTGATAATGATGAGCGTTTGCGCTGAATTGATGAATCATCAAATGGCTAATGGACAACTTGATTGGTTATTTGCAGATGTTACCTGTATTACTTGACTTTTCGCTTACTGTAAAGGCGGCAACTTTAATATTCATATCTGGGCGTGGTTTGACTATTTCATCTGCTAAGGAAGGGCAATCAGGTTTTATTTATAATTTGGTAAAGAGTTAATAAGCTTTTTGAGCCGCGCAAAGGTGTGTGCATTTCATGAAAATCCTAATCAAAAACACACTGAACTCACATATATTAACCCTTAAGCGCATAATCACAAACTATATGTGTTTTGTAGTCCACTAAACTATTTGAAGCCTCATATATAAACAGTGTGACCCAGATCAGACTGCTTCTGTAGGAGCAGTCTGATCTTGGTCCACAATGTTTGCCTCTTTGCTTACGTTAAATAGACATTTTCAGATGCAGTTGTTTTGCTGGCGCTTTAAGGGCTAAATAATGACTGAAGTAATTGCGCAAGATGATACAGTTACTTTTGAATAAACCACGCCTCATTTTCAGCTTTTACCTATGGCTAAGGTTGACCGGTCCCAATTATGCATTCATGAGGTGCCCCCTTTAAAGTAAGAGAAAAGTCAAATAATATAATGACACTGTTTTGTATAGTTGTGGTTTAACGTCCCAGTCAACAGCTATGGTCATGTCAAATTGGTCAGTTAACCTAACAACATTTTTCCTGGTTAGAAGATAACCAGTACTGCATGCACATGCTTTTGCTTGTAACAGACAACAGCCCTTCTTGAATCAGCTGAAGGAGGAAAATAACCGTAGAAAATATTTCATGATCAATCTCCACAAAACCATGGGGTAGGACTAGGATCAATCTCACGACCCCTGGATCAGCAACCAGACTCCCTACCTATGGCACTATAGAAGAAATTGGTCTTTAAAGAAAACTTTGGACTGACTTCACACGCCAACTAGCACCTTGCCAGGCACAGAGTGACGTCATAGGGTTTGGAACTGATGTAACAATGTCCTTAGCATTATTTCTGACAAACTCTTCATTTAAAACCTTTTTGAAAAAGATTTTGGCCCGGAATTATCAAAAAGCCTTGTATCGCTACAGTAAAAAGATATCAATAATATCAATATCTAAATAATCTTTTACTGTAGAAGATACTTTTTTGATTCACATTTCATATGCATTGAATTTGCTGCTTACTATAAAATAAAGTACATTAAAACCTGTGTAAAACAGCCACTCATAAATTGACAAAACAAAGATCTGAATGACAAATGGTAGCTTAATGAAGGCCAAATGTACTGCTGAATGCTCCCCTTGGAGCACTCTGCAATACTTTTGACCTGCATTAAGCGATAATCGGTCTTAAAAACCAATTTTCTGTCTTTTTGAAAGTGGCCATTTAACACAGGTTTTACTGTAGGTAACCTACTCCTGACTTCGCTGCCTTCTCTTATATAGAAAACCTCCCTCAGGGAATAGAACTATCCATCTTTTATTGGTGGATATATAATATCGTAACAAGTGATCCTGTAGTTTCTTTAATTGTTCATCTCTTCCTTCTTTACCCTGCAACAAAAATACATATGTACATGTACACATTTTATTTAGCTCTTTGATGGGCCACGTAGCGCAGTCGGTAACGTGTCTGACTGCAGATCCAGGGGTTGCAATTTCGATCCCCACCCGGCCCCATACTTTCCTGGAGATTAATTATGAAATAATTTCTACGACCATTCTCCTCCCTTTGGCTGATTCAAGAAGGGTTGTTGTCAGTTACAAGCGAAAGCATGTGCATGAAGCACTGGTTAAATGCTTTATAGTCAAGCCTTCCCAGGAAAAAGTGTCGTTAGGTGTACTGACCATCCTGACATGACCCTAGCTGTTGGCTGGAAGTAAAGAATCAAACCAAACCAAAAAACTAAAATTTAGCTCTTTGATTCGTTTGTGTTGTTGCTTTAAGTGCCAGTCAACAAGTACTGAGCAGTGGAAAAAGTGTCTTGCTCAAGGAGACAACACAGTGACTCCACCGGCAGTAAGTCTCAAACTAGCAACCCTTCGATCACCAGTCTAACGCTCTACCAACTTATAATTAGCCACTGTGCTCAATCAAAACATTTGTTGTGGGTACTCAAAAGTACTGTCAGAACTCTTATTCACTGCTGTTTTGCAGTCCTGAACAACCATTTTCAATCATGCTGGGACTCCCTTTTTTTTAATGTTTTATTAATTTTTATGGTGGAACTCCAACTTTTTGGAAAGGAGGGATCTGGGACTCCTGTTATCAAACTCCTAGTGAGAGCTCTGGCCCCGAGATTATAAAACTTGAGTACAGTCTCAAAATAAAGCGAAATGATTGGCTGCTTGCAGACACGTGTCCACAAGCAGCCAATCATTGTGATTTATTTTGAGTTTGAGAATGAACTCAAGTTTTATAACCTCAGGGCCTGTACTGTCTCAATGAAAAGGTTCTTTTAAGCACCAAAAACATATAATTAAAATAGTGGATAAGATCACATTTTTCTGCTAAAAATATTGACTTATCTAGACTGATTATGATATGGGCTTATTAGATTATATTTACATTTTCAAAGCAAATCTTTAATGAATCTTTAGATTTTTGCAACCTTTCAAAATCTCATAAACAACAGAAAAACAATTACCAGCTACCTTTATAACTTAGCTCACTAGCATGAGCAATACGCTTAAAACAGCGTATTCATTGGCCAGTAGTGACAACAAATCTGTGATTGATGGTGAGCCACACCTGGTTCACACTTACATAACAAGTCTCTTGTCTGCCTCATTGGCTGTCCGAATTCACGCTGGCTGTACCGCTGTTTCATTTCACAATCCAACAAAACCGTTCATATGATTTAATATTAAATATCAAATTGTTATAAATCCTTATGTATAAATATTTTTATAGTGTGTACATGTACCTATTATCAAAATGTTAATATAAGTAATGAATTCCATTTTGGTATGTTCATGGACTCATGAACACATCGGGTTTCTTGCAAAGATAACGTGAAACTTTGCAATAGAGCTGATGTGATCATGATTCAATGAATGAAACACATTGGGTCTCTTGCAAAGTTAATGTGACACCCTTTGGGCTTTACTTACTTTGAAGGAGACCAAATGTGTTCATGATTCCATGAACAGACCAAAAATAGAATTTATTTCTTGAATGAACATTAACACTTGTGCACTGCACTGTGGGTTATTTTGCATGCTTCTTTGTCGTCTACTGATGTTTTCAAAAAATTCTTTGAGGAGTAACCATCAGAGTGTCAAAAAGTTTGGATCCAGACGAGGCCTGACAATTTGTCAGGCCTCTTCTGGGTCAAAACTGTTTGAAAAGTTTATCCGCAGATGACACTAACAGACAAAGAGGTTTAAAAATCAATATCAAGAGAAAATGGTTTAGAAAAGTTACTTGCTAGATGAAGAAGTCGTGATAAACATAGGAAGAGTACCGTATCAACATTTGGGTTATTTTGCATGCTTTTTTGTCGTCTGCTGACTCACACAGGGTAGGCGGCAATCGAAAATGCCAATACTATCGAGAGACGCAGATAAAAAATCGTTAGAAACAGAGTTTTTGATTGCCATTTGTCGCCACATTGGCGACAAATGGCAATCAAAAACACTGTTTCTATCGATTTTTTATCTGGTTTGTCGATTGTTGATAGCATTTTCAATTGTGGCCTACCTGGTGTGTGACTTTTTCAAAATTAAATTTTCAAAAAATTCTTTGAGGAATACCATCATGGTGCCAAACAGTTGACCTCATCTGCCTCATCTAGCTTCAAAAGATCTGAAAAGGTTATCAACAGACACTAGCAGGTTGAAGTATTATGAAGAGAAAAGGGGAGAGAGAAAAACTCACTTGCTGAATGAAGAAGTCATGATGAACATAGGACGCCCAGCCGAAATTGGTGTACACAAAAATATAGTCCATGATCCACATGACCTGACCAATGGCGAGAGACCAGGGAAACAGAGCTGACATAACACAGGGAATATCCGAGGTAGACTGGTGGTTTACTATCAACACACAGTTCTCATCAATAAGACTGCTCAAGTCATCGCCAGATTCTATCACTGAAAGACAACAAAGTACATCTGATATGGACTTTTATTAAATTCATTTAAGTCAGGGTCATCACTATGCGTCAGGCCTGACCAATGGTGGTGCAGTTAAAATGTAAAAAATAGCTACAAACTCCGGTAGGGTATATAAATCAGCATGCATGATATCTAAGTTATTGCCCACTCTTTTAAAAAATTTGGTTCTCTTTTATAATTGATCAGGAAAACTAGGCTCTCTATTGATTCTTTTGAATTTATTATCAAAATCACCATAAAATACTGGCCTAAGAAATATAAATATTCAAAACTTGCAGTTTACAAACCAGATATTAAGTATTTCAAGTTTAAATGATCAATTGTCTTTAGATAAACTGAACATAAATCAGAGAATCTGTTACAATCTGCCTAAGTATTTGGAGACAGACCTCCTACAGCCCTTTCACCCATACAAAGAGGCCTCCAAATAAGAATGCGTAATTGATAATTATTTTTCATATTTCTCAACCAAAACATATTTTGTGGGTACTCAAAGGAACTATCTCATTTAGACAGTTCTTATGAGCACCCAAAACATATGCCTAACTTGATGGGTAAGAAAAAAATGACAATTTTACACTAATTTATTTTGCATAACTAGACCTATGAATTGCCATGGTAAACATTATAAAATTTCGAACACTAGTTGCCTGCCAAAACAGCCTAAACAAACAGGACAGACCCAGATAGACTGCTTCTGAAGAAGCAGGCTGATCAGGGTCTTCCTGTTTGCTATTCTGAAAATCATTTTGTGATTTTCAGCCCTGACAACCAACATTTTAGTTGAGAATTCAAAGAAGAAGTGTTCGAATTTTTAAAACATTTACCGTACTCACATTTATATCCTCCAGATCTTGTCCACTGCACAACAAAGCTCATTAAAGCTTTGAACATAACATTCTCAATCCTCCAATACAGCTGAGGCCAGACCTTTCTCAGTGGATACAGCAAGGCGTACCAGACACAATAGGCAGGAATAGCCATCACATTGTTGACTATGTTGTGTAATATACGTAATGTATAATACAGGAAAGTTCTTATCTCTCTCAGCACCATTGTGACTAAAGGATTCTTGTATCTGAAATGAAAAATACAGTTTACAGTGCTCCAGATTATAATTATCTATAATGGGTGTTAGAAGCTAAAAAAAAACCCGCCCATTTCTAAAACCCGCAATGGAACACAGAATGGAACATGGAAAATGTAATGGAACATGGAACGGAAACATGGAATTGAAAATTGAATTGAACATGGAATGGAAGTACGACGTGTTCCAGTTATACTTGCAATGGAAATCTGGAATAGACCCATGGAACAAGGAACGGAAATAGCAAACCGTCTAAAATGCGGAAACGGAAGTTGCTGCTTATCTCTCCGAACAAACTGCATATCTGTGGAACAGAACAAACTGCATATCTGCGGAACAAGAGCTAAAAATAGCATAAAACCGTCTAAAATGTGGAACAGAAGTTGCTGCCTATCTCTCAGAACAAACTGCATATCTGCGGAAAAAAGCTAAAAATAGCATAAAACCGTCTAAAATGAGAAACAGAAGTTGCTGCTTATCTCTCAGAACAAACTGCATATCTGCGGAACAAGAGCTAAAAAATAGCATAAAACCGTCTAAAATGCGGAACATAAGTTGCTGCTTATCTCGTAGAACAAACTGCATATCTGCGGAAAAAAGCTAAAAATAGCATAAAACTGTCTAAATGAGAAACGGAAGTTGCTGCTTATCTCTCAAAACAAATTGCATATAGCTGGAAC
Source organism: Loripinus fragilis (assembly GCA_964019695.1). Taxonomy (NCBI): domain Eukaryota; kingdom Metazoa; phylum Mollusca; class Bivalvia; order Lucinida; family Lucinidae; genus Loripinus; species Loripinus fragilis. The sequence goes on from OZ026514.1 coordinate 31,895,930, forward strand.
AAGAGCTAAAAATAGCAAAAAACCATCTAAAATGCGGAACAGAAGTTGTTGCTTATCTCGGAACGCTATTCACGACGTTGCTAAGAGACATCAGAATGAAACATATATGGAAATGTCCATATGATGAGGTGAATGGCCTCACAACAAACCAGTCGAAGGGGTTTAATTTCTTGCTCAAAGACGTCCAGAATTGGAAAGAGGTTTCGATTGACTGTCTATTGATGTCTGTAAAGTTGGTTCAAGGATTCAATGAAGAGGAGTGTCGACATGGGAAATGGGCCTGGGAAACTTTTCACTTAAATCCAAGTACAAACAATTTAAATCATGAACCCTAGTTTTTCACCCAAAAGACATTGTTAACTCTATCCGCAACAGAGATTTCATTGCCCATGGCTTTGCAAATGATCTTGTGAATTAGCATGCATCTAATAGCAGAATTGTAAGAGCCAAGGAACTTGTTGCAAAGACTTAATTGCATTTCGTCGAGACGAGGAGCTTTTACGGTCATGGATACAAATGGAATTCACGTGGTCAAAGTTAATCCTATTGAATCTTGCTCCTGTCCAGTTAGAAAAAACGTATACATTTAAGCAAGTGTCAAATGGGATGCGTATGGAGTTGGGTGAGAATGATCTGCAGCCACGAAATACTGCTGTTGTCAAAAGACGTGTAAGAGAACCAAAACGCCAGAAGCCAGTACGAATGCGCCCACGACCTGGAGATATTTCGTTAGAAAACGTGGATCAACAAGACATGGAACAACATATGGAACAACAAGACATGGTGAATATCACAACTGAATGATTAGATATATCTTTATCCGCCAGTACCGATTTCAAGTGCCAAAATTGCAATGTGAATAACAATTAACATAGTGTTTGAAGCTATAATATATTCCATTCCATGTTTAAACTGTAATATTCTGTTCTATTCCATCCTATGTTCTGTTCAGGGTTTTAGTAACGACCGATAAAAAACAAGAAGGCACATGTAGTGTCTCAAAGTCTGGCACTGGAACTCCACTAGACTCCGAGCTATGGGTCCCATACCAGATCTCCAGCCTGCCTGGCGTCTCAGCATCCAGTACTGGCCGCCGAGGAATGGCTCGGGGTCTGAACAATTATTCCTTCCGATAAAACAGTAACATGTAAAATGTGGGTTGTTTATGCAATTTTGTGATTGATAGAGCCAAGTTATTTGCAGTCCGAAATGTAGCTTTAATAAATGACTTAGATCTACTTTTATTTTGTCCGATAAAGATAATTTTTAATTTTTGTTCAATCAATATTTGGTTTTCACAGTTGAAATAGATCTAACAGATCTGTTTTCATCACTGTTTTTTGCATTCATGGAGTACAAACCCCACAAACATTTAGTTGACATATTAAAAATGCCTTGAATGTTGTTTGGAGGGTTCCGGGTCATTTCGGCCCATAACAAAATCGGCCCATGTCAATTTCGGCCCATAGCAATTTCGGCCCATAAATTTTGTCAACCTGGATTTCTGAAAAAAAAAATGATATATTATTGAAAATATTTAAAATTTATAAATATTATTATATTCGGGTTATTTTGAGGAAAAAAAAAAGAAAATAGATTGACTTTACAAACTAGTAAAGACTAGAAAACGCTCAGACTGGTATCACAAATCACATAAATATTTTTCATTAGCAAATAGATCTACAACTTCTTCAGTGATTTCAACTGAATAAGTGGATTAAGAAAGAATCGCTTGCGTTTCAGATGCGAGCAGGAAACACTCTGGCTAGTAAGCGCAAATGCACAGGCTCGCCTGAGCTTTGGCTGCTCGTTGCCTGTGTGATGAACTCTTCTCTAACATACAAACTCCTAATCAATTAAAATGAACCATTCTCATTAATTAATATGTTTGTGTGGATAATTCCAGGTAAGCCGACCTAATTATACCAATTATAGACAAACATACCAATTATGCATTATTATACCTGTGGGCCGAAATTGTATAGGCCGATTTGGTTATGGGCCGAAATTGACATGGGCCGAAATTGTTATGGGCCGAAATGTCCAGTGACCGTTTGGAGCACTGGGGGGTCAGACTTCCATTAATTGTAATACATGTGTATATAAACAGACAAAATACTTGTCATTGCTTGCACAAAACAGGAGAGCCAAAGTAAAGAAATATCTATGATATCGTAGGGCATTTCCTTTTTGTTCTCTAATTTTTTCTGTTATTGTGGTTCGTCCGAAGATGTGGCTCTAACGGACACCAGCGACATTCGAGGCGTTTAATGTCAACTAAATCTTTTTCAAACCTCCCATATAAGGTATGATGCATTTAAATGATATATCAAATGATTTTAATGCCGTTAAGAAGCATTGATGTAAGTATTTTTTGATTTTTAAGCTTATTTTGACGGAAATTTGTGACCTGTTGACCTACAGTGTTTACCATTGATAAATGACTATTTATACGAAGGTCGTGTATTGGTACTATACCCGTGTTGATCGCCCTGTGTCATTGAAAGTCCACCCATGCATCCACCCATGACCCATCCGTCCGTCCTTCCGTCCGTCCGTCGACCATCCATCCATCCGTCCGTCAGTGCGTCCATCCATCCATCAACCCCCATCCCCCACACACCCAGATCAGGAACCCAGATCCAAGATCAGGCTCGAGAGTCAGAACTGTCACATATGGGCAGAGATCATTTAGGTTCTAGCCTGCCCGTGTGTGGAACAGCCTGCCCAATGAGCTCAGAACAGCAACGAGTACCAGATTTATGGCGACAAGCAAATGTTTCTCTGGTCTTTAAAAAGGGTGAAAAATACGATGCTGCTAACTATAGGCCGGCGTCACTCACATGCATCTGCTGGAAAACCCTAGAGCAAATACTAGTCAGTAACATCAACAAACACTTAAGCCTTAGATAGCATACTTGCTGACTGTCAGCATGGTTTCCGAAGTCAGAGGTCTTGCGAAAACCAGTGTTCCAGTTTGTGCACGGCATCATCAGCAACCTGGATGGGGCTGTGAATCGTGGATTTAATCATAATGGATTTTGCCAAGGCCTTTGACAGGAGGCTATTACACAAGTTGGAAATATTATGGGGTTAGAGGATCCACCCACATGTGAATCAACTCATGGCTCTCTAGGCGCACTCAACAAGTTGTTTTAGATGGACAAGCCTCAGATCCAGTCCCAGTGCTATCCAGTGTGCCTCAGGGGTCGGTCCTAGGTCCGTTCCTGTTCCTCATCTTCATGAATGATCTGTCGGATAACATCAGGTCTTCTGTTCGCCTGTTCGCAGACGACTGTGTCCTGTATAAGAATATACATTCACTTCAGGATTTTTTGACCTTGCAAGAAGACCTCACCAGCTTAGGACAGTGGGAAGCCAATTGGCAAATCGAAATTTAACGTAGCCAAATGTCACTCAATAAGAGTGACTCGGCATCAGCATCACAAACAAATTCTCTTCGACTATTCATTGCACAATCAAACTTTGGAAAATGTTCAGTCGGCAAAATACCTTGGTATCACTATTACTGATAACATGGATTGGGGTCAGCATGTCTCAGAAATATCTTCCAAAGCAACTAAGACACTTGGTTTCCTTCGCAGGAACTTGACTTTTGCACCTAGGAGTACTAAGGAAGTTGTATACAAAACTTTGGTTCAGTCTAAACTAGAGTATGCAGCAACCATTTGGAGCCCTCACTCGAAACTTCAGATTAATCCGATTGAGAAAGTTCAGAGGACAGCAGACCGCTGGACCTGCAGGAGATGGCGAAACACGAGTAGTGTCGGCGAAATGCTTGGTGAGCTTGAATGGCCATCTCTTGAGGCCCGGAAGTACCGGTCCTCCTTGCTTCTCTTTCACACGATTCATTGTGGAGCAGTGTCTATTGAAAAAGATAAGTATATGACCCCTGCTCACAGTTTGAAAACTACCAGGTCATCACATAGTGCTCAATATCGAATACACTAGACATACAGTGAAGCCCTGAAGAACTCATTTCCCCCGAACTACTACACATTGGAATAGTCTGTCTCCTTCTGTGGCCAATATCCAGTCCACAGAGGAGTTTAGGGCACTCCTTATTTAAACAAAAAATCAGCCAAAGTTTTTTTTTTTTTTTTTTTTTTTTTTTATTTTACCAAAATTTCAAAATTAGCATTCCCTGTCGTTATCCTGAAGTTTGACCGAAGCCAGTAATGTAGAAAGACAAAAATAGTTTCTGGGAGTTCAAAGGACTGATCGGCACATGGGTAGGACGGAGATGTAACTGCGCCATGTTAGGCAGTTGAGAAGGTCAGGTTAGTAAGCTGTGTTGTTTTTAACAATATGTTATATGTTTTAATGAACATTGCGCTTTTTACGCTATGCTTTTAAACTGTATGTGCTATGCTTGCTTTCTGCTTGATTAGCTGATGCAGGCTGATGGATGGCAACATCATTTTATCTCTTTTACCCCTAAGTCTAACCTACATTTTTTTATATTTTTTAATAACTTCTTTAAAAATTACTACCGGTGACCCCAAGTATGTCACTGAAACACTTTTGTTTTCAAATACAAGACCCTGAGGCCATTGATTGACATCACTGTTTTGGTTGTTTCGGTTTCAAGAGCTACTCATTGGGTATTGTTGGTGTAAATATGTGTATGTAAAGTCATATAGTGACCCACATTCTAAATATTATGTGCTTAAAATGCAGATTCAAAATTTTTAAGGCTAGTTTATATGAAAATGCTTGTGGTGTAATTAACTGTGACTTTCATTTTACAGCTGTTTTACTTTTGGTATTTTTTACTCTTGTTTGTTGGAAAATAGCTCCTGTAGCTAATGTTATTTGTTTACGGAAACCAACGTTAAATAAAGTTTCTTGTATCTTGTATCTTGGACCTGATCAATATCTAAACTGTTTGAAACTCTGATGTTATTCATGAAAGAATTTTCGAAAAATGTGATTTTGAAAAATCAGCAAACGAAAAAACGCCTGAAAAATTACCAAGCATGCAAATAGTTAAATCCAATGACTGTAAGATAAATCTTGACTAGTTGTGGGCGAATGAACTGACACTAGTCAAAAATGTGCAAAAACAAATTTGCCTTGGGTTAACAAGAAACTGAAACGGAGCCTTAGGACTAAAGCCAGACTTCACAAACAAACTAAAAAGAGTGGACAGAAGCATTTGACGTAGTGTAAAAACAATTCATGTTAAATGTAAAAAAAACAACAGGACATTATTGGTGTATCTCCTTTAAAACAGTAGGAAACTTAATAACAGACTCCAAAGGGAAAGCTGACATTTAAGTTGACCAATTTCAATCAGTTTTCGCTAAAGTGAAAGACAACATTCTTCCAGATTTGTCAAAGAAGCACATTCCATTCACGAGAAACATAACCGTGGACTCCAAAGATGTTGAAAAACTCTTATTAAACCTGACAATATCCAAAGCACTCGGTCCAGATAATACCCCTAATATTGTCCTTAAGACTTTTGCAAATGAACTCTCAACTGATCTTAGCACCATATTTCAGTGGTCCCTGGATACTGGTACTTTATCAATGGATTGGTGCGACGCAAACATAAGTCCCGTCTTCAAAAAGGCGATAGACACAAAGCAGAGAATTATAGACCTGTCTCTTTAACGTCAATATCTTGTAAATTATTAGAACATATACTGTGCAGTCATATACTTAAACATTTTGAACAGTACAATATATTAACACAGCTAAACCATGGATTCAGGTCAGGACGAAGTTACTAGTGATTCTACAAGATCTCTTTAAATTATTTGACCAAAATATTCAAGTAGATGTAGCTATTCTCGATTTTTCGAAGGCATTTGATGCAGTTCCACATGCCAAATTATTACATAAAATAAATTCATGTGGTATTCAAAGCAACAGATTGAAGTGGTTGTCTTTTTTTTTTTGAAAAACATAACTATGAATGTAGTTGTTGAAGGTGAACAATCGAAAAGTGTAATTGTGGATTCTGGGGTGCCTAGGGCACAGTCTTGGAACCCCTCATGTTCTGGTGCCACATAAATGACTTGCCTGATGTTGTGCGATCCCAAGTTAGATTTTTCGCAGATGGCTGCCTTCTATATCGTCAAATAAAACCAAACGAGGACCACGTGTTACTCCAAAAAGTTTTCACAGAACTTGAACATTGGGCTTCTCGATGGGGGATGAGATACAATGCTAAGAAATGCTACGTCATGAGCATAACGAACACATCACCTCATCTTTACCAACTGGACAGTACTATCCTTCAACAGGTTTCTGCTAATCCATATCTTGGTACTTTGTCAGAAGACCTCTAATCGAGCACCCACATACAAAGTATTGTTTAAAAAATCTAACTCGACACTGGGATCCCTTCGGCGTAATCAAAATAACTGCCCAGAAGAATGCAGGAAATTAGCATATATATCGTTGGTACGATCAATACTGGAATGTGGATTATCTATTTGGGATCCTTATCTTGATAAATTTATAAATTGTATTGAGTTGCTTTGTCTGTGCTGTGTGGTGGCCATAAAACGTATCCTCGCACTTTCATTTAATGCTCTTATTATTCCAATCCTCAGTATTGCGTGTACAAACACCTTCCATTATTCCTTTCCCTGGGTATCCTCTATGTCCTGCATCGCATTTAAGATCACTAGATGACTGATTTCCAAACACAATTGTATAACTTCTACTTTCTTTGTAATAGCCATTTGCGATGATTGAGAGCATTTGTTATACCCTCCTTTTCTTTGAAGGACGCATATTTATACTGATTGTATCATCTAATTAGGTCTACTATATTTAACTTTAATAAAATTGTAATTAGGAGATGATGCATTGATAAGTTAGGTGTCTTTCAGGCAAACCAAATATCTATGTTTTTTGATCCACATCTGAATTAAGGGTGAGGTTGGCGCGCCGTTAAACCGGTTTAAGCCCTCCAGTAAAATATTTTACTGACCGTTCCAAGGCGGTACTTCTTTTGTGGGTCTTTTATGTTTTAGTTCTGTCTTATGTTTGCTATGTCTTTGTGCGCGTCTGTTTATATGTGCTTTGTGGTCACCTGCTGGGAAAGGGCTGACTTCTTGGCTCTCCTTTGTGGTGTCTACTGTTAGTTTGTAACTTTCCCCATGGTATCCTGGGTCGGGTGTGGTACTTGATTGCATCGACTCCTGATCTTTGCACCCTTACTTCCTTTGATATAAATATAGATTGCAATACTCCCGACTCCTGAGATTGTCAAAATTCTAATTATTTATTTCCCCTGTGATTACAGGTAATATAAATGTCATTCCTGACGCTAGAGTGCACAATATTATTTCTAAAAACCATAAATATAGAATTCCCTCTAATATTGATTTCCCTAAATGTCGTAGAGAGATCGCGGCTTCTTTAAATTATTTCAGTAATCGTTGGTGTAAACAAAAAAAAATGTTGAACCTGATGCCTTGAAAGAGACCAAGTCTGCAACTATGAACATTTTTCGAAATTTTTTATTTTCTTTTTAAATCATTTGTAAGATTAGAATTAAGTTACGTTTTCACAATAAATCTGTTCACTATAGCTGAAAACTGCACGGAAAAGTGAATTATCTTATAAAAACAGGTGTGTTGGTAATTATTTGCGTCCCTCCAATAATTATAGGCAGTTAATTTTAACATAATTGCTGTTGTTTTGATACTGATAATTTGTTAAGCTTTACGAAATTGGTAAAATGTATAGTGATTTTTAGTTTTTTTTACTGTGTTCTTGAAAAATGGAAACAATAGTTTAAAAATTAGAAGATCAAAAGGTACAGACTATGCAGCTTTGAAGGAATGGAAGTTCAACATTTTTGAAATTATTCTAAAATACACAACGTTTACCCCCTAAACCTAAATCTTCTTTTCGTCATCTTAAACGAGGTATCCAGGATTTTTATATGAAATATGTTTTGGTTCCAGCAGATAAAGCAGCTAACAATGTTGTAGTTGTTTGACAAGCGATTATATTGATACTCTTAAGCGTGAGCTTATTGACACCAATGCTGATAAACTGCAGCCTTCTTTCAGTGAGAGGGTGGTTATCAATGGGCATGGTTGCCATAAAGCCCTACACTTTGGTGTCAAAGTTAAAGAAAACCAAAACAAAGTTCCTACGTTGTACTGGTTACTTAAAACTCCATAAAACCCCCAAATAAAGCAAGATTTATTGCTAATTCTAGTTCTTGTTTGACAACAGAACTTTCTAAATTGTTAACTTCATGTCTTACAGTTGTTAAAAAACATGTTATAAGTACTGTGCAAAGGTATATGAAAGATCTGGTAAGAATATATTTTGGTCTATTAAAAATTTAAGTGAAATTTTAGATAAACTTAAAGCCAGAGATTTCAATGTGACCACTTTGTCTACCTGTGATTTTTCTACTCTTTACACTTCTTTACCTCATAATTTGATTAAAGATAAACTTATTGATCTTATTGGAAGAACCTTCAACAGAGAAGGCTCTCATTACCTTGCATGTAACGACAAAAACGCATTCTTTACTTCAGAAAAACCTAAAAAATATCATTCATGGTCTTATCAAAATGTATGTGTTGTGCTGAACTTTTTGTTGGACAACACTTTTACTCGATTTGGCACCAAGTAGTATAGACAAGTAGTTGGGACTCATACGGACACTAACTGTGCTCCCCTGGTTGCCAATATATTCCGGTTTTGTTATGGAAGGGGCTTTATGATGTCTCCTTCTGATGATAAGCAGGCTGATATTATTGACGCTTTTAAAACTACATCCAGATATTCGGATGATATTTTAAACATTAATTAATTCAAATATACCCTTCAGTGCTTCAACTTAATTAAGCTAATGCCTCTGATACCGAAGCCACATTTTTAGACTTGCATTTGTCCATTTCTAATGATATTGTTTCTACCAAAATTTATAATAACATGACGATTTTGATTTTGAAATTGCCAATTTCCCATTTGTAGATGGTGATGTTCCTCGCTCTACATCCTATGGAGCCTATATCTCTCAACTCATTCGTTTTTCTAGAGCATCTAGCCACGTTGCTGACTTCAACACTCGCAATAAATTGTTAACTCAGAAATTTCTAAAACAAGGCTATCGGTATCATAAACTTCGTAAAACCTTTTCTAAATTTTATTGATGATACCATGATTTGATATCTAAATTCCAAGTTGAACTTAAATCTCTCTTGCGCCAAGGACTTCAGGAACCTGAATTCTATGGTGAATAGGTGTATAAATTGAAGAAGATTGTTGGCTTTAATAAATTTTCAGCGCAGTTTGTTAAAATAATTTCCCATTATAAAAATATTGGCTATAACAACAATGTATTGCAACAAACTGCATGCTTGTTGGTCAACCCAATCACATTTGGCAAAAATAGTAAGTGAGTATGATCAGGAAATACCACAATCACAGACTGAAGACAAACCCATGGAACCGCGAGGAAGAGCCACACAACAATCACGAGACACCAGGAAGACAAACTAAGCAAAGCAACCAGCTCTCTCTTCCCCATCAAGATGATTGCAAAACTTGAATTGACATAAAGTAACGTACAACAAAACATAGAACAATTACAGACTCCCACAATGGGAGTAACAATAAACAACAAGTCAACAACAACAGAACCACCGCCTTAGAACAGACAGCAGTCAAAGCCACCGAGGGGCTTAAATGCATTATATTGGTACCAAATCTTTGCCCTAGATTCTGCTGTTATTGAAGTACAAGAAATGTTCAGCTCGCATGGAAGCCTTCTAACTATTGCAATGTATCATCACGGAGAAACACTCTAATCAAATTAACACAAAGAAAAGGGCTCACGACTCACAGATAGTCAGAGCTTGACGTTTACGGACCACACCAAGAATGTCACCCAAAAGTCGCCTGATAGTGTATTATGGACCAATGCAACGAAACATAAAACAAAACATAGAACAATTACAGACTCCCACAATGGGAATAGCAATAGACAACAACAAAACAACAACAGAACCACCGCCTTAGAACGGACATCAGTCTAAGCCACTAGGGCAACTTAGCTTTACGCTTTAATTGCACGCTGGTGGGTCGGACTTCAGACACTATGACGGTTCCGACTTAAAGAATTATCTATTGATGAGATGGTAGGGGCTTGACGCTTTGGCTGTTGTCAGGCCTACCGGGGTTTACCTGTTGGATTTCTTTTGCTCCGGTATTCAGTTTTATGTACAGTTGGGTCCTTATCTTTGCTTTATCTCCTTTCTATACCTTGATTTATATGTTCTAAGAGATGAAGCATGGATAAGTTAGGGGTCTTTATGCAAACCAAACATCTATGTGTCTTGATCCATATCTGAACTAAGGGTGAGGTTAGCGCAGTGAAACCAGTTTAAGCCCTCCAGTAAAATATTTTACTGACCATGCCAAGGCGGTACTTCTTTTGTGAATCATTTGTTTTATTTATGTCTTGTGTTTGTCATGGTTTCGCATCTGTTCATTGCTGCCTTGTGGTCACCTGCTGGAAAAGGGCTGGCCTCTTGGCTCTTGTTTGTGATGTTTAATTGTTATTTTGTCACTTTCCCATGTGATATCCTGGGTCAGATGTGTTACTTAATTGTATGGATTCCTGATCTTTGTCGTCTTTCTTACTTTGAAAACAATCCAACTTCAAGCAGCCAGATTCATAAAAAGGACTTCAGGTCGGGGGAAGATGGTTATGTAACAAACATGCTCAAAGACCTAGAACTGGCCAGTCTGCAATAACGGCGCAAATTTAACAAACTTGTATTTTTGTTTAAAATAGCAGGGAGTATGGTGCCAGCCATCAAATCTGATGATTATTTAATACCACAACGACAGAAACGAAGAATTAAAGGTAAACAGTTCAGTGACTATCAATGCTCAAATATACATGTAGTAGAGAAAGTGTTACAAGTGATTCTATGTGCTTTATCGTGGACAACTATCGACCATACCAGTTTAGACATTCATTCTTTATAGACAGTGTTATCAAGTGGAGCTATCTACCGGACAGCATCGTGCACACAGAGACAGTTGCGTGCTTCAAATCAGCTCTCCACAAGCGCGACTCAATTCGCGCTCTCTCTCCCATAGTATTAATACCAGAATTGGTCCTATTACGTAGAAGATATAGACAGATACAGACACGTGCGATTTCGTTTGTTGGATTATGTCGCGTGCGAAGTCGTCGTTGCATAGGTCCATAATACACTATCAGGCGACTTTTGAGTGACATTCTGGGTGTGGTTCGTAACGTCTTTTGTTTCAGTACTATACTGGTGTGTCTGACCTTACACATAACAAACTGTCGTCATTTTACCTCGCTCCGTTCAGTGCTCTTCCTTGGTCCAATAGTGGTGACTTCCATCTAAATTACTTTGTAGGCGTGTAACTGTCCGCAGTTACGGGTATAATACGTTGGTGCAGCGTATTGGATGTAATATGCAACTTACAAACCCTGCTGTTTGTGATATGATTATATTTAGCCTATATGAGCAATAAACCACCCTTGGTGGGTGAGCATGCCTTTCCACTGACAGAGTTTGTTGGCTAGTCGGCTAACGTTATTTGGTGGCAGCAGTGGCTTACCCATGTGATTCCCAGGCCAAGTTTCAGAACGCAATTTCTTGGAGGGGAAAGAAATGCGATGGTTTGCAGTCAGGGGTATAATATATTGGATGTAAATGTGATGCCATTGTAAGCAACAAACCACCTTAAGTAGTTGAGCATGCTTTTCCAATGGTGGAGTTTCTTATCCACGGTAACCCAGGCGCGATCCATTCCGTTACTCTGCATTCAACCTGCATCCGCTGTGTGCTAGGGAACGAATATATCTATAGTCTCCTGCATCCGCTGTCTATAAGAGTCTCCTGTATTGACTATCTGTTACATATATTGAGAGTTTCCTGCATCATTGCCTGTTAGAAAGTCTCCTGAACCCATCATAGTCCCTTGCATCCACTGCCTGTTAGCAAGTCTACTGCATCCGTTTTCTTTTATAGAGTCTCCTGCATCTGCTGTCACTTATAGGCTCCTACAATCGCTGTCTGTTAGGGAGTATACTTCACCCGCTGTCTGATATAGGGTCTCCTGCATCCGCTGCATGTTAAAGTCTCCTGCATCCTTTTTCTATAAGCCAGACTCCTGCATTGGCTCTCTGGTATAGAGTCCATCATCCAATTTCTGATAGCAAGTCTCCAGAATCCGCAGCCTGTTATAGTCTAGGTCATTCGCTATCGAGTTTGATATATATTGCAGATTCAAATAGTTTTTCATGAGCAAACTCAAACAAATCAGCCTATAATGAAATGTGATGCATGCTTTCAAAGAGGAATTAATTTTCATTTAGTCATGTAATTATACTCTGTTCTGTAAATTATGCAAATAAATGTTAGCTGATTCCTTATTGAATGATTCATTGTTTGATTCTTGTTGGAATGTTGACGTTAACTTTACTCTTTAAGTTAGTGTAACATTGGCCCAAAATTTCATTGCCTCCTTAAAGTTAAGTACTACCTTAGGTAAGCATTGATATTTCAACATGATATTTTAAATTTATTGCCAGGCTCAATGCAGTACATATGGTCGAAGATGTCATTGTGATCTACAGAATACATGTACATGAAACGATTTGGGTTTTAAAAAGTTTGAAACGTAACTTAATCAATACTTAGCTAAGGTAATACTTAATTTTAAGGAGATATTGGACCAAATACCTTTCTGTTGCTTTGATATTTACTGTCAAGCGTCAGTGATAAAGTACAGTATGAGCAGATATATTTTTCAGGGATATATTGATATTAAAACAAGTATATTTGACCAGGCTCCGAAATTATAAAACATTTTTTTCTTGCTCAACACATCAAAGCATGAAATTTATCTTGCTTATAAATGTTAAAATGCCAATAATTTTTGGCATTTTAACATTTATTAGCATGATAAATATACCCTATGAGAGTTTTAAACCACGAAAAGACTTTATGTTTTACCATTTTAGATTTTATGAGCATTTGAAATTACATGCTCAGAAGAGGTGAGCCTGAAAAATTTATTTAACCTCAGGGCCAGGGTATACCACGACCATAAATCATAGACCAAGCCATGGCACCAAGAGAGAGAGAGAGAGAGAGAGAGAGAGAGAGAGAGAGAGAGAGAGAGACTAGAATGCAAACAAATATACACACATAAATGAGCTGTGACATGATAAAACCAACAAAATGGCTATGCATCCAACAAAGACTCACACCAGCCTAGGCATCCGTCCAGTCTGATCAGAATCCTTGGTGTCCGCATGAAGAAAGCTTGGGTCCTTCGCTATCTTTTAAGTGCAAAAGTAAGACTGATCAGACTGGGTGGATGTCCAGGATGATCTGAGGCTTCACTGGGCGTACACTCATTTCGTTGGTGTTGCCATGTTGCGTCTCAATTATAAAAGCAAGAATGCAGTAAGCAAAGAATAAGCTCTCTCTTTCTCAGCCAAACTAGAAAGCATGCACAAAGAACTGCATTAAAAACAAAGACTACGACCCCACATTCAACTGGAGCAACAACAACTAACTAACAACAACAAGTTCAGGATCTGAAGCTTTCTCAAAAGTGAAAAACAAAGGAACCAATCTTAACAGAGGCTACGGCTGGTTTGCTCACTCTTTTTTACAGACAGGCTTTCGCATGGCCGGGTAAAATCAAAATATTAAACTATCCACAGTAACAGACAATCATTATATTTCTAAAGCACACCATGTTTTGATATTGTTTTTTGTGGGAAGTTTTCACTTGATTGTATTTACAGATAAACAACACCCTCTACGAAATAAACAACTTTATCACTTTATTACTCATATCTATGGTGAATGACAAAGAAACCAGAGACATTATACTTCATGATAGAAATCAAATACTGTTGTATACTGTCATCGCTGTTAAAACATTCCTGCCTGGGTCCAGTACCTCTTGCATTCAGTAATTTCCCATGCTGATGTATCCAGCGGGGCTTGAGGTTTAGTTTGATCCATCCATAATATGTGAGGCTCTGGACAGCCGCTAGACAGCCGCTGCTCGACGATGCGATAAGTATCAAATTCTCGTCTGCTGACTCATTTGATTCTCTCTCTCAGAAGTTCAAACTCTTTGTCATCTATAATCTCTCTCTCTGGCTGACAGGGGTGCCAATACGATGTCATCGAGATGCCTACCTACTGTTTTGTGTTAGCTCTCTTTCTCTCTCTCTCTCTCTCTCTCTCTCTCTCTCTCTCTGGAGAATGTTCAACATAAGCTGCAATATTAGCTATATGGAAGTTGATAAATCACAAAAAATAAATGATTGCTGGACATAAATTATAATGACTCGGTTAAATGTTTAGTAGAGAAAAGTAAAGTCTTAAAGACAACTAACTCATTTAAAACTAATGTGTTGCTTTTCTTTGTAAATTTAACCCTTTTCATTCTGATGGGTTTTACTATACTGTGATACATATTGAAAAAATATTTTAATACAATAAGCATGTATATGTCTATTTTGTATTTTAAGGGATCACAGGTTGAAAATTCAACATTTTAATCTATTTCTGTCTGTGAACATTGTTTTAATCTTAGCAAACAGTGCAAACCCTGATAAAATGCCGCATAATGTTGCATTTCATATGGGTCTCCACTGTTTGCCAGGGTTACTGGTTTATGGGTATCTACATGCGCGAATCCAGAGGGGGGGGGGGGGCAGGGGATCTGGACCCCCCCCCCTGAAAAATCATAAAATATAGGGGTTTCTAGCAATACAGGTCTGGATCCCCTGAAAAATCACAAAGCTACCGAGCCAGCATTCAATGTTAAGCCATCATCGGTATGCCAGCGAAACGCTAAATGATGCCCCGCTTATTCCCTCACCAACTAAAAAAAACGTTGCCAAAGTTGGACCCCTCTGACAAAACTTTCTTGATCCACGCAAGATCCAGAATGAAAAGGGTTAAATAGGCTAGTCCATCTGATAATTCCAAAGACATAAAGTATTTCCCAAAACATCCATCATAGCTATCCTGCAGGATTGCGTGTACATTACAGAATTTGGAGTATGCGAGCATTGTTCAAAGTAAAGGCTCTAGAAATACTGTGAGGATGTTTTGGCATCTTATCAGTGTCTGCACTGTTTTTCCTCATATAAACATACTAAACATCTGAACTAATTACATTTATTATAAACAAACCGTTACAATAAATAATAGAATATTCCTACGCAATAAAACAGTAAGACTAAGATAGTAGGTGCTTTTAAATGACGTTGTATCATACATTGCATGCTTATCCAATGGAAATATTTGGAGAATGACTATGGATCGGGCTCAATATAGACTCAATATGGAGCCTTCTTTCAACCTAAAACAATAGAATTCCATTCTTTTCATATGCCATTATCAGTTGAGCCAGTGCATGAGATTTCCAACAATGTGGTATGTGCGACCAGCAAAGCCTCAGATCATCCTGCGCATACGCGCAGTATGATCAGAGCATTTGCTAGTCGCTTGTGTATTCCATGACTGTTAAGCTACTGACTGAACACCACTTGGAGTTTCTAAGCTTAAAAGAAGGCTGCACAGGCTCGTCAGAGTCTACACTTGTCAACATGTTAATTTGTTGAAAATCTCATGTCACGGCTCAGTTACGGTGTTCATTAAATGTCTGGCTGGTACAGTTTCATTGAGTCCATACAACAGAGAAGCCATGTTGTGCAAAACGATGATTTGGATAACATCTATGGTGTGGTTTGCGTATGTTCTATAAGCTGTTTGTGTGTTGATTTCCGCATGACCTTGGAACTACTTTAGCTAACAATTCCCCATATTTTCTAGGCTAGAATCTTTGATGCCTCTGAAAATGAAAACGAAATATGATCACAAAATTTTGTTGAAACGTTAGTGTAAATCAATATTACAAAACAAAATATTTCTAAAATAGAATTACAGTGACATCAAAATTTTGCATTCATTTTGGTTTTGAAGAATGACTTTACCATCTTTTAAGACATGTATTTTGTGAGCTCAAAAGAATGAGACGATACTATTGAGTAATGCTACGTTTACATTATGTCTCTGGCGGCCATAGCAGTCATGATTTCGACCACCGTGGACGAAACGAGGTGACTGTATCACAACGCAGGGGAACGGGGTCGAAAAACGTAGCTCGCCGTGGTTGCCTTGATCGCCGGGACAGATTTTTAAACAGTCAAAAGATTTGCCACGGCAGCCACGGCGGGATTGACCTACTTAAATGTGCCATAGTAGAACGGGGAGAACGCAACAAAACGTGACGGAACGTAACAGACCTTAACACAACTTGGAGATGTCCGTAGCGGGACGGCTTGTTACGAGACGGCAACCCAAGGTCTGTCAAGGTCTATCAAGTTCTGTTGCGGTCTGCCACGTTCTCTTAACCCGACCTCACAGCTCGAACCTGAGAATGGAGTCTAAGAAATTCAGATAAATGGATCTGAGGAGGAAAGTAGTGACAAGGGTAGAAATAATCATTACTGAATGGACTTGGGTAGTTTCATTGTATTATAGAGGTGTCATAGGCTATAATTTCACGCGGCAGAATATTACATTTATTTCTCTGAAGATCAGTCAGTGTAGACATTGATAAAATGTTGCATTGTGCGCCATTTTATTAGAATCTTCTGTGTTTTTTTAAAAAAATACTCATAAATGAGTCACTAGAGTACAAGGGTTAATGCTGATACCAATGAGTGGTGTTATTGTTTCAAGACTCTCATCGAATAGTTTCGAAGAGCTTTGGAGGCATGAAATGCGCTAACATCTTCGATGCGAAATTCTCTTGCTCTAAAAAGTGAGAAAAGTCCCAATTGTTGCATTCGTTCTTCCGAAAACCATGCCCGCACTTTGCATCCGTCTTTAACCTTCCTGCTAGACGATCATTCTTCTTTACAGCTGCTGGTGGCCTCCATGCTGCCGCAAAGGCTAGATGTACGCTCCTAGCAATTATATAAATACCTAATCGGCTTCTTCATTGCCATTACATGTAATGATGTTTTTGATCAAGGATGCATAATCTAACGATTGCAGCAGCTTTGCTGACCTCCTCTTTATACCGTGGGCATATTGGGGCTCAAACACCATCCATCGCCCACGATTCATCGTAGAAAACCTTGACAGAACTTGATAGACGTAGCAGAACTTGATCGCAACGTTACAAAACGTGAGAGTTCCCAACAGAACGTGGCAGGCCGGTAGGAAACGTAGAACCATCCATCGCAGACCGTAGCGCGCCGGCGAGCCTATATATGTCACGGCGGATCTTGACAGACCGTGAGAAAACGTAGAGAGACTTAACAGAACTTTAACACAAAGACAAAAATGACTAAAAACACCACGGCGAGCTACGTTTCTGGCTACCGTGACTGCCGGGAACATAGTGTAAACCTAGCATTACCACGACATATATTTCAATTAAGAAATAAGTTAGTTTATGCATTATGACAACTTCTTATCAGTATGAGTTTAGCAGCTTTGGACTTTTCATGGACTGTCTCGCTACAGTTTGAATACAGGGAGTGGACATACTTATGCAGCATTCGATAACACATATTAATTGACTTTTCGCTTACTGTAAAGGCGGCAACTTTAATATTCATATCCGGGCGTGGTTCGGTTATTTCATCTGCTTAGGACGGGAAATCAGGTTTTATTTATAACTTGGTAGAGAGTTAATAATTTAAGCTTTTTGGCGTGCATTGCATGAAAATCCTAACCGTATACACACTGAACTCACATTTATTAACCCTTAAAGCTGCATACTCAGTAACTATGAACATTTTTGGAAAAAAATTATTTTCTTTTTAAATCATTTGTAAAAGTAGAGTTAAGCTATGTTTTCACAATAAAAATATTCAGTACAGCTGAAAACTGCATGGAAAAGTGAATCATCTTATCAAATAGGTGTATTTTCTTCTTGTTGGTAATTATTTGCGTCCCTCCAATAATTATAGACCGTTGAATTTTAACATAAATGCAGTTGTTTTGATAGTGATAACTTGTTAAGATTTACGAAAATGGTAAAATGTTAACCTGAATTTGAGTATTTTTACTGCGTTCTTGAAAAATAAAAACATTATTCTTAAAATTAGATGATCAAAAGTTACAGACTATGCAGCTTTAAAGTGCATAATCACAAAATGTATATTTTTTGTCGTCCACTAAAATATTTGGAACCTCACGGACAAACAGCGTGGACCCAGATCAGACTGCTCCTGATCTGGGTCCACAATGTTTGCCTCTATGCTTATGTTCAATAGACATTTTCAGATGCAGTTATTTAAATGGCGTTTTAAGGACTAAATAATGTGTTTTGCGTCTATACTTAGGTAATGGCGCAAGATGATACATTTATTTTGAAAAAAACCACGGCCGATTTTCAGCATTTACCTATGTCTAAGGTAGACCAGTCCTAATTACGCATTCATGAGGCGCCGACTTTACAGTAAGCGAAAAGTCAAATAATACCTATGTGGCACACGATTACACCTACCTACATAATCGAGTTCCCCATCACCATCTGTATCTAATATGTTGAACAGATCCTGCACCTCTTGGTCTGTTAACTGCTCACCTAAGGTCTTTAAGGCGAATCCTAGCTCCCTTTTGTTCAGTTTACCGCTATTATCCCTGTCGAATATTCTGAGGAAAAAAATACAAATGATGAGCAGGACAGTGACTTACTGTCCTGCCAGCCAAGAATGACAGTGACTTTATGTTTTGTTTACAAAGTTATCAGGGTTTTATTATCGATAGATCACTTGTGTATTAACCATATCCGCTGGATAGGGTTAATACACAAGTGATCTATCGATTCGCGTTAGCTCAAGTGAAGTGTACATGTTAGTGTTTTACTTAGCAATTGTAAACAAAGTATTACGTCACTGTCACTCTTGGTTGGCACGACAGTAGTGGTAGAGTGTTAGGTCGAGAAGTCGCTAATTCGAGACTCATTAGAAGCGCAGCGTTGTATCTTTGAAAAAAAAAACAACAACACTATATCCTCTGGTTGGTACCGGTTCAACTCAGGAAGAGGGGGGAAATCGTCCCCACATGACTGAAAAATTGTTGACTGCCAGGACCTAAAGTATCAAAACAAAAATAGTTAACAAGTGAGTATGATCAGGAAATACCACAGTCACAAACTGCAGACAAACCTATGGCACCGCTAAGAAGAGACACACAGCAATCACGAGACACCAGGAAGACAACTAAGCAAAGCAATCAGTCAAGATAATTGCAAAACTAGAATGTACATAAAGTAACGTACAACAAAACATAGAACAATTACAGACTCCCACAATGGAAGTAACAATAAACAACAAGTCAACAACAACAACAGAACTACCGCCTTAGAATGGACAGCAGTCTAAGCCACAGGGGGGGGGGGAGGTTAAATGCATTGTACTGGTACCAAATCTTCGCCCTAGATTCTACTGTTTTTGAAGTACAAGAAATGTTTAGCTCGCATGGAAGCCCTCTAACTATTGCAATGTATCATCATGGAGAACACTATAATCAAATTAACACACTAAGATGAAACAAAGAAAAGGGCTCATGACTCACAGATAGTCAGAAACTGAAAAAAACAACAACAAATGAACGAGCTTATTATAAAATGACTTTGGAACATGCAATAAGCAGTTTTTAAACGTATACCCATCGAAAACAAGTGGGTTTGAGTTCTCATTGTTTGGTTTGAATTGTCCACTACTTCCATTCTTTGTGTGTATGAGCAGCGAAGATAGGCCTAGAGGTTATGAAACCTTTTTCTAGCCTTGCTCAACGGAGTAAGAAAGCTTGACTGCTCATTTACACTAAAATTCACAAAAATGTACTTTAATGCTATAAAACACACAGATTGTGTATTTATCCTGCTAATAAATATTAAAATGCCAACAATAAAATACAACTCTTTGTTAGGTGCAAATTAAACCTTTTTCGGGAGGTGTTAAAAGATGGCCATGTCATTTATCAGATTGCAGTGTCCTTATAATTTCAACATATAATCTATCTAATCGATCATCTGTATTTAATTTGTTCGAAGAGCAATTTTTCTCAAGTAACAGCTTTAACAAAGCACTATGAATGGTGAATTATTTGTTTCCCAATTAATTAAAACACAAAAATGAAATGATTTACTGTAATTAAAAATCAGGTGAGGTCACAAACATTTTTACAAAACTGTGACGATATGTTACTGTGTGACTTTGGGGGAAAATTCCAACTTATAAAATGTGCAGTATTAGAAAACACCTAACTAGATATAAAGCAATTGTGTGCAGTGTACTTTGAAATGCTATATCAAATACAATTAATTTAGAAGCAGCAATGTTCAACTATCAGAATCTGATGCTTGATAGGCTTTGTTTATACAAAGTGAAAAAAAACCCAAGTGAAAATACATGTACTAAAACCTTTCTACTGTCCTGCCAGCCAAGAGTGACAGTGACGACATGTTTTGTTTACAAAGTTATCAGGGACTTATAATCGATAGACCACTTGTGTATTAATCCTATCCGCAGGATAGGATTAATACACAAGTGATCTATCGATTCGCGTTAGCTCAAGTAGAGTGTACATGTTAATGTTTAAGTTAACAATTGTAAACAAAAAATAACGTCACTGTCACTCTTGACTGGCAAGACAATACTGCCATTGGAAGTTAAGTTAAAAATGACGTCACAGCATATTTTGATAAATAGACATCGTCCACTGTTGTAAACGGGTAACTCAGTTTCGCTAACAGTGGACATATGATTCTTTTATCATTAAAATGTCGTCATTGGCTTAGCAAGGTGGTATGATGGTAGACCACCGTGCGAAGACCACTGTGCTCAAGTTTTGACGTCACTTTCAACTTATCTTCTGATTATTTGGGGATTTGTTTGTTAGTAAATTGGTTTGTTAGTAAATTAGTTTCTCTATTATTACAGTTAAACATAATGTCCAAATCGGGAAAGTCCGGTACAATTTGAGAATCAAATCAAGCCTCGGGTGTACATAAGGCGCATTACGTGTAGAGCTGTGTACGAACAGCTCCATTTTCTTAGCCCGAACTGGCGTAAGAAAAGTAGAACTTAATGTATTTTTCAATAAAATATCACTATAGCGATATTTTATTGAAAAAACAACAACATAAACTTCATTAATAACCGTTTGTAATGCTGCATTCACACTTGTAATTGTGTTGGCATGGTTTTTGTGATATCAACGTCACGTGATGTAACGTCAGCGTCATGCTATCAAAGTAGATCCTCGATGTACATCCAAGGTCTGATTCCACGGAATTCCACAGAATTGACCGAGGTCAGTAGTATAGGCGTCACTTTAGGGTCAATGACGTCACTTCCGGTCCAAGATGGCGGCCCCCACGACTTCCGGTCCAAGATGGCGGCCCCCATGACACCAAGATGGCGGCCCCCATGACACCAAGATGGCGGCCCCCACGAAATCAAGATGGCGGCCCCTGTGACGCGTTCGGTTACACCTCGGAGGGTGAGTCAACGCCCTAGACCACGAGAAGGTAGCGTCACGTCCTAGAGCGCGGTGTCATTCTTCTATATACAAGGGTGAGGGGCCTCTCAATTATTTCCAGGTGGGTTTTTTTACGAAGTTCAGAACGAGATCCAGTCTTTAATGGTGTAGCGCGTCGCAGCGCTCGGTTTATCCCGTTCCCCCGGTGGGCCCTTTTTTTCAGCACGGTCCTCTCACGTCTTTTGGGCGGGTTCGGCGTTTTCTTCTCCATTGTTTTGCCATCCAATAGCCTCTGGTACTTCTCGTCGTTCTTCTATATACAAGGGTGAGGGGCCTATCGAACGAACACGGATCTGGAGGAGTCTATATTCAGGATTTCTGGGAAGGTAGCGTATAGGATCAAGGTGTCGCTTTCCGGTAAGGGCTTGGCAAACTTCATTTCTAGTCGGCAGTGCCCTTGTCTCTTGACATTGAATGAGTAGTAAGGATCTATCTCCAACGCGTATAAGCAATAGCCTTTAACATAGTCATTTCGTTTAACGTTTATATCTTTCCGAAAGCACGTCAGCGTTCTGTAACAGTCCATGTACTGATCTGCTTCGTAATTGGGTCGTAAAGGCTGAGAGGGATATGAATGTCCATCAACGTAGAACGGGCTCCTCGCCATGCATATGGCGTCTGGCTAACTTAGGAGCATATTGCGCAATTATTTGCCGTTCGTCCTTTAGTATCTCAATGAATTCCAGTCCGAAGTTGCTGTCTTACGCCCTCCGTCCATGGACATTGCATTCATGTCCTTGCAATGCATCACGCCTACTATAGGACTGGTTGCAGATCAAACACCGGATCATTTTGTCTCTGTTTCTCTACCATCATACAGGTGTCATCCTTCTAACGATCATTGGATCATTGTAACCACCACCACCACCACCGACACCACCACCACCACCACCACCCACCACCACCACCCACCACCACCACCACCACCGACACCACCACCACCACCACCACCCACCACCACCACCCACCACCACCACCTCCACCACCCACCACCACCACCCAACACCACCACCACCCACCACCACCACCGACACCACCACCACCACCACCACCCACCACCACCACCCACCACCACCACCACCACCGACACCACCATCACCACCACCACCCACCACCACCACCCACCACCACCACCTCCACCACCCACCACCACCACCCAACACCACCACCACCCACCACCACCACCCACCACCACCACCACCTCCACCACCCACCACCACCACCCACCACCACCACCACCACCACCACCACAACCACCACCACCACCATCACCACCCATTCCCACCACATGGTGGACCATTGTTTCCTGACTGTACATTCACTGTATCCCCACTGTATCCTCACTTTACCCCAACTGAACCCTCACTGTATCCTCACTGTGACCCAATGTACCCTCACTGTATCCTCACTGTATCCTCACTGTACTCTCACTGTATCCCCACTGTATCCTCCCTGTACCCTCAATGTATCCTCCTTCCCTCCTCACCCTCTCCTCCTCCCTCCAAATCTCACTGTACCCAAACTGAACCCTCACTGTGCCCCAATGTACCCTCACTGTATCCCCACTGTACCCCTCTGTACCCTCACTGTAGCCCAACTGAACCCTCACTGTATCCTCACTGTGCCCCAATGTATCCTCACTGTATACTCACTGTACCCCACTGTACTCTCACTGTACCCCCACTGTATCCTCCCTGTACCCTCAATGTATCCTCCTTTCCTCCTCCTCCTCACCCTCTCCTCCTCCCTCCTAATCCCACTGTACCCCTATCCTCCCTGTACCCTCAATGTATCCTCCTTCCCTCCTCCTCCTCACCCTCTCCTCCTCCCTCCTAATCTCACTGTACCCAAACTGAACCCTCACTGTGCCCCAATGTACCCTCACTGTATCCCCACTGTATCCCTCTGTACCCTCACTGTAGCCCAATTGAACCCTCACTGTATCCTCACTGTGCCCCAATGTATCCTCACTGTATACTCACTGTACCCACTGTACTCTCACTGTACTCCCACTGTATCCTCCCTGTACCCTCAATGTATCCTCCTTTCCTACTCCTCCTCACCCTCTCCTCCTCCCTCCTAATCCCACTGTACCCCTCCTCCACCACCACCACCACCCACCACCACCACATGGTGGACCATTGTTTCCTGACTGTACATTCACTGTATCCTCACTGTATCCCACTGTACCCCAACTGAACCCTCACTGTATCATCACTGTGCCCCTCTGTACTCTCACTGTATCCCCACTGTATCCTCCCTGTACCCTCACTGTATCCCACTTTACCCCAACTGAACCCTCACTGTGCCCCAATGTACCCTCACTGTATCCTCACTGTATCCTCACTGTACTCTCAATGTATCCCCACTGTATCCTCCCTGTACCCTCAATGTATCCTCCTTCCCTCCTCCTCCTCACCCTCTCCTCCTCCCTCCTAATCTCACTGTACCCAAACTGAACCCTCACTGTGCCCCAATGTACCCTCACTGTATCCCCACTGTACCCCTCTGTACCCTCACTGTAGCCCAACTGAACCCTCATTGTATCCTCACTGTGCCCCAATGTATCCTCACTGTATACTCACTGTACCCCACTGTACTCTCACTGTACCCCCACTGTATCCTCCCTGTACCCTCAATGTATCCTCCTTTCCTCCTCCTCCTCACCCTCTCCTCCTCCCTCCTAATCCCACTGTACCCCAACTGAACCCTCACTGTGTCCCAATGTACCCTCACTGTATCCTCACTGTACCGCACTGTACTCCCACTGTATCCCCACTGTATCCTCCCTGTACCCTCACTGTATCCTCCTTCCCACCTCCTCCTCACCCTCTCCTCCTCCCTCCTAGCTCCATTATGAATTTGTACTGTCATGATCACTGTTTTTTAAGGCCATTATACTCGTTGTAGAACGTTCTATCATCGTAGGTTCACCGGTAATTGTGGGTTGACCATGATTATATAATGATTAAGCATAACAGTTTCGCTTTAAACAACCAGTCGTCAGCATTTACGCTATGTATAGTCTTCAGATGATGTACTATATTTAGCACATCCTGTCTATGGCATATTGGACACTGGAACTTGTATCTATGAGGCATAGTTTTGATCTGTTTTTAAACACCATTTAAAACGAAACTTTATGTATATCAGCTTGCTGGGCAAGCCTTTCCTTTTAAATCGAAACTTTTATAATACAAACGCGAACCTTCCTTTAAAAACGACACTTTTATGTATAACCTGGCAAGCCTTTCCTTTTAAATCTAAACGCTTATAATACAAGTGCGAGCCTTCCTTTTAAAACGACACTTTTATGTTTCAGCTTCCTGGGCAATGCTTTTCACGCGTTCTTATAACGCGAAGATGAATCACGCTATAAAAAAAACGTGTGGCGTTCGAAAACACCAAACGTTTGAGCTAAATAGTATCATTTAAACTGTTCAATTTACATGTTCGACTGTCATATTAGCTATGACTCGATTGCATACGATGCGCATTATATAGCGAGAGGTTTTTTCTGATGGGTCAATTAAAAGTAATATCGTTATAAATGTATATATCATAAGCCATACATTTCGCAATTCGTCTCTAGACTATGAACAGACGATACGTAAGTTGAATTTAGGGGTTAATTGTCTCATGTACCTACCTGTACACGAGCAGCGAAGGCTCTGGCGATACCAGCTTGTGTTAAGTCGTTGATGAATACTTTTAAGAAATCTTTATGAGCGTAGGACGCCTAGTCACTGCGAGAGTTAGGAAAGCTCTGTAATGCGATCATGAGTCGACTATTTAATGTCTACATACGATGATGTCATCCAAAATGGCCGTCTCGCATGCGCAGTGAAAGCATTTAATTAAACAACATCTATATGCGTACTTTGTACATTAGTTCTCAGGTAAATATAGACTCTGACAAAGGCGAAGAATGAGTGGTGTATTTATACACCCTAGACATTTAGCATGAAAAGGGCGAAAATCGCTTTTCTTTCCTAGTACACGCTATAGATACATCAAACGTCTGGTCCGATGGACAGGCTCATCTGCTTGAATAACGCACTCTGATCAGTAAATTCGATGTGGAACAGCGAAGACCCAACGCAATGATACAGCAAAGTCGTCCGTATTGAAAAGGTGGGTTTTCCGTGGGCCTGTTATTCTAAAAATACTCCTGAATTGTAAAATCGATAAGCGATTTCATTACATGGATCAAAGTGAAATATCCGGTCAGATCCAGTTAGCAGCTGATTATATTGGTGAATGAATTGAGACAGGCCCACGGAAAACCCACCTTTTCAATACGGACGACTTTGCTGTATCATTGCGTTGGGTCTTCGCTGTTCCACATCGAATTTACTGATCAGAGTGCGTTATTCAAGCAGATGAGCCTGTCCATCGGACCAGACGTTTGATGTATCTATAGCGTGTACTAGGAAAGAAAAGCGATTTTCGCCCTTTTCATGCTAAATGTCTAGGGTGTATAAATACACCACTCATTCTTCGCCTTTGTCAGAGTCTATATTTACCTGAGAACTAATGTACAAAGTACGCATATAGATGTTGTTTAATTAAATGCTTTCACTGCGCATGCGCGACGGCCATTTTGGATGACATCATCGTATGTAGACATTAAATAGTCGACTCATGATCGCATTACAGAGCTTTCCTAACTCTCGCAGTGACTAGGCGTCCTACGCTCATAAAGATTTCTTAAAAGTATTCATCAACGACTTAACACAAGCTGGTATCGCCAGAGCCTTCGCTGCTCGTGTACAGGTAGGTACATGAGACAATTAACCCCTAAATTCAACTTACGTATCGTCTGTTCATAGTCTAGAGACGAATTGCGAAATGTATGGCTTATGATATATACATTTATAACGATATTACTTTTAATTGACCCATCAGAAAAAACCTCTCGCTATATAATGCGCATCGTATGCAATCGAGTCATAGCTAATATGACAGTCGAACATGTAAATTGAACAGTTTAAATGATACTATTTAGCTCAAACGTTTGGTGTTTTCGAACGCCACACGTTTTTTTTATAGCGTGATTCATCTTCGCGTTATAAGAACGCGTGAAAAGCATTGCCCAGGAAGCTGAAACATAAAAGTGTCGTTTTAAAAGGAAGGCTCGCACTTGTATTATAAGCGTTTAGATTTAAAAGGAAAGGCTTGCCAGGTTATACATAAAAGTGTCGTTTTTAAAGGAAGGTTCGCGTTTGTATTATAAAAGTTTCGATTTAAAAGGAAAGGCTTGCCCAGCAAGCTGATATACATAAAGTTTCGTTTTAAATGGTGTTTAAAAACAGATCAAAACTATGCCTCATAGATACAAGTTCCAGTGTCCAATATGCCATAGACAGGATGTGCTAAATATAGTACATCATCTGAAGACTATACATAGCGTAAATGCTGACGACTGGTTGTTTAAAGCGAAACTGTTATGCTTAATCATTATATAATCATGGTCAACCCACAATTACCGGTGAACCTACGATGATAGAACGTTCTACAACGAGTATAATGGCCTTAAAAAACAGTGATCATGACAGTACAAATTCATAATGGAGCTAGGAGGGAGGAGGAGAGGGTGAGGAGGAGGTGGGAAGGAGGATACAGTGAGGGTACAGGGAGGATACAGTGGGGATACAGTGGGAGTACAGTGCGGTACAGTGAGGATACAGTGAGGGTACATTGGGACACAGTGAGGGTTCAGTTGGGGTACAGTGGGATTAGGAGGGAGGAGGAGAGGGTGAGGAGGAGGAGGAAAGGAGGATACATTGAGGGTACAGGGAGGATACAGTGGGGGTACAGTGAGAGTACAGTGGGGTACAGTGAGTATACAGTGAGGATACATTGGGGCACAGTGAGGATACAGTGAGGGTTCAGTTGGGCTACAGTGAGGGTACAGAGGGGTACAGTGGGGATACAGTGAGGGTACATTGGGGCACAGTGAGGGTTCAGTTTGGGTACAGTGAGATTAGGAGGGAGGAGGAGAGGGTGAGGAGGAGGAGGGAAGGAGGATACATTGAGGGTACAGGGAGGATACAGTGGGGATACATTGAGAGTACAGTGAGGATACAGTGAGGATACAGTGAGGGTACATTGGGGCACAGTGAGGGTTCAGTTGGGGTAAAGTGGGATACAGTGAGGGTACAGGGAGGATACAGTGGGGATACAGTGAGAGTACAGAGGGGCACAGTGATGATACAGTGAGGGTTCAGTTGGGGTACAGTGGGATACAGTGAGGATACAGTGAATGTACAGTCAGGAAACAATGGTCCACCATGTGGTGGTGGTGGGTGGTGGTGGTGGTGGAGGAGGGGTACAGTGGGATTAGGAGGGAGGAGGAGAGGGTGAGGAGGAGTAGGAAAGGAGGATACATTGAGGATACAGGGAGGATACAGTGGGAGTACAGTGAGAGTACAGTGGGTACAGTGAGTATACAGTGAGGATACATTGGGGCACAGTGAGGATACAGTGAGGGTTCAATTGGGCTACAGTGAGGGTACAGAGGGATACAGTGGGGATACAGTGAGGGTACATTGGGGCACAGTGAGGGTTCAGTTTGGGTACAGTGAGATTAGGAGGGAGGAGGAGAGGGTGAGGAGGAGGAGGGAAGGAGGATACATTGAGGGTACAGGGAGGATAGGGGTACAGTGGGATTAGGAGGGAGGAGGAGAGGGTGAGGAGGAGGAGGAAAGGAGGATACATTGAGGGTACAGGGAGGATACAGTGGGGGTACAGTGAGAGTACAGTGGGGTACAGTGAGTATACAGTGAGGATACATTGGGGCACAGTGAGGATACAGTGAGGGTTCAGTTGGGCTACAGTGAGGGTACAGAGGGGTACAGTGGGGATACAGTGAGGGTACATTGGGGCACAGTGAGGGTTCAGTTTGGGTACAGTGAGATTTGGAGGGAGGAGGAGAGGGTGAGGAGGGAAGGAGGATACATTGAGGGTACAGGGAGGATACAGTGGGGATACAGTGAGAGTACAGTGAGGATACAGTGAGGATACAGTGAGGGTACATTGGGTCACAGTGAGGATACAGTGAGGGTTCAGTTGGGGTAAAGTGAGGATACAGTGGGGATACAGTGAATGTACAGTCAGGAAACAATGGTCCACCATGTGGTGGGAATGGGTGGTGATGGTGGTGGTGGTGGTTGTGGTGGTGGTGGTGGTGGTGGTGGTGGGTGGTGGTGGTGGGTGGTGGAGGTGGTGGTGGTGGTGGGTGGTGGTGGTGGGTGGTGGTGGTGTTGGGTGGTGGTGGTGGGTGGTGGAGGTGGTGGTGGTGGGTGGTGGTGGTGGGTGGTGGTGGTGGTGGTGGTGTCGGTGGTGGTGGTGGTGGTGGGTGGTGGTGGTGGGTGGTGGTGGTGGTGGTGGTGTCGGTGGTGGTGGTGGGTGGTGGTGGTGTTGGGTGGTGGTGGTGGGTGGTGTCGGTGGTGGTGGTGGGTGGTGGTGGTGGGTGGTGGTGGTGGTGGTGGTGTCGGTGGTGGTGGTGGTGGTGGGTGGTGGTGGTGGGTGGTGGTGGTGGTGGTGGTGTCGGTGGTGGTGGTGGTGGTTACAATGATCCAATGATCGTAAGAAGGATGACACCCGTAAGATGGTAGAGAAACAGAGACAAAATGATCCGGTGTTTGATCTGCAACCAGTCCTATAGTAGGCGTGATGCATTGCAAGGACATGAATGCAATGTCCATGGACGGAGGGCGTAAGACAGCAACTTCGGACTGGAATTCATTGAGATACTAAAGGACGAACGGCAAATAATTGCGCAATATGCTCCTAAGTTAGCCAGACGCCATATGCATGGCGAGGAGCCCGTTCTACGTTGATGGACATTCATATCCCTCTCAGCCTTTACGACCCAATTACGAAGCAGATCAGTACATGGACTGTTACAGAACGCTGACGTGCTTTCGGAAAGATATAAACGTTAAACGAAATGACTATGTTAAAGGCTATTGCTTATACGCGTTGGAGATAGATCCTTACTACTCATTCAATGTCAAGAGACAAGGGCACTGCCGACTAGAAATGAAGTTTGCCAAGCCCTTACCGGAAAGCGACACCTTGATCCTATACGCTACCTTCCCAGAAATCCTGAATATAGACTCCTCCAGATCCGTGTTCGTTCGATAGGCCCCTCACCCTTGTATATAGAAGAACGACGAGAAGTACCAGAGGCTATTGGATGGCAAAACAATGGAGAAGAAAACGCCGAACCCGCCCAAAAGACGTGAGAGGACCGTGCTGAAAAAAAGGGCCCACCGGGGGAACGGGATAAACCGAGCGCTGCGACGCGCTACACCATTAAAGACTGGATCTCGTTCTGAACTTCGTAAAAAAACCCACCCGGAAATAATTGAGAGGCCCCTCACCCTTGTATATAGAAGAACGACACCGCGCTCTAGGACGTGACGCTACCTTCTCGTGGTCTAGGGCGTTGACTCACCCTCCGAGGTGTAACCGAACGCGTCACAGGGGCCGCCATCTTGACTTCGTGGGGGCCGCCATCTTGGTGTCGTGGGGGCCGCCATCTTGGACCGGAAGTCGTGGGGGCCGCCATCTTGGATCGGAAGTGACGTCATTGACCCCAAAGTGACGCCTATACTACTGAGGTCGTTCCGATTGGTTTGTACCTTAAATATTGTAAAATAGGAGAGTAGCTTTTTCATAAATTAACATTTCTCATCTCTCCAAGAGACGTTTTTAAGGTGAGCATTTGGAAGCGTCTAAATACATGTCTGTCTTGAGACAGTTCCAAATGATCACCTGAACAAAGGCATTTTGGAAGAAAAAAATGGAACGTTTTTAATCCTTAATGCGCCATTCACAAAAAGTCGTCTGCTTTTCTCGTCTGCTGAAATGCTTAAGAAGCCTCTATGGCAAACAGTGTGGACCCAGATCAGACTGCTCCTATAGGAGCAGTCTGTTCTGGGTCCACGCTGTTTGTTTCTATACTTAAATCGTCAGTAATGCTAGGCAATTATTTGCAGCAGACAAATTCAGCAGACGACATTTTCAGATGCATTTTTTGGCGCTTTTTAAAGGTTAAGATGAGGCAAAATCAACACAATGAGTATGCGCTGAGCAAAGACTCAGATCAGCCCAGTCTGATTAGTCTTCGCTATGCATTCAGAGGGTAATTATTGGGAAGACTCTTCTCAGACTGAGCGGATGCATAGGCTGATCTGAATTCTCGTGACGCACAGCAACATTGTTGTTTTGTTTATGCCGAAGAAAAATGAGTGTGCGCTAAGCAAAGACGGCTCATTTTTCGATGATTACGGACTGGTCACGACAAAAGTTACTGTAATAATTCTGCTTATAGACTTGTTGAGGAGGTTGAGGCATGAAAACTCAGTGATTGTGATACATAGTAGAATTGTGCAAACACAGGTGGGTTCCTTTTTGTATAGCTTGTGAATGAATTTTAAAGACTGTTGAGATTTTACAAATTGATTATCCCATCTTCAGCAGTGGCCGCTGACCATTACATCGTACTAAGGCTTACTGATCCCAAAGACATTAATATAGCCCTTATGCATTTGTGTGGTGTCTTTATTCATTCAAAAGATTATTCTTCAATCACAAATCAAGATCAATTTATGTCAAAGGACTTGTGAGCTATAGACATGTATGCTATATCTTCATATGCAGAAACTCGCAAGTGCATTTGCTGCCCACATACATAATGTAAGAATGTAGATACATTGTAAAAGACCAGACCAAAGTTACGATCACTAGCTTCACTTGATACATTTATTAGAGAGATTTGCGTTTGTACGATAAGTACCAAAATTTCGCGTGTTAGTCCATATATAGTTTGTACTTATATAAAGAAATACAATACAAATTACAGATGGAATTCAGAAAAAAAATCGCATATCTTATTTGAATATGTAGCTATGTATCATAGACCAATTGGGATGTGTACCTAATATATGCAAGCTTTAACTGGAAAATTGTGTGAACGATATTAAACAAGCCAAAATGCATGACCAGAGTCCCGTATTAAATACACATATTCAAATGATCCTAAAAACAAACACATTTAAAAAAAATATTCTCCAAGGTCACACATTCAGTTGAAATAATCTAATAAATAAGGGGCAAAATGGAAGCCCCACGCCATGCAAATATTGTTTTTCACAACAGTTTTTAAAATTCTGACATTAGCTATAGGAAACCTGAATGCTTCAAGGAGATCAAATCCTGGATCTGTTTTGCTAATGATCTCAACTTTCAATACCGCCTCGAACTCCTCTTGAGATATTTTCTCTGTAAATATTAATGTAAATATAAATGTATTACACTGTCACCATTTTGTGACCTAATACATAAAAGGCTAGAGGAGAGCATCACCATATTGCATTTTAAAACAAATGTTTATATACTTAACTACAAAAGAAACCTGGCACATACTGTGTGTCAATTTTTTGGTAGTAAATAAATACTACGCACACTTGTCTTTCCATTGCGTAAAGCTGAACATAGGTAGACTATTATGCACTGAGATTATTTGAAAAGATGAACTAATTTCAGACGTCAGCTATCAAAACGTCACGTAACCCCTAAAATCAATTTTCGCAAGAAAAAGAAACCACGCAAAGTTCACCAGTAACCGCTTTAGTACGATTCTTTGTTATTTCATTGACATCTTCTTGGCATTCAAATAAAGCATGCAGACATTGTTCAACCCAAAAGCCTATTTTCATTTTCTTAGCGTCATTTTTTTCGTTTTCAGCGTTTTATGAGCTTTTAAAAAGTACTGCCACTTTATCAACTTTTTTTACTTTGTATGATGTTTGGAATGCATTTTGACAATGGTTCAGTCCTTTTGAACTCCGTAGCTGCCGCCTATGTCCATTTAGCGACGTCAAGCGTTACAATTACATGCTGATATGTGTATACTGCAAAGCTTGAAATTCATACACGATTAAAGTAAAGTGTAGCCAATTGGCACTTTAACAAAGAAGACAGCACTCACTAAACGGCAAAATACGTTGACAAAGAAAAAAACGGTTATTAACCATAGTTTACATTGTTCCTTAATTGACGTTAAACTTGGTTTATTCCGCTTTGATTATTTAACGTGACGCGAAACATAAGTTTTGATTTTTGGAAAAAAAAATGCAAATTTTCAAAATGCACTTTTGTTTGTAATGGTATTGGATGTGCATACATGAAAAAAGTTTTTAAAAATATTTAGACATACATTCCCGAGTCAAAAGTGATAAAACGGTGTTTTTACCTCGTGACGTCATGTTCTATAATTGATAAATATATTTTTCGAATAATACTTCTTAATGTCTTGCTATTAAAATAAGCATATCGGCTTAGCTCTATAATTTGTTATTTACGAGTTTGAAACAAGTAAAAAGTTTCAGGTTTCTTTAGTAGCTCAGTATAATTACAACCTTCACCTTATACTTATGTTAACACACTATACGCCTTATGTCCTAATTATATGGCATATCCAAACAGCACAGAAGCAGATCAGAGGCCAAAAACGTGGCTTCTGTTCAGGGTCTTCACTGTTTTCTTACAAATTAGCCGTGAGATGTGATTTCCAACCATGTGACATTTTGACATGAATAGTCTCAGGCGAGCCCCTGTATGCTCACTTTAAGGATATTCATGTGGCCAATATGGCGTGGTGACTAAAATATGCGGGTGCTTTGACTTTTGAGCTGTAAAAAGACCAGTGTGCTCTTTTGCTCTGAATTTCAGAAATGATCATGAGAGTTACATAATATAGTTTATATTTTTGTTGCTGAATGAAATAAAAACAAGAAATAAATAAGTCAAATATTACCTTGAAGTTAGCCAATTTTTGCCTACCCGCTCTCCAATTTATCTCCATCGTAAATAAAAGTTTTTTTACACGAACATGTAGTGTGATATGCAATCCAGCAAAACGAATTCATAAAATTTCCAAAATTTATTTCACAAGGTCACTAATCATGCTTATTCGATAGCACCTAACACTCATAAAATAGCCGGCTAGGCGTAATGTACATGTATATCAACACCTGTGAACAGGGCTACCAATCAACTGCTTTCATAGGAAAATACAAAGAATACCTTTGTTCTCCAAATAATATTTGCTTCGAGATAATTGTGAGCAGAAATTCCTATGATGAACAAGCACAAGCCGATTCGTATAGGTTACATTGGGTTCTGTCTTATTGGAGGAAGTCGTTATAATTCCATGGCCGCGAAAAGCTAGCATGACCTTTGCATGGGGACAAAGCTTTTTAGTTGCTGGATGACAATGAAGTAAAACAAAAATCATGGCAGTAACGAGCAAACCACAAACATACAGCCAATCCCCATAGTGCAACACACTGAAAAATGTATGAGTAATTACTGCCATACACTGAAAACACTAGAGTAAAAATTGAGCTGATACTAGTAATCCATTAAGTTTAATTAATTTTTACTATGAATAGAACATAAAGATAAAAAATGTATTTAAAAATGAGAGTGATGTTTAATAAAAAAAAAAAGGTGGCAGCTCAGCTGTCATCTCTTTTGATACCAGCCTGAGGCATTTTTTTTATAGAATATGCACTCTAGATTGGGGTCAGGGGGCAAAGCCCTGGTTTAGAGCATTCACATGGCTTAAACTAGCTCCCAAGACACGCAATTATTTCATTACCTTCTGAGTGTCATCTGCTGATAACCTTTGCAAACAGATTGGACCCAGATCAGGTCAGACAATATGTGGGGCCTAATCTGGATCCAATCTGTTTGACACTCAAATGGTATTCCTAAAGAAGAATTTTGAAAAAGATGATTTTGAAAACAAAAACAAAAAACAACAGCAACAGCAAAAGCAGCAGACGACAAAAGAGTATCATAACATTTCCAGGGGGGGGGGGGGCAAAGAGTCAATACAATTTTTCCAGTTTATTCTTCAGAAAATCAAAGTTAGTGGCTTAAGAAACTATACTGGTTGCGCAGAGTGGTACGCGCATGCATTTTTTGCGTACACGTAGGCACTGCCTTGCCAGCTCACACTACCCATTTACTGTATTGGTGCGCAGGCTGATTTTGGACTAGGAACAAGCAGATTAATAGAAGCACACAAAGCATCGTGACAGTGGTTGAATAGTGGAAATATAATAATACAGAAACATGGTTACAAGCAGCTCACACAAATGAAAAAAGAGCTATAATAGCAGAACTTTTAATGCCTATGATGCAACCAGCAATGACCCAACGTGTCCAGCCTAATAGAGTCTCTGTCGACATTTGAAGTAAAATAAGACCTAAGACACAAAATAAGGTCCTTGTTCTGTAATGCACTATACACTTTTGCAATCATCAGAGCTGCTTATCTCTAATTGTGCAATTGCTGTCGTGTGGCAGCTATTGTTTTGTGCCTCTGGTGAATTGGTCTGTTATTGTGGTATTTATTGGTCATCCTCATGCAATTCTTGCGCGGATCCAGGGATTATTGCCAGGGGGTCCAGGTCCACTTGCCAGAAAATAGCTCTGACAACGTTGTTTTTTTGTTTTTTAGTCCTCAGCTTATTTTACAGTTTTACAGAGGGTGTCCAATGGTTATTTCAAAGAAAACTATTATTTTTAAAGGTTTCAGAGGGGGTCCAACTTTTTCAAGGGGGGGGGGGGAGGGGGCAACTTTTTCCATGGAGGATGGGGGGGGGGGGGTCCAATGGGTAATTTCTATAGAAACCCATATAACTTGTGACTTTCCAGGGGGGGCGGACCCCATATCCCCCTCTGGATCCGCACATGCGATTTCACAACTTATTTTTCTTATTTCAAAAGGAAACATTAGCTGTGGCTTCCCAAAAGATCCCTCTCAAGAAGACGATTCATTTGAGCACCAAAACAAATGTTTGGACTTATAGATAAGAAAATAATCACAGTTCTACGCTGAAAAATGCCTATCTGGACCTATGTTATGTAATGTGACAGAACCTCAAAACTGGATTTTAACCAGCACTATAAAAGCACTGTAAAACTCAAAAGCTATATATGAGTCAGCACATGAGCTTGTGGAACCTATCGCATTATCGAGCAACGAAAGCTCAGCCAAGCCTGTGCATCTCTACCAAATTGCTATGATATAGATAGTGACACGAGAATACGATGATACATGCACGAATCGAGACCCGCTTAGCCCTCACACGGTTTTTTGTATTTCGCTATGAAGTAGAAGGATTAGTAGACGTGTGTGTGTGTGTGTGTGTAAACTTATCTGTATAACTGACATGTATATTATTGCCAATGGCTATCGTATGAGGATTAGGTGCTATTGAATCAGCAAGAATAGTGACATTGTGAAATGAATTTTGGAAATTTTATATTCCGTGTTTGCTAGATCACATATTACACTACATGTTCGTGCAAAAAGCTTAAATTTATGATGAAGACAAATGGGAGAGTGGATAGACGAAAATTGGCTAACTTCAAGGTAATATTTAACTTATTTATTTTTTGCTTTTATTTCATTCAGTAACAAAAATATAACCTATATTATGCAATTCTTATGATTATTTCTGAAATTCGGAGCAAAAGAGCACATTAGTCTTGTTACAGCTCGAAATTCAAAGCACCCGCAGATTTTAGTCACCACGTCATATTGTCCACATGAATATCCTTAAGCTCCGAAACTCCAAATGATGTTCGGTCAGTAGCTTAACACTCGTAGAATATTCAAGCGACTATCAAAGGCTCTGATCAGACTGCGTGTATGTGCAGGCTGGTCTGAGCCTAAGCTGACCACCACATTGTTGGAAATCTCATGTCACGGCTCAATTGTTAAATTGAATAAAATCAAAACTAAGTAAACCCAATCAATAAGAATGGAAAAGCCCATTTGGCGTAAATGGGTTAACCCTTAAAACGCCACCTATAATTTGCAGCTGACGACAATTTCAAATTTTCCTGCTTTTTCAAAAATAACAAATAAGGTATAATATTTCATGAGAATCGTCTGCTGGCAGACGATTCTCATGAAATATCATTCCCTTTTTTTGAAATTTGGGAAAGATGTCGCAAAATGTGTCGTCTGCTGCAGTTGCGATTGGCGCTTTAAGGGCTAACATCTTATTGACTGGAGGAAAAGGTTCAGACGTCGATATTCTATGAGCAGAAATCTTAGAGACCTTTCCACTATCCGCCAGCTACGAATATAAGTTGCCTCCTAATAAAACCAACACAGTGGCACGTGCGTCCAGTGAAGACTTAGATCAGCCTGTCCATCCACTTAGTGTAATCAAAGTGTTCACTATGGGTAAATAAGCACCCATGGTATAGTCAAGTGGACATCAAAGCCTACAAAGTCTTCACTCGGTACTCATGCCACTTTATTGTTTTGTAATCCTAACTGGCAGTTTTTCGATCGCCAATGGCAATAAAATATTCGATATCATAAATATGCTCAAAATTTAGAGTATTGATTGTACAAAAAAAAACAGTTATCCGCTTAGCACTGACAAGAAATACAACAACAGTTATAGCTTTTGTTAAATGTTGCTTTGAAGAAAAAAAAAACAACAACAACAAACAGCATAAAACAAAGCAAAACTAAATTCAAGCAGCGACAACCCATCCCCCCAAAAAAGATAAGGAAAAATATATAAATGTTACATCGCTAGACAGATTTCCGATTTTTTGGAACTGTCTTTGTGCTGCTAAAACCAGCAATCATTCTAACGATATCAAAATAATTATTACATATTTTTGGCGACAAAAACCCTGTCATTTGGGAGAGACATAGAGCCTTTATAGAGTAAAAGATTATGCTAATAAACTTCACGCACTTGAAAGCTTGCATCATATCGATTCCTGTGTTTATCTTTTGAACTAATTCTGTTTTCATTATCCGCTCGAATTCTGCTTTGCACACTGTATCTGGAAAATAGTGAACAAGAAAATAACTTGGCCCCAAGGTTGTAAAACCTTTTTTCATGCCCACATTAAAGTAAGTAAGGGTGCAAAGATCAGGAATCGATACAATCAAGTACCACACCTGACCCAGGATACCAATGGGAAAGTGACAAACTCATAGTAGACACCACAAACGAGAGGCAAGATGTAAAATGTAATTTCAACTCCTCATAAAATGATGAAAAATAAAGACTTTTCTTCTCCGACGTTTATCATATTTATAAACGTTAAAATGCCAAAAATTGTTTTCATGCTTAGTTGAGTTAAAAACAACACGAAAAGGTTTTATACCCTTAGGATCTGATATTCACTTCAACATATACAGAAGGCACATAGCCTAAGGCAAAGGACATAAGAACTTCATAATATTGTACACTGTTGATCTTTGAGTCACTCTGATACAATATATTGCTAAGATATTCAACCATTTAGTTAATAATCTTGTATATAGCAAGCAAAACACTGTGCCATGAAATATATGTCTTACATGTACACATTATCATTTTTGGAAAATAGCTTAAAGCAAAAATTTACTGTTGACTGATGTAAAATAAAGTTTATTGTATCATCAGCATCACTGAAACATTGACATTCATTCACCTGATGATCTGATATGTATGATACCAATCAATCAATCAG
This sequence comes from Loripinus fragilis, assembly GCA_964019695.1. Lineage (NCBI taxonomy): Eukaryota > Metazoa > Mollusca > Bivalvia > Lucinida > Lucinidae > Loripinus > Loripinus fragilis. The sequence continues at coordinate 31,934,110 of OZ026514.1, forward strand.
TCAATCAATCCATCCATCCATCAATGAATCAATGAATCAATCAATCAATCAATCAAAAACGTTATTCCAAAATAAAGGCCTACGGCCCACAATATGAACTGTTTCAAATACATTAGATTGTATAATTAGATCGTGACCTACATTGATTCTGAGGTCAAACTGTGGATCATAAAAATGCACCGTTAAGTTTTAATGCTCATTAATCAAAAGTCCTTAAGATATGCTTCAAAATCTCTGAAATAGGTCACAGTGATATACATTTGAGGTCCAACGAGGTCCAATGTCTGGTAATAGGAACCATTATCACAAACTGTCATGTTCGTATATTAATTAATATTCGTAGTCTAAAAAAATTAGACCATGGCGAACATAATTTAGTTGGGGGTCAATCGTCCTGTCATAATGAACCATATGTATTACCCAGCTATATTAATCAAATATCAAATAATCTACAAGATATATGGCAAATTCACTGGGTCTTGACCCAAAGGTCATAGTTATCTACCGACCAATGAACGTTTCAGTTCAATGCCGTTGTTGAGTCTGAGACTTCAAATTATTGTCAATACGAGTTGTCTCTATTTGATTGTAACAATAACAGAAGAAAAGCGCAAAAAATGCCAATATAAGGTCATTTAATTTTAAAAAAATTAAAGGGCGCATGAGCTGGAGTGGGTTTAAAAGCGAAATTTACTACGGTGGGTCAGGCATCATATTCAATGATGACCCTAGCTTAAAGCTTCCATCACCAGCAATCTGATGGTGCTTGTCTTTGGCCTGGCCCACTGTAACCCAACTTGAGTTTTTTTTTATCTCTAACTATCCGCGAGCACATTCATTTGTTTCATCTTAGTGTGAATTTAAATAGATTTTTCTGTGTTGATGCAATGCACACGTTATGTAGCCTTTATGCGAGCTAAACTATATTTGAGTTTTAACAACAACATAATCTATGGCAAAGATTTGGCGTGATTGACATGCATTTAAGTTCCAATTGTCTTAATCTGCTGTGGTGGTTCTGTTGTTGTTGATTCATTGTTTATTTTTGCTTCCATTGTTTGTAGGGATCTGTGTATAGTTTTGTTTTGATTTGAATTACGTAATGTCCTTGTTTTGATGTGAATTACGTAATGTCCTATCTTGTTTTGCAATCATATTGACGAGAGAGAGAGAGAGAGAGAGAGAGATAGTTGGTTTACTTTAGTTGTCTTCCTGATGTCTTGTGTCTGTTAGTGTGCTGTGACTCTTCCTCCCAATGCCTGGGTGGGTTGGTATGCAGTGTTTGATTGTGGTATTTCCTGGCCATACTCACTTACTTTTTTTTTAAACATGAAACCCTTAGGGCTTCCCTCACTCTGCGCATGAGCCCTTTCCATTCACGAGCTCATGAACAGTACAAAACTGAATTGATTTCTGAAATATTGAATAATGTATTCTTGCTCCCCACCATTCTGTGTAGCAAGGATTATATAAAATAGTCATTGAACACAAATGGATTTATTAATGTAGAGTGTGAATAATTTGGACTCTGACCAAACTGCTTATCATTAGCGTTTTGTACTGATTGGTAGGTTATCGGTTCTTTATTAACGGTCAATATATTCAATAGCTGAAGGTCTAAAGCATTTTAGTGTAAGTTATTGTATGGTTTGTGCATACGTTCGTGAAGATAATCCATGAGCTTTGGTGAGTGGATTATCTCCTGTACATACGCACAATCATACAATAACTTTTTTTATTGCACCAGCATGCATGAGCACTTTGTTCATTGTGAGATATTTGGCGTTTAACTTTGGAATATCACCCGAAGGTGCAATAAAAATTTTAAAAAATTGAAACGTTTTATTTAAAAAGAAAGATAATACCCACTTGATTTCAAGTTATGTTCTGCCTTGATCCTCTTAATGTCATCTTTTGTGGGGTTTAATCCAAGGAACTGAAGTCCCTTTCGCAATTCTCTCCCTGATAAGACTCCATCCCCATTGACATCAAGCCTCTTGTATATACAGGCAATATCTAAAACAAACAAAATAATATTGTTTTAACCCTTTGTATACTGGAAACTTAGACAAACGGTGACGACCCGGATGAAATGAAGCAATAGGCGGCAGAGAAATTATCGTCGAGAAAATATCGACAGTATGGCTTCTCAGATGGAGAATTTAGAACTGGAAAAAAGCAAAATATTTTTTACGAGCTTAGAACAACTTGATTTTATTCATATTATTCGCAGAAGGCCACGAGTTAACAGCCATAAAGAAATTTTAGATGCTTTAGGGAGCATAGGCATATTGCCAGAAAGCGCGATGGAAATACATGTAATGTCAATTCTAGAGGCCTTGTATTTCAAAGACGGGCTATTTAACGGTAGACGAGGTGGAAATACTAGAAGAGGACTATTCCAAAGATGTCGAGGTGGCAAGGGACTGTTTAGGCCTACTTTGATCTAATAAATCCTCTGGTCTCTCACAGGGAACACAGAAGACAGGCAAATCTTATGGTAGGAAAGCTAATACTCGCTAGTAATATACGGGCATGTTAGCAATCTGAACAATTTGCTAATATTGAACAGCGAAAAAAAAAATATAGATACATTTCGCTAAAATCAAATATAAATGAGAGGGACCACAAAATAAATACAAGCTATTTTGACTGTAATCGCCAATTAGACTGTACCGTTCAAATATCGAGTGCGTGTAACTGAACTGAATCGTATTGAAACAGACGAGATACCCCCAGCTTCGACTTGGTGAACTGTAGATAAAAGTACTCCTGGAAAAAAACACGAGAATTGGGAAAACATTTCATGTGAAGAGGGTGCATTGTTAATCATATTATGATACCTGAAAACCGCATAAATCCAGATCAGCCTGCTTTCAATGGAGCAGCCTGGTAAAGGTGTTTCACTTTTTCGATTTCAGTTTTACTTTTGTTACAACTTATAGAGATTATCAAGTGGACTGCTAGATATGTTAATATAATGAGTGCATACATTTTTTCGAGAATCTGATGTGTCGTCTGGCAAAACAGAAGTCAAAATCGAATTTACATCCCCTCGGCGAAGGTTGAGAAACGTATAAATCACAATACATAAATCCCATTTCTCCAAACTCTAAGTTCACCATAAGTATCATGCAGACCATAGTTAAAATCCTATCAACTATTTTTCAGCGCTAGTTCAATAAAAGATAAACTCATCTGTACAATTCCAATATATAACCTATCAACCTGACCCAGAAGTCAGGGGTGTGTGAGAGGTCATATGTTTTGCTTCCATGTTAGTCAATAGTTCTTTTCATTTAATTTGATATGCACCATGACCACATTCAGATATTTTTTACCATGAAACCACCCGGTCCAAAGGCTGAGGGTGTGTGTAAGGACAGAAGGTGCTCTAAGTAAGAAGGCAAATATCAGGAATCGATACAATTAAGTACGACACCTGACACAGGAAACCACAAGGGAAAGTAACAAAACACAAGAAATCATCACATACAATAGAGCCAAGAGGTTGGCCCTTTTCCAGCAGGTGACCACAAGACTGCAATGAACGGACAAGGAAGCATGACAAATACGAAACATAAATAGCAAAAAGGATCCACAATAGAAAGAGATGTCGTTTGAAGATATTTCTATTTTTAGCTCTATACCAATTTTTGTTCAGTCGACGGAACCGTTGTGCAATATTGTTAATGGGTATTATGAGGAACATTTATGTAAAATACTTTTGAATTTGGGCCAGTGGTTCAGGAGGAATTGTCATTTAAAGACATTTCTATTTTTACCTTTGGCAGCCCTTTTGTACAGCGGAGTGAAGCCATTTGTGAAATTTTGGTAGAGTGCATTATGGGGAATGTTCATGTGAAATTATATTTAATTTGGACCAGTGGCTTAGGAGTATATGCCGTTTAGCTAAATTGGGCCAGTTGTTCAGGAGGAGTTGTCGCGCTTTTAGCGTTGGTGGCCACTTTGTTCAGTTGAGTAGAGCCATTTGTGCAATTTCGGATAGAGCATAATGGGGAGCATTCATGTGAAATTTTTAGTATAAATATGAAATAGTGGTTAAGGAGTAAATTTCGTTAAAATATTTTTCTTTTTAATTATAGCCGTCATTTATTTCAGTGGACCAGAACCAATTGTGCAATCTTGGCACAGGGCATTTAAAGATAAATTACGAACGAAGCTCGACGGACGACATACGGTGGAGGCATTATAGATTACCTGAAGTCCGTGGCCCAGGTCAGCTAAAATGGAAAAAAAAATAGACACACCTTTACAAATTAACACCGTTTATGGTTACATTGTATATTGACGAATTAGTTTCGTAACGACGCAGATTCAAGAACATGGACGGAATGCAGTGTATGGAATTGCTATCACAATACATACTTTCTTTCTCTGATTCTGTCAGTTCTCTATCCTTGCTTTGTTCCACATAGTCATCAAACTCTTCTTGCTGTTCGTCTTCATCCTAGAAAAGCAAATAGTTGAATATTCATTGGTTTAGATAAACAAAAATTTTCAGTGTAAAATTGTAAATATTTTCTTTCCCATCAATTTTAACATATGGTTTGGGTGCTTAAAAGAACCGTCTCATTGAGACGGTTCTTTTGAGTACCCAAAACACATATTTTTGTTGAGAAATAAGAACATTAAATTTTCGTTACGCACTCTTAACTAAAGTCCTGATATTTCAAACATCTAATACACTTTGTATAATAATTGGTTAGGAAATTGGAAGCAATTAGTTATTATAATTGCAACAAACGCATATATATTATCATAAGTTGTGTGTTTGTCTGTCTTTGAAGAAAACAAATTGGTCATTGTCTCAAATAAACACCATGCTTTACGTCGCTGCAGGTAAAGTATTCAGCATCGTTAAAGTACCTGAAACCTACGTCACTATAAAAGGAATTCACACATAAACGCATGCAAGAAAATCTAAAATTCGTTGTTTATCATGTGACGTCTCTGTTTTATTCAAGAAATAGATCAGCTCCAGCAGTGAATTGTTGAGTTATAATTCACTATTTGGAGGTCAGTTGTAAAGAAGATCAAATCACGAGCGCGCAGCGCGAGTGCTTTATCTTCGTACAACATGTACAACTGACCGACAAACAGTGAATTATTACTCAACAATTCACGCACTGGAGCTGATCTATTTCGATTCTAACACACAATTAACGACGAAAGCACATTCGAAGTCTTCAGCTTCTTCCAACTTTCCGCCATTGCACTGAAGACCTCCCGCCAATACTAAGACTACGTCAAACGTTTACATGTAATTGTAACACCTTTCAAGAGTAAAATCGACGTTACACCGTCTAACGCCATGAATGACGTCATTTTCCAGTGACGTCAGCTATCACACACTTTAGCTGTGAATTATTGTGCGATATATCACAGTTTGTTACCGTTGGCTCTATAGGCGAGGTGTGTTAGAATAGTGGATAACGTGATACCATAACAGGGGAAGTGGTATGGCCGCTTTCCGCGTAAACATGGCGTCAAAGAGACAAGTGGGACAACTTAAAGCTTTCTATTAAAATGTGTAACTTTTTAAAAGCACACGATCTTGATAGACGGAATCATATGCTGGTAATCATTTCATATAAAACTGATGTAAAGTAGGGAGGAAGGCAAAGATCAGGAATCGAATCCCTGACACAGAAAACCAATTAGGAAAGTGACAAAAACACAAGAAAGCACAACCCACAAGGAAGCAAAGAGGCCAGCCCTTCCAATTATATGACCACAAGGCTGCAATGTACAGACAAGACAGCTTAATAAAGACAAACATGAAACATAATAAAAGATCCACAAAATAAACGGCCAGCAAAAATCAGTGCAGGTCTTAAACATATTAACGGAAATTTTAAAGCTTAAGGTAGTACCGGACTCACCAGCATATGTCCAAAAAGTTACCATCTTTTGACATGTTAAAAAATAGCTCAAAACTCATCTATTTTGACAAAAATAACAGGACCTTACCGTGCTTTTTAAAAAGTTATTAAACTTTAAAAATCGTAAAATATGAGTTTTTCAAAATATCAATTTCTCATATTTTAAAAGAGTTGAAAGTGAGAAATGCCATATTTTTTCCTGGGAATACGCTACATGCTATTGGCTAATAAAAGAATACAAAAAACAGCGAAAAAAATGCACGTCGCTTATTTTTTAAGCAAAAATCCATTTTGTAAAAAAAACATTAAGGCCAAAAAATCGTTTAAATCTAGAATAAAAAATGTCACACAATGTAACTACAGAAACAAAAAACTAATTAATTTGAAGGAAATTTTGCATAGAAACTTATAATTAATTAAAACGCATATGTCACCGTGCTCGTTTTTCTTTTTTGTGCTATTTTCTTTTTTTACCTCTGAAATAAAAACAGGCATGGAGTGCCATACCTGCTTCATTGTTTAATTTAGGTCCGTGTGCGTAGACAGCGTATTGTTTGAGTTGATGTCCGTGTGCAAAAAAGCCTATTATTTGTCTACTCCTCATTTGGCACGTTCTAGGACCCCTTAAGACCTTTATAAGTGCGTGCGTGCGCGCGCGCTTGTGTGTGTGTGCCAAAATGAGGGTGAGTATATGAGAGAGAGAGAGAGAGAGAAAGAGAGAGAGAGAGGGCAATTCACGTGCTGATGATTCATAGCATTTTTGTGATGCTTTTATTCTTTTCTTTTTATTTTTCTTTACTTTACGTACAGTATAAGTATTCTGGATTCGTTACAAAATTGACGTCATCAGCAGTAACCGTTATAGAAGTGTCGTCAGGATGACGCAAGTCTTTGATCAGGAAAAAGGTTTTATTTCGAAAACGTTGTTGCAAGTGTTCAAGTGAGAAAATGACCTTATGCAATAATGGTTTTCTGATACACTATCATCTGCTAGACCCCTCAGGGGTAGTCATAACCCTCGCCTTTCATGTTTGGGTTTCAACACCACCCTGGTGTTCTAGCAGGTGGTAATGCATAGAAAATCACGTTTGATCCCAATATTGCAGCAGTGACCTATATAAGAGTGACTAGACACTCCATTTACAGCCACATAGGTATGTCGGGGCTGATATCACGTGACTTACATCTGGCGCGCCTTTCATCGTATACACACAAATTGGCGACGCAGCTTGAGAAACTGCTGCATTTATAGGTACATTAAAGAGCGTACTTCGTAATAAATATCGCTCATTGCTACATTTTGTTTACAGCAATCGAAAAAAGATATATGAAATATTTATAAATGATATGTTTCTGCAATGTTACGACTAATCCTATGGAGTTATGATGGTGTAAACATTGGCTGATTTTATGAATTTTGCGGAATTCGTCAAAAATGGCTTCGAAAATACATGTTTCACTGCGACGAATAAAGCTTTAAACACGGCTATGTCTGTGTCTTTATTTAACAGTTTTCATAAACTGAGATGCCTTATAATTCATAATTCATTGTAATTATACTATTTCTGTGTTTGTAAAGGTGTTAAAAGTTTTGGTTAACAATAGAGAAATTACGCCGTGTATTGCAAAACCGTGATAAAGGCAAATCGTGTAGATAAATGATATCGATTCCCCCTCATTTACCTGTGTAAGACGCACGACAGAGCAATTTGAGTTGAGTATTGGTATTTCCTTGGAGTTTCCAGTCACTCTTATATAGGTCACTGATTGCAGTTATTAAACGAGCTGTAAAAAGAGATGAAATGCGTGGCTTGTCAAGAATTTTGTCAATTTTTCGTGACAAGCTTGATAAATTTAATAATACAGGAGCACGACTGTTAGGTTCTATTTATTGTATGACCCTAAAACTACTTTTAAATCGCGTTTAGAAATTGCGTGGAACTGTGCTTTGATGTTGCCATATAATTATATGAGAAACCATTACGGACGTCATTACATAGCGACGTGATAGCGTTACCAAAATTTGTAAACCACTAGTGGTACATGTCATTATATCACTCCCATGAAAAACACAAACGAACAAATAGATAAGTAAACAAACAAACAAGCAATAGGGCCCAAACCAGGGACTACTTGGTCTTAAGTTGAACATTCTACCAATGCGGCAATGGGTAAAGAAGAGATGATACACGAGTTTAGTTCTTTTCATAAAGGCAATTAGTTAATGCTAAGACAAGCATGCATATGTGAATGGCCATATTAGATTATTCACAGCTCGCATATATATATACAAAATAAGCCTCAGTCAAAAAACTCCCCACTGGCTAGCTTAAAATAGCAAAAACGCACGCCTCAGCATTTGGCGAGCGCTCTCACAGTGTCCAATACGTTGCTCTTGGGTTTCACCCAAGCTAAACAAATGGAGCCCTCCCACCTACGACGTCATATTTACAAAGATAATGGACTTAAGAAGCACAGTGGCTCAGCAATTCTTAGAGTGTTAAACTAGGGATCGAAGGATTATTAATTTGTGAATCACCAGAGTCAAAGTGTGTGTCATGGGGCAAGACACTTTATCAGCTAATAGTACATACATTGAATACGCATGAATATTAACTTTTCTGAACAGAATTGCCTGACCGGTATAACTCGGAACGCATTGAGGTGAAACTGGACCAAACGGTCAAAATATATTTGGTCATACAGATGTGTTGATAAATGATATTTTTTTGTGAACGCCAATACTTGTACGTTTTAAGACAATAAATAAAGATAAACTCTTACTTTTTTAAAAAGACTCCGTTATCTTTTGACATGGGTCCTGTATCACTTAATGGAAGCAAACCATATATGAAATTTGGAAGAAATCCAATTAAATGTGACTAAGTAAGAGTGACCACGATGGATGCAAACTGATAGACGGCGGCCATTTTGCCGACCATCTTGATTATCATTTGTCGGAAAAAATCCATATTTGAATTTGAATCAGAGTTGATGCAAGCAATCCATATATGTTATTTGGAAGAAATCCGATTGAAAATGACTAAGTTAGAGTGACCACACCAGCAGAAGGACGGACAGATGGACGGACAGACAGATGGAAAGACAGATGGACGGACAAGCCAAACACAATAGAGCTCCGCCAACTCGTTGGCGTGGACCTAAATATATACTTGGTCATACAGATGTGTTGATAAACGATACGCACGTTTTTGTGAATGCCAATACTTGTAGATTTTAGGGCAAAAAATAACGATAACTCTTACTTTTATAAAAACTCTGGGTTATCGTTTCAATGAGTCCCGTACTACGTTAAACGCATTTCATAAGATCCTTCATAAGTAACTAAATCTCTTATTTTGTCTAATTTGAGCCGCGACATGAGATTTCCAACAAAGTGGTATGTGCGACCAGCAAAGCCTCAGATCAGCCTGCGCATACAAACAGTCTGATCAGAGCCTTTCATAGTCGTTTGAAAATTCTATGACTATTAAGCTACTGACTGAACATTTGGAGTTTCTAAGCTTAAAAGGAGGCAGCACAAGTTAGTCTGAGTCTACACATGTCAAAATGCCTCATTGTTGGAAATAACATGTCACAGCTCATTTAGTCGTGCAGTTGCAGAGACGACAGGAACCTCTTTCTGGAAAAATAGGAACCCAAGAGAAGTCATTTCAGGCCAGTGTTTCATTTTCGTCATTGTAATAACCACATTTTAACCCTTATTCTGTCAAACAAAAGCGTAGCCAGAGGCTTCATCATGTTGAAGCCCACCAAACTATTTGGAGAATTAAGTGATATCTGACCTTGTTACTTTACTTTTCAGATAGCGAATGATAAACACGGGGGTAATACCAATTTCGCTATTTTTGCTGGCGACCGGGACGGTACTGCGTAAAGCTGCTATCGACCGAGGAGTACGGCTTGCGACCGGTCGGTACGGCTGTCGACAGATAAACAAACCATCAAATTCGATGGTAAGTGTGCTAATTTAGTGTGTGTTCCTACATTTTGGTGTTTAACCGTTTCTTGGATAGCTTGCTATTGTTTTAAATGATTTGCAGGCCTGGCTATTAACCTGTTTTAACGCTGGGCGTACTTCAATGGATATTCACAAAAAACTAAATAAAATCAGTATTCCCAAGAAAATTTGCAAATCGAGGCGATATGATGCAGATATATCATAAACTTACATGATTACCTTTAATCTGTGAATCTGCATGTTGTTATATGCCTCTGTGGTATTTTTATATTTTTTGTGATACTACTGTCGACCAACAGTTAATTTGCTGGGTACGGTTGTCGCCGTTTACTGGATACGGATGTCGACGATTCAACGAGAATGTAAACAGATTTCGTTGCTGGAAAATTAACAGTTTAACACTGAAAAATCTAACTTTCTACGTCATTTAGTTTGTGGTCATGTTTTAGGACCCTGTCAACAGTTTTTAGTCATACTTGGACCATTTCCAGTCTTCCTGGGTTGAACTAGCACTAAACAGCGGTTATAGTGTCTGGCTCAAGGAAATAGCTCACTGTCTCTGACGACTCTCGAACTATCTACCATTCGATCCCCAGTCCAACGCTGTACCAATCTGAGCCGCCACTGTGATTGGTACGAGCCGTTTGGATTAACGTATTGGACTACAGCTTGTAAGGAACTATTAATATGCATAATCAGTCATGTGTTTTCTAGTTTTGCAATTATATTGACGAGGAAGAGAGAGATGGTTGCTTTGGTTTAATTGTCTTCCCTATGTCATGTGACTGTGTTCTGCGGCTCTTCCTCGTGTAGCTGTGGGTTAGTCTGCATTGTGTGATTGTGGTATTTCCTGACCATGCTCACTTACTTCTGCATGTTAAATGTAAAGCGGAAAACGGCAGTTTTTGCATATAAGTACAGCAAATGTTTAGACGTGTGTGCATTTGCACATTCTCATCCGAAATCGCTGGGAGCGCAATGGCTCAGTGGTAATGTGCATGTCTAGAGACTGAAGGGCTGCGGGTTCGAGCCTCACTGGCGTTGTGTCCTTGAGCAAGTCACATTTATCCTTGATTAGTAGTGGTTCAACCAAAGAAGACCCGTCCGGACATAACTGAAAAAGTGTTGAATCAAATCAAACAAATAAACAGAAAATTCTGCCAATGTGACCAGTGTTCAGACATTTTGTTAAGACTGGGTAGCATAAAATTAATTTTCTTACTTCTCGATCGAAATATTTGTTGTGGGTACTCAAAAGAACCGTCTCAATGAGACAGTTATTTAGAGCACCAACGTATGTTTAAACAGGTAGATAATATTTTACTCTCGGGCTGAACATGCGACAATAGAAACGCTGAATGACCCTCCTGATGTATGCTGCAAAGGCTCTATAAACCGTAATATTCTCGCGGTTATCCCATTTCCTGTTGACTTTCATATATACCGGTGATCACCAAGCAGGCACATAACATTGACTCAACATTGATTCAATGTATGGGGTTGAATCAATGTTGATTCTATGTTGAGTCAGCGATGTGTGCCTGCTAGGCATATCAGCAAGTGCGGATCCTCGATTTCTTGATAGGGGTTCAAATTTTCATAGAGGGAGGAAGGGGATTTGTTAACTTTACCGGATAGTTTTTCTGAAAATTCTTCACGAAAATGAAATAATTTTAGTTCAAAGCGAACCCCCCTGAATCCCCCTTGACCCGCCATTGATCAGACGAGTCTATGTTATGGTAAAGCACGCAGAGGGGAAGGGGGTAGGGCGTAGTGGGGTCTGATATATTTTTGTGGGGGGATAAGGGTGCAAATTTTATGTTTAGGGTGATGGGGGTGATTACCTCTGATAGGAAGCATTTTTCAAATACCAATCCTTTGTGTATTGCGCATACGCAGATATGTGTGTGTGTGGGGGGGGGGTAAAAATTGGGCTTCTTCTTTTCGGGACATTTTAGGATTTTTGGTGGTATCGCTACAATTTGAACCAGCAGATGCAAGGGTCCTGGTAGAGCATCCTGTCCCACGCTGCCCGAGTTTTACGCCCGTGCTTTTTGGTGTACACGTCAATTCCCCCCCCCCCCCCCCCCCCCCCCGATAAGTACTTTATAATAATACCTTGTTAAACTAATATTTTCTCGTGCCATGGAGATATTCTTAATTCGCTATTGGAATATTTTCATCACAGTGACGTCAGAACAGAGTTTCTTCACTAAGACAGCTTCGAACACCATTGATATAGATCTATTTTGATAAGTTTTATATGTTTCTATTACATTTTTAGCTATTTCTCAATGTAATTTTGCACCCTTTATTTGTTTCATGTTGGCGAGTATTCCTACATTTGGTTGACCAACATAGTAGCCAAGTAAGTCACCGAAAATCCAGGGATGTGCACAACTAGTGCTTTAACCTACAGAGACACGGAACAGGACAGAACCGAAATATAATTAGACATAAACTATACAGTTTCAAGCCTAGCCTATTATTTTAGCAATGAACACAATTTACGGGAAGATGTCAAATCAGTCAAGCTTTATAATAAGAAGAAGGATAACAAACATGTTCATAAACAATGGTCTTGGAATGAGAATTATTTTAACGCAAATCAATCTAATCAGTCCTAATTTACAAGGATATAGTTGTCTACGCCCAGTGGCTAGTTTAGTTTAAACATATTTTATTCAATAAATACAAATGATATACAACATACGTACATTGTAAACATACAAAGGATTAGAACGAAAGCATAAATGCTTATAGAGTTATTTTCCTGTTGAGAGTGACTATATAGTGTACATGCATATGGCAGTATTTTATCTACATATAGCAAAGTGAGTATACAAAGTAGTGTTATAAATATGAAAAGATGATAATTGCAAAAAATAGATTGAGAAAAAAACAACAATAAGAAAATGATACAAATTACAAACAAATAACGATGGAAAAAAGCATGAAATATTTTCAGATTGTATTGCTTTGCTGAATGTTGAAGGGATGTGGGGAGTGGTGCAGACTTAAGGACATGTTAATATTAGGTTTTCTTCTGTCGTCACATGATATGGTAACACTTGTAATGCACATTAAAGATGAGAGAATTAGAAACGCTGCGTTGCTAAGATATACTTGTGGACATGCTGGAAGATACTTTGGTTTATTTCATTTGATAGTAATGGATCACCATATAGCAATAAATTCAAAGTTGGTGTTCTATATAGTCGTATATCATTAAGAAGTAAGGTGCGTTGATGCTGAAAGAATCTGCAATGGAAAAAGTAATGTTGCACATTTTCGATAGAACCACAGTTGCAAAGAGGTGAGTCAGTGATATTTTTCAAGAACAAGTCTAGATTCAGAGAACTGCAGCCTGTTCGTAGTCGGGTATGTAGTATTTGAGTTTTTCTTTTTCCATAATAATAATATTTTGGAACAGGCTTGTTATCTTTCTTCAAGAAATATTTGAATGAACTTAATGTGTTTAATTGTTTAGTTTCAGCTGGCAAGGTATTCCAATCTCTTAAGACATAGGGCAAAAAGGAATTATTGTATTGATTCGTTTTAGCTCGTATGGTTTGGATATTGTTAGAGTTACGTAGATTGTAGCGGGATATATCATTTACTTGTTGGGGTATTAAGGAGGATAAATATTCTGGTGCTAAGTGATTATACATTTTTTGCTTAAATTTCGATTTAGATAGAATAACTCGATGGGCTGCCACGTGGCTTGTTACTTTTAACCCATCTAAAACAGAGGCACTCTTACTCTCAAGAAAATTAAACACTATGCATCACCCACCGCTATATATGGAAAATGTGCAAATCCAGGAAGTTAAATCCAACAAACACATAGGTCTATATCTGTCAAGCGATTGCAGCTGGCATCAACACATAAACTATATAAAAGACAAGGCATGGTTGAGAATTAATATAATGAGGAAACTTAAATTCAAACTGGATAGAAAATCACTAGAAACAATATACACAACATTCATAAGACCATTACTAGAATATGGGGATAACATATGGGATAATTGCACACAGGCAGAAAAATATGAACTTGACAAAATACAGAATGAGGCCGCCAGAATAGCTAATGGAGCTACCAAACTCGTCTCAATAAATAACCTGTACAAAGAAATTTGCTGGGAATCACTACAAAAACGACGCAATGACCATAAATTGACTTTATTCTTTAAAATGTATAATCACTTAGCGCCCAGTGGCTGGGATACTATCGAAGTTTGGCTCGTTTACATGAAACTGGAAGTGTGACGCGTGTGGTATTGCCACATTTGTGACTGCTTATAGGGACGCCTCTAGTCAAAACACTATTAATATGAATGTGAATAAAGGCTAATCTTGATTTTTGACATCTACTTTCCTTTTGAAATCAGCCTAGACCTCTGATTTACTTTACTGGCCTGAGTTGGTTTAAAAAACAACAAAAAAAAAAAAACAAGCGCAGGTGTTGTCACCAACATGTGAGTCACCACCTACCGATACACCATTTTGACAATTTTTGTTACCATAGCAACCACACCACAATCAATTTTATGTGACGTCAAAAATAACGTGCATAACCAGCACCTGTTCACATACCAAGTTTCATCAAGCTAGCTTTTATCTGGGATAAGTTTGTTTTCGCAACAATTTGACTATATCTGTTACCATAGTAAACGCAATGTTCTTGCAACGGCGAAAAAATAACGTTTAAAATTAGCATATTGCCACTTAATCACATACCAAGTTTCATGAAGCAAGTTTGAATAGTTTTTTTAGTTATATCAGGTTCTAGATTATAGCGGACAGACAGATGAACGGACGGACAGTGAGCGGGTATACCTATAGTCCCTACCAGAGAAAACAGCGGAAGGAGTCTTACAATTGAGACCACCGGGGTAGCTAGGAGACCAGCTAAGCTGGTTAAATCACTTAACCATGTCCCTGCCTGTCTGTCTGTGTTTCTGTCTATCACAAACCATTTTGCCCGACTCGTTGCAATGTCAAAACGTTCCGAATGGTCGAATACAAAGAAAGAAAGAGGTTTGGATTTTGGACCATCGGTGTAGTTCAGGCTCTAAGAGGTCCTGGCTAGCCTGTCTGCATTAATGAATGTATGTCTGTCTGTCATAAACCAATGTTGCCTTTGCTCAAGACAATAACAATTTGTATAAAAGTAAGTAAGGTTGCAAAGATCAGGAATCGATACAATCAAGTACCACACCTGACCCAGGATACCAATGGGAAAGTGACAAACTCACAGAAGACACCACAAACGAATGCCAAGAGGTCAGCCCTTTCCCAGCAGGTGACCACGAAGCACATATAAACAGACGCGCACAAAACATAGCAAACACAAGACAGAACAAAAACGTAAAAGATCCACAAAAGAAGTACCGCCTTGGAACGGTCAGTAAAATATTTTACTGGAGGGCTTAAACCGGTTTAACGGCGCCAACCTCACCCTTAATTCAGATGTGGATCAAGACACATAGATATTTGGTTTGCATGAAAGACCCCTAACTTATCAATGCATCATCTCCTATAACATATAAATCAAGATATAACAAGAAGATAAAGCAAGGATAAGGACTCAACAGTAAATTAAACTGAATACCGGAGCAAAAGAAATCCAACAGGTAAACCCCGGTGGGCCCGACAAACAGCCAAAGCATCAGGCCCCTACCATCTCATCAATAGATAAGTCTTTAAGTCGGAACCATCATAGAGTCTGAAGTCCGACCCGCCGGCGTGCAATTAAAGAGGAAAGCAAAGTTGCCAACTGTGATTGGGTTGACTACCAAGCATGCAGTCTGTTGCAATTCATTAATGTTATAGCCAATCTTTTTATAATGGGAAATTATTTTAATGAACTGCGCTGAAAAATTATTAGAGCCAACAATCTTCTTCAACTTATACACCAAGTCACCATAGAAATCAGGTTCCGAAAGTCCTTGGCGCAAGAGAGATTTAAGTCCAACTTGGAATTTAGAAATCAAATCAAAGTATCGTCTATAAAATTTTGAAAATGTTTTGCGAAGTTTATGATACTGATAGCCCTGTTTAAGAAGTTTCTGAGTTAACAATTTATTGCGGGTGTTGAAGTCAGTAACATAGCTAGATGCTCTAGCAAAACGAATGAGTTGAGAGATATAGACTCCATAGGATGTAGAACGAGGAACATCACCATCTAAAAATGGGAAATTGACAATTTCAAAATCAAAGTCGTCACGTTTATCATAAATTTTGGTAGAAACAATACCATTAGAAATTGACAAATGCAAGTCTAAAAATGCGGCTTCGGTATCAGAGGCATTGGCTTTATTAAGTTGGAGCTCTGAAGGGTATATTTGACTAACCATATTTTCAAAATAAACATTATTGATATTTAAAATATCGTCCAAATATCTGGAAGTAGTGTTAAACGCATCAATAACATCAGCCTGCTTATCATCAGAAAGAGACATCATAAAGTCCCTTTCATAACAAAACAGGAATAAATCTGCAACCAGGGGAGCACAATTAGTGCCCATAGGAATCCCAACTACTTGTCTATAGAGCTTGGTGCCAAATCGAATAAAAATGTTGTCCAACAAAAAGGTCAGCGCATCACATACATTTTGACACGACCATGCATGATATTTTTTAGGTTTTTCTGAAGTAAAAATGCATTTCAGTCACTACATGCAAGGTAAGGAGAGCCTTCTCTCTGGAAGGTTCTTTCAATAAGATCAATAAGTTTATCTTTAATTAAATTATGAGGTAAAGTAGTGTAAAGAGTAGAAAATCATAAGTAGACAAACTGGTTGCATTGAAATCTCTAGCTTTAAGTTTATCTAAAATTTCACCTGAATTTTTAATCGACCAAAATAGGTTTTTACCGGATCTCTCATATACTTTTTCACAATATTTGATAACATGTTTTTTAACAGCTGTAAGACACGAGGTTAACAATTTAGAAAGTTCTGTTGTCGTACAAGAACTAGAATTTGCAATAAATCTTGCTTTATAGGGTTTTTTATGGAGTTTAGGTAACCAGTACAACGTAGGAACTTTGTCTTGATTTTCTTTAGCTTTGACACCAAAATGTAGGGCTGTATGACAACCATGCCCATCAACAATCACCCTTTCACTTAAAGAAGGCTGCAGTTTATAGGCATTAGTGTCAACAAGCTCACGCTTAAGAGTATTAATATAATACAATCGTCATACAACTACAACATTGTTAGCAGCTTTATCTGCTGGAACCAAAACATAGTTCATATGAAAATCCTGGATACCTCGATTAAGATGACGAAAAGAAGATTTAGGTTTAGGGGGCAAAAGATGTGTATTACGAGAGTAAAATGAAATACGAGTATCAATAATTTTAAAAATGTTAATCTTCCATTCCTTCAAAGCATCAGGTTCAACATCTTCCCGTTTGCACCATCGATTACTGAAGTCATTTAAAGAAGCAGCGATCTCTCTACGACATTTAGAGAAATCAATATTAGAGGGAAATCTATATTTAGGACCTTTAGAAATGATATTGCGAACTCTAGCATCAGGAATGACATTTAGATTACCTGTAATAACATGCCCTGCAGAGGGATATAAATAATTTGAATTTTTACAATCTCAGGAGGCAGGAGTATTGGAATCTATATCTAAATCATTAACAATTTTATTAAAGTTAAATATCGTAGACCTTATTGGTTTGTTATATTTATAACAAATGATAGGCGTTTCAGAATTATTAAAGTAATTTGGAATAGATGAAATCACTGAATTATCCTTGAAGATACTATGTAAATCAATAAACTCAATACCTTTGTTAATGAAAGGAATTTTGATAAAATGTTGTTTATGGTTGACCTCAGAATCGATATAAGGACTAAGGAAATGTTGAACATAACACCTTGTAAGGAGTGCTGCTTTATATAATTTATTTGCTTTATCATAAAATTTATTAGCCTCTAACTCTAAATTGCGTAAAACTGAGATAGGCAAGGAACTTAAAAATGAAAATAAGCCATGTCGCTAACCCTAAGCTTTGCGTAGGCCATTTTTTTTTGTAAAAGCTGATTCTTGTAGGTGGGTATATCAAAAGTTCCATCTTACTGCAAAAGAAATTTCTCTTAAAATGTCATGCGCGGATCCAGAAACGTTTGTCTGTAGAGCGGGCTATTATCGGCCCTACAGCGGTTTTGCCATTGAAATGGCGTTTCGCTGGCCGACTGATTGTGGCCCAACATTAAATGCTGACTTCGTAGCTTTGCGAGTTCTGGTGGGCTCCGAACCAGTATTGCTAAGGAACCCTATAGTATTGTGATTTCCCATGGGTCCGCACCCCTCCCCCTATGGAAGCGCGCATGAATGTAAAGCAACCCCAAGAATTTCACTATTATAGACGACATCCCTAGCATGTGACATAGTAGCACAAAACAAATCACATGTGTCCAATATATACGGATCAAGAGGAGGGGAATGGGGTTCCGGACACCCTACATACAGACAAACACACACACACATGCGCGCGCGTCTTGGCAGCGCGCGCGTCTTGGCAGATCACAGGGATGTAGGTTTGTTTAGGAATACAGGTATTGACCTCCTCCCTCGCCCCCCACGACAATTCAAAAAGCTGTCCAACATTGCATTCTTCCGTCCGCCAGCGAAACACCTGGTCCCCTCCCCCTGAAACAACAATCTGGATCCGCGTATGCAATTATTAACCTTACAGTTGGTAAATGGATGCTCGCCTTTTTAAAATAAGCGTGTTGTGCAGGATATAACTTGTTGAGAAATGTGCTCACTCCACAAAGGCTTGAAGGTCTGTGCTCATCCCGCCCCTTCAAAAATGCTTTACGCCAACGTTAATTTTTCGAAATGGCTCACCTAGCCTTAATATTTTTTTCTTTCGTTTTTGGATTTAAACTTGAAGTGACATGTTTTTCCTACATCATACTTCAATAGTTTCTACACTTATTTGCAATCCTATTCTTTTAACATAGATTTTGCAGTTTTATCAAGTATTGATTGTTTAGGATGACAAAAATAACGTTTCAAACTGAGTAAAAACAAAATAGTTTCATTTTTTCAGTAGCTCACAAAGATATCTTTGACCACAAGTAATGCACCGATCCTGTCAATTTATTTAGCATTTAATATATAGCATGTTGAAATATTAATACTTAACTTATGTCTTCCTTAACAATAAGGAGGCATTGTAATTTTGGGCCAGGTTTTAAGTTTATAGAGGGTAACCAAAATATTTTTTCTAATCTCTCAACCAAAACATAATTGAGCCGGGGCATGGGATTTCCAACAGCGACCAGCAAAGGCTCAGCCCCGCCTATGCGTATGCGCAGACTGATCAGAGCCTTTGTTAGTCGCTTGAGTAACTGTTAAACTACAGACCGAACATCATTTGGAATTTCTAAGCTTAAAATGAGGCTGCACAGGATTGTCTTAGTCTACACTTGTCAAAATGCCACATTGTTGGAAATCTCATGTCACGGCTCATTTGCTGTTGGTACTCTAAATAACCGTCTCACTGAGACGCTTCTTTTGAGCACCAAAACGTATGTTAAAACTGATGAATTAGAAAATGTTTACAATTTTACGCTCAAAGTCTATCTTAACCTATGAATTTGCCTCACTGACCTGCTGTGTGGATTTAAATAGGCTATATGGGAGAGATGGAATGCAGTTATTATTTGTGAATGTTGCACCTTTTAGATACCAATCCGCATAAAACCTACAATTTTGTTCATTGCTGCTAGTGGAAACTGCCTGAAAAAACAAATTTCAGTTATAGCCATAGAATAAACCGTGTATTTAAGCCCAGTGCATGATAGATATTTTCATATCTCGTCAACAGCCGTTTCATTCAGAATATGAAATCCTCGACAGCCGTATCACTGGTAGTTGACAGCCGTATTATTGCATTTTTCTAGGGTCCATAAAATCTCCCATAGTGCAAAAAATATGCCATTCGCACTTGATTGAAGAAGCTCAAGTGACAAATAACATATATAGGGCGTTTCGTTGTTTTTGCATCATTCTTAATACGTTAGATTAATGATTATCTATGAAAACTTGATTTTTCGAGAGAACCTGTAATTTATAGTGTTTTTCTAAGTCAGAAACTCTAAATAACTAATCAGACAAATAGCACATGCCCTCTTCACAAAACTCTATAGCGTCTGTAGACGATAAAACATACGCTATGACCCCTCCAGAAGCGTTCAACTCGTGACCCCCTATACCGACAGCCGTACTGACCGGTCGCAAGCCGTACTCCTCGGTCGATAGCAGCTTTACGCAGTACCGTCCCGGTCGCTAGCAAAAATAGCGAAATTGGTATTACCCCCGTGATAAAGGCGCTGATCAGACTGCGCGGATGCGCAGGCTGATCTGCGCCTTTGTTGTTCGCAATCAAGAAAAGTCAGGGTTTCTCTAGTCTATGCCCGTATGATGTTCAAGCCCAGGCTTCCTGGCCCCGCCTGGCTACGCGCCTGATAAAAAGTCGTCTGCTTATTATTCAAATGAACTCTTGCCAACATGTTCCTGTGGAAGCAAACACTACGAACCCTGATCAAACTGCTCCTACTAAGAGATCAGTCTGATCTGGAACCATATTGTTCGCAATATGAGCCAGTGCATGAGATTCCAACAATGTGGTAATGTCGATTAGCAAAGGCTCAGACCAGCTTGCGCATAGGCGCAGTCTGATCAGAGCCTTTGCAAGTCGCTTGAGTATTCTTTGACTGTTAAGCTACTGACTGAACATCATTTGGAGTTTCTTAGCTTATAGGAGGCTGCACAGGCTAGTCTGAGTCTACACTTGTCAAAATGCCACGTTGTTGGAAATCACGTGTCACGGCTCATGCTGACAAAGTACATAAGCAGATGAGAAAGCAGACAGCAATAATTCTTGTCGTGAATGGTAGGAAAAAGAGAAATGCATCATATTTTTCACTTTTTGGTAGATTATCATTGTGTTCTTTGTTCTTATCTTCAAACGGATAGATTTCCACTTTGTTTTATTTTCTACTGAAATACAGTTGACCGGCTCATTTAACGCCAATATATTATATAAAATAAAAGAGAAAATAAGACAAAAGTTTTCTTCCATTCTCTCTTCGACTGTCGGACATGAAAAAATAATTATTGAAATTATTATTTACAAGGTCGTAAACCTCAACAATAACAAAACAAAAGGCTTTGAGAAAATGATAATTTTTGACAAACAAAAACGTTAACTTACCATTGCTAAGCCGTCAACTGCACATTTATTTCCTATTAATATGCTAAAAGCATTTATGGAAAAATGGCAAAAATCGGATTAGGTTTACGTTTGTTAGTTTATAATATTCGTTAAGTCCTTATAATAGAGTCCTTATAATAGACGAGTCATTTACATTTCAATAGATGTATCGGAATAAGAGTTTTGATCTTTTATAGACCGAAAAGAACAGTTCATTTAGATCGGGTATTGATTCTTCTGAAACTTTACCAAGTAAACAATCTTTTCAACACTGTCAGTACATGACCAAACCAACAACATGACTTGCGCCCAGTGAAGCCTCTGATCAGCCTGGGTGCCAGTCCTGTCAGCTCAAAGTCTTCGCTGTGTAAAAGTGCGTGTTTTCTTCCTTTGGACAGCGAACTCTCTGACCAGACTGGGCAAATGACCAGGCTGATATATGTCGCCGCTGGGGACACAGTCCATTTTGCTAGCTTTTTAGGCACTGTTAAAATGACCACTGACGTATTCCTCTATCGAGTCATTTCTATAGGAAAAGCTCAAACCAGCCTGCAAAGCAACAGAGACAAGTTATATTCATGATGTATTTTCCAAACAGCGTATTTTATTGGCGCATATATCAGACTGATTAGACGCGTAGGCTTATTTGTGCCTTTGCTGTTGTTTAACGTGCAACAAAAAGTGTTTTTATATCATAACGCGTTGCAAGGAGAACAAACTAGTCAAAATCATCGTCTCACAATGTGGTATGTGCGACCAGCAAAGCCTCAGATCAGCCTGCGCATACGCGCAGTCTGATCAGAGACTTTGCTAGTCGCTTGTATATTCTATGAATTTTAAGCTACTAACTGAACACCATTTGGAGTTTCTAAGCTTAAAAGGAGACTGCACGGGCTCGTCTGAATCTATACTTGTCAAAATGCCACATTGTTGGAAATCACGTGTCGCGTCTCAAATGTGTTTTCGGGGTTTGCGACCAGGCAAGTCCTCATCCAAATCTGCTCAGTTATAGAGACTCTCTTCATTCTAGAAAATATAGGTTATTGCCGGCTATTGTCTCATCTTGGCAACTGATCAGACTGCGCGGACACACATGCTGATCTGCGCCGACGACTTTAGCACATGCCATAATTTAATTGATTTGCTTATGCCGTGTCGCAGCTGTTATACAACAACTGCCTTAGAATATGCCAAGATTTTATTTACAAATTAGTTTAAATTACGTTATATTATAAGCAAAAATCTGATACAATTTTTTAAATACGTACCCAGTCGGCAACAATCGGCCCACCAGCGAAACGCCATTCGAATGGCGTTTTGCTGGCGGGTCGATAGTGGCCAGCTTACACATATGCGTACTGGGTAAGGAACGGTGTACAGTGAGAAACCATGCTAGTAAGATAGAGGGGTATATTAGGAATAAAAAGGACACCTTTTCTATTTGAAGTGTACCTAATATACTCACTACCCGATTAAACAAAACTGACATAAATAGAAAATGTACCGCAACCTTCTTTAGCAGCCAAGTTATTTTGTTTGATTTGATTCTTTACGTCCCATCAACAATCTTTCAGTTATAAAGGGGCGGGTCTTCCTGAGTTGAACCAGTCCTAAGCTAGGATTAATGTCTTGCTCAAGGACACGACGCAGTGACGCCGGTGAGGCTCGAACCCGCGACCCCTCGGTCTCGAATCAAGCACTCTTAGCCACCACGCTCCCAAAGCGAAGTTACGGGAAAATATTTATGTAGCTACAAATACAGAACATTTTTGCTTAAAGACCTAAACTCTTATACAATAAAAGTGGTACCATTGCCTGAGGGCTATTCTAGACAGATAAAAGGCTAATCTTTATGAGGTGATTAGGACTTCATTACAGGGGCAATAAAGTGGTCCCATGAAGTGTAGATATTTTCTGATAAAATATTGATATTTTTCTTAGTGAAAGAAATTGTGTTGTATACAGTACAGGCCCCGAGGTTATAAAGCTTGAGTACAGTCTCAAACTCAAAATAAAGTGCAATGATTGGCTGCTTGAGGACACGTGTCCGCAAGCAGCCAATCATTGCACTTTATTTTGAGTTTGAGAATGAACTCATGTTTTATAACCTCGGGGCCAGGTAAGTCCCCCCTTGAGGTCCCTTTGATCCTGTGAGATTCTGAAACTATCCCTTATCAGTTTATCCATTAGTGCTCTCTATTGGACAGGAATATAGGTCTTTAAACCCGTTGAGGACCGGAACCCTCTAAATGGGTGTTTTCACAAACAATGAAGACAAGATCATTCTCTTAGCCCCCATTACGCAGTATACGCACGTACGTAATAAATATAATGACACTCAAGGGAGCTCACATAATGTTGTGAAAGTGATGTTCCATACCTTAAGGAACTGCTCTTAACACTTTCGCTGACAAGTACCTAAAAAACCACTACCTCAGTGCCAAGCATGTTTCAAGGACTCCCGAATATTGAGGGTATATGGGTTTAACACAGAGTATCTTCAGAACCATTGAACATATCACTGTGAAACTTTCACAGAATGTTGCTTATATATAAAACTTTTATTTAAACTAATAATAAAAAAGATAGTCACGTGACCTTTGGTGGCCATTTTGGAAGCCATATTGAAAATATGAAAAATGCCTATTAACAACTATTTCATGCAAAATATAGATAAAACATCCATCTACATCAAGTATCAAACATCAGGATTTATTCTGATATATTGTTATATCAAAAATAAATCAAAATATAGCAGTTGAATTGCTCAACGCGTCCTGTATGTCATCCCCACGGACATGTTTTCGATATGTTTGATTTCCGCTAAATCAAATGACATTATAAAAAATTTCTGTAAAATCCATTCTTGTACAGAAAATTGCGTATACCTCCACATACGATATTATTATGTCCCCTGAACATTTTGAAATAAAGAACATTGATATGCGTCCCTTATATCGATTACAAATAGACAGCTATCAACTGTGCCTTTAAATTTCGACTGTAGAAGCCGCCGTGGTGTAGGGGATAAACCTATGTCTTGTAAACCAGGGGTCGCAGGTTCGATTCCCGGCTTCTTCCAGTCTGTCGGATGAGACTTTAAGCCGTTGCCCCGTCTTCTGAGACGCTTTAAAACCAGAACCACTACCAGTTGAGCCTTCGGGAGTTCCTGGACATAGAACCACAAAAAGCATAAATCCACCCGGCCAGTACTGGTACAGCCAAGGAACACGGCCACAAAAATAAATTTCGACTGTAGTCGCGGTTTGGCAGTGAACGGTAAAGTCGACTACAGTCGCGTTTTGCAGCGAAAGTGTTAAAGGAAAGAATTCGCTCCCCCTGGGAGCAAATTCTTTCCTTTAAGAGAGGCTCCCAACTTCCCAGTTTGAAAAGGGGCGTGATTAAAGAGAATCATTGCTTGATACACTAGTCTCCCTTTGGTGTGCGTAACTTTTTCGGAGTTTTGGCTACGCCAATGAAAATGAAACGCAGCATTTCATCAGGATCTTCACTGTTTGCTAGCTGAATGAAGTACGTCTTAATTTGTAATCGAAGTTCTAACCAGTGACCCATGAACCATCTAAGGCTCATTGTTTCAAAGTATGAAAGAGTGAGTGAGTCCCACCAACAGCTAAGGTCATATGAAGACGGGATTTTATCCAGCAGACTGGAGGAGCCGGGGATCGAATTTGGAGGCCCTGGATACAAGGCGAGTATTTCACTACATTACAACGGCCCCCAGGGAGTATGAAATCAAAAGACTTATAACTAAATTGTCAAGTTTCAAGCTAGTCTCTGTATCTGAATAGGATAGTTTTTCTCGTTTGCGGTCGGATACTGTTCCGAAGCAGGGTTTCTAGCAACGTGACCCTTGCAAACCCAATGAAATCGGCCGGTCTGAGGCCGCCTACCCCTGCTCCCCGAAACACTTAGAATCGGATAAGCCGACACCACTTTTCCATTATAACAGGGTGTTTTGAAATATAATTGTGTGTTACTTATATTTAATGGAGTGGTATATAAACAAAAAGTCAACTCGTGAATTGCTCTTTATCTCTTGCTGATAATAACTTTGAAGTGTGTATACCCCATGCTCATTACCCTTATAAATTTGACACAAATAAAGGTATAATGACAGAAAATATGCCTTAATTGAAAACAATTTGGGCCTATTTGTTTGTGCAAGGGAACTAATAATGATCAGGGCCCAGAACTATAATGCCTCCTTAAAATTAAGCATTTCCTAAACTAAGTTTGGATTTTTAGAATACGAACATTTACACTAAAAACTTAAAATCAAAGAGTTTTTCGTGTATTCTGGAGATCACAATGATATCCTGCACCGAACTTGACAATTTATTAATCATTTAAAATAGCATGCCTAACTAAAAAAATAATACTGGGTCCAGAATTTTAGTGCGAGCGAAATTTTTCAATACAATGTGAGGATAGATAGCATAATGTACCACTCGTGGATTGTTGTCAAGCATCCGAGTAATCATATAAGAGCGGGTTTGCAATCGTCTTACCGAGGAAGAGAGAGCTGGTTGCTTTACTTTAACTGTCTTCCTTATGTCTCGTTACTGTTCTGTGACTCTTCTCGTGGTACCGTGGCTGGTCTGCAGTGTGTGATTGTGGTATTTCCTGGCCATACTCTCGTACGTCTAGTAGGAGAGTTAGTGTAAGAATACACCAAAAGGGAAAAGCTAAGCTGCCATATCTTTTAGTGTTAACTTACACGTATGTTTACAGTGCATGCTGATTAAACCGTCAAGTTACGGGAACGTTGAAGAGGTATAAAATGAAGCCTCCACCTTAGCTTATCTGAGTTCCCGCCAATGGCGTAGCCAGAACGCTGAAAAATGTACGCACATCAAAGGGAGACTACTGTATCAAGCAATGATTATCTTCAATTACATCCCTTTTCAAAATGGGAACTTCTCTTAAAGGAAAGAATTTGCTCCCAGAGGGAGCGAATTTTTTTCTTTAAGAGCAGTTCCTTAAGGTCTAGAAAATCACTTCTACCACATGAGTGAGCTCCCTTTGTCGTTACTATTTCTATTACGCACGTGCGTATACTGCGTAATGAGAACTACGCCAATTCCCGCTATCCAAGTCCAAAACTGGACCAGAACTGCATGCTTACAAACGACTGATACACATACAAGCTAAGAAGACCATCCACCGAAAAGTTTCATCAACTGCTTGAAATACTTTGCCTAAAATGTGCGTTTTGGCACCTAGTAATTTTTGAATGACTGGTTCATATCAGTTTTGATAGCATGTGATACAATATATATATATGAATAACAATGGTGTCTGTACAAGTGTACGTCTCTCTGTTTTTATTTTCGTTGATCGGAACACTTACAATTGCATGGATTCCAAATATGATAAACGGCCGACCGGCTGACGGGACTCTTGGTGCCCCTCCAGTTCCGGATGACGTCACACTACCTGAGCCCCAGTTTTACGAGTTTCAACTGGTCAACCATTTCGATGGCTCCGATCTTCGCTATTGGAAACAGGTACTGTAGTTTGCTTTATTATCCGTTTTCCGAAGAATCGCCAGTCTTTTGTAGATGCAATTTAATCAACCTTTGTCATGCTGAACATTTAATCGTTCCACCCAGTAAACATCTGTGAACGGGCCACCATCGGTCCGATAGCGAAACGACATTCGAATGGCGTTTCGATGGCGGGCCAACGGTGGCTCGACACAGACTGGGCAGTGGGGTTTGGGGTCTTTTTTCGCCTGAGACTACACCTCTTTTCAAACTTTGCGCACACAAGCAACGAAGACTTAAGCGAGACTGCGCCTTAGTACAGGGTTGTCTTCAGCTATGTCATACAGTAAAATCTGTCTTAAGCGGCCACTCAAAATTAGACAAAACAAAGATCTTAATGACAAATGGTAGCTTAATGAAGGTCGAAAGTATTGCAGAATACTGCAATACTTTTGACCTGCGTTAAGCGATAATTGGTCTTGGAAACCAATATTTGGTCTTTTTGAAAATGGCCGATTTAGACAGGTTTTAATGTAATTAACTAACTCTCATGTGCTGGCTTCTTTATATATGATCATATTATGATAATACTAGTTATAAAGCACTTTATCTTCATTGCTTAGTTGAAAACGTCCCGACATGACTAACACTTGTTGAATGGGACAAATAATCAAACACACAAATCATGGATCTGTCCAGTATGTAGTGTAGGTCCTAACTGACGTCTTATATTTCAGCGATATTATTTGAACGAAGATTTCCACAAACCTGGAGGGCCTATATTCCTCATGTTTGGTGGCACGGAAGAAGTGAATCCTAAGTGGATGGTGGAGGGCACGTGGATACAGTATGCAAAAATGTACAGCGCCCTCTGTGTGATGTTGGAGCACAGATATTATGGGAAGAGCCACCCAGTGCAGTAAGTACCAACTGTTATCACATAGAATCATTGCAATCTAGTGAGAACGTTCTGCGGTGATAAGGTATATTTTCCACTAATGGAATATTCCAGCCAAATTGATATAATGGTTGGTTCATTGCGTATTTTGAGAGATAACCGATCATGATATCAAAAATTACATCATATTTATATCCCTTGACTTTTATATAGCTATTAGAAGTCAATGCAGACCCTGATGAAGAGTCACTTTTGTGCATCAGCGTTGTTTGTTAAGATGTCCATCTACAGGTTCCCAGTTCAGAAAGTCCTATATCTATGAGTATTGTGTGGCTGAAATGTGTCACGTGAACAGATCATTGAGCCAATTAAGCGGCATTTCATTCAGGGTCTGCACTGTTTGCAAAGATAAAACATATCTTCATGACAGATAGAAATTTTTACATATCCCCCTTAAAATACAAAATGGACACCCCCTACTAATCGTATCAATATGTATTGAATAATCCACTAGAATGAAAAAGGCTACTGTAAGGGATAAGTACTAATAACTCATGGGCTGGGCCCGGAATGACAATGTCTCCTTAGAGTTAAGGAAGACTTATGTTAAGTATTGATATTTCAACATGCTATATCAGATATCAAATAAATTGCCTGGATGGTCAAAGATATCATTGTGATCTACAGAAAAAAATGAAACTATTTTGATTGTAATCATATCAGTTTGAAACGTTATTTTTCGCATCCTAAAAATCAATACTTAACTTAAGTCTACCTTAACTTTAATTGTAATTCTAGGCCCAGGTCTATAATAGTAAGTTGTTGTGTAAGGAATACGTTAACCCTTTCCCCATCAGTCAGTACTTTTGTCGTCTGCTCCCCTCGTCTGCTTATGTTCTTAGGTAGCCTCTATTGCAAACATTAGGAACCCAGATCAGACTTCTCCCATGAGCGGAAGCTGATCAGGAATCTTAGTGTTTGCTTCCATGATAAAATTTAGCGTGAACTGCGCTTGAATATATACTCATGTTAATAAAAAGAAGGCCATCCAAATTCACCGGCTTTGTTGAAAATAAGTATAGACCCGAGTACGTTATTATTACAAAATATCTTGTATGACCGTCACCTTTATTAATGCATTATATGAGCCTTTGGGCATGCTTAGAAGAAGCCTGGGTACACATTGTGCCCCCCCCCCCCCCCGTGAAATGTGTTGCCATTGTTCAACCAGCTGGCGTTCCGATTCGGGTAATGTGTCAGCTAGGAAGGGATACACGCCATGTACCCGCCGATGTTGAATATCTCAGGGTTGGTCAATTGGAATTGGATCGAGATCCGGAAGGCCAGTCAAGGGGATATGGCATGCCAAGCTTTCAAACAGTTCCTTGCCATATTGCAGGTAATGGGGCATTGTCTTACTGAAAGAGAAAAAATATTTCCAACAGTTCGATAGATTGGCAGGGCATGTGGGTGAAGGACTTCATCCACATAGCGTTGGCCTGTAAATGTGCAACGAATTACACGTGAAACGAATCATCACATTACAGTACATTGTATTATACAAAGCTTAGGGCTGCCTTCTTTTTAGCATGAGTATATGAAGAAGACATTTTAGAACAAAAAAATATTGGCGGTATAAGGGGTTAAAATGCCGATGTCATGGTATGAGGGTCCAACAGGGCTATAGTTCACAAATTTCAGGAAAATTAAATATAAGACGTATGACAACATTATTTTTTATTAAACCAACTTGTAAACATACATACAAAGGAACGTACAAACAAATACGCTAATAGTCACCAAACAAACGCTTGGCCCCAACATACATTTTTTTCTGTTATAGGAACCTCACAACCTCTAATCTTCAGTACTTGAGCAGCCGCCAGGCCCTGGCAGATGCAGCCAATTTTATCGCAGACCTTCGAAAATGGGTAAAATACCAGATTCAAAACAGCACGTTGATCGTTTTTGGTGGAGGGTATGCAGGTATGCATGGCACTTGTAAAGAAAAAAAATAGTCCGTTCTTAGTGAAATGAAGCATTAGCAAATAATGTAGCCGAATTCTATTGCACTATTTCATTTGATAAAGCTATTTTTTGCTATCATAAAATCTATATACATCAGATAAAACTTTTGTTGTTGTTTGTTTTCGACTTAAACCCTTATAGGCGATGCAACCATAAGGAATGAACGGTTTTAATATCATCATTATTCCAACATAATAATGTGTACTTTCAATACAAGACGACGTCATGATGATACATGTATAAACGACATTGGGATGATATTGAATTGGAATTGGTATCAGTTGCTTGTACGGGGAATGCAAGTCCGTCTGTCCGTTTTTGTATTATCACACATGATGTAAGACAACTGCAACAGATGTGCATAAATACTAACTTGAATGTTACATGAATGTTTGGACCATCGTGGTGTGGTGGATAAACAACTCTATAGTCAACCAAGGGTCGCAGGTTTCGATCCCCGGCTTTAACAATATGTCGGACGAGACCATGGCAGGTCTCCATATGATGTAGATGTTTGTGGGACTTATAAGTTTATAACACTACCACACACATCAGATTGTTGGATTTTATTACTCAATGAGTTGTCTAATGATAGATGTGGCACTCATTTGAGTTAAAGGCTACGAAGTGACTGCACTTTTTAAATGAATATATTTTAAACACTCACGAGGCTTAGTTATTTTGAGTTGGGTGTTTAACAATGTTTGTCCTTAACACTAATTTCATGTCGCAATGGTGAAAAACTATTGAATGTGTCTCGGGTTGGAAAAAATCCATCACAAGCCAGTGTTCTAGCCAGATAAAACAAAACTATTCACCAACAATAAAGGGGTTTAACCCTTTTCCCCCAAGTCTGCTCTTTCTTCAGTTTACTTTCTTAGGTAGCCTATATTGCAAATAATATGGACCTAGATCAGACTGCTCCCATCAGACTGGGAGCAGTCTGATCATGATTTATAGTGTTTTCTTCCTTGATAAAAAACTGACTGAAATGCACTTGAATATATGCAGCAGACGTAATGACGACATTTTCATGATAAAATATTGGCGGGATAAGGCTAAGGGCAAACGGAACCAACAAACAACATATTGCCAAACTCTAACTAAATAAATACTTTTGAACAGGAATCACACATTTAGAATGTTTTAAAGAGTTGATCACAGGAAGTTGATACATCATTCACATCACCCTGGGCTCACAAATGGATTGGAGTAATGCAGCCCAGACTGTTTTCTCTCCAGGTTCCCTGGCAGCATGGTTCAGATCAAAATACCCATATATGGTCGACGGCGCTGTGGCATCTAGTGCTCCAATCGTAGCTGAGATGGACTTTCAAGGTTAGTTAATCTAATACACAGGCCCCTAAGCAGTTGTCAAATATATAATAAACTAAAAAAAAACTCTATCCACTAAAACAAGGCGAATTTATATCCCCGACGAAGGGCTATTTTAGAGAAATGTGTAAATCACAAATATATTAATCCCATTTCTCAAACCTCTAAGTTCACCGTGGGTATCACTCAGATTATAACAAAAGCCTGTCAACTATGCTTTAGTAACAAAATGTGTAGTTCAATGAAAATGTGCTTATCTGCACAATTTTAATATTTGACCTTTCAACACCACACATTGGACTCCATTTATTTCCCCTTTCATTTGATATTTAACATGACCTCTTTGATAAAAATGTTTTAACCCCTCCTCAACGGGATAAGGTGTATATAAGAACATACTATTTGCTTCCATGGCGTTCTACGCTCCATTCCCTTTAATTTGATATGCAACATGACTACTTTCAGAAGAAAAAAAATGTTTTGACCTTTTGTGTCTGCGGGAAAATTATTTGCTATCATGCTGCTGTATGCATCATGCCCTTAAATTGATATGCAACATGATCATATTCTGAAAAAAGTTGAATTTTAGTTTCAGCCTCCAACCCTAAATCCACCCAGGGGATCAAATCCAGGCCACGAAACTAAAATCCTGTCTGATATGGTTATATTGATTCTCTGCCTGCATGCAAAAACTTGGGGAACAATATTAAAATCTGACTTAGTTATTGCAAAATTAGAATATTTGACCTTTGACCCTGCCTAAGGAGGCAGAGGGGGTAATATTTTGACACTGTCATGTTTATCAACAGGCACTGGGCAATCATGGTCCATAGTGAGAAGTTGTCAGATATAATAGCTTTGAGGAAATGTGAAGTTCATTACACAAGAAAGCCACTATAGTTTTGCATTAGTTTACATACTTTATTGTCAAACTATTTACAGCAATAGGGTTGGGTCACAAGTTCTCACAATCTTTTGCATTATAACTATATATTATAAGTCAAGGGCAATAACTCAAGTGTTAATGTTTCGATTTTGAAAATGCTTGTAGGATATCGACTTTGCATGACACTTATCATTTATACCAAAATACATCGAATCTTACCAATACTGAGATACGTTTCTGGACAGACGGCGCACAGACGGACGACGCCAAAACTATATCCCTCCGACTTCTTTAGGGGATAATAAATTAAGCAGTATTTTGTCAAAAATTAAAAAAGTAATAAAGCGATTTTCTTGCACGACGTCGCGCCTGGGAATGATAGGATACCACCTATTAAATTCTCAAAAATAGCTGATATATACTGAAAACTATTAGACATCACAAGTGGCATTAGATAATTGTTTCAGAGTATTACGTGCAAGTGGGTGCTGCATTAGATACAACTGGTCCCACGTGTAGGGCTGAGGTTGACAACGCGACAAAGACCATGTACGGCTGGTGGGGACAACCAGAAAAACGGGAGGAGATGCAAACCATGTTTAAGTAGGTAGCCTACGGTAAAAGTCGGGTAAATTTGGACAGTCGTCTAAATTCAAACAGCGACCTTGTTTCTTTTATTTTTGAATGATTGGAATAAAGATTAAATAAACTAAGCAAACAGTGAAAATCCTGATGAGACATGAACCGTCTCATCTGGATTTACACTGTTTGCAAATGTGTGTCCGAATTTACCTGATGTCCGAATTTACCCGATTTAACCCTATTCTGAGCTTGATTAACTCATATGTTCCAAGAGACTATCCCTTCAAGTCAATTATTAAAACCAGGGGTCGCAGGTCAGAATAGCTTAACCATTTTAATCTAATTATTTCTCATGGATTTTCCCAAGCCTATTTTGAGCTTGATTAACTAATAATTGAGCCGCAACATGTGATTTCCAACAATGTGGCATTTTGACATGTGTAGACTCAGACCTGTCTGTGCAGCCTCCTTTTAAGCTTAGAAACTCCAAATGATGTTCAGTCAGTAGCTCAACAGTCATAGAATACTCAAGCGACTAGCAAAAGCTCTGATCAGACTGCGCGTACGCGCAGGCTGGTCTGAGCCTTTGCTGGTCACATATACCACATTGTTGGAAATCTCATGTCACGGCTCATATATTTCCAATACACTATCCCTTCAAGTCCATTATTCAATACCAGGGGTCGCAGGTCAGAATAGCTAAACCATTTTAACCCTTTTAATTCCCATGGATTTTCCCATGCATAAATTATTCACCCTATCAAGGCACCTTACCCAACCCATCTTATAAGAAAGCATAATATGACATGGCTGATGTTTAGTCTCATAGGGGCTCTCATTAGATTAGATTAAACATATTTTATTGCATAAGCAAACAAGGGGATTATTACAACATTAGATAGTCCTTTCCCAAATATAACAACAGATTATATCAGCTACAATGGTGGATACAATAATGTTAACAGCATACATATACAATCACACATACCATCATCCTCCCATACCGTGGCACCTCTGCTGCTGAAATAATATTGCAAAGAAGGCGTGTGGACAGGCATGTCAATCATTCGAACCTTTGTGAGTCTTTAATGAATTTGATAGCGAACTGAATTATTGATCTGTTTATATTCTCATCATAATTATGAGATCCTGTAGTCAGTACAGCAACGTCAGCATCATTAATTTGCAGTCTATTTAAATTAATGAAAAGATTGTTTCATTTTCCTAGATGGATTTGTGACAAATAAATCCTTTATATACTGGTAATCCCTAAACTGGTAAGGACCTTGGTCAGTCTTCTCGAAGGAGTGCCTTTAAAACAGCCAGATAAAAGTTTCAAAGAAAATTATATACTTAAGGAATAAAATTACGCAACAGATGAAAAATATTTTTGCGAAGTTATATGATGTTTTGATTTAATTTCTTTAAGAATGTGAACTGACTATTAATGACATTTCATGAAATGCAAAAACGTCACTTTAACGATAAAATTAACGCCACAAGATGAAAACACTAAAAACGTAAAAATGTGACGTGGACGTCAGAAGGAAGATCCCAATCTTCTTCGTGAATTGTTACATGGCGTCGACTCCACAATGTGCAAACAAAGAAAGCATTGTATCATGCTGAAATGTCTGTTAAATATTGCTTCAAAACCAGCTACTGGAATGCAAGGATACACAATGACAAAGAATAAAATTTTAACGTCACTTAAAGCCGTCGAGTTGAGGTCGTTGGTGCCTTGCGGGATTTATCGAACCTAAAGATAACAAGACATGCTTTGCCCGCAAAAGTTACCTTTCAGAACCCATAGAGTTGTATCAGCGGGACGTTTCATTGACGTTAGTCAAACTGGACACAGCACAAAATTGCAAACAATTAAAAACTGTTATATGTGGGAAGTAAGCATTAAACTTGCTGACTGTAACCGAAACTTTGCCACTTGACCATTCTCTCATCAGAAAATGCATAAACATTATGGTGCCTTTAAAGTGCAGGATATTGAATGTTGACTTTATGATACACATTTTATTGACGTCTAACATTCTAAAGTCATAATTCTTGCAGTAAATGTGCTTTTATTGAATAAAACTCAAGAGGAATAAAATTTTACCGCATTTAACGCAATATTTAATCTTGACGTTAAAAATATTAAGCGTTTGGATCATAACGTAAGGTTGCAAGCTGATCATTTCATGAATCCCCAAATGTATTCCAAAGGTTTTGTAAACAAAAAAGTAAGTAAGGGTGCAAAGATCGGGAATCGATATAATCAAGTATCACTACTGACAAACCGTTTTTTGATAGAAAATTGACTTTTATTGACCGTGTTTCACAATTTTCTACTGAGGGTCAGAATTATTACGCGCATGCTAGCCGGCATACGTAATCGACGTAGTGGCTTAACTTACTGTAATGTGACGGATATATACTGATTTTTTGAAATAACATCATCTACACAACCGACTTGCATTACATA
Source organism: Loripinus fragilis (assembly GCA_964019695.1). Classification (NCBI taxonomy): domain Eukaryota; kingdom Metazoa; phylum Mollusca; class Bivalvia; order Lucinida; family Lucinidae; genus Loripinus; species Loripinus fragilis. The sequence goes on from OZ026514.1 coordinate 31,968,964, forward strand.
TATTTGTTTACAATGATCTGAAGTGACTGTTGCATTTCTTTATTTCTTAAGTATACTTTTTTGTGGTAAAGGTAGTTGGTTTAGCCATAGAATTATCTGCTAAAAGGCTTTTCAGGCTAGGCAAGTACCTATTAAAAATATGGTTTGAAAACTCTCTTTCTGCTATTCAACATATAGGAAATAGATATAAGTTTTTGGAGCCTCGCCCCCATACTCCCTTAACCAAGCTAATCCTTGTGCATACATTTGTAGTTTTACATTACACACATCATAATATAAAGAATGACATACTTGGTCAAAGGTGGGAAGGCAGTCAAAATACCCAAAACAAATTATTATAAAAGCCAATTAGTCAAAGGTGGGAGACACTCATTATGCACAGACTCGCCTGGGCCTTCGCTGCTCACTGATGCGATTAGTTAAGGAATCTCGTGCACTGACTAATTTCTCTCCTTTCTATTTACAATGAAATATAAAACTACAGATTGTGTAGTAAAACGAACTATACATTTATTACAGATTGTTTGATAAAATGAAATAAAAATGATTACAGATTGGGTGATAAAATGAAATAAACATTTGTATCATATGACGTCGCGTCTGAGAGTGAAATAACACCATGCAATAAAATCGATAAACCACAAGTGGTTTATAGATTTACGGGAAACGTTATGACGTCCATTACAACGTTGCGTACATAATGACAAACGTTTAACGTTTTTACAGCAGAAATGAGATTTCAAAGTAATCTTAATGCCATATGATAAATAGAATCTAACATTCGTGCTCTTGTTTTATTGCATTTATTAAACTCGTTGCGAAAAAGAGATAAAATGCCTCACATTTGATCTCTTTTCCCCAACTCGTTTAATAAATTCAATAAAACATGAGCACTCATGTAAGATCCTCTATATAGCAGACTGTGTAATAAAATGGAATAAGAAAATTACAGGTTGTGTGATAATAAAATTTAATATTGATTTATTACAGATTGTGTGACAAAATTAACCACGGGGATATGATTGAAGTGACTGTTTTCTTTTATAATCTCGCTGTTAACTTTGCTAATGTTGTACAATACAATAAAGTCAACAGAGCATTTGAGGTAAGTATGCAAAGTAATTTCAATGATGCATGGTAAAATGAGCCACGACATGTGATTTCCAACAATGTGGCGTTTTGACAAGTGTAGACTCAGGCGAGTCTGTGCAGCCTCCTTTTAAGCTTAGAAACCCCAAATGGTGTTCAGTCATTAGCTTAACAATCATAGAATACTCAAGCGACTAGCAAAGTCTCTAATCAGACTGCGCGTATGCGCAGGCTGATCTGAGACCTTGCTGGTCGCATATACCACAATGTTGGAAATCTCATGTCACGGCTCCAATAGTGAATTCAAAAGTGCATGGTAAATTCAAGGTAACTAATTAAAGGTATAAAGGAGGTTTAAAGGTATAGTGAAAATCAAAAGGTATTATTCAACTATTCAGTCACTGTATCGCCACGTGGTATGCAATGTCCCGCTCTCTTGTATAGCTAACAGAGATAGGAACCAGTTGGGGGCGGGGCTAGACAGTGACCCAATGACCAAATAATGATATGGCAAAATGATATATCTAAAGATAGACAGTAAATTTAAAGGTACATGGTTAATTCAATGGTATATGGTGAGTTCGAAGGATTCAATTTAAAGGTATAAGGTGAGTTCGAGGGTACAGGGCAAATTCAAAGCACATGGTCAATTCAAAGGTTTGTTGTTAATTCATATATGAAGTTCAGCGGTGTACAATGTAAATTCAAAGGAATATGGAAGGTTCTCAAGGTAAAGGTAATTCAAAGGTACAATGCAAATAATAATAATAATAATAATAATAATAATAATAATAATACCCCCCTTCACACACACACACACACACATAGCCTCAAATGGTCTCTATAAGTTGCCGGATCAATATCAGTATTTGTTGCCAGAAACAATTATTTAACTATACTTAAGGAATCTTCCAACGCATACAGTAAACAAATTACTACAAACGTTTAATTATGTAAAAAGCATTCAATTTTTGTTGCTAAGCAACAATTCAATATTATTCACATCATTTATGAAAATTTTAAAACAATACCTTGGGTATTATGCAAAATACAGCTTATTTAATTTGAAAGGGTCAAAATCGGAAGTCACAAAAATTGGAATTTAGGCTCAAGTCTGCATTTCAGTGAAGCAATTTTAATTTAATGTGTCAAGCTGCACAATGGGACCCGTCATTTTGTGATAAGAAATGCATGAAATTCACGGTGGGTTAGGCGTCAGACACTATGACGACCTAAGCAGAAAATTTTCATTGGTGGGTCACTGCCTGGTGTTTGTCTTTGTATGGGCCCACTGTGGCTCATCTGGGGGAGGGTTTATTTCAGCTCTGACTGTCTGTGAGTTCAGAGCAATTTTCTTTGTTTCATCGCAGTAATAATTTGATTGTTTCCCCGTGATGATACATAGGATAAGTAAAGAAGCGTCAACGCGAGCTTAACGTTTTTTTTGTTTTGACAACAGCATAATCTAGGGCAAAGGTTTGGCCAGTAAAATTAATTTAAGCCCCCAGTAACTCCTACTGTGCGCTCTAATGCGATGTGTATGTTGTTCTTGTTAATTGTTGCTCCTCTTGTTTGTGTTTTATTTTTGTATTTGGTCCTTGTTTTGTTGAGCAGTACTGTTTTGCAATCATCTCGCTGAGGAAGAGAGGGATGGTTGCTTAAAAATTGCTTTTAATGTCATGTGACTGTTAGTGCTATGTGGTTCTTCCTCGTTGTGCAATGGGTTGGTCTGCAGTATGTGGTTGTAGTATTTCCTGGCCATATTCTACCGACTTTTTTCATGCGATTTTGAACAGTTGAAATATAAAAAGTCCACACTGTGAGTAACACCAGCAGGACTCTGCTGCTAGCTAGCAGAATAAATGTTTAATCATGGCTATCCTGTATCCCAGATCTTAAGTCAGTCGAGCACATATGCGATGCGATTGTCAGGAATAATTTAATTACTTGTGTGTGCGCATTATCCGTTCACTTTTATAGATGTAGAAGATAGAAGTTGGATTTTTTTCTTATTTTATGAATAAAAGAATACAGACTGACTTACCTTTGAAAATGATTCATGTCTCATTAATCCATGTTACTAAATGGATTACATTTGACAAATTGCTATTCTGTTTTCCGTATTAATTGGTTTGAAAAAAGGTTAGCTTGCGATTTTCGTTTTTTTTAGTTTTCAACTCGAACTTCAATATTTTAAATACTCTTCGTCAGTTTTCTCTGAAAATAGCCATGCATTACCGGAAACCATTGTTCTAATTTACTCCAAAATATTTTCTAATTCAAAATTCTAGTTTTCAAGAAAACGCCAAAACAAAAGTGTATGCGTTAGAAGATTCCTTAGGTGTATGTGTTGATCTGGAAAATGTCATTTATTCTCACTGAACTCTGAATTAGCAGTATGAGTCTATACAAATGACACAACAGTGAGGTGGTAAAGTTTTACTTTTAGGTTCTATGCTTTAGCGGAACCCAAAGTTGATTTCTCTCTCAACATGCATTACTAGAATATTTTCCATTATGGCAGCTAACATGCCAAGTTACACATTGGTTCACAGACCTTAAATTATGGTACCCATGAAAGGTATATGTAAATAGTTTCCGAAGTAAACTTTATCTTTTTTAGTGGTCGTACTTTTACGGTATCTTATTTTTGTTGCAAAGGTATCATTTTTTAAACTATTATGTATGGCGAAATATAGAGATAGGTACACTTTGTTTTTCTGCAAACTCTTGACTTACAACTCCTTCGTTAAATAATTGTTTCTGGCAACAATTGCTGATATTGATGGGGCAACTTATAGAGACAATTTGAGATGTATGTGTGAGGGTGGTATTATTATGATTATTTTTATTATTATTATTGTTGCATCATAGTGTGTTAATTTAATTAGAGTGTTTCTCCATGATGATACATTGCAATAGGTAGAAGGCTTCCATGCGAGCTGAACATTTCTTGTGCTTCGACAACAGCAGAATCTAGGGCGAAGATTTGGTACCAGTAAAATGCATTAAACCCCCCCCCCCGGTGGCTTAGGCTGCTGCCTGTTCTAAGGCGGTGGTTCTGTTGTTGTTGACTTGCTGTTTATTTATACTCCCATTGTGGGAGTCTGTAATTGTTCTATGTTTTGTTGTACGTTACTTTATGTCCCTTCTAGTTTTGCAATCATCTTGATGGGGAAGAGAGAGAGAAAGCTGGTTGCTTTGCTTGGTTTGTCTTCCTGGTGTCTCGTGGTTGTTGTGTGGCTCTTCCTTGCGGTGCCATGGGTTTGTCTGCAGTTTGTGATTGTGGCATTTCCTGATCATACTCGCTTACTTTTTTTTTCATCAATGTCTGTTAAAGCTTTCACAAATCCAAACTCGCACGTGACGTATGTGCTTGCATCTAATCTGCGCTGTAAAAATAATGTTGCATCGCGGGTATTGGGTATGAAAATGGGGAATTTGGAGAATAAGCATAAAGGGGCTCTTGCATGGTATGGGAAATTAACATGGGAGTCTGCCTACGCTTGGATTTTGAAAATATTATGTTATTTAATTGTCTGGGGTATAACTTTAATATTTATGGTGCGTTTGAGTTTTTATGCAATTCCATTGCTAATTTATGACGTCATGAATGATATCACTATAATACCTCAGGGTACCCAGTTATAATCATTTGTAAAGTAATTGACATATCATGTAACGGGCGGAGAAATAATTTTTTAAATAGCTATATCATTGATGAGTTCGTTGTTACTTAAAATGGCTTTGTATGTATTATGATATTGGGTGTGCATTCATTTTTATAGCATGGTACCCCAATTTTCGACTGTATATTTTGTACTCAGTCAAATTCGGAATTAACATTTTAACAGGTTGCAGTCTTTGTCAAGATACCATTTCAACATATAAACTAGCCTTATATGTTAAGAATATGTAGACCGAATTTCATGAAATTCAAGGACCGGTAACATATTTTTTCAACTTGATGTAAACACCTGAGCCTTATTCATCAAAATTTAAAAAATACAATAATTATTTTTCAGTGTAAAACATACTTGAATACTTGCTTAGTTTGAATCATCATGCTAGTACGTTTATCGGTAGAAGTTGATTTGTTCAGTGTTTTCCCCTATTATGAATTGGAAAAAGAAAAAAAAAAACAATATTCTTTGATATTAAGTGCCACGATTCTTATTTAATGAAGTGCTTACACAATAATATTAGCCAAAATGATACAATATGTTGACACCTGTACTTAACACATCTAATTTCTAACATCAAAACTACATCTAGCCAATGTTACACTTAATATGTAACATTATTAAGAATTCTAATTCATACAGTAGAGAAACCTTATGAAAAGTCAGTTCATACAGGAGAAGAACCTTATATCTATGATTTTATAATTGTAAGACTCATTAATAAACCCGCTTCACATTTGAATAACCCCCTGTCAAGCCTATTGGTTAAAATTAACCATTTTGGTCTCAGATAACTCTTGGCTTCAAAGGTATTGCTAATTTAATGCTTAAATCTTCTCTGTTCATTCTGTTTTGTGAAACTGATGCTGATTTCCATCAAATAGCAATATTTATACTTTAGCTGGCTGTATAATCTAGGCATACAGTTTTGTTTCTGGACCTCACTTATTCATGTAGAACACTGTTTTATGATACCTTTGATAAGACTCTGTTACACGTTATCCTGGTCACGGCGACAAAATGTAGTTCCTCTAGTTCAGTTAGAATGTAAAGGAAATATTTAGTCTTCTTGTTTTTACTTGTCTATTGTTAGGATGGTATGTTTCTTAAACAATATTATGCAGGACTTGAGGAAGTGATACACTTTGTCTTGGCCCCATAGTACCATGACACAGGGCCATGACCTTCGGCATTTCTGACCATTGAATCATTTAAAATTGTCTAAACATGTCTTCTAAGAAAAGTGGAAGTAGATTTAAAAACAACCTCCTTACGTCGAGTTATTGATTCATTTGAACTAAATAATTAATTTTGCTAAACCGACCTATACCCATAAGAGGTAGGAAATGACAGTTACCTGTTTTTCATGATATTTGGCTCAGATCAGCAGTATATATATGGCATGTTTTTGTGATAATATGATATCTTGACAAAGACTAGAACATATCCATCTTTTGAATTTAATGTTGAATGTTTGGTAAATTTTTGAAAAAAAAAAAAAGTTCAATTTTACAATCACTTCTGAAAACGTAAACCATAATTTATCCAAAGGGTTTCGTGGTATTAAAATTATGTCTATGGTATTTTGGATTCAATCTAGATGACAAATCATAGAAATAAACAAAGCTATAGATTTAGGACATGAACATTTAGAGACAGGTACCACCTCAAAGGTGGAGTATGTCAGGGTTGCTTCCTAAGCCTTATTCTTAACTATCTAATTCGATATATACATTTTCATAGTTCATATACAATGAGTTATTAATATGCAAAGTTTGAAGAAAATCCATGCGTGGGCACAGATGAAAGTACCCCTTTGCTTCAATTGTCAAAATTTGACTTCAAATACACTTCTTAGCACTGTGAAGTTTGTTCTGGATGCTTAAATGAAGACATGGAGTAATGTACAACAAAGATATTCTTAATAAATATAGTTTATTATATATGGTATTGAAGTTTTGACCCTTATCAAAAAATTTAGTAGTATAGTAAAACCATTAATTGATGGGATCGGTTTCACTCTTTAAACATGCACACATAGCTGAGTTACAGGCCTGATAATTGGCTTGAGACTTCATCTCCTTCTAAACGTTAGGGCTCTGGTGAGACTTCGGATCCACAGGCTCGTGATAAGCATAGATTGAGCCGTGGCATGAGATTTCCAACAATTTGGAATGTGCGACCAGCAAAGGCTCAGACCAGCCTGCGCATACGCGCAGTCTGATCAGAGCCTTTGCTAGTCGCTTGAGTATTCTATGATTGTTAAGCTACTGACTGAACACCATTTGGAGAATCTAAGCTTAAAAGGAGGCTGCAGAGGCTCTTCCAAGTCTACACATGTCAAAATGCCACATTGTTGGAAATCTCATGCACTGGCTCAATTTCATGTGCTGGTTCATTTACACAATTAACCTTATTTTCTGATCGTTTCAGGGGGCAGTTGGATTGAACATTACTGTGGATACTCTATGTGATATTATGATCAATGAGAGTAGAGGCTCAAACATACAAAGGTACGCTGACGTGAATAGCCTGATCCTGGAGACATACTCACAAACGTGTCTCAATATAAGATACCAGAAACTCCTTGCCACCTTAAATCAGACATCCTGGGACAGCTTCTCTGCCAAGGGAAGTAAGTATCTATCTCTTCTACAATTACGCACCCTTATTTGCTTATCAGAGGGTGATGCATGCAATGTTAATGTATGAAAAACACGTAAGTTCCATCAATTCAATAAACACAATAAAAAAATAATGATATATCCAGGCCTCCAGAAAAGAATGCGTACTTCAAAATTAGGTTTCTTTAGTGGCGATTCGCTTAATGGAACCATATGTTTTATATGCAGCAAGTTAAAGGGTCTCAGTGCAGTGGTTTTATGCGCCGTTCCATTCCTTAAAGAGCTATTTGTACTTGAGAGCTATTTTGGCACCCTTGGAAGGTCGTTAAAAATTTGGTTTCACCATTTTTATCTGATTGGTTTATTACAATAAAGCAATAAGTGTAAAAGTCTTATATTTATTTGACTTAAACCCTTGCTATGGTAACAGACAATGGCCATCAAAATAGTCTTAAGATGAAAAATTGCTATTTTTGACCAAATTTGAATCCCTGGGTAGCTTTTCCTCTGTGCACAGTCTAAACAAGGTAATCTTTACCTGATAACCGCTATCTAAGGGAGCGCATTCTACCCTTTAAGTGGAGTCACCATTTTAAAAAGGGACGCAATTGAGAAGAATCTCTGTGAATTCAATAGTCTCCCTTTATTGTGCTAAATAGATTAGCGTACTGGCTACCCTATTGCCTAATGTGTCTGTTTCAGGTCGACAGTGGTTATACCAACAGTGTTCAGAGCTAGGGTGGTTTCAGTCGTCCTGGTCAAAACAACCATTTGGATATTGGTTTACATTCCCTTGGAAGTAAGTATTCTATCATATTATCATTTAGTTATATAGTTCACACTACCATAAGTAATAACAATATAAAATCATATTAATCATCGATATTGATTGAGACACACAAACATCTTGAAAATATATTTATACTCCCCTAGCAAACTGTGTTTGTGGTGTATATAATGTTTTATTACGTTGTCAGTCTGTCCCTAACCCTTTGTTTCCTTAATATCTTGAAAAGTCATCCCTGGAATTTTATCAAACATCGCAAATATCTTCACGTCTACAAGACAAACACTTGTTATAAAGATTAATGGCTAGGGGCCATTCAATTTGAGTAATTTCCCTTTTTTAATTCTACATGGCGTTTTATTAGAGTTAAGCTTAAGCTATGATTGTATGTGCACGGGCTGATCAACTCTTACTTCAGCCTTTGATGGAGCAAATTCATTCTTTGTCTTAAAAATGTAGACACATTGAACATATGCATGAAGAAGTTCGGCTACAAAAAGCAATTTTTTAATAAAACGACAGCTAAGAGAACAATATTACCCTAATATGGCTTTGAATATGCATATAGCACCTTCATGGGCTGATCAACTCCTCCTACCATAGCTTTTAATGAAATAATTCAATACTTTATTTGCACAATGTAGACATATTAAACATATGCATGTATTCGTTTGGTGCAAGCAAAATAATGTTTGACAAAACGACAGCTATGAGACCTTAGATCCCCTAACATGGCTTTTGCATTTACATACATAGTAACTTCATGGACTAATCAACTCCTACCATAGCCTTTAATGGAGCAATTTGATACTTCATCTTCATCATGTAGACACATGGAACATATGCATGAAGGAGTTTTGGTTAAAAACAATTTTGTCAGAATGAAAACTATGAGAACTGCGACAATTTTCCCTTATATGGATCTTGTATATATATATATATATATATATATATATATATATATATATATATATATATATATATATATATATATATATATATATATATATATATATATATATATATATATATATATATATAGTACCTTCATATCCACAGCATTCTATGAATTAACCCAATACTTTACATACAGTGTAAACATTTAAAACATATGCATGAAGGAGTTTGGTGCAAAAAGTATTTTTGACAAATGGCAGCTATGAGAACTTTTTTCCGTTATAGGCTTTGATATATTCAAAGAACTTTCGTGTGTGATATTTTCTGTACCCCTTATCTTACCAAATATTACACTGTATAGTTTAGCTTACCATATGTTACAGATTGCCAACTAAAAGATCATTTGCACAGATTCTACTGAGACCTTTCCAATACTAAGGTCTGCTAGTTTGAACCATCACTTGCCGAAGCTAAGTTTATTTCACTGTCCTTTACTGTGTGGGAGGTATATAATAAGCATTACTTATTGATTTCATTATTACATGTCTATCAAAGGAAAATTGGCTGAATATGATATTTTTTTTTATTTTCTCCACGCATACCTTCCATCCTTCTTTCTTTGTCAGTCTGCCTGGATATCATCCTCTTTTGAATATTTCCATTCCCCCTCTCTCTCTCTCTCCCTCTCTCTCTCTCTCTCTCTCTCTCTCTCTCTCTCTCTCTCTCTGTTTGTATCTTACATACACACTGGGTTTGCTATCTAAATGCAATGTAATTATGTAATTACAGCGTTCCTTATATACCGCTCAACCTGAAAATGCCCTAAATCCTGGTTGCTTTACTTTAATTGTGTTCTTGCTGTCGTGTATCTGTCAGTGTTTTATGTCTCTTCCTCATGGTGCCGTAGGTTGGTCTGTAGTCAGTGATTGTGGCATTTCTTGTTTATACTCACTTGTTTCCCACCCCTCACCCCCAAAACAACAACAAAAAAAATAAAAAAAAATGAACAAAACATTCTAGAACATATTTAATTCCTTTCATAGCTACACCACAGACCAGTGTATAGATATCTTCAAGAGAACATTCGGAGGTGAACAATGTGCTATGAATGTAGATGAGACAAATAGATACTATGGAGGTAACACATCAGTTAAAAATGGGAGACTAATAAATTGAGCCGTGTTATGTGATTTCCAACAATGTGGCATTTTGACATGTGTAGACTCAGACGAGCCTCTGCAGCCTCCTTTTAAGCTTAGAAACTACAAATGATGTTCAGTCAGTAGCTTTACACTCAATTAATATTCAAGCGACTAGCAAAGGCTCTGATCAGACTGCGCGTATGCGCAGGCTGATCTGAGGCTTTGCTGGTCGCACATACCACATTGTTGGAAATCCCATGCCACGGCTCATATATTCTAACTCATGTTATTTTGGTACTTGTTGCAAAGGCCAGCTTCCAAGGCTCTGATGAGAATATGCAGTATCGTCGGAGCCTTTGCTGCTCATATACACAACAAAACACTTTACTCCATGATAACGCCTTTGAAATATTATGTATTTGAAAATATTATGGAAAATGGAGCATTTGCTCTTTTTGAGCAAATACTCCATTTTCCATAATATTATCAAACGTATTCAATTTTTTTCTGATTTTTTTTCTTGATTTTTTTTTTCAAATGATGTCATGACCTAAAATAGCCTATGGAGTAAAAGGATAAAATAATTGAGCCATGGCACGACAAAACCAACAAAAGCGAAATTGGAAGATTTTCGTGAGACTGCCCTTATGCGCAGACACACTTCAACATTCGCGTGTTGCCATTATGATACGTACCACATTGATATGAGCTGGCTGGCTGTATATATAGAAAACTCAAAGTCTTCATTCTTTTCTCAGTTACACCACTGACCAGTGTGGTGATATCTTCAAGAGACCATTCGGAGGTACACAGTGTGAAACTAATGTACAGGAAACCAATAGATACTACGGAGGTACCAAACAAATCACATGATGATTATCACAATAACATAATTGTGCCATGACATGACAACCCCAACAAAATGAATGCACGCATTGCAAAGCCTCAAATCAGACTGGGCATGGGCCCAGTCTGATCAGAGTCTTCGCTATGCGCCCAGTAGGTAACTATGGACTCGAGCTTTCTTCATTTCTTCTAAAACTAAGCTGATGCATCTTTTTGTGACGCACAATCGCATTGTTGGCTTTTTTGTGTCACGGCTTACTTTGAGCCCGTTTATTTGATACTATATTTGATACTATACCAGTTGAATGGCTATAAAGTAAGTTTTATTAATATTTCCATAACTGTGTTTTACAATCAAATAATGTAAAATAGATTCATCTAACAATGTCTGATTCGATCGGTCTGATCAGTATACATGCGCACGATTTAAGCTTGCAAAACGCAGTTAATACTTCCAACTGTGAATAGACAAACGGGGATGCTTCATTGTTTTCGAATAAAAGTATGTTCCCCACCTTGACCCAGCAAATGCTTTAAAAGGTAATCGTCTATAAGTATTTACACAATATATATTGGGGCGGGGGGGGGGGCGGGGGGGGGGAAGCGGGGTCAAGGTGGGGAACATACATTGAAGCATCCTCATTTGTCTATTTACAATCGGAGGTATGAAGTGCATTTTGCATGCTTAAATAGTGCACAAGATTATTGATCAGATAGATTGAAGCAAATATCATTAGGTAAATCTATTTTACATTTTTGATGGTAAACACAGTTGTGGAATCAATCAAAAGCATGCTTTATTGGCCCTTCAACTGATAAAGTATCCAAACACAATTTTCGGAAAAGTTATGTTAAGACGTTTTCATCTCCCCTTTGCCCTCGGTTTGAACATCATTAAATACGTTTTTGAATGATTCATATGTATGTCCATTTATTGTCACAAAAAAATATTGCAAAAATCACAATTTGAAAATTTGACTTTTTCACAAATGACTTTTGGGAGATTTCACGCTTTACAGGAATCTCCTTCGCATATAAGAGAGACATTTAAAAAAGAGCATTTGTATCCGACAAAAAATCAAATTATCATTTGATAGTGTTAATATGAGCTTCAGGGTCAGAACTGACACCTGGCCTCGTGGTTAAATTTTTTCATGCTCAACTCAACTAAGCATTGAAGTTCTTCTCCTCGTTAAAACTAAAATGCTGAAAAATAATCACTTTTCTTACTTTCAAACTCTAAGATGTTGTATTAATCAACAATTGTTAGCCTTTTAACATTTTAGATATGAACATGAAAACAGTTTTATAACCTCGGGACCTGGTCACCTTTTTACCTGACAGAAAAAAATACGTCATTTTCTGTATTTGTTGGTTTAATTTTTAATAAAGTTAAAACAATTGAAGCCACCGTTTCGTATTAGAGTTTGACTCTTTTCTCTGATAAAGTTCAGGAACAAAGAATGAGAGAAAAATCTAGAATACAGTTACTGATATTTATGGTATATTCTGATTTATTGTGTCAGAACAGCTGAGATTTATATGAAACATAAGAAAGGTTTATCATTTGCCTGTTGTACCAAGTCAACGAACCTAAGTAAGCTTTAGATGAATACGTTAACATATACAGGTCTACCTCGTTATCTCAATGCCCAAGGGAATGGAGAAAATACTTCGAGTTATCCGAAGTTCGACATAGCCAAAATGTGACGTAACCAAAATACAGTATACATGTTGAATTTTGTTGAACCAGATTTCCTACGATATACATTTGCAGTACAGACGTAGTAAAGCTGTTTCTACTCAAAATATAATGCAAACTGTGTTTAGTATAGAACGAGTAATGGTTACTGGTTCTAGTGACCTTAATAAGAATAGGAATGGTATAAATATATAGAAATCAGTCAAGCTTTTAAAAGAAATCATATTTTGAAATATTTTGTTAACCCACCAGGTTATAACAAAGCACAACTAAATGTCTTTCCTGAGATTTCTATTTTTATTATCAATGTTCGAGCTAATGATATTACTACCCCTTATTCTGCAAATAAATTTTGTCCTGATACTGTTTTCTGCTTTTAATGTTTGCTATTATAATTGCACTATATCAAATGCACTTCAGATGACTTTAGATAATGGAAGCAAATACTATGGGCCCTAACGAAGCAGCCTGATCTGGGTCCATAGGATATCAAAGTTCATAAATATATATTTGATAGCTGACAATAATTGTCATGAATAGTGGGAAAATGGTTTATGATATCAAACGTTTATTGATTATGAATGTGAGATGAAAAAGTGGTCTTTTTAATGGATATAATGCCCTTTTAAGAGAATATAATGTCCTTTTAAGTGGATCTAATGCCCCTTTAAGCTTCTTATCTTAAGCCATGAGTTACTTACAGGTCGCAAGTTGCCTATTTCTAATGCTGTCTTTGTTAACGGTGCTCTTGATCCATGGAAGCCAGCGAGTGTTACACAAGATCTGTCTCCAGATGCCACTGCTATATACATAGAAGGTGAGTTGTTGTAAAATATATAAATGTAGATATATGAGCAAGCTCATTAGATAGTTTATACAGTTATTGACTTTAATAAGGTACACATACGGACCAAAACTATTTTACGAACCCTGTAACAACTGAGCAAGCACTAGTTTAGTAAAATGTTAGTTCTTGAAATCCAATTGGACGATAGATGTAAATATGCACAAATTGCCATATAGTGACATGTATTTTAACATTGACTGGCATCTTGACATGTTGTAAAGAGACAGAATCAATGAGCATGTTACTTGATAAGGGTTAATTTCAAATTATTCTCCCTAATTTTTTCAGCATCATATGTAGATATTACATGTTGGAATTGCCCCTATGAGGTTCTGACACTATATATTTAAGGTCATGACCATAACAGCTATGGTCTCAATATTTATATAACATAAAGTTGCCTTAGCGTCTTTGTAGAATACCTTTTTTACTAAAACAAAAAAGTAAATGTTGTGGTTTAAACTGTTTTTAGATCGATTCAGTAGAAAATATATAAATGTTAAATGTATTGACCATCACAAGGATTATTGATATCTGTTTACGCGCAAATGGTAGTTTATGCCCTAAGCCTCCTTCATGTGGACAACGAAACTGTGACCAAGCTGTACTTAGGAGCAAATAAAGTTGATGATTTTCTGAGCCTGCAGTTCAAATTATGCTATGGGTGAAGCCCTTAGTAATGCTTCAGCTAATTGTAAGCAGAAAGGGGAATATCATAAGTTAATCCCCCACATATTCCCATTTAGGAGCGCGGTGGCTCAGTGGTAGAGTGCTTGACTCGATATTGAGGGGTTGCGGGTTCGAGCCTCACCAGAGGCACTGCGTTGTCTCATTGAGCAAGACACTTTATCCTCTGCTTAGTACTAGTTCAACACAGGAAGACTCGTCCCGCCATGACTCAAAAATTGTTGACTGGGACGTAAAGAATCAAGACAAACAAATTTTAACATAATCCAAAATTCATGAACAGTAACGACCCCTTTTAATGGAAGCTTAGAGCCAAACAAGTAATGAGTAGATCGAGCACTCTTACAAGCCTATGAGATAAACCAGTACAAAGTACTTCCTCAAAGGAACAAATACAATCCACAATATTTAGTATGATGTCTGAACTTATTACGCCTTTAACCGTGAATCGGTTACCATTCATTGTTTCCATTAGCGTGTTCAGACGACACTAAATGACTATTTCATGATCATAATTTTACGATGGTCTTTGGCATTTTAGCCAAGTTTAGGCTCTGCATGGCCATAGGACAAGGAAGTACCATTACTTTCAATGCAATGGTATATGGATTGTCAGTAACAAGTAGGACACACTCTAGACATGCGTCACAATGGCTTATGAAAATAAAGCTATTATAAGGGCACACTTTGTTGTTTCATGCATGTAAACTAAGCCCTACCCCTTATGAAAATGGCCTATCTTAAGCCCAAAAGACACTTTTTCAAACGTTTATCACTCCCAAAATACCGAAGAAAAATCACGAAATAAGACAATTTTCCTGCAGACACACACTTCAGAGAAATAAGTTCATCAGCAATTCGTCATCAATCAGTCATCAGTTCTGATTTTTGGCACACTTCTGCTACATTAATGCACCAATATCAACAAGGTAAAAACGCACAACCAGTCAAAATTCAAGAGTTTTGTACTTTCCTTCAAACAAAAATATTGAGAGACTTAAGAGAGGCACCATTTTAAATTCATTGTCTCTTCAACATGGCTACTTTTAGGATGTTTACTTTATTATTTTTATCCTCTTGCACAATCGACAATGATTTGGTATAATTTCAATTTGCTCATGCTGCTCATTCTGACGTAATACCGACGTTAGTGTTTTTCAACAATTGTCGCCTGACAAGTGTAAAATAACACACATATTGAGGTGGTAGCAAGATGTCTTAACTAATGGAAGAACACAAAATGTTTCTGAAATAATCGTTTTATTACACTCCCACTCGCAGCGTTTCTGTGCTAACGTCAGTCTCAAATTTTCGAACAGCAATAACTTTCGCGCATGTCTTTTATGCAACTGATTGAGGAGGATCTGTTGGCAATAAAAATAATTTGATTATTCCTGATCCTTAGGATATAAATGGCCAATTACGTAAAAAGGTAATGACGTCATGTAGACGAAGTGATCTTTGCCATAGGCCTAAAATTTCATGATTAGATTTTGTCTTTCCTTTTCCTTATAAGAACAAACATTAGTTCGAAAAACATTTTCGTTCATTATGGAAGGTGTTGGTACTCTGTGACCCTGTAATTTGAGTTGTCTCAGAATTATCATAAGCCACAGCGTTTCGATCTTCTTATTGAATGCAAGCTAAATGAGAGAACTTGTCAATTTAATTTTTTTCACATTCTGAAACTATTATTTTTTCGACATAGATAAGCACTTAAACAGGTGGTGCGTTTTTGAAGTCCTTCATTATAGTAAGGTCAACTGACACTAAACTCCACTAGGTGCAAGCCAACAGTTTTTCATTAAATTTAGAAAAAAGCATTTTACAGACCGACATACCCTTTGATATTCCCCAGGGCCATACCTGAGAAAATGTGGACTGCAACCTTAAGTAAAGGTGTGTCGAATAAGTGGCCATAACCATTATGGTGGTTTACTGATGATAGTGGGATTAAGTTGGCGTTGAGTTAGTAGCCAAAATACGTTATGTAATCTCCAATTGAATTATCCACTATTTGATGATACATTAGATATAGCTGGAATATACAATCCAAAATACATTTCTTGACGGCAGTTTATGTGTATGAAATGCGTTCTTATTTTGTATGTCATTTTCACAGGTACATCTCACTGCGCAGACATGTATCCCCCAACGGCCCAAGATCCACCACAACTGATACAAGCACGGGAACACATTGGCACGCTGATTGGAAAATGGATACAACATTCAAGGAAATGACGTTTGATGTGTATCATTCGTTCATCGAACAGTCAGTGGTTTCTTATATATATGTTCGGATTATCGGTTTCCAATATAATAGGACTCAATGAAGCGTGTTTAAAGATATACGATGTGAATGCACCATTTTTTTACAGACTAGCATATAATATTGTACGACCCACAGGTGTGCACTATAGTGTTTCCAGGACTTAAGTGACCCCCGTATTTTGCTAATTATTCTTTAATGGTGATTCTAATTGAAAAATAAATTAGAGAAATGAATTTAGATATAGACCGCGTAACTGAATTAATTTTTTCCACATAAATGTGAGTGTTTGTATAGGCTGGGATTAGATGGAATTTTGGTGTGTTTTTGCCGCTCCTCTTTGAATCAGTCCCCAAGTGAACCTAACGATATAAATAAAACATGGCTTATACGGGTCAGTGGAGGTAATTCGTCAGTTCTACAGATAAGAGTGCGCAACAAAAAAATATTATTCCTATTTCTCAACCACAAAATATTGAAAAATATTTGGTGTGTACTCAAAACAACCGTCTCGATGATACGGTTCTTTTGAGCACCCAAAACGCGTGTTTAAACTGATGAAGACAGTCGCAGCTTCACGCTAAAATCACTTAACTGGACTAATCTTTGCGCAGTAGGCGAAATATCTTAAGCAGGTAAATATTTGATGCTCTTGAAGTTTAATGTATATCCCCATTTCGCTATTTCTCGTCAACTCTCTAATTTGCTTGAACTCTGTACTTACTAGTGTCGTCTGCTGATAACCTTTGCAAACAATTTAGACCCAGATCAGACCCGACTGGCATGATCTGGATCCAAACTGCTTGACACTCTACTGATAATACCGATTTTTTTAGAAAAAAATAACAAAAAAAAACTGATTTTGAAAAAAATATCAGAAGACGACAAAATCACGACAAATTACCTTGTAGGCAAAAATAGTCGATGAATTAAAATGGAAGGTGCTACATGTACATGCAGGTTTCATGCTTAAGCCTTATATTTGCCTGCTTTCAATATAGCACGGTCTAGGAATCATATATACTTTTACAATTGCGTGTGTGCGAGCGTGTGTGTGTGTGTGTGTGTGTGTGTGTCAAAGTGACGACAATTGAGGTTTGCGGAATAGATTTTCGTTGAATCAGCGGATATAGATATTCCTGTAGGCTAGTATATATCATCATAGCAATGCAAATATACCACGTGTATCTATAGGGGTACACATGGGTATATTCATATGGAAAAACAACTAAGTTATTCTTTTTTACAGGGGATTTGGGCTTCATTCACAAATAAAGGCGTCTCCCAAAATTAAGTTTTAGTTACGCGGTGTGCATTTAAATCCACATGCTAAGCGCCGTTTTTCTAGGTTCAATTTAAAGCTGTTTAAAAAAAAAGAAAAACGGGGGTCACTAAATCTCTGGAAACACATTAGTATCACTTCGTAAGTCCATCTATCCGTCTGTTAGCAATTAGTAAACATGTTCATAACTCTTAGACCACATGATATATTTTTTGGAAGCGTCTATTTACAGATGACTGTCAATAGCCAAAAAAAAACGTTAAAATGGCTATTTACAATTGACTGTCAATAGCCAAAAAACATTAAAGTGGCTATTTACAGTCAACTGTAAATAGCCATTTTAACGTTTTTTGGCTATTTACAGATTAATCAGATACTTTCAATGGTGTTGACTTAATATTCGAATACTCGATGAACATTCAAATATAGATCGTAGATTTGTGTCTGTTCCATTTTAAGTGAATTCTGCAGATGGTACATGAGCCATGTCGGTGAGTTTTGGGTACTTGTCGCATGCGAAATAAGAAGAAAAACAAAATGTACACGAACTTGTGCATGTGCACAGACTCTCTGTAGCCATTGCTATTCGCATGCACAAGTAGATAACTGTTAACATAAAAAAGCCAAAGTTTTTCAAACAAATGAGTCACGTGAAAAGCAATCTGACTTATTATTGGTAAGTTTTTGAAGATTACTGGTGATTATTTGCTTGGAACGAGTCATTCCCACTTTGATAGCATAGACTTGCGATCACCCTTTATCCATTCCGTATAACAACTTCTGTAATTTTTCTATGTTTTGTTGTACGCTACTTTATGTCCATTCTAGTATTTCAATCATCTTGATGGGGAAGAGAGAGCTGGTTGCTTTGCTTAATTTGTCTTCCTGGTGTCTCGTGATGGTTGAGCGGCTCTTCCTCTCGGTGCCACAATGTTGTCTGCGGTTTGTGATTGTGGTATTTCCTGATCATACTCACTTACTATTTTAGATCTCTATACAACATTGCCTCATAATCAAATCAAAGTAGCTGGTTGTTTCACTTTAATTGTGATGTGGCTGGTCGTGTTCTCTGTCTCTTGTTGTCGTGTGTTGGTCTGCAATCTGTGATTGTGGCATTTCCAGACCATCTTTTAGAACGCAGACTTCTTTTTTGCAGCATGTATTCCTCCATTTTCCCAACAAGATTGCATATAGCCGAGCAGATAACTGCAAATATCATAAGAATCTTTCACTTCCGGAAAGAAACATAAAACTTGGTACACAAACTGCTTATGGGTTATTCTTTTGAGAAAACCCGTTAGCAACTAGAAAATTTCTAAATGGCGGCCATTTTTCAAGTTGGCCGCCATTGCTCTGCGGAAATATTGCTTTTTGAAATATATTCGCCTGGAATTGTCCTATCTGAATAATCTAGGTATCAAATCATACATTTTTGAATGTCAGGAATCCAAATTTGGAACTATTAACGTGATCCAATGTTTCCTTGTACCAAATATCAGTCTCGGAATCCTAAATGTTCTGCTAAATAAGAGGTCCATATTACGTTTCCCAGGGCTACAATGAAAATGAGTATATATTTTAGTTATACAAGTGGATAAGCATGGATATTATTGTCATATGCACGGTTTTCAAAATGTACACCACACAATGCAGTAAAAACGTTCATATAGCGAATGGTTAGAGTAGTACCTCGGAACGCACAAAACAGGGCTTACTAGTGACAACACTTCTGTGTTCAGTATTGGCTTACAATCTTAGTTAATTGTAGTTAGATATTTAGTTTAGTGTCCCAGATGCTGTCTAATTAGGCCCACATCAGTTATCTAGTGTATATTACATGTAGGTCAAACTAGGTGTTTAGTCAGAACGCAGTTACCTGGATGGTTTACAGATAGCACTGGGTTTAAATGATACTAGATGAACGATTTGGCTAGGTATTGGCTATACTTTTTTGTTTGTTGCGGTGCTTTACGTCCCATGCAGCAATGCTTCAGACATGTCAGGATGATGTAGGTAATAAATATATATTTATATCAGAACCTTGTCGTATCCCATACCTTATTATGCGTTATTGTGATTAAGACAGTAAAAGGATAGCACCTCGACATTGAGTCACTAAATACATACAGGTATCATAACTTGACAGGTTGTTAACCAATCACCAAGATGGCAAACAGAACCAGGACCATCTAAGTTCAGGACTGACTGGAGCAAGTGATGTCTTCGACAAAAAAGGATAAAGGTCTAAAGCACCATGTGCACAGCAAACACAAGAGAATGATGGTTAAACTATATTTGTGGTAAATATTCCCCTGTTTTACGTAATCAATGACATGCCAATTGCCTTTGATCTAGCCAGACTTGATGACAATGGTGGCACTGGAAAAAATCTGAGGAAATATGAAACACAGTGTCCCCAAAGTTGTCGCCTGATGTTTAACAGCAATGATAACTACGCACATTGACATATAATCCACTACAATGACATGTAGCTCTTAAAGAGAATCATCCTTAACTGGTTGGGGAGTTCCGGAGGTACACAAATCAAATTGATGATGTTTGCCAAAGTCATGAGCAAGCCAACATTGTCACAAAGGCAGATAGGGAGTGATAGGTGTGACTGAAGACTCATCACCACTGCTATGGATGATACATGTAGCCAGGCTTAAAGTCAGCCACTTGGTTGCACAGTATGAGACAGAATGTGAGACCAACGCGAGTACTGAACAAATTAGCCACCACGAGGAGACAGAACGAGCACAAAAATCGTTCCTGGTGAATATGGAAAAAGCTACCAAAAACCATGCCAGACATAGGCAGGCCTTTTCAAGAAAAGAGGGGGGGACCTACTTTCACTAGATACAAATGATATTGTTCACCACACACACTGTCATCAAGTGGATCAGCACACTCCTTGAGAAAGGCAAGGTTTGATTCAAAGAGTTTTAGATGGGATTTAAGAAGAGAAAGACAGATAAGCATCAGCTTCTATTGACTCTTCAAAGCAAACGGTGGTGAAGGAAGTCTATCAACTCTTCTCCAAATTGTTCCTATCATACATTAACCAGAGCAGAGAGATTGTCTTGAAAGAGTTCTTCCATCATGAGAACTATTCACATCCAGTGATGGTAGTATGCTCCACACCCTCACCTCACTACAATTATTGAAAGCAGTCACGATTCCTTTGGAATGGCCAGACGCTGAAACAATCAGTATTGATTGTGTAGCATTAATTAACTGTCTACCACAGAGGCACGTAAAGAGTTTTCTAGAGTAGGCAATGCTACATGTCTTTCATACAATATAGGCATACTCTATAAAGTTCAGGAGAACAAACATTGTATTTAATGTCTATCTGCCATCTAGTCTGAATGCTGAAACCAGGTCAATAAAAGGACACAGGTGAGGTGCAGGGTTACAAGGGGTGTGTGCCCGGCATGCAACAGAAGCAGGCATCAATTAATTCAAAATGGCCACACAGATGTTGTCGTTATCACAGTTAGTATACTGCATTTGCTTCAGGAGCTAAGTCTACACTGTTGTGTGTTGCTTTGGGCCAGAGAAAGTACATGAGAAGAATTCCTGTAAATGACTTGTATTATCTTTTTGCAGAAAAAAGCAAATACATGCTCTTTTTCTATACATTCACAGGCTGCAATGTCGTTTCAGAGTTCTGTGGAAAAGGGACGAAGTCTGCTTGGCAAACCTGGGAGCACCCCCTCCCAAGTCTTCAGGAATCTCAGCCAATATCCACTTGTAGTAGATGATGGAGACATGCAGGACTTGCAGAAGTTTGTTGTCATGATGTATAACTGGTCCAGTAAAGCTGAAAGTGTAGATAGCAGAGGCTGTACGAAGCCATTCCATCAACCAGGGAAGCGCTGAAGCAGCATACTACTAGCCTCATGTGTATCTGCAGTTTGTCAACAATAAGCCAACCAGAAACGCAGACTCCATCCAACTAGGGTTGGACCAAGAAAGGGCGATTTGTGGCAGATTGTTTGACAATATCCGTATATTACAAAGAACTGCTAGCAGCTAACCAAGTGAAGATGCAATTTGGAATGCTGTGATTGATGCCAATGTTACTGCTTTGGTCACGCTCTCATGACACTGTGCTGTTACAGATGCTAAGTTTATAGCTATTAAAGTGACCACAAATAGGCAGAAAATGCAACTGCTCACCAGAGTTATCTGTCATGATATTTCGTTCAAGTAACGTGGTTAGGAAAATATTACTTTATAAAAAAACATTGATTGCAGAGTTATATCCAGTGTCCCAAGGTGTAGAAGGACCTCTGACGGTGGTAATGGGAATCACAGTGTATCGCTGCCTATAATTTTGATAAAAATTAAAGTCAATCAAATGCTTCCATCTTCATATATAAGCTCGCTGTTGGTCTCTATTTTATGATTTTGCATTTGATTTCCTATTTCTATAAATGTACGGCTTTATTTTGGGGCTAAAATGGTCATCCTTTTGCACATAAGTGTGTTCTCATATTTTACATAATATATGTGAAAAGCTAGTTGGGACTCGGGGGGAATGATATCCCACAGCCCAAAATGTGACGTCTGGGCGAGCCCGAACATTAGCATTTGGATTTTTGGTGTGCTCTCTTGAAAAATTTTTCCCCATATAATGAAATAATTAGTACTGTAAGCTTACTTCTTAGTAGGGGAGCCAGAGATTCAAAAATTGGAAAAAAGTGGCCGGAAAATAGCAGAATTTTAGACTATATCCTCAGCTAGTATGGTGTTTCAGAAGTGTGAAAACAGATATTGCACAAATTTTAAGTCTTGCAAAAGATGTTTATTTATGGGGTTACAATAGCTACCCTCATGCAGGCTTCATGTAGTAGGCTATTCGCTACATTACTGAAAAGAAAAGTTATTAAGACCAGATACGTCACATTTCCTAGTATCTGCATATTGCTTTACAGTTACTTAATTAAAAGCACCAAACTGACAATAAGTTTAAATGACTTACATTTACGTAATTGTTATATACGTTACTTACATTCAAATGTTTTACTATTGGTTACATGACCATGGGCTGCCAAAGACTTGTGGAGGGAGAATTTTGTAAATTAAGATTTTCTTAGCTACTATATATATATATATCATAAAATGTCTGTTAGCTTTTGATGAACATGTGCATTTACCATGCAAAAGCCAAGTCTAATACGTTACCATTAGATAATAAGGAAACTCCTAGTATATTGTTATTATCATTTGCATCGTTTTCTTACATAACATTATGATTGATATTTTTAATTAGATGCAGCTAAATAGCAGCATAATGATACTAGTTTAGGCACCTGGAAGTTCTGTTATATACGTTACTTTCTTTTAAAACAATATTTTTGTGCAATGTTATGTGTATATGCGTTCAAACAGCTAGTAGGTGAAATTGAAATTGACTACCATCTTATTGCTCAAAATTAGATTGCAAATATTGTTTTTTAAACATTTAATATGAATGGGATGCAACATAAACAGAATCATATTTGGTTTAAAGGGAAAATCTTGAAAATAAAGCACATAAATGCCATTAAGTATATGTTTTAGGTATCATGTAAATAGATAATTGATACCTATTTATAATTCATAGCTAAATTGTTTCAACAAGCTTAAATGATTCTTTAAAATCTGTGCCACTACCATGAATTTGCTTCTTTTTATACATTGAATGGCGTTAAATGACATATGCAAGACATTTTCTTTCACCGTCAACAGCTCAATGAATAAATAAAAAGCACGCAGTAACATAGTCAGATCCATCACACATTGTAAAAGCCATCAAATATATGCTTTTATAAACAGTTATTCGTTACAGCAGCTATAGTTAAAACAATAAAGCGCACAAAATATACCTTAAAACTCTAAAAAATGTAAGATATTCCAAGCAGAAGTCCAAATCAAGAAGTGAAACATTAAAAATACCTTCATCGGTGTGATATGAAACAAAACTGAAGTTTGTGGAAATCGTGATGACTTCTGTCTCTGATTTAGCACCCGCCTTATCTATCCTTGGGGTTATAATATTTTAATATCTACAGCGTGTCCGCTTTGGAAAAAGAGTATTATTTATGGTGGTAACGTATACAACAAAAATATACAGATCATTACTTTCATCATTGTGTTGCCTGGTTCTACACGTTTGTGAAGCAATGAAACAGGACAGTATTTATTCTAAATTAACATTTTAATACTTTAGAAACAGACACATATCTGTTAATAAGTTGGAAAAGCTACCCTGCATTGTTAGTATTGTAAACATTTTTAAATGATTAGACGTCGATAATCAGGACCTTGAGCAAACAATCTTTCTGGAATAGGACTTGATTGGTCATATATTCCATAATGTTTGCAGACGTTTGCTTTTAGCTATAAAGCTTATCAGCATACGCGATAGAATCTGCTTTAATGTTTGTTTTATTCAGCAGGACACTAATTATTTTTTTACACTCACAATAAGTTATCATAACAACCGTCATTCAGTTCTTAAAACTAACTAATTAAAACCCATAAAACATATACCAACTTGTTAAACGATGCTATATTTATGGTATATTGATAGTTCATGCAATAGAAACAAAATCCATACTTATGCTACTTTCAAAGAATACTTTCAGATAGTATACTCAACAAACGCGACAGTTGTATGCACTATCATACTTACATATAGTGCAATTGGCAATAGAGACAATGTTATCACTATCTGAGATGTATCATGATACTTTTACAAATCGAACGAATACAATTTCGTATGCAGACAATTGATAAAAAAAGAGCGACAGACAAAATAAACATGCATACATACTATTTGTTAAGTTAATACATACTGTCTTAGCATAACATGTAATTCTATTACTTGTGTTAGTAATGATACTAACTATTGTGTCTTCTCTGTTGTCCATATAATTATTTACTTATTAGCACAGTAGGTAATTTAATGTTTAATGTATGCCTTTTTGTCTCTATACCCTGATGTGTTTACAACTCATCTATTATTTAACGCACATAAATGGAATCAACTGACAGGATTCCTGCTACAGTTTGTTTACATTGGGGTCCAATGACTGCCATGGTATTATGATAGAACTTAACATCAGCTATATTAGCACTAATTGCTAAAACTAAGTTTGATCTTATGACTGCTATTTTTACTCTAAGATATTTCTATTCCTATCAATTTCTGATTAACGTAAATATTCATTTAAACAGTAATTTTAATGTGTCCTAGTTAAATTGGCTTAAACATTTTCTCTCGTTTGAAATTCTATAAAGTAAATTTGGTATCGTAAATTACAACTGAAGAACTCTAGATTTCTTGGATATGAACACTGCCTTGCCATGTAAAACCCATCCTTATGGATGATTTCCCCAATTTCAATGGCAATAATTCATTTTGAATAACCAATTCAGTTTTTAAGTTTGCATTGCTTTGACAAATGATTAGTAGTGTTAAGTTAAAAAGACTCTCAGTTTCATTATCCAAACAATGAAAACCATGTTAAAAATGAACTGAAATTAAAGTTCATAACTATAATGAATTTAAAAGTCACCATCTGAATTTTGATATATGCATAGATAGATGTGGCTTAAACAATTTGCATAACAGAGCCACTCTCTTAAAGAATAAATGATAACAAACACTTATGTTTCCTTAAATTTAATGTAACGTAAACAACATTTTATTTTGTATATACATAAAGGAGTGATGCTGTCTAGATTGCCAGCAAGCGTTTTCTTTTTATAAGTGAACATAACTACGAAATGCCACAATCACAGACTCCTGACTGACCTAGTGATCCTTTAGGAAGGGACACGGAACACAGATATCTACAATATAATTAAAGTGAAGCAACCAGCTTTCTTCCTTGTCAAGATGATTGCTGAACTAGAAACAAATTAGAAAACAAAGGCCAAATACAAAAATCCCCCAACCAATAGGAACAACAACAAAGTTTCCAACATCCACACATCATTTCAGAAATTCTTAGATATTTTATCATAAATGAATCTGATTTGATAGAACCGATAAGTTATATTCTATTTTATATATTGTGATGAGTGTAAACAGGTTCAACATAAAGCTTTGGCTGCTTCTGAATTGCTCATTAGATTGTTTTGTTCAATTAAAAGAAAAATATGTGCAAATATCTAATTTTGTTTTAGGTTTTCAGGCTCAGTTGAAATTGGAAAACGGTTGAGACAAATATATAATCATGATATATAATTCGTTTCTTTATAGTTATATATGTTACTTTAGCAAATTTGACTGAACAAGCTAAAGGGAATGTATCCTAGATGAGATATTGCATCAAACTTATCATTTTATAAGATTATAAATTGCATAACATAACATCGAAAATAAGCAAACAATGTGTTTTGTTCAATTGTAAGATATATGATCAAGTCAAGAAGTATACCATTTCTTAAAAGAAAAAAACAACAACCATGTACAAAGTCTGCTAATAAGTACTGATAACTTCTTCTTTTGGAACAAATGCTCTTTTATGCCTATCAAACACAGTCCCCCTTTTTAATGAAATAGACTTTCCAGTGATGTATAATTTATGCTATTAACAAATATTTGTTTGTTGTCAACCTTGTTTTATACGTTACATATTGAAAATCGAACAACAAAATGATATTTTATCTCAGAATTGTTGTTAAGTATTACTCTTAAGTCGGTGATATCAGAACAATTATCATAAAGTGTTTAAGAGCTAACAGAAAAAAAAAATGCATGGTTATTTTCAAACTTAAAAGGTTCTAAACTTATATAACGTTTTAGCTATGGTCATCTAATTAAACAGCTTGTAACTGACAAAGTATTTATGTTAGAACGTATCCGTTTGCAGTTTTGAAATGGTCAGTCAACGCTCTTTTAAATACATGTTATCTTGAAGTTAAACACATATTTAAGATTTTGTCAAATGAAACTTTTTAACAAAATATCAATAATTTTAAGGGTATGGTTGAAAATGTAACGTAAATGACATTATAATGGACCTAAACAACTTTTAAAAACATCCATATGTGTAGAGAATAGCATGTCCTTACAGATTTCATAATGTTTTGTTCATTTAAACATTTCAACTTCTACTTAAATAGACTTAATTACATATTTTTGTTTTTAATAAAATGAGGGGTAACGTATTAAACACACTGTTACAGGTATGTTTGCAAGACTAAAATTGAGTGCAATATCTGGTTTCATACTGCCTAAACTATGAACTAAAGGATAAAATAAGTGAAAATTCTGCTAAAAAGGGGACATACCTAAATGCTTATTTTTGACATTTTTGAACCCTGGCTCCTCTACTATCTCATAACTTATTAGTCATGAAATATTACAACGTTTTAGCATATTTTTCCTAATTGTCCTAATACTAAATTCAGTTGGTAGATTATTTTGCACATATACTGTATCTATCGAAAACACCTAAACTACAATTCCATTGTCTAGGTGTACTTTACGCATGGATGAATGGTTATAGTACATTGCTGCATAATATTGCACCAGGTTTAAATACATTGTCATCAAGGTTGAATATGGACTACAGTTGCACTTCAAAACATTTCTTAAAGAGACTAAGTCTGCTACTATGAACATTTTTCGAAAAAAAATACTTTCTTTTTAAATCATTTGTAAAAGCAGAATTAAGTTTAGTTTTCACAATACATCTGTTGACTATAGCTTAAAACTGCATGGAAACGTGAATTATCTTATAAAAACAGGTGTTTGTTCTCTTGTTGGTAATTATTTGCGTCCCTCCAATAAGTATATCTATTCAAAGCACCTCATAAACACATTGTTTGCCAACACGTAGTCCTTAACCCCTATCCTTCCCCTATTGAGCCTCAAATGTTCAAGTTTTTATATTGTCATCACCTGTAAATAAAAAACAACAACACACACGCACACTTTAACACATATTATTATAAGTCTAGCGTCCTTTTTGTGGGACATAGGAACGTGGCGTCTGATCAGGGTCTCCCTTGTTTGCTAACAGAGCGTTCTATTTAAATGAATAAAAATGAAAAATAACGCCCAATAAACCTTATTGTAGAGAGATTGCTGCTTCTTGAAATGACTTCAGTAATCGTTGGTGTTAACGAAAAAATGTTGAACATGATGCCTTTAAGGAAAGGAAAATTAACATTTTAAAAATAATTATTGATAATCGTTCTCATTATACACATTTTTTACCCCCTAAACCGAAATCTTCTTTTCGTCATCTTAAACGAGGTATCCAGGATTTTCATATAAACTATGTTTTAGTTCCACAGATAAAGCTGCTAACAATGTTGTAGTTGTTTGACGATTGTATTATATAAATACTCTTAAAGGTGAGCTTTTGACACAAATGCCTATAAACTGCAGCCTTCTTTGAGTGAGAGGGTGGTTGTCGATGGGCATGGTTGTCATACAGCCCTACATGTTAGAACAATACAGAGTTCCTACGTTGTACTGGTTACCTTACTCCATAAAACCCCTATCAAGCTAGATTTATTGCTAATTCTAGATCTTGTGCGATAACAGAACTTTCTAAATTGTTAACCTCATGTCTTACAGCTATTAAAAAACATGTTATCAAGTACTGTGAAAAGGTATATGAGAGATCTGGTAAAAATCGATTTTGGTATATTAGAAATTCATGTGAAATTGTAGATAAACTTAAAGCTAGAAATTTCAATGCGACCAGTTTGTCTACTTATGATTTTTCTACTCTTTACAATACTTTACCTCATAATTTAAAACTTATTGATCTTATTAAAAGAACCTTTAATAAAGAAGGCTCTCCTTACCTTGCATGTAACGACAGAAGCGCATTTTTACTTCAGAAATACCTAAAAATATCATGCACGGTATTGTCAAAATGTATGTGATGCACTGATATTTTTGTTGGACAACATTTTTATTCGATTTGGCACCAAGTTGTATAGACAAGTGGTGGGATTCCTATGGGCACTAGTTGTGCTCCCCTGGTTGTTGAGAGGGACTTTATGATGTCTCTTTCTGATGATAATCAGGCTGATATTATTGATGCTTTTAACACTACATCCAGATGTTTAGACGATATTTTAAACATTAATAATGTTTATTTGACAATATGGTAAGTCAAATATACCCTTCAGAGCTCCAACTTGATAAAGCTAATACCTCTGATACCCAAGCCGCGTTTTTAGACTTGCTTTTGTCAATTTCTAATGATATTGTTTCTACCAAAATTTATGATAAACGTGACGACTTTGATTTTGATATTGTCAATTTCCCATTTTTATATGGTGATGTTCCTCGCTCTACATCTTATGGAGTCTATATCTCTAAACTCATTCGTTTTACTAGAGTATCTAGCCATGTTGCTGACTTCAAAGTAAGTAAGGGTGCAAAGATCAGGAATCGATACAATCAAGCACCACACCCGACCCAGGATACCAATGGGAAAGTGACAAACTCACAGTTAGACACAACAAACGAGAGCCAAGAGGTCAGCCCTTTCCAAGCAGGTGACCACAAAGCACAATTAAACAGACGCGCACAAAGACATAGCAAACACAAGACAGAACAAAAACATAAAAGATCCACAAAAGAAGTACCGCCTTGGAATGGTCAGTAAAATATTTTACTGGAGGGCTTAAACCGAATTAACGGTGCGCCAACCTCACCCTTAATTCAGATGTGGATCAAGACATATAGATATTTGGTTTGCATGAAAGACCCCTAACTTATCAATGCATCATCTCCTAAAACATATAAATCAAGATATAACAAGGAGGTAAAGCAAAGATAAGGACTCAACAGTAAATAAAACTGAATACCGGAGCAAAAGATATCCAACAGGTAAACCCCCGTGGGCCCGACAAACAATCACAATAAATTGTTAACTCAGAACATTCTTAAACAAGGCTATCGGTATCACAAACTTTGCAAAGTAATAAGGTTGCAAAGATCAGGAATCGATACAATCAAGTACCACACCTGACCTAGAATACCAATGGGAAAGTGACAAACTCACAGAAGACACCACAAACGAGAGCCAAGAGGTCAGCCCTTTCCCAGCAGGTGACCACAAAGCACATATAAACAGACGCGCACAAAACATAGCAAACACAAGACAGAACAAAAACATAAAAGATCCACAAAAGAAGTACCGCCTTGGAACGGTCAGTAAAATATTTTACTGGAGGGCTTAAACCGGTTTAACGGCGCCAACCTCACCCTTAATTCAGATGTGGATCAAGACACATAAATATTTGGTTTGCATGAAAGACCCCTAACTTATCAATGCATCATCTCCTAAAACATATAAATCAAGATATAACAAGGAGATAAAGCAAGGATAAGGACTCAACAGTAAATTAAACTGAATACGGGAGCAAAAGAAATCCAACAGTTAAACCCCGGTGGGCCCGACAAACAGCCAAAGCATCAGGCCCCTACCATCTCATCAATAGATAAGTCTTTAAGTTGGAACCATCATAGAGTCTGAAGTCCGACCCACCGGCGTGCAATTAAAGAGGAAAGCAAAGTTGCCAACCGTGATTGGGTTGACTACCAAGCATGCAGTCTGTTGCAATACATTAATGTTATAGCCAATCTTTTTATAATGGGAAATTATTTTAATGAACTGCGCTGAAAAATTATTAGAGCCAACAATCGTCTTCAACTTATACACCAAGTCACCATAGAAATCAGGTTCCGAAAGTCCTTGACGCAAGAGAGATTTAAGTCCAACTTGGAATTTAGAAATCAAATCATAGTATCGTCTATAAAATTTTGAAAATGTTTTGCGAAGTTTATGATACCGATAGCCCTGTTTAAGAAGTTTCTGAGTTAACAATTTATTGCTAGTGTTGAAGTCAGTAACATAGCTAGATGCTCTAGCAAAACGAATGAGTTGAGAGATATAGACTCCATAGGATGTAGAACGAGGAACATCACCATCTAAAAATGGGAAATTGACAATTTCAAAATCAAAGTCGTCACGTTTATCATAAATTTTGGTAGAAACAATATCATTAGAAATTGACAAATGCAAGTCTAAAAATGCGACTTCGGTATCAGAGGCATTGGCTTTATTAAGTTGGAGCTCTGAAGGGTATATTTGACTAACCATATTTTCAAAATAAGCATTATTAATATTTAAAATATCGTCCAAATATCTGGAAGTAGTGTTAAACGCATCAATAACATCATCCTGCTTATCATCAGAAAGAGACATCATAAAGTCCCTTTCATAACAAAACAGGAATAAATCTGCAACCAGGGGAGCACAATTAGTGCCCATAGGAATCCCAACTACTTGTCTATAGAGCTTGGTGCCAAATCGAATAAAAATGTTGTCCAACAAAAAGGTCAGCGCATCACATACATTTTGACACGACCATGCATGATATTTTTTAGGTTTTTCTGAAGTAAAAAATACATTTCTGTCACTTCATGCAAGGTAAGGAAAGCCTTCTCTCTGGAAGGTTCTTTCAATAAGATCAATAAGTTTATCTTTAATTAAATTATGAGGTAAAGTAGTGTAAAGAGTAGAAAAATTATAAGTAGACAAACTGGTCGCATTGAAATCTCTAGCTTTAAGTTTATCTAAAATTTCACCTGAATTTTTAATGGACCAAAATAGGTTTTTACCGGATCTCTCATATACTTTTTCACAATATTTGATAACATGTTTTTTAATAGCTGTAAGACACGAAGTTAACAATTTAGAAAGTTCTGTTGTCGAACAAGAACTAGAATTTGCAATAAATCTTGCTTTATAGGGGTTTTTATGGAGTTTAGGTAACCAGTACAACGTAGGAACTTTGTCTTGATTTTCTTTAGCTTTGAAACCAAAATGTAGGGCTGTATGACAACCATGCCCATCAACAATCACCCTTTCACTTAAAGAAGGCTGCAGTTTATAGGCATTAGTGTCAACAAGCTCACGCTTAAGAGTATTAATATAATACAATCGTCAAAAAACCACAACATTGTTAGCAGCTTTATCTGCTGGAACCAAAACATAGTTCATATGAAAATCCTGGATACCTCGTTTAAGATGACGAAAAGAAGAATTTAGGTTTAGGGGGCAAAAGATGTGTATTACGAGAGTAAAATGAAATACGAGTATCAATAATTTTAAAAATGTTAATCTTCCATTCCTTCAAAGCATCAGGTTCAACATTTTCCCGTTTGCACCAACGATTACTGAAGTCATTTAAAGAAGCAGCGATCTCTCTACGACATTTAGAGAAATCAATATTAGAGGGAATTCTATATTTAGGACCTTTAGAAATGATATTGCGAACTCTAGCGTCAGGAATGACATTTAGATTACCTGTAATAACATGTCCTGCAGAGGGATATAAATAATTTGAATTTTTACAATCTCAGGAGGCAGGAGGATTGGAATCTATATCTAAATCATTTACAATTTTATTAAAGTTAAATATCGTAGATCTTATTGGTTTGTTATATTTATAACAAATGATAGGAGTTTCAGAATTATTAAAGTAATTTGGAATAGATGAAATCACTGAATTATCCTTGAAGATACTATGTAAATCAATAAACTCAATACCTTTGTTAATGAATGGAATTTTGATAAAATGTCGTTTATGGTTGACTTCAGAATCGATATAAGGACTAAGGAAATGTTGAACATAACACCTTGTAAGGAGTGCTGCTTTATATAATTTGTTTGCTCTATCATAAAGTTTATTAGCCTCTAACTCTAAATTGCGTAAAACTGAGATAG
The DNA here is from genome assembly GCA_964019695.1 of Loripinus fragilis. Classification (NCBI taxonomy): domain Eukaryota; kingdom Metazoa; phylum Mollusca; class Bivalvia; order Lucinida; family Lucinidae; genus Loripinus; species Loripinus fragilis. The sequence continues at coordinate 32,001,584 of OZ026514.1, forward strand.
GCAAGGAACTTAAAAATGAAAATAAGCCATGTCGACCATGATTAGTTAAAGCCAAAGAAAGATCCTTTAGAGAAGTATTTAAGCGTTTTTCAGTATAAATTTTGCGCTTAATGTTGCCATTTCTATATAGCTGATACTATGATTTTATATCTAAATTCCAAATTGGACTTAAATCTATCTTGCGCCAAGGACTTTCAGAACCTGAATTCCATGGTGACTTGGTGTATAAGTTGAAGAAGATCACCGAGGCTTACCTGTTGGATTTCGTTTGCTCCGGTATTCAGTTTTATTTACTGTTGAGTCCTTATCTTTGCTTATCTCCTTTTTATATCTCGATTTATATGTTCTAGGAGATGACGCGTTGATAAGTTGGTTTTTTTTTCATGCAAGCCAAACATCTATGTGTCTTGATCCACATCTGAACTTAAGGTGAGGTTGGCGCCCCGTGAAATGGTTTAAGCCCTCCAGTAAAATATTTTTATTGACCGCTTCGGGGCGGTGTGTCTTTTGTGGATCGATTGTGTTGTTTCCTTCTTGTTTTTGTTGTGCTTTTTTGCGTGTCTGTTTGTTAGTGCCTTGTGGTCGCCTGCGGGGTGGGGTGGGGGGCTGGTCTTTTGGCTATCGTTTGTGGTGTCTGGTTGTGAAGTTGTCGCCTTTCCGTTGGTGCCCTGGGTCAGATGTGGTGCTTGATTGTATCGATTCCTGATCTTTATCATCTTTCTTACTTTAATCCAGAAATGGACTGGTCCAATTGATAAGAGTGGGGAATTCCACTCGGCTTAAATGTGTTTGATTTTGTCCTTTTGTATGTTAAAACTGATGCATAAAACGTTCGCATGTCGGGACGCATGTCGTAAGATCATATCAGTTCATATACCACCTATTAGGTACAGATTTACTTTCTTTTGGAAACCTGATACATATATTTGATGTAACCTAGACGCATCCAAAACATAACAAAAAGAAAGATGGATTCAGTGAAATTTTTATGTCTATGTTTTCTTATTAATATGGCAGGTAAGTTGGGTTTTTTTTACTTTGGTTATTAACAAATCTATGCTGGAATTTATCCAGGTGATCAGAGAACAATAAATCTATTCAGGACATATGCTACTAAATACTTCCCCTGTTGAAATACTTTCAATGCTTTGCATACAGTTTGTTTTATGCATGGGCTATCCATTTATGAAATAAAAAGGATATGTCACCGTGCTTAGTTTTTCAGAATCTCATATCGAAGTTTTCAGCATTTGATCAATTTTCTATAAATATAAAATAATAACACTAGCCCTAAGTATCGAGCTAAAACGGTTGTAATCTTCAGCCAGCTTCTTTCTTTTAACTTAAATTATTGCCCGTGACCTCAATTTTTTAGAAAATGTGCAAGTTTGTTACCCCATGCTATGACAAGATAATGCATGATTTTTTTTTGACAAATCGTCGAAAATTGGAATTTAGTTTTAGAATAAATCATGTATTAAAAAATCTGATGTTGAAAATCTTAAAAAAATATTTTTAACTCATGGACTATTATAATACCTTTCAGAAAAAAGAATAAAAATCTGGGGTCACCAAACTATTTCTCTTTCAAGAGGGCCAAATTTAAACCCACCCCATAGGTTTCATGCCTTATTCAATATAAACGTTCAGGAATGACCATTTCGGTCGTTTTGATGATGCCATTTTATAAGAATATGAAGCAATTTAGCATTAAAATGTTAAAAAAGAAAGAAATAAACACACTGAAAATATGTGCGCACACGGGAATCGATCCATTGTCCTCTTGCTTTGTAGCCAAACACGCTAACCACTAGGCCACGAGGTCAGGTCATGCGCCGCTCTAAATAACCGTACAAATAGTAGAGACTCGGCCACTATCGTATTCGTAACCAGGGTAATTGTGTACGTCGTTTGATTTCGACTGAGCTACAATTATCTGTCTTTTGTGCTGAGACGATCAGTTCTGATAAGATGTTAATAGATATTTCGGACAAACTTTAATTACCTTATTTTGTCAAGAAAATGTCGGAACACTGATATGACATAAGAATATCGGAAAGTTGTGTTGATCCGAATCCGTTAATGGTCGAAAGACGGAACCCAGACAACTTTACCTGTTGCCAGATGCGGGAAAGGTGCGCACTGGAAATAACAGCATATGTCTTTAAAAAGAGAGAAAAGAAAACAAAATGAAAAAATACCGTGAAATGTCACAATCACACACTACAGACCAACACACGGCACCGCGAAGAGTGACACAGAACACTTACAAGCACTTGGCAGCAAGAACGCAATTAAAGAAAAGCAACTTTCTCTCTCTCCATCTCTCTCTCTCTCTCTCTGAGATGACTGCAAGGTAGAAATGACATTACGAGTAATACTGCATTATAAAAAAGGACCATGCACAAACCCCCATTCACTATGGGAGAACCAATAAACAATGAATCAACAACACCAGAGCCACTGCCTTAGAACGGACAGGATTTTTAGCAGTCTATTTTTAAACATATTGATTCCTCTAAGTGTCATTCTTGAACGTATTTGTAAGTTTACATAGTATCTAATGCGCGACCCTGTCGTAAAAGTTAAGAATTTTAAAAGTTGGCGGACGATTTATTGACAGAAAGGTATGGTATTTTCAGCGCCTTAGTTATTCAATCTTTATAATGTATATAAACTTGCTACAAGCGAAATTTCAATTTTCTAGTTAGTCTCTGTAGCTGAGCAGGTTGGTTTAGATATTACCTTGTCAGAATCTATATTCTTGCACACCAGATAAGGATATCTGAGATTTTACCCTGGAATAGAAAATATTTTCTCCCACCTTTGCCCATGTAAGATAGGCTGTCAGCTCATGTAAAAAAAATCCCACATACCAATGCATACAAGATCGACTGATCCCTATGTAAGCTCGCTGTCGAAAAATCTGTCCCACATCGCTACCCACGTGAGATAAGCGTAACTAGTACGAGATAAGCAACATGGGGCTGGTTGCTAATGCAAGATAATTTTTTTGGCGCATCACTGTATTCCTTCGAAAACGAAAGTTGAATTGCTGTCAGTCAGGAAAAAAATTCAATGTTGAATTTTCAGCGATTTAAGTCGGCCTCCAGCTTGGTTTAAAAGTAAAGCTGCGCATTTATACTTAAAACCTTAATTCAATGCTTTGAACATGCTGAATGCATTGCGATCGACATATTTTTAAAATCTGTTTGGACGATGACAGCCTAGAGATGTAAAAAAACACACATTTTCCTCAACAAAATAACTTACTCGAGTTACTGTGGCTAATAAGCTAGTTCTTGTAAATCCATTTTGATTGAATGACCATTTGTTCATTGTTTAATGCGCTGTTTATTCGCTGTTTTAAGTTGATTTGTACAGCACGCGTCATTGCTGTAAACATCGACCTCAGTGACCTCACCAACATATATTACACAGTACTGTACCGTACAGTCGTGGTATATGAGAAAAAGAATAGATCATTGGTGTTCAGTGGTTCAAGAAAAATCCCAACCCTCAGGTCCACCGAGCCTCGTTTCCCACTGGAACGGTTGGCCCTCGGGTTGGGATTTTTATGTCCCCACTGAACACCAATGATGGATTCTATTTATCTTACATGATCACGTGACTGCTTTCTTATATGGGCAGAGTAAAATATTATGTTATTCCGTAAAACGATAATAAAAGAGCCAATATATTGCGCTTAAGTATCTCAAAGGCACCAAGAAAGGGTAAGTGTTACTTACTGACGTCATATAACGTTAATGACGTCACCGAACATGCACCGCGTGACGATAAAGGCAATGTGACGCTAACGGCATTGGGCGCCAAGCATGAATTTATTTTGCATATTGCAACTTAACTAAAGCTCCAATCGTGTGTTCCGGGCATTAACAAGGTGCAAACTGAAAACTACGTTTACACCCATTTCAATACCCGATAAAAACACTGGTAAACTCAGAAATGTTGTAAATCCAACGAGTAAAAAGTTTAAATTTTTTTAGTTTTTATGTTTCGACAAAAAACCTTGGACAAGTGGGAGAAAAACAATCCATCATGAGCCTGTCCATGTAGGATAGAGAAATCTCACTCTTGGGGGCTGAATTTAACCGGAGACTCTGCAAGCCTAGTCCCTGGTTAAAATTCCGACCCCTCGGGTGAGATATCTCTTTCTCACATACGAACGCATACAAGATCGAGTGATCCCTATGTAATCTAGCTGTCGGAAAAATCTGTCCCACATCCCTACCCATGTGAGATAAGCGTAACGAATACAAGATAAGCCACACGCGATCGGTTGCTAATGTGCGATAACATTTTTGGCGCATGACTGTATTCCTTCGAAAACAAAAGTTGAATTGTTGTCAGTCAGGAAAAAAAACAATGTTGAATTTTCAGCAATTTAAGGGCAATTTTGGGTATTGTCCACGCGCATCATTCCTGCGGCAGGAGGAAGTTGTCTGGTTCCCGTCTTTCGACCATTTTCAAATTCGCATCAATACAGGTTTCAGATACGCTTACGTCAGCTGGATATTTCCGCATTTTATGGACAAAATAAAGTAACTAAAATGTGTCAGAAATATCTATTGACCCGTTATTATAAATGATTGTCTCAGTACCAAATACTGATAAATAAATCCGGCGAAATCAAACAATATACAAAATTATCAAGTTTATACCGTGTATGCGAATACGAATATGGCTGGTACTCGGATTGTGTGTCCGTAAATACGGTTAGTTTGGGCGGCGCACGATCTGATATCGTAGCCTAGCACATCGAACTCTTAAACCAGTGGACCAGGGTCGAATCCTAGGTTGGCACCTAATTATACATTGTTTTATTTTCTTCTTTTTTCATCTTTATAATAATGAATTACTTCCTACCAGTAATATAAATTAATATAAATGACAAAAAGTACTCTCCATAACGTTTTATATTGTATTATCCTCAAAATATGTGGGGGGTAGGGTAAATATTGCTCTCATGAAAGAAAATTAGTCTGGTGACCCCCATTTTTTATTCTTTTTTCTTAAAGGTTATATAAAAGTCTTCTAAATAAAAAACAAAACTTTGAGATTGTTAATGCCAGATTTTTTAAAAGTACATTCCATAATGTTTTATATTGAATTATCCTCAAAATATGTGGAGTAGGGGTAAATTGTGCTCTCTTGAAAGAAAATAAATCAGGTGACCCCCATTTTTTATTCTTTTTTTCAAAAGAGTTAAGTCTATGAAGTAAAAACAAACCTTTGAAATTGTTAATGCCAGATTTTTTTAAAAGTACACTCCATAAAGTTTATATTGAATTATCCTAAAAATATGTGGGGGTAGGGGTAAATTTTGCTCTCCTGAAAGAAAATTAGTCTGGTGAACCCCATTTTTCATTCTTTTTACTAAAAGGCTATATAAAAGTCTATTAAATAAAAGCAAAACTTTGAGATTGTTAATGCCAGAAATTTTTAAAAGTACACTCCATAACGTTTTATATTGAATTATCCTCAAAATATGTGGGGGTAGGGGTAAATTTTGCTCTCCTTAAAGAAAATTAGTCTGGTGACCCCCATTTTTTATTCTTTTTTCTAAAAGGTTATGTAGTAGTCTATGAAATTAAAACAAAACTTTAAGATTGTTAATGCCATATTTTTTAATATACAATTTAATCTAAAAATCGTATTTCTATTTTGGGGGAATTACCAAAATATACCATTCAGTATCTTGTCACGGCTTGGGAAAACACATACATTTTCACGTTTCCTAAAAAGCTTGATGTCGTGAGTAATAATTAAAAATTAAATAAAGAGGCTGGATGGGGATTACAACTATTTAAACTTAATATTAAGGACTTTGGTTTTTTCAGAAAATTGGTAAAATGCTGAAAACTACCATGTCAGATTATGAAAAAAACGAGCGCGGTGACATATCCTTTTTATTTCATACACCGACAGTCCATACACAAAACAAACTGTATGCAAAGAATTAAAAAAAATCTAACGCGGGAAGTATTCCCCACAATTGCCCTTAAGTCGGCCTTCAACTCAGTTTAATAGAAAAACTGCGCATTTTTTACCTAAAACCTTTATTCAATGCTATGAACATGCTGAGTGAATTGCGATCGACATATTTAACCTAGGGTGACAAAGTAAAAACACACGCATACACACACACACACACACACACACATTTTAATCAACAAAATTACTTACTCGAGTTACTGTGGCTAGTTCTTGTAAATCCATTTTGATAAAATAACCATTTGTTTATTGTTTAAAGCGCTGTTTATTCGCTGTTTCAAGTTGATTTGTGCAGCACGCGTCATTGACTGTAAACATCGACCTCAGTGACGTCAGCAACATTTATTATATAACTAAGAAAAAAGACTGATTTTCATTGGCTTAGAGCGCATACGTGGCCAGTAAATATATTGTCATATTCACTGGCTTGCGCGCGCTTGCCAGTGTATATTAGTTACTAAATTTAGACTCCTTGTTTTTTTTCTTTCCGGTTCTGCTTTTCTAAAGCGTGGCTAATAATCATATCGTAGTTGCTGAAAACGCAACAAATCACGCACTGGAGCTGATCTATTTTGATTTTAAAATACAATAAACGACGAAAACAAATTTGAAGTCTTCAGCTTCTTCCAACTTTCCGCCTTTGCACTGAAGAACTCCCGCCAATACTTAGACCACGTCGTATACGTTTACATGTATTTGTAACGTCTTTCAAGCGTAAAAACGACGTTACACCGTCTAATGCCATGAATGACGTCGTTTACCAGTAACATATGACGTCAGCTATCACACATTTTCCCTGCGATTTCAAAGCTGTGAATTATTGTTTGGCATATCACACTTATTTTATCATCGGCTCTACATGCGAAGTGTGTTAGAATTCTTGTTTGTAAATGCTTAATGATGACACTCATGCACAACATATATGCAATAGTATTAGAGTGGTCTTATTTAGGTTTGCACCGTTTCTGCTAAATGCTTGACTGTCCCAAAACGTGTATATAAGTTCAGTATTTTTTTCCGGGTGCAATGATACCTGTACATCTTTCTCTAAATGTTATATAATAAAACAGTTATTGACTAATGAGGCATTGGATATGATGTGATATCGACCAGAGAATACCAATATTGACCTCGGCTTCGCCTCGGTCAATATTGGTATTATCTGGTCGATATCACATCATATCCAATGCCTCATTAGTCAATAATTGTATAATATTACACAGTACTGTACTGTACGGTCGTGGTATATGAGAAAAAGAATAGATCATTGGTGTTCAGTGGTTCAAGAAAAATCCCAACCCTCGGGTCCACCATTCATTAGGAAACTTGGCAAGCCTCGTTTCCCTCTGGAACGGTGGGCCCTCGGGTTGGGATTTTTCTGTCCCCACTGAACACCAACGATGGATTCTATTTATCCTACATGAACACTCATGGTGGATTGTTATAATCTTACCCATGCTATCTTACCCAGGACGTCAAGTAACGTCATCATGTGAAATTGCATCTTAGCGTATTCATTGACTTTTGGAAGCAAGCGTTTTTTTAAATAAATAAACATATAAATAAATAAAAAACAGTGATGAGCAAGAAAAAGAATCCAATGTTCGCTTGAGGGAAGGATAGAAAGATCCGTCCCTCGGGATCACCGTTTGTCATCACTCGGCAAGCCTCGTGATGCCAAACGGCGATCCTCGAGACGGATTTTTCTACCCAACCCTCGCACTCACGAGAGATTCTTATATTCTCTTTTTATACTCTACAGTTTTGACGTATACCGATGCCATATTTACAAAACTGGAAGTGTTGAGGATACTGGAAAAGTTGGAGAAGGAGACAAGAAATCCTATGAGAAAAAAGACAAGGAGAGGGGTACCGCCTGTTTCAAAAAGAGATAAAATTTACATGAAAAAGAAAAAGGAAGAGGAAAGCGAATGATATGAACCAAAACCCTGCATGCGCCTAGAAGAATTCAGTCATTGACCACTTGTTTTTATTCCCTGTTTTAGGTCGATTGCCAGTAGCTTTTTATAGTAGTTTCAAAGATACTACCCTGCCAGCCAAGAGTGACAGTGATGTCATATTTGTTTACAAAGTTATCAGGGACTAAGAATCGAAAGATCACTTGTTTATTAATCCTATCCTATGTTAATACACAAGTGATCTATCGATTCGCATCAGCTAAAGTGGAGTGTACAAGTTAATGTTTTACTAAACATTTGTAAACAAAACACGACGTCACTGTCACTCTTGGCTGGCAGGATAGTAGATGTGAATTATTGTAAACAAACACTGGCGTTTTTACCTTGATTTTGGGCGTGGAGGTAGTCTCTATTTACAGTTATATTGAACCTACCACAGCTTACTGCACATGCACGTGGCAGTGAATAGTCATGCTTTACCTGTTTATAAGAAAAATAGAATTGCCTCATTACTATGCATCTTTGAAACTACTATACCTCATAGAGACGCTTTAACACGCTTTTGCTAACAGAGAAGACCGAGATCAGGCAGCTCTTGTAAGAGCTACCTGATCAGGGTCTACTCTGTTTGCTTATGGGAATATGACACATCTTATAATACACTAGTGGACCAGACAAGTAATTTCTTTGTTCCCTATGAACCAACATGAAAGTTTTTTTCATATAATTGTTGATAGTTGGTGGAGCCTAGCATGAATATTCATGAAGGAATGCAAAACAATCCCTATGGTTGGGGAGGGTCTACTCTGTTTGCTTATGGAAATATCATATATCTGATAATACACTAGTGGACCTGACAAGTAATTTCTTTGTTCTCTATGTGCCAACATGAAAGTTTATTTATGTAATTGTTTATAGTGGGTGGAGCCTAGCATGAATATTCATGACGGTATGCAAACAATCCCAATGGTTGGGGAGGGGTGTAGCCATTGGTGCCATGAAGACTTTTTTTATTTGTTTTGTTTTTGTATGCGTTGAAATGTATATAAGAGCACCAGGTCAGTCCCAATTAACCATCTTTTTCTGCCACAAATGAAATGGGCCTCGACGCGAGAAAACCTGTCATCGGGGGTTTGCGAACAACACAGGCACAGACCAGCCTTCGCATCCGCGTAGTCAGATCAGCGCCTTTGTTATTTGCGTTTTGGAAAGTACCATATCAACGCTTGCTGCAAGCGAAATTTTATTTTTCTAGCTAGTCTCTGTAGCTGAGCAGACTGGTTTGAACCTTACTTTGTCAGAAACCCCGAAGACAGGTTTTGTCGCGACGAGGCCCAAATAATACAAGAGGGCCGTGGTGGCCATGTAACGCTCACCTTAGTTCTTAGCCCCTGTTGTCGAGCGTAATGGAATCATTTGAGCAATATAAGGAACACAGATTATGTTTTCTTTCATTCTATTCAGCCAAACATAAATTATTTATTATCTAAACTTAATATCCTAGAAGGGCGACACTTATTTATTTAGATAAATAAGACAAAAACTAATAATTTGTTTGTAATGGCATGCGCAGACCCGAGCGTATCTAACTTTATTAAATATATAATTACAATCAATCTCACGCCTTCCAATCTGATGAGGTTCTTTTATATCCACTGGGAAGTACATCGTCTCTTAACACAAACACTTGAATTCTTTAAGAATTAAGCTCCAAGAGCAGTCCACAGTCCAGAACCCACCACTAACACAGCACAATAAACACTCAGAAAACCACTCTCTCTAGATATAAGTAGTGATGTCTGAAAAAACCCCTGAAAAAACAACAAAGTCAAAACATGCCAAAATAGCACAATAATGAGAAACCTAAAAGGTCACTATGTTTTAGGATAGCTTTTAAAACTTTAATAATCATACTATAGCAATAAACTGATTTAATTAAAATATATATGGCATATGGAATTAGTGTAGATCATGATCAGATAACGTAGCTCAGAACGGTACCTTAACTTGGTCTACCCTGGTTTCTAAACAACCACATCTTGATTTTCAGTTCTCTTACTTTATTTTTATAGAACCGAAGGATTCAATTAACTCTGCTTTATAGATACTTTTGAATCTTCATCAATAAACGTGTAAAATCCTTAATAAAGGAAATCAATTTCATGCACAGTTTACCCTAACCGGTGGGTGGGAGGGGTGGGAAAGAAATCACAGAAACGCTCTAAGTATCTGCCTTGCCTCGATTGACCTATTCGCACCCTTCAAAACCTATATATACCTGACGAGCTTCAATTTCACGTGAAACATGAATCACTAAAGCTTTAAATAACTTTCGATACCCTAAAATAGCCTTACAGCACGGACTTGTACCGTACATATACTAAAGAAGACGAAAACGTCTTCAAACTCTATTACCGTACAAAGAACTCAGGATAATATACATACCCTATAATAAATATATGTATCGCAGAGATGATCAATCAATAACGTTTTTTGTATAATTATTTTTGAACCTGGACCAATAGATCTGATATTGTGTAAAGGGATCTATATTTAGCTCTTGTTGCCGTTTTGTTCAGCAGAGCAGAACCGATTGGGTAATTTTGCTAGACGGCCTTATTTCTCAAGAAGCACTTGTAGAGGAGATGCCGTTCAAAGATATTTCTTATCTACAGCTCTAGCGGCTATCCTGTTAAACAAATTTTGGTAGAAGATACTATGAGGAACATTTCTTTTAAATTATTTTTAATTTGGCCCAGTTGTTCAGGAGATGCCGTTTAAGATATTTCTTACCCAGAGCTCTAGTGGTCATCTTTTGCGGAGCAAAATCATTTAAGCATTTTGACAGAGGGCATTATGAAGAACATTTTTTTTGTAAATTTATTCTGAATTTGAACCAGTGGTTTAGGAGGAGATGTCATTTTAAGATGTTTCTTATCTAGGAAAAGCAGTGCTTATGAGCCGTAACTACCTACTGTAATTTGGAGCTATTGTCCTTCATTCATAACTTTTGTCATAAGCATAATTCATTAACCTTCAACACTTTTCAGACTAATGGAATTTTTCCGTAAAGCTACATACAATAAAGCCAGAATGGTCCATTGTGTATTTTGAGGAGTCATAGGCTATAATTTCCAAAAATATGTATTTCTTTATCTGAAGATCGATTTTGTCTTAGCATACAGTGCACTCCCTGATGAAATGCCGCGTTTTGCGGCATTTCATATGGGTCTTCACTGTTTGCCATAATACCCATTTAGGGGTTTCCATTCCTCGAAGGGTTAAACATATTGACAAGGAACTTCATATGCTGATAGATATGACTATTGTGCAGTGCAGTTTGCAGGATCCATAACTCTACCTGCTGTTTTATTTTAAAGGTAATTGCCCTTTGTTCATTTTAGGATAATATACTCAACTACAAAAGAAACCTATCAGTCATTTCTTTGGGGAATTATGGAAAATAGAAGAAAGAATTGAAAATAGATTTAAACAATATTCCTTAACAATCAGTTCTGCATCAATTCATTGAATAATGTAACCATTTTACTTAAATCCGTTCATGCTGTTCGTCCGTGTTTATACAAGGGGTCATTTCCAAAAAATGACAAGTTTCTAACTGGAGAATGAATATTTCGTTCTCGTCTAAATCACTTCACCAAAAAAGGGCATGAGCCTCTGTACTGCAGTAATAACTGTATCATAACGAGGTCGAGTCGTATTCACGTAATGAATACGTATACAGTATAAACGTTCATGTGAATCCCCGCTCATTCTTAATGGAGAGCAACCTGAAACTATCGAAGATTACGAGGTTATACAGAGCGCACATCGCATTGAGATCCGGGCTTACGAAACTGTAAACTAACGCGGTTTGTTTAGCTTCTGCGCACACTCGATGACCTCGTCAGGGAGTGACATATCAGTTATTGGACGAAGTGAACTGATTTAGACGAGAACTCGACGGAAACCAATTGTCTAAAACTTGTCATTTTCATAAAATGATCCCTTGTCTATACACTGGCAAACAGCATAAACGGGTTTAAGTAAAACTATTACATTATTCAATATTTTGATGGATAATTGATTGTTAAAGAATATGGTATAAAACATGTTTTCATTTCTTAATTATTTTTCCATAATTGCCTCAAAAGTGACTGATGGGTTTCTTTTGAAGTTGAGCATGTTATTTCTTCTCAATCCTTCTATATATTGACTTGAACTGTTATAGACAGATGGATCTGAGTGCACTGAAAACCATATTTAAGAATACTAACTCTACGGATATCGGGTTCATCCTCAATTGGTGGAACTATGGTCAAATGCCAAAGGAATAAGCTCAAATTGAAATATTTCATCATAAATGATTGCATATTACGTAATAAGGATGAAAGGGTTATTCTAATTATTTTAGACAACCCATTGAACCTATTGTTTCAAAGATTAATGTATGGTTATTTACTTCATGTTATTGTGATACAACTGTAAAGTTTACGTCTAATATGTTACGAATGTACCCGATCACATCATAAAAATAAAGCTTGCATCGACCACATCTATAGAAAGTACTCAGTTGATTGTTAACACTGCATTCTGGGTAATTTTTATGACTTTTTTGTCGTCTGCTGACTTTTTCAAAAGTATTAAAACAAATCTTTTAAAAACACTATCAGTTTGTATCATGATCAGGACCGACTTTTGATCTGGGTCAAAACTGTTTCCAAAGGTTATCGGTAGAAAAGTCTCCGCTAACAAGGAACTAGTTAACATGCAATTTTTGTTTGTTGACTCGTAAAACAGGGCATATCAGCAATCATAACTGCCTCGGCCAATTCCGCGAAATTCCGTGGAATCAGACCACGGATGTACATCGAGGATCTACTTTGATAACGCGGGTGATAACATGACGCTGACGTTATATAACGTGACGCTGACGTCACAGAACCCATGTCAACACAATAACAAGTGTGATTGCAGCAAAACAAACGGCTTAAATGCTATAGCAATACTTTATTGAAAAACATAAACTTGATTTATTCTGCTGATTAAATAGAATAATCGATATCAGTAGAGGTGATCCCACATGCTACAGAACTAATATTCCATACGCCAGTTCTGGCTAACGAAAATGGTGCCTTTTGGTACATATTACTACGCGTAATGCTTCTTACATACACCAGAGCCATGATTCGATTCTCGAATTGTGGCGGAATTTCCCGAATAGGCATATCAGAGCCAGTGATTTTTGGCGAATTAGCTTATAAAATAAAAAAAATCGCTGAAAACCTTCTTTCCCTTATCAATTAAAATATATAATCAAACTTTAGCAGGATGTAAAATGGATATTATGCCTGGTTATATACCAAATCAAGTTAATAGGCATGATCTCCTCTTGAATTGCACGGCGGTGGGCCAGACATTGGACTGAATGACGTCCCCGACCTAAAACCTTAATCGATGGGTTGGTGTATGATGATGCTTAACTTTGGCTGGGACCACTTTGGCTCAATTTTGGGTTTTCTTTAACTCTGACTGTGTGTTAAGAGCCCTTCTATATGTCTCTTCACAGTAATTATATGACGCGGCGTCTGGGAATGAAATAACACCATGCATTAAAATCGATAAACCACTAGTGGTTTACAGTTTTTCGGGTAACGTTATGAAATGACGTTTTCAATAGCACGCATATGGCAAAACCGTAACTTTTTCACGCCAAAAATATGATTTCAAAATAAATTTAATGCCATATGATAAATAGAACCTAACATTCGTGCTCTTGTATTATCGAAATTATTAAACTCGTTGCGAAAAAGAGATAAAATGTTCGGGAAGCCTCGCATTTTATCTCTTTTCCTCAACTCGTTTAATAAATTCAATAAAACATGAGCACTCATGTTAGATCCACTGTTTGATTGTTTTCCTGTGATGACATATTGCATAACTTAGGAAGTCTCTGTGCCAATTCAACAATATTCAAGAAATAGATCAGCTTTAGCAGTGAACTGTTGTGTAATAATTCACTGTTTGGAGGTCAGTTGTAAAGAAAATCAAATCACGAGTCACGTGATATCAAGTGGAAAACATGTGTATATGAGCGGGCAATAAAATGCAGAAAATCCTATTTTCGCATGACTAAAATGAGAATAGTAGTTAAGATGCTAGTAGATGTCAGGACGGAAGAAGGGCCCGAAATGTTCACAGCCAACAAAGAAAAAGCGAATGTGAAATTGAAGAGTGACTCGCCAGGCGATGTAAACAAAGGACCCAGTGCAGGTGCAGCGGGTGGTGTGAAGGACAGAAGTACAAACTCAGGTACAAATACAATATTTATACAAGAAAAAACTGGAACAGCAATCAAAATGCAGGCTCAACAACCCCTACAGATGCAGTCCCAACCCCAGACTTAACAACTTTCCTATCAAAGTAACGTGCAAACGCCACCACCGACTCAGGTTCAGCCACATGCCAATGCAATTACCGTACTCGCCCTCACAACAGTCATCCCAAATGAGCAATACAGACTACAGTTTTCAATGCAAACCAGATTGGGCTATAGAAATATAAGATAATATGAAAGAGATGAAAAATGAACTCTCTTGAGCGGTATAGAGAAAAGCCTAGCCAATCTCACCATAAAATTCAGTAAACTAGAAAACGAAGTCGGTGCTAGAAAACTGTAGTAAACAATTGTGAACAAAACTGTACATTTCTTAGTTTAGTCTACGATACACAGTCTGCTGAGTTGAAAGACACTAAGAAAAATCTTAAAGAAGCTAAAGAAAGCATTCAATCTCAGAAATGTGTAAAACATGAGCAGAAGATGGATGATGAAGCCAAGAAAAAGGTTAAGGTAGAAATTAAGGTTAAAGATTTAGAGTCTAGAAGCAGAAACCCTACTTTTTCACGGCATTCCCGAATCCCACAATGAGAACTGTGAACTGCTAATTAAACTATTCATGGCTGCAGAATAAAAAAATAGAACATGAAATTGTGGATGCAATGGTTTTATACAGATTACATAGAATTGAAAGGTATGCAAAAGGTCCAAATTTTTTGAGACCAAATGTAGCTAAGTTTCATAAATATGCAGATAGAGAGAGAGTAAGAGAACTATGATACAACATGAGAAATGAGCTACAGGCTAAGAAGCCAGCAATCAAACCTCAATTACCAAACTGTGTTATGCAGAAAAGAAAAAGAGCTAGGACCTTTCTATGAGAAAGATGGTTAAAACCCTAGATCCATCATGGATAGGTTATTCATTGATGGAGTTGAATACACAGTCCCATCATAGAGAGAAAATTTTCAACTTGATTACTTTGTTGGCCATAAGCATGGAAGAATGTTTAGTTACCAATAAAATTTTGTATTGTATTGTACAACTGACCGACACATAGTGAATTATTACTCAACAATTCACGCATAGAGCTGATATATTTCGATTCTAACACACGATAAACGAGGAAAATACATTTGAGGTGGTCTTCAGCTTCTTCCAACTTTCCGCCATTGCACTGAATAATTCTCGCCAATAGTTGGACTGTGTCGCATACGTTTACATGTACTTGTAAAGTATTTCAAGCGTACACACGACGTTACACCATCTAACGCCATTAATGACATCATTTTGCAGCAATAAATGACGTCAGCTAGCGCGCGTTTTCCTCGCGCTTTCAAAACTGAATTATTGTTTGATATATCATGAGTTTTACCATACGCTCTACATGTACAGGCAAGGTGTGTGAGAACAGCAAAATCTAAGGCGAAGGTTCGACATGTGAACTATATATAATTGAGCCGTGACATATGATTTCCAACAATGTGGCCTTTGACAAGTGTAGACTCAGACGAGCCTGTGCAGCTTCTTTAAAGCTTAGAAACTCCAAATGATGTTCATTCAGTAGCTTAACAGTCGTAGAATATTCAAGCGACTATCAAAGGCTCTGATCAGACTGCGCACACGTGCAGGCTGATCTGAGGCTTTGCTGGTCGCACATACCACATTGTTAGAAATCTCACGTCACGGCTCAATTATTATTCTATTATACCGACCCACACCCCGGTGGCCTTGACTACTGTCCGTTCTATTGCAGTGATTCTGTTGTTGTTGACTATTTTGTGGTGTTTTTGTGTTTGATCCCTATTTTGAGATGTAGTTCTTAGTATACTTTCTAGTTTTGCAATCAGCTTGCTGTCAGAAGGCAGAGCTGGTTGCTTTACTTTTATTGAGGTTTTTCTGTTTTGTGGGTGTCTGTGTTATGTGTCTCTACCTTGTGGCGCCGTGTCTTGGATTGTAGTTGTGTAGTTGTGGCATTTTCTGGTCATTATCACTTGTTTTTTTTTTTGTTTCTGATGTTTTTGGAAATGACCAGATATGTTTTGTTTGCAAAAATATTTATTCTTCCAGTTGTGCAACGGACTAGAACAGTTTTAATAATTATTGATGGCCATATAATGATTATTCCTGCAAAATTTAATTTAAATCCAGCCAGTAGGAGATGTCCTTTGAAGCAATTGTTGACAACACAAGACCCACAAAGCATGCCGCACATCTAAACGATCACAAAAGCTCACCCCGAGCCTAAGGTGAGGCGAAAAGCACGGACTCAAATGTTCCCCAAGAGGCAGTATCTATCCTTTCCACTTCATTAAACGCATAGCATAGTGGGTATTAACTCTGATAATGTACATATGTTGTGGGTATTCAAAAGATCCGTCTCAATGAGACGGTCCTTTTGAGCTAAATCCAAAACATATGTATAAACTGATGGATAAAATAATAATCACATATTACGAATATAAAAGTAAGGATATATCAATGATAATTACGTCACAATCGCTAGTTTGAATTTGTGAACTGATAAATAGAATACAAGGTTCGTGTCTTTTGATATCAAGTTTACCAGGCTCGGCTTTGAGAACGTATGCCGAATCGCTCGGCAAGGTGATTCATCAATTGAGCGCAAATGCTCATCAATTCAGTGCGGAAAATGCCATCAATTGAGCGCAGGATTTCTATAGACTTCAGGGACCCTGCTCATCAATTGAGCGCAACTATTTTGGGCAGTTACCTGTGGAGGTACCTTTAATTACCTTCCATTAGCCGTCTAATACATGAACATCTGCGTGGCTCTTATGCAGTGTAGAAATCATTTTCTCCTGCTTCTGTACACAGTCTGATGTATGATCTTTAAGTCTGTTGGGAGCAAACTAGCCTCTGAAGACATTTTGACCAACCCTGTCTGACTTCTGCGTCAAATCATCGATGGCTTTGACGGCGCGCATGGTATTAGCGTACAAAAAGTAACGTCGAATTGTAACGTCGCGACGCTAAATTCTTTTTTCTTATATTTATATTAGCTAGACGCCTATTCTGGAGAGACTTTCATTCGCTGGTAAACTATATGAAAACCGCTTTCTAGCTTTCAAACGATTTCCTACACGTCAGAATAAGTATTTTCCAACTTAGTATACACGCATACACAAGAGAACTGAAAATGGCAGCTTATAGCCAATTGCCTCGTTTGACGTCTCTATGTTTAACGTCATTTTTTTTCCGCCGGTAACAAAATTTAAGACTGAGGTAAATGTTCACATTTTCTTTATTTTTAGGCGGATAAACTTCATATACCGCAGTTATAAGTAAGCAAGCAAAGTACACTGTGAAGATATAATTTTCTAGTGAGTTTCAGTGTCAACATCAAAGCTATGCTTAAATTTCAAGAGTATGTGTATTTATTTTAATGAAAATTGTATTTTGGTAACAAATTTTAAGACTTAGGGTTTTCTGGAACATTTTTAAATGGAAAGCGGCAATGCAAATATTTTTCGATTATCTTTCACAACGGAAAAAGTACATTTCAAACAAATAAATATTTTGTCAATAAAACGCCATCAAGATTACAAAATCACTTACCGAAGAGACCATGCCTGTATTTTTCGCGCGTTTTTTATCACGAGTTACAGATTTTGCTTAACAAAACTTAACTTTCCGAGACGCCGTTGTAGAGAAATAAAGAACAAACTGGATATGACGTTGAACGGCGACATTTCAGCTGTGGCGTAGACTAAATTTCGTAAAAATTAACGTCAAAATGTCGTTGTAACACACATTTGCGCATACCTACTACAGCGGTATTGTTACAGAGTTACAGACGTTTTAGCCCCCCCCCCCCCCCCAAATTTTGAGTTCTTGAGCTCTCCTTTGACTGTTTGATAAATAAAAACTAAGAATCAATAAACTCTTAACAAGGCAAACGTACACCCCTAGTTTCAAAACCAAAAAAAAAAATGACCAAAACATTAAAAATCGGTTCCTGCAAACAGGAAAAATGCAAAAACCCGTTTTGTACGGCAATACTGTGCGCGACGTCTCTATGCTTCAATCTGTTACGTAAATCCACTTTTTGTTTTCACCCATCTCGGTTAAAAATGAATTAAAAATGACAACCAACTGACCATGCTGACTAAGTAAGAACCGTTACTTGTTGAGTATTTTATGGTGTACACAGGCTGATATTGCCTGCCCGGGCTTGTGATTATATATACAAATGTAGGTGAGTGAACACTGAAACTGCGCTCAATCGATGAGGAGGTTTTGCGCTCAATCGATGACATGGAAAAAAAATCATTTGCGAGCCCTCGGCAAACATCGCGATTCAACAAGCGTTCTCGAAGCCTTACTTGGTAAACTTGTTAAAAAAAGCACACTCAGCTAGTATTCTCTCTATACAGATTATGTTACTTTTGGAAGCCTGATACACATAATTTACTTGATGTACATGTAATCAAGATTCATCCACCGCACATGAAAAAATGGACCCAGTAAAGCTTTTATGTTTATGTTTTCTCATTAGTATGTCAGGTAAGCTATATTTTTACTTAATTGATACTAAACTGATTTTTGTTTATCACATAACGTCGCGTCTGGGAGTGAAATAACACCATGTATTAAAATAGATAACCCGCTAGTGGTTTACAGATTTAATAACGTTACATGTACTCGTATGTAAATGACGACCATGATAACTACAAACATATAACTCCAACTCAATGTTTTTATCTTTCTTTTGGCGATTTTGATTGGCCTGTTGGCAAGATTAAATGTTTTTTACACTTCGATAAAAACTCATGCGTATGAATATTTGATATATATCTTGATTTCACCGCGCTAAGATAGTGTCAATAATAACAAACTGTACATAAAACTTCGAACACAAGTATTGTTGTGTCCGAGATATAACAGTCACCACTTTAAATTTAGTTAAGCATGTTGAAAGCTCATTTGAAACCCTTTACACCGTATGGTGGTGCATCTTCAAAGCAACGGGGGTAACTCTAAGAAATAAACTGGATGACGAAGTTGTATGACGTCACTTAACAAACAGTCACGCAATTATAGAGAATCGTCATCAAAACGTGGTTGCATCAACAACGAACTGTTTCAACGCAGTTTGACGGCGTCAAAACGAACTTTTTAAATTGACGCTTAGGTCTTACTAATGTAGGGATTTTAGGGAGGAACGTGTGAAGGTAAGTGCTTTTAATTACCTGTCGATCCGTGGTACGTAGGGCCTAAATCTAAATGTTCTTCAATGAGCCCAGCAAGTTGTTTATTCAAAACTATATGGAGTTGTTTTGAGCTCATACTCACATATATATTCGCTCCCAGTAGAATGCCATTTTAACAAAGTTTTGAACTGACAGAATTTTCAAGACGGCTGCCCCATCTTTTATGGACAGTGGTTACGAACTATTTTCCTTCAGCGGGCTTTAATGAAATATTGTCAACAACCCTCTACAAATGAGCTGTTTTGTTCCAAAGTTGGAATTCTAAGGGATGGATTGTTAAATTTGTGGATTTTATCGTTGTGTAAACTCCGGCGAACCACTCACAAACTTTACATAAAGCCCTTCGGACTTTACTCAGTTTGTGAGTGATTCGCCGGAGTTTACACATCGATAAAACCCACAAATCCTAAATTTAAGTTTTTACGCCGAAAAAGTGATGATAAACAGAATCTAACATTCGTATTATGAAATGTATTATGCTCGTTGCGAAAAAAAGATAAAATGCTCGACAAACCTCGAATTTGATCTTTTTTCCTCAACTCGTTTAATAAATGCAATAATACATGCGTACTTATGTTAGATCCTCTATAAATTGAACCAATCTATGCCAAATTAATCCTATTTAAGCGTGTTGGAATATATCCTGCAATAGTAACAATACCAAGATAAATATATATTTTTAAACATGTTGATTCTTGTAGTGTATTTCTTGAAAGCATTGATAAGATGCATGAAAATGTCGTCTGCTGAAGTCGCCTGCAGCAAATATTTGCCTTACATTACTGACGATTTTAAGTATAGAAGCAAACAGTATGGACCCGTTACTGACAAATTTGAGTATTGAAGCAAACAATGTGAACCCAGATCAGACTGCTCCTGTATGCCATAGAGCATTCTTAAATATTTCAGCAGACGAGAAAAGCAGACGACTTTTATTGTGATTGGCGCTTTAATGGTTAAAGATGACTTGTACATACACTGAAGGACTTTAAAAACGCAAAAATCGAATTTCATAAAATTAACAATGTTTTAACGTATCAATTTTATTGAGATTTAGCTAAAATAAACATCAATTTGTCAGCAAATGTGATTTAAATTTCATATCAAAATGATAAATCGTTTTAGAGCAACAGTCTATAAAAGACAATACCCTTAGATTCAAAAACTGCAATTTGAAATCTGTCGAGAAATTGGGCATGATTCAAAGTTATTGTAATAAAATAATTTTATTAAAAATCTAAAACAAGTTACCCTTGGAGCCCTGCTATTCGTCTGGCAGTATTTGTAGCCAGCTGGAACGGATATCGTCGATGCAAATATCGTCGATATAATCGACGTTAGTTGCCGTCTGAATATCGGTCGCCATTCTTTTTTGGCCAGGCGTGTGTCTACCTTTAACTGTTCTAGTAGCCTGGTAAAATATCTGAGGTGCTGTATAGCTGACGAATGACCTTTATAATATCTGGCGACGCCAGAATCACGCACCCCAGCTTTTAACATTCCGATTGCGCCAGATCGTTCATGTTCAGACAAACGTGGCACGAATAATAAAGCTGTAAAACTAAAGCTACTGTGTTTTTATACATGTGTACCTAAAAGGTATATGAGAAATGTTTTGCTTCATTGATTCGTGGGGACGCCACGAACAAAAAATAGTAAATCACGGATGCGTAGCTGGTGGTGGCCATTGTCTATAAAAGCACTGGTATTAGGTATAGATTGAGACAGAGTGTCTTTTCCAGCCGATTTAACTTGTTAAAGAAGACTAAAATTATTCTGAGTTAAAAAAAATAATTTTCATTTTTGCGTTTTTAAAGTCCTTCAGTGTATCTAGGGGTGTAAGGTTATAATTTTCAATATATACTGTATTCTTTTGTCTGAAGATCCGTTTAATCTGTTCTTCGCTGTTTGCAAAAGTACTCGTTAAAGGGGTTTCCCGAATACAAAGGGTTAAACAGCTTCTCAGATAAGCACTACAAAACTCTCAACTGAGCATGTAATTTCAACTGCTCATAAAACTAAACTGCTAAAAAATAAAGACTGTTAGTTGAAACTGTATTTGATTTGTGTGTTACAACATGTGTACGAGGGGCATGGTCTTTTATCTCAGTAACCCATTTACAAACCCTATCATGTTTGGTATCATTTTAAGAAGCTATCTTTTCTCTATGTTATGGCACAAATTTCATGAGGATATTATAATGCAGACACGAAAAGTATTATTGTGAATATATGTACTGTTCGTATACTGGAAAACGCAAATTTTCAGCGGAAAATTTGACGTTTTACCTTTTGAAAAGTGTGCAGAACATTAATATTAGTCCATTGAATTAGATAATTTTCTACCATTTGGTAGATCATAATCTGTTACAGGTATTTTACAATTGATGGCCGAGTTTAATGTTTCCAATAACTAATTATTGGAACTGCAATACCAAAACCGTCTAGAAAGCAAAGCAATGTGCTACTGTTTTGAGCTAAAATCGCATGTAACAATGCATATATTTTGAAAATATGTAACCTACAAAAGTTTAAAACTGCCATGTGTTGGTATTTTTGTCAAGTACACTTTAATTTCTTTGTATTGAAACTAAAAGAAATTTTGTAAACCAGCACAAAGAGAATATAACTCTTATAATCTTCCCATGGGCAGAGTAAATTTAACTATGAGTTGAGGTTCTGGTTCATTTCAATTGAAACGGTGGCAAACAAAAAAGTAAAAATACCTTGAGAGTAGAAATCAATCAATTTTGTGATGGTAAACGCGATACCATGAGTAGTTCTTATGCCATCGACAAAATGTGACGGGTAAGTAACCCCACCCACTTCTTGAAAAGTAGGGTTATTAGGAATATTTTTCTTGAATACATATCTAAAGAAGCCATACTTTTTGCGCTACGAAATGATTTTTATGCATTTCTCGCTACAAATAAAGCAAAACATATGCTCGCTAGGCATTTTTCGTGCTCCTGTAGTGACACAATTTATAGTAAAAGTCTAAATAAAAATCAAATAAAGTTCCATTTTTTTTTAAGTTTACCACTTCTCTATTAGTCGACATTTTTTCGAATGTAAAGGTGTAAGCAATAGTAAAATCCCCAAAAAGATCAAAATAGAGCTTCTTATCGCTGTTTCAAACACTTTAATGAAGTTAATTTTCTCACAGAACTTACCAATGACCTGGAAACATCTGCAAATGACCACGAAACTGTCGACGCCGTTTGGCTCTTTTTTCTTCATTAATTATACAACAGTTAAATAAACATGCTCCTATCAAAAACAAACGTGTTAAAACTAAGCGAATGCCATATTGGTTCACTCCAGACATTAGACAAATGCAAAAGCTACGAGACAATTGTAAACGTAAGAAACAATGGACCGAATATAAAAAGTATCGAAATAAAACAAGGCAATTAATCAGGGCTTCAAAACGCAAACATTTCTCAGAATCTATTAGCAAGTCAAAAGATACAAAACCTAAATGGTGACTCAAAGGCCTCAAACAATCGCTTACCTGAAGAACTTATCATTGACAATGAATGTATAACTAACTCTGCAGAAATAGCTCAGAAATTAAATACATACTTTTCCTCAATAGCGAACATTTTGAATCAAAATGATAACGAAGCACCAAGTTTAAATACCGAAAAAATAAGCCAATATGTTAATAACAAAATACCCAATGACACATTCTTTACTATACCGTTCATAACTCCTGAACAGGTTACGAATTATATCAATAAGCTCGACTGCTCAAAAGCAACAGGCCTTGATGGCATTGGGCCAAGAATACTTTAAATAGCTGCCTGTCCTATCTCTCCATCTATTGCAAAGTTGATAAATAAAAGTATAGCAACAGGATGTTTTCCTTCTCAACTAAAGCAAGCGAAGGTGTTGCCAATCTTTAAAGGTGGAACGAAATCAGACCCATCGAACTATAGACCAATATCCATCTTGCCTACAATATCAAAGATTTTTGAAAAACATGTTAACAAACATCTTATGGGTTTTCTTAATAAACACAAACTACTACACGAAAGTCAATCTGGTTTCCGCCATAAACATAGCTGCCAATCTGCGTTAATCAAACTAATTGATAGTTGGACGGAGTGCATTGACAGTGGTGATAGAGTTGGAGCCCTATTTCTTGACTTTTGGAAAGCTTTTGATTTAGTGGACCATGCTATCTTGATGAAAAAACTTTCAATTTACAAATTTAGTCCATCAACCCTACAGTGGTTTAACTCTTATCTGAATAATCGACAGCAAGCCATCGAAAGTGACAAAGGACTAACAGACTTTCGTTGGGTACGTTCTGGTGTCCCATAGGGGTCTATTCTAGGACCTACGCTATTCCTTATCTTTATAAATGATCTGCCTCTCTGCTTTGACCACTGCAAATCAGACCTATACGCAGACGATGCAACTGTCCACTATACAGGTAAAAAGGTAAGCAATATCAAACACAATCTGCTGTGCGATTTTAAAAATGCTATAGATTGGAGTAAGCCTAACAAAATGAATATTCACTATGGTAAAACCACGTGTATGTTAGTTGGTACTAGACAACGATTGAATGTATCCCACGAATTAAATGTACAAATTGAAAATATCCGTATACAGAACGTGACTAAACAAAAACTAGTTGGTATTTATATTGATGAACATCTGACGTGGTCATCTCACATTGATCATCTATGTTCGAGCCTCGCTTCTAAGAAATCACTTCTTAGACAACTATCCAGATATGTTTCAATTGAATATCAAAAGATGTTTTACCAGGGATACATTCTCCCGTTTATCGATTATGGTTCCCTGACATGAGGGTCCGCCACAGGCACACATATTGAACGCCTATCGAAATTACAAAAGCGTGCCGCTCGCATAATCTTGCACGCTGAATTCAATACTCCATCTGACACTATGTTTAGAGAGCTTGGTTGGTTTTCAGTTCCAAACAGAATAAATTTCAATAAAGCTGTATTTACATATAGAGCCTTGAATGACCTAACCCCTGAATACATATCAACTTTACTGAAACCGGTATCACAAGTACATACCCTAAACTTACGATCAACCGACAACGGATTATTGTATGTACCAAAATCACGTACGAAAATATACGATGGATCGTTTTCTTGTTCAACGCCTAGGCTATGAACACTCTTCCTCAGACAGTTAGAAATGCTGGCTCCATAAACGTTTTTAAGAAAAACTTCAAAGCTCATTTGCTTCATTGAATTTTACACACACTTGAAAATTTTTATTTGATTTTAAACATTTATCAATCTGAGTAAGCAGTCATAATTCAGGGCGGCTAGATCCGACTCTGCAGGACATGAACCATGCTGTGCGTCTACACGTACAGGGGCATGCTGTTTGGACATTGGTTTCCGCCACATGATTCCCTGTTCGGCTGTGCAAGGCATGGGTTCGGGACTGCTATTTTGCACTGATTGTCACAATAAATATGTTATGCCAATATAAAAAGGTACATTCTTATGTTTTAAAATGTGTGCACACTTAGGCACGTATTTTAAAGTCACTACAATTTTACACTTTTTATACGCTCCAAGTATATAACTATTTTTATCTTATATTTAGTATTCTATGTGATGATGATGTTGTTTTATTTGTATATATGTAATTATGTTACTTATAGAGGGCCACAAGGTAGAATAGCTTACTAGCTAATTGTGCTACCCTCTCAAAACAATGTATAAATAAATAAGTTGTGCAAGCAGTGATCGCATAATATACTTTCATAAAAATAAATTTGGCACCAAATCGTTAATTTGACAACCAATTATCGTAAATAAGGTCCCCTATTTTCCTTCGTTTTTAACAAGTATTTTGCTTAAAATTTCAGCCAGTGTATAAAACCTACTCATTTTGAGCATGCGCTTCACGTGCACACCGAGTCTTTTTTCCACAAAAATTAAACCATCAAGTAGCCGTTGAATTCTGGTCTCTAAAAATGTATTATTTGATAGCATTTTATCAAAGCATTGTGGAGTTATGTTGCCATGCTAAGAACTTTCCAAATGCCCCTCATTCATATAATACAATGACTAGTAAAACATATCATTGCAGGAAACAAAAAAAAGGATTCAGAAGATTTTCTGTTGTTCTTGCTTTCAAATTTTGAGATGTTGTATTTATCATGCTTATAAATGTTAAAATGCCAACAGCGGCATTTAGCATTTATGAGCATAATACTTGTCATGCTCAGGTGACTTAAGCATGATTTTTTATCATCTCAGTGTCAGGTCTTTTTATTGGCACCAATGCTTAATTTGCTTTTCTCTGACATTGTATATGTTTAAAATACTACAGTAATCTATTTATACAGTTGTGACGTATACCGACGCCATATTTACCAAACGGGAAGTGGTGAGGGTATTGACAATGTTGGAAAGGGAGATAATAAAGTCCCTGGGAAAAAAGGTCAAGAGAGGAGAAGCACCCACACATGTACCACGAAAGGATAATAATTACATTAAAAAGAAAAATGCAAAAGAAGAGGACAAAAATTGATATGCACAGAAATACCTCATAGTCACAAAGAAACCAAGCCAGTGAACAGTTACTTTTAATTTAATTTTTTTTATCATTATCTTTATTTGGCTTTATATTTGTCTTTTGCATGTACATGTGTTGAAATATATAAAGGTACCGCAGGTTCGATTCCCGGCTTCTCCAAGTCTGTCGGATGAGACTTTAAGCCGTTGCCCCGTCTTCTGAGACGCTTTAAAACCAGAACCACTGCCGGTTGAGCCTCCGGGAGTTCCTGGACATAAGAACCACAAAAGCATAAACCCACCCGGCCAGTACTGGTACAGCCAAGGAACACGGCCACAAACAAAATATAAAGGTACCGGGTAGGTCCCAACTGACCATCTATTTCTGCCACAAAATAAAAGCAAAACAAAACCCATAAATATATCAAATAGTACCATTAATTAGAAGTGAAAGTATAAAAGAAATCAGATATTCTTTAACCCCTTGAAGACTAATGGATTCTTCCTTCTGGTTTGATACAATACATTTGTGATAGTCCATTGTACATATCTAGGGGTGTCAGGTTATAATTTTCAAAAAAATATTGTATTCTTTTGTCTGAAGATCTTTTTTATCTTTACAAACAGTGTAGACCCTGATGAAATGCAGCGTTATGCTGCATTTTATCTGGTCTTCACTGTTTGCAAATATACTTGTGTGGGGGCTTCCGGAATACAAAGGGTTCAGCAAATACGTGTATTGATATCTTTATTGTGCTAAAGCGAGTATGATCAGGAAATACCATAATCACACACTGCAGATCGACTGACGGGATCGTGAGGAAGAGCCACAGAACAATAACAGTCGCATGACATCACCTTGGAAGACAATCCATACTATACCAATGTTCAAGCTAAATGACGAATTTGTAGAGAAATGACATAGACAAAGCTAACATGCTGAATGACTACTTTTGTTCACAGACAGTTGTAGATGATAATGACAAAATATTACCTCAACAGACATTTACATGCAATAGCAGACTTAACTCAATTACAATATCTCAACAAGATGTTAGAGATGTCCTAAACAACCTTAATAGGACAAAGGTTAGTGGCCCTGATCTTTTTAGTCCACGTCTGTTGAAGGAAGGTGCCACTACATTGGATATTATATTCAACCGCTCATTACTTCAATGTTACTTTCCTTCTAACTGGAAGGATGCCAATGTCACTGCCATTAAAAATGCAGACACATCTATGCCATCAAATGCCAGACATATCCTTTCTAAGTCAAATCGTAAAAGCTATTGGAAAGGTGTATCCACAAGCACCTTTACAAGTACGTACCAGAAAACAACGTTCTTACACCTTTTCAGTCTGGTTTTATTCAAGGTGACTCTACAACCTTCTGATTCTAACACAAATACCATTTTTTCCTAGAAGCAGTAGATAGTGGTTAAGAAGTACAAGTTTTATTTTGCGATATCAGCAAGGCCTTTGACAAAGTTTGGCATAGGGGGCTATTACATAAGCAAGCTGGTATGGGTTTATCTGAGGGGTTTCTTCGCTGGTTTAAAAGCTATCTTTCACATCGAAGACAGCGTTTCGTACTAAATGGGGTAGAATCCAATTGGGCAGACGTTCTTGCAGGAGTTCCAAAAGGCTCTATACTTGGTATTTTCTCTTCCTAATCTATACCAATGATATTGTAAACAATATTCGCTCATCTATACGTTTATTTGCTGATGGCACTATCTACATAATTATTAATAATCCACAAACTGCAGCCGTCATTTTAAATATAGACCTAGAAACAGTCAATGGGTGGCTACATGATTGGCTCGTAGATTTCAATCTAACAAAAACTTCTACTCTTCTAATATCTCGAAGAAAGCATCCAGTCTTTCACCCCTCTCTGGAAACGAATAACGTTGTCCTTAACGAAACTACTAGCCATAAACATCTAGGGCTTACCATATCAAATACATGTTCCTGGATAGAGCATATTGCAGAAACAGCTTGGTCAAGATTTAACCTAATGAGATTACTCAAGTTTAAAATCAATCGAAAAGCACTCGAAAAAATGTATATTGCATTTATTTGTCCCCTACTTGAGTATAGTGACTTGGTATGGGATAACAGTCCTGCTCGTGTTAAAAAAACAGCTTGACGATATTCATTACGAAGCTGCCAGAATTATAACAGGATGCACGAAACTCTGAAGCCATGATGAACTTCCTTCTGATCTGGAGTGGGACTCTCTCCAAGAACGTCGCACAAAACATAAACTGATAATATTCTACAAAATCCTCAATAATCTAACTCCACCTTACCTGCAGGATTTTGTGCCATCACTTGTTCAAGAAGCTAATCCCTACAGACTCAGAAATTCTAACGATATTCGCACAATTCACTCTAACACCAACTTGTATTATAACTATTTTTTATCCCTCCACAATGCGAGACGGGATTAACCTACCCCAAGACATTAAAGAGTCCAGCTCAGTTGCATCATTTAAATACCTACTCAACAAAGACACACAGAGGCGAGCACCACCAAAATTCTTTTCTGCTGGGCCAAGGCTAGGTCAAATACTTCATGCAAGAATAAGAATGGCTTGTAGCTCGCTCAGTTCTGATCTTTATCGAAACAATATAGTTCCCAGTCCTTCCTGTGCCTGTGGGAGGTTCAAAAGTGCTTACCACATTTTCTTCATATGCCCAAATTACAATGAAACACGAGAAAGATTCTTAGAAGCCCTTCTTAGAAATCATACAACTCATGAATAACTTTTTGGCAAGGATACATCAACTGGTGAAGAAAATGAAGCTCTATTCCTTAAAGTACAGGACTACATATTAAAGTCTAAAATATTTGTTCATCGAGTTGATACATATTGGCATACTGTATTGCTATCTACTTCACTTCTATATAACAAGATAAGATATCCTCTATTTATGGTAAAACAATCCAAAGACTCATCTAGAAGTAGATAAATACACATGATAGGTTCGTGGTCAACAGCTCTCTCTCTCTCTCTCTCTCTCTCTGTTTTTTCTCTACGGTGAAATATGCAAGTATAACTTTGTAACTTTCTTAGCGCGAAGCTTTCTAAGCTATTCACACATATTATACAAATTATACCTGAAACCGGAAATGACTTTCATATAAGCTTTTAGCCTACTGTCAAATCCTGTATCCATTGACAATGTATGTATTGCATGAATGAATAATATTTCAATAAAATATTGTTTAAACTAATCCTGGCCTCGAGTTATAAGAGTTCATTCTTAAAATCTAAATAAAGCGCAACGATTGGCTGCTTGAGGACAGTTGTCCGCAAGCAGCCAATCGTTACACTTTATTTAGAGTTAGAGACTGTACTCAAGCTTTATAACCTCGAAGCCTGGACTTTCGTAAGGTCCATTGGCGTTGTTTAAGTAAGCATCATTACAAGGGAAGTAAATCTGACACTTGTGATATCATGATGACGTTTTACCGCTAGCAGTCGTTTTTTTACTAAATCATCAAAATGCATTTCCTGTAATTTTGTTAAAAGGACTGTGTAAGGATTTAAATAATATTGTAGGGTAAAATGAATAGCGCATTTTTTTCATGTTTATCATCAAATATGTAAGTACTAAATATCGCAACAATAAGCATCAGTTCCTGAATAGTATTATTGCATAAAAAGCCGTGTCGCACGCTATTAACAGCCATGTTTTAACCAGCAAAACCCCCTGTATTAACCAGGCAATTCACGTGCTGTTTATGCACGGCTTTTGTACTTTACATATACGCATTCTAGGCCGTCACAAAAATTGACGTCATCAACAGTAACGTGCATAGAAATTAACGTAATTTAGTGACATTAGAATGACGTAAATTTTTGCTCTGGAACAGGCTTTTTCAAAACCTACAAATCCTTCAAGCTTTTGCGCGCCATTATAGTCATACAAAAATGAATTTTCGAAGCGTTTTTCCTAAGTTTTCAAGTAACAAAATGACTTTATGCAATAATAACGATCAAACATGGTTTTCTGATAGACTTTCAGGCTCGAGTTTCAATACCACCATCGGGGCCCAGCAGATGTTAATGCATAGAAAAAACATGTTTGATCCATATAGTGGTAAACGTGCCTACTTTCCAGGCATATTTCGCCGACAAGAGCACAAATCCCTCTCTTGCAGTTTAGATTTTCCTTTCTTTTAGACAATCTTGTTTCTTATTTCACCCTTAACTTTTACATACTATAGCTACTCATATAGCCTATAAACATCGTATATCATGGTATGCAATAAAAAGGGTACACTATTGCCTTGGTATATCCCCAAGTCATATTGGCAGTGGATAGTCATATTGGTCCTGTGGCTAAAGCCCTCGGGTCGATACGGTTTCAATATGGTTTAGAGGCACACCTCAAAGTATCATCGTTTTTTTATTAAAATACAGGTTATTATATGGCCGAGGTGGCACTGGGGTATACTATATCGGCCCGAGGGCGTGTGCCTCTAGGTCATATTGATGCCCCAATATGGATTTTTGGCACACCTGGGCCATATAAGAACCTGTATTTATTACATACCCTACGCAAAGTCATATGATAAGTAATCTTATTGTATTTGGAAGTATATAATGTTCAAGAAGACAAACGTAGATTCCTGGCATTGAAGAGATAAAGGGAAGGCACAGGAGGTAGGAATGCTACAATACTTTGCGATACACGTCACATCTCCCTGGAAAAGAAAAACAAAAGTGAATAGTGACCAGGCAATACCACAATCACAGCCTACCTATATGACACTATAAATGGTTTAAAAGCATTAGGGCGTGACTGCCATTGAAATAGTGAAAATTTGTATTCAGGTAAATACCGAGAGATCCGAAATCATCTAATGAACTACTTTAAAATTGGTCGTTTTTGGCGTGAAAATGCTAAGATTTTTACCAAATATAGAAGCGTTGTAAAGGTCATCAATTCATAATGTTACTGAATAATCATATATTTACATTTTCAAAGCAAGCCTTTAATGAATCTTTAGAGTTTTGCAACCGCCCATAGCCTCATGAAAGACATGCATTTGATTGACAGCTGCCAAGCTCACTTGCCCGCGCAATACGCTTCGAACATCGTAATCATTCGCCAGAAGTGACACTGGTGTTGTGATTGATAGCGAGCCACACCTGAGTCGCACATGCAAAACAAGCCTCTCGTTTGCTCCATTGGCTGTCAGTTTTCACACTGGCAGTTCCGCTTTTCCGTTTTACACTCCAAAAAAACCGTTAATACGATTACATATTAGATACAAAACTGTTTTGTTTCCTAAATTATAAAAAAAATCTAGATTTTAGATATTTATGATCAAATTTAAATAAAAGCAATACATGTAGTTTTTGGTTTGTTCATGGGATCAGGAACACTTCGGGTCTCTTGCAAAGTTAACATGAAGCCCTTCTTTGCATGAGACCCGAAGTAATCATGATTCCATGAACATTCTAAAATCGAATTTATTTCTTAAATAAACACTAGAGCATTATCAATTTTTGTATCATGGTCTGGATATTTCTCTTTGATGTTGCTGTGCTATATCTAAATTAATTATGACCTAGATGTCTTAGTGAGGTAGGCGGAGCTAAAAATTCCCATTCACTTGTATTGTCTCTAAATGTAGGGCATGCGCTCACAGGTGTAAGGCATGCGCTAACAGAAGGCCATATTACTAAGAGCACGGTGTCGGATTTCATTTGTGACCCAGATAGAGGTTCCCAAGGGAATCATGTTTAACCCTTAAACGCTATCAAAAATGCATCTACAAGGCTTCTGCTAGCATTATAATTAATATAATTGTAGAGACAAGCAGTGTTGGTCCAGATCAGCAGCAGTCTATTCTGGGTCTTCACTGTTTGACCCAGAGACTTTTAAAACATTTCAGCAGCCGATAAAACCAGACGACTTTGCTGTGATAAGCGCTTTATGGATTAAAATAAACTAATGAAGTTATAGGCAAAAAAGCGTATCTGTACTCAAACCTTCTGCTGCAAATATTTGCTGACATTATCGGCTTATAAATGGGTAGAGGCAAACAGTGTGGATTCAGATCAGGAGCCGTCTGATTGGGTCCACACTGTTTGCCTTTACTTGCATTAGTTATATATGCAGCGGAAGACATAAATAGATGCCATTTTCAGGTGGAAATTTGTCCCGGTTTCTGTAGGAAATTGGCTGAAATAGATCTGTCAGTCTTCTTTAACCGATAACATGGACAACGTTTTTCTCCGTTTTATCAGAGGTTTTTAACCCTTTAAATGATATCAAATTGCATCTAAAAAGTCATATGCTCAAGTCTTGCTAATTTTCTAACATTATTGACTTACTTTGTCAAACGGTGTAGATGCAGATAAGACTGATATTAGAAGTCTGATCTGCGTATACACTGTTTGCATATACACCTATATTAGTCAATAATGTTAGAAAGTAAACGTAGCAGATGACATTTTCAAATTTATATTTTGGAGGCAATTTAATGGTTAACTTATCAACAGAAGGTGTCGGCTAGAACAATAAGATCTGTCAGACTTTGTTAATATAAGTGGATAGAGGCGGGTCAATGTTTAAATACTTATATCTGGAAATTTCATAACTCGTAATTTTTATAAACCGACTAGGAGCACAGCCTCTTGTCAGTTTTATAAAAATACGTGTACAAAGCATTCTCTAAATATAACATATCACGCCTAGAAGCGCTAGACGTCGTGATAAATCTAATTATCACATGACGAAGTTGAAGGGATATAGTTTTGGCGTCGTTCATCCATCAGGAACCATATCTCAGCACCTATTGGTCGATTTTTAGGCATTCTTTGTGTAAATGATAAGTACTATAGACAGTTGGTATCCTATAAGTTTCGTCCAAATCGACTCATTAACACTTGAGTTATTGCCAATGACTTAATTTGAAAAGATATATTGGATTTTTTGGCGATTTCCCAGAGCAATTATATCTAAAAAATATTTTTAGCAATTTCTCACTATATGGTACATGACTGTACAACTGAATATTACTTAAACAGTGTTCAAAATGTTTTATTGTTTTACATGGCATTGAATCTTTCTGTTGTGTGGATGTCTGTGTTTTGTGCCTCTTTGTTGTGGTGACCTG
Organism: Loripinus fragilis; assembly: GCA_964019695.1. Lineage (NCBI taxonomy): Eukaryota > Metazoa > Mollusca > Bivalvia > Lucinida > Lucinidae > Loripinus > Loripinus fragilis. Next base: position 32,034,754 of record OZ026514.1, read on the forward strand.
GTGATGTCTTAAGTTACACCGATTTTCTCTTTAAATACCACAACTAGTCTCTGTAGCTAAGCAGCTTGGATTCAGCCTTTTTTGTTGCAATCTACACATGCATACCCTAAGTTTATACAACTTTTTTCATGCTTAACTCATGAGCACGAATTTATCATGCTCATAAATGTTAAAATGGCAACAATTGTTGGCATTCTAACATTTAGTAGCATGATAAATATAAATACAACATCTGAGAGACTTAAAGCAAGAAACTTCTTTACTTTTCGGTATTTTAGTTTTAATGAGCAGATGAAATTTCGTGCTCAGTTGAGTTGAGCATGAAATAAAGTTTTATAACCTCGAGGCCAAATTTTCTCACGAGGCCCGAATACGTCATGTTGCTAAAATCCTACCTGTCCAAAAGGTTTGAGTCCAGGTCATGAAACGTTTTTTCATTCTAAACATACCTGAGTATGAAATTTGTTATCACCATAACTATCAAAACGCAAAATATATGTGCCATTGTCCTTGCTCTGAACTGCAGAAAGCTGACAGTGTCATTTTTCCTTGCAATTACTTTTACATGTAAAATGCCATGAATTGTTCGCAGTTTATAATGTATGACCTGATCAAATTTCATTATCATGACGGTTGAGCATGAACAAAGTTTTATGATCTGAACTTGGAAGCTGGTTCCATTAGAAAATATAGGCCTAATAAAAATTTCATTGAATTTTTTAGAAAATATCTTCTTCAGAGGATTCCATTAGATTTGAGCAGCGAATATATTATTAGATACCTAGCTAAATATTTAGTCTTTTGAGGCTCCCTCCAAAAAAAACAAAAACAAACAAAAACAAAACAATAAGTCAAAGTTGGAAGTTGGACCCCCTCTGACAAATTTTTGGATCCGCACACGTTCTCTCTTCTATGTTCACACACACACACACACACACACGCACGCACGCACGCACGCACGCACGCACGAACATACACAGAGAGAGAGAGAGAGAGAGAGAGAGAGAGAGAGAGAGAGAATGTCATTACTCTTCAATGTTTACATAAGGAAATGACTCGTATAAGCATATAGCTTTGTTGAACCGCAAAGGGATACTTTCATCTGTGCCCACACATGAATTTTCTTTAAACTTTGCATATTAATAACTCATTATATACGAACTATAAAATGTATTTATCGAATTAGATAGTTAAGAATAAGGCTTAGGAAGCAACCCTGGCGAACTCCACCTTTGAGGTGGTACCTGTCTCTAAATTGCCATGTCTTAAATCTATAGTTTTTTTTTTTAATTTTTATGATTTGTCATCTAGATTGAATCCAAAATACCATAGATATTATATGAGTATCACAAAACCATTTGGATAAATTATGGTCAGAAGAAGGGATTATAAAATTTAAATATTTTTTTAAAAAAAAAATACAAAACATATAACATTCAATTCAAAAGATAGATATGTTCTAGTCTTTGTCAAGATATCATATTATCACAAAAACATGCCATATATATCTTGCTGATCTGAGCTAAATATCATGAAAATCCCAAACTGGTAACTTTGTCATTTCTTTCCTCTTATGGGTATAGGTCAGTTTTAGCAAAATTAAGTATTTAATTGAAATGAATCAATAACTCGACATTAGGAGGGTTTTTTTTAAAATCCACTTCCGCTTTTCTTAAAGAAAGACATGTTTAGACAATTTTAAATGATTCAATGGTCAGAAATGCCGAAGGTCATGACCCTATGTCATGGCAGTATGGGGCCAAGACAATGTGTATCACTTACTCAAGTCCTGCATGATATTGTTTAAGAAACATAATATCCTAACAATAAACGTGTGAAAACAAGAAGACCAAATATTTCCTTTACATCAAAAGGAACTAGAGGAACCACATTTTGGTGCCGTGACCAGGATAAAGTGTAACAGAGTTTTATCAAAGGTATCATAGAACAGTGTTCTACATGAATAAATGAGGTCCAGAAACGAAACTGTATGCCTAGAGTATACAGCCAGCTAAAGTATAAATGTTACTATTTGATGGAAATCAGCATCAGTTTGTTTCACAAATATAATGGACAGAGAAGATTTAAGCATTAAATTAGCAGTACTTTTGAAGCCAAGAGTTCTCAGTGACCAAAATGGTCAATTTTTACAAATAGGTTTGACGAAGGGGGTGTCTTTTGTGAACCAGGTTTATTAATGAGGCTTACAATTATGAAATCATATATATAAGGTTCTTCTCCTCTATGAACTGACTTGTCAAAAGGTTTTTCTTCTGTATGGTATAAATTCTTAATAATGATACATATTAAGTTTAACATTAGTTAGATGTAGTTTTAACGTTAGAAACTAGATATGGTAAGTACAGGTGTCAGGGTATTGTATCATTTTGGCTAATACTATTGTGTAAGCACTTTATTATATATGAATAGTGGCACTTAATATCAAAGAATATGTTTTCCCTTTCCAATCCATGACACTGAACATCTCAACTTCTACCAATAAACGTACTAGCATTGTGATTCAAACTAAGCAAGTATTAAAGTATGTGTTACACTGAAACATAATTATTGTATCTTTTACATTTCGATGAATTAGGGCCATGTATTTTCAAGTTGGAAAAATATGTCCTTGAATATCATGAAATTTGATCTACATATATGGATAGTTTATATGTTGAAATGGTATCTTGACAAAGACCGCAACATGTAAAAATGTTAATTCCAAATTTGACTGAAAACAAAATATACAGTTGAAAATTTGGGAACCATGCCATAAAAATGAATGCCCTCCCAATATCCTAATATATACAAATCCATTTTTAGTAACAACGAACTTATCAATGATATAGTTATTCAATAAAACATTTCTGCACCCGCTACATGATATGTCAATTAAAATTAGTACCCATTCTTCACAGCGCGTGAAAAATGGTACCAATACGTCACATATTTCATACCAATATTTCACTTTTTGTGAAATTTGCGCACGTAGTAAAATACTATATAGCATGCATGCGCAATCTTCACATCGATAAAATACACCCTAAATCTGCTGCATTTTGCATTCGCTTCCAATTCTTCACATATATGTCAGGATTTTATAACGTGGTTCAAAAAGGTTACAGATCATTTTCATATGTTTTACAGTTGAAAAATCTGGAACAGGAGTAAGACTGCAAATCAATTATATAAGCCGCGTCGTGAGAAGATGGTTTTTTGGAGTTCATGCTCCAGATTTGCCAGCTTGTGTCCATGTACACTAGTTTTTAATTTTAGATTGAGAAACTTTGGAGATTTTTCAATCAGTGCAGGAAAATTTCAATCAGTGTAGCAAAGAAACATAGGCCTGATCCAGCTATGTATTTACAAAGCTTATCTACGCCTTTTGGCATATGCAAAAATAATATTTTCTCAGGGAGAGGCTTGTATATAGCTAAAGGAGAGCTAGATTCAGCTTTTCCACAATTTCATATATCTTTGAATGGTGGATCCCTTTTTTTTAAACTCAAGTTGTGGTCATAGAATGTCCATCTTGCCAGCTACCCATCCATCCTTCCGTCGTCCGTCAATAATAGCTTCCTCCTAAACCATTGGGTGGAATCTCACCAATCTTCACTGGGTTGATCGATCCCCTTTCAAACTTGTACAAAGATTTCAACTTTATGTAGAAATCTGGTTGCCTTGTCAACCAAAAGGAAACACTCTAAGATCTTGTCAAAAATTTCTGGTCAGACTTAAAAAGAATTAGGCACAAATGGTCCATGGGACACCCTCTACCAATGTTGCTCAAATTATTTCACTGTTTTAAAATATAACCGCCAGTTGGCGTAACCAGTTTTTCTATACCAATATTGGTGAAACTTTTTTTTAACTGAAATAGCAAGCCCTAGTAAGAATACAACGCTTCTTGTCTGAAATCACTTGCTCTAGAGCATTGGTATTTGATATGCATCAGCTAGTAGACCTCTACCATCTTCGTTCACAGTATGAACATTACCAAAAATGGTCACCAGAGTGTCAACATCCTGTGCCTTTTGTCAACATAGTAAATGGACACTTTTCCATGTGAAACTTTATAATGAAACTGTTTATTAATAAAACATCATAGTTTGGCTTTGAGAGGAGCTATGCTTTGCTTATTTAAAGTCATTCTCGATGAGCGACCCCTGGCATGAAGACCCTCTTGTTTCCATATAATGAATCGTGTTCCTGAGAGACATATCGATTTGGCTAGTGGCACCTGTAACAAAATATTGTCCGCTCTGTCATTCAAAATCATGAAGGGTAACACTCAAAAGTTATGTAGAATATGTCACGAACTAGGGTGCTTATATATAGGGACCTATTGAGTTTCGGCATCAAGTTATTCTTAAAAACAACAATATATTAATATTGTCTTGAAAAAACTTCTAACGTTTTAAATTCTAATGCTTGTTTAGAATTTTTTTTCTGCAATCCTTAAATCATCAGATTGTGTGGTTTCGACGCAAATATTTCGCGTTACTGTTTATGAAATCACTCAAATTCATTATTTCAAGCCTCTGCGCAAATAGCAACTTATTTGGGATGGCATGCAGCCAGCAAAAGCTCAAGGTATAAACAAGAAATTTCATACAAATATTAAAACTTTCAACATAAAAAAATCTTATCATAACTCTATTATTTACACTTTTGAGTTGGGAAGAACTGGTACCAATTTTTCACATTTGTGAAAATTGAGAACCAATTCTTCACATCTGCGAAAAATCGAACCAGTCCTTCGCAGATGACACAAATACGTACCCATTCTTCACAGTAACAAATGAAAAAGATGTTAAATTTTAACACAGATGTTAGACCCCCAAAATTATCGAAATTAACCACACGCAAATTTCACCATTTCCAAAAGTGACGTTTCGGCACCAATTCTTCATACGGTGTGAACTTTGCAAAATGTGCAGCTCAACATTGCTTACTGTCAGATGTAAATATTTAAAACATGTGTGAATTTAATGAAATAAAATATGAAATATATAACATATCACAGACTTGCCACAAGGGAGCTCTAAGTCAATGAAAATAAATCTATTTATAAGTTATATAACAATACTGGGATAACAATATAATAATACAGAGATAAGTCTGTAACCGTTACAATGTGTCCATTTAAGTCTTGCAGGCATGCAACATACCCCGCCACGGGACACTACTTTTCAATATCAACTTTTATACCCAGTTTGAAGAAAATCGGTAAAAAATGCCAAAGATAGAGAGTGAAGACAAATTTCTAACGTCAATCAAGACCTATAACTATGTACTTATTTGTCAACAATTACCCATCTGCAATCTCAGAACACTCCTTCACAATATCGACTCTCATACCAAGCTTGAAGAAAATCGATTAATGAATGCCAAAGATAGAGAGTGAAAACCAATTTCTAACGTCAATCAAGGGTCGTAACTCTGTACTTATTTGCCAAAATTTACCCATCTGCAATCCCAGGACACTCCTTCCCAATATCAACTCTCATAGCAAGTTTGAAGAAAAATGGTTAAAAAAAAGCTCCCAACAGAGAGTGAAACGATGCGCTGACGGACGGACGTACAGACAGACAGACGGACGGACAATCGAACGTAATATTTTGAATGGAGGGTATACCATAATGCCCTGCACTTTTTAAAGTGGCAGGGTATAAAAATCAAATCTGACATATCCTAGACTTCGAGCTAAAAAAGGTCCTGCTCCCCCCCCTAGGAAATTTCGCAGACATATCCTTTCTTAAAGAAAATTTCAAGCCGCATCTTTTAAGAGATGTTTGCACTCTGTGCTCAGGGGCATTAGTCTCTGACAGCCTGTTACATATGTTACTGTAACAAACTAAGGGAAAAATCAAAATGAAAGTTTGAGCTACAGAAAGAAGAAATTAAACCATCTAATTATTCAAATTTCTTATTTAGTTTGCAAGCTGGATGCATAAGCTACATAAAAGCGGCATTTTAAACAAAATTACAGCCTTCAATGGTTTTTTTTTTTTTGTAATTTATTTTATTTTTCTACTGACATTTTCACAATAATATCACAGGATTGTCAATAAATACATGCAATATGACCTAACATAAACATTCTATGTCGATGCTATTACACTTATGAACTATTATTTAGTGCAATACGATAAGAGTCCATTTTGGTATGCGCTTTGCACATCTGCGCTTTATTTTTCTATCGTGTAAAGAATAAGTATCTTTGTATATTTGTAAAGCTGTCTTGAATGTTGCAGTTAAAGTTCTGCTGGTGCGCTTTTAGCAGATATGTGCTCAATAAGGGCATACCCAAAGGGACATAGTGATGCATTTATTATGCATCCTTATGTCAAAAAATTATATGTACGTCTATGTAAATTATATACTAAAAATACAACCTAAGCCTGAGCGGAACAGATGTACACCAGGTTCCCCTAAACATTATTACGCCACCAGCCCATCTCTCAAATTGCATATAATCAATGGTGTGCAGTAAAGAGATAGGACCTGTTTCCCGCGAAAAAGTTGACCCGAAATTTAGAGCAATCATCTTTCTCAGGAAAACAGAAAACAGAAAGTCCTACGTCATTAGTGCGTACGAAGAATGAGCCGGGTTGGTGGATTCAAAAAGCGTTCAAACAGCGTTTGCACAGTGTTGTGACGCTGCACAAGCTCTGAGGGCCTGGATTGGGGTCTGAAAATCACTATAACTAGAAGAGATTTAGATTTGGCTACTAAATCTCTTACTAAAAACGAACAACAGCAAAGCACCCGCCCAACCAAACAAAACTCACCAGTTAGTCAGTGAATTAAATTACGTATAGAAAAGTTAAGAATGTGATAAATTGGTAATCACATTCTTTTATCCTCATTATATTTTGGACAGAAGATCACCAATTTTCTTTTTACCTCTAAATCGCTATGCGTTGTTTTTTTCATTTTTTTTTTTTTTGCTTGGTGGGGTGTGTGGGGGGTCTTAAGATCCATAACCAACATAAACTATGACAAAAACTCGCTACCCAGGTCCTCAACTCTAAACCGGCGCTGTCCCGAAGCGGATTAACAGTTATGTCCGTCTTTTGGACATCTACTGTACATCAGTTCACTCAAGCATTTCAACTAAATATGTAAACACAGTCACCAGAAAACCTACCTTTACGTTAGCCATTAGAAACAGCTAAATTACATATGCTAAACGACGTGAACGAGCTTGATTCTTGAATATTGACTTGTTACTTTCAATATGCTATCAGCGCAGAGCAGAATGACTGCACAGATAGGAATACATAGATTCTCAAGCTGATCTGAAGTCTGTTCGGATACGAGGTAGGTTTTCTAGTGACACGGTTATTAGCAATGTACATGTTCAAAAAAGGTAATAGCATTTGTAGTTCGTACTTTTCGTTTGTGAGGGGTTACAACTTCTGCTGGTGGATTAAAATGTGCAAATAGGTAAGAAAAGAAGGCATATTATGTTTATACGCAAATGTCTCCCTATTTAAGCTGCAGCATCGTGCATTTTAAATGACAAGGAGCAGTAGGTGGTAAATGTATAATGCCCCGTGTTGGGATAGGTTGTGTGGATTGTAGAACTATTCGTATTGCGTGAACTTAGAACATGGTGAACCTTCCTTGCAAATATTTGGACAGTACGTATTATGACAATCAGAGTGTTTTTATAAAATCGCAAGGACATAAAGATATCTAAATAGATATGGTTTTATAATTTGAGAAATATTTTATGCCATACATCTTCGCCTTTAGCATTTTAGAATCGCATTTTAGTATAAAAAACTCAAGAGAGCTTAATTATCGTCAAATATTTGCATCCATTTCTGCCAATATTTTGCAAATTTGTCAAAACGGTCTGTTTTAATAGCTATTTTCTTTTCAATATGTAAGAAAAACTTCATTTCTTTGACCCATGTAGCAATATTTAGCTCTTTGTTGTTTATGCGACATTTATAAATATAGAATCTTGTTAAGATCAAAATATAATTTATAGGTTTATTAAATTCATTTTGATTACATATACCGAAGATGGCACGTTTCTTGTCGATGTTCGCCAAGTATTGATTTTTTTCGTAAATCCAGTTTTCAATATTTTCCCAAAACTCCATAACGATGTTGCAGTACCAGAATAAGTGTTCAATTTTTTCGGGAACTCTTTGACAAAAAGTGCATAAGTTATCTTGTTTTATTCCGCATTTAAGCAGTAAATCATTAGTAGCCAAAATTCGATGAAGTATTCTATATTGAAACCAGTGCAATTTCGTATTACTGCAGCTTTTGGCGGGAATTTTATAGATTTGACACCAATCTAAAGGTTCGTTACCAAAAACCACATTCCATTTGATTTGACTTTTTGGTATTATTTCTTTTTCATTTAACACTTTATACATATCTTTACAGCCCTTTTTGCTCTTTAGCACAATTCTGAAATTGAATGGCATGTTGTTATTTGTTAATTGAGTGGGACCAATATGGATTTGTTTTCTTCTTATATAATTTAAAACTGCTGTTCTAACACTAAAGTATTGCATGAAATCTATTTGTAATTCATATTTATTGATAAACTGGTTAAAAATCATCAGGGTCCCATCTTCGTTAAGTATGTCTTTAATGAAATATATGTTTTTTTCGTACCATCTCCTGTAAAAGAATGAGTTATTTGCTATTGTTATATCTTTATTATTCCAGATGTTTATTGATCCTATTTCTTCTGATTTAGTTTCGTTTTGTTTGTTACAAATCTCTATCCAGGAGTTTAGAACATCATTCCAAAATATGTTGCTTTTGTTCCTTATCAATCGTTTAGTAAATTCCAAACCCCGATTAATTAAATCATTTATTTTAGTATACATCGTTTCAAAAATTGATACATACTTTGAAGTATTAACTATTAAACGGCGAATCCAAGTTGATTTTAGTGCCAACATATAATTCTTTAAATTGATCATTTTTAGGCCCCCTTTATCATATTCTTGCATTAGTGTGTCACGTTTTATCCTGTCTGTTCCGGACTGCCAAATAAAATGAAAGAATTTCTTTTGTAAATTATTTATAAGTTCTTCAGTTGGATTTGGCAGTGCAATAAATAGGTGGTTTAATTTCGATATAACAATAGTTTTGAAGACTGCTATTCTCCCAAATGGAGTAAGTTTCCTTTTAGACCATACTTTTAGTTCTTTATCTATTTGTTCTATTTTATCCTTAAAATTAATTTTTACCATTGTGTCCAAATTGCACGAAAATTTAATTCCTAATATATCAAAATTAGTTTGGGTCCAGTTAAGTTTTAGCCTATGATTAAACGTTTCCCCACTAAACTTTTTACAACCTATCCATATGGCTCGTGTTTTTGAACTATTCACCTTGAGGTTTGATAACCTTGCAAATGAATCTAGGGTTTGAATAGCTGCTGTCAACGATTTTTCTGAACCGTCCAAAATAATTGTCGTATCATCAGCAAATTGTGATAGAATGTGTTCGACATTTCCAATTTTAATTCCCTTTATTTCAATATTTTGTTTTAGCATCAAAGATAGTACTTCAGCACAAAGTAAGAATATATACGGAGATGGGGGGTCACCTTGTCTACAACCTCTGCCTATATTAAAAAAGTCAGAAAGAAATCCACACTGGGTAACAGCAGATGAAATATTGTTATATAATACAGATATCCACTTTTTCATAGATGGCCCAAATTTAAAGAACTCTAAAACTTCTCCAATGAAGTCCCATGATATCGAATCAAAAGCCTTTTCAAAGTCGACAACTAATAAAAGTCCAGGTATATTTTCTTCTTCAACGTAGTTCATTAGATCGTATATAAGTCTAGTGTTTTCGCCAATGTACCGACCAGATAAAAAGCCTGTTTGGTCTGATGATATAAGTTTCGAAAGAACAGATTTTAACCTTTGAGCAATACACCCAGAAGCAATTTTGTAAATGACATTTAAAAGAGTTATAGGGCGCCAATTTTTTAAAAATTGTCTTGGTTTATCTCCTTTTGGAAGACAAGTAATTATTCCCTGTCTCTGTGTAACAGAAAATGTGCCTTTCTGGTAGCCTTCATTTATAGAGCGTCTAATGAAATGTTTAAAATCTTTGAAGAAAAACTTGAAAAATTCAACCGTAAAACCATCTGAACCAGGGCTTTTGTTATTTTTCATATTCCGGAGAACATTCGATATTTCATCTGCTGTTATTTCACCTTCAAGATTTGATGATTCAATGTTCGTCAAAACAGGATGCTGCAAATTTTTCAAAATATCTTGATCATTTATATCTTTTTCGCTGTTTTGTGGCGCATATAAGTTTGAGTAAAATTTTTGAACTTCTTTTAAAATCTCTTCTTGTGTTTTGATAGTATTGCCATTTTCTTGCTGCACTTTTGGTATTGTTTTATTTACATAATTTCTAGACTCTAAACTACAAAAATATCGCGTTGGTTTTTCCCCCTCTTCTGCCCATTTAATTTTTGCTCTTACCATTATGCCTTGAATTTTCTCTTTTCGAAAGTTCTCTAATTCTAGCTTTTTTTCATTGATCTTTTCCAGATCTATGGGTTCAATGTTTTCTAAATGTTTTATTTCTTCTTCTAAATTATGTTCCTTAAGATTATTTTGCTTCTTTTTGAATGATGAATATGAAATAGTTTTCCCCCTTATTTCCATTAACAATGTTTCTAAAAATAGTTGATCAGATATCTGAAATTCTAAGTTTTGTTCATTTTCAATAATATATTCCAAATCATAAATCGGTAACATGTATTGCTCTTTAACCTGTTGTATACAGTCTTTTACTATGTTTATATATTCCCTATCTCTTAGAAGACTATTATTAAATTTCCAAAGCCCACTTCCTCTTTTGAAATCATTTATTTGGAAAGAAAGAATAACTGTTGAATGGTCTGATCTATAACTAGGTAAGATATTATGACTTTGTACGCTAGGCATGAAATTCTCTGATATAAGAAAGTAGTCAAGACGTGCTTGTTTTAAAGGATGGGGTCTACGCCATGTAAATTTTTTTTCAGATTCATTTAATTCTCTGTAAGGATCTATTAGATTAAGCTCTTCTTTTATTGTTAAAATACATTCTTTTGATTTGGGGTTATTCACATGCAAATAGTTAAAAGTGTCTAAATCTTGGTCTTGTACTACATTAAAATCCCCACATATAACACACGTATCATTTCCTATTTCTTCAATTGAATCGGCTACTTTTCTGAAAAAATCTGGCTGGTCATCGTTTGGTCCATAAATAGTAACTAAAGTAAGTTTTTTATCCTCGATTATCAAATCTAATAAAATAAAATTACCTTCTCCATCTTTTCTCGTATTAACTATTTTATATTCTAAATTGTTGTTGAATAAAATGCACACTCCTTTCGAGTTTGAAGTATATGAATTGAATACAACATTTCCGCCCCATTCTGCTCTAATATATGGTTCTAAACTTTCCGTAAAATGCGTTTCCTGAAGACAACAAATCTGTATATTTTTACCTCTTATGTAGTGAAATACATCTTTACGTTTTTGTGGATCATGTAACCCTCTCACGTTAGAGGATGATATGTTTACGAGGTTATGTGAAGTCATGATCCACCAGCAAAGTTATAACTCTCAGACAAATCCTATTGGCTACTATGAATCTTATTTTGTTTATATAATTAGGGAATATGTCAGTAGATTTTAACATAGATAAAAAAAAAAGATGATATAAAAAAACAAGAACATCTCGCACTTCCATTCAGGTGAAAGTGAAGCAATTTCATCTGATTATATTTAGACCATTGTAGGGCTATTATATTTTAAATGAAATTATGCTAAGCTATAAACATGTATCTTATCATAATGTTATTCATCCCTCTGCGCTACACCACCACACAAATCCTCTCAAATTAAGCTGCAGGATTCAACCATATTTTATAACCGGTACAGATAAACAACAAACAATTAAAAAAACACACGACTGGATCCTGATGGTGTTATATGCGTTAAATAGATTAAATTTCCCTTTGAAAGTTAAAATCGTGACTAACATCATTCATTTTACAGACGATTTGTGCATTTTTACCAGTGTTTTTAATCTTAGTTTACTAAAATACTTACTTGACTAATAGTAAAAGCAAAGTTTGCTTTTCTATCTCAAATACATTGTTTTATATGAGCTATTAAACAACCCTACCCCCAATTTTAAGTATCCTATTTTGGTATCTATTATTGAAGAAAAATATATGAAAATATTTGACGCTCGTGGATATCTTACATTTTTGCACTGTCTTGCTAATGCAATAAAGAATCATACATTTGCAAGTTTGACATCAGGATCAGAGCACTTATTAAAGTATGTAACGTATGTTACATGGCATAACGAATGAGCTAGGAAATTTTCTTGGAAGTAAGAGATGATATTTCAGAAAAATACCGTTTTCACATGTTTTCCTATTAATCTCTAGCCTCAGGTGCCTTAGTCTTAGTAATTACAGTCATTGCTGATAACAAGCACATGGAATTGTGTTACCTATGCTATATATAACCTTTTTAATCACATATTTCCTAATGCCCATAATATTAAAATATATAGACATATAGATAGAAAATAATAGTTCTCATTTAAATGACACAATTTAATAAATATTCCTATTGAATAAACTTATTCAAAAACAATCTTTATTCAAGTCACCCTCACAATGTCTATCATTGTGTCTGCTTCTATGGCAAAATAATTACCCATTTCATAACAACCTGTAGAATCATGGCATTGTATTAGGACTGCAAACTGGGTACAATCCTGTTCCTCTCCACCCCTTTGGGAATTGTGCAGACATATCCTACCTTAAAGAACAATTCAAGCTGCATCAAATAAGAGATGTTTGCACTCTATTAACTAGGGGTTTAGCCTGTAATGGTATGATACGTATGTTACCATATCAATTTAAGAATAAATGAATCAAAAGTCTGAGAAACAGAAAGAAGACATAAAACTATCTATTTATTTGAATTATTTATGTAGTTTGCATGCTAAATACCTTTGATACATAAGAAAAGATTTTTTAACAAATATACAGCTTTCTATGGTGTTATATGTGTTACATTAATTAAGATTATTTTTTAAAATTGGTAATTGTGACAAACATCACTTATAAGCATTTCGTGTGATCCTCCTCTTTTGCCATCAAAAGACTTAATTTCCTTTGTATGTGTGGCCAGTGCCAGCATCAAACAACTTGACTCAGCCAAACTTGAATCCTTAGCATTCTTCAAAAGCAGAAACAGCATGTCAGTGTCATGGGATCAAACACCTGATTAAACATGGGTTTAATGCCATTTCACATATATGCATACAATGGAGTATGACTCTGATATATATCTCTTCCTGTGAAGTGGCAAGAGCAATCTTACTGCAGCTGCCTCTGCATCCTTGCTAGTCCAATGATAACTTTGCTCTGATTTTGCAAAATCTATGTCTCTACCGTGTACCTCTAAGAATACTCTAAGATTTCTGACATTGGTCAAACAGAAATTTGATAGGCTGCTTTTTTGCACTTTTTGCCATGGAACATGTCCAGTCTTTTGGTGCTAAAGTCCTCAGGTCTTAGATCAATAGTATTTTGCTACGCCCAAATAACTTCATAAGTTTTCTTTAGTTACAATGTTGACTCTTGATTGTTTTGGCAGACCGTCTGAAACAATTTTTGTTACACCTTGAAAGTTATCTGGTATAAGAGAAAGAATATGAAGTTGGACATTGCCATCAATTATGTTTGCAGTTGGTTGTTTTTTGATGTCAGTACATTGAAGCATGTCTTAAAATAATGTAAAACCTATTATTTCTCAGTTTTTGCAGCCATATCATTAGCTGTTGCATTCAAAAGAAGGAAAGTGGACTATAGGTTGAATGGGATAACCAGTAGTTCTATATTATGCTCTATGGAAGATGTATACAGAGTAAACAAGTTGATAAGGTGCCTCATTTCATGATCCATTGAAAACACTGAAACTGAAAACACTTGCCTCTGACTGTGAAATCAAAAAAGATGTCACGACAATGCCCTTGCTCATTTATTATGACAAGCTATATATGTTACATCCTTTAATAAGCGCTCTTATCTTAGAAACTTAGTGAATCATTGAATTGAAAGGGTCTAATTTGCGCTCTGTTCATCCTGCATTTCATTGCTTTATCTGCTGTGATACATCTAGTTTGTTTATCTGAAGGGAAAGATTTACCTCGGTTTCAGCACTTCAGAAGTACTAAGACTTCAAATAAGTTTTTGAATGCTTGGGGAAAGATAATAAGTGCAGAGACATTATAAGATGAAAATATGTGGGTTGCATGTATGGAAAGGCTACATTTATAAAAGTTAACCAGCTAAAATATGATTCTTTATCACAGAAATATCAAGGTACATCACTGCAGTCCAGGTGCTCATTGCTCTTTATGGCATAGTTTTCCTCCTTGTAAAGCATTATTCTTTCTCCTACTTGCAGAGTATCACTTGAAACACATACTCAAAGAGCCAACTATTAGGAATTCATATCAGTTTCCGAATGTTCCAAGCCATAAATGGCAAAATTGGAAAGTTGATAATGGCTCATCAATTTTGAATGGACTGGTGGTAAAATTGAATAACAGTAAATGATTGAAATATTGTGTGATGATTCTACTAGTTGCAAGGAGGCGTGTGATAATAATGATTACCACAGAAGCAGACAACGACAAACATTTAACATGAGTGTCAAATCAATGAGAAATAGTTTGGACCATTTCATTTATTGTATTTTCTTGTAAAAATGTAAAACTATCTTTTCTATTTGTGGCTCTATATTTAGCATTATATGCTCAGCATTAGGAAATGTGTCCAAAAGGTCATTGATAACATCTGTAACAACAGTCCATGGGCTTGATAATCAGAAATGAATTTAATTTCTAGTGTTTTGGCACCAAAGACTTATAAGTACACATTAAGTGTCCTGATCTTTAACTTTATGACATCTTGTAGATATATGAGCAAGACAGACTAAGAAAATGAAAAATATCTACATGCTGTAATTGTTTTCTTCTGTTTTATTTAAACCGTAATAACAAAATTCGCTTCTGTAAAATTGGGAGTAGGGCTGTGTATTAGCTCCTATAAGACACTATATTTAAGATAGAAAAGCAAACTTGGTTTTTCCTATTCATCAATTGAGTATATGTTTGTAAAATCTACTAAAACAGTTTGAAACCAAGTCATAGTAGTTGTTTAACTAAATGACGATAGCCACAATTATAGCTTTTAAATTATAATTAGGTACATGTAACGCACATAACACCACAGTTAGCCGTATTAATGTTACACAGCTTCCATATGTAGTAAAGACATCCAGTATTAAGACTATAAGAATGTCAATTTATTAGATAATTTTTAATGTCTTCTTTTGGTAGCTCTAACATTCAAATTTCTTATTCTCAAATTGATATAGTAACATATGTAACAAGCTGTTACAGGCTAACGCCCCGACTTACAGAGTGCAAACATTTCTTATTAAATGCACCTTGAATGGTTACATAAGATGTAATTTGTCTGCAGAATTCCAAAGGGGATTAGGATCGAGCAGGCCCTTACTCAGCTTGATGTCAAAATACTGTTTGATGATTTTACTTATCATGCTAACATATGTAACGCTCTCTGATCTTTAAAACTTGATGACAACTAGCAGATCTATAAGTCTTTATCATAGGAGCCAGTTTAAAATCCCTAAACAATGTAAGATATCCAACAGCTGCGAGTTTTTTCACAATTTTAGCTCAAACTTTCAAACTACATTTCCTTTATTTGATATAGTAACGCATGTAACACGCGGTTTCAGACTAACGCCCCGACATAGAGAGTGCAAACATCCCTTATTCGATGCAGCTTGAGTTGTACTATAAGAAGGAATATGTCTGCAAAATTCTCTCGAGGAGATTTAAACATTTTTAGGCATATTTACATAAAGACAATGAACTTGCCCATTTATTACATCAGGTAACATATGTTACAGCCTCTGATATTAAAAATTTTGCAACAAACTTGCAGATTTATGAGTCTTTTCATATAAGCAAATAAATCTCAAACAATGAAACACATTCATCAACTGCAAATATTTTTTAACTATTTTTACTTTAGTTTTAATACCAAACATTTCACCTTAAAACTGGGTAGGGGTAGGGTTGTTTAATTGCTTATTCCAGAAAAAAAATTTAAGCTAGGGAAACAAACTTTAAATTTTCTGTTAGCCAATTGCATAAGCTAGTCAGACATGGTTAAAAACATTTTGCAAAACACACAGAGAGATTGTGAATGTAAATGATGTTAGCCACACTTGCAAATTTTAATGGGTTATCTGATTTATGTAACGCATATGACACCTTAGGAAGCTGCAATTTTGTTCAAATTGCTGTCATACGTAGATAAGATATCCAGTATGCAGAATATATGAATAATTTAAAAAATAAATATTTTAATGTCTTTAATGTCTTTAATTTGTAACCCAAACTTTCAATTTACTTTTTCTTAGTTTGATTAAGTAACGTATGTTACAAGCTCTTACAGAGTGCAAACATCTCTTAAAAGACTCGGCTTTCAATTCTCTACAAGATTGGATATGTCCGCAAAATTCCCTGGGGGGGGGGAGCAAACCCATTCTCAGCCATCCGTCTATCCCTTCTTATACATTTTGACGCTAGACGCTTTATAGATAGATATAGATATAGAGAAGCCGCCGTGGTGTAGGGGATAAACCTATGTCTTGTAAACCAGGGGTCGCAGGTTCGATTCCCGGCCTCTCCCAGTCTGTCGGATGAGACTTTAAGCCGTTGCCCTGTCTTCTGAGACGCTTTAAAACCAGAACCACTGCCGGTTGAGCCTTCGGGAGTTCCTGGACATAGAAGCACAAAAAGCATAAACCCACCCGGCCAGTAATGGTACAGCCAAGGAACACGGCCACAAAAACATTTAAAGATAGATATATGATATAGATATATGATACATGTACAAAAAATTTGATTTCAAAGTCTTTTCGAGCGACGTGTATATTTCTTCTTGACATATTAAGGTTACGTATACACGAGCCTATTATCTTTCGTTTTGAAGCTTGATACTTAGAGTCCATGTAAGCTAAGATTGACTATCGTTCAAGACAATTCTGTAAAGATGAATTCAAAAGCTCTTGTGTTCCTATGTTTTCTCCTTTGCACGATGGGTAAGCTTATTTCGTTATAAGAATGTTTTTTATTTTTGTGACTTTTTTCGGTTTATAAATTCTGGCGAATAATTTACAAAATACTTGACATTCGAAGGATTTAACGCTTATGATTAGAGTATAAGCACGATGGCCAATGCCTCCAATCCCAGATACATGTATATCCTATATCGAAGTGTTATTATTGCTGTAATTATTGACCTATGTTTAGGTGGACATGGAGTGTTATTGAACAGTAAACTTAATCATATTGACCTCCGCTCCGCGTCGGTCAATATGATTAAGTTTACTGTTTAATAACATTCCATGTCTACCGAAACATAAGTCAACAATTGTTTCATTATAAAATAAATGTTTATTATGCATTTTCTGTCATTTTATACCATTAAAACTATTGACGTTACGGATAGGTCATGCGAAATTACTTGACGTTCTGACGTCACTTCCCGCAAGTCATGCAATATTACCTCGTGCCGTGTGCTTTGCAACGTCACGTCTGGCAAACCATGCAATATGCTGTTATATTGACTCGTCTGGGCTTTTCAGAATATGTTTATTTATAGAGTTTACAATAAAAAACGTTATTGACCTGCGCCAGTTACGGTCTTTTCTTTACCCTTATTAATTCTGAAAAAGACAATTGAAAGTATGTGGTATTGTACTAAGAGGTTAGAGTAACTTAAAATTGTAAGCAATGTAAGTTGTAAACTACTTATGTGAAAGGGTGTGCAAAAATCATTCAAGACAAATTTTGACGATTGAATTTGTAGCAGTGCTAAAATGCCGAATATTGGCAAGAGATCCAGTACAAGGGAACTATCACGCCGGGTACCTCGGAAGATGTTTGAACACTCGGCATAGTACGGCCTTGTTTTCAAACAGCTTTCTTGGGATCGACACATATTAATGGCATGAACAATTTTATACACAAAACTAAAATTACAACTATCCACTTGTGTGTTTTTATTGTTTTCTGGAGAGCCAAAAAGCAGTCTAAAATTTTATTTGCTTCCCTTTATAGGCCAGTATCTCAGTAAAGGTTACCACAAAACAGATATGAATAATTGAGAAAAAAGCCGTCGAGATACAGGCACTCGCATTTTCGAGTAACAAGAATTTGCATTGCGTAATGGGGTAGATTTTAACCCTTAAAGCGCCAAGAAAAAATGCATCTGAATATGTCGTTGCTGAAGTCGTCTGCTGCAAATGATTGCCTACATAACTGACGAATAAAAGTATAGAAGAAAACAGCGTGGGCCCAGAACAGACTGCTCCTATATGAGCAGTCTGATCTGGGGCCGCACTGTTTGCCCTACAGGTTTCTTAAATATTTCAGCAGACGAGAAAAACAGACGACTTTTGTTGCGATTGGCGCATTAAGGGTTAACGCATTGACCAAGATCTCAGATTGTCATGCGGGAGGAGTGCTGATTTTGCATTGAAGAGATCAATAAGTGTTTAGCTTTAGGGTAAAGTCGGGTATATTCGGAGAGACAGCAAAATTCGGACAGCGACCTTGTTTGGTTCATATTTCAAATATTAGAATAAAAACTAGATTAACTAAGCAAGAAGTGAAAATCCTGATGAGACGGGATTTACACTGTTTGCAAATGTGTGTCCGAATTTACCTGGTGTCCGAATTTACCCGACTTTACCCAAGTAATGAAAATGTTTTGAGGAAGAAAACTGGATATTTCAGAATGTCATGACTCACAAATTGTGACGAAATACTGAATTTTGTGACTTGGGGGTACCAATCTTAAACGGGGCATCATGCAGTTTGTCAACTATTTTACTGACTGTGGTGGAAGACATGTCTGCCTATCTTGAGACGTAAAAATAAGTGTCAGATTATCTCAGATTTTGAAGAAAAACAATAAAATTAAGTGGACGTTTAGCATTTTTTGCGGAGTGAGATTTTGGTACTTGTCGCATTGTCGAGCAACAAATGCACAGTTCGTTGTTTGCATACACAAAGTAAAAGTGTAAATGACTCAAATCAAAAATTAGACCTCTAAGCAACATGGTCGTTTAAAGGGAGCTTCTGCATATCTGTGATATTTGAGTACCAAAATCTCACGGGTCTTTCTTGTTAATAATATCAAGATGCTTAAAAATGACGAGCGATTATAGGTAGATATACATGTTAACAGATTTATATTATATTACCAAAACTTGACATATAGCGCTAATGGATAGTCGAGATTTTAACTCTTAGTTAAGGCTGTGGAAATACTATACCCGACTTGTCCTATTGAGACTCATGACGAATGAGCAATGTTTGTTTACTCCTGTAAATGGTGCTTGAAAAAAAAGGAATAGAAAAAGAGATTATAGCTCTGAGATGAAAGTTCTGAGATTTTTCCTATTGTTCCATGAAAACATATGCTGTGTTCACTTGTAAGAATCGACTCACTGATGCCATTCTAACAAGTACGAGTCTGCTGTATCCAGCTTTTGCAGGATCTTTCGGAAGACACCGTTTTCCCAGATTACAGCTGTCGTTGTGGTGTAGTACAATTTATGTCCATACATCGGTATAGTCTGGTCCTTCAGTAAAATTGGGTTCTAGTGGGTGTGGCAGCAGGTGAACTTTCCATTAGTGTCCATAAAAGCATTGAATTAAACGGAGTCTGTTGTTTTCAAGTTTCGTAGGTTCCCTCTATTTCAAGAGGATCCATATTTCAAGCTGATTTCATTTTTTAGTCGAATAAATACCGTATTTTTTGGAAAAAAAAACAGTAGAAAAAATCCCAATAATTCGAACTCCGCTATTTCGAATTAAATTATTGTTACATTGGATTAAGATGGTACAGCGTATTTATGAACTTTTTTTTAATACCAATCGAATCTCGTAAATTCGAAGTCCTATGGATTAGAATTTTTATTTCGAAGCATCGAAAGTTCGAATAAAAGGGAGGTAGATATATAAATACCCCCCCCCCCCAAAAAAAAAAAAAAAAAAAAAAAAGAAAAAAAGAAAAAAAGACTATTGTAATCAGTCTTTTTCCTATCAAGCATTTGTTTTGTGTACGTAAAAGAAACGTCTCAGGGAGACGTGGTTTTAACAATCACAAAACATATGATTTTATAGATAGTTATAGAAATAATTCATAAATAGGCCCTATTCTCTGAATCCATTGTGTCAGAAATTTAATAATTCGTATCAGCGAATATTTTGAAAAATCGGAGTTCTAACGTTCGAGCCTTTTCTGTACAGTCATGTATTTCTTATTAAAAAAACATTGTTTTGGGTTTTGATATAAAGAGCCCAGGAAAGCAACCAGAACACCCAAACCGACAAGCAGCCTTGAAACAACGACGTATCGACGTCGATACGACTTTATTTTGACGTCATATACCTGCTAGGACATCTCTTGATAAGAAATATTGAAACTAATTTGAGGTGGGGATGGGTTTTATAGTTGTGAGGGTCTACATACGGGCACGCTTCAGAGATTTTAGTACTTGTCATATATGCGCAAACGCCTCCTCTACACTCACGTGCTGGCGTTTCCAGCGGTGATGGACGTCTTATTGGGCCTCGACGCGAGAAAACCTGTCTTCGGTGGTTTGCGAACAACAAAGGCGCAGACCAGCCTGCGCATCAGCGCAGTCTGAACAGCGCCTTTTATTCGCTTGTTGGTACAAGCGAAATTTCAATTTTCTAGCTAGTCACTGTAGTAGAGGAGAGTGGTTTGACACTCGCTTTGTCGGAAACCCCGAAGACAGGTTTTCTCGCGACAGGCCCAATTATTTCGATATGTGTCTTCTTCTATATTAATACTTTGTGTATGCGGCAGCAAAGACTCTGGCGAGCCTATGCATTTTCACAGGCTCGGCTGAGCCTTCGTTGCTTGACACTGTGATAAGTAAACCACCTTTAATACCCAGGACTATAACCCTTTGTATAGTGGAAACCCCTAAACGGTACTTTGGCAAACAGTGAAGGGCCAGATGAACCGCAGCAACATCCTGCATTTCATCAGGGTCTACACTGTTTGCTAAGATTAAAACAACCTTCACGGACTGAAATACACCATAATTTAGAAAATACTACCTGATGCCCTTCATGCGCGGATCCAGAAAGTTCAGTCAGAGGGGGTCCAACTTTGACAACAATTTTTTTTATTAAGTTGATGACGTTTCGCTGGCGTGTCGATGATGACCCAACATTGAATGCCGGCTTGGTAGCCTTGTAAATTTTCAGGGGATCCGGACCTGTATTGCTTGATAACCCTACATTTTTGTAATTTTTTAGGAGGGGGGGGGGGTCCAGACCCCTGCCCCCCCTCTGGATCCGCGCATGCCCTTTCAAGTACACAATGGGCACTCCCATACTCATTGTATTAATACGTATGAGAATCTACCAGAATGCAAACGGTTAATTAATAATTTAATATGATGACTGTATCCTTTTATTCAGCTGTGCCATATAGCGACGCCATGTTTAAACCGAAGGAAATAGCGAGGCTACTGGCGAAGCTGGAGAAGGGGGATGAGGTGTTGCCTATTAAGAGAAAACAACAACCAGGGGCCGCCCCAGGACAACATACTTACTCGAAAGGCATAATAGAGAAAAAGGAGAAAAAAGCTAAAAAGAATTTACGGAAACCAAAAAAACAACGAGAATAAAACATCAAAAAAAGAAAAAAGTTCATACCAGTATTCTGCAAAATTCCAAGACAACGATCACTGCTTTGAGTATTATATTTGCTGACGTTATATTACTTGACGCTGACGTCACGGAAACCATGTTAACACAATAACACGTGTGATTGCAACAAATAAAATGGCTTAGTGGAAGTTTACGTTTTTTCAATAAAATATCGCTACAGCGATATTTTATTGAAAAAAACATAACTTCATTTATTCTGCTGATTAAACTTTTCGGATAATCAGAATAATCGATTTTTATGGAGCTAAACCCACATGCTACAGAACTAACTTTCCATACGCCAGTTCCGGCTAACAAAATGGAGTGCCAGTTTTGGTACATAGTACTACGCGTAATGCTCCTTACATACACCCGAGCCATGAGCCATGATTCGATTCTTGAAATGTGGTGGACTTTCCCGAATGCAAAAATGGACGTCAACGAAGGCCCTGACAAACATTTAGTCCCTTAATCCCAGTAGTTTGTTGTCCATGCATTCTTAAAGAATGACTGTATGTATTTGCGACGAGTACTATAAATTCGGAAACTTTCGCGAGGGTTTTGTTTACGCGAAACTTCGCAAATCCTCGCGAAATCACTCTGTTGTTTACTTACATACGTAAATCATGGCCTAGTCGCGAATTTTTAGCGTCACAATTATGTCTTTAAACGCTATTCGTGAAAATAAAATTCTCGAGAAAATTTCCAGATTTACAGTACCAAAATCTTACAAAGTTCAATGATGTGTGTGTGTGTGTGTGTGTGTGTGTGTGTGTGTGTGATGCTCATATTTTTGCTGATTGATCATGTTTACCATCTTTTGTATCTGTAAATAGAAAATTATGAAGTTGACATGTCGGTATAACTAGATGTTTATAAATGTCGAGTTCCGGAGAATGGCGAATCGCATACTGTTATTTAAGAAAAAAAATCGCTAGGGTTTTATTTTCGAGAAATTTCGGGAATATAAAACCCTCACAATATGGCTAAATCTCTGCCGTTTACTGACGTAGGCATATCATGCTCCAGTCGCGAATTTTTAAAGTCGCAAATATGATTTTGAACGCTATTAGCGAAATGAAATTATCGCAAAAAATTTGAATTACATGTAACAGTATCAAAAGATATGTTTTGGATGCTTTAAAGGTACGTCCCATTGAGACTACAGAACAAAGGGTTTGATAGGAAATACTAAAAAATATGAAAGCTTTCAATCTTACAGGTTATAATGATGTAATGACTAACTCTCTTAATTTTTTGAACTACTGATAATTCGAAGTAAAACCTATTGTCCTGAGGACTTTGAGTGTCAAGATTAGCACCTAATGTTGTTATATATCTAGGGATTGTGATTCCACCGTAGCTGTGGTGAATGACTTTTCTGATTGAGGCTCTTGCACTTAAAACGAATATAGGACTGATTTAGTGGATAATAGAAGAAAGGCTTAATCAGACTTAATGACGACCCTGAACTCAAACTTTCATAGATGGCCCTTCTGCCCAACCCCTATATACAGTAGCCTCCGCCCAATCTCCATCATTACCCCCCCCCCCCCCCCCACACACACACACACAGTAGCCTCAGCTGCTGTCCGCTCTAAGGCGATGAATTATGTGAAACCGATGTGTGTTTGGTTCTTGTTTTGTGATGTACATGTACAGAGGAACAGATAAGCCGCTTTTCGGGGTATTTAAGCAAATTTTGTGAAAAAAGCAATTATTATTTTCAAATGAAGGGGTAACAAAAAGCAATTTGATTTTGGAAAAAGCAATTGTTTTCTAAATGAAGGGGTATCGAAAAGCAATTAAATTTTGGAAAGGGCCAAAAAAAAAAAAAAAAAAAAAAAAAAAAAAAAACTAAAATAAACTCTTAAATATGAATACACCCCATCATGGTAGCACACCTCCTGTTCTGCATCAAACTTTTGTTGTGATGTTCTCCTTTGTCACTCTACTTTGATACAATCAAGTCATTTGTCAGATACTGGCTAAAGTATTTGCGCAAAGCACTTCGATCTGTGTGTTTCTTCCGTTACTAAGATTAGGTACTTATGAAAAAACAATTTTAAAAATATATGTTGGGTAAAAAAATATTTTTAAGCAATTGTTTTTGAAGAAGAAGCAATTGATAAAAATCTAGTGGGGGTAAATATCCAATTGAACTGAAAGCTTATCTGGACCTCTGCATGTAAGTATTATTATCCTTTCTAGTTTCGCAATTATTTCGCTGACGAAGAGAGCCATGCAATTGCTTTACTTTAATTGTATTCTTGCTGTTACATGTATGTGGATGTCTGTGCTCTGTGTCTCTTCCTCGTGTTACCCTATTTGGTGGGCCTGTGATCTCTGATTGTGCAACTTCATGGATAGACTCTCTTATTTGTATCGTTTATCTGTGATGATACAAAGAGGGTCTTACATTCGTGCTCATGTTTTATTGAATTTATCAAACGAGTTGGGGAAAAGAGATAAAATGCGAGGCTTGCCGAGCATTTAATCTCTTTTTCGTGACGAGTTTAATAAATTCAAAAATAAAGGAGCACGAATGTTAGATTCTACCTATCACATGACATGAAAATTAATTAAAAATCATATACTCTCTTGTTTGCATCGTTTATCTGTGATGATACATAGAGGATCTTACATGAGTGCTCATGTTTTACTGAATTTATTAAACGAGTTAGGGAAAAAGAGATAAAATGCGAGGCTTGCTGAGCATTTATCTCTTTCTCGCAACGAGTTTAATAAATCCAATACTACATGAGCAAGAATGTTAGATTCTATTTTTATCATATGGCATTAAGGATACTTTGAAATCTCATTTTTGCCGTAAAAACGCTATAATTTTGTCATTATGTACGCAACGTTGTTATGGACGTCATAACATTTCACCAAAATCTGTAAACCACTAGCGGTTTATCGATTTTATTGCATGATAATTCCAACTCAATGTTTTTATCGTTTTTTCGGCGATTTCGATTGGTCCGTCGGTAAAATTAAATGTTTTTTACACTTCAATAAAAACCCGTGCACATGAAAATTTGATATCTGCCTTGATTTCACAGTGCTAATAACGAATTGTACATAAAACTTTGAACACAAGTGACAAGAAGGGTACCCTGTATGTTGTTCCTGAGATAAAACATTCACCAGTATCTCGTAACTATAGTTAAACATGTTGAAAGCTCATTTGAAAACCTTTACACTGTATGAGGGTGCATCTTCAAAGCAACGGGGGAACTCTTAGAAATGAACCCGATGACGTGGTTATGTGACGTCACTTAACACAAACAGTCACGTCATCGAAGAGAATCAGCATCAAAACAATGGCTACATCAACAACGAAATGTTTCAATACAGTTTGACAGCGTCAAAACGAACTTTTTAGGTTAACGCTTAGGGCCTACTAATGTAGGGATTTTAGGCAGGGACTTGTGATGGTAAACTTGTGCTTTTTTAAACCTGTCATTCCGTGGAAGGGCCTTACTAATCTAAATGTTCTTCAATGAGCCCATCAAGCTAAAGAAATCAATTCCAAACTAAATGGAGTTGTTTTTGAGCTCATACTCATATACTCGCTCCAAATAGTGCAATTTTAATCATTATTTAGCATAACAAAGTTTTGAACTGACATAATTTTCAAGATGGCTGCCCCATCTTTCATAGACAGCGGTTACGAACTATTTTCCTTCAGTGGATTTTTAAATTTGAAATGTTGTCAACAACCCTTTGCAAATGTGCTGTTTTGTTCCAAAGTTGGAATTATAAGGAATGAAATTTATTTTTTTGGTTTTTATCGATGTGTAAACTACGGTGAATCACTAACAAATTTAACATAAAGCACTTCGGGCTTTATTCAATTTGTGAGTGATTCGCCGGAGTTTACACATCGATTAAAAAAAAAAAAGAAATTCATTCCTATAGTGTTATTTCACTCCCATACGCGACGTCATATGATAAATTGAATAAATTAGGACGTTTCCATGCCGGACGAACGCCATTTTCCGTAGTCTTAACCATGCCTGTGACTGAAATAATAGCACTGAAATTTCCGAACGTGTGCTCATATTTTAATCCTTTGTCTGCCAGTGGCGCTGATAATCTTTGCAAACAGTTTCGACCCAGGTCAGGCCCGACAGTACGTCGAGCCTGATCTGGATCCAAACGATCGACACTCTGATAGTGTTCATGTGCGGATCCAGAGGGGGGATAGGGTGTCCGGATCCCCCCCTGGAAAATCACAAGTTATATGGGTTTCTATAGAAATTAGCACTTGGAACCCCCCCCCCCCCCCCCCCCTGGAAAAAGTTGGACCCTCCCTTGGAAAATTTTGAACCCCCTCTGAAACCTTGAAAAAATATAGTTTTCTTTGAAATAACCATTTGACACCCTCTGTAAAACTGTAAAATAAATTGTCGGAGCTTTCTTCTGACTGTCAGTTCTGGACCTCCTGGTAAAAAATCCTGGACCCGCGCATGGTGCTCCTGAAATATTTTTTTGAAAACTACAAAAATTACCCAGCATGTAAAGAGTTAAGCGTACACAAGTTTTCGTATTTTGTTGTCACTTGAATATAAATAAAATCATTTTACTTTTCGTTAGTGATCATAACTTTCAGCATCTCTTACAAATACGTTGCATGTAGCAGTTGGTGTTTGGCATACATCACATTATCACAATAGTAACTTGATCTGGCGTACTGTATCGCGTCGAGTGGATAAGGCCATACCATCGGATCACTCGAGACGCGAAGCGTCAAGGGTGGTCCAATGGTATGGCCTCATCCACGAGACGTGATACTGTGCGCAAGTTCAAGTTACTATTATGATAATATGTTTATTATATACCTTTTTCTGACATTATTCTGATTTTATAACCTGTTTTGGTCTTTAATCCCGAATATTTGCGGGAACGTTTTCCATAACGTTAGGTTTCTTTACGTCACATCTTGAAAATTATTTTAGGAGGCTTTCCACTAAATATTTCTCCATTGCCGACAGTGCAAAATAGCAGTAAAGTAATCCATTCTCAAAATCTATTCACACAAACAATTTTGACAAAAGTCTTTAATTTGAAAGACCTGCCATAGCGTATTTGATTTATGATGAAAAACATGGATGTTTGCCATCTCAAAAATTAGTCATTTGTAAATAAGTTGGGGAACCCCCTAGTGCGCAGCAAATAAACAGATGATTTTTATCAGAGGGGGTACTCTAAAAATCGAAACATTATTCTCCTGCTTAGGGCATAAAATGTTCAAACTCTCTTGATTTTGATTTTTTTTATCTGACCTCTTATCACCTTCTAATAATTACAACTGTCATAACATTTATTGAGATCCGCTAATCTGATTGGTCAAGAACGGTCATCTGATCGCATTGACCTGTATTTCATTTTTCGATGAACCAGGTCCGTATTCATGAGGGGCGAGGCCATTCACGACAGAACTACTTTTGTGATACTGTGCAATGCTTCTATGAAGAGAAATGGACAGCCTGCAACTACTGACACTTTACCTTACACCTACACCTATATTTTCAGGTAGAAAAGCAAAAATTAACTTACATACGACGCCTAAATTAACAGTAGTCATGCCGATCAGCTGTCTGCTGCCATGCGCGGATCCAGGAATTTTCGTCAGGAGAGGGGGGGGGGGGGTTCTTTGTCCTTCGCTTATTTAACAGAAGTAAAATGGTTAATTACAAAGAAAAATATCATTTTTCAAGGTTCCGGAGGGGGTACAAATTTTTCTAGGGGGGGGGGTGTCCGACTTTTTCCAGGGGGAGGGGTCCATTGCTTATTCTCTATAGAAACCCATATAACTTGTGATTTTCCATGGGGTGTCCGGACCCCCTGTCCCCCCTCTGGATCCGCACTTGGCTGCAATCTTTTTAGTTTCCCAGTCCGCAAAATGATGCGATCACCTCTTGCACCTGTGCTTGTTTTCCTGCAACTTCGTTGTATGTATTCAGTCGAGCCCCAAAATAAAATCGTTTCTTGAACTTACTGCATGACTGTTGCCTGGTTTTATCCAACACCTTTTGCATTTCGTCTTTGCTTTCTTCAATCACTCAATAAAAAGATAGCTCAATTTCTTTTTGCCGGGGGTCATTTCTTTTCCTTTCCTAGCCATTTTGTCAGATGATCCTTTTCGTCACCAATGTAAACGAATGACGTCATATCCGATGACGTAACTATCGTACACATTCTAATGAACACCCATGTTAAGTTTTTTCGGTTGTCACTATGTAAAAATGAGATTCTAGTCTCTAAAATGTAGTTGTTTATTTTCAGTTGGAGAACATCCGCCATTTTGATTTTTTGAACGTCGTCGACGTAACGTCTTCATACGCACGTCATAATCTAAATGCGCGAAACGAACTATTAGCTGGAAACGTATTTTTTTAAGGAAAACATGATTATACATAATTATGGTAGAGCAAAAACTAGCGAAAATTGACCGATAACCCCTCCCCATCAGTAAAATGGAAAATGATTGCATGAATGATGTGACAAGATGTTTATGTTTCTTTGATCGCCGGAATTACTTTTTCAAAGAGGGGCAGTGGTGTTAAAAATTGGCAAAAACTTCATTTTTAGAAGTGAAACTGCGAATTTCTGAAATCCATTTGCAGCAACAGATACATGACACCAGTATAGAATGACTGAAAAATGATTATTGAGTCTTATATAAGTCCACTCTGATTTTATTATGGTGTCAAAACCGGAATTTTATTGTCTTTGATTTTGGGTGAAAATCGGTGGTTTTTGTAAATTTAAACACAAATTTTTGTAATCTGGCTGATAAAGTTTTAAAATTTAGGACTGTTATGTAACTTGTTTCTAATTTGGTGCTGAATTATTCAACTAACATATATCTCTGTCGTGTATTCTTAAAAAACCCACCAAAATATTTTCGTTTGGACCTCAAAATCTGGCATTTTGATATTCAGTAATATTTTGTGAAATGCATGTATTGCTGCTACTTGTATATCTGGACATTGCCATATTAAGAAAATGACGTACATATAGTACACATTTCAAATGGAAACAGCATTTATGATGTTCTATGATATCATATCAAGTAATGACATAATGAAAAGAGGACCAAGTGACCCTGGATCGCTCACCTGAGTTTTGTTAAAACGTCTTATCTATACGTATCTATTGGAAACTGGCCACGCTCTTGATGACCTGCGTTGTGGTCCATGTTCGGTCCCAGAGTCATAATTGGAACATATTTAAATTTTGTCTACCAGCTGATGCAACATACAAATTACCAGGGCTCTAGGCCTGTCGGTTTCAGACAAAAATGTGTATTTATGTTCTCACCATATGTAAGTCAATGTAAGAAAAAATGTTTGACCAGGGAATTCCACACTCACAAACTGCATACAAACCCACGGCACCGAGAGGAAGATTCAAAGATCAATAACAGCCTCATAAACTCAGACGATGCCATTTTGACCACAGAACCATAATTTGATCAAACTTGGTAGAGTACCACTTGGTGATACTACATATCAAATATCAAGCCTTTTAGCATCTGACAAGAATGTTTTTTAATATGTTCTCTATACAAGCTAAATATAAAACCTTGATCCCCGAGGCGGCCTCATTTTCCGCCACAGGTCCATAATTTTCAACAAACTTAGCAAGTCTACTAGATGTTGCTACATGCCAAATATAGACTCTAGGTTCTGTGGATTCAGACTAGACTATTTTAAGTGTTCCATATATAAGCCTATGTAAAACATGTGACCCCAGGGTGGGGCCAGTTTTGGCACAAGGGCCATTATGTTAACAAACTTAGTAGAGGTATACTAGGTGATACTACCTAACAAATAGCAATGTTCCATGCCTTGTGGTGTCAGACAAGAAGATTTTCCCAATTGATTCCTATAGTGAATGTGTGAGCTCGCAGACGGGTCCACTTAATAGTCCCTGTGCCCCAAATTGAATAAAATGGTAGAGGCGTACTAGGTGATGTTGCATACCAAATATCAAGGTACAAGGCATTGTCGTTTTAGACAAGAAGATTTGGTTTGTTTTCCGAATATAAAATTTAAAGCATAGGACAAAAACCAGAAATAGACACAGTCAAGTACCACAGCTGACCTGAGACGCCATATGGGAAAGTGACAAAATACAAGAAAACACCACACACAAGAGAGCCAAGAGATCAGCCCTTTCCCAGCAGGTGATCACATGCCTTTGTAAACGTATGCCACCTCCTGGAATATGATATTTAAACCACAGAGCTATAATTTGAACAAACTTGGTGGAGGTCTACTGGGTTATGCTACATACCAAATATTAAGACTCTAGGCATTGTAGTTTCAAACAAGAAGATTTTCATTTTAAAAATCTATTTTAGCCCATGTGACCTAGATATACAATGGACTTAACTATTTGAACAATTTTTTAAAAGGGTCATATAAGAACCATTCCTGCAAAGTTCAGTTAAAATCTAGCTAGTTATTTAAGAGGAGACTGTGCCATCATAAAACCATAGACAGCCAGTAACCCAAACATGATCATTTATACATCTCTTCCAAAACAGAATGCATTACATGCCGTATGTGCAGAGTTTAAAGGTCTACATTTTGGTTTATGAGTGGTCATCAGCAGATTAACTGCTAAGGGAAAGATTATTTCATGTCTAAGTGTATTTCAATATTTCACCGGACTAAGGGGGCTCAAGAGGGGACTTACTGCCTATATAGGTTTACTAAGATTAATATAAATGTTTTATCAGAAAATAGCTAAACACTTTAAGAACCTCTTTATTACCCCATGCAGGGAATTTATAATCCACTATTTGGACTGCCTCGTATAGAACCTAGGAGATTCATAAACACATTTATGATAAATACCACTTTGAGGGTGCAAAATGTAGGTTTTAAAGCAGTTTGACCTTGAACTTTGATACAAAGGTCATATCAGCCGTCAGAAGCTATTATTGACAAAAGAACACCAAAGACAATCAGTGTGCAAAATATAAACACTATACAAAAAAATGTTAGAGATATTGCTTTACAATTCATACAACTGGCTTCAAATTATTTTGAAAATTAAGCTCAAATGTCATATTGGCAATTATTCTACAAAATATAAAGCATCTCTGTCAAAAACATGCCACTGTAAAACCGATTCTAATTAGCCTTTGTTTTTAGGGCCATAGCGGTGATATGTAACGTACTTTGTAATTTACACACCATACGCAATAATTGTGCTAAGTATGAACACCCTTAGTCAAACGATGAAAGAGGAGTTGGCGTAACAAGCCATAAACTGATTGTTATTATGTGACCTTGTCTTTTGGAAGAGCGGTGATAAGAAACCTATGCTGTATTCTACACCCCATAGACAATCATTGTGCCATATACACTGACCCAAAATGAAAACTTTACATAGTATGCAAAAGTATATATTTTGATGATAGATAAAGTTCGGGGGTTAATTTTTTCGGTCATCTAATCTTCAATGCCTTATCGATGTCTCTGAAAAAAAATATTGGATGAAAATCATAAATTGCATAATTTTTATGAATAATTCAGTTCAGAGGGGTCAAAATGAAAATTTCTTAAAATAAATAAACCAGTCACACAAGTTTTGGAAGCAAGAAATTACTGACTGCGTGCTTTAAGTGATGTTAAAAAGCTCATCAGTAACCAGTGTGACCTTCATTTTTACGAATACTTAGCAGAATACGTCGCCTCATTGAATTTACGTAACGTTGTATGAGCACGTTAGGGATACGTATGTAATGGTAACAGAGGCGCATATTGGAGTCATTTAACGCATCCATTTGATGATTTGACCTGACCCTCCTACCCCATTCATCCTTTTCGTGTTCTATGGGGTTCATGGCCAGGGATGCCACAGCCCAAGGCAAGAGGTTGACGTTATTTTTAGCGTGGGATTGTGTGGTTATTTACGTGTTGTATGAGGCCTTGCATTGTCAAGCTGGAAAATGCCATGTCTGTTATTTTGCACGAAATGACTAATTATCTTTTGTGCATGAGCCCCGTAAAGACGATTGCCGTTTAAAACGCTTACGTGGGTGAGTTAACGCGTTAACGTGATAAGGACGTAACGTGGTCACACGTGCGTGACCAGGTCTTGCACGAACTCTGACATACCCAGTTCTGTTGTACTGGATCATCAGATAATGAATAGTCTGTCTAGAGCAGTCAAAATGATGCGAGATATCATTTACCGTAGACCCCACCTTGAGCACGCCAATCACTTGGTTTCTTTGATCTTTTGAAAGACGTGCCTTCACTAAATGGAAGCGTTTTGTAACAATAAATTATTTTTTATTACCAGTACTCAGCTGCAAACGTTTTCCTGTCGGTCTTAAAGCTGTAAATGAACCACCTGTTCCTCAGCACGTGCAACGTAAGGAACACGTTTTTCAGGCGTTGACGCTTGAATAGACTTAGGATCTGAATAAAAATTGCATAATCGTTATTTGCGACGAAGTCTCGATAAGCATGCGTAAGTCTTACAACGACATGTATACTCACAAAACAGTTATTCAAAGAAATAAAGTGTAAAGTTTTCATTTTGGGTCAGTGTATGAACACCCTCGGTCGTAAAAATGAAAGAGGAGCTCATGTTATGAGCCGTATT
Organism: Loripinus fragilis; assembly: GCA_964019695.1. Lineage (NCBI taxonomy): Eukaryota > Metazoa > Mollusca > Bivalvia > Lucinida > Lucinidae > Loripinus > Loripinus fragilis. The sequence continues at coordinate 32,067,286 of OZ026514.1, forward strand.
ACAGATTTTGTCTTAATTTGACCTTGACCTTTAACTCCAAGATTCAGTTTATAATTTGAAATCAACACCAAATATGAACATCGAGGCATAAAGATAAATGGCAAGTTCTAATATAACACTTACATAGTTACTCTTTAAAACAGATTTAGGAGGACAATTGGTGAGGCAAAAACTCCATGCTGCTACTTATGCTAGGTTTACACTATGTTCCCGGCAGCCACGGCAGTCACGGTAGCCAGAAACGCAGCTCGCCGTGGTGTTTTTAGTCATTTTTGTCTTTGCGTTCAAGATCTGTTAAGTCTCGCTAAGTTTTCTCACGGTCTGTCAAGGTCTGCCTTGACAGAGGCTCGCCGGCGCGCTACGGTCTGTCACGGATGGTTCTACGTTTCATCCCGGCCTGTCACGTTCTGTTGGGACCTCTCACGTTTTGTTACAATGCGATCAAGTTCTGCTACGTCTATCAAGTTCTGTCAATGTTTTCTACGATAAAACGTGGGCGATGAATGGTGTTTGAGCCCCAATGTGCACACGATATAAAGAGGAGGTCCACAAAGCTGCTGCAATCGTTATATTATGCACCCTTGATCAAAAACATCATTACATGTAATGGCAATAAAGAGGCCGATTTCGTATTAATATTATTGCCAGATGTGTACATCTAGACTTTGTGGCAGCAAGGAGGCCACCAGCAGCTGAGTATAGAAGAATGATCGTCTAGCAGGAAGGTTGAAGACGGATGCAAAGTGCGGGCATGGTTTTCTGAAATACGAATGCAACAATTGGGATATTTCTCACTTTTTATAGCAAGAGAGCTTCGCATCGAAGATGTTAACGCATTTCAGGCCTCCAAAGCTCTTCGAAATTGTACAATGAGAGTCTTGAAACAAAAACAATAGCCATTGGTATCAGCATTAACCCTTTGTACTTAAGTGACTCATTTATGAGTATTTTTTAAAAACACCGAAGATTCTAATGAAATGGCGCACAATGCAGTATTTCATCAATGTCTACACTGACTGATCTTCAGAGAAATAAATGCAATATTCTGGCACGAGAAATTATAACCTATGAAACCTCTATATACAATGAAACTACCCAAGTCCATTCAGTAATGCCACTACTTTCCTCCTCAGATGCATCTATCTGAGATTCTTAGACACCATGTTCAGGTTCGAGCTGTGGGGTCGGGTTAGGACAACGTGGCAGACCACAACAGAACTTGATAGACCTTGACAGACCTTAGCAGACCTTGCGTTGCCGTCTCGTAACAAACCGTCGAGCTACGGACATACTCCAAGTTGTGTTAAGGTCTGTTACGTTCCGTCACGTTTTGTTGCGTTCTCCCCGTTCTACTACGGCACATTTAAGTAGGTCAATCCCGCCGTGGCTGCCGTGGCAAATTTTTTGACTGTTTAAAAATCTGTCCCGGCGACCACGGCAACCACGGCGAGCTACGTTTGTCGACCCCGTTCCCCTACGTTGTGTTTCGGTCACCCCGTTTCGTCCACGGTGGCCGAAATCGTGACTGCCGTGGTCACCGGGGACATAGTGTAAACGTAGCATAATATACACAAAGGCAAAACCTATATTTTTGATTGTATGACGTATAAAAGACCATACTTGTTTTGGAATGCGTTAAAATCGTATGCACTGACAATATGTGTAAAATGAAGACAATAGTTTAAAGTAAATGAAATCATGGTACTAAATAATGATGTCAAAATGATAAATCAGATACTTCCCTGCTGCATATATATGGGCCAGGATATAGGGAAAGGTGCCCTATGATCGCGATGATCAAAATCAGGCTAATGTTTCATCTGCAAAGTATTACATGTTAAGAGCATTTCCTGAAAATTTCTTCGAAACTGATAATTATACGGATGTTAGAAACAACAAATGTAATCAGGTTTGGAATGTGATGTCAATAATGGCCTTAACCGTATGGAGACGTCAGAGTGTTGCTCTATATTCGTTTGTTGATTATTGCATGCTCAGCATAAGAATCTAGCAAATATAAAGTTTTCTCGTGTCTTATACATGTGACAATGGAAATGCAGATGAAGTTACATGAATTTATTATAGACATTCAAAATGACCCACTTGTAGGTGTTGTGATCTGAGTGTTCACATGGCAATAACCCTTAAAGAAAGCTTTATAAAAAGTATAATCAGAAACTTTTATTATTTTGGTGGTACCAAAGTTTAAAAAGCATTTTACATGAAAATATAAAGGTATGTATTTTTATGTTATTTTAAGTAGTTTTCAAATGTCTCTTACGTAATAATAAATTGGATTCCTTAAGGGCCCTTTTGTCAGATCCGCGTTCTTATGTATAACATTAAAATAGGCCTAACTGTTTTAATGCATAGCTTATATGGTTAAATAATGCACCCCTAATACTTGAAAATTTTGAAACTATTTGCATGTTTGCATTTCTTTTCACCCAGGCAACTTTTGTTTATTTTAGATGCTAAATGAAGGTGCTCTTCTTCGAAGCTTAATAAAGAGCCACTGCCCCTGTTCTAGTTGTTTCATAATATACAGTTATAAAACTTTCCATTGATATATCACAATCCTATTTTACAAGTAGGGAGATGTTCCACTTCAACTGAGCGATAATGTGCCAGATTTTTCCTCGATCAATAGGTTATTTAGAGAAAACAATTAAAAATATTCTTGCCAGAAAACAAAATGCCCCAAAGTTTTGATATTTGGTATGTAACATCACCTAGTGGTACTCTACCGAGTTTGCTCAAATTGTAGTTATGTAGTTAAAATGGCCTCATCCTTGATGTCACAGAGTTTACATTGACTTATAAATTGAAACATACAAAATCTCCTGGTTTGAAACCAATAGGTCTAGATCCCTGATATCACCCAGTGGATGGGCCATATTTAAATTTGCTCCAAATCGAGCTCTGGGTACAAAAATGGCCCCACCAAGGGTTCACCAGAGCATGGTCAGTTTTTAATAGATACATATAGATTAAGTGTTTTAAACAAAAACTCAGGTGAGCGATCCAGGGTCACTTGGCCCTCTTTTAGTGTGTGTCAATACTTGATATGATATCACAGAACATGATAAATGCTGTTTCCATTTGTTATTTTTACTATATGTACGTCATTTTCTTAATATGACAATGCCCTGATAGCTATGAAACAGCAAAACATGCATTTCCCAAAATATACCTAAATATAAAAATGTCAGTTTTCGAGGCAAGAAAAGAAAATATTTTAGCAGGTTTTACAAGTAAACACGACAAGATATATGCAAGTTGAATAAGGCAGCATCAAATTTAAAACAAGATAAATAAAAACTATAAATTTTAAAAACTTTACCTGCCCCGTTACAAAAATTGGATTATTTTTTATAAAAAATACTGATTTTCACCCAAAAATAAAGACATTTAATTTCTGACTTTGACTTCATGATAAAGTCAGGTCAGGATTAAATAAAAATCGATGATCCTTTTTCAGTCTTTCTTCGTCGGTGTCGTGTATCTGTTGCTGCAAATGGATTTCAGAAATTCGCAATTTCACTTCTAAAAATGAAGTTTTTGCCAAATTTTAACACCATTGCCCCTCTTTGAAAAAGTAATTCCGGCGATCCAAGAAACTTCAACATCTTGCCATATCATTCATGCGATCGTTTTCCATTTTACAGATGGGGAGGGGTTCCGCCTTAAATAAGCGACTTTTTGCCAGTTTTTTGCTCTACCATTATAAATACTGAATAAGAACGAATAAAGAAGAAGTTGTAATTATAAGAATTGAGAGTTATTTTTCTGCGCTTCACTGAGGTATGAAATGTCGTTTAAATTACATCTAATTTTAGCATGAAAACCTTCGGTTTTCATGCAAATTAGATGTATTTTTCCCGACATTTCATACCTCAGTGAAACGCAGAAAAATAACTTTCAATTCTTAAATGAAGCAAAATAAATATGACCAATGGAATGATCCACAGGAGTTTTATTCTGATGACTACTTCCTCTTCAAAAAGGGCGTGGCCATACTTCATGAATATTTAGTAGAATGCTACCTATACGTAGCATCACCGCAAAAACAGGAAACCGACGTAGCCTCGTTTTAAAGGATAGTGATACGGAATCATTGTCCTGGTGTTCTGTATCAGATAGCCAGAAATCAGACAGTTCAAAAGATGTATCATTTATAGGTATATAATAAAAAACGTTATGGTTTTGGAGACAAAAATTTGTAGGAGTGCTTGTTGCGAAGCTGGCTTGTTTGTCGAAATGAAACGGAACACAAGGTTGTTGTAAAAGGGCATTTATTGTAAAAATGCCAGAGATAGTTGAAAGTAAACAGTATGAACTATTTTGCAATGAACAGATGATAAAAAGTGAATTTCGGCAAATGTGTTAGAGTGTACAAGAAAGCAATACAATAAGCTAATGATACATTATATACATGGTAATGTAGATGATACGATCACTCTGAGCCAATAATTGAAATGCAGTGTTAACAGAAATAAGGTGGCGGTGAGGGAAGGAGGTGGGTTTTTGAGCAAAATAAATAGAAACGAGGTCTTACCTCTGACAATTCTAAAAACTGAGTGCGTGATACCGATATGCAAATAGCTTAATTGATTTTGGAGAACGCTGATTGGTTAATGGAATTCCTTCACTGCTGATAAGCTCTATGGTCAAGGTTGCCTATCAGCAGTGGACTGCGTGATAGTCTCAAACCATAAAATCTTTTACCTGGCGTAAAAAACATTTATGGTTTTGGAGACAAAAATTTGTAGGAGTGCTTGTTGCGAAGCTGGCTTGTTTGTCGAAATGAAACGGAACACAAGGTTGTTGTAAAAGGGCATTTATTGTAAAAATGCCAGAGATAGTTGAAAGTAAACAGTATGAACTATTTTGCAATGAACAGATGATAAAAAGTGAATTTCGGCAAAGGTGGGCAAATAAAAAGCGCCATGAATTGGCAGCTAAAAGCTGACAAGGAGGCCCACACAAGCAAAGCAACAAGCACCATAACAAATAAAAATTGACTCCGGGAAGTTGTGATTAATTAGTCCGTAAAGACAAAATGCCAGATAATGTTTGACTCGAGTTTTACCTTATTCGTGTGATACAGAATAAGAGAAAATTATGATAAATATGTCTACGTCTTATGCAAAGAAAATTAACATAATAAACCACAAAAAACAAGTTTTTGAGCAAAATAAATAGAAACGAGGTCTTACCTCTGACAATTCCAAAAACTGAGTGCGTGATACCGATATGCAAATAGCTTAATTGATTTTGGAGAACGCTGATTGGTTAATGGAATTCCTTCACTGCTGATAAGCTCTATGGTCAAGGTTGCCTATCAGCAGTGGACTGCGTGATAGTCTCAAACCATAAAATCTTTTACCTGGCGTAAAAAACATTTATCCTTTTTACGATGTATCATAGGTTTGTGATGTAATGTCAGGAAGATCACACAGGAGCTGGCTAAAAACTAAACATTTAGGGGATAACTGTATTTAAAATTTTCATTTGGGGAGGTATATCGTCGGATATACGGTCGGAAATTTAGTTTAACGGCCACGCGTAAGCGGAGCCGTAAAACGTGATTTCAGAACGTATATCCGATGATATACCTCCCCAAATGAAATTTTTTATAATTGTTATCCCCATTCTAATGCACAATTAACATTTTCCCTTCAAAAAGACAGTGAAAACGTACTTTGTTGCGCCTATACGTCCAGCGGCTGCCAGCTGCATAAAACGGTTTGCCAGCTGAATATATTCACTTTTCAACCAATGAAAGGCGACGTTAAGTAATGACGTCGGATTTGCGACAGTACTGTTGCAAATTTATGACGTTATCAAATCAGTCGTCTCGTTGCATTTGCAAGTGCATTAGAATAATTTTTAAGCTCGTGCTGATCGAATAAATCCCTGGAGATCATAGGAGCTTGACGTTTAAGGCTTAACAATTCGATTCTGTAAAATTGTTCAGTAGCTCAAAAGGTTTCTGTCTGAAATATAATTATGATGCTGTCAGCGTTTATTGCCCGAGATAGAGCCCTGCTACAATAATTATTTACCACTGACAACTCTTTGCCTACAATGAATGATTGAGTTTCCATCCACACAGTTTTTGGACATTTATGTCTGAAACTTGCGAATTAAGAAAACTGAATGTCAAATATGCATTCCTATCTGGAGACCTGGCCGCGAGGTTTTATAACTTTTTTCTTGTTATACTCAGCTGGCATTGAAAGTCATCATGCTCATATGTGTTAAAATGCCAAAAAAAGTGTTGAAATTGTTACATTTATTAGCATGATAACAAAAATAGCTGATAGTTTGAAGGCAAGAAAGTCTTAATTTTTCAGAATATTAGCTTTTAACTGTTTATTGCTGTCTTGTGGTCACCTGCTGAGAAAGGGCTGGCCTCTTTGCTCTTGTTTGTGATTTTTTATTGTACTTTTGTCACTTTCCCATATGGTATCCTGGGACAGGCGAGTTACATGATTGTAGCAATTCCTGATCATTGTCACTTTTCTTACTTTAACGAGCAATTTCAGTTTCATGCTCAGTTGAGTTGAGCATGGATTTTTTATAACCTTGGGGTCTGGTTTCGAAAAGCTTTATATTTCTTTCTTTCTTTCTTAATATTTACCATGCAGCACCCTCTTTGATGCATTCGTCAAGAAAAGTATACAGTGAAACCTGTCTTAAGCGGCCTGTCAATAATAGATAAGACAAAGATCTTAATGACAAATGGTAGCTTAGTGAAGGTCGAAAGTATTTGCATTTGACCTGCATTTAGCGATAATCGGTCTTGAAAACACTTTTAAGACAGTAAATCAGTTAATTGATATTTGCAGTGCATTTTGTAAAGCTCTTGATGAGAGTAAGGAAGTTCGCGCCATATTCTATGACATAAGTAAAGCCTTTGATAGAGTTTGGCATAAAGGTCTTCTTTTTAAACTTAAATCTGCAGGTGTATCTGGATCGTTGTTGACTTGGTTCTCTGATTATCTAAATGACAGGAAACAAAGGGTTGTTTTGCCTGGTGCAAGTTCTTCCTGGACTTCAGTAAAGGCGGGAGTTCCACAAGGCTCTATTCTTGGACCTCTACTTTTTCTTTTATAAATCAATGACATTGTTGAAGACATTAACTCCTCTATTAGACTTTTTGCTGACGATACTAGTTTGTATATCATTGTCGATGACCCCATTCAAGCTGCGGAACAGTTAAACTTGGACCTGGCTAAAATCCATCACTGGGCAGACAAATGGCTAGTGACTTTTAATCCTGGGAAGTCAGAGTCTATTTTTTTCTCTAGGAAACATAACAAACCATACCATCCCCCAGTCCTGTTGAACCAAACCCAAATTGCTGAAGTTAACTCTCACAAGCACCTTGGTATCACATTTTCAAATGATTGCACTTGGCATGAACATCTCGAACTAGTCAAATCCAAAGCATGGAAACGAATTCATATAATGCGCAAACTAAAATTTCAACTAGATAGGAAATCCCTTCAGACTATTTTCTTCTCATTTATACGTCCACTGCTAGAATATGCTGACGTTGTGTGGAATAACTGTACACAATATGAATCAAACGAATTAGATAAGATCCAAAATGAAGCTGCTAGAATAGTTACTGGTGCAACTAAGTTAGCCTCCATTGACTCTCTCCACACAGAAAGAGGTTGGGAAACACTGGGATCAAGAAGGAAAAACCATAAGCTAACCATAATTTATAAAATGAAAAACGGACTTTGCCCGGATTATCTTGTTTCTCTTGTGCCTGCTACTGTTGGTAGTGCGTCACAATACCCCCTACGTAACTCCTCAGATCTACAAACATTACTTACGAATTCTCGTCTTTACTATACATCTTTCTTGCCTTCTGCTGTCCGTGATTGGAATGAACTTCCAGAGCAAACTCGGAATTCCCCAAGCCTTAACATCTTCAAAAACAGTCTGAAATCCAACTTGATCACACCACCCCGGTACTATAACACAGGTAAAAGACTTGGTCAAATATATCATGCTAGACTAAGAACTGCATGCAGTCGTCTTCGTCAACACTTGCATTCAAAAATATAGTTGATAATCCTATTGTACTTGTGGTGATATAGAAGATACTCATCATTTCTTATTTGTATGTCATCAGTATACAGACCTTAGACGAGATCTATTAAACTCAATGTCAGATATCTGCCAACCTAATCTTAACGTTCTACTCTGTGGTGATCTAACACTAACTTTTGTTCAAAATAAGCAGATATTTGATGCAGTACAAGAATTTATAATTAAGTCAAAACGTTTTTAATATACACATTAATGCTTCAAAAACGCATTGCACTTGTATGGAACATACCTTAATGTTTGCAATAATAGTACTATTTAAAATATGTTTTGTATACGCATAGCGATGCTCCAATATCACACTACATTTGCAGAAATCATATTTCAAGGTTATAACAATAGCATATTATCCACCAAAATACTTGTATGTTCACAATTGGCTGGTTTGACGACTATTCTGCTAGCTGGGTACATAGAGGCAACGACCATACCCCCCCCCCCCCCAGAATTGATCATCTCCAAACCCCGTGGAGACAACAAGGATAACTGTAATTTGTAAAATATTCATTTTTCTTTTCAATAGTCAAAATTCAAATTTACTTTGTATTAAATAGCAGTTTTGACATTATAATATATACAGCTAAACCTGGTTAATTTCAATTGGAATTATCGAGTTTTTGCTGTATTGTTTATACATACTAATGTCAATTCAAGTCATACGTTTATTGTATTTCTAATATTAGTAGGGGAGCCAGAGATTCAAAAATTGGTAAAAAGTGGCCGGAAAGTAGCAGAATTTTAGACTATATCCTCAGTTAGTATGGTGTTTCAGAAGTGTGAAAACAGATATTGCACAAATTTTAAGTCTTGCAAAAGATGTTTATTTGTGGGGTAACAATAGCTACCCTCATGCAGGCTTCATGTAGTAGGCTATTTCCTACATTACTGAAAAGAAAAGTTATTTAGACCAGATAGGTCACATTTCCTACCATCTTCATATTGCTTTACAGTAACTTAATTAAAAGCACCAAACTGACTATAAATTACTTATGCTTACGCAATTGTTATATACGTTACTTACATTCAAATATATTACTAATGCTTACTTGGCTATGGGCTGCCAAAAGACTTGTGGAGGGAAATTTTTGTACATTAAGATTTTCTTAGCTACTTTATATGTTATAAAATGTCTGTTAACCTTTGATTAACATGTGCATTTACCATGCGATAGCCATGTCAAATACGTTACCATTAGATAATAAGGAACCTCCTAGTATAGTGTTATTATCATTTGCATCGTTTTCTTACGTACCGTTATGATTGATATTTTAATTAGATGCAGCTTAATAGCAGAATAATAATATTAGTTTAGGTACCTGGAAGTTCTATTATATACGTTACTTTCTTTTAAATAAATATTTTTGTGCAATGTTATGTGTATATGCGTCCAAACAGCTAGTAGGTGAAAATGAAATTGACTACCATCTTAGTGCTCAAAATTAGATTTTAAATATTGTTTTTTTAACATTTAATATGAATGAGATGCAACATCAACAAAATCATATTTGGTTTAAAGGGAAAAATTGAAAATAAAGCACAAAAAAGGCCATTAAGTACATGTTTTAGGAATCATGTAAATAGGATAATTGATACCTATTTATTATTCATAACTAAATTGTTTCAAAAAGCTTAAATGATTATTTAAAATCTGTGCCACTACCATGTAGTTGCTTCTTGTTATGCATTTAATGACATATACAAGACATTTTCTTTCACCATCAACAGCTCAATGAATAAATAAAAAGCACGCAGTAACATAGTCATATCCATTACACATTGTAAAAGCCATCAAATATATGCATTTATATACAGTTATTCGTTACAGCAGCTATATTTAAAACAATAAGGCACAAAATATACCTTAAAACTCTAAAAAATTTACGATATTCCGAGCAGAAGTCCAAATCAAGAAGTGAAACATTAAAGATACCTTCATCTGTGCCATATGAAACAAAACTGAAGTTTGTGGAAATCGTGATGATTTAGCACCCGCCTAAGCTATCCTTGGGGCTATAATATTTTAGTATCTACAGCGTGTCCGATTTGGAAAAAGAGTATTATTTATGTTGGTAACGTATATAACAAAAATTTTAAGATCATTACTTTAATCATTGTGTTGCCTGGTTCTACACGCTTGTAAAGGAATGAAACAGGACATAATATATTCTAAAATACCATTTTAATACTTTAGAATCAGAAACATGTCTGTTAATAAGTTGGAAAAGCTCCCCTGATTGTTAGTATTGTAGACATTTCTAAATGATTAGACTTTCATAATATAGACCTTGAGCAAACAACTTTCTAGAATGGGACTTAATTGATCATATATTCCAGAATGTTTGCAGACGTTTGCTTTTTAGCTATATAGCTTATCAGCATACGTGGTAGAATCTGCTTTAATGTGTGTTTTATTCAGCAGGACACTATTTATGTTTTACACTCACAATAAGTAATCATAACAACCGTCATTCGGTCCTTAAAACTAACTAATTAATATCCATAAAACACGTGCCAACTTGTTAAACGATGCTATATTTATGGTATATTGATAGTTCATGTAATAGAAACAAAATCCATACTTATGCTACTTTCAAAGAATACTTTCAGATAGTATACTCAACAAATGCTATGCTGTATCATACTTACATATAGTGCAATTGGCAATAGAGACAATGTTATCACTATCTAAGATGTATCATGATACTTTTACAAATCGAAAGAAATACAATTTCTTATGCAGATGATTGATAAAAAAGCGACAAATAAGCATGCATACATACTATTTGTTAAGTTTATGCATACTTTCTTAGCATAACATGTAAATCTATTATTGGTGTAAGTAATGATACTAACTATTGTGCCTTCTCTATTGGCCATATAATTATTATTTTATTAGAACAGTAGATAATTTAATGTATGCCCTTTTGTCTCTATACCCTGATGTGTTTACAACTCATCTATTATTTAACGCACATAAAAGGAATCAACTGACAGGATTTCTGCAACTGTTTGTTTAAATGGAGTCCAATGACTGCTATGGTATTATGATAGAACTTAACATCAGCTATATTAGCACTAATTGCTTAAACTAAGTTTGATCTTATGACTACTAATTTTACTCTAAGATATTGCTATTCCTATCAACATTCTGATTAACGTAAATAATCTTTTAAACGGTAATTTTAATGCGTCCTAGTAAAATTTGGCCTAAACATTTTCTCTCTGTTGGAACTTTATAAAGTAAATTTGGTATCGTAAATTACAACTGTAGATTTTTTTTTTTGGTCACTGCCTTGCCATGTAAAGCCCATCCTTATGGATGATTTCCTCAATTTCACCGACAATAATTCATTTTGAATAACCCACTCTGTTTTAAAGTTATGCAAACTTTAAAACAGAGTGGGTTATTCAAAATGAATTATTGTCGCTTTGACAAATTATTAGTAGTGTTAAGTTACAAATACTATCAGTTTCATTAATCAAACAATGAAAGCCATGTTAAAAATGAGCTGAAGTTAAAGTTCATAACTAGAATAAATTTAAAAGTCACCTTCTGAGTTTTGATATATGCATAAATAGATGTGGCTTAAACAATTTGCATAACAGAGCCACTCTCTTAAAGAATAAATGATAACAAACACGTATGTGTCCTTACATTTAATGTAACGTAAACAACGATTTATTTTATATACTCATAAAGGAGTGATGTTGTCTAGATTGCCAGCAAACATCTTCTTTCTATAAGTGAACATGACTAGGAAATGTCACAATCACAAACTCCTGACTGACCCACTGCACCTTAAAGAAGGGACACAGAACACGGATATCTACAATATAATTAAAGTGAAGCAACCACTTCTCTTCCTTGTCAAGATGGTTGCTGAACTAGAAACAAATTAGAAAACAAAGGCTTGATACAAAACTCCCTCAACCAATAGGAACAACAACAAACAAAGTTTCCAACATCCACACATCATTTCAGAAATTCTTAGATATTTTATCATAAATGAATCTGATTTGATAGAACAGATATGTTAGTACTATTTTATATACTGTGATGAGTGCGAACAAGCTCGACACAAAGCTTTGGCTGCTTCTGAATAGCTTATTAGATTGTTTTGTTCAGTTAAAAGAAAAAAAATGTGCAAATATCTAAATTTGTTTTAGGGTTTCAGGCTCAGTTGAAAATAGAAAGGTTTGAGACAAATATATAATCATGATACATAATTCGTTTATTTATTTGTAGTTATATATGTTACTTTAGCAAATTTTACTGAACAAGCTTAAGGGAATGTATCCTAGTTGAGATGTTGCACCAGACTTATCATTTTATAAGTTTATAAATTGCATAAACTAATATAGAAAATTAGCAAACAATGTGTTTTGTTTTTAAGTCAAGAAGTATACCACTTCTTAAAAGAAAAAAATACAACCATATACACAGTCTCCTAATTAGTACTGATAACTTCTTCTTTTGGACCAAATGCTCTTTTTATGCCTATCAAACACAGCCCCCCCCCCACTTTTAATGACATAAACTTTCCAGTGATGTAGAAATTAGCTATTAAGCAATATGTGTTTGTCTTCAACTTTGTTTTATACGTTACATATTGAAAATCGAACAACAAAATGATATTTTACCTCAGAAATGTTGTTTAGTATTACTCTAAAGTCAGTGATATCAAAACAATTATCATAAGATGTTTAAAAGCTAACAGAAAAAATGCATGCTTATTTTCAAACTTAAGACGTTCTAAACTTATATAAAGTTTTGTCTATGGTCATCTAATTAAACAGCTTATAACTGACAAAGTATTTATGTTAGAACATATCTGTTTGCAGTTTTAAAATGGTCAGTTAACGCTTTTTTTAAAACTTGTTATCTTGAAGTTAAACACATATTGAAAATTTTGTCAAATGAAACTTTTAAACAAAATATCAATAATTTTAAGGGTATAGTTGAAAATGTAACGTAAATGACATTCTAATGGACCCAAACAACTTTTAAAAACATCAATATGTGTAGAGAATAGCAAGTTCTTACAGATTGCAAAAACGTTTTGTTCATTTAAACATTTCAACTTCTACCTAAATAGACTTAATTACATATTTTTGTTTTTAAGAAAATGAGGGGTAACGTATTAAACACACTGTTATAGGTATGTTTGCAAGACTTAATTTGAGTGCAATATCTGGTTTCATACTGCCTATACTATGTACTAAAGGATAAAACAAGTGAAAATTCTGCTAAAAAGGGGACATACCTAAATGCTTATTTTTGACATTTTTGAACCCTGGCTCCTCTACATATTGAATAGCTGGGAAACAGATTTACAAAAGTCAATAGACTTTCTTCTGAATCCCTTTTTTGTATTTCGAAATGATCTGTATGTGAACTTATTGCATTATATGTACACATGTTGTTATACAAAAATGAAATAAAAGTTTAAACTAAAACACTTTTTGGTCATCTTTTTGAGTGGCCGCTTAAGACAGGTTTTACTGTAATTGAAGAAAGTTACAATGAGCTTAGTAAGGATAAAACACATAATAGTGTTGTTATGAGGAAGAAGTAAAAACAAATGTAAAAGTTGATAAAATAAACAATGATTCCTGATTTATGGTATTTTGTGGTTAAGGCTGCAGATGGTAGACTTGAAAGAGGTTTGAGATTGAAATAGGGCTGCCGTGGGAGTTGGGTTGTTCTTGTGCACAATTGCCAAGGGGAAATATAAATATTGTAATTTGCTGTTGTCAAGATTTGAATAAAGTGGAAAAAGTGGGTTGTTCTAGTCATTCTAATTTGTCGCTGAGTGAAGGTTGGCAGTGAGGTATGCTATTTTATAGAAAATTGACATTTAGCGGTCTTTGCTACTAAGGGTCTTACTTCCCCCTTCCCAAGGGTGAATATTTTAGACCATGCCCATCTTAAAGCATATCATCTAGCGAGATTTTTGCAGCATGTTGGTCATCTGGCAGTTGGGTGTTTCTGTGTTACATCCTTTCGCTACCCCTCATTTGAAATATGAATTTTAAGTTGCTCAAGCAGTACTTTAACTATTCTAATTGACTAAACAGCAATATATATGAAAAAAATCAATAAAACTGTGCAGACATTGATGCCTCTTAGAGTGATTTAGGCCCATTATGGTATCATTTACGTTACATTTCCAAGTGCACTCTATTTAAACACTGGTGTTGTACTATATATTTTCATTTTATAACACATTGGGTATAATTACGTTTAGGTGTTGTTAGCAGTGTCTCTGTTAACGTATGTACGGTGTAGTATACCAACTATTGAAGTAAGAAAGACGGCAAAGATCAGGAAATGACACAATCAAGTATCACACATAACCCAGGATACCACATGGGAACGTAACAAAAATACAATAAACATCACCAAAAAGATCCAAGAGGTCAGCCCTTTCCCAGCAGGTGACAGCAAGGCAGCAATGAACAGACGTGAAAACATGAGAAACAAAAGACAACTGCTCCACAAAAGAAGTATCGCCTTGGAACGGTCAGTAAAATATCTTACTGGAGGTCTTAAACCGATTTCACTGCACCATCCTCACCCATAGTTCAGATGAGGAAACGGCAGTGATTTATTCCCTTTGTTTAAGCAATTTCTAGAAGCTGAGATGTCTTAAGAGTCCACCAGTCATTGTTATGCTTGTTTGTTTGTTTGTTGCTTAACGACGCATCAACCCTTGTGGGTCATTAGTGTCAGACGGTATTATACTAAACATGATGTGGATGGAAAAAGTAAAAATTTGTAAAATAAAAATAAAAGGAATGATAATGATGAGTTTGTATAATGATAATAAGTTGCAATACGATTGTTGATAGGAGAGACCACGTACAATATCTGACAGTTTCAAAGAGTTATTCAGATAACTGTACATGTTCTTTAACTGAACAGAATACAACATAATCCAATCTGTATTATGGTCTGATACAAATGTAAAACAAAACATGATTTAAAAAATAGCAATTAGATTTTGTTAAAGAGATTTATTTGTCTTAATAATGCCATAATACTATCAATATGTATATCTTGAAATGATTCTTTCATGTGGTCAACATGGAAGAAATTATTTCTTGCTTGTGCAAAGTCGTCACATTCCAAAAGGAAGTGACGTACAATGAATGGTGCGTTGCAAACAACACATTGTGGCTGCTCTTCACCTTGTAGTAAGTATGAATGAGTGACTCTTGTATGACCTAAGCGGAGTCGAGCTAAAACTACTTCTTTTCTAATGTTTCGAACAACTGATTGATATTCACCAATAGTTGGTTTGATGTCAAGAAGTTTATTTCCAATGCTGTTATTCCATGAAGTTTGCCATTCTTCCAAGATATATTTATTGACAGGTGGCATAGAATTAGAAAATGAAATCTTAAAAGAAGTTGGTTCTAATGAAAGCGATGTTTTTGCTTGCTTATCTACCATCTCATTCCCTTAGATACCTATTTGACTAGGAATCCAAAAGAGAACAATTTCTTTATAAGCTCATGACATTTTTTCTAAACGTTTCTGAATCTGTTGATTCTTTGAACTGGTATGGTTCATTGCTTTCAATACAGAAAGCGAGTCAGAAAATATAATAAATTTATTGTTAGCATTACAAGTGCTAATGAAATTTAAAGCTAGATCAAATGCTTTGGCTTCAGCAGTGAAAATTGATGAATCGTCAGGTATACGTTGCATATTACTATGGTTGTCTGATATAACAGCACAACCAACCTTTGAGTCTTCCTTTGACCCATCAGTATAAATTTGTTGGTAATTCTTATATCGACTTTGCATTTTTTCTGATATCATCTTTTAATATGTGTGGATTTGATTCAGA
Organism: Loripinus fragilis; assembly: GCA_964019695.1. NCBI lineage: Eukaryota > Metazoa > Mollusca > Bivalvia > Lucinida > Lucinidae > Loripinus > Loripinus fragilis. The sequence goes on from OZ026514.1 coordinate 32,083,272, forward strand.
TTTTTTCCCGGAATGTAAATCAAAAAGTATTTCAGACGGTTTCATACACCAAGCTAGAATATTTGGTGTAAAATGTTTTTCAATATTTTGTGGTTTGATATTGGCAGATTCTAAGAGTGGTAAAAATCTGATGCCAAATGATTAAGTAGCTTTAAGTTTCTGTTCATATAAATCAACATAATTTGGTGGGAATGTAACTTCATGAGCAGGATTTGATGGGTAAGCAGCAAGTCTTATAGCATATTGCAAAGAGAATTTCTCTCTTCGTGAGTATAATAATGGTTCATCTGCTTCCACATAGAGACTAGCAACAGGAGAAGTTCTAAAAGCCACCTAAAGCTAATATAAGTCCTTGGTTATGTATAGGATCAAGCATTTGAAGATATGATTTTCGTGCAGAGCCATATATAATACAGCCATAGTCTAATTTTGACCGGACTAGAGACCGATACAGCTTGAGAAGTGTAGTTCGGTCTGCACCCCAAGAAGTATGGGAAAGCACTTTTAAAAGATTCAATGCTTTTAAACGTTTAGCTTTGAGATATCTAATATGGGGTATAAAACTGAGTTTTCTATATCGAAGTATCTAACGCATTCATGTTTCCTATTCAATGAAATTGTTTGTTAAATTTTAACAACGTAAGAACTGTAAGAAATATAAATGCTATTCCTTACCCATCTGCAAAAAAAAAGTATACGCCAACCGACCCAACGGCAACATGATTTTTGCTGACAGGTAGATCTACTCTTTTTAGATATTCAACTCATAACGAATAAGCCAATAAAGCAATTACAAATATATTCTAGGCCACAATCACAGAGAAAAAAACATATATGAGATCGGATAATTTTTAAGTTCAAAAGGATGGCGCCTCGTCTAAAGATCGGCCATCTTTGGGTAGTTTTTAAGTTCAAAAGGATGGCACCTCGTCTAAAGATCGGCCATCTTTGAGAAGTATTTTCTGGAAATTTAATAGAGCACTCATAAGCACTGGCCCAAGCCTATTCTTGAGGGCTTATCCAACAAAAGAAACATACATTAACTCATCTTAACATCTAACACTTTTTTATGCAAACGGTATTATTTTCAGTTATACGCAGAAAGCTCGTCTAAACTTTTCGGCAAAACGGCCAAAATTTGAGAGAATGTGTGGAGATATGATACCCAAATTATGCCACGGACCCTGTGTAATTTAGTACCTGTGTTCACACGCGATTCGAGTGAAATTTAACCGTTAGAATGAGAAAGGAATTCATTATTAGTCCAATCTTGTTAACACAATGTGATCCGCAACTTATTCCACCATGATCGCAAAGAAAAAGACAGCCGATCTAGTTTTGACAAGATAAACTTGGGAAATCAGCGCTAATCTTGTGTAACTTTTTCATTTCTTTATTACAGAGTTTAATAATTCAAACTCATGTTTTAGGTCTTTCATTCCAGTCGACCTTTATTCAATATATGTATAAACCAATGATACTCACAAAATAATAATAAAGCGTAAATATCGCTATGACTCCAATATAATCAGACTCACATAAACAATGCGTCTCACACATTCACACAGACTGAGTGTAAATGACGTCACGTCTGGGATACTGACTCCCGCGATCCAGGTAAAGCGCTTACAAAAACGGGAACCAAACCAAAAACTATGGCGGCGCTCTCAAGCAAGCAAAAAATCGCTGTGTTGGGAGTTTCCTATTCAATCGTCTCCATTTTCATATTCTCATCAAATTTATTCTGTGTGACACATCTTGAACAAATGCAGTACACGTTTTTTATTCGTTGCCTATTCCTTTAAGTGATCACTAAGGAGTTTTCTGTAATCGAAAGTCAACCAAATATCAGTAAAAATATTCATCAAATTATTACTTACAGATCTTTTAGGAAATTGAAGACAACAGATTCCTAATTTAAATTCTGTCCTATGGAAAATAATTGAACAGTTTGATAAGTTAGATGATATTGTCTCAAGTTGGAATGCACTCCATTTAGAAGTACTTGGTAGGCATGCTCCTATAAGACGCCACAAGGTAAAAAAAAATATCAGTCTGATTGATTAACCCCTGAGATAATGGACCTTATGAAAGAAAGGACTAAGTGCAAAATAAATGGAAATATGGATGATTATAGATATCTACGTAATAAAGTTTCAAAACAACAGATGGCAAAAAAGAAACCGTATGAGTCAAAGATAGAAGAAGATAGGTCAGATTGGAAAATATTTAAGGAACTTGGAGCAAATCGTAAAGCAAATTCTTATGAATTCAACACAAACATCAAACTAGGGGAACAATTAATAACAAATGAATCTGATTTATCAGAGTTATTTAATGACGACTTTGTTACCGTTGCCTCAAATTTGAAAGAACCCATAACGTTGTTTGACAACAATTTACTTATCAATTTCATCCAATTGAACGTTCCAAATACCACTAAATTTTACATTCTATTGACAAACATGCCTTTTATACGAACATCTTTATCAAATTTAAAAGTAAATAAATCAACAGGCTTAGATAACATTGGTTCTAGAATTCTAAAATTGTCAGCTAATGTTTTGATACCGATCTGCTGTATGTAGTAAATAAAAGATTTATTACTGGTGAATTTCCTTGCTCATGGAAGAGACCTAAAGAAAAGCCCCTTTTCAAATCTGGTGCTAAAGATAACAAAATAACTATTGGCCTATTTCTATTCTCCCTACAGTTTCAAAGTAAATAGAAAAATGAATTGAAAATCAATTTTCAGATAACTTAAATGAGTATAATTTTCTTCATCAGTCACAAAGTGGTTTTCGACCAATCATTCAACTGAATCTGCTATTGTACGTATGATTGATTCTTGGTTAAAGATAGTAAGTGAGTATGATCAGGAAATACCACAATTATAAACCGCAGACAACCCCATGGCACCGCGAGGAAGACCCACTCAACCATCACGAGACACCAGGAAGACAAATGAAGCAAAGCAACCAGCTCTCTCTTCCCCATCAAGATTATTGCAATACTAGAATGGACATAAAGTAACGTACAACAAATCATAGAACAATTACAGATTTCCAAAATGAGATTAATAATAAACAAAAAGTCAACAACAACAGAAGGGCCACCTTAGAAGGGACAGCAGCCTAAGCCACCAAAGGGCTTAAATGCATTTTAATGGTATCAAATCTTCGCCCTAGATTCTGCTGTTGTTGAAGTACAAGAAATGTTCAGCTAGCATAGAAAAGCTGTTAATGATGGAAAACTTATTGGTTGTATAATAGTCGATTTATGAAAAGAATTTGATCTTGGTGATCATAAAATTCTGTTAAATATATTGAAATGTTATAAATATAACGAAAAATGTCTATTATGGTTTGAATCATACTTTTCCAGCAGAACCCAATGTGTTTCTTTGAATAACACTCTTTCAAAACCAGCAACTGTCACTTGTGGGGCTCCACAAGACTCCATTTTAGGCCCTTTACTATTTTTAATATTTATAAACGACTTGCCGCTAGCACTCCAAATTTCTGTTGTTGTTGCCTTATATGCTGATGATACAACTTTCTATGACTTTCAGTCTGATGTATTTCGATTGGAAACAAATTTGCAGCATGCGCAGAATTTGCTTCATTTTTGTTGCCAACAGAACAGCATGGTTTTAAATATGGATAAGACTAAAGTGATGTTAATAACTAGCAGGCAAAAAGGTTCAGCTTGCAAAACCCTTTCCTATCTTTAAGATATAGCGATATAGATATAAAAATGACGCCTAGTGAGAAGATAATGGGGGTACACGAGGATAATCATTTAATATGGAATAATCATTTTAACATGTTTCGAAAAAATCTCATCATATTTATGGTTACTAAGCAAAATAAGATCATATTTGTTAGTAGAGCACCGTCTTATGTTTTATTATGCTTATGTTAAACCGCATTTTGATTACTGATTACTGCAATACTGTTTGGAGCAACACTTCAAGTGGAACGATTAAATCTTTTGTCTTTTGATCAAATCGTTTCTCTAAATAAAGCGAAATTAATGAACAAAGTTGACGCTATTTTTTATTATTTATATTTTGTTGTCAATATGTCATATAAAATACATTATACAATTTATACGTTTGTTACACAGAGCAACAACATTCATGCATGACTTGTCAACAAATTTTAGTATCTGCATTATGAAGCATGTTCAGCAGACAGTGGGTCACAAAAATGTTTCTTAAGCTTGCATGATATTTCATGTTCTTAATATATGTTCTCATTATGAAACTTGTAAGATTTGGCTAATTTACTTGATTATACACTGACGCAAACTTATAAACGAACACGTTAAAGTTTTTATGCTAGCTCAGAACGTAAATATCTGTCATACGACATTTTAATTCTATAAATAAACCAAGGATTTGCCGAAAAACTACAAGTCATTTCATTTCAAAATGTCTCGTTCTTCTTGAACAGAAGAAATCCGAGTAAAGGTACCCTCATTTCAAAAAATAACACTTTTCACAACAATATTAAATATTCCACAGAAACATTACCGATTTGCATATTTGATTGTTTGAAGATGTTACTGACTGTAATGATTTAAGATTAAATTAAATAAACGTTTTTACACAATCAAAATAATCATTTCTTTTTTGTACTAACATGATGACAGGCGCTGATCGCAGCTTAATCTAAGAAATTCGGCTTTAAGCATGCACTTTGGGTACTAGCTTTGTACTGCTCTGTACGCTTTATTATCTGCAGTATGGCATTGACATTTTCAGTGATTATTCATTTTTACTAGAAATCACTGTTCTTTTTTAGAAAGTAAAAAAAATCTTTGACAAATGCCGTTAAACTAAGTGTTAAAATTTCACGATGAAACTGGAAGTGTGGAATAGTTGTGAAAGGTTTACCGCCCCCGAACAGACTGCTCGAGTTCTGTTGGTTTTGGTCTACCATGTTCAGATAGAAAAAAAATGCATACGGCGATTTTAACCTGTGCTCTTGACGATTTTCAAAATTCTCGAAAAATGTGATTTTTTTCCATTTTTTTTAAAGATGCGTAAAAAATATGCCGCATATCAAATTTCAAATGTTTGGTGCTTTTTAAGTCACCTGGACCAGTTCGTAAACACATGCACTTCAATTTGATAAAAATGCACCCAAAAATATTTTTTCACCCAAAACGTTGATTTTTACTTTTTTGAATCCAAAAATGTAAAATAAATGAAACCTATACCGAAACACTTCTTAATTTTGGTCCATTGAAATGCTCATGATTAGGTCAAAAATTCATTCAATATTATTGGTGCCTTGGTCAGAAAAAATGAGTTTGTAAAGTGTTCGTTTATAAGTTTGTTTAAGTGTATGTCCTACTTCCTGCTAAAGCAACTTTTTTCATATGAGGAAAACCACAGTTTACATCATCACTGACAACTATAAACAGCTCCCGCATGATATCACACAAATCTTTTTCTTCTTTTTCTTGCCTCACAAGATTGCTGACTTTCAAACAAAGTCAGCCACCATGTGGGTCAAAAATGGTTACAATAATGTAGCTCCAGTTTATTTACATGAACTGTTTCAAATGACAGATATAAACCTTGACAACACAATATCTAATTTACGGTCAGTAGAGTCCTGCAGCGTTATTTTGATTATATTGACTTTCTGTATTTATAATAATATTTACCAAAAACTAAGTTATTTTAACTCACAATTTTAAGAATAATACATTCATTTTATTACATCTTAAATGTTTATGCACATATCAATCACAAGGAGAATTCGTAGCATAGGGGATGAATTGCTTGTCCACCGTCATAGAGGTTGCGAGTTCGAACCCTGTCACCTTACCTTGTTTTGATTTTATATTTTATCAATTTATTTATTTAAAGATATCATTCATTATCTTTTCCAAACCATTTGGGTTGCTGAATATCGCTTTAAGGACAACAAACAATGCATACCCTATTGAGTTGATGCATTCAGTGACAACTCGAATATGCCTTTTCGTGTTTGATAATGTCTCATTTAATGACCACTTTGTATAATGGTTAAAGGATACATGTGAAAAAAATGATACAATAAAAATGAACAAAAAGAAATGAAAACATAGATGGGATTCGAACCTGCGCATAATGGAAAATAAATGTTTTTTTCTGCTGCCAGCGACTCTACCTACTGAGCTACACAAGCTGACATCAAATAGTTTTCAAAACTACAACTGACTGCTGAATATGCCATCCTAATGTTTTGATTTCAATGTTTACAAACAAGCAAATGTACAGTAGTACCACGACCTCTAAGTAATGACCCTCGATTCACTCAATGCATTTACCGTTACAGCCGCGCTTCAAAGCGTTTTGTGGAAGTAAACATGGTCATTAGATCTTGGCAGCACTTTAGAACATAAAAATTACCTATTACCACAAGCAAAATGCAACTTAAACAAAGGGCGCTTTTCATATTCAGGTGTGGTAGACTGGAATAATCTTTCAACTAATATCAAAGTTGCATCATCATTAGATACATTTGTAAAGTTATGCACCGAATGGCTAAAAAAGCATTACACTAAATGTTAGTAATATAGATTTTGCAATTGTTATTTAGAAATGAATTTATAAGCCTTTATCTTCATGTGGTCAGTATGTATTGTATGGATGTTTGTGCTCTCTCTCTCTCTCTCTCTCCGCATCATTGTGTATATATTGTTTTAACTTGAAAAGAGCCAGTCAGATCAGCCAGTCATGTGAACATGGTACTTATCGAATTCTGTTTTTGTGAGTGGCTGCGAGGGACCAGGCATGATGGTATTGTCGCAATCTCTCATGGGCTTTGCGATTAACTCACATATGACATACATCTCCATAGTATGAATCTATATCTTCAACTAAAGACCGTTTGATGGCAGGTTTCAAAAGAGGACGAATGTGCCATTTTCTTTGTCATGGCTCATCGATATTAATTTTTATATTTCACATTACTTCATGCCTACATGTTTCGAGTTTCTGTTCTTTTTGATTTATGTATATAATTTGTTTGTTAACTTTTTAAAGAGCGTCCAAGGAAGATTGGTTCTGCCAATTGGGTCACCCTCGTTAAATAAAGAATACCTACTTAACTTAATATGGAAAATTGATCAGCTAAACTGTGCAGACACACTTTCATTATTTTTACTGAAAAGCATAGGCATTTACCAATAGCAGGCGTCAAAGATCCTTCATCTTTTGCCTATGCTAACGTATCCAGCGAAGCTAGATGTCTACAATTTGGTCTGATATTTTGTCTAAATCTATCATACATGTATATGAGCAGCGAAGGCTTTGGCGAGTTTGCTCATATGCGCAAACTCGTCTGAGCCTTCACTAGTGTGAAAAGTATTTGTTTGTTTGATTTGATTCTTTACGTCCCATCAACAATCTTTCAGTTATGTAGGGACGGGTCTGCCTGGGTTGAACCAGTACTAAGCTAGGATAAATGTGTCTTGCTCAAGGACACAACGCAGTGACGCCGGTGAGGCTCAAACCTGCGCCCCCTCGGTCTCGAGTCAAGCGCTCTACCACTGAGCCACTGTGCTCCCAGATGTGAAAAGTACGAAAACTTGTGTACTATCCATATTTATGTCTTGGTCACAGATATCTTAATTCGCTTTGATGCCCATCTCATTATCTTTACAGTTTGTTTGATTCTAGATCATCAATTTGAATAAAACAGTGAATAACCAGATGAGTAACAACCAAACGTGGTATCTTATCCTGGTCTGTGCTGATTGCTTTCATCCCATAGCAAATAATATAGTATTCCAACTTAACAAGGGGAAATGTTACTGAGTGGTTTGATTGGCACAAATCGGTGAAGGAGAATGATAGATGTATGACTTAGGCGCACTTCGAATCGAACTATAGTTCCATCTATAGTAACTAAAGTTTGATTCGAACACCGATAGTTGCTTTTATAATGACGTCAGGAACTTACTAGAGATCAACGGTGGGTCAGAGCACCTTTAGTCTAGTAAATCGTCTGGTTACCTTCGAATAAAATCACGCCTCATTTTCAGCTTTTACCCATGTCTAGGTAGACCAGTCCTATTAACGCATTCATGAGGTGCAGACTTTACACAAACCAAAAAATTCATATTAATGTCCGCTTCTTGATAATATGTAGAAGATATTTTACTTTTTTGAGGTGAATACCAAATATATTCCATCGAGTGTGTTGAAAACATCAGAATTTTTATGAGTGCGCAGTAAGAATGAAAATTTCGGTGTTTTCAACTCACGAGATGACATATATTTGGTATTTACTAAAATAAGTTTTTTTTATTTTATACTTTTTAGAAGATTTCCAGTTAATCAATTAACCATGCTTTAAGCCGAACCACAATAATGTAGAAGACAAGGGAGTATTTGTCGCAGAACACATGGATCAATCTACAGGGGTAACAACCTACGTCATAGCATTGATCTCGCAAACACGGAGAACGGCGCCATCTTTGATTGCAAGGTAAGTTTTTCCCTTCGTAAGACTATACAAATCAGTATCTGTGAAAACTAAGCAGTGCATGCGGTGCCTAACATCACTCTTGAACAGAATATATAATGGTCACGCCCAGAAATGCCCTTGCCTTTGTAATCATTTGCCCGTAAACATCGAAGCGTAAGACACAAGGATGATTTTAGCAGAGATGTAGTATACACATCTATAAATGTGACATATTTTACAGCTTATATACACCATTCTTACCAATAATATGTGTGATTGTAGTCACCAGTTCTCCTTGCTTATCATTCATAATCGTTATTTGCTGATGGAAAATCAAAGGAGCATTCAAAGTGCCAATTTTGATCTCGTAAACACTTATTTTGTCATAGATGTCGGAAACACTTATGACGGGATCGACGCGACTGCGTAGATGTCGTACACACTTTCAGCCCAATAGGATATGCATGTTGACGACAAAATGGAGAATTGATATTCTGGTCCCAGTCACGAATATTTGTTCATTTTTCGACGCTTAACTCATTGCTAGAGAACCTATCTATCTATCTTGTGGTACTGCCTACGCCCTTGCGACTTTTTTGGCAGGCACCGAGCATAAGGGTTATGAAAAAGAATAAAAGATGAATGAATTGTAGTGAGTCTGGGTAAAGATAAAAGGTCAAAATTTTACAATTTCATAGAAGAGGCAGTGACGGGCCACAGATCGTCTCCCTTCAAGGGTCTGCCAGTTCAACTGAGGCTGCAATGAAGTGACACTATTCGTCCTGGTGTAATCACTTAAGGTCCACCAGGCTGCACGTCTTTGGACCATTTCAAATTAATGGGTTCTATCTTTGGTATGGAGGTCCCACACTGCTGAAGCGTACTCCAGCTGGGAATGAACTAGGGATTGATAAGCCATTTCTCGGATTTGAGGGGTTTTGATATTTCGCTTAATAAATCTGAGTGACCTGTTTGCCTTGGCTGTGATGCTGTCCACTTGAGTTTTCCAACTGAGTCTGCCTGAGATTTCTACCTCAAGTACCTGGCGCTGCTTACAGCCTTTAGCACCTGTTCTTGCAGTATATACTGCGTCTGGAGAGGGGTCCTTGAGGATGTCACCATCACAACCTGGTACTTGGAGTGATTAAACTCCATATGAGCCGAGGCATGAGATTTCCAACAATGAGGTATATGCCACCAGCAAATGCTCAGATCAGCATGCGCATACATGCAGACTGATCAGAGCATTTGCTTTTCACTTGAATATTCTATGACTGTTAAGCTACTGACTGAACATCATTTGGAGTTTCTATGCTTAACAGGAGGCTGCACCATAGTCTGAAATGCATTGCTATGCATCAGATCTATACAAATGATATGAACATTTACAAACACCTGTCAATTCAAAATGCCACTTCTAGGTCTGTATATACATTTCAAAGTTTTGGCCTCTCTCTATCAGAACTAACCAGCATTTTATTTCAGAGTTGGAAATCCACTACATTTTTTATGAATTGATATTACCTCTGAAATCAAGCTATAGAAAATAACAAAACAGAAACGATTTATATATGCCATACAACTTTTATTATTACGAATATTTCAATATTATTCACTGTAAATAAGGCCATTTTGTCCTATTTTCGATGATAAGCATTATTTCAACTTAAAAGTCGAATGCTTAACCACGAAAAATAGGACAGGATAGGGTTTATGTCCAATTTTTTAGGATAAGCTTTAGATCAACTGAAAGATATATTGCTCAACCACGAAAATTAGAACAGGATGGTTTTTGGCTTTTCTGTGACTAATTTGCAGTCCTGATAAAATGAATGAAAGTCTTGCCAGTATCACATTTGTGAAGAGAACTCACTTTTTAGGAAATACATGTATATGATAAGGTCATTTATATCCTCTGGAGCGGAAGTTCAAAATATACCAAATATAGGTCCTAAGAGAGATGAAGGTGATGTAAAGTTTTAGGGTTTCAAATTTTCACTATATTAAAGAAAACTATGATAAAACAGCTAGAATGCTAAAATACTCTTCATTTGAGCTAAAAAAAAGAATACTCACTTGGGCATGAATGCCGTTGAATCGGCAAAGAACTCAACCTGTAAATGTTTCGCAATAATTCGTACAGAATTTTCATTATGATGATTCTTAAGTTTATTTTTCTCTATTTACGAACAAAGTGGGAGCAGAAGCGATTGTCAGATGACGTCTGCATATAAACATACTATTTTGCATTTTAATGCGATTTTTAAGGCTGTCAAAAGATAATTTTCATTTTTGACGTTTTCTCATTTGGTTGTCCTACCAACGAAGATGGTTTCTTGTTAGAACATAGAATCACCAAATTAGAGCAGTTCTAAAAATTACATGATCAAGGGATATAAACTACGTGTGCATGTCAGTATGGTGAATGGCAAATTACTTAAGTGGGACTTGAAGACCCGCTTCGTGACAATGTTAACAATTGGCTCGCTAATACACAGGTTCAAGTTGTGCTACATGCGAAGAAAATACTTTGGCCACGATAATATACAAGTGCCCTCCAAGCCAATGTTGCGGTTGCTCCAAGTCTTGAGATATTCAAGGTAATTTTGACCTTTCATCTTTACCCAGACTCACTACAATTCATTCATCTTTTATTCTTTTTTCATAACCCTGACGCTAGGTGCCTGCCAAAAAACCGCAAGGGCGTGGGCAGTACCACAAGATAGATAGCTAGGTTCTCTAGCGAGTGATTACAAAGGCAAGGACATTTCTGGGCGTGACCATTATATATTCTGTTAAAGAATGATGTTAGGCACCGCATGAACTGCTTAGTTTTCACAGATACTGATTTGTATAGTCTTACAAAGGGAAAAGCTTACCTTGCAAACCAAAGATGGCGCCGTTCTACGTGTTTGCGAGATCAATGTTTTTACGTAGGTTGTTACCCTTGAATCTATAGTCATCAGGACTTGTAAATAGATAAAAGAAATTTATTAAGCGTAAAAGTGCGAGATAAGTGACGTCATAAGCGACGTCATAATAGGTTACTCACTGAAGCGGGAGGTGTTGAAAATGCAAAATCGAAAAATTTCAGCAAATTTGGGTTATTTTGGTACCAAAATGTTCCTCATGTTCTAACTAAGAAAATGCCGACCCACACTTGGTGTTTTTGTTCACAAATAGAGTTGTCCGGGTTTGCCTCATACGAATAAGTATACGTAAAAAGGAAAGGTATAGCAACACCGTATTGAATCATGTACGCGATATGTGTAGGTGGGTATTAATGATAGGTTGCAGAAGAATTTTGACCTGTCCAAAGCTTCTCAAGCTTTGATATACAAAAGTGATGCACACTCGACTAATGCAGCGTGTATTTAATTTGTCTGTGTACACGCTTTACATTCCAGTAAACGTTTTTTTCAGTCATGTGGGGACGATTTTCTGTCTTCCTATATTTGAACAGTGCTAAGAAGTGAAAAAAGTAAAACATAAAACAGCGACTCTGGTGAGTCTCGAGCTAGCAACCCTTCAATCCCCCGCCTTATACTGAAGAAATTGAGCCGCTTCGCCGGGTGTGCAGCGTATCTTCTAGATATATGATCTATCCAATACAGTTATAATGCTAGTTAAACGCCTTTTTAGGCAGATAAAGGTATGCTAAACAAGAAAATTCGATATCGATTTGATATTCCCAGCCAAAATTATGACATTTAGGCAATAACTCCTGTTCTAATGAATATCCATGTGCATCGCGATGAGTATTCATGTGTATCGCCCAAAAATCATTGATATTTAGGCAATCAGAGGGCAATAACTTCTCTACACCCAATGACATCCTTAATGAAAATCCTACTATTGCTTGCTAATCAATGGCTGAGGATTAGGAAAAAAAAACACTGACATTTTAAAAGCCAAAGGGCACTAACTCATATAATGCCCAGGAAATCATGACAAAACTTCATGTGCATTATAGTATTGTCACATATACTCAGAATAAAATCCGTGAATTATGATCAATTGCTCTCTTAAACTGCGGTTACATTGATCACATCGACAGTGTGCGGACTGTCAGTGATGTGAATCGGCCGACGGTCGACCAACTGTTGGCCGATATTGTGTGCGATTTTAGCTGCTTTTTAGGGTCAGCCGGCGGCAAAAATATAACTGACCAGTTTTTTTTCTCGATCGATCGACTTTCTATGGGACTTGGCAAACGGTTTGGAGTCAACCAACCGTCTGTCGACTTTTGGCCGATTATCGGTCGACGGTCGGCTGACACTCCGCCAACTTCTTTTTTTAAAATGAGTCATTCAAACCTGGCTGACTGTCAGCCGATCATCGGGAGACAGTCAGTCGACTGACGGCAGATAATCTTTATTATCGACAGACAGTCGCTCTATTTTTGTCCCTTATAAGCCACCATTCATATGTTTATTGCATTCATGTATGACTGATTTTGAACTTTCTGCTTTCTCTTAATCTTTACTTCTTTAGTTGGAAAGCGACTAAATACAAACTGTCAATTTCGCTGCGGTATGCAAAACGCGCGTGGATACTGAAGCCAGATATATTATAGTTTGATCATTCGGCGGACAGTCGGCCGATTGTCGGCCGATTGTCAGCCGCGATCGGCAGATAATTGGGCGTTGGTCAGCCGATTGAAAAAAAACAAACTTTGTGGTTGATAAAATTAATCAAGCGAGTTTTGTTTTCATTGTTACTGCTAGAGTCAGCCGACTAAAGCCTCATCTTTCGGCAGATCAACATGAAAAAAATCTAGTCGGCCGACTGTCGGTTTTAATGTAACCCAGGTATTAGTTATGGCTGAAGACGGAATAAATAATTCAAATTTTAGTAATATAAGGGCAATAACTCCGTTGCTACTTAGGAACCCTGACAAAACTATATGTGCATAACCACACGTGGTCATATATACTCAGTTAAAGTGTCATGAAGTTCTCTCTCTCTCTTTCTCTCTCTCCCTCTCTCTCTCTCTCTCTAGCTGATGCTCAACTAAGCAGTCATCAAGTTTTCAGTCAGGTAGAGACGCTTTTGTGAGTTGAAAAATGCGCTTGGTCATTAGGACAGTGTCTTTCACGACGATGGCGATGGGTTTCGAACCTGGCAACTGTTGTTCACGAGTCTGATGTTGTACTTACTGAGCTGTAGTGGATAATCCGTAATTCTTCCTTATTGTCTACCTTTGACTGTGATGATAACATGTATCATTAAAAAGCCAGTGGGTTGTTCGGTTGCTGTCCGTTCTTAGGTTGTGGTTATATTTTTATTTACAGTTTATTGTTACACCCGATGTTTGTGGGGATATGTGTTAGGTTGTTGTTTTGTAGTGCAGTATTTAGATTCATTTCTAGTTGTGTAATCGTACCGCTGAGGTAGAGAGAGATGGTTGTTATACTTTATTTCGTATAAATGTTGCGAGAATGTCAGTGCTTTGTGTCTCTTCCATGCGGGTCTGTGATTGCACATGGGCTTGAAGCTCGTTCCTTATATAGCCACAAAACCAAAAGCTCACGACGCCATTACGTAACGATACTGAGCTTTTTTTTTGAGTCTATATGTGATATACGGGCCAAACTTCGAGCTCCTGTGGTGATTGTGAAACATCCTGATGTCCATTACATTGTCATACTCTGTTAGCAAGACAAGCCTGACCCATTCCACGACGTGACGAAATACATTGCTTGCTGGTGAAAGCTCTGTCCTTGGTTTAAGTGACTCTGGTATAACGAGCACAACTTCGAGAATCGGTGCCATTGCGACCAAACATATCCTGGAGAGACTTTCGAAATGCACCGCTAATAATTTATTTAAATATAAACCAACCTTTTTTTGTAAGTGTAGCTTGGTATATTGCATGTGGATAAAAAAAGGATAACATCACATGTCAAATGGGCGCGTGCGCAATGCTTAAAAGACCATACCCTCAGTTTAGAAAGTTACAAAACGGCTTACGTCCACCACCGGCATGCGCCCGTTACACACTTCATAACAAGTATTTGTAGGATGACAAGTTAAAATTTAGCAAAAGTATTGATTTGAATTAATTGCACGAGTATAGAACTTGCAATAAAATATAAGTGGAGCATTTCTATAGTATTTCAGTATATATCGTTTTCAGAGGAATGACTCGCATAAGCATAGCACTCGCCGTCTGATTCTATTCATACTTTGTTAAAAACCAACGTTACTTACAATGGACATCGATCACTCAGATTCTGGTATCTGCTGTTTGCGTTGTCATGACGTTCCTCATTGAGCCTTTTGGTTTCTTAATTTAGATTTTACAAGTGGGTCATTTTTTTCTGTCACATGGTCTCTGAGCAGGCTCCTGGTGAATACTTTGTTACCTAGTGAAACATGTATCACTAACAACTAAGGGTTTGGGGCATAGTGTTTCATAAACACAGTTTCTAGTTTAATCTTATTTTTCAGCAATCAGTATCATCATTTTCAAGATGTGTTTTAGCTCACTTAAGCCGATGGCACCTGAGCCAAAGGCTCATGAGTGAGCTAATAGTAAACTTATGACTCTGGCGTGTATAGTCCGTCGCCCTATTCAAACATTTTTCTGAAAGTACTCGACAAGATGAACCCGACTTTAATAGGGTGCCCCTCAAGATGGTTAAACATGTTCGAATTGTTCAGATCACAATACACACATGGCCGCCACACTCATCTATGTAAAAAAGGATCTTTAAAATATTTTACTCCAGATCTTGAAAGCCTATAATAGTGATCCCAGCTTGACCATACATAACCTAAGACCAAGGCCAAAGCCAAAGCCTCTATCCTATAGAGGTTGCGACCACCGCGCGACCTCACGGTGACTGAGCTTGTTTGCGGCCTCTGCGACCATTGCAACCACACTTCTATTACTGAAATGATCGCTGACTAGTCGCCAGTCAGTCGCCGAACAGTCTCCGATCAGCTCGCCGCCAGTCGTAAAAAAATCCGCGATCGTTTTACATTAAGTTGGCGATCAGTCGGCGACTACATGTAGCTCAATATAATGTCCAGCGACGAATCATCGACCAATCGGCGACTCGTCAATGACTGATCGGAGACAGGTCAGCAACTAATTGGTGACTGGTTGGTTCTACCACCATTTTTAAACTAAAATGATTGGAAAAAATAACACTTTCTATTTAAGTTACCATCATGAAAAACCGGCACAAGAGATACAGTTGCTTTGCTTACAACAAAACAGAGTGTTGTAGTTGTGGTTGGGACCTTTAGCTATGATCTTACATTTTTAGCATCGGACAGCTGACATTCATCACCAGAATCTCGAGTCTGAATTTTAGTAATAATTTTTTTACCCTTTGAATGTTTGCCAGAAAAACATCATAGCTTTTGTTTAAGCTGGCACTGCAACCTGTCGGCAACAGGTCGCCGTTTAGCCATAGACCAGGCCCCGAGGTTATAGAACTCTTTCCAAACTCAACTCACCTGAGCACGAAATTTATCCTGCTCATAAATGTTAAATGCCAACAATTGTTTGCATTTTAACATTTATTAGCATGATAAATACAACACCACAGAGACTTAAAGCAATAAACTCTTCATTTACCAGAATTTTAGTTTTTATGAGCAGTTGAAATTCCATGGTCATTTGAGTCGAGCATGAAAAAAAGTTGTATAACCTCCGGGCCAGGCCTCCAGGTTATAAAACTTGAGTTCATTCTCAGACTCAAAATAAAGCGCAATGATTGGCTGCTTGTGGGCGATCGAAAGTCGGCGATCGAAATCATGTGCGGCTCGTCTTTTGTGCATGCTAAGTACTTTTGGTGACTCATTATGATCGGTGACCTAGCTGCGACCTTTGTACAACTTTGCCACGTCCTGTGTAACTTCTCTGCGATTGTCATTTTTGAGGTTGCAGCGTTGTTGCAAGTGTTTATATATTAAGGATAGCCCGTGAATGACTACTCAACAAGTCTGCACGTTTGACGAAAGTATTATGCAGTAATGAGCTATATGTCAAGTAAAGTTTATACATTTGATATTTTTCAATATCTGGTTTCACAAATGCGTTTTTGCGATGTGATAGGACCTAAATGTTACCTTATTTAGTGTTCAAGTTAGACTGAACAAATGAGAAACAAAACTAGTAAACCAGCTCTGTGTTCACTAAATTTCACCTTACAAACTTTAAGGGCTTGTGTGCTGACAGATGCTGAAATTTCGATATTTCTCTTTTACGCAAGTGCCTGTACCATGCACGGCTCTATCATAAGGCCCGATTCAATTCCAGAGAAAACTATTATTGTTTTAATGATACTGACTTAATGTTTGGCCCTATATATAAGCTATCCAAATTTCACGTTATTTATGCTAATGATTCTTGGGCTTATAAAAACCTGCAAAGGGCCAATAAAAATCTCGAAGGGCCCATTAATACTTGGTTATATGCATGTGTTTGAATGGGGTATGCGCCGTTGTACCATTTATGTGCATACCATCATATGAACCTGGTTTATCACTGCCCTCTTAAGACGGAGCATAAATGAACGCTGACCTCAACTATTTCTTCTTTCGTACATGTTTGCGATAAGTGTCGTACATACATGTACATGTACAAGCTAGCATTCTAGATTGTATTTAGCAAACACGCTACCTACAATTTTAGACGCCATGAAGGCCACAATTGCAAGGAAACACAAACCAAAATAAAATTACAAGGATTCTCTCTCTCTCTCTCTCTCTCTCTCAACATGGATGATTTGCTCTCCTGTATTCCGTGTAAAAAGTTTTGATATCAATATATACTGAAACAAAAAAGTTATGTCCGCTTGACGTTTATGTCTGCCAGTGCCAAATGTATTAACGCATTTCTTTTAAATTTTCACATTACCAACTGTGATCATTTAGAAACGTTATTCACCTAAGAGAAATTCATTTGGTAATCAGTAGAGCCGCTGACAAAGCAGCGAACACGAGTACCCCTAAAATCAAAAGTCACAACATCAATAGCTTGTGTGTCCATCATAATCCCGAATTTTATGCGCATTTAAACATCACTGAGCAAGCTCTATAGTAAGATGTTATGCTTGCTAGCTGTACGCATTGCTTTTACGACCACAGCCGTTAATCTGTAACATACTCTGACGTCACAAAACATGGATCACAAGCGTGCGTGAAAACACTCAGAAAATTCATTATCGGTCCAGCATTTTGATAATCAACAGAATCGGACAAATTTGAATTTTTTTCGTTCTCACAAACATTTCAACATTAATGAAGACAAATCAGCATCAAAACAATTGATAATGGAAATTTTCGGATGATTTTGGGGTAAGGGGTAGGGCATAAAACACAGATTTAGTAAACCTTTGATGCATGACTTCAGCCATAATTTTTGTTGTTCTCTTTGTGTAATTGTTGTCATAAACAAACACAACACGTTAAAACAAAAACGGTCTCAATATAATGTTAGGTTAAGGAGCTTTGGAAAATCTTAAATTGTTATTTGTTTAATTCAACGGGAGGTAATTTCAGTTAATTGCGTAAATTAAAGGTTTTGAACTGCAATTTCGCTCGTTCAATAAGCAGACTTGGGATTTTTAGATGTTTTTTCATCGTCGGCCGATCCTGGCTGCTATTTAACGTAAAATGTGTCACGTTTTGATGAATAACTTTCTGATGATAATGGAAAAAGCTGTGTGCACATTAGGTTCAATAACCCTTCAAGATAAGAAGATAAAATCAAATAATGACCAATCTTTGTGTGTCCGACGTTTGATAAACATTTTGGTTTTATTTTTGTTGTAACATCTTAACTAGATCGAAAGATACAGTACCATGAAAATCGGACGTTTCTTTTTTGTTTGAGTATATTATATGTATCCGTACTACTTCCACTATGGTGATATCGCTTTAACGTTTACCTATCCGTAATTGTATGCGTATGCCGCTTATCCCGGACAACTCTAATAGGAAACTTATAGGCGTTTGAACTTTCGAAGTGAGCTGCATTAAGTAAATGGAAAAGTCAGAGGAGATCCCAAAACGCTACAGTGAAAATATAGGCTGATATCAATCACAAGTGATTGATATAGCATTTCACTAGTGATTGATATCACTTTTATTTGTTTTTGAAATGCATTGAATTCACTGCTAAGTAAAAAATAAATATTAGGTTTATCATAAGTCCTAAAAATTATAAAAGTGTGGTCAATTAAAAAAAAACTTGCACATCTCACACACAAAAACTAATTGGATTTGCATGCGAGAATTTGTTGCTAATCGCATATGCCTCTTTTAACACATTTTAAGCCGAATGGGCTTAATAAGTAGGACGAGCCCATTTTCAATTTTAGGGGTGCTTGCGGGTATTTTTCATTTTTTTTTCCAAACGTGTGAACAGTGAAGATTCTGATCAGACATATATGGAGTCCGATCTTGGTCTGCATTGAACATTTGCCTATGTCCAATAAATAGGATGCTAGGCTTATATGGGTTACGAATATAAGGTACACTATGGGAATATGACTGTGAGGTTTGTTTGGCACAAATGGGTTAAAGGGTATAATATGACATAAATGCTCGCAATTTGATAGATATATGGTCCAGCACATGGGATCCAGCGAGGCTAAACGTTAAGTTCTTAGTTTGAGCCTTTCTCTACTCCCAGACTTTGTATCGCGAGAAGCAAAGGCGCTAGCAAGTATGTGCATATGCGCAGACTCTTCAAAGCCTTTGCTAGGCCAAATAAAAAGTAAGTGTGTTTCGGGTAAAGGTCTGAAAATTTTAGGTAGGGTAAGCACACATTTTTTTTCTAATTATAAAAAATATAATTTTATGCATTTTGAAATGCATTTCGACTTTCAAAATGTATTAGGCCACTGGCTGGATATGGTTTACCTCCCCCCCCCCCCCAGGGGGAATTTTGTAGACCATATTTTTCTTAAAGCCCAATGTCTTGCAAGGATTTTACAACATGTTAGCCCTCTGACAATGGCAGCGTTAAGCTGTAACAGCCTGTTACATACGTTACCCTACAAAATATTTGATAATTAAAATTCTTTTTAAGACTTCAGAAAAAAACAAAAGATAAGGTAAGATTACCAAATTGGTTATATTTTCTATGTAAGCTATTACTGGGCCACAGATTTTGACATTTGAAAACAAATATAGTCACCCCGGATGTAGTGTATGTTACATTTTTTAATTGAACCCCCTTTTAAATGATAAATGCATCTAATGTAGTTAGTCTTAAATTTTATTGAAACCAGTTTATGGTCATTAATTTGGTATTATATCAAAACATTTTTAATAACCTTTTCAAAACTGCAAACATTACTTTTCTATCTTATATACTTTTTGAGTTATTAGATGTTGAACATGGTACCCCCATATCACACAAAAATGTAAAATGTAATTCTCTAGGCCTCGCGCTGGCTATAGACCCCACCTGCCCCCAGGGGGGATTTCGTACATTATAATTTCTAGATACTACATTATATAAGCCACAAAATGAAATATGTTAGCCCTCTGAGAGTGGCAGTGTTAGCGGGAAACATCATGTTACATACGTTACCTGCAAAATAACATTAAATTTTCCTGAAAATGCCTCCAACATGACATATTCAGACTTTTTTTGAAGTCTGGCACAGGTTTAAGAACTTCTTATAACACAGTTACATAATTTTAGCATTTATTTTGTAAATGTCTTGAGTTTTTGCCGTTGTATATGTTACTTAGTGTTTCATATGTTATTTCCAAGTATCAGTATGGCAGTTATTGACTATACATGTATTACATCCATCAGTGAATGTAGTAAATCTATAAGGCTGCTATTCAAATGAATTAAAGTTTCTTATTATGGTGTCTTACACTATTTTACAGCCCAGGTTACATATGTTACTCTATGAATACCATTAAACGTTCAAGATACGGTCTCAAACACGACCTGCTTGTACGTATTGGCATGCTGGCACAGGTCCATGCACTTCTTTTTACTCTGGCTCATTTGCTGGGGAAGTAACTCAAAACATAAACTACCATAAACCATCTTTTCTTTTATAGAGACATCAAATATAGTTAACATAATACTCACGGAAAGTTTGTAAGATACAGTGCAATGTGCGAGTTACAACTTAAAAGATCATAGAAACCCCATCAGGTAGAAGTTATAGAGCAAATCTTCGTATATTATCAAAGGGTTTAAAGAATTTTCCTAAACAGCATATTAATCCTCTATCAGATCATCTTGCAAAGATTTTGCAATATGCTAGTATTCTGGTAATGGCACCATTACCTTGTAACAGCCAATTATATATATTACCCATCAACACCTTTGATAATTTTAGTAAATGACATGACATCTGAAAATTGCAAACCATAAGGTAAGATTTACAAAGTGGCTATATCATCCACATAAGCTATTTTTGCATCACAGATACGGACCTTTGAAAACAAATATTCACCCCAAAGTGTTACGTATGTTACTTTTTTCATTATTCCTATAGAAATGATTTATGAAACTAATATAGTTTGATATTTTTTTTCAAATGTGAACGTGCTTACTAACTCATTTTGTACTAAAGTATGTTTATGTACCTTTTGGAAACTGCAAATATTATTTTTTATATGGCTCGAGTTGTTGTCTTTTGAACATGGTAACCCCATATCACATAACATGTAAAATATAACTCTATGGCTCTTTCGTTAGGGTACAATCAAGTTTTCTTTCACCCAGAGGTACTTGATTTCCTTCCCATTTATTTTACACACATTTTGTCCATATCTGAATAGGCTCACTTGTTTTCATGGGAAATACTTGATAGTTCAATCTCTGTATGTACATCTTAAGGACAGAAAAGCAGGGTGGAGGTAATCTCATGTTCATGCCATTTGAAATAGTCAGTATATGTGTATGGCTTTGGTACTCTTTTCAGAAACATGTCGTACTGCAGCTTATTCACAATTACATTAATAGCACATGTTAGGGCTTCATATCACCGATGAGTGCCTAGAGCAATTCTTTATTTGTTTTCCTACCCTGCTTAGAATGTTGATGAACTATTGGGGGAGGGGTTCTCTATCAGTTTGGTAGGAACAACCTTTCCGTGGTACTAACACATTGGCACATTGGTAGTGTCACAATCTGTTAAACAGTGTATTACTGTAGATATCTCCCCCCATATCCTTGCCAATGTTGTTGACATTCAGAAGGAGCACCTTTTGTTGCATACACCAGTGTTGAACAAAACACCCAGGTAATGATAGTTCTCTATCAGTATATGTGTACATGGAGATGTTAGCCCTCTGAGAGTGGCAGCGTTAACGTGTAACATTTGTTTCCTTCCCATTTATACTGATAGAGAACCCCTCCCCCCACTAGAAATTTAAAACTTTATAGACTGCTGCCATTTATACTGATAGAGAACCCCTCCCCCCACTAGAACGTTTCTAAGACGTTTCTGAGACTTTATAGACTGCTGCTTATACATTGTTTATATTTATAAGTGACAAAACCAACATGCCCTGCCTTTAGTGCCTGGTTGAATATTGGTGCCATCAGATCCTTGAAGTTGACAGGAAAAGCTATTATGCTCTGTAGTTATGGCATTAACATCAAAGTTATGTGCAGCACTATATGGCCAATCTAATGTTGGTTCAATGTGTGATTGCACGCCATGCAGAAGTTTGGACTTGGCAGTTTTGGTGGAAATTCTATCAGGAGTTGACAGTGACCAAAGTACAGGTCCCAGAAGGAACCGAAGTGTCAACTCAAGGTCAACAATATGTCCAATAGAAAGACGTCATGCTGACCAAAGACGCTCAGTTAAGCCCTTAGCTGGCTGTTTATGTTTTGTAAATTGGACAATATCTTCTTGCTTGACCTCGCAAACCTCAAAACTTTATTAGCTTGTAGCATTTTATGGGGTTGTGAAAGACAGATTTTTTTAACTAAAAGTGATTCAATGCAGTCTGCAACAGCCTTCCTGCCAATGTCATCAGCCTCAATAGATATTAGCTCTGCCAGGCTTAGCAGGAACACCGAAAGACAAAAAAGCACAGTTCATTGTCTTCAAAACTAGAACTAAAAGGATTGGTGAAGCCTGAAACTGCCTCTAGTATTCGTATTTCATTTCTGTGCATTTAAGAGTTGTTTCAATATATTGAGCTCTGATGTGATGAGTAATACACCATTCCATCTGTAGTACGAAGCATAGTTCTAGTTGCTGAAGCCTATAATACCTCTTTATTGTTTGCCTCATAGTTATCTCAAAAGCATTTCTCAAGCAAAGAACCAATGGTCATGTCACAATAAACCCATTTTGTTCGAGAAGTTCTTTGCATCTGCGATGTGTATCAGATAAATTTATATGTGTAATCAGTTACACAGGTACATATTGTGCTTAGCCTGTTGTGATTGTTTGCAATTAACATTGGGAATAATGCATACAGATAGTGCTGACATGCAATTCAAATGTGTTTTCTTTGAAGCCCTAATCAGTGTGAACACCATCTGAATTATATCCATATACCCTGCCCAGAACTGAGCTGTCACTTTTTTTAGATTCTCTGACAGACTTTACATGTATAGTCAACAACTGCTATACAGATACTCAGAATAGCTTATGTATCATTTGGTAACACACATAACAGTTAAAAGCTCGGGGCATTTATTAAATGAATTCTTAAAATAGGTAAACCTTGTTAGGAGAAGTACATAAACCTGTGCCAGCATGCAAATAAGTATAAACAGGGCTTGTTAAAGACATTAACTAGAATGTTTAATGCTATTTTGAAGGTAACATACATAACATGGGCCTGAAAAATAGTGAAAGCGACAATTATAAAGAACTTTAAATCATTTAAGTAGCAGTCTTATATATTAACTATATTCTGTGACAGATGTAATACAAGTATATTCAATAAATACCATACCGATACTCTGAAATAACACAGGAAACATTAAGTAACGTATATAACGGTAATAACTCAAGATATTTATAAAATTAATGCGAAAAATATGTAACTGTGTTATAAGAAGATCATAAACCTGTGTCAGCATGCAAATATGTACGAACAAGTCATGGTTGAGACATTATCAGGGACATTTAATGCTATTTTGGGGGGTAACGTATATAATGTAATGTTACACGTTAACGCTGCCGCTCTCAGAGGGCTAACATCTTTTATTTTGTGTCTTATATAATGTAAGTTCAGAAAATCATAGTGTACAAAATTCCCCCTGGGGGGGGGGGGAGGGGGGTCTATAGCCAGCTTAAGGCCTATATACAATTATATATTTTTTTCCAGAAAAAACGGAAAAAATCAAGGTTTCACCAATAAGCTTTGGCAGGGTCAGGTTACCCTAAACACAGGTATTTGTTTTTAATTTGGCCCTACTCGCAGATGCGATATGTAGCAATATCTCGTACACTGTCCCGTATATCAGTTATGTCATGGCATGTTATTAGTTATACCTAAACATGGAGAATTCAACAAAACACTGCACGTCACACACACAAACCAAATGGTATAGTTCTAGTATCTTATCTTGCGTTTCTTGTCTTTGGGCGCTGTGTTTTGATACACATCAATTCTTTTTCTTTTTTATCTTCGTTTCCGCTTCTCTCATGTAAGTATCTCGTCCTGGCGAGGGATGTGTCATATGTCTTCTCTTAAAAGGTTTTGCTTTCTCTTTTTCCAACTTGGCCAGTAATTTAGCTACTTCCTTTGCTTTAAACATGGCATCGGTACGCTGTACAACTAAAATTATAAGAATACTGTATTTATTGGATGGAGAAGATGTCTTAAAAATATCCACTCAAAAACTCTATTTTTAACACAAACTCTAGTTGCAGGGTGCCCACTAGCGGCTGGGCAGACGGTTTCGGCCGAAGCGGGCAAGTGCCGCGGTTAGGGTCGTATAGGCTATATATTGCACGAGATTTTGGTACTTATCCCATATGCACAAAACACTGGCGTAGTTCCCATTACGTAGTTACGCACGTGCGTAAAAATAGCAGCATTCAAGGGAGGTCACCTTATTTGCTAAAAGTGATTTCCATGCCATAGAGAACTGCTTTTAAAAGAAAGAATACGCTCCCTCTGGGAGCAAATTATTTCCTTTAAGAGAAGCTCCCATTATTAAAAGGGACGCAGTTGAAAAGAGTCGTCGCTTGGTCCAGTAGTCTCCCTTTGGTGTGTTCTGGCTACGCCATTGCAAACGCCTCTTATAAACGCCTATTTTTATTTTTGTAGGTTGGTGAGGGGAGGAAAGATCCAAATACCACAATCTGATTAAATATGTTCTTAAAAGGGTATCCTTTGGAAGCAAAGACTGCACCAAAGAACTGAAACTAGAGTGTGCATATTTCCTGGGCCAGACTAGCTAGTTTCTGCCATTTAGGCTTCATCAGTGACCCTCTAATAGTTTCAAAGTTCCACAATGAAAGCCATGATCCCAAAGGAAAAGAAAATAAAATCTACACTATAGTGAAGGGCAGGGAGACGTTCTACCGCCGCCACACAGTCCCAGTCACCAGCTGTAGTGAAGTCAAATATGTTCTTAAAAGGGTATCCTTTGGAAGCAAAGAATGCACCAAAGAACTGAAACTAGAGTGTGCATAGAGTAAAACCCGATCTAGTCACAGCTACCGGCGGACATAGTAAGCTCACTTTTCTTACTCGAAACTTACTTTTCCATGGAGCACTTTATTTTGCAGCTTTTCTCTCACGGTGGGTATCCAAAACTTGCTACAGGCAAATTTTCAATATCCTAGCTAGTGTCTGTATCTAGTAATACCTCCTGTTGTGGACAGACAGAGAGTTGCTGCCAGAAGCCATAAAACAACTGGTTAAATTACGAGTTAAATGCATTTGTCTGCCGCTTTTTCACGTCATGTTACTAACGGCGCTTAACTTGTCATTCAGAAGATGTAAACAAATCTTGTAAAGTTTAATAAAAAATAAAGAGAACAATTAAGAATTATAATCTCAAAATATGGACTGTTATGGCACTGACTTACGTTACCGTTAATTATTCATTACAAAGTTCCGGAATTTAACTGTCATGCCATCATAAATTGGACTCGTGGGACATATTTATGGGCTGGATACAGTGAAACAGGTTCAAGATTGGATCAGTACCGGTGGCACTAGTAATCGCCCCGTAATTGTAAGACAAATCAAGACTTTTCTTGTGTCAAGATACCGTAGATTATGATAAAAAATTAACAATCGGTTTGGAAGAGTTTGAATCCAGTGTGCCGAGTCGCAAAAACCTTTATTTAAGATGAACAGTCACATATCAGCTACACTACTGCGCATTTGGTTTTCGCTGCCTAGGAAGGGCAATATTTTAGGGTTAAAACCCGAGACTTCGAAACTCTAGGTGCTTTATGTGCTGCTTCAGCGTGTTGGATGGGATTCATTTATTCATGAATTAATTAATTTATTTATATTACTTTTCACAACGTCATATGCAATGAGCTTTGGCATTATACATTAGTTTATTTTATGGTTCTGTGTCAGGGCGCGGTGATTTCAACAGCATACCACAAAGGGAGACTTAAAAGTCTGTGCACTTAAAAGACTACAGCCGATCGCAGGCACACGATATTGATTTCTTATTGAATAATGGTTGAATATTGATCAAACCATTTTCAAGGGTTACTCAATATTTATTCAAAATCTTCATTTCCGGGTTGAAATACCAAGGGTGATTCAATACTGATTAAACAATTAGCGATTCAATATGTAAAGCTAAATGTGTATTCAATACTGAATCAATATTACAAATCCGATTTGAGAGCAAATGTTTTTTAGAAAGGTAAAACAATATAGATTCAATAATTATTCAATGTAATTGCTCAATGTTGATTCACAAAGCTTGATTCAATGTTGATTCAATACTGACTCAGAATCGGCAAATCAATATGGAATTCCTTATATGTATTTAATATTAAGTCAATATTACTATTTCAATTTTACGATGGCTGTATTTTCTATAAATAGAGTAATGTATAGTCAACGTTTATTCAACAATTGATTAAGTGTTGATTAAATTACGATTCAGAATTAGCACATCATAGATGTTTTTAATATTCAAACCATAATATATATTTACGAGTGATGTCCCTTAGGGGCAGGATGTTTATATTTTCGTAAGACTTTTGATAATATATATACTGACCCACACTTCCAACGCAAAATGTTTCAGGAATGTAACTTTAATAAATATACGAGGTCTTGCCGAAGTCATGTACCGTTCAGGGGTTATGCCAGAAATTCACCCAATCTGGTTATGATTAGTTTAAACTTTTATTTCATTTTTGTATAACAATATGTGTACATATAATACAATAACTTCACATACATATCATTTCGAAATACAAAAAAAGGGATTCAGAAGAAAGTCTTTTGACTTTTGTAAATCTGTTTCCCAGCTATTCATATTAAAAATACAATAGACGTATGACTTGAATTGACATTAGAATGTAAAGACAATACAGCAAAAAAACTGGATAATTCGAACTGGAATTATCCAGGTTTAGATGTATATATTGTAATGTCAAAACTGCTGTTTAATACAAAGCATGAATTTCGACTTTTGCGAAGGGGAATGAATATTTTACAAATTACAGTTATCTTTGTCGTCTCCACGGGGGTTGGAGATGAGTAATTCTATGGGGGTAGGGGGGTGATGGTCATTGCCTCTATGTACCCAGCTTGCAGAATAGTCGTCAAACCAACTAATTGTGAATGTACCAGTATTTTGAATAATATGATATTGTTGAGGACATTGTGATATGATTTTTGCAAATGTGGTGTGATATTGGAGCATCGCTATATGTATACACAAACGTATTTTAAATGTTACTATAACTGCAGACATTGAGGTATGTTTCATACAAATGCAATGGGTTATTGGAACATTAATATGTATATTCAAAGCGTTTTGACTTAATTATAAATGCCTGTACTGCTTCAAATATCTGCTTGTTTTGATCAAAAGTAAGTGATATATCACCACAGAGTAGAACGTTAAGATTAGGTTGACAGATATCTGACACTGAGTTTATTAAGTCTCGTCTAAGGTCTGTGAACTGATGACATACAAATAAGAAATGATGAGTATCTTCTATATCACCACAAGTACAATAGGGACTATCAACTATATTTTTTGAATGCAGGTGTTGACGGAGAGGACTGCATGCAGTTCTTAGTCTAGCATGATAGATTTGACCAAGTCTTTTACCCGTGTTATAGTATCGGGGTGGTGTGATCAAGTTAGGATTCAGTCTATTTTTTAAAATGTTAAGGCTTGGAGAATTGCGAGTTTGCTCTGGAAGTTCATTCCAATCGCGGACAGCAGAGGGCAAAAAAGATGTATAGTAAAGACGAGAATTCGTATGCAATGTTTGTAGATCTGAAGAGTTACGTAAAGGGTATGTTGACACACTGCCAACAGTAGCAGGCACAATAGACGCAAGATAATCAGGGCAAAGTCCATTTTTCATTTTATAAAACATTGTTAGCTTATGAGTTTTCCTTCTTGATCCTAGTGTTTCCCAACCTGTTTCCGTATGTAGAGAATCGATGGAGGCTAACTTAGTTGCACCAGTAACTATTCTAGCAGCTTCATTTTGGATTTTGTCAAATTCATTTGATTCATATTGTGTGCAATTATTCCACACAACGTCAGCATATTCTAGAAGTGGACGTATAAAGGAGAAGTAGATAGTCTGAAGAGATTTCCTGTCTAGTTGAAATTTTAGTTTACGCATTGTATTGATTCGCTTCCATGCTTTGGATTTGACTAGTTCAAGATGTTCATGCCAAGTGCAATCATTTGAAAAGATGATACCAAGGTGCTTATGAGAGTTAACTTCGGCAATTTGGGTTTGATTCAACAGAACTGGAGGATGATATGGTTTATTACATTTCCTAGAGAGGAGGATCCACTCTGATTTTATAGGATTAAATGTCACTAGCCATTTTTCTGCCCAGCGATGGATTTTCGCCAGATCCAAATTTAACTGTTCAGCAGCCTGTATGGGTCATCAACAATGATATACAAGCTAGTATCGTCAGCAAAAAGCCTAATAGATGAGTTGATGTCTACAACAATGTCATTAATATATAAGAGAAACAAGAGAGGTCCAAGAATAGAGCTTTGAGGAACTCCAGCTTTAACTGAAGTCCAAGAAGAATTTACACCAGGTAAAACAACCCGTTGTTTCCTGTCAGTTAGATAATCAGAGAACCAAGTCAGCAACGATCCAGAAACACCTGCAGATTTGAGTTTAAAAAGAAGACCTTTGTGCCAAACTCTATCAAAAGCTTTACTTATATCACAGAATATGGGGCGAACTTCCTTACCCTCATCAAGAGCTTTACAGAATGTGTTGTAAATATCTATTAACTGATTTACAGTAGAATCACCTGGGGCAAAACCGGATTGAAAGGGTGTAATGACGTTATTGTCTCGAAAGAAGTTGAAAAGGTATTTATGCACAATTTTTTCCAAAACTTTGCTGACTGTACTTAGAAGAGAGATTGGCCTGTAATTGGACACATCAGATGGGTCATTTTTCTTATGGATAGGTGTAACATTAGCCTGTTTCCAAATATGTGGCACACTTCCAGAACTTAGAGAGAAGTTAAAAAGATCAGAGAGAGGAGGGGCAAGTGGTTAAGCAAGTTCTTGGAGAAGTCGATTATTTATAAGATCAGGTCCAGCAGCTTTGCCAGTAGGAAGTGATTTTAATGTGTCTCTGACCTCTTCAGGTGTAACAATGATAGAGTCTAGTTTGTATGTGGTATTAGTCACTGTTTGAGGAAGGGTTGCTTGACTTTCGTCTAACAGAGTTTGCTCAGTGAAAAAAGTGTTCAAGATATTTGCTTTATCCTTTTCCTCAGTGTAGATCTGTCCATTCTTGTTCAATGGTGGTATGACATCAGCCTGCTCAGGTTTAATAAAGTGTTTAAATGTTTTCCACCAGTTATTCTGTTTGGTGTTCGGACTTGCCAAATTTTCAGTTAACTTACTTAATACTTCTTTTTTTGATTTACGAATTTCGCTTGTTACTAGATTTTTAAACTGTTTATATGTTTCAAAGTGGTTAATATTATTAGATCTCTTGTATTTGTTGTATAGTCTTTTCTTTTTCCTTATGAGTTTCTTGACGTGTGTTGTTAACCAGGCGGGGTCAGTTTTGCGTGTATTTATTAACCTGTTAGGCACATGCTTATTTGCAAGGGTAGTTATTCTTTCAGTGATGGTTATGATTGAAAGGGAATGATTGACTGATAAAGTTCTGCTTTCATTTTATAAATATGTGTTTTAATTTTTGATAAAATTGCGTTACAATAGATGGAGCAATATATGTTATATTTAAGGTTCAGTTTGTTTTTGCGTTAGAAGTGTGGTTCAGTATACTATACTGAAGGACTTTAAAAACGCACCACCTGCTTAAATGCTTATTTATGTCAAAATTTTGATATTTTCATTATGTGAAAAATACAATTGACAAGTTCCGTCATTTAGCTTGCATTCAATAAGAAAATAGAAACGCTGTGGCTTATGCTTGCCGTGACGTCACGTTAATCCTGAGACAACTCAAATTCAAAAAGTCACAGAGTCCCCATACCTTCCATTATGAACGAAAAAAAGTTTTCAAACCAAGGTTTGTTCTTGAAAGCAAAAGGAATGAAAAAATCAAATCATGAAGTTTTAGGCCTCTGGCAACGTTCATTACGTCTACATGACGTCATTGATTTTTGACATAATTGGCCGTTTATATCCTAAGGATCAGGAATAATAATAAAAAATTGTGGCCAAAAGATACTCTTTAATCAGTTGCATGAAAGACAAAAGTATCGCGACATGCGCGGACGTCACCCGCCTGTTATTGATGTTTGAAAATTTAAGACTGACGTTAGCAAAGAAACGCTGCGAGTGGGAGTGTAATAAAACGATTATTTCTGAAAACTTTTGTGTTTTTCCATTTGTTAAGACATCTGGCTACCACCTAAAAGTGTTTGTTTTCAAATTGAGTCAAATTCACATTGGTCAGACGGCAATTGTTGAAAAACACGTTTGTCGATATTACGTCAGAATGAACAGCATGAGGAAGTCGAAATAATGGCAAATCATGGTCCATTTTGCTAGAGGATAAAAAATGATAAAGAAAACATCCTCAAATTAATCATGTGGAACAGACAAAAATGCAAAATGGTACGTTTTTAAAGTCCCTCAGTATATTTCTTGTAAATGGTGCATTGTGCGTGGTATAGTGACATTGCTATCGGATAAATAAGATATTTGGACACACAGGGCTGCTGTACATGTAAGTGACTTAAGAGCTTGAATCTCGCTAAACCTTGAACCACGAATATACATTACACACTCAGGTACCCTAAAAAACACTTACTAAACCTACGCTCGAAAGAAAAAAGTACAAAAGCCAAACTTTGTCATAGCTAGACTCGCTATACTTATGATACGCGTCACTACTGAGCTTTGGCGCTGATGTATTGGCTGTTTCACTGTGCATAGGAAGTGCAAGTTCCAACTTAGAACTCTGAAACAAGTACCAATGAACCTCGTCATTCGTTTAGTATTATTTTGCCTGCTCGATGCGGAGGGAATAGAATCTAATCATTGGCCTCAAACTGGATCTACCTGTGATAATAGTTCTCCAAGAGGCAGCCAGAATAATCGTGGTTGTGGTTGCAATGGCCGTGGAAGTCGTCAAGATTTATATCAACGATGCTTTTTCGGATACATCCACCCTATACCTTACGTCGAGCATCAAGATCACAAAATCAACCATCAGTTATTTGTTAACCGTCAGTGAGCTCTTGGCTTACAGGCTCCCAGACTCAGATTCAACCGGGCGAATTGAGTAGAACCGATCTCACAAAAACAAATGCACAGACTTGGGCGATATGGATTTAGCCAGCGTGACGTCAGAACAACTGACAGAATCTGATGATAATTTCAGCGAGAATAATACCACGTGAATACTGTTAGAGATACGTAAAGATGTCAAGAAGATGAACAAAAAATTCGACCACTTGGAAACATCGGTTCACCAACTAAAACGTGACAGCAAAATTTTGAAAGATCAAAATGTGCGCCTTATGAAACAGGTCAGCGAATTCAAATCATCTGTATCAAAATTAGAATCGCAAAATAAAGAACAGGAGATGAAAACAGAGTGCTAAGTAGCGCAGTCCAGACGTGACAATCCACAGTTTTATGGGTTCGGTGATAAAAGTGATGAATCTTGGGAAGAATCGGAGAACAGAGTGCAAAATTACATCGATGAACACCTTAACATTGATGAAGACCAAATCAAAAGACCACATCGTATCCGGCCAATGGAGCAAGCAAGAGGCTTGTTTTGCACATGCGACTCGGGTACGACACGCTGTCAATTACAACACCAGTGTCACAACTGGCGAACGAATTCAATACAACAATATCGCTTATTTGGTTGAGCAGTATTAAATCCCTTGAGGTTGGAGTATTGGCTATCTAACCAAGTGTCTATAATGTTAAGAAGCTGGTGAGTATGACCTTGCCCCAAGGCTAGAAAACTTTTTTGCGGCGGCTTTGCCGACGCTCTATTATCGCTTTGAACCTAAATTTTATGTAAATTTTCGCCAATCAGAAGTATTCTTAAATTGTAATATTCATCACACCAGCTAGAAAACAATGCCCTCATTGGTTAATACTCAGACTGACCACACGATCTTATTATGTATGCAATTTAACTTGAAAATTTCCATGTAAATGGCCGAGAACCAGTCTGTGCACTAGTCCTAACAATGGCCATTGATCTGGAATATAGGTCAACTCCCGCTGTACAGCATTTCTAATTTGCTTTATTACCATTCTTTGCATGCCTTGCTTAATTGCACATAGTAAACAAGTGCAATATAAAATAACTCACTAAATCCTAAAGGACGTTAACAGCATAATGTAAAGCAAATCTTTGTATTTTTTATTCAAGCCATGGTTTCCCATATCAAATGCGTTACACGATTATAGTCTGTATCATAAATTTTGACAATAGGTCTAGTCCATTTCTAAAACAAATATAACAAGTGTATTTATTTCGTTACATTACAAGGGCGTAAAATTCATTGCGAATTAGAGAGTAACCTCGGGGTTCAGGCGAGTAAATACGTGCAAAGCTTGCTCTGATCGGCAAATCCATGTTCTTACAAGGACAGTGTAGCTATAGGCAGAGTCTCTTTAATCAGACAACATGGTGCGTTAAAAATAGACAGCCAAAAAACCCACGTTGTATTGTCTATTAATAGCGCTTAACAAGATACGTCTTTTTAAAAAAAGATGTATCTTAAAAAAAGAGGTTATAATGGGGATGGATATTTAATGTAAATAATGGCACATAATTTCCTACAATTTTAATGTTTCCGCAACCCACAATCCTACACTTAGACTCAGATCAACCTGCTCAGCTGTACATGTATCAGCGTATTTGCTATTTCCTTTAGGAAGATGACAAGCACAAGCTCTAGTTTCTTTAACTACATGTATGTCAGACGAACATGTATCATATAAGGCTAACTTGCAAACAGCCAGCACAAAATGTCGGGTCACTACTGGGAGCTAGTCAATCAGTTTTTGAGTCTACATGCATTTATTCCCTGACCCCGGCTATGGCGAGGTGCCACAGGAAATAGAAAGGTTATAAGAGTTAGTCCCACCTAAAAGCGATTTGGTATATTAGTATTTTTCTGTAAATAGAGACATTCATATATATGTAAATAGAGTGGTGGAAGTGTAATGAAAACAACTCCAAGTTGAAATCCGAGACAGGCAGAATATAGCCTATGTGACAACAGCAACAACAATATGGCATGTTTTTTTCAGGGTTTTCAGTTTGTTTCAGTACATACTTTTATCGTCAAAATCTCTTGTTTTCTTAAAAACTTTAGGACTAATAACATTGTTCCCTAGCCTTTGCTGCTGAAGTGCCTAAAATTTGTAACGATTCAGATGCATATCGCTCAGCGAAAAGAGCACCAAGCAAAAGAGAGACCAGAAATATAACCACAACTTCCAAATTCGCTGGTTTTAGATGGAACATCCTTTTCCAGCATGCAAAGACAGGGGGTATAAGGGGATTTCGTCATTTAGTTGTGTTAAAATTGTAAGTATTTGAGAGCCGCCGAATATCTTTTTTAAAGATATTTCTTGTTCATACTCAACTCATCTGATCATGAAATTTGGCTGTTCATAAATGTTAAAATGACAACAATTGTTGATATTTTAACATTTATTAGCATGATAATACAACATCTGAGAGACTTTAAGCAATAAACTTCTTTATTTTGATGGTACTTTAGTGTTTATGAGCAGTTTAAATTCCGTGCTCAGTTGAGTTGAGTAATAAAAAGTTGTATAACCTCGTGGCCAGGAAATGCTACAATCATAGACTAAAAGTTAAAGTACTGTGATAAAACAAAGAAAAAGGCTCCTTATCCACAGACAGTCAGAGCTAAAGAATACATATAGTCGAGTCACCATGGGCCCAGCCAAAGACAAACATCACGTGATGACACAAGTTCTGCAGACAGCGATTAGTTTGTGAGTTATCAGCCGGCAAAGCTCGCAAACATAAAGTACATTCCTACAATAAATCAAACAAACTTACCGATCATAGAAAAGATAAAACAAATGCATAAAAGTGTTAATGAATTCATCTTTTGCAGCTGTTCCCAGGTGATCGAAAAGTGAATCTTGTGTTACATGGACGCTAAGTATCAAGCTTCAAAACGAAAGATAACACTACTGTGTTTAACTTTAATACCATCAAATAACATGCGTGTCATATGAGATTGAATAAAAAAACAAACCAGACGAAAACCGTTATACATGTAATATACAGATCTTATTCCTGAAACAGCCGCACAGTGTAAGTTTGGCTTGTATTTAAACTAGTAAGCGCCATAAATATTAGGACGCTACATGTTTTGACCCGTCAACACCTTAATGTCAAATAATCAGCCTTTATTTGAAAATGATTTCGAACGTCTCAAGTAACCAGGCATGTTATTTTATATAACAGTTTACATTGTAACTTTTTGTCTACTCATTAAATATTTATTTTAGTAGTCTGCTGATTTTTCCCAAAATCAACATTTGTTTCAAAAACTCTTCCAGGAATACCATCAGAGTGTCAAACAGTTGGGATTCACATCAGGCTCGACGTTTTTTGGGCCCGATCTAGCTATCAGCAGATGATACAAGTATGTAAATAAAGAGTTAAAGGAGACAGCAACACAGAAAGCAAGTGACTTTGAAATGCCAGTCCCGATTAAACCATCCAATCTGCAGCAAACCCGATCAAAATCAGATGTAAAATAAGAAAGTCATAGCAATCCGAAAATATTTTTTTGACTTCTAATAAGCCAATGGCGACCGCCATTTTGTATATTAAATTAACTCCCTGTAATTTTGAAAAGCCAATAAAATTCGCAATTTCATCGCAAACTGTACAGATTTTTTCAAATCTACTGTTTTCAACAGAAGAATCAATAAAAATGCAAACAAAATTGTAATGAAGAAACTAGTTATTCTGTTTATGCATATTTAATTAGGGCTGTGTGACGCCCCTTAACCTTAAAATGGCTGCCCTCCATAGCTTTTTATTCTCTATTTAGTGGAGCAGGAAATATCTGTTTTTTAGACAATCATGCACCTCCAGATACAAGCATGAGACTTTCAGATCATGTTCTTTAAACCTTTCTTGTAAATATTTTCTCGTTAGCCATCGCAAATTTTTCCATAATCAAGATGGCGAAACGGAAACTTCA
The DNA here is from genome assembly GCA_964019695.1 of Loripinus fragilis. NCBI lineage: Eukaryota > Metazoa > Mollusca > Bivalvia > Lucinida > Lucinidae > Loripinus > Loripinus fragilis. Next base: position 32,118,581 of record OZ026514.1, read on the forward strand.
AGATGGCAGCCAAATTCATATGTTAAGCAGAGCGAACCTGAAAAAAAGAAGGCACATGCAGATATAAGCATGAAACTTGGTAAAAATGTTCATGAGCATGAGTAGTTTGAATATTTATCCTTAGCTAATCGAACTTCGCCTATTTTCAAGATGGCGGTACTCAAATCTAAGATGACCGCCGCAAAAAGTCAGATCTGGAAATGAAGTTTTAACATAAAGCAATGCAACTAAACACATCTAAAATGGTATAAATGGATGAAATATATCATAAAATAATATTGGTTATCCTGAATCAGCCATAGTTGAATATTAAATAATTAGTTTTAAATGGGACGGAAATGGGGGGGGGGGTAAATAAACTGACTAAATGCAGTGTTGTCGGCAAACAACGGTAAAATGCAAATATATGTCGTTTGCGCTACAATCACATTATAAGTTATGAATTAAATAAGTACCAGAAAAGCAATTAACAGGAACTGGAGCAATCAAAAGCCACACCTCGCTCTTAAAACCAAAATAATAATAATAATTAAAAAATACAAATAGACCAAAATACAATAAGAACAAATGGCCAATCAAGTGGGCAGCTGTTTCTCAAAAGGTGGCCACTGAGCAACCCAAACAGAACGAACTTAAAGTGTAATGAACAAACATAAGGCGAATCATCACCAAAACTGACACCAAAACAGATACCTATTATAATTAATGTAGGTAAGATTTAATGGTCAGATGAAATAAATTGGGGATCTTTAAAGGAAATGTGAATAAATTGAATAAAATTAGATCTTTGTCGAACTCCTATATTTTTAAGTAAAATCATAAAAAAGAATACTGGACAAGGCATATTGCGTGGAACAATGTAATAATAGAGGTAAAGATAAGGAATCGATATAATCAAGTATCGCACCTGACCCAGGATACCACATGTGAAAGTGACAAATACACAATTTAACATCACAAACGAGAGCCAAGTGGTCAGCTCTTTCCCAGCAGGTGACCACAAGGCAGCAATGAACAGACCCTGCTACCAGTAGCATTTCCAATTAGTTACCCCTTGTTGACTGGTCACAAAAGCTCAAGTGGTAGAGCGTCCGTTTCCAGAGCTGGAGGTCGCAGGTTGAAAAAAAACCCCAGCCGTGTCACACTAAAATGGTTCAAAAAAGAACCAATTGCCACATTGCTTGGTTCTGGATGGATTTTCTTATCTTACTCACTACGAACACAACTAACATTCTGAAATAACTACTTAACTAAAAACAACAACGAAAATTTGCTTCCCAGTACTTGGTTTACCGAATCCCATCTGGTGTCTCCTCGGTGGTTGAGATGTATCAATAGAGAGAAAGATTAGAGTTTTTTGAATGATGAATTATGAAGCTCCAGTTGCATAGGGAGGTTACCTAGCTGTCGTGGCGCTATGATTATGATCAATATTATCAATATTATACTATAATAGTGTTTAACTCCTTTTGAAGTAAGGATGAATTAACCTCTCCTTTTTCCATAATTGATGATCTCATTTGATTCATACTTTGAGGACCCTCAAAATGCATATTACGTACTGGTGAAGGGCGTGTATTGAAGTTTTCTGGCAAACGGCAGCAGCCCAACATATATAACTCCTACCTACCTACCCTAACTTACCTTACCTTACCTATCTTAACCTTGGTTTTCAACCTACGACCTCCATTTCCGGAAGCGGATGCCCTACAACTTAAGCTATCCTGACAAGTCTACAAGGGGGCTTTATTATGGGAAGTGCTTTTTATAGTAGGCACTCCCACCATGAAGATTGTTCCACCACAACAAGAGGAGTTTGTGAATGTAAAACAAGCATACTAAAGAACCTACTGCACTGGTTATCAATGTATTCTTCCTTTGAGACCGGTCTCTGTCAGAACAAGAAAATTTCAGTACCTTGAATATGTCCTTGTGTAACTTATAATCTAGACGATTGTGTTATACATGTAGTAAGATGGGCTGCATACCCTGCCTCAAAACATTGAGCACTGCAATTATAGCCTGGCATATCTGCTTTGCTGTCTCCTAATTGATCAGACGCAGGTGTAGCACCATCTGAGACTGAAGAGTCATGTATCATTGCCTCTAGTGACACATAAACATGGCTTGCACACAAAGTGGCATCAGCCTTTCCTGTATATTTATCAGTCTTTGCAGTGTACATGTTAGCAATATCAGCGAGATATTACTGTTGACTTAGAAACAGGTAGAGTCTATGCTCGATAAGTTAAGTATTTGGTCACATTATGGTACTTTATTCACCTCATTGGACAAATATAGGGGTTTCTTTCATATACTTCTAACTGTAAATCTGTTTCGTCGCCCTACTCGTATTGAGCACGAACTATAGTTGACAAGCAAAGAAGGAGCAAATCCATCCACAGCGTATGTTTTGGAGTCAAATTTTGACTTATTAGCGTCTTATAATTAGGCTTTAACGCATTTTTCTATTCTTGTCGCCATCATATAATATTACTTGTATCGTTATTATTATCATTTTTTATCATTATCTCAATTAATGATAGGCCTAAATGAAAACATGTGTGGTTCTTTTTTCATGCCACAGAAATAGGGTAGGTAGGTAGGCTCTAACATTAAATTAAGACATAACATTAAAACATGACGACGGCCAAAATATTATTCTACTGACTATTAAATAGTGCATATGGAAAATAGTAAGTGAGTATGATCAGGAAATACCACAATCACAAACTGCAGACAACCCCGTGGCACCGTGAGGAAGAGCTGATCAACCATCACGAGACATCAGGAAGACAAATTAAGCATAGCAATCAGCTCTCTCTTCCCCATCAAGATGATTGCAATACTAGAATGGACATAAAGTAACGTACAACAAAACATAGAACAATTACAGACTCCCACAATGGGAGTTACAAGAAACAAAAAGTCAACAACAACAACAGAACTACCATCTTAGAACGGACAGCAGCCTAAGCCACTGGGGGGGGGCTTAAATGCATTTTACTGGTACCAAATCTTCGCCCTAGATTCTGCTGTTGTTGAAGTATAAGAAATGTTCAGCTCGCATCGAGGCCATCTAACTAATGCAATGTATCATCACGGAAAAACACTCTAATCAAATTACTACACCATGATGAAACAAAGAAAAGGGCTCATGACTCACAGATAGTCAGAGCTAAAGAAAACCTCAAGTTGAGCCACGGTTGGTCCAGCTACAGATAAGCATCAGGCACCAACCCACCGATTGAAGCTTTACGTCAGAGCTATCATAGAGTCTGAGGCCTGACCCACCGTCATGCAATTAAAGAGGAAACCATAGCTATAAACCCTGATTGGGTTTAAAACAAGGCATGCAGACTGTCGCATGATATCCAAGTTATATCCAACCCTTATTTAATATAGTATCTGAGTCTGAGTGAACACATTTTAAATGTATTATAAAAAGGCCAAATTGAAGTAACTACTCTATTTTAAGTCCAAAATCTTTATATGGTAGTTAGTTCAGGAAATTATTTAAACGAGTATCGTTTAACACAGAAAACCACTTCAATATTCTCCATATGCCTGTTTTAGTTTTTTCCCAAAGGAAATCTATCATGCAAGACTGAGAACAGGCTGTAGTACCTTACGTCTCCATCTCTACTCAAAAAACATAATAGAAAATCCTTTGTGTAACTGTGGTGAAATTGAAGACCCTTTCCACTTCCTCTTTGAGTGTAACCAATACAATCTCAGCCAAAGGGACATGCTTACATGTATATCTGCCATTTGTAACCCTAATTTAAACATTCTGTTACAAGGAAAGTGACGGTCTTTCTGAAGAACAAAATCCTAATATCTTCATGGCTGTTCACAATTTTATTATAAAATCTAAGCGTTTCAGCCTAGATCGACTGACTTACATTTAATAACATCCTTATTCTGTCGTTTGTCCTTTAGTCTTTAGCTAAGACGCTCTCTCAAGCATATGTATTCTACAACAAAGTTCTTACCAAGGGCAGTAAACACCTCCTAACCCAATGGAGGTTGGTACTAAGTATTATTTTGTTGTTGTTATATTTAGTTTGTTGTCTGTAATGAGTACAGTGAATGTCGCTTGTTCTAATCAGACACATTTTGTGTATGTTTGGGACAAGCGCTACATTTATCTGTATACACTGGTTTACATGACTAAAGTTCTTAAGTTTAATGGCATAAAATTTGTACTTGCAGTTACATATCATAGTTACAATTTAGCGCATATTCGTCTAAAGGGATACAATTTACAAAAGTCAATATACTTCCTTCTGAATCCCTTTTGTATAAAACTTGTAACTATTCACTTTAGTGCTTGTAATTTTGCTATTGGGTATCTATACAAAGAAATAAAGTTTTAACCAAAATGCCACATTGTTGGAAATCACGTGTCATGGCTCAATTAGGATTTTTCCTGTGAGGCCCATATGATTATAAGGTAGGATACTATAATGTTTAAATGAGTTAAAGTTGGCATAAGAACTTTCCAATGATATGAAAACAACAACGATACTGATAAGACTGTGTTTGCATTTCGCAAAGTACTAGATTTACTTGTTACATTTGGTAATACGAGGGCTGTTTAAATATGAATGCAAGTAGCTTCATAACTTTCTTCACATATATACTACGACAAAATGTCATACCTTTCTGGAAATAAATTTATATTGCCTTTAAAATCGTACCAAACATACAGAAATACTCACTATGTTTTTCGAAATACAGAAGCTTATATAAAGGCCATTCCTGTATGCTGAAGTTTTTCTGAAGCTAATTTCCATACACATTGGTACGTGTGCGGATATAGCATCATATCTTTTTAAGTTTGAGACAAAATGACACCAAATTTTAGATGCAAGTTTCAGGTAAATGAACCAAGCTGCTTGCAGGAAAAAGTTTATATATTCCTGTTTCAATTTCGAGTAAACAGGCAAGTTTGTTGACGTCATTAATTTTATGATAAACGTCATTTTGAGTTATCTACTGGTGATGCAATAATGAACATTGCTGTGTCTTTTTCTTTGCGTTTTGCTTAAAACATGCTTAATATGTCATTAGGAAGTTTTCAAAACGCTCCGTCCTCTATTTACAAAGTTATCACATTTTATATCATTTTTCATTTTTCAAGCTTTTTTCTGCTTCTTAATGACGTGTTTACATTAATTAAAATATAGTCAATCTGTCTAGTCCTCAAGACCAGGTCAGTAATTTTATTGTAAATAATGCCTGTTTTGGTAGAACTTAAAGTTAACGTTCAAATTTAGATTAAAACCGCAATGGTACGGCAACAAAATTAAGTTTAAGTTCTATAACCCCTTCATTTAAGGCAGTTTTGACTTAATAAAAATGCTTTTCAGCGTTTAAAAATTACCCACTCACCTTCAATGATTTGTAGCAAAAACTCAGTATGAGAGATCAACATATTGCTTTTGAGTTAAAACTAGTTTAAATTTTGCATCGTGCATTTTGTTAGAGAAAAGTTTGACTGAAAACTGAAAGGTAGTGTTTTGTTTACCATTTATTTGCAAACATAAGGAGACTTCAGTGAAAACGATTCGATGTAATTTAACAAAAACATGTCGGATTTTCGCAAATTTCACAGAATAATTATCTAAGTATATGTGATTACTTCCTTAATAATTTCATGAACTTTCACCGATTTATCGAAGAATCATACACTCGTCTATATCACTGGTATGTTCGAAGCATTTAGTTTGTTAGTATACTAAAGCGACCCGCACTCAAAGGGCTATAACTCGATAAGTATATTGTATTTTTCTTTTGGTCTGGTGCCAGTTTAAATGTGACATCTAATCCGTTAAAGAAACGTATACCATTTTGTCGTAGCATATATTAGACGAAAGTTATGAAGCTACTAGCATTCATATTTGAACAGCCTCGTATTCCATCATCATGCTTGCAAACAGTGAATAGTCTGATAAGACTGCGTTCAAACGCAGTCTGATCAGACTCTTCACTGTTAGCACATGTCACACGTTTTTGTTTGAAGATATTTACACGAATTTTGGATGATTCTATGTTAAGTATAGCATACCAACAATGAAGAGTAGGACTAAAATGAGTCTCTACAGATGAACTGACTGATCTAGATATCTCCTGTTTCTTCATGAAATGTTAGTTGACCCGGTCTGGTATCACAATTTATTATATACCTATAATGAGTCTCTACAGATGCACTGACTGATCATGATAGCTGCTGTTCCTTTATGAAATGTTAGTTGACCTGGTCTGGTATCACAATTTATTATATACCTATAATGAGTCTCTACAGATGCACTGACTGCTTTAGATAGCTGCTGTTCCTTCATGAAATGTTAGTTGACCCGGTCTGGTATCACAATTTATTATATACCTATAATGAGTCTCTACAGATGCACTGACTGATCATGATAGCTGCTGTTCCTTTATGAAATGTTAGTTGACCTGGTCTGGTATCACAATCTATTATATACCTATAATGAGTCTCTACAGATGCACTGACTGCTTTAGATAGCTGCTGTTCCTTCATGAAATGTTAGTTGACCCGGTCTGGTATCACAATTTATTATATACCTATAATGAGTCTCTACAGATGCACTGACTGATTTAGATAGCTGCTGTTCCTTCATGAAATGTTAGTTGACCTGGTCTGGTATCACAATCTATTATATACCTATAATGAGTCTCTACAGATGCACTGACTAATCTAGATAGCTGCTGTTTCTTCATGAAATGTTAGTTGACCCGGTCTGGTATCACAATTTATTATATACCTATAATGAGTCTCTACAGATGCACTGACTAATCTAGATAGCTGTAGTTCCTTCATGAAATGTTACTTGACCCGGTCTGGTATCACAATTTATTATATACCCATAATGAGTCTCTATAGATGCACTGACTTATCTAGATAGATGCTGTTCCTTCATGAAATGTTAGTTGACCTGGTCTGGTATCACAATCTATTATATACCTATAATGAGTCCCTACAGATGCACTGACTAATCTAGATAGCTGTAGTTCCTTTATGAAATGTTAGTTGACCCGGTCTGGTATCACAATTTATTATATACCTATAATGAGTCTCTATAGATGCACTGACTTATCTAGATAGCTGCTGTTCCTTCATGTAATATAAGTTGACCAGGTCTGGTATCACAATTTATTATACCTCTAATGGGTCTCTACCAATGCACTGACTGATCATGATATCTGCTGTCTCTTCATGAAATGTTAGTTGACCTGGTCTGGTATCACAATTTATTATATACCTAGAATGGGTCTCTACAGATGCACTGACTGATCTAGATAGCTGCTGTTCCTTTATGAAATGTTAGTTGACCTGGTCTAGTATCACAATCTATTATATACCTATAATGAGTCTCTACAGATGCACTGACTAATCTAGATAGCTGTAGTTCCTTTATGAAATGTTAGTTGACCCGGTCTGGTATCACAATTTATTATATACCTATAATGAGTCTCTACAGATGCACTGACTAATCTAGATAGCTGCTGTTCCTTCATGTAATATAAGTTGACCAGGTCTGGTATCACAATTTATTATACCTCTAATGGGTCTCTACCAATGCACTGACTGATCATGATATCTGCTGTTTCTTCATGAAATGTTAGTTGACCTGGTCTGGTATCACAATTTATTATATACCTAGAATGGGTAAATACAGATGCACTGACTGATCTAGATAGCTGCTGTTCCTTCATGAAATGTTAGCTGACCTGGTCTAGTATCACAATCTATTATATACCTATAATGAGTCTCTACAGATGCACTGACTAATCTAGATAGCTGTAGTTCCTTTATGAAATGTTAGTTGACCCGGTCTGGTATCACAATTTATTATATACCTATAATGAGTCTCTACAGATGCACTGACTAATCTAGATAGCTGCTGTTCCTTCATGTAATATAAGTTGACCAGGTCTGGTATCACAATTTATTATACCTCTAATGGGTCTCTACCAATGCACTGACTGATCATGATATCTGCTGTTTCTTCATGAAATGTTAGTTGACCTGGTCTAGTATCACAATTTATTATATACCTATAATGAGTCTCTACAGATGCACTGACTAATCTAGATAGCTGCTGTTCATTCATGTAATATAAGTTGACCAGGTCTGGTATCACAATTTATTATACCTATAATGGGTCTCTACAGATGCACTGTATGATCTGGATGGCTGCTGTTCCATCATGAAATGTTAGTTGACACGGTCTGGTATCACAATTTATTATATACCTATAATGAGTCTCTACAGATGCACTGACTGATCTAGATGGCTGCTGTTCCTTTATGAAATGTTAGTTGTCCCGGTCTGGTATCACAATCTATTATATACCTAGAATGGGTCTCTACAGATGCACTGACTGATCTAGGTAGCTGCTGTTCCTTCATGAAATGTTAGTTGACCTGGTCTGGTATCACAATTTATTATATACCTATAATGGGTCTCTACAGATGCACTGACTGATCTAGATGGCTGCTGTTCCTTCATGAAATGTTAGTTGACCTGGTCTGGTATCACAATTTATTATACCTATAATGAGTCTCTACAGATGCACTGACTGATCTAGATAGCTGCTGTTCCTTCATGAAATGTTAGTTGACCCGGTCTGGTATCACAATTTATTATATACCTATAAATGGTCTCTACAGATGCACTGACTGATCTAGATGGCTGCTGTTCCTTCATGAAATGTTAGTTGACCTAGTCTAGTATCACAATTTATTATATACCTATAATGAGTCTCTACAGATGCAATGACTGATCTAGATGGCTGCTCTTTCTTCATGAAATATTAGTTGACCTGGTCTGGTATCACTATTTATTATATACCTATAATGAGTCTCTACAGATGCACTGACTGATCTAGATGGCTGCTGTTCCTTCATGAAATGTTAGTTGACCTAGCTGGTCTGGTATCACAATTTATTATATACCTATAATGGGTCTCTACAGATGCACTGACTGATCATGATATCTGCTGTTTCTTCATGAAATGTTAGTTGACCTGGTCTGGTATCACAATTTATTATATACCTATAATGGGTCTCTACAGATGCACTGACTGATCTAGATGGCTGCTGTTCCTTTATGAAATGTTAATTGACCTGGTCTGGTATCACAATTTATTATATACCTATAATGAGACTCTACAGATGCACTGACTAATCTAGATAGCTGCTGTTCCTTCATGTAATATAAGTTGACCAGGTCTGGTATCACAATTTATTATACCTCTAATAGGTCTCTACCAATGCACTGACTGATCATGATATCTGCTGTTCCTTCATGAAATGTTAGTTGACCTGGTCTGGTATCACAATTTATTATATACCTATAATGAGTCTCTATAGATGCACTGACTTATCTAGATAGCTGCTGTTCCTACGTGAAATGTTAGTTGACCCGGTCTGGTATCACAATTTATTATATACCTATAATGAGTCTCTACAGATGCACTGACTGATCTAGATAGCTGCTGTTCCTACGTGAAATGTTAGTTGACCCTGTCTGGTATCACAATTTATTATATACCCATAATGAGTCTCTACAGATGCACTGACTGATCTAGATATACTAAAACCAAGTTCTTATTGGTCACCTTACATTTTTACGCTAGTTCGGAAAGTGACACATAGGACAGGCTAGGGTATACAAAATCCATGCTTTTTTAAATGAAGAAATACTTTGCCAAGAATCTGAACGTTATTTCATTTAAAAATGATGTGTTCTTCTTGCATGGACGAAGCTAGAGAAAAGGTACCCTCATTTCAAAAAGTAACACTTTTTCTACAATATAAACCATAACTGAGAGCCCTTATCAATTAACTCTTTTGTTTGTTTGAAGATGTTACTGGCTTCTGTGATATTAGAAGAATAAACCTCGAAAGTTCTGTTTCCATCTGACTTTTCGTTTTTACTACTCAACAACACAAGACAAACACTTTAAGCAATTCAGCTTTAAGCTTGCAATTTACATAGAGAATTTGCACTGCTCTGTACACTTTATTATCAGCAACACAGCATTGAAATTTTCAGCGATTATCCATTATCACCAGAAGTTACCATTATTTTTTGAGAATTGAAAAAACAAAAATTAAATGCTACCAAATCGATTTTTCAACTCTCACATTGAAACCGAAAGTGTACAGTAGTAATAAAATTTTAATCGCCAAAAATGGACTAATAAAGTTCTACTGTGTTTGGCCTACAGTGTCCAAATTAGACTGGCATCAGTCCACTAAATATATATAACTACATTTATAATTATATCTAACTATGAAAAAATCATCTTTTAAAAATTCTATCCTCTCTGATAGTCAAATTTAGTGGACTGGAGAGTTAGCTTGAGCTGTTATCTAATGCAATAAATTGGTTTGATGGTTTAACAGTAAACTCTGCTGGAAGTGTCTCAGCAACAGCATCTAACGGCCTGTGAATAATTAGATTTATTACCTTGTGGTCAGTTTGATCTGTGTGTATTTAGTTTGTTGAGAAAGAGAAATTTTACAAACTGATATGATTCCGTGATTCTGAAGGATTCTTCTTTTCTGTTTAACCCTTAAGGCGCCAATCGCAACAAAAGTCGTCTGCTTTTCTCGTCTACTGAAATGTTTAAGAAGCCTCTGTGGCAAACAGTGTGGACCCAGATCAGACTGCTCCTATAGGAACAGCCTGTTCTGAGTCCACACTGTTTGCTTTTATACTTAAATCGTCAGTTATGTTATGCAATTATTTGCAGCAGACGACTTCAGCAGACGACATTTTCAGATGCATTTTTTCTTGGCGCTTTAAGGGTTAAGCTGAAACTCAATTAGTTACAGACCCAGAGTTACTAGTGTAATTTGCTTTACGGAAGTTTAACCCTTTGTATACTAATGTATTAGCCCGTCAGATTTGATACAATAAACTTGGATAGTCAATTGTACAGTTTTAGGGGTGCCAGGTTATAATTTTCAAAAGACATTGTATTCTTTTTTACCTTACAAACAGTGTAGACCCTGATGGAATGTAGTCTCGAGAATGCAGTATTATGCTGCATTTCATCTTGGTTTTCACTGTTTGCAAAAGTTTTCATTCAGGGTTTCCAGAATACAAAGGGTTAATTAATGAAATAAATGGATTTTTTCTGATCATATAAGGTTGATAGCGCCTTGTCACAAGAAAAACCCTTGCTGGGAACTGGCAAGATATTTGATATTTCAGCTTAAAACAACTACGGTACTATGTACATATGTAGTGCAAATCAAAGGCATTGATCAGTCTGTGCGATAGCACAATTCGTTTTCCGCATATTTTATCGAGATTTTTACATGATGGTGGCTCAAATATAATTTCAGTTGATTGGGTGTGTCAATGTTAAAATCGATAAGACAGTGACACCTGTTAAAACTTTCACAAGAATACATTTAACTCCATCAACGAAAGAGTTCTGTGCATTGTTTGTGGTGAGAAAATAGAAAATGCTCAATATAGACTTAAATTGTTAAACAAAGATGTAAAGACATCATGGTTTGAGGAAAATCAGCACACACATATATAGTTTTTTCCTGATTAAAAGATTAACATTGCGATGCTCGTCACCGCGGTGTTGGCGCAATGTGATTTCTGCCCAGTGCTCTGAATGTCAAAGTGAAGAAATTCAACCAGGCGCGGGTAAACGGCGGCAAACGGTTTGGACCCTGATCAGGCCCGACAAAATCGTCGGGCCCGATCAGGATCCTACCTGTTTGACATTCTGACATTATAATTGAATTTTTTTTTTGAAAAAAAAAATATTTTGAGAAAATCAGCGGACAGCAAAAAAAATATGAAATGTTAATTACATATCAAGTAGGTCATAAACATAGTATCTGGTAATGCTTGCATAATATTATGCACAACAGCTACAACGTGTAGCATGTCTTTTTGAATTTGGAGTTGTAGTTTATGTGTGCGTTTAATATTACCCTTAATGCGGCAATCGCAACAAAAGTCGTCTGCTTTTCTCGTCTGCTAAATTGTTTAAGAAACCTCTGTGACAAACAGTGTGGACCCAGATCAGACTGCTCCTATAGGAGCAGTGTGTTCTGAGTCCACACTGTTTGCTTCTATACTTAATTCGTCAGTTATGATAGGCAATTGTTTGCAGCAGACGACTTCAGCAGACGACATTTTCAGATGCATTTTTTTCTTGGGGCTTTAAGGGTTACCAGTGTCGTCTGCTAATAACCTTAGTTAACAGTTTTGACCCAGATCCGGTTTGACAAATTTTTTCGAGCCTGATCAAGGTACAAACTGTTTGACATTGGGATTTGAAAGAATTATTTAAAAAAACATTTTGAGGAAAAATCAGCAGACGACAAAAAGCATGAACAATTACCAAGAAAACAGGTATGGGTGCTAATTCAGTCATACACAACAGCTGCGGTTTTTGAATTTGGAGGTTTTGTGTGCATTCAGAGCCGATACCTTGGAAAACAGTTTGAACCCAGATCAGGCCCGACAAATCATCGAGCCTGATCATGATCCAAACTGTTTGATTTTATTTTTGAAAGAACTTTAAAAAAGGGGGACGTTTTGAGAAAATCAACAGATGCCAAAAAAGCATGAAAATTACCCAGACAGGTACTGAAGAAAGATACAGAGGCTTGAAGATTTGTGTAGTCGTAAATTTCTGCAGGTGGTATTAGATAACACATGTAGTTGTTCTAAAGTACACTAAGGTCAGGGTAATAAAAGTGATAAATACCTTGTCAGCATCGACCTGTGAGTTGGTTGATGAATACTCTAACTCACCAGTCTCTGATGTTCAAACCGAGAACTTCTACTTCCAAGTAAAGTTAATGAATTGCTATCTTAGAGAGATTATCAGTTTTACTAAAAATGACATTAGAGACTGGGGCCAGTCTATGTCCAAATAAAATTAAGTGCATTTAACAATTTTACCAGGAGCTAGTGGTGAATTTCAAAAATCTCCAAAAAATTTAAAAAATGCAACATTTTTAAAAATGCGTGAAAATCAACCGTAAGCAAAACTTCAAATTGTTTGGTGTTTTTCAAGTCGGACAGACCAGTTTGCAACCACATAAACGTCAATTTTATAAAAAACTACTCTCAAAACCATTTTTTTTTCAAAAAATCGATTTTTGCATTTTTAACCCAAAAAACTTGAAGTAAAAGAAAACTGTTCTAAACACCGCTTAACGTTTGCCCATTAAAATGCACACATATAGGCAAAAATCGTTTCAATTTTATAAGTGTTTGGTCAGAAATAATGAGTTTGAAAACTGACTGATTAGAACTTGGTTTTAGTATAGCTGCTGTTCCTTCATGAAATGATAGTTGACCCAGTCTGGTGAGACGATATACATGTCTGGATATGATCATGTTAGTTGGATACATGCAAGCTGATTTGTATTCATACATCCAACTATTACAGTATTGTCTCTTGCCCTATAGGCTAATGAACATGGGTCTTCTATACCATCCTTGTGTGACAGCAGTGTACCACGTTTCCTTCCATCTGGCGTTATCACAACTATTGTGTTAGATATACTGTCACAGAAAAGGACGTTGTCAGCACTGTCAGCAAGTATCCCTCTGGGCCAACCTAAATCTTGATCCTTGTTCTGATATATAAATTGTCCAGCTGAAGTCAGACACGTTAATGCAGGTGTCTCCTGATCTGTAATAAAGATCTTCCCAGAGAAAGCACTAACTGCAATATACCGTGGTTTCGTTAACATATATATACCCATCTTTCTAGATAGATTTATCCTTCTCCTTTCATTACAACTCATGTCAAGTAATCTGATCTCTCCTTGCTCTGATTCCTCACATGTTGTATAGATCTCACCACCAGACACATCAATACCCCAACATGCCTTGTCTAACTGAATAGTTTGGATGATTCTAAGTTGTAACTTCACTGCTACTTTCAGTAGCTGTCTCTTTTCTGGTATTGTAATAATAACGTCAGTGTCATTAAGAACAGAGATGTCCGCTGGCCGGGCAGGTAATTTCAGGTTTTCAATCAGTTTAAATGACGAGTCAAGTAGCTTGATTTGATAGGTGTTCATGTCGCATAATACAGTCTGTCTATGAGGCATAACACAACATCCACGTATCCATGGTACTTCACTATCATCAGGTATTCTTATATTCACCTCACTGATCGAACGTATTCTTTTATCTAGCCACATAATGTTGCCGTGTCGTATGTCAGTGTCAGTGGTATTAAAGTGTTTAGGCATTTTAGCACCACTCACAACCGTATGGTTTCTTGACACCTTCATCAACCCATGGAAACCTTTACACGTATCACAGAAATATTCAGAACACTCTTTGCAATAATGTGATGGTTCCAGCTTTATATTTTTGGATATGCAAGGGCCACACAATAATTCGCATGACACTATCGTGTGGTTTATGGCTACTTTAAAATTGCCATGGTAGTCCTTACATGGATTGCACAAGTGTTCGTTACATTCCTTACAAAAGAACAAACCCTTTCTACTAATCCCTCCTGTTTTACAAGGGCCACATTCAAGTTCATGTACCTCGTCGGAACCCCAGTTCAAGGAACTCGCCCCACGTAAGGACTCCATTTTACTGTAAAAATCTGCAAAAAAAAGAAAATATATCTAACGTTATAAACCCCTTAAAGACCAATGGAATTTTCAATAAAGCTATATGGTGTGAGACTACAAGTAATTTTACTATACAGTGAGCCACTTTAGTTACGCACCATTTTTTTCAGGGCCCACAATTTTTGACAAAAAGACTGGAATCGAACATTATCTATGATAATTTATTTATTGACGTTTTATCTGTTTGATGACATCGAAAAAAAATATGGGAATCACTCATGCGAATCATTCTGCTGCGTCAAAGGCAATTTTGGCAAAAATGCACGTGCAAGCTGAACGTCCATATTTTCTATTTTTGCTTTGCGCTAGTCATTATCCATTGTGATCGTTGTGACAGAAAAACACCAAAAACAATTATTTTATTCAAGTAAAACCCCCTTTTTTGGTCGTTAAATTTAGTAACACCGTTACTTTTTGAAGAAATACTCGTTTTGACGTCATATTAACGTCAGTTACAATAATCAAACAGGGTTGTTTTCGCAAATTGTTTTGTTATGAGACACTTGTTGACATAGAAGTATCAAAACACTAAACCATCTTATCATTGACAGATCTTATAGCCTTGGTAGTAGTGACGTCATCACTAACGTCAACACCATGACGCCAATAAATTCATTATTTTTACGAAAATAGAAGGTGGATACATGGTTGTTTAAAATGAAATTATTAAAGAAGTGTTTTGATAACTTGTTTACTCAGAATCATACGAAACTTTAACTAACTTTAAAAAAGTACCAAAACCAACTTCAAACCTTGACCAGCTGGGAACCAAAATAGTAAAACATTAAAAAAAATAATGAAGTTAACAAACACATTCCAGTCTTAGATATTGCCAAGAATAAATTGACTTTTATCTCTGGCATAGCAGAAATTTGACCCTAAAAAAAGTGCAATGCGAGTTTCATTCGAGATAATGCAATGTGAAATGGTGTTTTGAGGGTAGTGCACTTAAAGGTCCATTTTCTCATTCGTCTCTGATCTGATCACAATAAAAAAAATCAATGGTTAATGCAAATATAGATGCGCTTTTCGTTGGTAGTGTCAGAATAAAATTATCAAATTTCTTTTCCGAGTAATTTTACATTTTATAAGTGGTGCGTAACTAAAGTGGCTCACTGTATAATTTAATCATTCATTACAACACCTCCTATTATACATGATGAAGCTGGCTTTCTTCTGAAGCTTTTTCCCCACTCAAACATGGGCTGGGAGTCATTCTAATCACCGACTATATTAGGGCAAGTTCGGCTCGTTTTGGAACCACAGGAGTTAAGACAAACCCTATGTTGACACAGTAGTAGTGTTGGCTATCTTAACAGCATTTTACTCAGGTGTGCAGAGGCCTCAATTTTCCTAAAATGACCAGTTACCAGGACAGACCCAACATTTTCTGAAAGCTTATTCATTGGGCAGTTCAGACATACCCAATAACAAGGATGCTCACATGAATTGGTAGATTTACAGCCCACTGACAGGGGAACTATTTGCGCAAAAAAACATCCTCATTGTATACAACCAACCAAGGGACATAATTGTGGTCTGATTCCTATCAGACCCTAATTTTACTCTATATTGAGAATATAAATCTATATACCAACAACTATACATTCACTGAACTTGTGAAAGTAATATGAGAACAACAGAATGAGAATTAAAGATGTGACAGCCAATCAAACACACATAACATATTTTGGAAAAAAAAAACCTTCAGAGGGGGGCATTTTTTCAGGCCGAGACTTCAATATTTGTGCAATTTCTTTCTTATTTCTTGAAATTTTAGAATGAATTAAAAAATGCCAGAATCTGTGAAGTTCCTTCTCTCAAGATAATCCAAAAGTAATGAAAAAATATCAGCCCAGCAGGTGTATGGCAATTTTAAACTTAAATTTCAGTAATCTTTATTGAATTTAAAATATTTCAAGTTTTAAATTCAAATTTTAAAGAGGAAATAGACAATAAAAACTGCTGAATTTTAGTCTTGATTATTTACATAACAACGCCAAAGACAATAGGAGGCAGTCCTTCATATGTGTGTGTGATGCTGAAGAATGTGAAGCAGTCAAACACAGCATGCGTCTGTGAATCGTCAACAAATTGTCGACAGGAATACACAACACCACCTGGACGACATATGCATATGCAGCTCTTTTTCATAAAAAGTGATAGGGTCACTTATTCTATGATGTCTGTCATTGTTTAGAATTCCCCTAATTTTGACAGCATGCAAAAATGAGTATAAATGTGACAGGAAAGTCCTTTTATATCCTTTTCATAATCAGCAGTGTCAGACACAATTTAAGGTGGGGCATTTTGTCCCTCCAGGGCATATCCACTCATTATGCAGACTCCAATGATGCTAGTGTAGACTCCAATGAGGTATCTAATTCACCTTGAACTTAGAACTTCATCACAAAGAATCTTACCAAAGGTTTTGGAATCGACAGTTTCTTGTTATATGACGGTGACTGCTAAAAATTGAAGAACCACTGTGTAGTCTGGCATGGTGTTGTCACTTATAACCGGTGGACTTGTTCAATTGTCTTCCCATAGGCTCCATAACCTAATCATAAATTAAAAAAAAAAACAATTACTCCTTGAAACACTGTCTGACAAGTGTGCAGAGTTACTTTTTTAGTCTCAATCAGTTACTCAGAGACTCCAAGGGCAACAACAGTTTGATCAGAGTCCAAACTATTTATGGACAAAAACACATGTTGATATCACACAGGTTATGCTGTATTTACCCTAAATACTCTACCTGGCATGAGCAAGTATTTTCAACCAAGGTCAGACAATTTGGATAGGAGCAGTCTGATCAGGGCTTATATAACTTGCCTATATCACAACTCATGCGATTGTCAAATGGGGGGATGGGGGTTCAAAAGATTTCATGATAAGCTTACAGAGAAGCTGTGGTGGGCCAATATTTAGAGTAAATACGGTAATGACCATATTTTAGTCTAGTGCCAAGACACATGTTAGCATGGTCAGGGAAATGCTACAATCACAAACCACAGATCAGCCAGCCATCAAATCTCGAGGAAGAGACACTCTTACACAGACACCCACACTATAGCAAAATAACAATAAAAGCTGACCCCAGCTCTCTTCCTCAGCAAGACAAATTAAAAAAAAAAAATAAGGACGGAACCTATTAACTACCATGTAAATTAGCTATCCCCCCCCCCACTCAACACATACACACACAAAATGGGAGCAACAGTAGATATTGATTCAACATTTGACACGGGCTATAAAGTTGGGACTTGTTCACTGTCTTGATAAGCATTTTTGATCTATCCGAGGCCACAAGTAGCTGGCCAGTGTTGAGGTGGGACCTGCCTGTCCCAGAGGAAGCTTGTTATTTTAAACAAAAAGCTCCATTTTGACTTGAATCTACAGTCTAGATGGATTAGGAATACATTTTTGCTCCTTATTTCGACATGTACCAGTTGTTGACACCTTACAAAAGCCTAGAAATCTCAGTTTTACCCAAATATTAAAAAAAATATGGCTCATTTTTCTTCAAAGGCTAGTATTTGAGCTTATTTCATATCTCTAGGCAAAATATCATGTCAATAGGGACCAAAACATCTCAAAAAACCCGAAAATAGAACTTTGCTCCACCTGCCAGATCGCTCAGAAGAGGCGCGAGACTACAATTAATTTTTCTATATAATTTAATCATTCATTACAACACCTCCTATTATACATGATGAAGCTGGCTTTCTTCTGAAGCTTTTCCCCACGCAAACATGGCCTATGAGTCATTCTAATCACTGACTAGATAGGGCAAGTTCGGCTGGTTTTGGGACTACAGGAGTTCAGACAAACCCTTTGTTGACAATCGAGTCGTCTTGGCTATCTTAAAAGCATTTTACTCAGGTGTGCAGAGGCCTAAATTTTCCTAGAATGACCAGTTACCGGGACAGAAGCAACATTCATTGGGCAGTTCAGACATACCCAATTACAAGGATGCTCACATGAATTGATAGATTTACAGCCCACTGACAGGGGAACTATTTGCGGGAAATAACATCCTCATTGTATACAACCAATCAAGGAACATAATTATGGTCTGATTCCATATACAATTAAGTCAAGATGGTCCATTGTGTACAGTGAAGGTTCACAGTATTTCTAATTAATATTGTATTTCTTTCGCTAAAGATCGATTTTGTTTTAGCAAACAGTGCAAACCCTGATGAAATGCCACATGAAGCGGCATTTCATCTGGGTCTTCAATGTACACGCTTATGGGGTTTCTGGTCCACACAGGGTTAATGTGGAAAAGAGTGTGCATATTCACACAGTCTGATCATGGTATTCTAATTTTGATTTAAAATACAGACGCAAAATTTGAGCCACTACATTACAAAACCAGCATGACCAGCCAGCAAATAACGTGACCAGGCTGTACACATGTGTAAAAGTTTATCTTGCCCCCCCCCCCCCCCCCCCTGGACAGCTTGCCTCCCCAGGGGTGAAGATATCCTGGGAAATCTTGCCCCCAACCTTGTTTTCTTCATCCCTGGGGTGCAAGCTGTCCAGGCCAGTTTATCTTGCCCCCCCCCTCCCGCCCAACACAAATTAAAAAAAAATACATGTCATTTTGTTATTTTTCTGTATTATTTTTATGAATTCAGATCCTACATCTTAACATTCAGATATTTTAAAATAAGTAGAATTAGCCAAATAATTTTATTTAGATACCCAGGTGGGTAGGGCAAGATTAACTGGCATAGACAGCTTGCCCCTACCCCTAAAACTAATCATATGGAACAATGCGACAAAGAAAACAGCTGAATTTGACTTGAATTATGTTAATAATTGATACTTCTTCACATTAAGATAGGTTAAAATAAGTAGAATTAACAAAATAATTTTACTTTGAAACGCAGGTTTGTTGGAGGGGGGGGGGGGCAAGATAAACTGGTTTGAACAGCTTGCACCCCACCCCTGCAACTAAGCATATGGAACAATGCGACAAACAAAACAGCTGAATTTGACTTCTATTTGTATATATTTCATACATCTTCACATTCAGATAGTTTAAAATAAGAAGAAGTAGCAAAATAATTTAACTCTGATACTCATGTGGGTAGGTGTCATGATAAATTGGCCTGAACAGCTTGCCCCCACCCCTGCAACTAAGTATATGGACTAATGTGGCAAAGAAAACAGCAAGATAAACTGGTATGCAGAGCTTGCCACCACCCCTAAAACTAAGCATACGAAACAATGTGACAAAGAAAACAGCTGAATTTGACTAAAATTATGTTGGTAATTGATACATCTTCACATTCAGATAGTGTAAAACAAGTAGAATTAGCAAAAAAATAATAATTTGATACTCAGGTTGGCTGGGGGCGAAATAAACTGGCGTGGATGGCTTGCACCCCATCCCTGCAACTAAACATACGGAACAATGCGACAAAGAAAACAGCTGAATTTGACTTGAATTGTGTTTATAATTGATACATCTTTTCATTCAGATAGTTTAAAATAAGTAGAATTAGCAAAATATTTTTTCTTTGATACAAAGGTTAGTGGGGGTCAAGATAAAATGGCCTGGACAGCTTGCCCCCCACCCCTGCAACTAAGCATATGGACTAATGTGACAAACAAAACAGCTAAATTTGACTTGAAATATGTAAATAATTGATACATCTACATTCAGATAGTTTTAAATAAGTAGAATTAGGAAAATAGTTTTACTTTGATACCCAGGTAGGTGAGGAGGCAAGATAAACTGGCATGGACAGCTTCCCCCCCCACCCCTAAAACTTAGCATATGGAACAATGCGACAAAGAAAACAGTTGAATTTGACTTGAATTATTGTATAAGTGATACATCTTCACATTCAGATAGTTTAAAATAAGTAGAATTAGCAAAGTTATTTTACTTTGATACTCAGGTGGGTGGGGGCAAGACAAACTGGCTTGGACAGCTGGAACCCCACACCTGCACCTAAGCATACGGAACATTGCAACAAAGAAAACAGCTGAGTTTGACTTCAATTATGTTGATAATTGATATATCTTTACATTCAGATATTTAAAAAAATAAGTAGAATTAGCAAAATAATTTTACTTTGACACCCAGGTGGGTGGTGAGCAAGATAAACTGGCCTGGACAGCTTGCCCCCCACCCCTGCAACTAAGCATTTGGAACAATGCGACAAAAAAAAACAACAGCTAAATTGGACTTGAATCATGTTAATAATTGATACATCTTCGCATTCAAATAGTTTATAATATGTAGAATTAGCAAAATAATTTTACTTTGATACTCAGGTAGGAGGGGGGGGGGGGGGGGGCAAGATAAACTGGCCTGGACAGCTTGCACCCCACCCCTGCAACTAAGCATACGTAACAATGCGACATAGAAAACAGCTGAATTTGACTTGAATTATGTTGATAATTGATACATCTTCTCATTCAGATAGTTCATAAGATAAAAAGAATTAGCAAAATAAATACTTTGATACCCAGGTTGGTGGGGGGCATGATAAATTGGTTTGGACAGCTTGCACCCCACAACTGCAACTAAACTACGGAACAAGGAGACAAAGAAACAGCTGAAGTTGACTTAAATTATGTTTATAATTGATAAATTGATAAATCTTCATATTCTATATAGTTTAAAATAAGAAGAATTCGCAACATAATTTTACTTTGATACTCAGGTTGGTAGGGGGGGGGGGCAAGATAAACTGGCCTGGATAGCTTACCCCCCATCCCTGCAACTAAGCATATGTACCAATGTGAAAAAGAAAACAGCTGAATTTGACTTGAATTATGTAGATAATTGATATCTGCTTGGTCCCCTCCCCTGCAACTCAGCATATGAACTAATGCGACAAAGAAAACAGCTGAATTTGACATCAATTATGTTTGTAATTGACGCATCTTCACATTCAGACATTTTAAAATAAGTAGAATTAGCAAAATAATTTCACTTTAACACCCAGGTGGGTGGTGGGCAAGATAAGCTGGCCTGGACAGCTCCCCCCCCACCACCACCCCTGCAACTAAGCATATGGAACAATGCGACAAACAAAACAGCTGAATTTGACTTCAATTATGTATATAATTGATATATCTTCACGTTTAGATAGTTTAAGATAAGAAGAATTAGCAAAATAATTTTACTCTGATACTCCTGTGGGCGGGTGTCAAGATAAATTGGCCTGGACAGCTTGCCCCCCACCCCTGCAACTAAGCATACGGACTAATGTGACAAAGAAAACAGCTGAGTTTGACTTCAATTATGTTTATGATTGATACATCTTCACATTCAGATATTTTAAAATAAATAGAATTAACATAGTAATTTTAATTAGATACCCAGGTGGAAGGGGACAAGATAAACTGGCCTTGACAGCTTGCCACCCACCCCTACGACTAAGCAACGGAACAATGCGACACAGAAAACCGCTAAATTTGACTTGAATTATGTTTACAATTAAAACATCTTCATTTAGATAGTTTAAAATAAGTAGAATTAACAAAACAAATTTACTTTGATACTCAGGTGGGTGGAAGTCAAGATAAACAGGCCTGGACAGCTTGCCCCAACCTCTTAACCTAAGTATACAGAACAATGCGACAAAGTAAACAGCTGAATTTGACTTGAATTATGTTGATTATAGATACATCTTCACATTTAGATAGTTTAAAATAAGTAAAATTAGCAAAATAAATCTTACTTTGATACTCAGGTGGGTGGGGGGGGGGGTAAGATAAACTGGCCTGGACAGCTTGGACCCCACCCCTGCAACTAAACAAACAGAATAATGTGACAAAGAAAACAGCTGTACTTGACTTGAATAATGTTTATAATTGATACATCTTTACATTCATATAGTTAAAATAAGTAGAATTATTAAAATAATTTTACTTTGATACTCAGGTGGGTGGGGGTAAGATAAACTGGCCTGGACAGCTTGCCCCCACCCCTGAAATTGAATATACAGAACAATGCGACAAAGAAAACAGCTGAAAGTGACTTGAATTATGTTTATAATTGAAACATCTTCACATCCAGATAGTTTAAAATAAGTAGAATTGGCAAAATAATTTTACTTTGATACTCAGGTTGGTAGGGGTCTAGATAAACTGGCCTGGACAGCTTGCCCCCACCTCTGCAACTAAGCATACGGACTAATGTTACAAAGAACATCTTCACATTCAGATAGTTCAAATAAGCAGAATTAGCAAAAAAATTTACTTTGATACTCAGGTGGTTGGGGGTCAAGCTAAATTGGCATGGACAGCTTGCTCCCCATCCCTGTAACTAAGCATATGTACTTATGCGATAAAAAAAAACAAAAAAAACCAGTAGAATTTGACTTGAATTATGTTTATAATTGATACATCTTCACATTCAGATATTTTAAAATGCGTAGAATTAGCAACATATTATACTTTGATATCCAGGTGGGTGGGGGCAAGATTAACTAGCCAGGACAGCTTGCCCCTCACCCCTAGAACTAAGCATATTGAACAATGCGACAAAGTTATCAGCTGAAATAGCTTGAATAATGTTTATAATTGATACAACTTCACATTCAGATAGTTAAGATAAGTAGAATTAGCAAGAAAATGTAATTTTGATACTCAGGTGGTTGGGGAGCAAGATAAACTGGCTAGGACAGCTTGCCCCCTCCCCCACCCCTAAAACTAAGCATACGGAACAATGCGACAAAGTTAACAGCTTAAATTGACTTCTTCACATTCAGATAGTTAAAATAAGTAGAATTAGCAAATTAATTTTACTTTGATACTCAGGTGGGTGGGGGTCTAGATAAACTGGCCTGGACAGCTTGCCCCCCATCCCTGCAAGTAAGCATATGGACTAATGTGAAAAAAAAACAGGTGAATTTGACTTCAATTATGTTTATAATTGATACATCTTCACATTCAGATTGTTAAAGTAAGCAGAATTAGCTAAATAATTTTACTTTGATACTCAGGTGGGTGAGGGGGGGGGGGGGGCAAGATAAACTTGCCTGGACAGCTTGCCCTGCACCTCTGCAACTAAGCATACGGAACAATGCCACAAAGAAAACAGCTAAATTTTACTTGAAGTATGTTTATAATAGAGCCTCAGCATGTAATTTCCAACAATGCTGTATTTTGACATGCGTAGTCTCAGATGAGCCTGTGCATACTCATTTTAAGCTTAGAGATTCTAAATGGTGTTTGGTCAGTAGCTTAACAGTCATAGAATATCAAAGCCACCAGCAAAGGCTATGATCAATCTGCGCATATACGCAGGCTGATCTGAGTCTTTGCTGGTCGCACATACCACATTGTTCGAAATCTCATGTTGCGGCACAATTGATACATCTTCACATTCAGATAGTTTAAAATAATTAGAATTAGCAAAGTTATTTTACTTTGATACTCAGGTGGGTTGGGGTCAAGATTAACTGGCCTTGACAGCGGCCCCGACCCCTAAAACTAAGCATAGGGAGTAATGCGACAAAGAAAACAGCTGAATTTGACTTGGATTATGTTTATAATTGATACATCTTCACATTCACATATTTTAAAATAAGTAGAATTAGCAAAATAATTTTACTTTAATATCCAAGTGGGTGGGGGCAAGATAAACTGGCCTGGACAGTTTGCCCCCCTCTGCAACTAAGTATACGGAACAGTGCAACAAAGAAAACAGCTGACTTTGGCTTGAATTATGTTTATAATTGATACATCTCTTTAATGGCCTGGACTGCTTGGCTACCACCTCTGCAACTAAGCATACGGAACAATTGGGCAAAGAAAACAGCTTTTGATTTGATTTATATTTGTAATTGAGCACCGGCATGTCATTTCCAGCTATGTGGTATTTTGACTTGTCTAGACTCAGATGAGCCTGTACAACCTCCTTTAAATCTTAGAGATTCTTAATGGTGTTTAGTCAGTAGCTTAACAGTCATAAAATATTCAAGCGACCAGCAAAGGCTCTGATCAGCTTGCGCATATGCTGAATATGCGGATATTATAAAATAAGTAGAATTAGCAAAATAATTTTAATTTGATACCCTGCTGAGATGGGTGGGGGTCAAGATAAACTGGCCTGAACAGCTTGTCCCCACCTCTGCAACTAAGAATACGGAACAATGCGACAAAGAAAACAGCTAAATTTGACTTGAATCAAGTTTACAATTGAGCGGCGGCATGTAATTTCCAACAATGTGGTATTTTGACATGTGTAGACTCAAATGAGCCTCTGCAGTCTCCTTTTAAGCTTAGATATTCTAACGGAATAGTCAAGATAAACTGACCTGGACAGCTTGCCCCCTACCCCCCCCCCCCCCCCCCTACAACTAAGCATACAGACTAATGCGACAAAGAAAACAGCTGAATTTGACTTGAATTATGTTTATAATTAATACCTCTTCACATTCACATATTTAAAAATAAGTAGAATTAGCATAATAATTTTAATTTAATAACCAGGTGGTTTGGAGTTGGGGGGGGGGGGGCAAGATAAACTGGCCTGGACAGCTTGCCACCCCCTCCCCTACACACACACCTCTGCAACTAAGTATACGGAACAATGCGACAAAGAAAACAGCTGAAGTTGACTAGAATTATGTTTATAATTAACACATTTTCACATTCAGATATTTTAAAATAAGTATTATAACCATAAGGTGGGTTATGGGTAAGATAAATATGCCTGGACAGCTTCCCCCCCCCCCCCATCTGCAATTAAGCATTGTGTAACGGAACAATGCGACAACGAAAACAGCTAAATTTGAATTGAGCTGCGGCATGTGATTTCCAACAATGTGGTATTTTGACATGTGTAGACTCAGATGAGCCTTTGCAGCCTCCTTTTAAGCTTAGAGATTCTCAATGGTGTTTGGTCAGTAACTCAACAGTCATAAAATATTCGAGCGACTAGCAAAGGCTCTGACTAGACTGTGCATATGCGCAGGCCTGTCTGAGCCTTTGCTGGTCGCAATTACCACATTGTTGTAAATCTCATGCTGTGGCTCGATTGATACATCCTCACAATCAGAGAGTTTAAAATTAGTAGAAATAGCAAAACAATTTTACTTTGATACTCAGGTGGTTTGGGGTCAAGATAAACTGGCCTGGACAGCTTGCCCCCACCCCACCCCTGCAACTAAGCATACAGACTAATGCGACAGAGAAAACAGTTAATTTGACTTGAATTATGTTCATAATTGATGCATTTTCACATACAGATATTTAAAATAAGTAGAATTAGCAAAATTATTTTACGTAAATACCCAGGTGGGTGGGGGCAAGATAAACTAGCCAGGACAGTTTGCCCCCCCCCCCCACCCCCCCCCCCCCCCCGGCAACTAAATTTACGGAACAATGTGACAAAGAAAATAGCTAAATTTGTCTAGATTTATGTTTATAATTGATACATCTTCACATTCAGATATTTTAAAATAAGTAAAATTAGCAAAAATTTTTTACTTTGATACCCTGCTGAGGTGGGTGGGGGTCAAGATAAACTGACATGAACAGCTTGCCTCCACCTCTGCAACTAATCATACAAATCAATGCGACAAAGAAAACAGCTAAATTTGACTTGAATTATGTTTACAATTGAGCGGCGGCATGTTATTTCCAACAATGTGGCATTTTGACATGTGTAGACTCAGATGAGCCTCTGCAGTCGCCTTTTAAGCTTAGCTAATCTAAAGTGTTCGGTCAGTAGCTTCTCAGTCATAAAATATTCAAACGACCAGCAAAAGCTCTGATTAGACTGCGCATATGCGCAGGCTGGTCTGAGCCTTTACTTGTTGCACATACCACATTGTTGGAAATCTCATGTCGTGACTCAATTGATACATCTTCACATTCAGATAGTTTAAAATAAGTAGAATTGGAAAAATAATTTTACTTTGATACTCAGGTGGTTTGGGTCAAGATAAGCTGGCCTGGACAGCTTGCCCCCCACCCCTACAACTAAGCATACAGACTAATGCGACAAAGAAAACAGCTGCATTTGACTTGAATTATGCTTATAATTGATACATCTTCACATTCACATATTTAAAAAATAAGTAAAATTAGCAAAATAATTTTATTTTAATACCCAGGTGGTTTGGAGGGGGGCAAGATAAACTGGCCGGGACAGCTTGCCCTCCACCCAACACACCTCTGCAACTAAGTATATGGAACAATGCGACAAAGAAAACAGCTGAAGTTGACTAGAATTATGTTTATAACTAACACATATTCACATTCAGATAGTTTAAAATAAGTATAATTACAGGGCTCCCACAGAAATTCAAATACAAAATTCCATGATTTTTCCATGATTTTCCATGATCAACAATATTATTTCCATGATCATTTTACGCGCGGCCTCCAACCTCCCCTTTTAGCGGCATCTTCACCATGCTTAGCATAAATGTGACGTTTTTCTTATCTAATATATTTTCAATATTTCTGTCTTCATATCATTTCCAAATAGCCAACCAAAAAGGTCACTTACTGTATATGGCCATACATTTTATACCTTGATGAAGACTGATGATTGAATTGAAATGTCTCCAACATGCCCAAAAGCTCAATTTTATGATGATACATTTTGAAGAACTTTTATTCAGGCTTTCAAGTGCGCTTGCACAAAAAGTAGGTATAAAATTTTTGAAAAAGAAGGGATTATATATATCCCATGTAAAAAGGAGGGATAGTAGGGTTTTTTCAAATACATAATTCATATAACAATGAGTCATTAAATTAATGATAATACATCACTTTAAGCAGGATAAAAGTGGTGACAATAAAATCATCCAAAAATAGAATGATTTTTGCGGTTGAAAACTTCAAAGTGAATAATTTAGTGGTCTGCCCACTTACAAAAAACAAGTTAATTTGTGGAATTCGAGCGAACGAAGTGAGCGTGGAAAAAGATGTTGATTTTATTGCATAAATGACATTTAAAGTGTTATAGTATGGATAGTAGGGCATTTTCAAGACAATGTAGGGAAAAGTAGAAGAATAACAAAAAGTAGGAATAGTAGGACCCACTTGGAACAGTAGGAACCACTTGAAAGCCTGTTTTATTTGATCCACCCTGCTTAAGAATCTGCATATTCAAATGATTCAATGCAGCTTTTACATTACATTAAAAAAACATGAATATCTTTTGGATATACCTGATATACAAATAAAAGACTACTTCTGACTGGCCAAAATTGCATTAATTTTTAAGACTACATGTATCTGACTAAAAAAGGACAACAAGTGTAGACCCTGTTGTGGACCAAACATGCATTTTGAAATAATTAAAACTTAAACCACCAGTATCCAGATAACTAGCAGTCACTGAGTCAGACACACAAATTATTTCACAAAATTCCATGATTTTTCCATGATTTTTCATTGGTTTTCAAATTCCATGATTTTTTCCATGCATGGAACTTTTATTTGTGATTTTCCAGGTTTTCCAGTGCTCGTGGGAACCCTGTCATTAGCAAAATAATTTTACTTTGATACTAAGGTGGGTGGGTTGTGGACAAGATAAATATGCCTGGACAGCTTGCCCCCCCGCCCCATCTGCAACTAAGCATTATGTAATGGAACAATGCGACAACGAAAACAGCTAAATTTGAATTGAGCCGCTGCATGTGATCTCCAACAATGTGGTATTTTGACATGTGTAGACTCAGATGAGCCTATGCAGCCTCCTTTTAAGCTTAGAGATTATTAATGGTGTTTGGTCAGAAACTAAACAGTCATAAAATATTCGAGCGACCAGCAAAGGCTCTGATCAGACTGTGCATATACGCAGGCTGGTCTGAGCCTTTGCTGGTCGTAAATACCACATTGTTGGAAATCTCATGCTGTGACTCAATTGATACATCCTCACAATCAGATAGTTTAAAATAAGTGGAATTAGCAATAAGTAGAATTAGCAAAACAATTTTACTTTGATACTCAGGTGGTTTGGGGTCAAGATAAACTGGCCTGGACAGCCTGCCCCCACCCCACCCCTGCAACTAAGCAACTTATTTGACTTGAATTATGTTTATAATTGATACATCTTCACATTCAGATACTTTAAGATAAGTAGAATTAGCAAAATGATTTTAATTTGACACTCAGGTGGGTAAGGGTCAAGACTAACTGGCCTGGACAGCTTGCACTCCACCACTAAAACTAAGCATACAGACTAATGTAAAAAAGAAAACAGCTGCATTTGACTTGAAGTATGTTTATAATTGATACATCTCTTTAATGGCCTGGATAGCATGGCCACCACCTCTGCAACTAAGCATACGGAACAATTGGGCAAAGAAAACAGCTTTTGATTTGATTTATATTTGTAATTGAGCACCGGCATGTCATTTCCAGCTATGTGGTATTTTGACTTGTCTAGACTCAGATGAGCCTGTACAACCTCCTTTAAATCTTAGAGATTCTTAATGGTGTTTAGTCAGTAGCTTAACAGTCATAAAATATTCAAGCGACCAGCAAAGGCTCTGATCAGCTTGCGCATATGCTGAATATGCGGATATTATAAAATAAGTAGAATTAGCAAAATAATTTTAATTTGATACCCTGCTGAGATGGGTGGGGGTCAAGATAAACTGGCCTGAACAGCTTGTCCCCACCTCTGCAACTAAGAATACGGAACAATGCGACAAAGAAAACAGCTAAATTTGACTTGAATTAAGTTTACAATTGAGCGGCGGCATGTAATTTCCAACAATGTGGTATTTTGACATGTGTAGACTCAAATGAGCCTCTGCAGTCTCCTTTTAAGCTTAGATATTCTAACGGAATAGTCAAGATAAACTGACCTGGACAGCTTGCCCCCTACCCCCCCCCCCCCCCCCCTACAACTAAGCATACAGACTAATGCGACAAAGAAAACAGCTGAATTTGACTTGAATTATGTTTATAATTAATACCTCTTCACATTCACATATTTAAAAATAAGTAGAATTAGCATAATAATTTTAATTTAATAACCAGGTGGTTTGGAGTTGGGGGAGGGGGGGGCAAGATAAACTGGCCTGGACAGCTTGCCACCCCCTCCCCTACACACACACCTCTGCAACTAAGTATACGGAACAATGCGACAAAGAAAACAGCTGAAGTTGACTAGAATTATGTTTATAATTAACACATTTTCACATTCAGATATTTTAAAATAAGTATTATAACCATAAGGTGGGTTATGGGTAAGATAAATATGCCTGGACAGCTTCCCCCCCCCCCCCCCCCCCATCTGCAATTAAGCATTGTGTAACGGAACAATGCGACAACGAAAACAGCTAAATTTGAATTGAGCTGCGGCATGTGATTTCCAACAATGTGGTATTTTGACATGTGTAGACTCAGATGAGCCTTTGCAGCCTCCTTTTAAGCTTAGAGATTATCAATGGTGTTTGGTCAGTAACTCAACAGTCATAAAATATTCGAGCGACTAGCAAAGGCTCTGATTAGACTGTGCATATGCGCAGGCCTGTCTGAGCCTTTGCTGGTCGCAATTACCACATTGTTGTAAATCTCATGCTGTGGCTCGATTGATACATCCTCACAATCAGAGAGTTTAAAATTAGTAGAAATAGCAAACAAATTTTACTTTGATACTCAGGTGGTTTGGGGTCAAGATAAACTGGCCTGGACAGCTTGCCCCCACCCCACCCCTGCAACTAAGCATACAGACTAATGCGACAGAGAAAACAGCTTAATTTGACTTGAATTATGTTGATAATTGATGCATTTTCACATACAGATATTTAAAATAAGTAGAATTAGCAAAATTATTTTACGTAAATACCCAGGTGGGTGGGGGCAAGATAAACTAGCCAGGACAGTTTGCCCCCCCCCCCACCCCCCCCCCACCCCCCCGGCAACTAAATTTACGGAACAATGTGACAAAGAAAATAGCTAAATTTGTCTAGATTTATGTTTATAATTGATACATCTTCACATTCAGATATTTTAAAATAAGTAAAATTAGCAAAAAATTTTTACTTTGATACCCTGCTGAGGTGGGTGGGGGTCAAGATAAACTGACATGAACAGCTTGCCTCCACCTCTGCAACTAATCATACAAATCAATGCGACAAAGAAAACAGCTAAATTTGACTTGAATTATGTTTACAATTGAGCGGCGGCATGTTATTTCCAACAATGTGGCATTTTGACATGTGTAGACTCAGATGAGCCTCTGCAGTCGCCTTTTAAGCTTAGCTAATCTAAAGTGTTCGGTCAGTAGCTTCTCAGTCATAAAATATTCAAACGACCAGCAAAAGCTCTGATTAGACTGCGCATATGCGCAGGCTGGTCTGAGCCTTTACTTGTTGCACATACCACATTGTTGGAAATCTCATGTCGTGACTCAATTGATACATCTTCACATTCAGATAGTTTAAAATAAGTAGAATTGGAAAAATAATTTTACTTTGATACTCAGGTGGTTTGGGTCAAGATAAACTGGCCTGGACAGCTTGCCCCCCACCCCTACAACTAAGCATACAGACTAATGCGACAAAGAAAACAGCTGCATTTGACTTGAATTATGCTTATAATTGATACATCTTCACATTCACATATTTAAAAAATAAGTAAAATTAGCAAAATAATTTTATTTTAATACCCAGGTGGTTTGGAGGGGGGCAAGATAAACTGGCCGGGACAGCTTGCCCTCCACCCAACACACCTCTGCAACTAAGTATATGGAACAATGCGACAAAGAAAACAGCTGAAGTTGACTAGAATTATGTTTATAACTAACACATCTTCACATTCAGATAGTTTAAAATAAGTATAATTACAGGGCTCCCACAGAAATTCAAATACAAAATTCCATTATTTTTCCATGATTTTCCATGATCAACAATATTATTTCCATGATCATTTTACGCGCGGCCTCCAACCTCCCCTTTTAGCGGCATCTTCACCATGCTTAGCATAAATGTGACGTTTTTCTTATCTAATATATTTTCAATATTTCTGTCTTCATATCATTTCCAAATAGCCAACCAAAAAGGTCACTTACTGTATATGGCCATACATTTTATACCTTGATGAAGACTGATGATTGAATTGAAATGTCTCCAACATGCCCAAAAGCTCAATTTTATGATGATACATTTTGAAGAACTTTTATTCAGGCTTTCAAGTGCGCTTGCACAAAAAGTAGGTATAAAATTTTTGAAAAAGTAGGGATTATATATATCCCATGTAAAAAGGAGGGATAGTAGGGTTTTTTCAAATACATAATTCATATAACAATGAGTCATTAAATTAATGATAATACATCACTTTAAGCAGGATAAAAGTGGTGACAATAAAATCATCCAAAAATAGAATGATTTTTGCGGTTGAAAACTTCAAAGTGAATAATTTAGTGGTCTGCCCACTTACAAAAAACAAGTTAATTTGTGGAAATCGAGCGAACGAAGTGAGCGTGGAAAAAGATGTTGATTTTATTGCATAAATGACATTTAAAGTGTTATAGTATGGATAGTAGGGCATTTTCAAGACAATGTAGGGAAAAGTAGAAGAATAACAAAAAGTAGGAATAGTAGGACCCACTTGGAACAGTAGGAACCACTTGAAAGCCTGTTTTATTTGATCCACCCTGCTTAAGAATCTGCATATTCAAATGATTCAATGCAGCTTTTACATTACATTAAAAAAACATGAATATCTTTTGGATATACCTGATATACAAATAAAAGACTACTTCTGACTGGCCAAAATTGCATTAATTTTTAAGACTACATGTATCTGACTAAAAAAGGACAACAAGTGTAGACCCTGTTGTGGACCAAACATGCATTTTGAAATAATTAAAACTTAAACCACCAGTATCCAGATAACTAGCAGTCACTGAGTCAGACACACAAATTATTTCACAAAATTCCATGATTTTTCCATGATTTTTCATTGGTTTTCAAATTCCATGATTTTTTCCATGCATGGAACTTTTATTTGTGATTTTCCAGGTTTTCCAGTGCTCGTGGGAACCCTGTCATTAGCAAAATAATTTTACTTTGATACTAAGGTGGGTGGGTTGTGGACAAGATAAATATGCCTGGACAGCTTGCCCCCCGCCCCATCTGCAACTAAGCATTATGTAATGGAACAATGCGACAACGAAAACAGCTAAATTTGAATTGAGCCGCTGCATGTGATCTCCAACAATGTGGTATTTTGACATGTGTAGACTCAGATGAGCCTATGCAGCCTCCTTTTAAGCTTAGAGATTATTAATGGTGTTTGGTCAGAAACTAAACAGTCATAAAATATTCGAGCGACCAGCAAAGGCTCTGATCAGACTGTGCATATACGCAGGCTGGTCTGAGCCTTTGCTGGTCGTAAATACCACATTGTTGGAAATCTCATGCTGTGACTCAATTGATACATCCTCACAATCAGATAGTTTAAAATAAGTGGAATTAGCAATAAGTAGAATTAGCAAAACAATTTTACTTTGATACTCAGGTGGTTTGGGGTCAAGATAAACTGGCCTGGACAGCCTGCCCCCACCCCACCCCTGCAACTAAGCAACTTATTTGACTTGAATTATGTTTATAATTGATACATCTTCACATTCAGATAGTTTAAGATAAGTAGAATTAGCAAAATGATTTTAATTTGACACTCAGGTGGGTAAGGGTCAAGACTAACTGGCCTGGACAGCTTGCACTCCACCACTAAAACTAAGCATACAGACTAATGTAAAAAAGAAAACAGCTGCATTTGACTTGAAGTATGTTTATAATTGATATATCTTCACATTCAAATATTTCAAAATAAGTAGAATAATCAAAAAATTTACTTTTACCCAGGTGGGTGGGGGGCAAGATAAACTGGCCTGGATAGCTTGCCCCCCACCCCTGCAACTAAGTATATGGAACAATGCGACAAAGAAAACAGCTGAACTTGACTTGAATCATGTTTATAATTGATACATCTTCACATTCAGAGATTTTAAAATAAGTAGAATTAGCAAAATAATTTTACTTTGATACCCAGGTGGAGGGGGGGGGGGGGGGGGGGCAAGATAAACTGGCCTGGACAGCTTGCCCCTCACCCCTGCAACTAAGCATACGGAACAATGCGACAAGGAAAACAGCTGAATTTGACCTGAATTATGTATATAATTGATACACCAATCCATAAATTAACAGACCTATGAGGCAGCCACACACCAGCATAGATGAAATTTAAGCTTAAAATCACTTAATCTTGATATTTTTATTCAAGATGATGTTAAATAATTTGTAGATGGTTTTACCAATATTAACCCCATAGGCACCCAATTATTTTTTATGTATGTATTTTTTTACTTGGGTTGGACAGGGGGCAAGATAAACCAGCCTGAACAGCTTGCCCCCAGGGTGAAGATAACCAGGGTAAGGGGCAAGATATCCCGGGACACCTTGCCCCCCAGGGGGCAGGTCAACCTCGGTTGGATTGCCCCCCGGGGGACAAGCTGTCCAGGGGGGGCAAGATAATCTGGGACACCGGTCAAGTCTTAACAATCACCTCAAAGTATTTTTGGTCCTTAGATACTCTTGAGTGTACAGCAAATACTCTGATTGGACCAGGTTTATATACATGTTACATTGTGCACACATGCCACTTTGCTGGTTTTGTTACCATGCGGCTCCTTTCTGCAACATTAACACGTTTACTGTACTTGCGTTTTAATCAGAAGTTGTTCCCTTTCCTTAATTCGAAGTCCATTGGTTCTGGGTTTGCTTTGAGTCTAAAGTAGTTTGATCTAAAATATACTAGATAGCCACACAAAATATTGCTTTCAGTATTTCCTATCATTTTTGTAAATATATTTTGCAATACTCAGCAAATTATTTGGTTGTTTTCTCAGTGCAAGAATCTCTCTTTGGACTTTGCGAGCATATAAGAATTATACCAGCCTGCACAGGTACAGCAACTTATCTAAATATAGTTTGTGATTATAGCAAGTTAGAAAAGGTTCATAGAAAATGTGCAGGTCAGGCAACCCTGGTGTGCAGGCTTGTCTGCACCTTGCTTGTTCACATGCAACAATTCATATTTCACAACACAGGATCCATTAAAGCTAGGCTACACCTAGGCTGATCTAGGCATTGTATTGGCGCGTGCGGTCTGATATAAGATCATTACTAGTCAACCATTCATTTTAGAGCTCAAATGGTATATTGAATTGCCTGTAAAGGCAAATATAAATCACAGGGAAAGTGGAAAACTTTAAGTCTAATAAGTTTCAGCTTAAAACTGCGTTAAGGCATCCCTTTTAGTGCATTTACGCTGAAGCTTAAAAATGCGCTGATTTTAAGCACTTTTGAGCCATTGCCATAAAGTTTTACGCCTATGCGTAATAATGCTTAAACATACTTTATAGCGCTTTTCAGCAATGGTTTTAAACTATGCCATAAAGCTTTTACGAGCGGCTTAAAACTGGTTAATCTTATGTTTTTACGCAGACATATTAAAAGTGCGTTGGTTTTAAGCACCTATCAGCTATTGCGTAAATGACTAAAAAGGAATGCCATATTTTTTTACGCCTATGCGTAATCATGCTTAAACATGCTTTATAGCGCTTTTCAGTAATGGTTTTAAGCTATGCCATAAAGCTTTTACGAGCGGCTTAAAACTGCTTAAATTAATGTTTTTACGCAGACAAATTAAAAATGCATTGATTTTAGCACCTATCAGCTATTGCGTAAAATGACTAAAACGGAATGCCATTCAGTTTTATGCATGTGCGTAATAATGCTTAAACAAACTTTTTGTCACTTACATGTATCAGCAATAGTTTTAAGCTATGCCGTAAAGCTTCTACGAACGGCTTAAACATGCTTAAATGTATGGGTTGTTTTACGCAGGCAAATTAAAATTGCGTTAGTTTTAGTTCCTATCAGCCATTGTGCAAAAGCACTGAAAAGGCATGCTAAAAGGTTTTACGTGTGTACGTTAAAAGTGCTTAAACATACTTTATATCACTTATCCGCAATAGTTATAAGCTATGCCAAAAATTTAAGAGCGACTTTATTACTTTTGAATTATTAAATGTGTGTTTCTTCGCAGTGCGTTGATTAAAAAAAAAAAATAACCTTTGAATCCCACCATATAATTATTAAAAAAGGGAAGTCATAAAGTTTTTTTACATGTATGCGTAAAGGAACCCAAACGTGTCTTTGCACTTTTTAAGCTTTGTCACCAAATGTTTAATTACGTAAATGTTTATTCTAACCCAGTGTCAAATAAATTCAAATCAGGAGTTATTTGCATGGTGTTATCGAAAGCATTGCGAACCAGACTGATCATGTCACCGATGCTTTAGTACGCGAAAAAGTTGCGTAGGGCTATGTCGTTATGGCGACTTTTTTTACAGCTGACGCCATTTTGTTAGTAAGAAAATGGATATGTTAGGTAAAATTTGCAACAATAACGATCACACAAGTTGGTTTCCTTGCATTAACACTTGCCCCTCGGGAGTTGTTTGAATACTCGGTCTATCAGCCCCATGTTCAAACAGCACCCTATGGATCCCATAAAACCCATGTGTAATCCCTATATTTTACACCGGAGCTTAAAAGTGAGTTTATTTCAAACACGTCTCAGTTCACACATACATAAAGAATTAACATTTATAAAAAATACTATTTCAGTGTTCCCGGCTGACTCGGTTTGCAATGTCTTGTTTGTTTATTGATGTCATTTTATACTGTTTTATTATATACCTTTAACTGATACGACTTTAGAACTGTCTGTTTTCTGGCCATCTGATACAGAAAGCCGGATCAACGAACTGAGGTTTTCTGAATCCATATCACTATCCTTTAAAACGAGGCTAACGTCGGTTACCTGCTTTTGCGGCGACGTTACGTAAAGTCAATTGCAAGCATGGAACCAGAGACTGAAAACATGTTGACGTGACGTCAGGAAACGTAATGTTATGGCAAACGTTCTCGCAATTTTCGGGATGAAAGACCAAAACAGGTTTTAAAATCAGAAAGAATGTCAGAAAAAAGGCATATAATAAACATATTATCATAATAGTAACTTGATCTGGCGTACAGTATCACGTCTCGTGGATGAGGCCATACCATTGGATCACCCTCGACGCTACGCATCTCGGGTGATCCGATGGTGTGACCTCATCCACTTGGCGTGATACAGTACGCCAGATCAAGTTACTATTATGATAATGTGTATGTATCAGCTCTTTCAACAGCGTATAGTTTTTGCCTTTAATGATTTGATTGAAAAACATTAAGCATTAAAAAGCAAAAACTATGAACTATAGCTAAAAGTATGTTTTAGCACAAATAAATATTAGTAATCGACTTCTAGCACTTGGCTTTAGTACATTATTGTTTGAATTTAAAACAGATATGACAAATATCAACACAATTTGATTTTAAGGTGTGCTGTGTGTTACCTAAATGTTACCAAATTGCCATAAATGCCGAAACCAGGCTTTATGCGGAACGGTTTGCATTATAGTTGACTTGCCAAAGTCAAAGGCATAG
Source organism: Loripinus fragilis (assembly GCA_964019695.1). Taxonomy (NCBI): domain Eukaryota; kingdom Metazoa; phylum Mollusca; class Bivalvia; order Lucinida; family Lucinidae; genus Loripinus; species Loripinus fragilis. The sequence goes on from OZ026514.1 coordinate 32,155,771, forward strand.
CTCATCTTAATTTTTTTGAACTACTTAAAGTCCTGTCACTTCTTTTTATTGGTGGTATATTTGAAGAAAAATTTTCCATTGTACACTATAATGTTCAGAGTATTGCGAATACTATGGTTTTGATACAATCGGAACTGTGTAATTTTTACGTCATTTGCATAACTGAGAGTTGGTTGGATGGTAGAACTGCAGATGATGAAATAAAAATTGAAACCTTTTTTTGATGCGTTTAACACTACATCTAGATATTTTCACTAATTGTGCTCCCCTGGTTGCAGATTTATTCTTATTTTGTTATGAGAGGGACTTTATGGTGTCTCTTTCTGATGATAAGCAGGCTGATGTTATTGATGCGTTTAACACTACATCCAGATATTTGGACGATATTTTAAACATTAATAATGTTTATATTGACAATATGGTAAGTCAAATATACCTTTCAGAGCTCCAACTTAATAAAGTCAATACCTCTGATACCGAAGCTGCATTTTTTAATTTGCAGTTATCTATTTCTAATGATATAGTTTCTACCAAAATACAGTTAATACAAAAAGAAATGCAAATTTTTAAATGAATTCTTTTTAGGGTAAAAGTCATTGATTTTCAAACTGATTCTATTTCAGTGGCTTGGCCCTTCAATCAGAAACTTTACAACAGGGTTTCGTCGAAATCTTTACTTCGAGTTCTGTTTTGGGAATAAAAGTCTAAAATCATTATTTTTTATCCAAGAATTTCCTATAAAGATCTAATTTTCAAAATTTCAATATGAATGTGTTTTTAATATTAATAATGTTTATTTTGACAATATGGTTAGTCAAATATACCCTTCAGAGCTCCAACTGAATAAAACCAATGCCTCTGATACCGAAGCCGCTTTTTTAGAACTGCATTTGTCAATTTCTAATGATATTGTTTCTACCAAAATTTATGATAAACGTGACGACTTTGATTTTAAAATTGTCAATTTCCCATTTTTAGATGGTGATGTTCCTCGTTCTACATCCTATGGAGTCTATCTCTCAACTAATTCGTTTTGCTAGAGCATCTAGCTATGTTGCTGACTTCAACACTCACAATAAATTGTTAACTAAGAAACTTCTTCAACAAGGCTATCGGTATCATAAACTTCGCAAAACATTTTCAAAATTTTATAGACGATACTATGATTTGATTTCTAAATTCCAAGATGGACTTAAATCTCTCTTGCGCCAAGGACTTTCGGAACCTGATTTCTATGGTGACTTGGTGTATAAATTAGAGAAGATTGTTGGCTCTACCAATTTTCAGCGCAGTTCATTAAAATAATTTCCCATTATAAAAAGATTGGCTATAATATTAATGTATTGCACCAGACTGCATGCTTGGAAGTCAACCCAATCACGGTTGGCAACTTTGCTTTCCTCTTTAATTGCATGCCGGTGGGTCGGACTTCAGACTCTATGATGGTTCCGACTTAAAGACTTATCTATTGATGAGATGGTAGGGGCCTGATGCTTTGGCTGTTTGTTGGGCCCACCTGTTGGATTTCTTTTGCTCCGGTATTCCGTTTCATTTACTGTTGAGTCCTTATCTTTGCTTTATCTCCTTGTTATATCTTGATTTATATGTTTTAGGAGATGATGCATTGATAAGTTAGGGGTCTTTCATGCAAACCAAATATCTATGTGTCTTGACCCACATCTGAATTAAGGGTGAGGTTGGCGCCGTTAAACCGGTTTAAGCCCTCCAGCCAAATATTTAACTGACCGTTCCAAGGCGGTTCTTCTTTTGTGGATCTTTTATGTTTTTTGTTCTGTCTTGTGTTTGCTATGTCTTTGTGCGCGTCTGTTTATATGTGCTTTGTGGTCACCTGCTGGGAAAGGGCTGACCTCTTGGCTCTCGTTTGTGGTGTCTAATGTGAGTTTGTCACTTTTCCATTGGTATCCTGGGTCAGGTGTGGTACATGATTGTATCGATTCCTGATCTTTGCACCCTTACTTACTATTCTTGATTTAGAATATAAGAAAAACATCAACATTTTAAATTTCGCAAAATTGGAGGCTTTACTGGGGTCCTAAATAACCGCGCTTTCTGAAAAAAATACCAGAGATTTTGAAAATGGGCTTTTTCGCATTTTCTTAATGAATTGACGTGTTTTTGTGACCATTAAATGAAAGTCTATATATCACTCTTCTTCTAAATGTTCATCCGTGATTCAAATTCCCAACCGTTTCAAAGAACATCCGGTTTATTGAATATCATTTTCTATTGCAAAAGAATCGCTATCAAAGCGAATATTTTCATTTCGATACCATGCAAGTTTTCTGCACTTCACGATATTTCTTAAAAATGGTTTTCAATCCTTAATTCTTCGAACTGTAAATTATAATCGCCTTTTAAATTTTTGTCCATTTCGTATCTGCCGGACACTCCAAACACCTCTAGAAGAGTATTACGTGGAGTGTGCGCGAAAATGACATTAATTTTTAGTCAAAATAATCAGAATATAACATGTAAAGATGTATTGATAATTTGACAATTCATAAAAAATTGGAATTTCAACTAGTTTCGTACTACAATTCGTTATTGTTTAAAAGGGGACATACTGTGAGTCTGGCACGACTAAAAGTTTTATATGGTAGATGATATTATGCGTGAATAATGATGATGATGATAATGATGGATGATTGGTGTTGTGAAAGCTTTAGTGGAGGTATTGATCAATTCCAGCTCGGAATGTTTCCAGGGCTGGACAGTTGATCGAGTCGCGGGTAGATCATTCCATAGTCTTGCGGTTCTTGGGAAGAATGAATGTCTGTGTGCATCAATCCTTGAGTACGGGATAGAACATCGATTTCGTAAAGTTGGTTTGATATAGTCAGGAAATTTAATTCTTACCAGGCCATGATTAATCTTGTAAAACATACTCAGAGAGGCAATTTTTCTGCGTTTCTCTAGAGTGGGCAGTGCCAGTTGGTTTAGCATGGAGGAAACACTACTGGTGAAGTTATAATCATTGAAGATGTAGCGGACAGCTCTGTGTTGTACCATTTCTATTTGATTGATGTATTTCTTTTGCCAGGGATCCCAGACTGTTGCCAAATATTCTAATAAAGGCCTGACATAAGTTTTGTAGGCTGTCTCTTTAATTTTGTGGATATTTGTTTATATATTCCTTTTGATAAATTTCAAAGTGTTGTTACTTTTGGCTATAACATAAATGTATTGCAACAGACTGAATGCTTGGTGGCAACTTTGCTTTCCACACAGATGAGATGCCCCTAGATATTGTTTTCAGTTTAAATGGTCTGCTGCCTATGCACTATATGTACTGAAACTTCGATACTATCCGAAAATTGTCCTTTCCTGATACAAAGCCAAAATTCAGAAATTCAAGAACCATGTGTTATAGTGTTACGTCCATTAATTTAAACGATGTCAACGTAAACGGGGGTAACATAATAAAACTGTCACACGTGAAATCGGTACAGATCAAAAGATTTTTTTTATGAAATGTGGACTTTATGAAATTTGAACTTTTTGTTCGTTGTTATTTCATTATGGGAGTCTGTAACTGTTCTATGTTTTGTTTTACGTTACTTTATGATTATTCTAGTATTGCAATCATCTTGATGGGAAAGAGAGAGCTGAAAATTTGCTTAATTTGTCGTCCTGGTGTCTCGTGATGATTGAGTGGCTCTTCCTCGCGGTGCCGTTTGGTTGTCTGAGGTTTGTGATTGTCGTATTTCCTGATCCTACTCACTATTTTTGGCTCAGATCAGCTTTATATATATGGCTTGCTTTTGTGGACATATGACATCTTGACAATGACTAGAACATACGTACGAGGGCTGTACAAATTTGAATGCAAGTTAGTTCATAACTTTCGTCACATATGTGCTACGACAAAATGTCATACCTTTCTGGAAAGAACTATTTGTGGCCTTTAAAATGGCACCAAACATATAGAAACACTCTCTATATTCCTCGAGTTACAGACCCTTATATAAAGGTCATTCCTGTATACTGAAGTTTTTCTGAAGCAAATTGTATGCACGTTTTGGTACATATGCGGATATAGTGTCATATCTTTGTAAGTTTTAGACAAAATGTCACCAGATTTTAGATTCAAGTTTAATTAAAAATCCAAAAGTTGTTTGCATGGTAAATTTTATATAATCCTGTTTCCATCTGGAGTAAACAGGCGCGTTTGTGACGTCATTAATTTTATAATAAACGTCATTTGGAGTTATCTACTGGTGACGTAATAATGAACATCGCTGTGTCGTTTTCTTTGCGTTTTGCTGAAAACATGCTTAATATGTCATAAGGGAAATTTTAAAACGCGCCGTCCTGTATTTACAGAGTAATCACATTTTATATAATTTTTCAAGCATTTTCCTGCCTCTTAATGACGTGTTTACATTAATTAAAATATGTTCAATCTGTCTAGTCCTCAAGACCAGGTGAGTATTTTTATTGTAAATAATGCCTATAGTGGTCAAACTTAAAGTTTACGTTCAAATTTAGATAAAGCCGCAATGTTATGACCAAAAATTAAGCATTAATTCTATAATCCCCCTAACTTAAGGCATTTTTGACTCAATAAAAATGCTTTTCAGAGTTTAAAAATTACTCACTATCCATCAATAATTTGTAGCAACAACTCAGTATGAGCGATCAACATATTGTCTTTGAGTTAAAACTAATTTAAATGTTGCTTCGTGCATTTTTTTAAAGATAAGTTTAACTGAAAACTGAAAGGTGGTGTTTTGTTTACAATTATTTGCAAACATAAGGAGACTTAAAAAAAACCTTTTCGTTGTAATTTAACAAAATCATGTCGGATTTTCTCAACTTTCACAGAATCATTACATAAGTATATGGGGATACTTCCTTAAAAATATCAAGAAATTTCACCTGTTTATCGAAGAATTATACGCTCGCCTATGTCACTGATATATGTTCGAAGCATTGAGTTTGTTAGTATGCTAACTTGACCCTCATTCAAAGGGCTATAGCTCGATAAGTATACTGTATTTTTCTTAATGCCTGGTACCAGTTCAAAGGTGACATAAATTCCTTTATAGAAACGTTCAACATTTTCTTGTAGCATATTTGTGAAGAAAGTTATGAAGCTACTTGCATTCATATTTGAACAGCCCTCGTATCTTTAAAATTGAATGTGATTTTTTGTATTTTTTTATAAAAAATATCGAAATGTTATAATTACTTCTCGAGAAAATATAATCATAATTTATCCAAATGGCTTTTAGATATTGATATTATGGTGTTCGGGGGTCAATCTAGATGACAAATCTTGGAATTATAAAAAAATATATTAAGAACATAGAAATTTAGAGACAGGTATCACCGCAAAGTTGGAGTAAGTTAGGAATGCTTTCTAAGCCTTATTCTTAAGTGTCTAATTCAATAAATATATTTAAATAGTTGCATACGTTGAGTTATTAATATGCAAAGTTTAAAGAAAATCCATGTTAGGCCACAAATGCCCCATTATTGTAACACTTAAGGGGACTTGTTTGTGGTGTCTCATTGTAAGTTTGTCACTTTCCCATTGGTATCCTGGGTCAGGTGTGGTACTTGATTGCATCGATTCCTGATCTTTGCTCTCTTATTTACTTTTATTTACGGGTCGTTATTACTAGTTTGCATTTAGGGGTGAGAAAGCATGTGACCGTTTAACCTGATGACTAGATTGTGTCTTACCCCAGGCCCAATATACATTTGAGCCGGGACATGTCATTTCTATTAATGTGATTTGTGCGACCAGCATAGGCTTAGATCAGCATGTTCATATGCGCAGTCTGTTTAGAGCCTTTGCTAGTCGCATGAATATTTTTTGAGTGTTAAGCTACTGACTGGACATCAATTGGAGTTGCTAAGCTTAAAAGTAGGCTGCAGAGGCTCATCTGAGTCTATACTTGTCCAAATGCCACATTGTTAGAGAGCACATGTCGTGGCTCATTTTTTTCCTCAATACAAGGCCTAAATAATACAACCACACATATATGGTGCTATATTCATGATTAACGATTTTGTTTTCTTAATTCTGCTTACTACAGGATCACCCTGTACTTCACAAAATAGGGCTATTAGCAACCTTTGAAATTAAAGCATTATTGAAGCACGGTGGTTTTGTTTTTAGATTTTTCTGCTTAATACTTCAAAATAGGTCCATTGACAACCTTTAGATATAGAATTATCGAAGCATGTTTAGCTAACGATATTTTTTTTTATTTTTCTATTTAATACTTCAAAATGGGCCCATATGCAACCTTTGAAAATAAAGCATTAATGAAGCTTGTTTAGTAGCTCACACTGATTTTGCTTTATTTTTCTGCTTAATACGAGACCCGTTTCATATTTATTTGAACAAATTTGAATTTCTTTTTTTGCGGTTGCAAATAAATAAAACAAACAAATTTTGTTTTTTCAGTCATAACGGACGTGTCCCTGGTATTTCCAAATAGACTAGGTGGCAATTTAAAGAATAGCCATAACAAGGCAGCCCTAAATACATCCCACCCCACTTTTACTGATTTTGAAGAGCAAAAACGGGTGTATCATCTAAGAAAATACGTATTTAAGTGTGAGATTTTCTTTTAAGTTTAGAGGAACCTTCAGTCCATATTTCAAATAAGAAACGGCCTATGTGTGCCTGTTTTTGCTTGGAAATTGGGTTTCATAAGCTCTTCCATACAAGTGCCCAAATGGGTATCTTATGTATAAAATGTGTCTTGGAAGAATTTTGAAAAAACACATTCTCAAAACTCACAACCGACTCAATTTCTTAGATAGTTTACGTATCTATCACCAATAAAACTGATCACCAAATTTTGCAATTGAGTATATTGCATACAATTTAGTGCTGCTATGGAAACTGTAAACCCTAAAATTTGATGTTCAAGTCGCTTCCAAAAAGTAAATATCCAACTGGAATGCTTTATTTTCTAACAGAACACACTTTAGTTATTTATGTACAATATATAAAAAGTATTAAGAGAAAAACTTCATATCTTTTAGAGAAAATGTTTGCGAAAGATTTAATACATTTCGTTTCAGACAGCATTTTTAAACGCATAAAATTTGACTACTCATCTTCAGAGACTGTTTCTAACCAGAAAAAAATAAGAGCTTGTTTTTTGATGACTGCGTATTCCTGGAGATCAGACTAACTCATAGAAATCAATAATTACCATATATAACGAGAAATAAATGAGTAACGGCATTTTCAAATTTGTTCAAATAAACATGAAACACCTCTTGTACTTCAAAATGGCAACCTTTGAAAATGTAGCGTTGTGTAGTAGCTAACGATGATTTTGCTTTATGTTTCTGCTTAATACTTCATAATGGGTCCATTCATATCATCGTCTTCCATTGCAATTTTCGTCTCCAAAGATTAGCAAAACTTTACTCAATTTGTGGAAAACTGTGGACTATACTTTTCCGTGTGGTATTCTGGGCCAGGTGTCATACTTGATTGTATCGATTCCTGATCTTTGCACCCTTTCTTAGTTTTTACTAAAGGAGATGACCGAAATTCACAAATAAGCCTTAGGTTAAATAATCAGCTGATTAGCTTTCGACATGAACATGTACTGACAAAAGTGTGATTCCTGCCATCTTTATCTTCGGCTTTCACAAGAACTGCGTGTTTAAGATGATAATGGTAAACGATAGAGAGTTCTCGTGTATAACCTGGGTACTCTGCACTTAGTGTCTTTTCTGAAATCGATCAAAAACCCACGAACACGACTTGACTTACCTTGAATTGATCAGAAAACGTTATCACGTGATTGGCCACCCTGAGTATGATTAATTCTAAGTATTCTGTAATGCAAAATATCAGAATTAAGCTGCGAGATGTTTGAAATAGACTGTTTGTTCGTATATTCACCATAACATGCATTTTTCGATACCTAAGTAATATAAATTCAAATAAGACTATGTAATTTGAAACCTTGAATATAAAGAAACAATGAAGAAGAATAAAAGACGCCCATTTCGAACAAAAGAAATGTCGAATACTTAATTGTCATCAAATATGCAATCAATAACTCTTTATAAAGATGTCCTATAAAACCAATCCTTTGTACAATTGAGATAGTTACAAAACATAATTTGAACAATTAGCACGCATTAAGCATGCTCAAAAGACTGACCACGACTGATTTTCGGGGACCATTTCGCGTGCTTGTTACTACTTTTGTATAACCTTAAACCTCTCTAGTTTTCAGCTGGTGAGAGGTCGCACCACGGTCGCAAGCCCTGCACAGGCTGCATCTGTTCGGATATTTGTAAAGAGCAGCAGAAAAACAAATGTGCCCCAACGCGAGAAAACCTGTCTTCGGTGGTTAGCAAACAACAAAGGCGCAGATCAGCCTGCGGACGGACAGTCTGATCAGCACCTTTGTTATTTGGTTTTTGGAAAGTGCCATATCTAAGCTTACGACAAGCAAAATTTCAATTTTCTAGCTAGTCTCTGTAGCTGAGGAAACTGGTATGAGTTTGGTTTTGTCGGAAACCCCGAAGATAGGTTTTCTCGCGTCGGGGCCCAATTGTGAATAATCATTATGAAAATGGGAAAGTAGAGTAGCTTAGGCTGCGTCGTTAAAATTTGTCACTATTTTTACAAATAGGTTGATGAAAGCAACATCAGGTACCTATAGTATTCTTTTTTTACAAATGAGCCGCGACACATGCTTTCCAACAATGTGGCATTTTGACAAGTGTAGACTCAGGCGAGCCTAGGAAGCCTCCTTTTAAGCTTAGAACCTCCAAATGATGTCCAGTCAGTAGCTCAACACTCATAGATTATTCAAGCGACTAGCAAAGGCCCTGATCAGACTGCGCGTATGCGCAGACTGATCTGAAGCTTTGCTGGTCGCAAACACCACATTGTTAGAAATCTCATGTCGCGGCCCAATTTTGAGAGAATACTGATGCCCAACTCTGTCACAACGATTTTTGGATTTTCACTGATCCATCACGAAATTTCACTAACAACTTAAGACCACATCACGGACCTGTAAGCATGTTTCTATTCACTCATAATAGAAATACACTAATCGAAAGCTCTAACCGATCAGTCTTTAAATCTGTTTCTAGAAAACTACATATTTTTGACAAGCAAAACGTTCAGCATTATAGTACAAGGGCAATCTTATATCGATTGTTCATGTTTATTCCTGAAATAACATGAACTCTTATCGTATCTAACCGGTTGGGGCGAATTTCATTTATACTCGATTATAGCCTGCTTTGAAAAAATGCATGTGATCGGTTAGAAATTTCGATTAGTGTACATTGAATATCTCGTTCATATTAGTCCAGAAGTAAACATGAATATGACGTCAATTAGAATAGCCGAATTTAAGGGGTGTCAGCGTTCAAAGATTATGTCAATTTCGTTATTTAAGGTGGTTTGTTTCTAAAATATAAAATATAAGAAAATAGTGTGTTTGCTAGATATATAAAATTATCTATAAGAGTTTTGGAAAAAACAAATCTGAATGCAAACAAATCAATATTTTGTTTGAAAGCATATTCCTTTGTGTGGAAGTGACAACCTAAATAAGACGTGGTATTACGTCTCATTTATAAGAAGTCTCGCTGGCCTAGTGGTTAAGGCGCAGTGACTCGTAACCTAATAGAGACATGGGCACTTGAATCGCTTTTTACAGCGATTACGAATTTAGTCCCTCTTTTTAAATCCTTGAACAAAAATGTGCATGCTTTTTTTTTATTTTCACATTTTTTGTCGTCTTTAATTTATTTTTATTGAATCTATTTCATTATCAATTTATTTGTTATAGATTCTGTTTCATTTGTTCTATTTCTTTTTTATAGATATTTTTAGAATCTATTTCATAAATTCAAAATTTTCAAATTCCTGTGCGCTGAAAAATAAATACGTGGCTTTTCCACGCTTCTTTTACGCTACATCACTTAGGGACTGTTGACCTGTGTCATTCTGGACAATTTATTTTCCATTTTTGGATTTATTATACTAGCTAAAATCAAAACAATGTTCAGGAACTAGTACAATCAGAGCTAACATTCTTCCTACAAAACCAAATGGGGAAAACTAAATATACAGATAGATACTATACAGTGGTGATGTATAGCTCTTCACTAGGCTACCTCAACACAGCCAAAATCATTCACACACATGTAAATAAAAATATATACAAATAACATTTACATCAAAAATAATAAAATGAGAACCACAACAACACTACTACCTTGGAAAAGTTTATAGGATGAACTTTTAACTAGTCAATGAATAACCACAGTGAACAATAAATTATGAAAAGCACAAATTGATGCAGCAAGGGCAATGATTCGACAGAATATGCGGTCAGGGGCACCGAGGTGAAGATCCCTGGGCCATAAAAGACCATCACTGTAAATGCAGAGCGAAAGAACACCACCATTGATCCCTACATACCTAAACAGACAAAAGAGTTTTGGTTTCAACTTACAAGATTGAATAGATTTTCGGACTGAGCTATCTGATGTAAACAAATGGTATTTTATGCAACGACAATTCTACAAAGGACAGTTTTAGTTTGCTATAGATACAAAAATTCTTCCCATCTCATTTTGATCATATCCATTTTAAAGGCATATCTGTATAAGCATCTAAAACAAAACAAGCAACCATCGTGAATGTCACAGGTTGGATGTCCCCTATACTATCCCAATGCGTTAAAATATAATCATTTCTTGAAAATCGGTTTCATAACTTCAAACAACCTCAAAATATTTTCCAACTGAAAATAAAAATACTTTTTTTTTCTACAACTTATACTACAGCTAAGGCATCTTAAATATCATGTAAAAATAAGTTAAAATAAAAATAAATCTGATAAGTTCTTCACTATTTCTACTTAATTGCATAAGAATTTTGCATCAAAATTCATAATTTGTCAAGTTGGTATAACACCACTGTCGAGGATGCAAAATGTCACAGCCACATTGAGACTATGTCCTAAATTTTGTGGTTTCTAAACCTGGTTATTACATACCTATAACTGATACGACTTAAGAACTGTCTGTTTTCTGGCCATCTGATACAGAAAGCCGGATCAACGAACTGAGGTTTTCTGAATCCATATCACTATACAAAAAACGAGGCTAACGCCGGCTACCTGCTTTTGCGGCGACGTTACGTAAAGTAAATTGCAAGCATGGAACCAAAGACGGAAAACATATTGACGTGACGTCAAGAAACGTAACGTTATGGCAAACGTTCCCGCATTTTTTGGGATTAAAGACCAAAACAAGTTTTAAAATCAGAGAGAATGTCAGAAAAAAGGTATATAATAAACATATTATCATAATAGTAACGTGATCTGGCGTACAGTATCACGTCTCGTGGATGAGGCCATACCATTGGATCACCCTCGACGCTTCGCGTCTCGGGTGATCCAATGATATGACCTCATCCACTCGACGTGATACTGTACGTTTGATCAAGTTACTATTATGATAATGTGTATATACCAAGTTTTTAGGTAAATTAGTATGATTGATTGCAGAATAAGTGAAAATAAATAAAGACAACATATTGGCTTGCAAATGTATGAGCTTAAAATAATTCAGTTTAAAATAGACTGCAATTTTTAAACCAATATGGCGGCCACTCTATAAATGATAACCATATAACATTCCCCCTTTGACAGCTATCTTGGATTCTCTCTTTTTTTATCCAAAGCCATTAAATAAAATTTTTCATGAAAATCAATTGCATAAATTCAAATCTGCATTCATGATTTGTACATTGGTAGCTATCTTTAATACCATGTTGGAACAAGAAGCAACAATAAAGCCAAGCTAATAAGTAGGTAACGGACTATTTCTACTTGCTAGAAATCATTTGCATCAAACTTTATAAAGTTCTAATATACAACTGCACTTGTTAGATACAAAATGACGCCATCTTTAAAATACAGCCTCAATTTTGACTTTTTTTTAAATTGAAAGGTAATTACAAGGTATTTAGATATAAATGGTGGCTATTTAAGTAAAATCAGCTGAAGAAATCATGATGTTTGCTAATATATAATGACATTATAATGATTAAGTTGAAAAGGCGGCCATTTCGGAAAAAAACAAGATGGCGGCCATTAGAGGACATTTTTGGCGTGGCACTGACCCTTAATTTTTTTGTATTGTTATCAACTAGCCATGTACCAAGTTTCATGCTTTTATCATAAAATGCACGATTCTTCTCAAAATTGTTACATATCTGCCCCACTAATTGTAATCAACTGTCCTTGACCTTGGTTTTGAAGCATATACTATAACCTGGTTCCTTTAACCTATATTTCATGCTTGAATGAGTGTCTATAGTTACATATTGATTGTCCTTTATATACTCTTTTAAGCACAGACTATCAGCTGGTGCCCTTGAACTACATTTCATGATATTGTTCCTACATTTCACACTCTTGTTCCTTAAACCATGATAACATAAATCTTATTCTTGTCGGCTGACTATCTGCAGAATTTCTGTGGGTTGAAAAGGGTGATGGTCAGGCGACTATCGGCTGATATTACGACAGGTTTTGGACATTATAATTTGTCTGCTGATAGAAAAAAAATTTACCACTTGGTTATAATTTTTTCTATCGGCCAACAGTTATGAGGTTCTGGTCATCTGATAGTCGACTGACTTTTAATGAAAAATTAGCAAATCAAACTGAGCCAACTGTCAAGCAATCATGTGCCAACTGTCAGCCAACAATTGTAAGCCACGCTAAAAGACCTTGTGATGGCGAGGTATATTTTAAGTGAAAGCTCCAGTAGGCTGACAAAAAATGTATTTATCGGGCAATAAACATGCAAAAGTCTTCTGTTTTCATGTAATTGCAGCATTGTACAATGTAATTGCAGCATTGTACAGATGTGTTATTAGCCTTCAACTAGTCCAGTTAATTTAATTTGTTAATTTTTGTTTCTACGTTTTTGTTTCTTTGATTAATGCTTCGGTAGATTAAGCACATATCCATATATGAGCCTCAACGTCAGAAAACCAGTCTTTTGGGTTTCTGACCAGGTCCCACACAAACCGGGCTGTGCAATCACAGAAGATAACCAGAGACTTGAAATTTTGTATTTAGATAGAAGAGGAATTATACTATCCAAATAGCGAAAACAAAGACGCTGAACAGCTTCGCGGTTACCGCGAATCTGATCAGCGTCTTTGTTTTCCCATATGCAAAAATCTGATTTTTTCACCTGGGGGCTCATGTTTTGTATAGGCCAAGATATCAGGTTAGCGTTTACATGACCTTTGGTGCTCTGGTAGTGTGGCAGAGCTCAGCTCAACCATGAAGACAGGCTATTTAACCTTACTGCTTAAATGATATTTGTATAAAGGTTAGCAAAACAAGATCAAGGGTCCTCTGGTTAATCTTTTACAGCTGAATGATCTGACTATCGCTCACAGAGGGAGCACTACGACAGGCTCCAGGAAGCAGGTGAGTCCTTACTATATTTTGATGTCGCTTTGCCTGCTTCACCTGCTTGCATACAGTTAGCTGCTAGTGCTTCATCTCAGTCGCAAACTATAATTACAGGACTCAGCATCTTTCATAATTATGTAACTAGTAATAACCTTGTGGTAGAAGTAGACACTAACAGCAAGGCGACACAAACTTTTCTTACAGGGGATACTACCATGCTGTTTATCGATTAAAATGAATTGTGTGCTGATGAAATTCTAAAACAACCTTACTTCAATTGCTGTGTTTAGAAAAATGTCTTTTGAATTTTTTTTCCCTCCATCAGGTCCTTCACTCAACCATTGAACCATCACAAATAATAACAACGCGTTTAGTTCTGGATCTTTACAACTTGGATAAGAAAATATTAGGAGCTAAAACATGTAAATTTTTAAATTACCATGGATCCGAAACAAAGAAATTTACCACAGCATGTTTTAAATTAAAAGTCAAAGGAAAAGAGGAAAGTACCTGAATGATTTTCTCAATTAGGAATTTAAATTAAATTTTCTGAGGAACAGTTCTGCCCAGACCAAATTTAATCAAGATCTAAAAAAACTTGAGAAACTGGAATTGACAATCATGTTAAAAAGGACAAATCATGTCTGACGGAAAGGAAAAGAAACGTTTAAGAAATAAAATGACTTAAAAATAGCAGGTCTCTACAGGTAAACAAATTAAAAATCAGCAGAGATGCCCTAGCTTCAGGGAAACAAGACATGAAACTTACATCTCGCAAGTTGCATGATGTAAAAAATATTCGTTACTAAAGCAAGAAAACCAATTGAAAGGACTTAGACAGAGATTAGGAAATTTGGCAATAGAAGTTATTAACTTAAAGGGTGAACTTAAGAGAAAAAGTTAAGATATTTTGAAATAAAGGATCACAAGGTGAAAATGTGGGCACTAAAGAGCAATTGTGAAGAGTTAGAAAATGAACTAGATGAATTAGGTAAAAAAAACAGAAGACTGAGAGAAACCATAAATTATATGGAAACAAATCCAATACAAGAAACTGAAAACATAGAATTGATTGATAGTGAAAGATTTGTTGAATCATTTAGTAGCAATTGATAAGATACCAAAGGTAATAGTGTTTTAAAACTGTGTGGAAAAAGAGTGAACGTCTTCCAAGTGAGACAACCGTTATAAACATTAATATTAGAAAAATGGGGTTAAAACAAATGCAGCTATCCAGTACACTACCTGAAAGGCCTGACATGACTCTGTATAGTGATGAAACCTCAAAGAAAGGAAAGAAGTATACAGGGTATCATTTAAGCGATAAAGGAGGAAACATGTATGTGTTAGGTTTGCTAGAAATGTTGGTTAAATCATCTAAACAAACATTAGCAACCTTCAAAGAAATACTAGATGATATTGACTTTGTTCTTGGAGATTCCGACAAAACAGTAGGAAATAAAATTTAAAAAAAACATTTGCTGCACTATGTCCGATCAAGCCAGCATAAGTATGTCCTTTAATGAGCTCTTGACAGATTACAGATAGTCTTTTATACCATCAGTACAAGAAAATTGGACACAGCTCACTGAAAGTGAAAAGTCTCTGTGCTCTCGTATGTTTTAATTTTTTTCTGTGGTCTGCATATACTAGTTAATTTAGCAGAGGTCACAAGCAAGATTCTAAAGGATTTTGAATTAAAAGGTGAGGTTACCAAAAAAGGAGCAGCTGCAGAATCAGGCTTAGTTTTTAATCATACTGAATCAGGGACGGTACGTCTTGTATAAACCGCGTGTA